>CM019180.2:51616561-54016561 GCA_009739505.2 Apolygus lucorum | reverse complement strand
ATTTCGGGTAAAAACTTACTGACGAAATGAACTTGATCGTTTACCTTCAACTATTAATAGAAGACCCGTGCTCTATGCAGACGATTGATCTATGAACAAAAAATTAACCTTTGTGTAATAATTTGCAGCGTTTTTTGGTTTTGAGGCTAATAAGCCTGATTATCAACTAGATTATCTCTCCCTGTCAACTCAGTGCTGCCAACTTTGCCATTTTGTGTCCTCAAGCCCTACAAATAGAAACAGTCTTAGCTAATGGGTCTGTTTGGAGAGGCAGCCCTGAATGGTTGGGAGGGGTTTGGAGGAGCCTGGAGGAGTGCATTCGCCTCTATCCCCTCCCCTTTTCAGTTCTGGTTTGGCTCTGGACTGCCTCCTTGAACCGACCCAGTTACATCCAGAAAGTATATAGACGACATTGAAGTTTACTTTACGACATAAAATTAAGTTATAGTTATACTTTACGACATAAAGTATTCTTTACCGACATCGACAGCGAGGAGGACCCGATAAACAATAGTCCAGGGTTGCGGGGTACTCGCTTACCATATTTTGAAATGTCTATCTATTCAAAATAATTACCTAGCTAATCAGTTGGGTGATTAAAATTTTACTCATTATCCATCAGTAGAAAAAAAAAGTAAAGTAAGCAACCATTTCAGGTTGAATTTTCGTCCGACTGCCATTCTTGGCGTCGCGGACGTCATCAGCTGTCTCCCTAAGGGGAGATCAGAATTTGTTCTGATGATTTCGCTCATGGCTTCCCAAACATCACTGCCCTGGGTTGGAACGAGAGATTGCCGATCGTCTAATAGACAGAAAACTTTCTGCGACAACCAGACTCGAACGCGCGTCCCCGCTAGACGGTTCTCATCTTATCACCGCAGTCGGGTACACTGTCCACTAGACCACCGACGCCCACTCCATCAGTAGAATTCCTTTTGTATATCACAGATCGATCCTCAATTCAAACAGCTTACTGTTTTTTTTTTTTTTTAAACCACCATGAAGGTACATGATCTACTAAACCCCACTTACCTACTACAGAAACAAGCATACCTCAGGTTCTTTCATCAAAGTCCCCAAGAGACGGAGTCTACCATTACTAGAGCTCACTTTCTCCTCTTCAACATCCCAACACTTGAGGTCTTCTGTGACTAATTGAATTGAACGTATTTTCAGAGGGTCCAGCCCGTTCTTTTGCCGCATTTCATTCACTTTTTGGCCGCCCTTGATGGTTTCTGGGCTAACAATTAGAACCTGCAAAAAAAATTGTATCAATGTGAAAATGTCATCGAAATCGGATGGAAAATGTAAACGTTGTGGCTGTTACGAAGAATTCATGTTTGTGCTGTGGCTACTATCAGTAGAAAATAAAAGAGAAATTATATATGCAGCGACTGAAAAATATATTGCATTATTTGTTCATCACCATTATTTTCTATCCTTATTTCAATGTTACTAACATGAATCTGTTCACGATTGCAGAGATCTCTCACCTCTATCGAGAGATTCCTTTTGCCAGGTGACGTCTGCTTCGTTTTCCCGGCTCTCCCACCAAAACAAGTGAGATCACTTTTCCTTATCGAAATACGGCTAAAGTAAATGGAATTTCAAACGGAAAAGTGGTACAGGAACGTTTTCAAATGCGCTGAATTTGAAAATGAATCAAAAATATGAATTTACGACCCATGCAAGTACACCATTGCTATTCTCTGCATGATTTTCCTTAATAACTTGTTGAATAAATGTTGTAATTTTGGAGTAAAGAGATCTCCGACTTGCAATTCTTCTGTGCAGGTCTAGAAGCTGTCACGCACGATCTCTAGGAATTTCAACAAAATTGGACCATAATAAAAGCTGTTTTGCCCGGGACATGGAATTATACGGACGGACGGACACAGAACCAAAATTGTTCTAAAAGTATGGAAACGAATAAGCAAATTAAAATGTTGATGATGGGTGGGAAATAACTATTCAGTTATGAAGCAGTAATTTTAGAACAAGTCTACTAATGAAGAGTGAAGGATACATACTTCCAAATCACGATCATCCTTCGTAGGACCATAAACATCATTCAACGGTACCACATTAACTTCCAAGTTAGGTCGGACTTCTTCTAGGAATTTTCTTACATTCTCAGCCCGTTCGTTGTATGGTTGTATTAGCTCCCACAAGATTTTGGCTGAAATGTAAGTATACATTTTTTAAATACAAAAAATCATCTTCGAGACATTCAATGAGGAATTTCACCGAATTCTGTTTGCATTTTTCCTGAATAGTCAATGGTGTGGGATAGATGAAAATCGGGCTGATTTCGGAAAATAAGTCTCCTGTTATTTTTGGGAGACAATCAAAATTTTTTATTTCAAAACTAACTGGGAAAACGGACGTGAAGCGGGAACGCTCGCTGATTGGGCTGTTTGGATCGCCGTCTCCTCCCAGTGTTGCCCATTGGGACGACGAAATCGTGTTTTCTAAGAGGAAAGTTATCAAACAAAAACAGGGGAAACCTAATTTTCCCCATCTTGCTTTTTCTATTTTTTCCTTCAGTTTTTCGATATCGAACTTTACTGTTTCGTGAAATTTTGCATCTGGGGACTATAGATTTCTCGATCTCAGCGCTTCAAGCGGCCGTAAATGAACTATTCCAGGATGACGTCATTTTCCCGATTTTTTTAACATTCGTATTTTCTACACTGTTTTGTTTATTCGTAAATTAGGAAGTTCGGGCTGAAAGTTTGCCTTAGGAGGTTTTTCGAGGTGCTGAATCCGATTTTGGGGTAAAAAATAGGAAATTCCGACATGGTGAAATTCCTCATTGAGCCATGTTACCATGCTAACTTATAGGGCTTACCTATAGGCTCATACTTTTTATTTCATCGGAATATCGTTTTTTCAACAATCAATCAATCTTTCAATTTTCGATCAATCTTCGATTTTTAAAATCGATTATTAGGGAAACTCGATTTATTCTACAAGAGTAGGCCAATTTTCAAGTACTGGCATAAGGTACCTTCGTACCCTGGTATACAATAGAAAGGATTTTTATTCTAAAGAAGTAGGTACTTATGGTCATCTTCTCCAATTAGAATAAGTTGACCACAAGAACCTCTAGAAAATGACAACTTGAACCGAAAAACCAATACCTACGAATTAAGGAGAAATAGCAATTGAATACTCACACAAAAATAATGCTTTCATTAATATTTTTAATTTGAACTATCAGATAGGAAAAAATTATTAAAGTAAAGTGTTAATATGTGTTAAGAGAACATTTATGCATATCACCTTGACATAATACCTATTATAATATAATATAATGCTATATTATAGCATTTACAGATTCATTTCAGCCTTTTACAAATTCAATTCATCCTTTAAAAACTGCTATTAAACCTTTTCCTAATCCTATTCAACTCTCCACCAGAGGTGATTGATTAGGATTATAAGAAGTAGGCTACACGTAGGTGGGTAAGTGGGAAGGTATAGCATAGCTATAGTGATTTTCTGGGGGGAACTTGAAGAAGTTCTACTGCACAATTCATCTGATGATGCGCTATTAATAATATAATACTCGAAATTCACAGATCATCCTCAGTCAATGATTTTATAGATTTGTCAACGATGAGTATCAAGTTTTTACCTCCTTACTCTCCAGTAATCCAGTGGAATACGTATTCTCCAAGATAAAGTCAGGAGCAAGAGAAATACTTGGTAGCCGAGAGGATCATGACTTATCCGACATAATACGAGAGAGTGTGGCTTCAGTAACTGCACAAGATTGCGCTAACTACGTGATGTACATGATTCCCGTTTTACCTGCCACAGCTACGGGGCAACTGTTACATTAGCTAAGATAAAAAAGTTGTTTTGCTTCCGAGTCGGCCAAGGTAGCGGAAGCTTTGTTTTCACTTTTTAAGGTTGAAAAAAAAGTTCTCCAAAATCGAAATGTCCACTCTCGTTTCACGTTTCAGACCTTTCTGGAGAATTTTGGTTCCGTGTCTGTCTGTCTATGTGTATGTCATGAAATCTTTGCCACAGCCACAACTTCTACAATTCTCATCCGATTTCGATGACATTTTCAGGGATTGTGCGGATTGGCGAGTAAATGGTCTCCTATGAAAATCATCACCCCCGGACTGACAGCAGTCACTGCGCATGCGCAAACGTGAATTCCTTGTAACAGCCATAACTTCTACATTTTTCATCCGATTTCGATGGAATTTTCAGGAGTCATGCCGATTAAGTTTTAAATGGTCCCCTATGAAAATCATCACCCCCGGACTGATAGTAGCCGCTGCGCATGCGCGAACGTAAATTCCTTGTAACAGCCATAACTTCCACATTTTCTATCCGATTTCGATGACATTTTCAGGGATTATGCGGATTAGGTTGTAGATGGTCCCCTATGAGGATAGTGGGAGGTACTTAGAGATCGATCTTTTGAGATTAACCACTATGCATCGGATCATCAATACAATCGGGTTATGGATACGAGGAAGCTATGTGCCACACCCACTTTGCAGACTTTTTTTCTCACTTGAGATCAGTTGAAGGGTTGGGATGAATTAAATTGGTGGTGAGTTGAATTAAAGTTGTAAAAAGTTGAATTGAATTCGTAAAAAGTTGAATTACATTTGTAAAAGGTTGAATATAATTTGTAAAAGGTTGAATTTAATTGATAAAAGGTTGAAATAAATCTGTAAATGCTATAAAAGCAATTTATTAAAAAGTTTATGTGCCAAAGCAAAGACGTGAAAATGTCAAAAAGAAGTAACAAATTAAGTGGCTAGAGATTCACGACCTGGGAAAATCTTAGGACGCATCTTCTGAAATATCCCTAAATGAATTGAGTAATGTACAAACGTAGTGACCATTTTAAAAACATACGTTCACCATTATTTTTACGAACTTTCAAAAGCACCTGTAAGTGCTCCAAGCCTGCCTCTTACTCCAAGGGCAGTAGATTTTAGTAGTAATGAATATCTAAAATTGTATTCTGCACGGCGATGTTTTAGCATGGAACATGCTTTAGCCTTGGACTAACCACCCGAAAAACGTCATGCTGAGAGGGTGATGGGCGTGTGTCACGTGGGGGTGATTCTTCAAATCAATTCAATTCAATAATTTTCTTGAATGGCACACTACATTATGCGAATTTACGTACTCTCATCAGAATACGAGAAAACTAATTATATTTAGTCCTACAAAGAAAATTAATTATGAAATCTACTTTACAAAATATGAATAAATCGATATAGATAGGTACTTACTTTTTAACATTTCCGTGTCAGTGAGGCCAATCAATAACCTCTTCTTGGTCAAAAGTGCAGCTTCACTGAGCAACATTTTGTGTCCAGTGTGAAGTCGATCGAAGGTTCCTCCTAAAGCAACGTGGTTACTTTGTTCTTCGTCCTGACCTTCCACAACATCAACTTCTGTCGATTCACAAGGTCCATCAACAAGGGCCACGGGTTGGCAATTAGACGAGCAATTTTCAATGCGATTTCTAATAAAACTCTCCATAACGTCTTTATTGAGATCAACGTCGAAATAAACTACGTCAACCGCTTTTTTTGTGGGGATCGTATAGATTGGAGTCTTGGCACCAACAGCGCCGAGCAGTACTCGTACATCCAAATTGAGGCAAACTGAGTTTTTATACAAAAGCTGCATCGTGGAGCTGAACTTGGGTCCTTGTATCAGAGATATCGACACATCTTTCTTACCAATGAGTGGCAAATGATTTTTGGGTAAAAATTGTATGTACAAAGTGGTGTCAATTCCATTCTGTATTTGGGGGATGAAACTGACAAACTTACTGGGATTGGTGCATATAAACATGCCAGTTTTCCTCATCATAACTGATCTCAATTGCTCCTGCAAAAAAAAGAAACAAAACAAGAGATTTGAGATTACATTTAATTGGCTGCAACACCTGCGTAATTAATGTTGGAAAGAAGGACCTTCAGACGCAACTATCATTCCATCGAACGGATGAGGTAAAATACGTGAGCATGAAGATTCAAAGTTGTAAGTATCGAGAAGGCTATCATTACAAGCAGACACCATTAAAGCCGACTCACACTATATTGGCAGGGTAAGGACTGGTAAATGCCATGATTGTTCCTTTTCAGATCTTGAGTGTTTGCATTGCCCGGGCACTTGGCAGGCAGGGCGAATACAAACGATGCTAAGGAAATCTATGAACAGACGACAGACTTACCAATAAGTTCTAGAGTCCGACTTTGAGTTGAACCCTAGAAGATGTTTTATGGATCACATTGACTAGGCAGTATCTGTCGAGGAGGCGCCAACTCCTGCTAGGTGCGCTGGTGGTAAAAGTAGTTTCTCGTACGTTCACTAGAGTGCCCTAGTGATAGTAGAGAGATAGTATCAAAGAACGTCAACAGGAAGAGTTGTAGGCGCCCATGTGACCACACGAAACTCAAATGTGATTCAAATAATAACACTAACACTAAAATAGAAACTAAATAAGAGAAGATGAAGACTATAATGCTCGATAAGTAATAGGTAGAATCGTATCGTAAAAAAGTGAGAAAAATCTTTTCTTTTGGTCACTTTCGCATCTGGGTTCTTCCCTCCCCCAGCACTCCTGCGTTCAACCAAATAAGCTATAGTTTTATGCACGCTTCCAGAGGTAGCACTACTGGTATGAAGTGATTCAGTGAGTAAGTGGAATCAGATTGGTTAGAAAGCTGGATACGTCGCAACATGGCTCTCATAAACAGATTGCCCTTACATTTAAAATATTCATCTTCCTTAAATTCTCTTAATTTTTCGGATGCACTCAGCAACTCACTACAGTTTTCTCCCATATCAGTGAACCCTCTTTTGAAAAAAATTCCCCATTTGAATCAGAAATTCTGATAACTGTAATCTTGATAGAAGAAATGATGGGACAACAGAAACTTTGGAAAATTCGTGTCAAAATGAGCGACACCAGGTCCTTTGAGGTTGACACATATCATCGAAAGGGTGGAGAAGCAGCAGAGACCAGTCTTGATGCCGGGCAGGGTCCAATCAAAACCCCCAGCCCCGCCTGTATAGTGTGAACCGGCCTTTAACCCTAATTGGACCACGGTGTCACTAGTGTCACCGAAAACAACAACTTATGAATTCCACAGCTGTCCCAAGGTGCCACCAGATTAACTAGATTTAAATTAAAATTAAAAAATTAATGGACAGAGCTGATTTTTTAAAACCTTTTTTTTTTGTAAATTATTGAAAATTTAAAATGATGTTACGACAAAAATGTTTTAAACATTTTCATTGATTTCTTTAACATTTTTTTTGTTATAACTGTACTTTGAGACTTCCAACTGCACACAAAAAATTCTGCTGTCCATTAAATTTAAAATTTTAAACTAATTTTGGTTACTCCGGTGAAATTTTGTGACAGCTGTGGAGTTCCTGAAATGTTTTCGGTGACACTAGTGACACCATGGTCCAATTAGGGTGTTAGTAATGCTTACATTCTCGCTTACAGTTCCTCCCTAGTTGAAAAACCTTGAGCAACGCTCAAGACAGCTGACCCGACAAGTATCGCTATTTCTGCCTACCGCTTCTTATCATATTGGATTGAAAGACAAGATTCGATAATAATTATCGAATACTCAATTATTGAGTATTTAAAACTTTGCAGAAAACTGAGAGTTTAAAGTAAAATGTTGAAAACAAACCATAATCTAACCAAGTTTTTAAATTAACTTCAGTTAATAAATGGGCTATCCACGTTGTAGCCAAATGAGTATAATTTATACGTATAGCTAGTATTCAAAAACGGACGGCCCCAAACAAAGTACGAAAAGAAGAGCAATAGAACTATTTTGTAGGATTCATACTTCATGATGTTGCGTAATGACCATTCTATCGTAGGAACACTCAAGAAATACAATTTTTGAGATCCTCAAGTGAGATAAGACAATTTTCAATAAAAATGCATTCTCTTGAATTTATTTTGTTCCTCAATAAATTCATTTCAAATTGTAATAATGAACGAGGACCATCAGCATTTCAAGCTTTGGTAGAAAATAATTCCTTAGCATAATGATTCAACGAATTTTGAAGAGGACTTACCACTCCTCGTATGAGAGAAAAAATTGTACAATGATATAAGACCCTTCACACGTTCAACAGGTACATCGAATTATCTACAATGAATTGACAGAAAACCAAGAGAAATACTGACACACAATTTTCATAGTATTACATTTAAATAAGTAAATTCGAGAAGAACGTAAAACCGTATCATCGACTTATCAAAATCAAAGTGCTTTCTTGCCTTTATCTTCCGTTCTTATCAGACCTTATCCATGTTATCAGACCTGAACTTATCAGAACATGGAAGTAGTATTGGCGTAGCTCCATGACTGGATGGAAATAGGAATTTCACATTCATAGAAATGAAAAGTTTTAATTGAAAACTAATGTGCCATGTGACGTTTTTTTTTAAATTAATTTAGCGGGTCATTCAAAGTGCAAGTTTTGTCTGACCAAGACTAGAGTAAAACCGCGCCTTTGTAAAAAATACTTGAGTACTAAAAAAAATACTTACTGAATAATTTAACCCTTTAGTAGTTGCGGCTCTTTTATTTGTCACTGCGATCTGACAGATCAAATTTGTGGAAACTTACATTTTTGTTCAAATATGAGTTTTACCAAATGACACTAAGTGATTACATGATTTTAGAGGCGGAAAGTAGCAGTAAACAATCTAAGAAATTAATCAAACCCTCCTCCTTCGTCCCTCAGGATGCTACTGGGAAGGGCAGCGCAGGGCCACCAACCTTCTCTTTGGAGGAACAAAAAATACCTTCGCGCGATCTGTAGGAGCGGCTGCGACTGAACAAGTATTAAATAGAGAGTTCCTAGTGGTTTTAGATACGGCGTGATGTATTACACACACACTCTAAATCTGGCGCCGAATTGTGATAAGAACCGTATCCGATACAGCACCGTATTATTACAGACAAATACGTCAGTAGGAGGCAATCTGGCGCACCATATTGAAAACATGGCGGACGATCCAGTTCCAGCGTGCTGGGTTGACCCTACTAGGAACTCCCTAATAGCTTCCCCAATTTTCTCATTTCTGATATATGTGATGGTCATGCTTATTGGTGTTATCCATGTGAACTATAAGAAAGGAGTCACTCCATGGGCTTGTCTCCAGTACTCTGTGGTTAACGCCAACCTATAGGGTAAATGCACCAGTAGTAGACACTCTTAACAAAAAAATTTCGTTTTTCTGGCTGCAATGCGTTAATTTTTATTGTATTGGTTTTCTGTCAATTTATTTTACTAAAATAACTCTTCCTTTACGTAAATACCTTTTTAAATGTCACTGTAAGTTTATATTAAAACGTTTTTTCGTTAATTTTCGGAGATAGGTTTTTGCACCAGTAGATGACACCAGTTTGCCTGAAGTAGACAGGGTTATACACCACTAGTAGACAGTCCACTTTAATACAAACTTTGTATTTCATAAATCGTTAAAAACGAACCCAGCTTTAATCACAGCTTTGTATTTATTGTTTAGGAATCTCATTTCAGTCTTTAATTTCTCAGCTACCTTCTTTTCATACTAATATAAAACAAACTACTTAGGTACCTACTATTTATTTAAAACTAAAACAACGCGTCATGGTGCTAACTACTATGGTTGTTAGGTAACTTTAATCACAGCTTCTCAAGTATGGTGAATGTAAAAATGAATTGTAGAAGCTAAAAGGAGAAAAAAATGAAAATTTATTGTACTACTGCTGTGAGCGTATTAATTTTGAAAATTTTTAAAACGCCCTAACTCAAAACATTTTGATATAAAGGTATTGTTTTTTCATCAATTTAAGATAGTATAGAATTTTTTAAATTTTTTGAAACAACGCGGAGCTCTGTAGGACAAAACGTTCGCTCCCTACGAGAATTGAAGGGTTGGACGTACGATTAATCAGAAACACGAGTGTGAATCGCAAATGAGGCCAAATTCAAATTTTAGCGTTCATAATTTGCAGCGTTTTCCGAATTATTCCACATTTTCCCATTCACAGGTGGCATGGCTGTGCTTCTGTAAACAACGTTAAACATGAGTCAAAGCACCAGAACCTTCACAATAAATTTCTTCCTTAGGTAGGTAACATCACAATTTTCTGGTTCCAGTAGTAGACACCCCTGTCTACTAGTAGGTAGTAGACACCCCTGTCTACTACTGGAACCAGTCATTTCCCGGCAAAAACTCAAGCATCCTCGTGTTCACAATTGAAATACGAATAAGTTTTAATAAAGTTCTAAAAAGAAGAGAAAAAACCAGTACCAGTAGACACGAATGTCTACTACTGGAAAGGACGCGTTATCAATGACCCAATAGTAGACAGTCTCTGTTTGAACGAAATTATACAATATTAACCAAAATAAACATCGCAACTGTGGAGGAAATACATGAAATAGCACGTAGAAATCAAATTGGTGCAGATGATATGTAAAAACTGATTAAGAACTTCATAAAACCAAACTGACCTCCTTAGCAGATGTGACAATAACAGCACCTCAAACTAAGCCGCATTAACAAATGCTCTATTATTCTTCTATGGCTGACTTGATGATCAATATCTTTCTGGTGGGAACGCAGCAGATGATATTTTTTAAATTGGTGCCAATTGCAAACCTTTTTGATGAGCTGGATTCTTATTTTTTTCAAGTTAAAGTTCAAGTGTCTACTTTTGGTGCAGTGTCTACTACTGGTACATTTACCCTAATAGTTATAGGAGATGTTGACTATTCAATCAGCATCAAAGATTAGTCTGTTGCTTATTTCATCGAACAAAGAATCACTAGGCAATTTTTACCCCCTTTATTGTTGTGTAATCCCATGATGGGCATAGTTTTTGAATTTGGTGAAGCCCTAGGTACATGATTCTCCTGCTCATTTATATTTTTGGACCTACTGCATTTTGATGAGTACGAAATCTGCAGACTAAAACTAGTCTATTTCAAGCTTATTTTGAAAATCTCACAAATCTGCAAAGACCAGCTATCATTAGTTAAGGGAACGAACTTAAACACAAGGTCACTCTTTCATTTTTTATTTGGAGTACAATATGGAAATTTCATAACAATTTCAGATAAACTTTGTTTAAAAACTATAACCTTTTTGAAAATATACATCTGTAATAAATAACACAGTTGGAGAGAAAGAGAATTTCATTCGCTGGAAAGTTATGAGTGCTTAGGTAGTTTAATTTCTTATTATCAAGTAGATGATACTTCAACATAGGATGTATACTTTCTAGACCGACTCTTTCAAGTACATGTATCAATATTTTTTAAGAACGATTTCCAGAACACAATAACAACTACCAATAAGGGGAACAAAAATAACAACTTTACGTTAATAAACATAAACATTTTTGTCAAAACAGCAAAATAGAGATACCAAAATTGGGAAGAACAAAAACTGGAATGTTTCATTGTAGTTAAAATAAGGGTCAGCACCACCGAGAAAAGTGAACCGAATTAAGGAACGTCGCCCAAAGGTTGGTACGGTTTTCAGAGTAGAGAACGCCTCAGAGGAAGAATGAACTCGGCCCTTTTTTAAAATTCGTGATTCCAACAGAGAGATAGTACTCTAAGATTTCAAAGGCAGCAATACGCCAATAAAAGCTGAATTGAGGGAAATGGACCTAGGTTCCAGATAGTAGAGAGTTCCTAGTAGGTTTGGTTCGGCTTAGATATGGCGTGACCTTTTCTCAATCCGGCGCCGTAATGTGATAAGAATACGCCGTATGCGATCCGGTGCTGGATTCTACCGCAATATTACGGTGCCAGATCAGATACAGCGAGTTCTTATCACAATAAGGCTGAACTGAACCTACTAGGAACTCTCTATAGAATGTTTTATATAACCTCCCAGGAAAAGAACAAAGAAAATTCCCGCCAAAAGTTTTGTGTATCGATTTTTTAATAGCGGTAAAAACTTGGGATTGGTTCATTCTTCCACTGAGACGTTCAATTGCAAAAAATGACGAATCAAAAAATATTCTAGGTAGGCATCAACCTGATACTACAGTCTTGTCAGCAGCACAGTCAAAATCAGGAGTTCAGAGCTAAGTAAATTTAGCTAATCAGTACAGCCATATTTCCAATTCTGGAAGGTCCCTTCCAACACATCTTATAATAAAAGTTGGCTTGCATAAATTCTAAGTCCTTCCTCACATTTTTGGAGTATTTTTTTTTTTTTTTTAATTATTTTATTGGAGGTGTATTTTTGTACAATACACCAGAACTAAGTGTAGAAATAGGAGATGTTTTGCCCAGTTTTTTAGAACACATTTCCTTCAATTGATAGGAAAATTAGTTCGAGTATGAAAGAAATTATACCAGCTATTAACAAAAATCCCAGTATCGAAAATATGTTTATTACTGAGGGTTTCTAAGTAAATAAAAGAACGCAAAACCTAAGGGTGTTATTATAAAAGCTCCCGAATATTGAACAATGCAAATTAAAAATTAAATTTGCTTGGTTAAAAAAAAAAGTTTTAGATAGGTACCTAATTTTTAAGTAATTTCATTAGGAAATGATTCTTAGTTAAGGGTAAGGAAAATGACGGACTTGGGAATTCATAAGTATGAATGTATGAAGTTTCAATTGCATGTGCCATCTTGATTAGCTCCGATTCTTAGTCAAACAAATCTATCGTGAGAAGGTACACAACAAAAATAGTGTGCACCTACCTAGGTTATTTTTTTTTGTCATGCAAACTTTGAGTGTCATTAGTAAGAAATGGCTGACAGGAGCTGCATCAGACCACCTTACAGGTAACATTTATGGGGTCCATCCCTTGATTCAGTTCACCTGTGGAGACAGAAATTCTATCCAAGTGGCAGTGGTCCAGAGATTCAGAGCTTGAAACCAAAGATTCGAGGGTTGGGCGGGAACCGGCGGACGATTTTGATTGCGACGTAAGTGAGGATGCTGCCGATGATGACCTTGCGAACGATCCCTCGGCTTTTCGACTTGTCTCGCAAACTGAAACAAAATTCACGGGTTTCCAACGTGTTACGAAATTGGTTTCCCAAGTTGAAAAACATATAATGGATCTTCTGGAGAGCCTGTTCTAATTGTAGACGTCAAGATCGATGGCGTTTAGGACAGGGAAAGGGCATTATTTTATGATCTCCACATAAAGGGAGTCTCAGTAAAGTGACATAGTAGAGGTTCAAAATCCCAAGTTATATAGTATTAATACGCTCTGAAGCTGCCTTCAGCCTGTGAGTTGAGTGCAGCACCAAATTATTGTAAGAGTAATATTATATCGACACCTGAGCGCCCAAAGGGCCAAACTGCTTTCGGAACTACTATTTCTAAAATGCAAGCGATTCATACTATACTACTTCATATTATGAAGTCAACTAGGTTTTTGTTTTTTGTAATTGGTCCGAAAATCTATGTAAGATTGAATTCCAAACCGTTTTTGAATCATGGCCCTTCGGACTTCTGACATTGAAACCAATTTCAGTTTGGCCCTTTGTACAAGAAAAAGCAGTTTGGCCCTTTGGGAGCTCAGGTTTCGATATCTCAGCAGTATATAAATTTAAAGGAATCATAGCTTTGATTCTCATAGACATTTGTTTGTATTTATTGACTCACAGAACGAGGGAAAAGAAATGCGTATGATCCACTGTGGCGGAGAAATTTTTTTCCGCGAAGCGCGCAAAGGTAAGGTGTCACTCTGATAACAGCTTATGACCTTCAATTTTGACCAATTCAGCTCCAATTGAACCGTTCGTCTCATAAACAGTTCATCTATTACGAAAAACAGCTAGACAAGAGCAGTAACTGAGAACGAAAGAACAGGAGCAGATATTCTTGAACCTTTTGTGAGAGGTGTTTGTGTGACATTGACGCGGCTGTGTCCAAAGTATTAACCAAGAGTAACGTAGCAAACATTGGAATAGAATGCAAGCATGGATACTTCTTCTGCAGCACCCTGACTGTATCAACTTGGGAAGTAACAAAAGGGAGGTTACATTCAAAGGTTCAATGTCCTACAACCTGTGGTTATTTCCCTATCACTCGAAATCATAAAAGCGCCCATACCTCTACGTAAACATTGTTATATTGTACCAGCTGATAATGAGGATAGAAAACAAAGGAGTAGTGCTTTGTGCAGAACAATCTTCCATGGTTTAGGCTGATCATTCCACAATTCCTTCTAGCAAACAGTACTGACATATCGTTCGCGCAGAATGGAGAAAACATATGTTTTTCATCAACGACCACAGCGCTTTGACCGTAAACCAACTTATAATTGCAAATCGATTTCAATAAACTAAGATTGTGACCCTTCACTTATATTATCCTCTCCTCTTATTATCCTCTCCTTATATAATGTTTATTAATCTCAAGTATGAAATACTTTATTTGCTTTCTTACCAAGATATTAATATTTATTTTTGTGTAAATAAATGGCATTAAAAAAATATATATATTGGGGAGATTTCACAGGGCTTCAAATGTGGCACTATTTATACGACATAAGGTCCATTCTAGGTGTTTTTCTATCCATGGACATTCCATGGATATGCGGTAACGTATAATTATCGAACAAATAACTTTCAGTGCTTCACAATAAAGTTGAATGCAACTCACGCCATGATAGGAGGAATCTGATGTTCTTCTACTTTCCCCCAGAGAGCTTTTATCCCTGGCATGTGTCCGATTCCAACGATTCCAACAGCAACTGTGGGTTCAATCTCATCTAAGAAAAAACGGAAACACAGGTAAACTTTCATAAATTTAGAATAATTACGTTATGACCATAAAAAGCAATCTTTACAATCAATTTGTGAATTAAAAGAAAATTCTTGGAGGTGAAGGAAGAGGAGTGAAGTTACAGTAGACATCTATGAGCACACTGAAATTCAACCAAATCTTCTAACTCCATCTGGAGAGAACCGTGCAACTCACCCCATTTGCCTTGGCGGTTTTATAACTGGTTTTTTTCTCTAACTCCAAAAATGGAGTTTTAACAGCTAAATGAGGGGGTTCTACCTACATGCTCTGAGCATGACCACAAAATAAGTAGTCTCAGCTGCAAAATACGGCACCCGATTGGAAGCCACAGGGCCGTATTATTAGGCAAATTCCTCAAAATTCCCCTATTTTTAACACCAAAATTTAGAAAAAACGAGGGTGAGTAGAAGCGCGAAAAAACGAAAATACGTCACTGCTGAACAATCTTCTCCTCACTCGTTTCCCACACGCACAAGCTTTGTCGTCAATTCGTTTTTGCTTGCTCATTCCTTCCCCTATTTCACCCACTTTCAGTTATTTCCCACAGCGCTACTTGGATTAAAAAAAAAAACATTATACCTAAACAATAAGCATTAGACAACAACAATGGAGTCCTAGAAAAACCCAACTTACTTTGAGGGCCTTGGAACATGAAGTTACTGGCCATTTGAAGGCTATAGGTCAAATACGTATCCCTTTCTTCAATAAACACTTTCCCCAGTTCAGGGAACTCGTTCCCCATGTCCTTCAGCAATGATTCTAGCAGATCACCTTGTTTGCATTTCTCCACATCCTCACGGCTACAAAAAAGAAAAAAAAAGATTCCATCATCCAATGTATGAATTTTATGTTTGGTAGGAGACATGTAAACTGATGGTACGAGATGTTTCATGAAAAATGTAGATGCTTACCTAATTTTAGGCTTTTGGAAGACTAATGAAAAAGAGAGACGGATTCGTTGCCACCAAGACAAAACGTCGAGCGCACGACGGAGAGTCACTTGGATCGGGCGATCGCCGAAATGGAAGAGCGGATTTCGTGTTTTCATCTTTTGGCACTGAAAAAATTAAGTGTGATGATATTGGAGTGCTGATGCTGGACCACTATGAAATTAAAAGGTTTACACTTTTTCTAACCAACTACCGAGATTCCCAACTAAAATAACTCTGTAGCACACCCCCCCCCCCTCCCCCAATGCTCCACTCATACACAAGGACTCTGACGTGGTTGAGTGCTATTTCTTTCCGCTCTGACAGCGCTCACCATACTTTCTTATCTAGGCCCCGCCAGGTGTGCCAAGTCCAAAACGCCATTGATAACTTCTACAACAAGGATAATGCAAGACCATTTGTTTTGTTCACTCTGCATGTGATACAGCAAACTCAGTAGACAATCTGGGTTTAGAAGCAGATGGTGTTTCTCAGTATCATCATGCTAACTGCTGCCTGTAAAAAAATCGGGATCATTAGCAGCTTGGGTGACACCCCAGATCGACCTCGAGGACTAGCAAGCATTGGCAGAGCATTGAGAAGACACGAGGACACTGCCGGCCTCTGGATTTGACCAGTGCTTGGATGTAGGCACTTGGAAAATCAGCAGGGAATGTCAGCCATTAATGCACAGCAGTGCCAGTACTTCACAATCTAACTACTAGTCTCCACTGTAGGCCTAGCAAAGATAAACGCACAGTTCACCTTTGCCAGTAAGTGCATGCAGATGAGGCGCAGCTTCTGTTGTCTTCAATAGAGCCTTGGTAATGCGAGCTAGCCCACTACCAAGGTCCGTGCAACTTGCAGCAATGTTGACCACCCCTTTGAATTCCACTCCAAGGTACCACCAGACCATGGCCAGATTCAACATGGATCCAGCCAATCCCCATCCACAACCTCAATTACCAGATGAATAATGCCAGTTCATCTTGTACTGGCTTGGGAAACCCCTAAGAATTGAGGGCGAGATATTAGTAAACTGTGTCAACTCAGTATACTGGAGGAAAGCTTTCAAACGTTAAAGGTTCCATTTTTCTTCATTCAGTTCAGTACCAAAATAGTGTAATTGAAGTACACTTCCAGATGCATGTGTCTGTAGGAATATGCCAGATCGTGACATTAGTTTTATTAGCTCTACCTAGCCACCCATCTCTTTCGCTTATCACCTGTTTGGTGAATTGCTTGTTGCACCTTCCCAGTTCTACTCCGCCCAACCTTTTTTTTTTACTTTTTTTCCCCGACAGGTTTTGGGCTCAGTTTTTTCAGGTAAACGATTCTAGCCATCTCAGGTACATCAGTTCCCCTGTTTCGCCGTCTCTTCTTGAAATCCTCAAACAATCGTTTTTCCAGATTCCATATTCATTCTAACTAAAATAACGCCTAATTTTCTTTTAATTTTTTTTTCTTACCTTTCTAACATAAATATGCGAATTTTCTACTGGCCCCTCCGAAACCAAGCAGTATAACTTTTAGGTAAAGTATAAGCTTCCAAGTTAATGATGCAATTCCGAAAGTCTGAAAATTGTCTACTGTGGCATTCTCGATCATTCGAAATCTCCATCAATTGGCTCAGGAATAACGGTAATCGGGTCTGTTCATCGAGAAAATGTTTTTAAAATATCAGAGAAGCTAAGGAAAGTTGAAGATTTGAATGGTGTGACGTAGCTAGCCAACTGTCTTTGAAAAAAGTATCCATGCACAGAGAAGAGATGAAACCCTTGGAGGACCTCTTGGATACTATAAAATACTACTCACACATGCGCGCGGCATAGTGTGTGTGCATTTATGGCGGCCCGCCTTTTTTTCAAACGTGTGATCTCTTTAATTATTTTTTCTACCACATGTTATAGTATCATTGGGTTTAAAGTTGGAGTATATAGGTTTTAAAGGGTGCTGAATCCTAATTGGAGGTCAAAAACCTGAATTTCCGACCCACCGAAATACCCCATAGGGAAACCATATTACCACCAGATATTTTCCATGGGATGTTAACAGATCCCACACAACTCCTCTCGCCAAATCTACCAAAATTTCGAACTTACGAAATCAAAAATTTGAATCGACTACTCGTATTATTTTGAGAAACTATTCAATGCACTTATGGCACCCCATCTTGGATGCTAATTACATAACGCTTCCTTAGTATGCGGAATCTCTTTAAAATGGGTTGAAGTACCAACCAGAGGAACACTAAAGATAGCATGCACATGTCGGGAAAAGGTTGAATTTAGAACAGGAAATAACAGAGCCGAGGGGTCCTCAGGGAATAAATAAGTTTACCTCGATGAAAGCTCTTCGGAATTCGCCGCCTGGAGCCATTCCAAGATCTTTTGTCAACTGGGCGGAAACGTTAAGGAGGATGATGCTCATTAACCCCTGAAGAGTACCTTCTTCTTTGATGATATTCATCATTTTTTCTAAGGAAATTGATAATGTCCTTATTAATTAAAATAAACGATATTGTGGAACTGATGAACTAAATTAGTAAAATTTAAGGTTTTTCAAATCTTAATGATAATATGAGGCGTCTGTATGTACTGCTATACAGTATCTGGAAATACAGTATTTTATGGAAAGTCCTGGGTAGTAATTTCAACTTACCAAAAGAAAGATTTTTGGCTTCTTCTTCGATAGTTTTTTCATCCATTTTTAAAATATTCGCTCTACTTTGGCACAGTTCCACGACAACGATGTGAGGGTTGACAGTTTGTATCACCTGTGGGCACAAATGTTTCGATGCTTTTGTCAACAGGCGATGTCCGTGAAAATGTGTACAAAAATTATACCGGACGTGAAGTCCTTTTCATCATTCTGAATACTACTAAAACTAGGGATGGGTATCGACCTACAAATAATCGATTAATGGAAAAGACTTAATAGGAAAAGAGAGAAGATTAGTTCATCAGGACTATTCGATTTACCACTTAATTGATGCCTTAAAAATCGATTACATGGGAAGAAACGCTGCAAATAATTACACGATGGTTTATTATTTTTCTATAGATCACTCGTCTGCAAAGCCACCAACCATCCAACATGAAGAAAAACATCGATCTTATAATTTGAACGGAGATTAGGCCTCTTTTGCGATTCACACTCGTGTTTCTGATTTATCGTACGTTCAAACTTTAAATTCTCGTAGTGAGCGAACGGTTTGTCCTACAGAGCTCCGGGTGGTCTCAAAAAATTCTATAGAATCTTAAATTGAAGGAAAAACAATACCTTTATATCAAAATGTTTTGAGTTAGGGCGTTTTCAAAATTTCAAAATTGATTTTGGAACCCTTAGAAGTGACCTACATCAATCAAAATCTTCGGGGCCCAACTAGACCCCAAATGGAGCCTATACGCAAAATTTCATCAAAATCGGTCAATGCTAAGTGGCAAAAGTGCCGCGTACGGCGTACGGACGGCCGAATTTTTATTCGATTTTTGGATTCTACGTATACCTTGAAACGTAAACCATCAAATTTTGAGGGGGTGCTAAAAAAATTTTTATTTTTGAAAATAATAAACCAAAATTGGGTTCAATGAAAACAACTAATTTTGAGTATGAAAACCCGCGCCCTGCTAGGCTCATATCTCAATGGGGAATTTGCCTCAATTTTAGATTCTGGAATTTCAAGTCAAATCCTATAATAGGGCCCTAGAATAACGTTTAACACTAGTAATAACCAAGGGGAAAAAATTACCGTAGGAGAAAATGCCTAAACAAGTGAAGCTCTGTTACAAAACACCGCAAAAATCGAGGAATATTGTTGACGTCATACGAAAAAAAAAACGACGCGAAAACAACTCCGACAACAGACAGAGTTCTAGCACCGCCACACAAAACGATCCAGTGAAATGGCTACTATTTATGTTTATGCTTGATAAACTAGTAGGTAGAATCGTATTGTAAAAAAGTGAGTAATATTGTTTCTTCTGGTCACTTTTGTGTCTGGGTTCTTCCTGCCAGTTCACGGCGCACTCTTGTGCGCACTACTTGTAAGCTAAAAGTTCGTGTATGTTCCGCTTCTGTGGTAAGCGCCACAGAACCTCCTTTGAAGTCAGATTGGTAGAATATCCGTTACGTTTCAAACATGGCTGCCTCTTACACATTGCCACCACATTTAAAATTTCCATCTTCCTTAAATTCTCTAAATTTTTTGGATGCATTTTCGAGCAGCTCACTATGGTTTTATTCCATAAAAATAAACCCTCATTCGAAAAAGAAAAAAAATGTGAGGCAAATTCCCCATTGGTGGTCTTTTTATAGAGGCACTTCCCTTCATCCCTCATCTTCCATCATCCCTAGGGCCGGCGTCGGGTGAGTCCTGGGCGTCCTCCCCATAATATTTTATTTATTTATTTATTTTTTTTTATGGCGTGCCCCCTCGGTCACAAAAAAAACCTATTAAAGACTCGGTAAAACCACCAAAACAAGAATGGGTTGAAAGCTCAAATTGCTAAACAATTGAAACTCCTACGTAAGACGAACATTTTTTAAACATGAGTTCATATGAATTCTAGATATTAGGTACTTTACATCTTACTAAGCAACTTCAAGTTGGATACCTTAGATACATCATCTTGACTCTCTCTACTGAAATGGGCAGTACCAATGAGGTAGAGTTTGGAACCATTAGCACCTCTCAGAAGGGTAACGGTTTCAGGCAGAGAAGCGTCGAACTCTTCGATAGATCCTGCAAATAAATTTCTGCTCATCAAAGAAACTCGGAAAAACTAGCATATAATTATAACAAGAAACGTCAATGGCAAAAGAAAACATCTAGGCGAGGCTTCTCTTTCCTTTACTCTTCTATAAAACCCCGAACTAATAATTTTCGACAGTTCCAACGCTGGTTTAGAACCTACAGATATTTTTCCGAAGATGAGGGTGATACGAAAATTGTTTGTAAATGGGTAAGAAAGAAGAAATCTAGACAATTAAATTGATTTCCTAGATTTTTTTTTTTTTTTTTTTTTCAGAGAAAATCCGATCAATGTGATCCGATGTTTTCTTTCTCGAGACTCACTAGCTTAGTTTCTTCACAACACTTTGGAGTTTATGGACGAGCTAACTGCTCCATCATCATATGAATAGAAACGGAGTTTGTGTGCAATTTTCTCAGGGGCCACAACCGTTACTTCATACAGACATCTCTAATCATCATCATACATAAAATCCCAACCGTACGTGTACATCGCCCGAATGTGGAGGACCTGAGTTCGATTCCAGACCGTGACATCAACTTTTTTATAATTTGATAAGTTACGTGTTTATATAAGTTATATTAACGCAATTTGCCGCCTTTGTAACAATTATTGCAGCGTTAACGCCCCCCCATAGCAGGTTCTTTCCTCGCCTGGAAGATTCCCTGGCTCGGGGCAGTCAGTTCTTAGCGTCGTACGCGTTAACTTCGTTCTCGATTCTTGTAAATAACAGTTTTGTACGTATAATTTTTGCGTGGTAAATTTAATAAAGTGTTTTAAAAAACAAATTCGTCGAACTACGAATTTATCTGGCGCAGTCGGTAGGACCTCCAAATTACTGGATTTGGGAAAAAAACCGGCCATTGAAACAACTCGAGTTATTTTCCCAAAAGAACCTGAACTCCAGCAACAAGTTCCGAGTCCAACCCAGAAGAAACTCGAAACTTATTGCTGGAGTTCAGGTTCTTTTGGGAAAATTACTTATATAAACCGGGTCTCCCATGTTGGGGTGACGTACACGTACACGTACGGTTTGCATTTTATGCATGACTAGCTGAAAAGCCTGCTGAAAGCATTCAAAAACAAATCGTAGATAAACTCGTGATTTATTAAAAGAAAAAAAATTATGTCACGGCCTGGAATCGAACCCGGGTCCCCCACGTTCGGGCAACATACGTACGTACAATCATACGGTTGCGGTTTTATGTATTACGATTTTCTTGTTATTCTACGTCACGGTATTACGGATTTCTTTTCACATATCTACGATTTGTTATTGCCTGCATTCAGCAGGCAATTTAGCTAATAATCAGAGACCTTCAAATGCCACATTGCCACGGCGCCACACTAAAAAGCCAAATTCGGCCCTTTTTTCGGCAAAATTCCATATTTCGTAGATTTTTTTGAAAATGCCACATTTTGTGCCACATTTCGCCTTATTTTACTAATATGACGAATGGAAGTTTGCTAAAACCAGGTAACATTAACTTATCATCACAGGTCAACGTGGGTCTTCGGCTGTTGTTAGGGTCTCATGTCCGTTCCTACCCAGGAGCCATTGGATTAAGGATTAACGCCAAGGTACAGGCCGTTGTGGACAGGAATTGCGGCTGGGAAGAAATGAAAAGTATAGCCGCGAATCTCGAAGGGAAGGAATCTTCTCTCAGGGAAGAGTGGGACGCTGAAGACGTCCTTGCAATGAAGTACGCTCCCGCGACTTCTGCCGATGTAGAGAGATCATTCTCTAAATTGAAATATATCCTGAGCGACCGTCGTCTCAATTTATCCATGGATAACATAGCCGCCCACTTAAAATTGTTTTATAATTGAATTTAACATGTTGTAAATACATGTAAATTTGTTGGAAATACATGTAAATAGTTGATATACATAATACAGTAGTTGATATGCTTTCAAGTTTCATGATTTAATGGTTTAACATCCCTTTTATGGTTGGGATGGGGTGGAAAGTTGAAAAAAATAAATACCACATCAGCTGAAATAAATGCCACATTCGGCCACAATAAGTGCCACATTGCCACATTTTATAAAAATAAGTGCCACATTTTGAAGGTCTCTGCTAATAATACATAAAAAAAGTCCATTCATGCAGCATGAATTAATGAGCGAATTTTCAAAGAAATCATTCAGTTTAAGGTGTGGTTAAGAAAAGGACCAATGGTGTTGCAATTTGTTGTAGAAAGTTTTTTTTTCGATTCTTGGTTTATATATATGTATATATGTTTTTTTTACATACTTTTACACCAATAATCGACGTCCTGGAAGACGTGGAACCACTGGGCTGAAAGCTGAATCTTGCAATTTTCAATAATACACTGGGTTTTAAACGTTTCTATCGGTGGCAGTTGTCGATAAAATATTTGAACGAGGACTCTTTTTTTTTTTTTTTTTTCGACATGATTTTTGCATGAAAATTTGCTAATAATACGCTGCAAAATATTGCTGGGTATGCTTTGAAGACGTTAGGAGTCCATATTCATGTTCTACTCGTCTCTACGAACTCATAGAGTACCCACACGGCTACTCCATTTCTGGGTACAACAAATATACGCGCGTATTCATTATATATATATATAGCTACAAACTTTTCTTAATTTTGGACAATTTTCATTTTTGAAAAATGCATTCATATCAGAAATTTTGTGCTGAATCCGAATATACCATATATTACCATGATTTTCAATGTAAAAACCACAAAAAACTGGAAAAACCCATTTTTTTGGAGTTTTTTTGAATTTTGGACCACTTTGGATTGTCCAAAATTGCTGGTTAACGAACTTGACCTATGGTTTGTTGTTACAAACATTTTGGCAAAAACTAAAAAAAAATTTTTAAACAATTACTCAAGTTATCGTCCGGAATGACACATATATATATACATATGATTTTTGGAAAAACTTCAGGGATTGTTTCAGAATGTTCCAAAACGGATTTCAGTGTGAAAATTTTTCGAAAAAGTCGATTCTAAAAATTTTGAGGCCATTGCAATAGCTTCATTTTCTTGGAAAATTCGCTAAAAGCAGCGCTTGAAAACGTCTGGGTTCTTTCCTTCTCGCCTTTTGCAGTTAAACATAACGGTCTTCCTTACACAGGAGACCCCGGGTTATCTTTTCTGTTTCCTGTTTTTTTTTTCTTTCTAATTCATCAATACAACACTATTGGGTTCTTTATTACTTCATTAGGTATGTTTCTCAAAAGTTGAAGGAAAATTGTGTCCAAAAATAGCGTGGACTCAAACATTTTTTCCTTGATTTTTGTGAAACTTTGAAAAATATTGGAGTGATAAATCGTGATGTGATGAATAACATGCAGTGGAAATTAGTTCATGACGAATGAAGAATAATATATTTGTGGCCCGTCCTAGGAAAAGGGTCAGATAGGAATAACCGGATGTCAAAATTGAGTTACATATTGCTATTTCTGAATACTTCAGATGCTACTGAAAACACTGGTAGGAATTTTCAAAAAAAAAAATCTTTATTCTAGCAAATATATGATTTTTTAAAAATCTGGTCTCCTGGAAACCTCATTTCGAGAAAAACGCGTTCAAAGTTTGAGCAACATTCAAAAGTGAATGGTGGTCGTTCTACTGAAGTTATCGACTTGATTTTTTTGACACGGGTTCGTGTGCATATTGGGTTCATTTTAATATCACTTCAGATAATTTTGAATGTAAAAAAAAAAATTTCAATCTTGAAGAACAAATTTAAAAAAATTTGTTTGTTGAAGAGAAATTACACAAAACCGAACATTTGAAAACTTATTAGAATTTCGAAAATTTCAAAGACCTTGTGGGATGGTATGTAGATGGTCCCAAATGAAAATCATAGCCCCACGATCAATAGTAGTCTCCACGCATGCGCAAACGTAAAAACCTTATATCAGCCATAACTTCTACATTTTCCACCCAACTCGATGACATTTTGAGGGATTGAGGGTGCCGGTTGAGGGGTAAATGGTCCTCTATGAAAATCATGGCCCCCGGACCGGCAGTAACCTCTGCGCATGCGCAAACGTGAAACGCTTGTAACTTCTACATTTTCCATCCGAATTCGATGTAATTTTCAGGAATGGGGTAGTTGCATGATATTTTTTTGTATTTTTTCTGTGTAGAGAATCTCTATTGAAGTACGAATCTGCAAATAAAACTCCCGGAAACGCTTCCAAAAAATTTAGAGATTTTTTCGAAAAACGGGATTTCGGATTCAGGCGGGAAAACCTACTCACGGCTTGGACACTGCGGGGTGGGGGCCACGTCACGGGTGTGAAGGGGGCCAAGTGACCCCTTCCTTTGCCCGGGGGTCCTTTGATAGCAACCCTCTGTTGGGTTTGTTTACGTTCGATTGTGGCAATAAAATTGGAGAATCACTCACACTTTGTGGTGCTTTCATCTGAATTTTGCTAGCTGTGCAATCGAAACATGTTGCATCAAAGATTTTGTTTCCTACTGGCATTCCCTCCACTGTAACTTAAACCTCATATGGTTGTGAAGAAATGCGGTGTTCTGGTGTTACTCGAGCCACAACCTCGCAAATTTGCTAGATTCTTCTAAGTTGGACATAACCAACATCGTTTTATTTAACAATTTACAAACACTCATTGGTACTACGTTGTACAGGATAATGACACTACAATGAAACTTCCAATAAATGAGCAACCATTTGGATGAAGAAGTACTACACACAAGAAATCACAATTACAACTGACCTTTTACTATAAAAGTGTCAACTTACTTCACATTATTGGCTCCTTTTATTTCGGCGCTGACGAACTTGTTGTTATTGACGTAAAAATCGTACAACATGCCAATATTTATGTACGGAATATTTTCCAGGGAAGCTACCTCAAAACTCTAGTCGATGGCTCTCCTTTTTGGCATATTGACATTTTATGTCAATACTTTGGCACATAAACGAAAAAAAAGTTACGGTTGTTTTTCTGATGATTTCTACTTACAGCCAAGTTGTTCCTATCGAACTTTATCTTCGTCATTCGCGTTCGTAGAAAAATCGTTCACCATTCGTTGGAAAGCCCTACATTTACGCATAAATGATATACTGCCAAAACCGTTGTAATTACGGAAGAAAATGAGATATACCTACCCCTGAGTTAAAATAACTATCAACAACATTCGAAAGCAGATTATCGGGTAGGTAGCGGGGAAAAGTGAAGACGTGTTGCAGACTCGTATGCAAGCGTTTATTAAAAGCTTCTTGAAACTTTACAGTGAACATTATCTTTTCCAAACCAATCAACTAATAAATTATGGTAAATACTGGTGTAAACTATAACAACTAACAACTGTAACAACTCGGACCGCACTACGAGAAAGGGCCTCCCGAAAAACTGATAACGTGATAACTATGACCGTAGCAACGGGGTTAATCGAAGTACCCCGCGCCGATGTGCCCCCCGGGCTTCGGCAAAACAGCCAAAATTATGCTTCAAAATTTTCAATTTAAACGATTTATTCAAACATGTAAAGCCTGAAAAATATATTTCAAAGTTTTTTCAATCATCACCATTATTTTGCAAGTACATTTCAATGTTTCTGACTCGAATTGTCCTCGATGGCAGTGATCTCAACGCACTCTATCGTGAGATTCTCGTTTAGGGATGACGTAAGAGGTGTGGCCCGCCAACACAAAAAGGATGGTACTTCTTTATTGAAATACGGCTAAACTAAATGGAATTTCGAACTGAAAACTGGTCCATATACGTTTTTAAGTGCGCTAAATACGAATCTGAAGTCAAAAACACGAAATTCCGACCCATGCAACTACCCCATTGCGCGGATTGGAGTATTGATGTTCCCCTACAAGGGTAGTGCAAGGTACTGCAAGAGATTGATGTACCTATTATTATAAATATAGTGGAAGAAAAAGAAGCGAAAACAGATGGAAAAGTAACTATGTAGAAACAAAACAATAATGTGATGAATAGTTAGAATTAGGGATGGCAAAAAAGTATCGATTCTTTAAAAAATCGATTCTTTTGAAAACCTATCAATATTTTTAGATTATTTTTTTTTCCTGAAGAATCGATTTAAAAAATCGAGAATCGGTCCGATTTTTTTCCTTAGCTGATTAAGGGAAATAAATTGTAGTCAACAACCAAAACTACCTCAATGGGGAAGGAAAATTGATGAAGATAATTGATTATTACTATCTAATGATCACAAAATGAGAAACACCACCTCAACCTATCCTGATAATTCATGACGTCATTCTCTTATCCCCAGTTCACCAAGAAACATTAGTTGGTTATCATCTACGCAGGATGTATACACCTTTTTCGTGACACAAATTGTCAAAAAACAAGTTTCAAACCTTTTACTTACATCTTTCATATCAATAGAATTTAAGTAAACTTTATATACATAGGGATCAAACTTTAGCTCCAGCTTTTGGTAATTTTACGTGGGTACGACTTTTGCTCAAAAAGTATCGATTCTTGAAAAAATCAATACTTTTAGAAAAAATTGTATCGATTGTTTTAGATTCTTTTCTAACAGATTGATTCGATTTAAATCGATTCATTTTGAAGAATCTGACATCCCTAGTTAGAAAGACTATGCAAAATACTTGTAGTAACGCTAAATGTAACGAGTTATAACATAGTTATGGTACCATTGTAATACCGCGTACCCTCAAAACAAAAGTCAAATCACAAGCTATACCTGAAAACGCTGCAAATTATTACACAATGGTTTATTATTTTTAATTTTTCTATATAGATCACTCGTCTGCAAAGCCACCAACCATCCAACGTGAAGAAAAACATCGATCGCATTTCGGTCAGCTTCAATTTGAACGGAGATTAGGCCTTTTGCGATTCACACTCGTGTTTCTGATTTATCGTACGTCCAAACTTTAAATTCTCGTAGTGAGCGAACGGTTTGTCCTACAGAGCTCCGGGTGGTCTCAAAAACTTCTAAAAATTCTATAGAATCTTTAATTGAAGGAAAAACAATACCTTTATATCAAAATTTTTTGAGTTAGGGCGTTTTCAAAATTTCAAAATTGATTTTGGAACCCTTAGAAGTGACCTACATCAACCAAAATCTTCGGGGCACAACTAGACCCCAAATGGAGCCTACATACCAAATTTCATCAAAATCGGTCAATGCTAAGTGGCAAAAGTGCCAAGTACGGCGTACGGCGGGCCAAATTTGTATTCGATTTTTGAATTCTACGTACCTTGAAACGTAAACCATCAAATTTTGAGAGGGTGTTATAATTTCTTTTCTTGGTCGATTCCAAAGGTTCATTATTGAAAATAATAAACCAAAATGCAGTCCACAACACTGATTTGAAGGAAGGGACCCTAATTCACCTGACCCCCCTGCCCATTTGACATTAGAGGGGGTAGGGTAAGAGTAGGTCTCTTGGTGTAACCACAACTAAGTACTTACTCCTCATTTTTCGATATCATAATCAGCTAAACGTCGATAAGTGACTATTTCACCGTGTAAAGGGAAAATTATTCGGTAGGTACTTCTGAATCAATAAAAACCTAAAAATCAATATTTTTGGTAATTTTATCGAAAAACGCTCTCTTGAATATTTTATATGTATAGTGCAGGTGGTAGAAAAAGAAGCTATACCTACCTAATGCGTAGTCGGAACATTTCTAAGGGTGCACTCAAACTCAACGGTATTCATAAACCAAACTCGGCATTGAGTTAAGTTCTTGCTTTGAGCCTTACTAAGTTAGAATCATAAAATACGTAGTGGTGAAACACTATCAAAATAATTTTTATCACAATGTACATTTTTGGGTTTGATTTGATGGTAAGTTGGTGGTCTTGGGTTCATTACATAATGAACAGCAGGGTTGCAACTTTCTCCGTACTCAGCAGAAGAAACATATGGATCATTTTTTTCATCACTCAAAGATTTATCGAAGTTCGTTGACTTCACGTACACCCACGCATTCTACCATCGAACCGTTCTAATCTAGGTCACTGGATGGGATGAAAACCCCCCACAACCCACGCACACCTCACCAATTTTTTGGTTGCGAATCGCATTAAATATCAAGCAATTGCATTGGTTTCTACCCAACGTGGTGCTACCAGATGGAAGCGACAACTCAAGGCCGTGACAGCTGTCACTGTCGAAAAAATTCAACAGAACGACGTTAATTATCCTGTAACTGTATCCTGTAAATCTCGTGTTTACCCTTAAACTTACCTATCGATGCGTTATCACACTGATTTGGGGGAACAGGAGGGATTCTAGAAATCGCGTCTCCGTTGACGTATGCATTTTTGCTTTGATCCACTTGCTCGCTGTCACTCAAACCTTCGTCTCCTCCCATTTTCATCATAAATTGCACTTTGAAAACGTTAAAACTAAAAACGCGAGCTTTGAGCAGGACGAAGATGCGAACAAACCAAACATTTACAGAAAAAAATTAAGCGCCCAGCTTTGCTTAAAATAAAGGATCCGAAACTTGCTGTCTGTCAACCCGACATTTCCGTAAAAAAAGACGAAAATTCAAGGCGAAAGCAGGTTATATAACAGCGTATCTACCTTGTACCTTCGTCTTCTTCTTCTGTGAGAACTTATCCGCCAGTACGTGGAAGGCATGGATCTAGGACATGGACATGGATGCGGACGGGGTCCATGGATGCGATGGTGGAAGAAGAGTTATCTTCATTTTACATGGCTATTTAGACTTATACCCCCTCTGTATCCAAGACCACCTCGTTGTTTGTTTTTGTTGCTTAGTGGTTGGTGATTTTCCAGCACGACTTTTTGAGAGAATTGTGCTAAGTTTAATTTGGATTATTACCTGATTTGAGATGAAGATCGAAGAAGTCAAAAGTACCGTGAAAACACAGAGAATATCGAGCCATTCCCACATCAAGGGCCTGGGTTTGGACGAGAATGGTGTGCCGATACAATTTGCCGCCGGCCTCGTTGGCCAGGAGAATGCTAGAGAGGTGAGTTTTCTTTTCATAAGTAGGTGAATTCTTTTACCTTTCAGAAGTGTTTAATAGTCACCTTAAGTGAAAAAAGTCTAGTCGGAAAGAAGCTTGTAGTGACCGGGTGACTAGCATCTATGGGCTTGGTACTGGTTTGGACGGTTACAGTAGTACGAGCTATAGATAGGTACCAGATTTACACAAAAGTTTTAATTTGAAACCACATCGACAATTTTAGAGGGTTGATGGATAGTCATGAGAAAAAAAATGGTTCTTTTGGTGGCCACAGACGTTCCTATCCGTGCCTTCTGGCTGTCTCATGTTCCTAAGAAAACTGGTCATAACTACCAAAGTTCCTGAAGCCCTGTGTGGAAGGTGAAACGTGGTTTGTATAGAGCGGGATAATAATACTAGAAATAATTGTCCATGTTTTAAGGCCGGTTTACACGCTCACGCCATTTGTGCAAACCGGCATGTGCAAGCCAGTTTGCACAGTTATATCGTTGCATGTGAACGGAGTTTGCGCAAGTCATTTGGCTTGCACAACAGAAAAAATCTGGCTTGAGCAAAATCTGTCTCAGACAGAAAATCGGCATGAGGTTGGAGCGAAGTTTGAGCGTGTGAACGCATTAAGGTGGGTTTACACGCTCAAGCCATTTGCACAAACTGGCTTGCACAAGCCAGTTTGCGCAAACTGAACTGAACAACGCGGTCGCGTTCACACGTTCAGTTGTGCTTGTGAAATTGTGTGGGATTCAGTCAGTGGGCTTCGTCGATCAGTGCGCTTTAATTAAAGTTGATTAATTAAAATTTTTGAAATTATTCAAAAAAAAAAAACTAATCACAAATTTTGACATAATTTTTAATATGGATGAGAAGGAGCTTATCCTGTGTACGACGGTGGCTTGCTTGATAAAGAAAAAATTGGGCTCAAAGAGTTCCAAAGGTCGGAAATGGAGCAAGGATTGGTTGCTCAGGAGGGACAGCCTTTCCCATACCAATTTAATAGTGGAATTGAATGTGATTAATGTGATTCACACACTTGAAGAGAAGGAATGCGACGGCGCGAGATCGTGGGTAGGCTTGAACTGCGTTCACACGCTCAAACTCCACTCATGCCAAGCTCCAACCTCAAGCCGAATTTCTGTCCGAGACAGACTTCGCACAAGCCAAATTTTTTGGCTTGTGCAAGCCAAATGGCTTGCGCAAACAGCGTTCACATGCAACGATATAACTGTGCAAACTGGCTTGTTCAAGCCGATTTGCGCAAATGGCATGAGCGTGTAAACCGGCCTTAACAAGCCAAACCTACGATCTCGCGCAGGCGCATCCGTTCGTTTCTAGGCTTCAAAACTTCTGCCTGTAGCCAAACATCTCAGTGTTGCTGACAACTTTTCATGGGGGGGTTAATGCTCGACTCATTGCTGTACCAGTTCATAGTTTAGGAAAAAAATTAGGCTCCCCTATCAATTCCACGATCAAATTTTTTATGGGAAAGGTTATCCTTCCTGAGCAACCATGCTCCATTTTCGACCCATTTTTGAGGCAAATTTTTTCTTATCAGGCAAGCCGCCGTCGCACATAGGATGAGTTCCTCCTCACCTAGATCAAAATTTATTTCGAAATTAGGGGTTTTGATTTTTTTAAAAGAACTAACAAAATTGCCACAAGTCTACTGAACGGGCCACACCTTCGTACAAGCACAACTGAACGTGTGAACACGACCACGTTGTTTAGTGCAGTTTGCGCAAACTGGCTTGTGCAAGCTGGTTTGAGCAAATGGCTTGAGCGTGTAAACCTAGCTTTAACCTAGGTGTTTGGAAGAGATGTTGAGGGACCCTAGAGGGAGAAAAGCATGGGAACATGTGGTGGGGAGGGTCCGATTAGTAACGGAACGGCCATTCTTCAGCAACTTGTCTTGTTGGCTGAATTTTCTGGGTAAACAGCAACTCGGTAAATATAATAAATACTCCCATTTAACTTGCTGGGTTGGGGCTTGCTAAAATTTTAGGGTGTTTTACAACAAAATTTATACTCGGAGAAAATCCTTTACTGCTGCTTCAAGTCCATAAAGTCGAGCAGAAATATAAGTATTCTCCCACCTCGTGTCAGAAAGGTACAATTTTTGGAGTGGTTTTGACTGCATGTATTTGGATTAATTACTATTTCTTTGTTCATAGGCTGCAGGAATCGTCGTTGAAATGGTCAAATCAAAAAAGATGGCTGGGCGAGCAGTTTTGATGGCGGGTCCCCCCGGAACTGGAAAAACTGCAATCGCTCTAGCAATGGCCCAAGAACTTGGCAACAAGGTTGACCCTTTGTTTTTTTCTGTGTAAAGTTTAAATAAAAGTTTGATGAAGACTTCATGTTGAAGTTTTCTCCGACGTCAGTTCTGAAGTCGCATATTTCATCCACTGACCTCCAGAGCTTCAGAACTACATTTCTCGCGCTTAAACTACATTTTCATTAAAATATTGTGTTCTTGTTACTTTCGAAGGAAATAAATTGACTCTCCTGGATGTGTATTATAAGAACATTTCCTTTGTAGGTTCCGTTTTGCCCTATGGTTGGCTCAGAAGTCTTCAGCTCTGAAATCAAGAAAACCGAAGTACTAATGGAGAATTTCAGACGAGCGATTGGCCTTAGAATCAAAGAAACAAAAGAAGTGTTCGAGGGAGAAGTGACAGAGATAAAACCTTTTGAAACTGAGAACCCTATGGGAGGTATGTGGTAATTGTTTTTTTTTTAAGTATTCGTTGAGTAGAGCTTAAAAATTGTTCAAAATCGTGATCTTTCATTATTAATCTAAGAAAAGTAATCAACCATCTCAGGTTGAATTTTCGTCCTACTGCCATTCCTGGCGTCGCGGGCGTCATCAGCTGTCTTTCAAAGGGAAGATCATAATTAGTTCTGGTGATTTCGCTCATGGCTACTTATTAGAGAGTTCCTAGTGAGTTTGGTTCGACTCAGATACGGCGTGACGTATTACACACACACTCTCAATCCGGTGCCATATTGTTACACACACACTCTCAATCCGGCGCCATATCCGATACGGCGCCGTATTATTACAGATGAATACGTCACTAGGAGGCAATCCGGCGCGCCATATTGAAAACATGGCGGACGATCCGGTTCCGGCGGCGCTGTGTCGACCCAACTAGGAACTCTCTATTGCCTCACCCATTGTGGAGTGGGGTTAAAAACAGCTTAAGCTGTAAATTATCAAGACCTGCGATATCGCCCTCGAGCTGTCACCAATCCAGATAATCTCCCGGGCCGACCAGCCTTAACTTCGGTAATCCTACGAGTACTGGTTCATTAAACCCTTATTATTAATCGTAGCCATCATCCTGTTTCGCATCAATTGTTGGTCATCACATCACAGCTGACATAAAGAGAGAGGGCTGGGAAATGGGGAACACTTACACTTTTAGGCGCCTTTGGCAGGCAGGCACTATCGAACTTGTAAGGTTATCCAGCCCTTCAGCAGCCCGCCTCACCAGATCCTGCAGGTAGGCGCTTTCATAGCCTTCAATACGACCTACCTGCCCCCCGAGCCTCAAGACTTCAGTCTTCAGATCGGCAAGAAGACCGGTGGTCCCGGGGTAGGGATACTGAATGGCAGGCTGCTGCTCCACATCAGCAATAGGAGATGCGGGAGAAGCCCCACTGCTATTTGCCAGGATAGCTTCCTGGACAAGCTGCTTACAGTGGGGCTTCAGGCGGAGGTTCTTGATGGCAATGACTGTGCACATGGGAAAACGTTCGCTTAAATAAACATTGATGTTCTGTACCCCATTGCGCACAGCTACCGCCTCATCTGCCGCTATCCTGCGCAACTCCTCGGAAGCATACCTATGCTGTATTCATTCAATATCAATAGATTCATTAGCAGCAACAGGATGCTTCCTTCTGACGTGGAGACCAAGGCTAGACCTGGTAGTGAATGCTCGCTCACAATGGGCACACTGGTGGTTTAAAGAGGCAGTGGAAGAGGAAGAGGGTAGGGATGATGAGGAAGAGGAGAAGGGAGAGGATGGCCGACACCCCTGCCTGGGGCGCCTCTGAGCGCCTCCCCTAATACCCCGCGAGCCAATGGGCTGGTGGGGGTTATGAGGCTCTTCTTCGGATGTTTCCATAACGGGGGGGAGGGGGGGGTGCTTCATTTATGGAGTGTCAGGGAACCCGTTGACAGGGGGCCCCTCCCTAATTGCCAGAGGGTCATTCAGCCAGCCCTGGAAACTCAAGAGGGGTCCACCAGGAAAACCTAATGGGACCCACCTCTGTCCATCCCAGGGAGCCCGGGTTGTGCGACGGGGGCGCATGACCTTGACTTGGGTAGGGATAAGAAGGGCTCCGAAGAGATAAAAACACCCTCTATTACCCTACCCCGACAACCCCTGTGAGTTTTAAATTCCAGATGATGATGCAGAGATAATTCTTCGAATCTACCAAGAGAGTTTGCTCTAGGTGTAAGGTCAACAGATCCAGGCCAGTCAACTCACAACGAGTTGAAGGTTATCTATAACCATCATCTTGGATAACTAGCTTATTCAAGTATATTTGTTTCAGGATTGGGGAAGACGGTTTCTCACGTTCTCATAACTTTGAAAACTGCGAAAGGCACGAGACAGCTCAAGATGGACCCCTCAATCCACGAAGCGTTGACCAAAGAGAAAGTTGTGGAAGGGGACGTAATTTACGTCGAAGCAAACAGTGGAGCAGTGAAACGACAAGGGCGGTCTGACACTCATGCCCCAGAGTACGATCTCGAGGTTGGTACTGCTGCGATGCCCTTCTAAAATTGTAGAAGTTATTTGAATAGACTTTGAATGGTACGAGGGTTGTCCAGAAAATAAGTTCCGTTTATTTTTAAGGGTGTTCGGCCGCAACATAAGACTGGATGGCAACCCACGTTTTCATTTGGTTGCCAATCAAAGACCGTAACGTTGAATTTTCATCTACTAGTTTTGGTTGCCAGTCCTTAAAAGTTCACATCCCTGTGAAACACACAAAAACTTGACAATTTTTATTGTTTGTTTCTGAAGTTGACTTTTTCAAATTTTTACAACATAATCTACACTACTTTATTTATATGTTGTAAAAATTTGAAAAAGTCAACTTCAGAAACAAACAATAAAAATCGTCAAGTTTTTGTGTGTTTCACAGGGATGTGAACTTTTAAGGACTGGCAACCAAAACTAGTAGATGAAAGTTCAACGTTACGGCGTGACAGCTTTGGTGTAAGACTCGCACCATTAGGGTGGTGGGGGGGGGGGGGGGTGGATGTCGGGTATCATAGATTATGGATTTTAAAATGGCATTCAAATTCGAGGTCGCAAGCCCCTAGAAATGTTATGGCGGATAAGGTGGAATAGGGGAGTCCACTTCTTACTCAAAATACTAACTAAATTGAATTGAGTGAAACAGTTTTGTGCAGGTGGAAGGTAAATAAGAATGCGTGTTTATCGCCTATTGGCTAGTTTAAACTGACCTGATGCTTATCTGTTGTGATCAGCGACCTCTTCGCATTTCTGTCCATTCACTTCCTTAGCTCAGTGGTAGGAGCTCTGATTCAGAAATGCGAAGAGGTAGCTGATCACAACATCTCCCCCCCCCCCCATTAGGAAATCTTAGGTACTCCGTTAACTAGTCAGGGAGGTGAGAGGCAGCTTTGGCCGGCGTTTTCCAACCCAGTGAGAATGCGCTATTGGTTTATTATTTTCAATAATGAACCTTTGGAATCGACCAAGAAAAAAAAAATTTTAACACCCCCTCAAAACTTGATGGTTTACGTTTCAAGGTACGTAGAATCCAAAAATCGAATAAAAATTTGGCCGTCTGTCCGCCGTACGCGGCACTTTTGCCACTTACCATTGACCGATTTTGATGAAATTTGGTATGTATGCTCCATTTGGGGTCTAGTTGTGCCCCGAAGCTTTTGGTTGATGCAGGTCACTTCTAAGGGTTCCAAAATCAATTTTGAAATTTTGAAAACACCTTAACTCAAAAAATGTTGATATAAAGGTATTGTTTTTCCTTCAATTTAAGATTCTATAGAATTTTTAGAATTTCTTGAGACCACGCCGAGCTCTGTAGGACAAACCGTTCGCTCCCTACGAAAATTTAAGGGTTTATATTGAAATATATATATAAATCAAAACACGAGTGTGAATCGCAAAAGAGGCCTAATCTCCGTTCAAATGAGAGCTGACCGAAATGCGATCAATGGTTGGTGATTTTGTAGACGAGTGATCTATATAGAAAAATAATAAGCCATTGTGTAATAATTTGCAGCGTTTTTTGACTGGCTTCGGAGTTTTTGTTATTGTTCCTTATTGACGGGGGCGGGGGATCTGCTGACCTCAACGTTTGTCCAAATAGGCGGTGGCTCGACTCGTGTCTTGGGAGGGAGTTGTTTTGATGACCCAATCTTAATGATTTATTGTTTCTCTGAGAAATGCTGAGGAGACCATTCGGGTCCTACCGACTGCGCCACATGTTGAATCATCAAAAATTAACTTCCATCGACCGGGGATCAATCTCCTATCATTCCAATTCTGAATCGGAGCTCCTACCACTGAGCTAAGGAAGCGAATGGACAGAAATGCGAAGAGGTAGCTGATCACAACATGTCCAATGGGACGTCCCCTGGAATGCATGCATTACTAAACATTATGTTTGTTGTTGAAAATTTTCTAAAAATGGGTTTGAATATTTCTTTGAGAAATTCGCTCAAATTGGACTATTTTTATTTTCTCTTGCTTGTAGAAACGAAGTGGTTGTGACAATCGTAAATTTATTGCAAGTTTTGTTACTTAGGCAGAAGAATACGTCCCATTGCCGAAAGGTGATGTCCATAAGAAGAAAGAAGTCATTCAGGACGTGACTCTCCACGACTTGGACGTGGCGAACGCTCGTCCTCAGGGAGGTCAAGACATCCTCTCCATGATGGGACAACTCATCAAAAGCAAGAAGACCGAAATCACGGACAAACTTCGAGTAGAAATCAACAAAGTAGTGAACAGGTGGGTTGAGCAACGATGAATTTGGCAGTTTGGGAAAATATGTAGACCCAAATATGTAAATGTCCGTGTAGACCCAAAATTTCCTAGTAATTGTGGTGCCTCGCTCTATTTTTCTGAAAAGAGGGACGCTACTGATGACAAATTGAACGTTTCAGATACATAGACCAAGGTATCGCCGAATTGGTTCCTGGCGTTCTATTCATCGACGAAATTCACATGCTGGACATCGAAACCTTCACCTACCTTCATCAGGCACTGGAGAGTGCTATTGCACCCATAGTTGTGTTTGCTACCAACCGAGGGCGGTGTGAAGTTAGGTAAGAAACAATTCTTGGGCAATAGTAAATAGGAAAAAAATAATTTTAGTTTCTAAGTGTTGTGATTTGGATTATTGCGGTATTTAAAATCTGACTAAAGTTTTTACTGACTCCAAGAATTGAAAGAAGAAGATTTTTATGAATTTACGGGAAGTATATACTCAAAATTTTGATAGAGGTTGTGCCTGAATGTTTTTAAGGGAGTTGTTGAATAATTTAGGCCCGGTCTATAACAGAAACCGGCTTGCTAAATTATTGAGGGAAAAGGCTTCTGGTCTATGATAAACCGGATTACCTTGGAATGAATTTACTTTACTAAGAATTTACGTTAAATGAAGAATGCAGACGTGTAGCCTCTGGTCTTTGGAAAACCGGCTGTTGAGTGTTGAGGTTTTGGTTTGAGGTTTGAGATGGTGGTTTGAAGAGAGAACGACAGTTGAGTTTTTGGAATAGAAGTGTGTCTTTTCCTCTGGAATCAGGCTTATATAGCGTACCCCTACTCTCCAGGCTCTATTCTTCCCCGGGGAGTGGACTAGGCGTCCATTGAGGTTTTTGTCTGGTGACCTGATTTCCGAGGGAAAGGTACCGTTCGTTTATTTGGAAAATACGACATTCCTGGGAGTCACAGCACTAAGTACATTATTTCTGGTATTTGTCAAGCTTAAAAGATGAGGACTACTGATTATCGGCGAAATTGTCGATTAGCAACACTCTCCTGGACAGTGGAACCTTTGGTTTTTTTTAACCACCTCACAAAGTGGTTTTGTGTGATTGAAACACAGATATGCTCACTTTATTAGAGAGAGATTTTGCTCTTATATAATTAATTTCGGAATATTATAAAAATCACTCTAGGATTGAACAATGGGGTATTTCAGTCAATTTTTTTAGGACGTCCCACAATAAGACTTGGGCGTCCTTATGCGAACGATCTGGGGTGAAGGAGGACAACACTCAACAGAAAAAAAATAACTACCCAGTAATCCGTTTTAGACCATTCTGAATCTAAATCCGCGAAAAAAAAACCATAGGTGTATGTCTGTGTGTATGTGACAAAATCTTGTGTCGTCTGCACAACCTTAGTTCGCAACTGATTTTCCTGGTTCTTTTTTTGTTCGACGCGGAAAACTATCTAGTTGTGCACTACGTCGCCGGAATTTCGAATTTTCCCTTTTAAGGGGGGGGAAAGGGGGGTTAGTGCTCAAAAAACGTGCGTTTTTGGGCATAAGTTTGTGTACTCTGCCCGAGCCTTAGTTCTCAACCGTTTTCCCGGTTTGACTGCCTTCTTCTTCCATGTCATAAGAGTGGGATTTGACCACCCTCGGTAGGCAGTACTGGTAATTTGGAACAGTTACATCTTTGTCACTGTAACCGTTGCAGGGAAATACCTGGACCGACACACCCCTACAATTAAGTACTGTAAAAAAACGAAGGCAGAAAAACTAGACTATTTTCAAAATCCTATGTGACCATTCGATCGAAGGTTAGCATTGAGGAGATGAAAAAAGAAGACTTTATCACGATACGAAACTGTCATTAATTCAAGAAGTTGTTCCTATTAATTTAAAAAACTGAAGTGTTTATTTGATTTCGTAATACACTTGAATAGCGTATCTTAGTGCTTTTCGAAACTATGCTATTTTATAACGTTTATCGTTAAGTTAAATTAATATAGATGTTTAAGGATTCAAGGGAGAGAGATGATGACTCGTAGACAGTTGAACTGGGAAGTAGGGATGGGTGATAGTTACTATCAAAATATCGATAGTCATGAACTATCGATAGATTTTTACTTTTTTTGTATTTGAAAATCTCAGCATTTGGAGAGCTGTGATAATACTGAGACGAGCGGTGCAGCCTCAACTCCCGCAATTCCACGTGAAATAACTCCTCAATGAGGAATTTCACCATGTCGGAATTTCCTATTTTTGACCCCAAAATGGGATTCAGCACCTCGAAAAACCTCCTAAGGCAAACTTTCAGCCCGAACTTCCTAATTTACGAATAAACAAAACAGTGTAGAAAATACGAATGTTTAAAAAAACCGGGAAAATTACGTCATCCTGGAATAGTTAATTTATGGCCGCTTGAAGCACTGAGATTGAGAAATCCATAGTCCCCAGATGCAAAATTTCATGAAACAGTAAAGTTCAAAATCGAAAAACTGAAGAAAAAAATTGAAAAAGCGAGATGGCGAAAATTAGGTTTTCCCTGTTTTTGTTTGATAACTTTTCTCTTAGAAAACACGATTCGTCGTCCCAATTGGCAACACTGGGAGGAGACGGCGATCCGAACAGCCCAATCAGCGAGCGTTCCCACTTCACGTCCATTTTCCCGGTTAGTTTTGAAATCAAAAATTTTGATTGTCTCCCAAAAATAAAAGGAGATTCATTTTCCGAAATCAGCCCGATTTTCATCTATCCCACACCATTAACTATTCAGGAAAAATGCAAACAGAATTCGGTGAAATTCCTCATTCACTGGTATTCTCGAAGTTGAGGCTCGAGACAGTATTTTATTACATATTCATATGTATGTATTCCATATATTAAATCGCATATTCACCACTTGTGCAAAGACACAAAATTCGTGGTGTCGACTTTACCTTCTAACTCTCTCCCTATCTCTCTACTGGCAATATGTAGCTCAAGGAGCTAAACTGGAAATTATTTTTATACGTTTTAAATAAATTAGTTTTTTTGTTTGAAAGCTTTGTGTAATCTTATGAATATACCGAGTCTTACAGGTATTAGGTCATTCAATTCAATTACATTAAATTCTCCATCGGACATGTAGGTACTAAATAGGGAGAGACACTATCGATAGTTTTTAATCGATAGTATCGACCTATCGATAGTGCCGACCTATCGATAGTGCTGAACTATCGGCTATCGCCCATCCCTACTGGGAAGAAGGTTTATTTTAAATCCTTGTCACAGCAAGCAATCGCGTCTGCTGTTCGGCTGACGCCACAATAAAAGTACCTACCTAATGTTACAATTTCTTCTAAAAAAAAAAAAACGGAACTGCCGCTTAGGAGGTACCTTTACACAATGACATGAAATGTTCTCGCCCAGTCCAGGATGAACTAAGAAAGGTTTCCAGTATTGAAATTTTCTTATCTTTCGCGCTTTCTTTACTTTCAAGGGGAGCTAGCGATATCATCTCACCTCATGGTCTGCCCCTTGACCTTCTGGACCGCCTTCTAATCATCCGAACCTGCCCCTACAATGAGAGCGAGATGTGTCAGATCATCAAGCTGAGAGCCCAAACTGAAGGTCTCAGCATTGACACAGAAGCACTCAACGAACTTAGCAAGATCGGATCTAGAAGTACACTTAGGTAAGTTATCTTGACTGGTACTTATAATATTAGAAGAGTGTTAATCAGCACTAATCATCCCTCATTCAGTAAAGCCTGGTAGATTCGAGCTTACGAGTATTAATAGTGTATTGCTCCTTAGGTATGCAACTCAACTACTGACGCCGGCAAATCTCTCAGCCAAAGTGAACGGACGTTCCACCATCACCAAGGAAGACATTCAAGAAGTAGGAGAGCTCTTCCTCGACGCCAAGTCCAGTAGTAAAATCCTCACTGACCAAGCAACCAAGTTCATGAAGTAAATTAGGTAAGACGAAACTTGATTGATACTTCTCTGAGTATAATTAACTCGAAAATGAACGGCACAACACATTTAAATACTACAATTACTATATTACTGGCAAAGTATGAAATCCAGGCATTTTATAGGATTCCTAGTCATTGTATACGATGCCTGCACTTTTTAGGCAATGTATGAAATTTCTTCACTTTTAAACTCTCTTTAGACACAATGCCTTGGTAGAGTATACAGGGTGTAACGGTTAAGATCATACAACCGGCCAGGGTTCGATTCTACAACTAATTTGTGACTTTTTTTGTCTCATGTCTATTTTTTCTTAACCCCCTTAAAATCGGACTTTTTCCACTTTTAAGATTTTTTTCGTATTTTCGACCTTACGCCATTAAAACAGCCATAACTACCTTGTTTTTCAATCAAAATTCAAATGTAATTATACCGTTGGAAAGAGCGTTAAATTCTCTATCTCTCTAGTGTTAAATAAAACTTTTAAAAGAAGGCTAAGATGTTGAAAAATGAGCTTTCCAACGATATGGTCATAAAATTGTTTACAGTGGAAAATGTGTAAAATAAATGAAAAGGTGTGATGAAAAGGTGTAAAATCCTCGTTCCCGTGCCAAAAACCTATGTGATATCTTCCAGACGAAAAAAAATCTTTTCGCGAAAATCGTCATTTTTACCCTAAAATGAGTTAGGCAGCCATCTTTTCGTACTTTGTCTCACTGAGTCAAATGATGTCACAAGACTTATCGAAAAAGCAATCACTGATATCTTGTCCAATTCACTTTTCGAAAATTTCTGTTAATTTGTATTCCAATTTTTGTATTACTAGATAGGCCAAGTTAAACGTTACTACCGTTGACAATAAGGTCGAAGGTATGTTTTTAATGTCCATCCTCCTCCCCACATCGCAAGTAATCAAACCACCCTGTTCATAATAACCTGTCTAAAACAAAATAGAAGTTCATAAAACTGGAAGATATCAATAACACACATAAACCAATCTCATTTTCTGTAGTCCATTTGACTCAGTACGAAAAGATGGCTGCCTAACTCATTTTAGGGTAAAAATGTCGATTTTCGCGAAACGTCGATTTTTACTGGAAGGTCCACGGTTTTCGGCACAGGAACGAGGATTTTACTCCATTAGTCCACTGTAAACAATTTTATGACCATACCGTTGGAAAGCTGAGATTTTGGGTCAACTTTTGGGGTTACAGTGAGAACATAACTGGCAGTTTCAGTTAGTGTTACAAACGTTTGAAAAAACGAAAAATTTCCGAGATTTTACTATTTGGGATCTTTTTTCAACATCTTTGTCTTCAAGTTTTATTTAACACTACGGAGATAGAGAATTTAACGCTCTTTCCAACGGTATAATTACATTTGAATTTTGACTGAAATACAAGGTAGTTATGGCTGTTTTAATGGCGTAAGGTCGAAAATACGAAAAGAATCTTAAAAGTGGAAAGAGTCCGATTTTAAGGGGGTTAAGAAAAAAAGTCAAGAGACAAAAAAAGTCACAAATTAGTTGTAGAATCGAACCCTGGCCGGTTGTACGACCTTAACCGTTACACCCTGTATAATACCTACCATTGATTTAGGCAAAAATTTATGCAAAAATATATGGGGTTTAGCGCCCAAACAAAATTGAGGAGAAATAAAATAAAGTAACTGAGCCGTGGCACTTAGAATTGCATTGAAGTCCTTCATTTACGCACTGACTGGTAAAATGCATTTATGTTACCGGCTAAGTATAGAGTCCAAGCATTGTATAGAATGCCTGCCAAAAAGAACAACCCTTTCAAACATAATCAAGAACAAACCCTTTCAAATCACACTTTGCCGAGTGCACGATCAGGCATTCTACAGGGTGTCTACACTTAAGATGGGCATAACTTCAGGGATCGATTCTACAAGGTATTTCCAACAAAAAATGTCTCTTGGCAATTTTTTCTTAACCCACTCAAAATGTCTTTTTTCTCACTTTAAACTTTTTTCCCGATTTCGACCTTACGTCATAAAAATTGTCATAACTCCTGTTATTTACCAAGTAAATTCAAATTCGAGGATATCGTTGGAAAGAGCGTTAAATTTCCAAGCTACCCAGTGTAAAACCAAAATCTTTCAGCAATAAACCAGTTCTAAAAAATTAAGGCAAATAGCAAACTTCAAATTTTTTTTCTCGAAATATGACTCTTTTTACATCGAATTTTCACTATGAATCCCGGGCTATTTCGATGGCCGCTCTTCGGGTAAAACATGCTCAGATTGTCAGCTTTCCAACGTTATATCGATTTTCTTTTTAAAACCCACATTGGAGGTGTAAATCAAGTTCGAATGAAAGAAAACGTGTGTTTTACAAAAAAATCCAGTGTTCACTGGCTGGGTTTTTTTTTTTTTTTAATTTTTTTATTACAAATGCCTGCTCCCATTGCTGATTACAGGCAATTTACACATACTATTTTATGATATTTACATCTTATACCTATATCAAAATAACTTTACTGGTTCAAGTAAATAAAGTTAATAAATAAATGATAAAACATTGAATTATATGCAATTTCTAAAATAAATCAAAATTAATTTCGTTTATGAAATCTGTAAATTCATTCATATATTTAGTGACTAACACAGGAAAGTCCACTGGCCAACCAGAACCGCCCAGCACTGATCTCCTGATTAAGCGTGACCGCTGCGGCTCAAACAAGATACAGTTGAAGATTAAATGTTCCCATGTCTGTGGGACCCCCTCGCTGCAGGGACAGGTGTCGTTGGCCACGATTCCTATTCTTCTGAGGTAGGCCCTATTCTTGCCATGCGCCGACAGTGCTTGTGTTAGCTTATGGTTCACCTTGAGTTGTGCTTTCAATCTGGCATAAACTGAAGGGAAGAAGCGCTTAGTATGTTGTGCCGTGTCATCATTCAGGATCCACAACTCATTCCATGAAGACAACGTGCCCTCATGTAGTGCTCGCCGGACAAATGTCCGTGGCACAGAGGAAAATGATTCGGGAAGGTCCATCTCGCCTGCTGCTTCCTTCGCGAGAATATCAGCTGCCTCATTACCCAGCACGCCCACATGTGCTTTCACCCACAACAACCCAATCACCCAACCACCACGGAGGTTGAATAAGAGGCGTCTTACTCGTTCCACAGTGGGCAAATGGATCCGGTGATTCCTCAGTAGAGCCAAAGAAACCTCACTGTCGGTATAAATGCAGGCAGACCTCTGAGTGTCCACAACAGACTGGTGCATCAACCACTCCAGTGCCTCCACCACTGCAAACAACTCTGCCTGGTAACTGTTCTAGGGGTGTGTCGGTCCAGGCATTTCCCTGGAACGGTTCCAACGGTTACGGTGACAAAGATGTAACCGTTCCAAATTACCGGTACAGTTCCATTACCGATACAGGCGATCAAATCCCACTCACATGGCATGGATGAAGCAGGCAGTCAAATCCCTATCGTCCTTCTTCCATGCTTATGATCTCAACTTGCAATACAATAGCATCATTTTCCTTGACAATTCGCTAAAAGGAAGGAATTTGAACAAGTGTTACAAAAGAGGCAATTTATTATAACTAATAGTTACCAAACAATTCAAGGAAAGAATTATGACTTTGCAGTTTAAAACTTAACATGACAATAATAAATTAATAAAACTGGAGACAACTTCCATGCTAACCTGTCCAGAAGATAACTTCCCGCTGAAGAGCCATTCCATGAACCATTCTCAGTCCATGGAAGTAGTAAGGGCGCTTCCAGGCACAACATGGAACAGAACTGAGAACAAGATCCTTACCGGTCCATCCAGAGCCATTGAACCATTCTCTATGATATCTTATCGGTCCGGTTACATCCTTACCGGTCCAGTTCCATCCTCACCAATCAGAATGATCAGATTCATGAGATGATTGATCAGATCATTCTGATTGGTGAGGATGGAACTGGACCGATAGAAAAGATTCTCTTCCCGGTCCAGAGCCATCTTAAGATATCTTATCAGTCCGTGGAACTGGACCGGTAAGGGTCGAGTTTTTGTCACTGCGTGGAACCGTTCCAACCTGATACTCGGTTCCACAGTCCCGGTACAGCTGTACCGACACACCTCTAAACTGTTCACTGGCTGGGTGTGTGTGTTCTTGTGTCCACTGGATTTTCTTGTAAAAAAAACACGTTTTTTAGCTTTCAAACTTGATTTACTCTTCCAATTTGAATTTTAAAAAGAAAAATTGATACTGTTGCAAAGCTGACAATTTGAACATATTTTTTCCGAAGTTTCATAGTAAAAATTCGATGTAAAGAGTCATATTTCGAAAAAGATTTGAAGTTTGCTATTTGCCTTGAATTTTTAGAAATGGTTTATTGCTAAAAGATCGTGGTTTTACACTGGGTAGCTTGGAAATTTAACGCTCTTTCCAACGATATCGTCGAATTAGAATTTACTTGGTAAATAACAGGAGTTTTGACAATTTTTATGACGTAAGGTCAAAATCGCGGAAAAAAAACTTTGAAGTGAGAAAAAAGACATTTTGAGTGAGTTAAGAAAAAATTGCTACGAGACATTTTTTGTTGGAAATACCTTGTAGAATCGAACTCTGAAGTTACCCCCATCTTAGGTGTAGACACCCTGTATACAATGCCTAGGTAAAGTATCAAATGAGATTTCTTTTACACTTTGCCTGATCCATTCGGGCATTCTATCCATTACCTAGGCATTGTACACAGTGTCTGATTTTAAACTTTGCCGGTAACAACTGCATAACAAAACTAGCAAACATAATTTAGAAGAAATTCTGTACGGGTGAGTCCACTGTTGAATTGATCTGGGCTGTTGGATTTGTAAGATACTTTCAGAGTTCGTTTGCTTGCAAGATATCAGGGCGAGGATGGCATCTTTAGGTATACCTAAAAATCACGTCCAATAGCCTAAACGAAACTTGACTCAATACAATGGAAAAGGACGAGAAAATAGGGTTTTCCTAATGCTGAGAGCACTCTGAAAAAGCCAAACCAAACTAAACCGTATTAATATTGATTAAAGATTTAATCATCATTTAATAAATTTAAAGAATTTTTTAAAGAGATTCACGTTGTTGTTGTTTTACATGTTTATTGTACTTTGTTGTTATTATTTATAGCATTTTCACGTCAAATTGGAGGTTTTACACATCAATTTGGAGGTTTTACTCGTCAGTTTGGAGGTTTTACATTTCAAATTGGAGGTTTTCCATCTCAAATTGGAGGTTGACGGAAATACATTATTTAATTCTGGGAAAGCAATAACAACAAATCAGCGAGTGAAACGTGACATTCAACAAGTAAGAATGAACATAATGAACGGAAAAGAATGAAGTAAGTCTCTCTCTGCAGCAGCGGCTGTCAGGTCTATCATCATTCTCATAACATAATTTGTGCAGTCCGATGTGGTGACAGTTGCAACGCTTCGGTTTATCGTGTCACACAGGTCATGGTTTGTTTGGGGCTCACTGAGGATTTGTCTTGTTGACTACTTGATTTTTGAAAAGCAGTGCTCCACTGGATTCAAGTTGGGTGAGTAGGGGGGCAGATATTTCACGTTAAACCCCAATTCGATCATCTTACTGGTAAATTGTCCAGCTCGGTGAATCGCTGCGTTATCCATTATCAGGTACGTGATAGTTGGGTTCGCCACTTCGAAAAGTCCCAGGTTTGAATCATGTATTTCCATCAACCTCCAATTTGAAATGGAAAACCTCCAGTTTGACGTGAAAAGGCTATAACTTCTATAATAGCACTCGAGCTCACTTAATTACTTTTTTCAATATTGTTTCAGACATTCTGTTCCTGATCCACGTCTTGAGTTGCGCATTGTTTATGATCCACTTATATCGTTATACTATAATACCATCTCTTCTATATTATAAGTTCTTATAGATTTCTGCGTCTTCATTATTCTGTAATTCAGAAAGACCCCGTCTATCTGCTCTTTTTCAATGTAAAGTTTTGAATGCCCTTGAGAAATGGGGGACCGACCCTCCCTCCCCTTTATCGACTCAATGGGGTATTTCAGTCAATTAATTTTTTTTTTGTCAAAAGTGTTTGGCTCAGGAATAACGGTAATCGGATCTGTTCTTCGAGAAAATGTTTTTAAAAAATCAGAGAAGCTAAGGAAAGTTGAAGATTTGAATGGTGTGACGTAGCTAGCCAAAACTGTCTTTGAAAAAAGTATCCATGCACAGAGAAGAGATTGGAATGTTCTCACTGGTAGCAGGTTCAAATTGAGGCTCCAGAACGTTGATCTTCCTCTTCTTTTCCGTCATATTTATATCGGTATTGCACGTTTTCCTATTTTAACGAATAATACCCAAACTACCAGAAGACTTCTACCTACTTGGACTTTACGGTAGCCTTCCCTCTCCATGCTCCATCCCTCGAAGGTCCAAGTAGGTAGAAGTCTTCTGGTAGTTTGGGTATTATTCGTTAAAATAGGAAAACGTGCAATACCGATATTTAAAACAAAAGAAAGAAAAGAAATCGTGGGCGATACACTAGCTGAAAATTTGATAAGTCGAAACCACAAAAGAAGCGAAAAGAAAACAACCGATTACAGACGGAGGTAACGCTAACGATTGAACCATAAAGTAACGCTTTCCGATGAGAATCTCTTGGATACTACAAAATACTACTCACACGCCTGCGGTGTAGTGTGTGTTCATTTATGGCGGCCTGTCTTTTTTTCAAAAGTGTGATTTCTTTAATTAATTTTTCTACCACATGTTATACTATCAATGGGCTAAAAGTTGGAGTATATAGGTTTTCAAGGGCGCTGAATCCAAATTTGAGGTCAAAAACCAAATTTCCGACCCACCGAAATACCCCATTCTGGTAGCCCAGTAAATAGAGGGGTCCGAACTTGCAAAAAATGGAACAAGAGATATTTATTTCTAGGATAGTTTGGTATGGCGTGAGTTGGAGAAACCAAGTTTTTGACCTCGAAAGCGCTTGGGAAAACTTTTAGTGGGCTAAAAACCACGACATTTTCAGACTTAAAGTTTTTATATTTTTACGTCATCCTAGCGAAATATTGACCATATGCATGATGAAAGATCATTAACCCTGAAATGGAATCGTCACCTGATGTGTGCGCAATGGAAACGTCAGGTGTAATTTTTACACCTGTCGGAAAACATAAATATTCAACCTATTTCTTCAACTCTCTGCATTGTTTAACACTTTTTTCATATATATAGTATATATGAAAGTATAGTTCTCTACTAAATTTTTGGCCGTTCTCGAGTCAATTATTACCTTTATACTACCAAAAGGAGGGGATTCTGAGCCTTCTAACTTTCTCTATTTTCCCTTGGTTTCAATTCGTTCTCCTTGGCTGAAAGTCCAAGTTCAGTAGTTCTACAGTAATTTCAATAGCAAAAGAGTCGTATAATGAGGAATTTCACCGAATTCTGTTTGCATTTTTCCTGAATAGTTAATGTTGTGGGATAGATAAAAATCGGGTTGATTTCGGAAAATAAGTCTCCTGTTATTTTTGGGAGACAATCAAAATTTTTGATTTCAAAACTAACCGGGAAAACGGACGTGAAGCGGGAACGCTCGCTGATTGGGCTGTTCGGATCGCCGTCTCCTCCCAGTGTTGCCCGTTGGGACGACGAAATCGTGTTTTCTAAGAGAAAAGTTATCAAACAAAATATACTGTTTTGTGAAATTTTGCATCTGGGGACTATAGATTTCTCGATCTCAGCGCTTCAAGCGGCCATAAATGAACTATTCCAGGATGACGTCATTTTCCCGGTTTTTTTTAAACATTCGTATTTTCTACACTGTTTTGTTTATTCGTAAATTAGGAAGTTCGGGCTGAAAGTTTGCCTCGGGGTTTTTAGAGGTGCTGAATCCGATTTTGGAGTCAAAAATAGGAAATTCCGACATGGTGAAATTGCTCATTAGAACTGATCCCACGTTGTTTCCCTCAGGGGTACTGCCAGGTGTTACTACTAGTCCAATACTAGGTTTTCATCAATGAATACATTCTTCTTATATGATCTCCGCTTCATCATACCTGAAAGAATGAGAAAATAACTCACTTGTAAGTATTGCATTTCTACTATGTGAATCAAAAACTTCAGGCAGGAATCAGCTACAGCAACACCCAAAATCAAACAGCGAATTGGAAAGAGGGTCTAATGGAGTCCACTCTCAAAATTTGGAATCTGCTTTCCAGCGATAAATTCTAATTTACGCATGAATCAACGTTAGGTTCTTTGAGTCACAACTCGAAGCGCCTTGTACTTCATGAAATTTCGATGAGCTCTAGCAAAAAATATAAATATTGCTGTTTTTCTAAGAATTTATGCTGTTTTGGGCGTTAGATTCTTGTGAAATAAAAACTCTGAAAATCACCGAAACACCTAATGGTGGACCCAAATTTGTGGACTATACAGTGGAGTAGATTAGCAGGTTAACTAATAACAAAAATTTAGACGAATCAAGGTAAGGTGCGTCGGGGTAAGTGCAGAAATGGGGTAAGTGGGGAATATACCTTTCACAAGCAAGCATAAGGGCTGACATGAATATCCTCTGTTTTTGTTGTAGAGAAGTATGTCAAGTTTCATAAAACACCACTAGAGTGTACTCATATCGGTTGTAACCTTCACAGTGAGGTTATGATGTACCACATGTGTTTTCATCTGTGAGGTTGAGGTGATCAACTATTAGTCAACCCATTTTAACCTGCCTCTACATGGGTATTGCTAATGACTGACAAGGTAATTATACACTTTAAATGTTGCAGTTTCATTACTGAAATACTACTACTACTACTAAAATACTATGTATTTTTCATCTACTCGTATTGTGAACTTGGGCACTTTTAAGGTAACTGGGAACTTTTACTCTTGTCTAGCTATGGAGATGGTCCCCTATGAAAATCATGCAACCTCCCCCAAAATTGAAAGGTTTAGTGTAAGGTACTTAGAGATAGATGTTTTGAGATAAGCTACTAGGTATGCATCGGATCATCTAAACAATGGGGTTATGGATACAAGGAAGCTATGTGCCTCCCACTTGGCAGACTTTTTTCTTTTCGAAGTTTTATGCAAACTTTTGCAATGTTAAGATAACCATTTGTAGTAGAAGACAGTTAAAAAACGTTCTTATTCATAAGATTGATGATGTATAGTGATTTAAACAATTTTTAATTAAGATTCAAAATTTTGAATTTTGCAAGATTTTTGTGAGTTTTTTTAACACGTCTTTAACTTTTCAAAACTGTGTAACTTCATTAATTTCTGTCCGATTTTAACTTTGCAAAAAAATGCCTGAAACGAGCTCTTCCACACACTTTTCCCTTTGCATTTGTAGCTCTAACGACATGAGAAATGAAGGGATGCTCTACACTAAACCCATTTAGGCGGGGTAAGTGAGGAGTACGTACAAAATTTATAGTATTGCTCGAGAAACCCACTATAACTCAAAAAAGCCTTAAACTAACTACAAAACTGGTTAGAGGATAGTCCGAGGGGTGTAATGAAAGAAGGAAAAAAATCTAGCTTTGAAAATGAGTTTCTCAGGGTCTACCAAATTTGAACTATGCAAATTGTACTCTGCACTTCCCCCGACGCACCTTAAGTATTCCAACTGAAGCCGCTATGATTTGAATCTGAAGTGAATATGACGCTACTGTATGGTTACTGAACAGAAATAGTCACTCGTCATGGATAGGCGATGGAAACGTGGTGTCCAAATGAATGACGAACACGAAGGGAGCAGGGAGTGGAAACGAGGTGTTAAAATTACTACATTCCACCTACTTCATTGGGAACGTTGTAAAAATCACACCATGAGTTCAGTTTACTGACCTGTGAGAGTTGAACAGCAACACATGGGGGCAGAGGGCATGCGCGACTGAAGGGGACATCCTTGGGATAGCATGGCTGGGGCAGTAGCCCTCCCCCCCACCCAACTACTTGATAAGTGTGTTGGGTGACCGTTTCAAGGTATCCAGTGTAAAATTTACGTGACGATTCCATTCCAGGGTTAAATTCTTGGTCGAATGAACTGTTCAGACTTTAAATTGAGAATGGGGTATTTCGGTGCGTCGGAAATTCAGGTATTTGACCTCAAATTTGGATTCAGCACCCTTGAAAACCAATACACTCCAACTTTAAGCCCAATGATACACAAATGGTACACTACATGTGGTAGAAAAATTAATTAAAGAGATCACACGTTTGAAAAAAAGGCAGGCCTCCCTTAACGCACACACACTTATGCCACGCGCGTGTGTGAGTAGTATTTTTTAGTATCCAAGGGTTTCATTGCTTCTCTGTGCATGGATACTTTTTTCAAAGACAGTTGGCTAGCTACGTCACGATTGGCTAGCTATGTCACACCGTTCAAATCTTCAACTTTCCTTAGTTTCTCTGATTTTTTAAAAACATTTTCTCAACGAGCAGACCCAATTACCGTTATTCCTGAGCCATACTCTTTCGAAAAAAAAAATGTTTAAAAATTGACTGAAATACAAAGGCCACAATTGACAGTCAATAAACATCGATTTTTTCAAAATGTCAAAACTACAAAGGGATGAGGAGAAATAACAACACAAGATGAAATTTCCCATTAGAATTTTTTAAAAATAAACTTATATAGGCAACTTCTCATGGTGAAACAACTATTTACAAGGACATAATATTAGTACTTACGTACAACGTACTTATGTAACAAAAGCTGAATTAACCAACGAAGGAGATCAAAATAGTCATTTCTATATTTTTATCACACGAGGCTCCTTTTCTAAATTCAAGTGCTTGTCCGAAAACTAATTCTAGTGTTCTGGTGGTTTCAATATTTTAAAACTAATGTCATACTTTGTACATTATTAGACCATGTGCTTCAATCGAACTCAACGTGAAAAAATTCAGGTTTCCAAACAGCGATTTCATTCGCCGACTTTGAGTTTTCATAACATCTCAAATTCAATCCTGGCAATTTATGTTGGATAAAGCTATTGTAAGCAAACTGGGCATTATATGTCAAGTAAGGCGATATTATTCAATAATAAACAGCTTAGGGGTAAAGATTGGCACACAGCGTTTATCCAATGCACTAAGATGATGGTCGATGCCTACTTAGTTAATTTATTGGTAACAAAAGTGAAAAGCCTAGTACGTGAATTGAGGCGTGGTTTCTGTAGCCACTAAATTTCTTCGAGGTCGGGTAGTGATGACTCATGCGGTAAGTACGCTTGATACGAAGAATACTGATAAATCAGGAACTTGGGAACAAAAATCCCGACTTGGGGGAGCAAATTGAGAGAGTCAACCACAACTAAGGAGAAGAATTTTATTAATACTTTGGAAAGAAATTTTTGACGATAGTACTAAAGTATGATGGAGGACAAAATTACGAAGAAATCAAAAGCAATTTGACTGATACTACAGAAAATACCTTTCTGGCGACAGATCTGAAGTATGGTGGAGTTGAAGCAATACAACAGATCAAAAGAATTTGACTGATACTTCGGAAAAGACCTTTCTGACGACAGAACTGAAGTATGGTGGAGTTGAAGCAATACAACAGATCAAAAGAATTTGACTGATACTTCAGAAAAGGCCTTTCTGACGACAGAACTGAAGTATGGTGGAGTTGAAGCAACACAACAGATCAAAAGAATTTGACTGATACTTCGGAAAAGGCCTTTCTGACGACAGAACTGAAGTATGGTGGAGTTGAAGCAATACAACAGATCAAAAGAATTTGACTGATACTTCGGAAAAGGCCTTTCTGACGACAGAACTGAAGTATGGTGGAGTTGAAGCAATACAACAGATCAAAAGAATTTGACTGATACTTCGGAAAAGGCCTTTCTGACGACAGAACTGAAGTATGGTGGTGTTGAAACAATACAACAGATCAAAAGAATTTGACTGATACTTCGGAAAAGGTCTTTCTGACGACAGAACTGAAGTATGGTGGAGTTCAAGCAATACAACAGATCAAAAGAATTTGACTGATACTTCGGAAAAGGCCTTTCTGACGACAGAACTGAAGTATGGTGGAGTTGAAGCAATACAACAGATCAAAAGAATTTGATTGATACTTCGGAAAAGGCCTTTCTGACGACAGAACTGAAGTATGGTGGAGTTGAAGCAATACAACAGATCAAAAGAATTTGACTGATACTTCGGAAAAGGCCTTTCTGACGACAGAACTGAAGTATGGAGGAGTTGAAGCAATACAACAGATCAAAAGAATTTGATTGATACTTGGGAAAAGGCCTTTCTGACGACAGAACTGAAGTATGGCGGAGTTGAAGCAATACAACAGATCAAAAGAATTTGACTGATACTTGGGAAAAGGCCTTTCTGACGACAGAACTGAAGTATGAAGGAGTTGAAGCAATACAACAGATCAAAAGAATTTGATTGATACTTGGGAAAAGACCTTTCTGACGACAGAACTGAAGTATGGTGGAGTTGAAGCAATACAACAGATCAAAAGAATTTGATTGATACTTGGGAAAAGACCTTTCTGACGACAGAACTGAAGTATGGAGGAGTTGAAGCAATACAACAGATCAAAAGAATTTGATTGATACTTGGGAAAAGACCTTTCTGACGACAGAACTGAAGTATGGAGGAGTTGAAGCAATACAACAGATCAAAAGAATTTGATTGATACTTGGGAAAAGACCTATCTGACGACAGAACTGAAGTATGGAGGAGTTGAAGCAATACAACAGATCAAAAGAATTTGATTGATACTTGGGAAAAGACCTTTCTGACGACAGAACTGAAGTATGGTGGAGTTGAAGCAATACAACAGATCAAAAGAATTTGATTGATACTTGGGAAAAGACCTTTCTGACGACAGAACTGAAGTATGGAGGAGTTGAAGCAATACAACAGATCAAAAGAATTTGATTGATACTTGGGAAAAGACCTTTCTGACGACAGACCTGAAGTATGGTGGAGGTCAAAAGTATGAAGCAATACAACAGATGAAAAGAATTTGATTGATACTTGGGAAAAGACCTTTCTGACGACAGACCTGAAGTATGGTGGAGGTCAAAAGTATGAAGCAATACAACAGATGAAAAGCATTTGATTGATACTTGGGAAAAGAAATTTCTGACGACAGAACTGAAGAACAATGGAGGTCAAAAGTTGAAAAAAAGAAAAAGAAAGTACATACCAATTATTGCAATTTTATTGCCGAGTATTTCTTAATAATAATTAAATTGGATTTTGTTTGAATAAAAAACACGTTGTGCTTAATTACACGAGGTGCGTTGTTATCCGAGACGTTGCTTTTGGTTTTCATGACTGACCAAAGGAAATGAAATCAAAATATTCACCAGGCAAAGGTTCCTCCGTTTCAAGTGCGGTGTAGTCTAGAAATTGAACGTTGTTGATTATATTTGAACGTTTATTTCGTATTTGGATAGCAGTCGTTGAAAGTCGCTGAAGTGTTCTCGTATTTTTCGATTGTGCTATTGACGTCATCACATCGAAGTCTGATGGGAGTTACGAGTTTATGCACAAAAAGTTCAGAATTCAGTAAAACTAATCTGATTATAAGGCAAACTTTATACAAAAACAGTTCATTATTATGAGATGAAGGAGGTATCAATATGGGTTTGTGTTCTTTCATTCTACCGTTTTGGCCATGAATATTTTATGACCACAAATCTACGCGGCCAGACGAAGAAAACAAGAAACTGCCTATGTTCTCAAACTCAGGAACCTACAGCGCAGATTATTGGAACTACATCTAATTAAACTAGCTCCACTTCACACTATGCTATTTTGAAAATACACTGGAATCCTAAATAATTATTGTATGTGAAAAAATGATACACTTTGAATTTGTACGTACTATATACAGTAGCTATGTACAATAAATAAAATACGATATTATGTACACAATAGAGCTCTTTGGCTTAAGAGATTTTTTAACAAATTGACCTGTACGGGAGTCTGAGTCACATCAATTAGTGGTGATGTTGGGTGAGGAGGGAGTCCGTTCGACAGGCGACATATCGGGAGGTCTGGAGTCGGGTTCTGGGTTCGACTCTCCTAGGGAAGCAGCAGCGTCCGTCGTGACTGGGGAAACCGCCAGATGAACGGAGGCGATGGGAGGTTCGTCGACGGAGTCTTCGGACGGGGCTACGGCTTCGGTCCACGGGCTGCCCATGCTCTTGGAGAAGATCTTGATGGGCCTTTGAAACCCTTTGGAGATGTGGAAGGGGGAGCCGATGACTTCGCACTTGCAGAACCCGACTTCGGAGAGGAGGTATTCGGTGAACTGGTTCGGCAGAAGCTTGAGGCTCTGGTAATTCCTCCAAATTGTTTCCTGTAAGTCAGCAAATAATTGAAATGAAGTTGTAGATCTAGATAAAATCGAGAATTAAACAAGCCCAAGTATTCTGATTTCGAATCCACCAAATGGCTCAAATTCAAACAAAGTTTATGTCCACCACGTACTATTTTACAGACAGTGTTAATGGAGTATGGGAAGGGGTCTGAGACTGAGGGTTTACACCGTATGCCTCAATCTGTTCAAAGCATTTGATTTGTTAAATGTTGAGGATGTTGGCGAATACCTGTCCTCTTGAACTGGCTCCGGTACTATCTGACTGACAAGATAAAATTCTGTGAATATAGAAAGCTGGATTAGTTCTAGAGGAGCAGATCGAGAGGAGTTCCTCTGGGCAGCAATGTGGGACAGTAAGGGCGTCTATCTTTGTCTATCTTCGATCCTAGTTATACCTGCCCTGTTGGGCTCCAAACTCGTCCCCAAATCCGTTAACAAATAACTACTATTTGATTTCTAGGAGAGCCGATCCAAACTGGATTTCGCAACCCCCTCCATCTGCAAGCAGATAGATGAAACCCCGAAAACCCTAGAGGGGTGATCGAGGGAGTGGAAGGAACTCACCACCCGAGAGCCCTAGGGGAGCTAGTCATGACTATCAGCTCCTCTAGGTACCTGTTTGTATTAACACCACAGGTAAGGCCGAACCTTCTAGCTAAGGTTCTACCAACTAGACAGGTTGGTACCCGAGTTCATAACAGAACTCACATGCTGAGAGACATCTTCAGGGGGCAAGCCCTTGAGGAGGCCATCTCTTCCCTTATAGCCTTCTCGGTACAAGCCCATGAAGTAGGGTTTGCTCAACCACGACCACCATAAATCCAACCTCAACTGAGGGGCAGGCAGATGATACTTTGACCGAGGTCGGTGCATCTGTAGCCTGGGGCTCCCCTCGCCCGTGGTACTGGTAATTGAGATGAGTAACGCATTGTTGACGTCAGCAATGACAAAGCATATGAATACAGTAATTGATACAAATCCGTTAACAAGGGGAAACAACCCTATGGCCTGAAGACGTCTGGTGCCTACCCCCTAGCACTTAAGGATTCACGTGTATGTCCGGAGTCGCTGCCGCGTCCCTCCAGGTACTCCCCAAAGCCACCGCACAAGTCCATTCACCTGGCTACCAAAACTACCTGACTCCGCCGAATGGCGCACCTGCTACCAACCACCGCTTGCTCAGTTCCTTCTCTGAGTTTGAAAGATGACTAGAAGTAAGGAAAACGGTAGGGCTACACACTATACTGGTGGGGGTGCGACCGGGCGTCGGCCTCACTTCAACCATTCACAGGGCTGCCGAGGATTAACCTGGCCGCAATTTTCGAGCATGTTCGATTACCTGCCGAGCGGCGGATGACCGCCAGACCTCAAGATTTTGTTAACCATTCACGGGTAGTTTTCCCCTTTGACGGCGGCTAGGGACGCGGCGGCTACTCCGGGCATACACGTGAATGGGGCCCTTTAGTGAACCATAAGCCCGCACGAATCCAACTTCAATCTGTTGGGGGGGCTCACTGAGGGACAACAGTCCATGCTACCAATTGCCTAGGACCTTTGTTCCCATGGGTCTTCAGCGGTCTTCTGGTCTGCCCAGAGAGCTGGGACAAGTGCTGTGGGACTGTCCCGCTCCTGGAGCACCAAACTAAACTGTTCATTTCTCGCATTTGCTGATGATTAGATGACGTTTCATCAGAAAGGGAAAGCGGCAGGACTTCTTCCCACCTTGGTTTGACTCTAGTTCTCATTGTGAAAAACACCGTGCTGCTCTATTTTACGTCATTTGCCAAGAAGAAGGACACACATAAATAGCGTTAGTCAACAAAGTCTCTGTTTCAAGGCCCTGATCCAGTCACACATCAGGTACTGAGTAGTGGCATGGGACGGAGTCAGTCATTTCCGCTCTAGACACTACAAGGTAGAGAAACCAGGTCGATTGTGGAGGGACTGTGAGAGCACTTACTCCTGCTGAACTGACGTAGGCGAAAGGGGATCCTGACAATAGGGAAATGAACAAACTGACTTTCTTCATGAAACACCAGAGCTTGATGACAACATACCGACAGGGAAAAAGATATGGTGGGGCATACTGAGCCTTGACCAGGGTGTTATTGAATATGGTGAGCTGTTGAGCGCCTACCTGATCCTGTTCATGATAAACCAGATAAGAGGTCTTCTTCAAAAGCAAGAAAATGTTTGAAATAGAAAAGAGCTTATGAAGGTACCTCTAATCCACTCCTCTGAATCCTGGAGCTTAAATTTATTTTATTTTTTAATAGCTAGATTATAATATCATTTTGAAAGTTGTTAATCAATTATAGTATTTCATAATTACGGGTCCTGTTGATAGGAAGGAGAATCTCCTAACCCGACCCTGACGAATTTTTCTTCTGTAAATCTATCAATTAGCAAATTTTTGTCCCAGTTTTCATTGAACTGAAAACATTAAATTTCTTTGAGGAGAGACTAGGATATCAACATACACTCTATTCCCATTGTAACCTTCTACACTGTCACGAGGCCGCTAGGCGCGCTGGGATTCGTTTGCTTTCTAGGACCCCTAGTAATAAATAACGTAATACTAACTGATGTTTCTTCAATTGAAAAATCAAAATGATTAGTCAATAATTTCGTGTATATCGAAGTCACTACTATCTATAAATGAAATTACCGTTAGATTTTTCTTTCTTTTGTATGAAGAGTAAGATTGAGCTTCTAAGATGAGTTTCCCGCCTGGCCTTAATTGTCTGAACATGCGTTGGAAAACCCTCTTGAGACCCGCATCGCCCCAGTTGAGCTGGAACCACTTGGTGACACTGAGACAGAGGATCACGTCGAACTGGGGTTGCTCGAGCTCCAGAAGCACGTCATTCTCCAGCACGTAATTACCCTGGAATTTGAGATGAATTGAATTAATAATGATATAATTACAAACAGAGGAGTTTCTAGTGCATAAAGCGTATGCAATGATTAATCTGTTACACCTTGAATAGAAAAGTAAGTGGTGGAAAGCAGGTAACAGGCGACACTGTAATCCATACATCCAGCTCATTATCTATTGACACTTGATCGTGCATAACTTTAACATCACGAAACGTCAAGTCAAGTTGCATAGATATTAGGTAATAAAAATTATTCAACAAAAAGAAAAAACACACTAGTGAAATCTTTGCTGACTGAAATATCCATCATTGCCGTTCAATGATTCTTCGATTAAAAAAATCGTTGAATCTTGAATGTTTTCCGCACGTTCTAGTTTCAAAGGTAGAAGTTTGTTGAAAACCTTGAGTCTAATGTACAGAAGCTGTTTCAAGAGGAAAAAATGGTGCGGCGAAGGGTATTTTAAGAGAGAACGGGATTGACCATTGTAACCCTGGAAGCCAGGCTATGAAGCATATAAGATAGATACAAAATGAACAATGTGAACTCGCCCACCATCACCAACTCAAGTATTCAACAACTGGTGAACTCACCTGAATGAAAGACAAATTGTGAGGAAAATGATTCGTGTGTGGAAGGCCTGGCACGTCGAGAGAGCCATAGGTGAGAGGCATGGATACTGGGTACTTGGCACCGCCTTGAGTCCCACTGAACTTCTTCAGGCCGACTCGCGCCTTTTCGATCAACGCCCGGTCAATGTCCAGTCCCACTACCTTCCGTGCACCCAGGTCCCGCGCCACGCAAACTGCCACGTTGCCCGTGTTGCAACCCACGTCCAGAACGTCTTTATCCAGGAACAAGTTGTCTATCCGAGACAGCATCTTCAGCCTTTGATCAACTTCTTGATTGGGGTTCCTGTACCCATAGTACCTGAAATAGAGAGAATAAATTGCTGAAGCACTCGAGATGTCGTGAGTTGCATAACACTTTGCTTCAATTGCACAAAATTGTGTTTGAGTGAAACAAATATCTTAAGGCGCCCATACACTATACGATTTGCCTGCCGGCTGTCGTCAGGCCATTGATCGTGGTTCCCACACAATATCAGTTAACTCTTAAGGCCATGGACTGCAGACCGTGAAAACTGAAGGCATGGGACTGTCAGTCCATGATCTCAAGGGGGCTCCCCGCCACACACTATCAGGTGGCTGGCCGGCCAACCGCTAGCCATTTATGTGTACGGCCACCTGCAGGCATTGGACGTATAATGTGTGTGCAAGCGAGCACTTCATCTGTACGTCCGCCTGCAGGCAGTTGACTGATAGTGTATGTTGCTCAGTGATTTTGGCTGGACGTTCGCCTGTTGAAGCAACGGCCTGCAGGCAAATCGCATAGTGTATGGGGCGCTTCAGCTCTACTTACCTGTGGTAGTTACCGTACTGGAATTTCTTATCCTGCTCCTTAAATTTAGGGGTTTTCTGCACTGGGCGGGGCTCCTGCTTCCGAAACCTGTGAGGTGCGTGTCGGTCTACCCAAGCACCTGGCTGAGGAATTACGGGGCTCACTATTTTATCTTTTCCATCGAATAACTGAAACAAACCGAGCAATATTTCAGAGCACATTCAGTCAATTTTACTATAACTCACTGCTTTTAGTTAGTGGAAGCAAGCTTCAACTAATAAAGATAACCTTTGAACCTCTCCACAAATAGGACTAGAACACATTGCATTCCATGCGCTCATTGTATGCAACTTTAACTTCGATAGAAACCAACGTTAATTATTCTTTTGAGAATATTGTGTGAAAAGGCTTCGAAAGCTTCTTCTTCTTCCTGATTAAGTATGAATAAATGGATCCTCGTCCAGGGCTAAAAGGTTTTAGCAAGTTACGAACAGGTGTCATTGATATCATCTTCAAAATGCTCCTCGCTAGAGACCTGTGGCTATTAAGTTAGCTCCTTCTAAATTCTTAAGAATTTCTAGACCTCCCTCAATGTCAAATGCAAGTAGCTAGCTAAAATCTTATTTGAGTATTTGCATTTATTATACCTAAAAAAACATAAGCAAAATACCTTCCGCGCTGGCTTCGTTTTTTCGGCAGAGGTGTCACTCCCTTTGGACAGCCTCCTCAAGGGGTCCTTCACGTTCAAGTCTAGAACGTGAGGTTTCGCTGGGGGGTCCGACTCCTTGGACTCTACCTTCCCCTTGTCGGCTTCTGACTGGTCAGCGGAATCTTTAGATTCTTGTTCATTCTTTTTGATGTCCTGCTCAATGGCCTCGTCTCCTTTGGATTCATCTGATCTGTAAACATAATGAAGAATTCAACATAGAAGTTAAATTATATTGGCCACTCAATCTAGACATCGGTGTCAGCTGAAGGACACATGTTATCTTCCTAAATTTTAATTGATATCTTAGCACCCCAATAATAGAAAAGTAAACGAATTAAAAAAAAAATTGGAGAACTTTTGGCGGAACAAAAACGTCGTTTTCGCTGATATCTTAAAAACTATGCGTCATACAGAAAATTCAATATTTCGACAGTGAACTTGCAAAACCATGTAAGTCGTTTTCCAGAAATTTTACAGGAAACGAGAAAAACTTGCTTCAAAGTGGACTTAACACGTTGGTTCATATTTGTTGTTTTTGACGCATAGAGAAGAGATAGTCGAGTTTTTGCCAGTTTGGCTCCGTTTGATGGATCAAGGGGGTCTCATTCTATCCAAATAGCTAATAACCTTATTTTTGAAAAAAATCGGACTTACATGGTTTTGCAAGTTTACTGTTTACGTCATTAAATAGCATAATGTTTTGCATCGAATGGCTACCCCAACATCGAGATATGACCTATTGGTAAGGTAACAATCGGCCGTAAAAATGGCAGTTTTTCACAACTTTTGTGAAAACTCCAATGACCCTATTTTAAAAGCTTGTAAATTGAGAGTGATATTTGTTGTGAAAACCCCATGACAAAAAAGTGGTAGAGCATAAAATTCTGAGTTCAAGAATCAATTTCAAAATGGACACAATTTTTAGGCGCATACACATCATTGTTCGGTTTTCCCTCAAAAGTCAATAGGCTAATATAAAATATTTCAGCAGACAACGATTCTACGCAATTACTTAACTGTCTAAAACCTTTCTATGTGCAAAAACAACTGCAAGAATAACATACAGTTGCAAGAGGAGGAAAGAGGTGTTTCGGCCAGCAACAAAAAAAAAGTTGAACAAACTTAGAATTCGATCTTGAAGGTTATTTTAATAAAGTTTATTAAGAAATTGAAGTATTAGTATGATTACCGTTTAACGGTAATCATACTAATACTTCAATTTCTACTCTGCAAAAATTGATAATACGGAAAATTTAAAAGTAGGATATTGCAGTTTTCACACAAGTTGGGAAAAATTGGCATTTTTTGACGGCCGATTGCAAACTTACGAAACGGTCGAATTTTTAAGTTAAGGTAGCCATTCGACGCAGAATTTTATGCTAATTTAAATAGTATAATTCTTATATTCCTGTATGACGCATAGCTTTCAAGACATAAAAAAAAAAATTTCGACGTTTTCAGTCTCTCAAATTCTCCCGATTTTGTTGGTTAGATTCGCTACTGGAGTGCCAATTCACCAATTGAAATTTTAAAACATTGCAAAATTGACCTATTGATGGCACACACCCTCCATGGGTTACTATAAATTTATTTCATCTTACATTTTAATTACTTCTACAATGTGTTTGAAACTGTTGTTATTTTAATTTAATTTATAAAATTTTCCATTAATTCAACTGCTATGCTACGCTTGTAATTACATACAACTAAATCTCCGGCTAAAGAGTAGGTAATTAACAAAGTAAACAGGAAAGATCCTTAAAAACACATCCAAATAATGAACTAATCGCTTCATAGATTATTATTAGAAGCACATCAGTCAATTTGTGACTCTAAGGGCCGGGGGTACAAGTCATCGTTTAAACGGGGACATAGCTAAGCTTAGCTTAATTTTGAAAGACCGTTTAAACTACAGATCCCGTTTGGCGGGTGTACAAGCCCTTATCAGCTCGGTTTAAGAAACTGGAGTTTAGGAATCCAGAGACGACGAAGACGAAGAGGAAGAGAACAAAACGGCATGGAACTATAAAGGTTCCATGCTGTTCCATGTTCGTAACTGCAAATTTTTGATGAATTTCAAGGCAGAAGTTGGAATAAACATCAAATTCACGTTAATCAGGATAACCTAAAACCTCAATGTAAGTTTGCTAGAATAAAAGTGCGGACGACTTTTACTTCAATCGGTTCAAAAACCTTCATTTTAGCGTTTCTATTTATTGTAATACACTAGTGGTGAAAGAAAGGAGTGTCGAAAAATATAAAAACAAACCAACGATGAAAACAACGTATTAACTTTCATGATCGGCCCAAAAATCGGTTATTCAAGAAAGAGTCTTCCCGTCCAAGAACCGGTTTTCGAAGATTTGGTGAGTACTTTCGACATATTAATTTTATCCTATTTCTTATCATTAAAAGCATACCGAATACTTCCGACAATAATGTGAAAGTGAGTAGTGATAACTACCATTTCTTTCACTAGCAAGCAACTTTCTTCCGAATATTGGTTGATGTACGTAAATAATCATAACGATCGATAGAATACCTGATAGAATGTATTACCAAAAAGCACTCCTACAAAACCAGCAAGTAGGTACCTACAGCAACTCATGTAGCTCAAATTGCTCGTAATACTATAGATGCATTCTTTTAGGTACTTTCTCACGTCTTCTTCATAGTTACCTACCTACTTCACAACTCTTTTCATCACAACCCATTCCTTTTTTCAGGTGATTACCATGTTCAACTGAAGATACGTCTCCTACGAAGGAAGGGTGCTGCCCTATTCCTAATGGTCGTTTCCTCCTACCTTCCCATTTTATTTTATCAATACAATATTATTCTGTAGGTATCAATTATTGTGTAACTGAGTAAAGGACCTGACTGATATCTATTTATTAAATGACTGTACCTATCACAAATCAATAATGTTTTGAGATATTCTGTATATTTTTTCCGAAAAATACACAAATGTACCTTTTAACCTTGAAAAGGTTTTAGCGATGGGACCCCCCGCCGAAAAACGACAGGAAAAATCGACAGTAAAAAGCGACAGGAAAAAGCGACAGGAAAGTAGCGCTATGATTTATCATATGCTTGACGACAAATATGCTTGACAACCTGATATTATTATGAATAAGGAGGTATCTTAAATATTACAGTGGAAGAAAGATAAAGAGGGAGAGGGAGCAAAAACCTACAATATATTTAATAAAATTCAACCTCAACCAAAATACTTCACCACATTGGTAACAATATTTCTCGTTATTACCCACTAAGCTCAGCTTAAACGGCCAACAGCGACCGTTTAACTTTAGGCTTAGTTTAGCGCTTATCAGGAACTAAAAGCGTAGTTTAGGAACTTGTACCCCAGCCCTAAACTGCATTCTCCTTTTAAACAGTTGTTTAATCGATGAGTGACGTTTAAACGGGTATTGTTTTGTGGTATTGTACCCGGCCCTTAGAATTATTCACCAATTAGGACACATTTATTGCACTCACTTGAAGTCAGCATTGTCCTCTTTACCGGAGCCTGTAGAAGATCGAGACTTCTTCTTTTTGTTCTTCTTGCGGCCAACCCTCTTCAATGGAGTAGTCCGAAAGGAAGCAGCGTAAGCGTCGTTGTCCTCCTCGTCAGCCAAGCTGAGGGGATCCCGAATGTTGGCTGGGATGATCACCTCGACCTGTCCCTTGCGATGCTGCGGCGTGGGAAGTGGAGATGACTCAGGGGTGACGGCATTCATCCGCCTGGTGGAATAACAAGTGATTTTTATTAGTACACGAAAACAGGTCGGAATATTCTCGAACAACCTGCACATAGTAAACATTAGGAAGCTGGAAAGGAATGCGTCCATAAAGCCTTCGACAGTCTACCTCATAGCAGTCTGATAAATTTCTTTAGAGAAAGTACTATTGCACCATTGTTCGTACAATGGATTGGAAGTTATTTGGCAAGTAGGACGCAAGTAGTTAAGATACCCGGTAGTTTCAGTGACTCTTGCTCGTTCTCATACGGTGTTCCTCAGGGAACCGTCTTGGGGCCCTCGCTGTTTCTCACATACATAAATTCCCTGCTTGCTCTGGATATTGCTGGGAAAATTTTATGCTTTGCGGACGATACTGCCATGCTGTTCCGGGGAGAAACTTGGGAGGAGGTTGTATTTAAAGCTGAAAATTCTTTGAAAACGGTTGTTCAATGGTTGAATAAGAATAGCTTCAAGTTGAACGTTTCGAAAACGAAGTTTGTCTGTTTCTCTCTTCGTTCGGCGGATGTCCCTGCGTTAGGGTTTTTGAAATGTCATCAAAGAGAGGAATGTGCAAGCGTTTCTTGTTCCTGTCCAGTAATTGAGCAAGTTGGTACATTCAAATACTTGGGAATAATGGTGGACCAATGCCTGAATTGGAAGGATCATACCTCAACTTTGTGTCGTCGCCTACGAAGAATGACAGGAATCTCTTGTGTAGTTCGTGGGTTCTTAACTCTTGATAATTTAAGAAAATCTTAGTCCAGTCGGTGCTGTCCTACGGTGTGGCCGTTTGGGGGGGTGCGAGCACGACTACTCTGCAACCTCTTATTATTGCTCAAAAAAGCTTGATTAAAATCCTTCTTAAAAAGCACAGACGCTTCCCATCTGCTGGGGTGTTTCAGGAATTCAAAGTCCCACTTTTTGATTCAACATCTAAAAAAACATCTTTAATTGTTACATATAAGAACATTAAAGCGGGCATGTACGAATTTTCAAACACAAGCACTCGTAACTAAGGAAGCATTAAGCTTCTTTTTCGTTCCACCACAGCCGGTCAACTAGCGTGCTCGTATAGAGGTGCACAGCTCTTCATTGAGCTTCCCTCCCAGGTGAGAGAAGCGACCTCCCTACACGAATTCAAACTAGCGATAAAAAAAATTGCTTATAACTTAAATTTTCTGAGCTATTTTCATGTATTTTCAACTCGTTTTCTGGACTATGTATCTATATTTAAGTACCTATATTCCATAATGATGTAATTTTGTTCAACTCCTCCCCCAAGCACGAGATTTTCCTCACGTGGGGGAGTAGCATTCAAATAAATATGTTTGTACTATGTTGCAAAATAAACGAATGATTTAAAAAAAACGTCTGCCAAGTTGGATGGGCAGTATAGCTTCCTCACTCATTGTAACCTGGACGTATAGAATCAGTTGGCGAAAAAATTATGATTCAAAGAGTTATTGAATACCAAAATATTAGCGGTCCACTGTCTAGGACCTAACCCACACAATCCCTGAAAATTTCATCGAAATTGGTTGAATAGTTGCGGAGTTTTGGTTGTAACAATAAATTTAAAGTTCGCGCATGCGCAGCGGCTATTGCTTGACCAATTTGATTGAAACTTATAGGGTGTCTCTTAGAAGTTAGTCCCTAACTAACCTCCAAATTTGAGCAAAATCGGTTCATTAGAAACCGAGGTTCCAGGAAATTCACGTTTGCGCATGCGCACTCGCTCCTATTGGTCCGAAGGTGCTGAAATTGATAGGGGACCGTCTAGGATCTAACCCGCAAAATCCCTGAAAATGTCATCAAAATCGGACCACAGGTTAGTATAGTATTGCCCGGGACAAGGATTGACCACAGACAGACCGACAGACAGACAGACATACAGACACGGAACCAAAATTGATCGGGAAGCTATAAAACGCAAAAAGCAAGTGGAAATTTTGATTTTGGAGGACATTTTTTTTTCACTTCTTTCACGAATACAAAGCTTCCCTACCTTCGGTAGTGAGGAAGCAAAAATGATGGTTCCTTTTCCAATGAGCGGAGATTGTTTTTCGTAACTTAACTTCGAACTCAATAAAGTTGTCATCTCTACCGTTGTTTTAATCAACCAGAGTTATTTTTCAATCCAAAAACGATGTTATAATATAACATACATGATATTATCATGTACGTACATATGAAAAATTGTAAATTCTAGGGTGGATCAATTCCAAACTTGATGGAACTTGACTTTGGCAGAAACTTGATAATCGACCAACCTGTTGATTTCTTCATCCTGAAGACTGTTGAGGTTGAGGGGGTCCCGAATGTTGCCTCCCAGGAGAAACTTGGTTGGGGGCACTGCCCCCTCCTTCTTCCTTTTCTTGTGCGGCAGAAACACGGCTCGCCCTCCAGCGAAGCTCTGCGACCTCTTTCGGTTGAATTTGTGGCGCCCGACATCGTCTCCTCCTCCCTTTGGAGATTCAAAATGAATTATCTTGAAGAATCATATTTATTTTGACTATCAAGTTAACTTTTTACGTATTTTTGACATTGCGACCTAATTATAGATCAGCCGTTCAAATTATATTACAACTCAAGTTACAATCATGTCATGGGCCTTCAACCACCACCTGCCAGTGTCTACGCAGCGCCCACAGCTGGGACAACGATGAAGGGTGGTGGTACTGATAGCGGTTGATAACCGGCTGTCAACCCCGACCGCGAACTCCGATGGGAACACCGCGAAAGTAGGCCAGTCCCCCTTCCAAAATTATATGAAGTGCAAGGAGTGCAGAAAAATGTTAAAAGACAATTTCTGTAAGTGGCAAGAGACCTCACTCTTATTCTGGACGACGTTAATACAGTTCCTAAAAAACCGATTCCCCTCTCGTCCGTGTGAATTCTTTTAACACCAAGACCTACTAGGACCTAGATCGTCTCAGCCTGGCGCAGTCAGTAGGACCCGAACGGTCTCCTCAGAATTTCTCAGAGAAACAATAATTCATTAAGATTAGGTCATCAAAACAACTCCCTCCCAAGACACGAGTCGAGCCACCGCCTATTCGGACAAACGTTGAGGTCAGCAGATCCCCCGCCCCGTCAATAAGGAAAACAATAACAAAAAACTCCGAAGCCAGTCAAAAATACGCGTTCTCAATGGGTTGTAAAAACGCAGGCCCTGACTAGGTAACGGAGTACCTAAGATTTCCTAACGGGGGGGGGGGGGGGAAGATGTTGTGATCAGCGACCTCTTCGCATTTCTGTCCATTCGCTTCCTTAGCTCAAGTGGTAGGAGCTCCGATTTAGAATCAGAATGATAGGTGATCGATCCCCGGTCGAGGGAAGTTAATTTTTGATGACTCAACAATCATTATACATTTGAAGGGCAGCAACATAAAGATGGAAACGGATGAATGGGTGACTCATTTTCGTTACTGGTATTGACTATACCTACTTGTACTGTAATGAGTAAAGCGGCCCATAGACGATCAACGTTATTGTGCAATATCCCGGGTTGTACAATTTAACTGATCGTGTGTAGACGACATTGAAAGGTTGTGCAATATATTGCGTGCAATTCAAATCCGTGAAAATATATTGTGCAAATGGGAAAGAATTGTGACGTCTGTAGGCAACATTGCGCAATATCCAAAGCCAATATAATAGCATCACGCATGGTAGTGTTGATTTTCTTGATTTGAGAAGTTACCAAAGCGAGAAGTTCGTCGAATGATACTCCGTCCATCCGTAAAAAGTTGCGAAAATAATTTGGTTCAGCAACTCTCAGTTCATTCAGTAATGTTTCGTGGGTGTGTTTCTCCCTGTCAATGAACCACTGTTTGGCCCATTTTCTCCCTTTTCGCGAGCTCTGTTCTTTTTTTCTCTTCTTTGCACTTACCGCTACAGCAATAGCAGCAGCACACAACTCAGTCTCACTCAACATCTTCCCGAATGAAGTTCTGGCGAGGACTGTTTGCACAACCTGTTGCCAAGCAAATTGATCGTCTGTGCTCGTGATTGTGACAAATATTGTACAACCGTCAATATCACCCCCACACGATTCAATTTATTGCAAAAAACCAACTTATTGTACAATAATATTGAGCGTCAGTGGGCGGCCGTCAAAGTATTGTGCAATCCAAATTGCACAATAATATTGATCGTGCAATTATAGTTTCAGTCCTGTCTATTTTCCATGCTCAAGCTGGTACGCCCGCCTCATTTTCAAAAGTTCAAGTTTCAATCGAAAAAATAAAGAAAGCTAGTGAATTCGAAATAATCACGTTTTGATCACTTTTAACACGTATAGCGCCATATGTATCAACCTGATACAAATTCGATCTACACTGGGAGGCCACATGTTTATATTTGATACAAATTCGATTTACAGTGGGAGGCCATATGTATCAGAATGATGCAACACTCTGAAGTCGCATTGAACGTGTTTGTAACATCCTTATGCATGGTTTACCTTACTTTGGATGGTACAATGACCTTGTCTGGCCCTATACTGTGACATTCTGTAGTTGGCGCGCGAAAAATATCGAGGGTGAAGAAGAAGAAGCGGGTTTCACAGTTGCTCACACCTGTTGTTATCATCCATGTTCGACTCCACCAGAATAAGTGCGGTTTCACTCGTTTTCTGTCTTCTTTTCGAAGATTCGATCGGTAAGTGCTCATTACTTCTCACTCAATTACTTCGAAATTGGATGTGTATCAAATGTAGACATGTGGCCTGTGGCTGAGGAAATTCGCAAAGTCACGCTGTGAGGCCACGTGTATAAATTTGATACATCCGCCATTTTGGCATAATTTGTTCTTAACCTGAGCTAAAACTTGTTCTAGACTATGAGTGAGCACTTGAACTTTATGGAGAAATAAAAAAATTGAGCTGGCCTGGGGGCGTGAACTACCCAAAAACAGGCTGGCCTGGGGGCGTGACCCACTCAAAACGGGGCTGGCGCTATAAGTTTTAAGTAAATACTCTACTGTCGGCACTTTGGAGTGATTTTCTTCCAATACAAATTGTTGAAAAAATCATGCGCAGACAGATTTTCAAATAGGCTCCATTTACTGGTTCATTATTTTCAATAATGAATCTTTGAAATCGAACAAGAAAAAAAGTGCCACCCCCCCTTAAAATTTATGGTTTACGTTTACAAGGTATGTAGAATCCAACAATCGAATAAAAACGTTTCTCTCCGTCCGCCGAACTCGGCTCAAAGCCCACTTCCCTTGGACCAATTTTGATGACATTTTATGGGATACCAGCATCAAGTTGTGCCCTAATTTTGGTTATTGTCAGTCACTTCTAAAAAGTGGGGGAAAACATTTTCAACGCAGCCTAGCTTGAAAACTTTCAATGTACACTTGTACAGGAATTGTTTTTTCATTAATTTAAAATAGCGGTGATTTTAAAGAATTTATTTATTCACCACTCAGATCTCTGTGGGACCTACCGTTTTCTTCCTATGAGGATAATTAATATTTAATTACTGAATAAATAATTATCCTCTTAGGGAGCAAACTGACTATTTAGTAGAAAATTACTGATTTTTTTTTAATTTACGATAGTTTTTAGGTTTCAGAAACGAATGAGGAATTTCACCGATTTCTGTTTGCATTTTTCCTTAATAGTAAATGGTGTGGGATAGATGAAAATCGGGCTGATTTCGGGAAATAAGTCTCCTGTTATTTTTGGGAGACAGTCAAAATTTTTAATTTCAAAACTAACCGGGAAAACAGACGTCCAGCGGGAATGCTCGCTGATTGGGCTGTTTGGATCGCCGTCTCCTCCCAGTGTTGCCCATTGGGACGACGAAATCGTGTTTTCTAAGAGAAAAGTTATCAAACAAAAACAGAGGAAACCTAATTTTCCCCATCTCGCTTTTTCTATTTTTTTCTTCAGTTTTTCGATTTCGAACTTTACTGTTTCGTGAAATTTTGCATCTGGGGACTATGGATTTCTCGATCTCAGCGCTTCAAGCAGACATAAATGAACTATTCCAGCATGACGTCATTCTCCCGGTTTTTTTTTTAAACATTCGTATTTTCTACACTGTTTTGTTTATTCGTAAATTAGGAAGTTCGGGCTGAAAGTTTGCCTTAGGGGGTTTTTAGAGGTGCTGAATCCGATTTTGGGGTCAAAAATAGGAAATTCCGACATGGTGAAATTCCTCATTAGACCATTCAGACCTCTCAACGATGAACCAAAATTAAAAAATATAAGTTGATCGTGAAATTAAGCGAGATTAGGCGAAGCAGTGTTCTTCTCAAGCGGGTGGTCTTTACAGAAACAATAAACCGTTGTGTAATAGGTAATTCGCAGCGTTTTTATACCAAAAGAAAGAAAATTGCTGATGCGCATGATTTGAAAAAATAGGAATCGGACATTTATTCTTTATTCTTCTCCTCTAAGAAAATTTAGTGTGTCTACTCAAGAAAAATATAAATTTAGATCCTCGAAATAGGTAAGGGTAAGTGCTATTGTAAATTCAATAAAATAACCAATAAACTCTTGTTAGAACAAAAGATTTATGAAAACCACCAAATAGGCCATTTGCCATGGATTATCCCTATAGTGGGTCCATGGCATGGATAGGTGCGGAAATGGTCACTTACCTTCTGGCGGCCTTTCCCACCGCCTCCACCTGCCAACCCGCTGCCGAGGTTTACAGACCGACGGGCCTCTCTCTGCCTTTTGACGGACTTCTCGATGCTCGTCTCTACTTTTACGGCAGTTTGTACTTCCGTCGACATGATGATCTGAAACACCAAAGGGAAACTTAATATTTTGAAAATTAAGAGGAACTAAGAAGCCATTCAAAACAGACCTGTAGGCGTACCGAATTACAACTAGGTACAACTCGTCATGGGTCATAGATACCTACATAATTATAATTTTTTCCTCTTAACTTCCTTCAAGGGGGTATAACCCTCGAGCAGTCGCGTGTTTTAAAAACACAACTGAGCGCGTGGCGGCAAACTGGCCGCACTTCGTAACTTAGTATAATTTCAGTTGTGTAACGCGTATACGCATATATTCTTTATGTAAATGATACGCAGGGTGCATATAAGAAACCAATTTTCAATTAAACGATAAATTTATTACTCAACAAATTCCACAAAGTCAACTAGAATAACATCAAAATTTAGAAAGTTCTTCTTTCATACCTATGGTACATATTGTATGAAACAGCCAATATTTAATGCCAATATTTGCCTCTTGATTTTCTCTCATATTTCAGATGCATTATAAACAAAAATGACTTGTTCTTTACTAGAAAATGGTGCACATACCACAACACTTTTCACAAAAGAAAATATTAGGAACGTGGCCGGTTGATGGACGACTTCAACTTAGGTACTGAACTGAGGTACCCTACGCGCTTCTTGAAGTCCGAGCCTCTTGAAGTCTAGCTTCTTGAACAGCAACTTGAAGGTACACATAGGCTATTGCGCGGTATAGTATGAATATAGAAAAACCAGCCTATTTTTTTCAAAAATGCGGCCAAATAGCCGCACACGCGATAAACAAAATAGATAAATATACCAATAATGGAGGCTAAGGACTAGGACCTACCCGGCGCCGGATTGACGAGGAAGAAAGAGATGGAAGAAAAGGATAAAGGTCCATTTATAGACGAGCAACTTTTTACGGCAATCGGTGGGTCGGAAATTCAGGTTTTTGACCTCAAATTTGGATTCAGCACCCTTGAAAACCTATATACTCCAACTTTAAGCCCAATGATACTATAACATGTGGTAGAAAAATTAATTAAAGAGATCACACGTTTGAAAAAAGGCGGGCCTCCCTTAACGCACACACACTTATGCCGCGTGCGTGTGTGAGTAGTATTTTGTAGTATCCAAGAGGTCCTCCAAGGGTTTCATCGCTTCTCTGTGCATAGATACTTTTTTCAAAGACAGTTGGCTAGCTACGTCACGATTGGCTAGATACGTGACACCGTTCAAATCTTCAACTTTCCTTAGCTTCTCTGATTTTTTAAAAACATTTTCTCGACAAACAGACCCGATTACTGTCATTCCTAAGCCATACTCTTTTGAAAAAAAAAAAAAAATTAAAAAAATTGACTGAAATACCCCATTGCCTGGTAAAGCTCCATATTGTTGGGTGTTGTGAAGTCGGCAATTTTTGAAGTCCATCGCCAGTGAACTTTAATTGCTTGTTTTTGGCAATTTTTTTTTTTTTTTTTTGGACAGACAGGAAGGAAGGTGACATTCAAAGAATTCACAAGGGAATACAATTGATGGATTTATACTTTTGTAAATATAGATTCAAATAGTATTTGAATTGTATATTATACAAGTATAAATTTTCCTGTGAATTATTCACAACTTTCTTCTTTCCAGGAGATTATGGAATATAACTACTTTGAACGTCAAATATTCTGGGTAAGTATTGATTATTCAATCTATGGCCCTTCAAATTCTAAATTGTGAAGAAATACATAACTGTTGTTATTATTATTTTGTGATGTTATTATGATTCGATATCCATCCAATATACTTACATACTATTTATAAATAATGCAATATCAAACAATACTATATAAATTTATACTATACTCTAAACTTATAGTCGATATCCCTGGTCTTCGATATATTATATTATTGTAATCGATTCGGTATAAATGTTTCGAAATTTCAATGTTTTCGTGAATCACTGTCTCGGGACGGGAGTCTGTGAATAGTGACGATTCGATGTACCCAACCGATATTTTACAATCGATATCGATAGGTATATGGTATAAATTATGCAGTGGGAAGAAAAATACCTTACCCAACCGATATACCTAATTTTCCAGCTGATTGTACTTATACAAAAAATTGGGCAACTCCAGGCAATTACCTAATTGCTCGGAGTTGCTCAACTTTTAAAGAACGGGAAAGAGGGAATTTTTGCCGGAAAATTTAGTTGCTCATCTAAATGGACCTTAAGAGGAAGTGCCCCCTCGCTGTAGAATGGCCACCAGTTGAGATTCGAGTTTCTGAGTTGATACCACGGAGTACACCTACCGAGAAGGCCAGCTCGAGTAACTTCGTGGCGCTTCTTCCGCGCCATGACAAGGTCGCGGGCATGTTTCTGATGTTGTAAAGGGGCCACTTCTTTCATTAATATAATTTTTTCCTAGATGACCAAAGCGGCTGAGGAATGGATGACGCTCAGCGCTTCTCAGATCCCACGCATTGGCACCATCGATGGAAAACACATCCGGATTGCCCCACCTCTTTGTTGATGCGTGGAATCAATAGGTAATATCATACTTTTGATTGGTGAAAACATCAGCGAATTTACAAAGTTCCCACCCAAACTGACCAAAAAATTTTTGGAAAACATTTTGTAAATAATTAAACACTCAGGGGTTGTCCAAAAAATGACGGCCAACGAACTCAAACCCGTTTCTGATCTGGGCTAGCCACCCCTCGAAGCCCTCGCATAACAACTTGGTACGTGCCAATAAATCAAGCTGCCCTGCACGTAGCAACATGACGCGACCTTGAAACCAATGAGCTCATCCAAAAGGAAACCAACGAGCGCGAGTTGCACAAAATTACCGCAAATACGTGCCGGATAGAAAATTTCAACCAGATTATTTCAAAATTAGTATTTCGTTAATTTGTGCTCGTTAAGAAACCACTAGAATGCTCTGCGAACCAACAGGAAGGGACAAAGTGACCCAGGATGTCTCAGAATTAATAATTCAAACTTCAGAGACAAAATTCTACGACCAATTTGCTCCATCTTTTGAGCAGTAACATTTTTTCCAAAACCCCTATACAACGTCGCGTTTTTCGTTTATTATTTTCAATAATAAGCCTTTGGAATACAAATTGGAAAAAATTGGGAAAAAAGCAGGGAAAAAAATTTTAACCCCCCCTCAAAATTTGATGTTTTACGTTTCAAGGTACGTAGAATCCGAAAATCGAATAAAAAATTTTCCGTCCGTCCGCCGTAAGCGGCACTTTTCTTAGCAACCTGGACCGATTTGGTTCAAATGTGGTATATGGGCTCTATTTGGGGTCTAGTTGTGCCGCGAAGCTTTTGGTTGATGTCAGTCACTTCGAAGGGGTGAAAATTGAGGGTTGAAATTTTCAAGAGTGCCCTAGCTCGAAAACTCTCGAAATAAAGGTGTCGTTTTCTCACCAATTTTAAATAGTATTGAATTTTTAAACATTTTTGAGACCACCCGGAGCTCTGTATGACAAACCGTTCGGTCCCTACGAGTACTTGAAGGTTTTCCTTCGATAAAACAGAATCACGAGTGTGAATCACAAGAGTCTAAACTCCTTTCAAATTTTATCAGACTAAAATGCGATCTCTGTTCATTTCTTCGATTTGTATTCAGTTTTGCTTTCTGAGCAACCAGTAATCAAATTTCCATATGAAGCTACTTATTTTTCGTATCGAGTGTGAAGCGTTTAGTTCTTCCTAATAAACTTGATTGTGAAGGTGTGAAGGCAGTATGGTGTGGTAGGTTTTTCAACCCTTCATTTCCATTTGGTTGATGGTTGGGGTTGACATTTTCAAAAATACTATAATACTATAATAGTAGGTACCTATGGTTGGTAGGGAGGGATCTATACAGAAGGGTGGTCTAAACAGAACATAATAAACCTTTGGGCAATGATTTGCAGCGTTTCAACATTATTTTTGTTTTCGTGTTTTCAATCTTAGTTCGTAAAAATGGCCGTAACTTCCTTAGGTTACATATAAATTAAAATTTGAGGACACCATTAGGGAGAGCATTAAATTTCCTGTCCATTACACAATCAAAAATTTTCACGCGAACTGAGTACGTGAACAATCACGCCACAGTGAAACTGTTCAACTTTTGTTGAACTTTACGGTATTTATAAACTATTTTCAAGCATTCCAAAACGTTGCTCTATTCGAAAAAAAAAAAAAAAAAAATATCTGCCATTCAACAACTTTGCGACGATGTTCAAATTAATTTTTATCAGCGCAATTTTCCGAAAAAACAGGAAACGTGATGTTGATAAGTTGAGCGAAATCAAGGGTTTGGACGTGCTCAGCTCGCGGGAAAAATTTTGTTTGCACAACCAATGCAGAAAAAAAAATGTAATGCTCTTTCCATTGGTATCCAAATTTTTCTTGTAAACTAGGGGTCATTTTTGTGGTTTATTATTTTTAATAATGAACCATTGGAATCGAACATTTATACCATTTAAAATCGAAAACAAGACACATTTTTTTAAAAGTCGGGTGAGATGGTTGTTTTGGAAAAACTGTACAGCACTAAAATTGTAGTAAATTAGTCGCAAAATGAGCCCTTGAAGTTTGAATAATTAATACTGGTGCACTCAATATAAATCTCTTTGCTTGTTTGTATGTCCGGCCGAAACAGACAACTAACAAACGTCGATATTCACCAAATTCGGTAGGTACGTATTTCAGCCAGCGAAGTGAACAACCGAGCGCCGACGGCTGGCCCGATTTCGAGGGGAATTTTCGCTTTGTGCAAATAACTCTCCTGATGAAATTGTTAGTTTTCGGCACCGATTACTGCCCCAATTACGTCCTAATCTTCATCGAAATCTCACCCTAATCATCATCAAATTAGGTACTTTTTGACCGACTTCAAAACACCCAAAAAAGAAGGAGGTCTCTCAGTTTCATGGGTTTCACTTGATTTTGATTCCGATTCTAACAAGGAATCGGACACATCATTTTCACTTTTCACGGATGAAAAGAAATGTCAACTTTTTCAATTTTCTCCAATAATTTGCTACAAAAATGGATTTTTAAAATACTTAACCGATATTGATATTTCAGAGGTGAAAATTAGGTTGGTATTTTCAGAAAATTGAAGTCAAAATCAATTTTGACAAAATTAAATAGATTTTTGTGGATTTTATTTTATTTTATTTTTTTTTAAGAAAATGATCTAAATTTTGATGATTTACGAATTAATACACACTTCAGGTATGTTTATAACAATAATTGTTATAATAATTGTTATATGGAATTATTCCATTAATGCTGTAGCCCGCTTTTTTCTACATCGATAAAGAAATAGATTGCCTATGTTCAAAGTAAAACTTGGACACGTTTTTCCTCCACGATTTCATAAAACGACGGAACAAGGGAAGGAGAGCTTCATTGTTTGAGGTCCATCCAGATGCTGAAGGAACTGCAGGGGAGAAGGGGAAACGCACCTGGTCGCACCGAGTCATTGGACTACGTACGTCATTCATTTTTAGTCATTCACGTTTTCCAAGGGACTTTTCATTGGATGTGGTGTAGAACAATTCTAACCAGTAAGCGATAGAACTTGAATTTATTATTAATTACCTTTCTGCTGCATCAAACAATAATTAAAAGCGCTATATTCCTTGTATTTCAAAGCTTGGATTCAATTAATAACCCAAAATAAACACCTAAATATCGAACAGTGTTTTCTTCAGAAACGCATATTTTTAAGGCATTACTCTCCTTACCTATTGCTTGAAAAAAAAATCAAAATTCCGGCAAAACGATAATTTTCGAGTCAAACAAATTAAGAACCACCCAAATAGGTGATTAAATAAGACCTGTGTAGTGTACACAAGTAGCACGGGGCTATGGAGTTTTTCTAGATAGGTCCCTATGGTTCCAGAGAGGTGTGAAACGGAAATCGTACGTGGTTTTTTCTTTATTGAGTGTCCTGTTCCTTATCAGACCAATTACATAAAGGCGTCTTGAAAAAACTAGCAAACCACGTGCATATCAACGAATATACTTAGTGCTTTTCTACCTATTTGTGTGTTTATCAGGTTAGGGAGAATAAAAGAAAAATAGGTGCCAGCCGTAGGGTTAAACAAATTTGACGAGCCAGATAGTGACAAAAACATCACGTTTTTTGTGTAGGTAATTTGGTTAAATTTATAGGTAGGCACCATGGACCTAGGTTTCTAGGTGCAGCGTTGGGAAAGATTTATGGAGTTTTGGAAGTAACTTTGTAATCTCGAAAAAAAATTAATCTAATAACGAAAATGTGGTGAAGATTGGTTTGAAGGTAGATAATGGTTACTTAAGTCCACAATTTATGAAAAAATCCTAAGGTAATAAAATGTTGATATTCATATACCAGGTGGGTAACCGATTCCTAACAATAGGCTGTTGTAGTAACCAAGATAATTACGATAATTAATACATAATTACGATGATGTACGATAATTATCTATGAGCAAACCAAGCCTACGAAAAGTACAATAAATAGGCTAGCTATCTAGGTAACCTAGGTACCAATGCAAACATTGGAGTTAGGCCCATGTTTCTGAATGTATGGTGAGAGAGTTACCTGAGATAAGTTACCTAATGTTTCTGTAGATACCAACTTAGCTATTCATAATGAAATAAGGTAGGTGTTAGACGTTATGGGATCTATAATTCAATGATTCAACCAACAAACAGGTACCCAGTATCATTTAGGTACTTACTCATCTTTATCAAATCAGAAAAGAATAGTCAAATTGACGATTCGATGACGTTAATCTGTTAGGTGAGATTTTATAGTTGATGTAGTTAATCAAGTACTTGAAGACACTCCAACAATCAACTTAAGAAAACATAAAATAAAGAAAACTTGCAGTTCATAAATTGATCAAACCAGATAACTAGGATAAGTAGGTGAGAGTGAAGTCATGGGTCATAGAAGAGGCTGATACGATCGAAATGGAATTATCATTCGACTCACGCGTTCCAGTTCATAAAGTGGAGGGAACAGAAAGGGACCAAAGTTGTAAAATGGCACGGAGGTCCCTTGGCTCGGTAATTGACGCATGCGCACTTCTCTCGTGGGGCGAGTTGTGGTGCCAAAACTCCCTCAAAACCTGCATTTTTGGAAATATTTCGGTAGGAATGGGAATCGGAAAGACTTACCTGGTTGACTTTGGTGGTCCGGGACGTGAAAAGAGCTGTTCAAAGTGACGTACGAGCCCGACGAGATGTGGAAGATCGCACGCCAACAGCCACCACACGATCACCGAGCTACGACGTTGTTGATAGTTTAATGGCGAATACGAGTACGAGACTTTGCTGCTTCGGGTGCAGCGCGGTGGTTCTGGACTCTTTCCGATTGGCCGCAGCACGATCGTTCGGCCGTATTCGGTTTTGTTCGGCTCCACTCGCTGACCGCTCTGTATGATTTTCCCGCGCCTTTGATGATAAACATTGGCGCCTCGTGGTCGTGATCGAGATTGACCTTCCTACTCATAACACACAAGCTCCAATGAACAAAATATTACCCGTAGACACACTTTGATAATTACTATATAAATTATACCACTAGGTTTCGGAAATAGCACGTCCTCACTTCTGTAAAGACTTTTCAAGGTGCACTCCACATTTCCTCCACATCTACAAGCTACGAGCTTAATTATTACGAAAGTCAGAGACTTTGAAATTCTCCAATTTGGCTACCTACATCAAATCGTTTCATATATCTGTAGCATTAATAATCGTAGTCTGAAATCACTAAAATAAGCTTCATAAATGAGCCGTTCAAATCGAATAATAAGAAAGCCAATCCAAAAGATGTTTTGTTAGTGATTCCATTATGAATCGTTATGGTGTTGAACGATAGTCATTATACACTAAGCAATGTATTTATCGATCAATTGTCCCTTATAAAATTGTTTACCAACCTCTCTGGTAGCCGTTGGTCTCATTCGATCCAGTATTTAAAAATCCAAAAGATACTGGTATCAGTTACTCGAAAAAGTCACCCCTCCTTTACATGGGACTAAAGGCGAAGGTAAGATTTACTTTAGGTTTTTTTAAATAATAGAAAGAAACATTAAATCTTAATAATAGCTTGTGTCTTTTTTAATTAACAAATTGGTTTGGTTATTATTTTCAATAATATTACCCTTTGAAATTAAGCAAGGAAAATATTTGTTTAACCCCCCCCCCTCCTGCCATCGAAATTTGTTGGTTTAAATGTCAAGGTACGTATGAACCTAGAATCCGAAAATGGAATAAACATTATTTGTTATAAGGGCTGTAAAATTATAAAAGTAATTTGACATATGGGCTCCATTTGGGGTCTAGTTGTGCCCCGAAGCTTTTGGTTATTGTCAGTCACGTTTTAGGGGTGAAAAACAAGAGTTGAAATTTTCAAAACGCCCTAGCCCAAAAACGTATGGCATAAAGATATTGTTTTTCCTACAATTTAAAATAATATTGAATTTTCGAATCGAATGAAACCGGCCAGAGCTCTGTGGGACCAACTGTTCACTCACCTTACGGACTTAAATAAAGGACGAATAATAAAGCAGAAACACGAGTGTGAAATCTTGGATCAAATTTCAGTTGATCATGAATGCGATATTTTTTCGTTTCTTGAAACGGAGTTCCATAATATGGAGCATGGTAATATTATTACCCAGTTGTGCTTCCTTAGCATCCAAGAAAAAGTTTCATAATGAAGGCATCCACAACCTTTGTGTAATAATTTGCAGCGTTTTTCAATAAATTGTATATAAAATATAATCTGCCAACATTTTAGGGCTAAGGGCCCTCAGGGCCAAAACGTCTTTTAAATCAATAGAAAACTCGGGTCTAAGTAGGTAGGTACTTTTGTACCTACTTTCTTTCACATAACTCTTCTTACTTACTCGTCTAAGTAGGTAGGTACCTACTTTCTTTCACAAAACTCTTCTTACCTCTAATTCTCTTGCACAATACTTTCTTATTTATTTATTTTATTTTTTTCCGTTATTTGGATTATTTTTAATCTTAGTTTACACTACTTTCATTACCCCTACTACTCCGATAGTAGGTAGTAATAGTGAGTAGTAATTCAACCGATAGTGAGTAGTAATTCAACAAACAGTAAGTGGTCTAGGTGACCTAATAAGAGTCACAGCCAAATTAATACAAAGAAACCTCCCGCAATTTGAAGAGAATCAAATAATGGGATCTAGAATGAGTAGGTATGCGAGATTATAACATTTTTCCAAGAAGGCCTAAACAACGTTGAATAGAATAGAACTTAATTGTGCTACCGCAACTTAATATCCACTTGAATTAAAAAATCCTCGAAAAAAGTAAAAAAGTGGCCTTGTTGGCAATACTGTTCCCCTGCCTTCATCTGTCTTACTAGCGAATCTCTTCTCTCTCTGCTAAAGTCTCTGATGGTGTCTCAATATTCTTTTCCCTTCCTCTACGTCTTAATCAAATTAAATAGAACTGCTCTGATAATAAAAAGTAGTAAGAGGCAATAAAAAGCTACGAGCGGAATCACCATTACCTACTCATAAACCCTAGTTAAGAAAAAAACATAATTATGTAGCGTTCTTCAACCTCTGTGGTCATATGAAATTTCAAGTTGAATTTTGAAATAGAAAAAAAGTTGATTCCGACTTGCTCCATGAATTTTTGATTAAAAAAAAAAAAAAAACAGTCTAATCCAATGGCATTTAAAAAAATTAAGAACAAAGTCGAATTTTCCAAAGTTGAGGGGCTACAGAGTTGAGAACTACTCAAAAACAAATAGATGTCACTTTTCAAATAAAAGTCTACCAAGTGGGTGTGGCACATAGTTTTCTCGTATCCATGGATGATCCGATGAATAGTACTAATCTCAAAACATTAATGTTTAAGTACCTTACATTACCCTCATAGGAGACCATCTACAAGGTTAACTCTTACAATCCCTAAAAATTTAATCAAAATCTGGTGGAAAAGGTATAAGTCCTGAAGTCCTGACTGTTAAAAGTTTTTTTTTTAAAGATCTATCGATCCAGGAGCGTTGATTTTCATAAAATTGCATTCAAACTGACACGGAACCAAAATTGTTCAGGAGGTTCTAAAATGTTAAACGCAAGTGAAAATTTTTAGTTGGAGAAAATTATTTTTCACCTTTGAAAAGTGAAAACAATGCATTGTAGACTCTGAATTTACAAAAATTTTAAATTAAGTCCTTTGTTTCTCCCAATCACTTATATTTGAAAAAGAGCTTTCGACAACCCTCTGGTTGTCATTGCCAGTCCAACAGTGAAGGGAAAAGATTCCGGTATGGTGCAGAAGTAGCCACTACTGCAGATAACCAACAGGTTAGTTAAAAAGTTAAGTTCCATGACCAGCACACATATAACAGCGTAATTGATAATAAATATTCATCAAATCATTGTAATAAAAATGCTCACCCAAAATCTATGGATGGAGGAAGGCGTGGTTCGTGGTTGATCGGAGGTCTCCCCTCTCAGACATGGAAGTACGTTCGGTGAAGAGATGGACATGGACATGGAAGACATCCCATTGGAGGAGATTCTACTTCCATTCTTCTCCCGCCCGCTTATCAATTCAACCCTCGTTATCACCACCGCTTCGGGTTAAATTTTCAGTTTTCTCGAACCTCGAATCTTGTTGGTATTTTGGTTGGCATCGGTTTGCGTGTCTGCGTCACTCCCTGCATCACAATCGTTCTGAAGTTTTACCTATTTGAAATATTGTTTGCACCTTTGACAAGTAAGGAATTGATAATCCGGAACTTCGCAAAGCCTTTTGTGAGGTGAGTATTGTACTTTCTCTAGCTATTTCTACAAAAATCTTCTTGTCCATCAATTAGGTTGTAGAGTTTATAATAATTAGGTAGGAAAAATGCTAGGAAAAATGGTTCCAAGCATTCGTCCATTTTTGGTTTCTCGCTTCACCGAATCCATCCACGTCCCGTTGGATTTTAATTTGTGAGAATTAAGTATGTACCTTTACGAATATCACAATTCGAGCTGGTTTAATTATTATTAATTAGTAATTGTATTTTTCACGAACATTTGTTTGATAAGGATTGGTAGGTATGTATGTACCTATTAGTACTCAAAGGGCTACTACCTACCATACACACAGCACCCTACTTCAGACAAGCTGAGAAGCTCTCATTTTCGATTATGTACCCCGTCACTCCTTTGGCCTGAAATGTCTGTGTCGAGAAGGAAAGTATTGGATTAGGAAGCCTGGCACCAGAAGATGTTTCTTCGTTTGGGATTCGAGTTTCTGGAAGTCTGGAACAATTACCTATTTATCGTTGTTACAATGCTTTTCGGTGTAAAGAAGGTTTCGTTTTCTTCTCACTCAGACTGGAACCTGGACCCTACCATTCCCCTCCTTTCACTCTTTCAGTAAAAAAAAAATCTTACGTTAATCATCCTCTCTTCGCCCGTTGTCAGTTTCTCTTAATTTTTTGTGTAACAACATGGCTCGAGTCGAAGAATTCAATGATGATAAATTCGCTGCTGCGAAGAAGGTAGGTTGATTACGATTGAGCTCAAAATAAGTATTTGTGGCAGGCTGGACTACTCTGGAAGTTGAAATCATAGGAAACTTGTGGATCCAATCCTTAATACACTTCTAGACAGGGTGTAAGGACCACGTATTTCAACTCATTCACATAAGTAAGTACTTTGTTTGACAATTATTTCAACACAGATTATTTCAGGACATGTAAGAGTTTCTGGTATGTTTGGACGATATTTTTTTCCTCGATCTCCCATTTTAATATAATAATAAAATAGGTACCCTCCTAATTCAATTACAGAGATTAGGATGAATTTGTGAGAGGCATTACAGGATCCCAACTACATATCCTGAAAATTCCATCAGTCAGAAAACTGTAGAAAAATGATTTTGGAGGTGCTAATTTTTCTTGACTTGCTACATATGTACTAATGTTACTCTGTAAAGCCAACTTGAGAGAGATCTAATGGGGGAAAAAAACAACAATCGAACGCAGACAAAAAATATCAAAATACAGTCATCAAGTCTCTTGAGAACTGGAAATCTCATGTCCACGTCCACGTGTTATCAGTGCGCTCTCGGAGACATGTTTGGTCTTGTCTCCAGATGGGTCCAGGTCCACTTAGCGATCAGAGTCACATTCTCGAGTAGTGGTACTAAACCCATTATTACATGAGTACTATCGATAGTACGATTGGTAGTTGATGTATAATTAACTTGTTCTCACCTGGAAATGATCAAATCTTTCTTCAACCATCCATATATTATGTACTTTGGTTGTTCTTTCGTCTTACCTTACACATTATGCACTGAATTTACCTATTTTTTGGTATAGAGTGGGGAAACTCTTTAAGATTGAAGGGGAGGTTTCACCCCAACAGTGTTGGACTTACCCACTTGGGCACACCAACTAAAACTCGACTTTCTCTGCTTAGGATTCACCCTGGAACCACTTGTACAGTATTACTTAGGGTGAGCCCCCCCCCCCCTTTTTTTGCCTAAAGGCTGCTTCGACTTCTGCTCTTCAGTCAGATGTCCAATCTCTCGTTCAATCCTATTCCTTTCTTCTTCTTTCCATCTTCCATCCAGCTTTTTTTGCTTTGAGGACTTCTGTGACAAATACCACCACTGCCCCCCTGCTCGATTTGTTCCTAATCATCTCATGTAATTGTGTGTGGACGCAATGTTCTTCTGCACTCCTCATATCTTCCCATTGTGGGCATTTGAAGTAGGTGTGGCAGACATCACCTGAAGGGCCCCATTCATGGAGTCGCCGCTGCGTCCCTCTAGGTACTCCCCGAAGCCACCGCAGTAGTCCATTCACCTGGCTACCAAAACCTCCTGACTCCGCCGAATGGCGGACCTGCTACCAACCACCGCTTGCTCATGATGGAAAACGGTAGGGCACCGGAGGTACTGGGGGGGGTACTGTACTGGTGGGAGTGCGACTGGGCGTCGGCCTCACTTCAACCATTCACAGGGCTGCCGAGGATTAACCTGGCCGCAATTTTCGAGCATGTTTGATTACCTGCCGAGCGGCGGACGACCGCCAGACCTCAAGATTTTGTTAACCATTCACGGGTAGTTTTCCCCTTTGACGGCGGCTTGGCGACTCCAGGCATACACGTCAATGGGCCCTTAAAGGGAGTCCGCCCGCCCACAATTTCGCTCCATACAGCATAATTGCCTCTGCAATTCTCATAAGGAGTTTCCTCTTAGCGGGTAATAAGCCCCCTACTTTCGCCATCAATCTGCTAATCTTGTTTTGTACCTGTAGCCTTATCTGCCACTTCATTGATGTGCCTCCAGAAGCTCAGTTTCCCGTCCAGCAACACACTGAGATAATGAATGGCTGGAGAGATGATGATATCCTGCCCATCCACAGGAGATGGGTACGGATCTCTCGATTAGCGCTGTGGTTAACAGTACAATTTCCGTTTTCTGGATCACCAATGACAGCATGTGCGCATCCATCCACTCCATTACTCGGTGCATTGTCTGATTCAGCTTAAACTGGAGGTGTTCCATCTTATGAGCTTTTATCACCACCACCAAGTCATCAGTGTATCCAGTCTTTCTACATTCCATTGGGGCTGTTGTCGGTCGTATGGATACATTCACTCTTATCTCGAACTGGATGTACTTATGGTCACTGGCAGAGTAATCTTCCTGGATCTTTCACTCAACAATCTGTGCTGCGAGGTACTCCGAGGCCATAGTGATATCTGGTGGGTTCTTTCACATCCTGCTCTACGAATTGTTGGTACATTTATTTCATTTATGACCAGTAATCCTAGTCTTGACACCATTTCCATGACTTTAAGCCCTTAACTATCTGGGGCTGGTTCTCCTCATTCCACTGCCATTGCATTGAAGGCCTGCCTTTTGAACTTCTAGCCTCCTCTTCAATTCCTGCCAGCTTTGCTTTATATTAAGAAGTTGGATCCATGATACCCCTGCTCTTGATCCAGTTATACCCCAGGCCAGCACCATTGGCTTCCACCTGCACTGCCACTCAGTTTACCACCCATATCGCTGCAGTGCGAGTTGTGTCTTCCAACCAGGTGTACTGCTCGCTCAAGCTTTATGTCTGCATTTCTTTCATCAGCAATCTTCTCTTTCATACTTTTCGCTGTCTTGCTCCTGTGTAAGTTAATTTGAAGAAATTGCATGCTTTCCCTTTTATTCTCTTGTCCAAGGCCCTCAAAAAGGCAGTACAACCTTTCCACTCAGACGTATGATTGTCTGCTACGCCTAGCGTTGTGCACAATCAACATTTTGCTTCGTCCTTGCACTCTGTTCCCTTATGTCCCTCGCCTCCGCATTTAAATCAAGTTCCTGTCCTGTCTGGGACCTTGCACATCCTGGCGGAGTGGCCATAATCCATGCATTTAAAGCATCGAGGAACCTCTACCCTTCTCCGGATTTAGCAGTTGATCCAGCCGATCTTTATTTTCCCACTAATTCCCTCCAGTGAGGCTCTGATTGTACCTGTATACTGAATTTACCTATTGAAGATCTGACTAATTTATTTGCAAGACTGATAAATTATGGAAGTTCCTAGTTACCCAAAAATTGCGATAATCTACATTATGTACTGTGACTGTGAATAATAATTAATCAAGTAGTTGAACTTACTAATTACGTGTTTAGTTATTTGATCATATTATGAGTACTTAGTCTTATCTACTCTCCAGACTGATTTGTCAAAGCTTTATGGTAGTAGCTTTGTCTTCGAGAGTTTTCGACTAGAATTATTATTTTACACCTACCCTTGTTAGTGCATGGCCCATGTTTCTAACCTCACTAAGTTCTCTCTGTTCTTGTTCCAGTTGAGATTTTCCCAAATGGAAGATCAAGATCCGGGAACTTGTGAGTATCTCTTCCGTTAGTATTCATTTTTTATAATAGAGATCGATCTAGTGAGAATGTATATTTTCAAGTGAGAGTGGTAGTGTGGATTTATTAGGTTCTCTCTTGCACAATTATTATCTAAGTTCATCTTAGCTCATCTTTTCTAGAAATTAAAAATAGGAATTAATTGCGAAATATTATTATCAACATTCAACATTCATTACCGACTTCAAAGTCACCATAGGCGCAAAGGAGGAGATGTGTCTTTTCAGTGTGTCATGGGATGAAGAGTTTTTAAACACATTGTGTTTTTGTGATCACCAACCAGTTAAAAACTGACATGAAATAGAGTGTGCGCAAAATATCATGAAAAGAAACAAAATTCGGCCCCCAAACAAAAAATAGAGCCCCCAAAAAATTACAGGTGATGAAAAATAAGGTTCGCAGGAGATATTGTCAGTAATAACAGGAGAATTTGATTGGCTGGCTGTCACGTGTTGCCAACATCTTGGAAATCCTTCTAACCTAAAATTCAAGGGGAGGCTTCCCTTTAACCCTTCTCCCTCCCATTTCTTCCTCTCTTTCTCTCCCTCTCTGTTCTCCCAAATTCTTCTTCAACTTCTTTTCAATACTTCCTCTTGTATTTACTTCGGCTCACATTAACTCTTCGAATTCGCTGTCTGGTGTCAGGTTTAAATTTACAAAGAATCCCTATCTCGAAAACTCTCGAAATAAAATTATCGTTTTTTTCACCAATTTTAGATAGTATTGATTTTTTTTAGACCACTTGGAGCCCTGTAGGACAAACCGTTCGCTCCCTACGAGAACTTAAGGGGGTCTCAGTCGGTCGCCGTTCGACCTTCGTTCCGGGTTAGTATTTCACGAAATCGAAGGCGCAAAACCTTAAAATTTGTACCCCCTATTTGAGGGGGGTTCCGATAACCGGAAAATACTGCTGGGAAGGGGGGAAATTATATGGGGTTTTTCGCGCATGAATTTCTCTTCCAACTATCGCTAACCGAGAGTAGTGGGTCTCTTCGTTACGGACTTTGGTTCTTGGTTACTAAAGATGCCCTACTGAGCACAACGTAAAACGCGATACATTCCCATTAATATTTCCTCCTTTTTAGTGGTTTTTGCTATCATCAGTTTTGAGGTCGGTCTGTTTTTTTGTTGAAATTGTTTAAATGATTTATTATTTTACCTCCTAAAAGTGATAGCAATGCTTCCGCTAGGTGTCTAGTAGATTCAAAAGCAATTAAACATAATTAAATGATTTTTTTTGTTAAATTACTTGTTTACTTGCTTTTATTGAAACATTCGCAATTTTGTTCTTTCCGATTTATAAGTCTTCTTTCTTTTTTCAGCCTCTCTCAGCGAGGAGGAGGATGATGAGGTAAACCTCCGCTTCCATCATGGCTCTATTGTAGTGGCCAAATTAGGTCGATTCCCATGGTGGCCCGCAATGGTAGACGTCTGTCCCGATACTGGAGACATTTATTGGCTTGACGATTTCGAAGACCTATCAAAAAAGAACGCCGTGAGTAATCATTACGTTGACGATAGACTTACCGGTAGTTTTCGTGTCACTTCACAGACTATCTACGTGCTTAAAATAATCGAATCTGTCAGTCTCCTTCTTCCGACATCATCGGCCACTCTCAGCAGTTCTATGTTTAGTTATTCTATGTTATTGTCAGTATTTTTTCATATGAAACACCGATTAATAGGTCAAATTCTTATTGTTTTCAATAATAAATCTTTGGAACAAACCTTTGTCCTGCTCCTGTGGGCCGATTTTGATGAAATTTGGTATATGAGCTCCATCTAGTTGTGCAGCGAAGCTTTTGATTGCTTCCTCGATCTTGAAGGAGACTCCAATTCTGAATGGACTATCCATGAATCATAGGGGACCATCCTATGAATGGTCACCTGTATCAAATATGGTCACTACTATGAACGTAATTATTGACTTAAGGTGTTGGTCTATTTGATGCTCGGGTGTTTAGGTCTCCCAAACGTTTACACCTGTGTAACTTTGATGTTTGTAGTCACCACATTGGTGTACTTAACTTTCTGTTATTACCTACGTGTTTCAGACGCATTACAACGTGGTGTTCTTCGACGTGCCTGGGAAGGTTACCCGCAGTTGGGTTCACACTGACAAAATCGTTCACTACAGGTCGAAATACCCCGAGTCACTGGTGAGATTGAAATGTCATAATTCAGCCAAGTTTGCTCATTTGTGAGATACCTAAAAATGTATTCTGCTGGGCAAGTCAACCACTTCGGCTCCGTTCTACTTTATCCATTCTCACTCGTTAAGTTCCCCTGGTGTTAGAATGGTTAATTTTCCCGAAAATCATGTTTGTCAGAGGGGTGAAATCCTCTTATAAAAAGTCCTCCAATTTCACCCTGACCTTTTTATAATTCCGAAATATTAGTCTCTTCGTACATTGGAAGCGCATTCAATTAACCCCTTCTTCCCACGGTTCGAACGAAGTGTTAATGTCAGTTCACACTCGCTACCATTTGTCCATCGAGGGCCTAAAATTTTTAAACTCAGAGATTTTAATAAAAATCATCTAATTTCTCCCTTGATGAGAAAATCAATAGATCATGGTTATGACTGGGTATTATTTTTCTCATTAAGGTGGTCTCAGTCGGTCGCCGTTCGTTATTAGTATTTCGCGAAATTGAAGGCACAAAACCTTGAAAATTTGTACCTAAATTTGAAATTTTAAAGGATTTTAGAAATTTATTAGTACATGGGCCTTGGGGATACAAAAACTGAAAGATTGCCGCTGGAATCATCAAAATCGAACAATAATTGCCAAAGAAAAATGGGAAAAACTACTGAATAAATGGGCTTTCCCATGTTTTTCCCATATTTCTTTGGCAATTATTGTTCGATTTTGATGATTCCAGCGGCAATCTATCAGTTTTTGTATCCCCAAGGCCCATGTACTAATAAATTTCTAAACTCCTGTAAATTTCAAGTTTTGCTACATTTTATGGGAAAAACAACTGAATTAACGGTTTTTCCCATTTTTCTCTGGCAATGGGGTATTTCAGTCAATTAAAAAAAAAAGTTTCCAAAAGAGTATGGCTCAGGAATAACGGTAATCGGGTCTGTTCGTTGAGAAAATGTTTTTAAAAAATCAGAGAAGCTAAGGAAAGTTGAAGATTTGAATGGTGTGTGAAAAAGTATCCATGCACAGAGAAGAGATGAAACCTTTGGTGGACCTCTTGGATACTACTCACACACGTGCGTGGCGTAATGTGTGCATTTATGGTGGCCCGACTTTTTTTCAAACGTGTGATCTCTTTAATTAATTTTTCTACCACATGTTATAGTATCATTAGGCTTAAAGTTAGAGTATATAGGTTTTCAAGGGTGCTGAATCCAAATTTGATGGTCAAAAACCTGAATTTCCGACCCACCAAAATACCCCATTATTGCTCAATTTTGATGATTCTGGCGGCAATATTTCAGTTTTTCAATTCCCTAGGGCCGTGCACATGAATTTCTAAAATCCTTTAAAATTCAAAATTTAGGTACAAGTTTTCAAGTTTTTTCGCCTTCGATTTCGTGAAATACTGACCCGGAACGAGGAACGAACGGCGACTGACTTGAGACCCCTTAAGGGACATGTAGGCAGGAAGAGTGAATGACCTCGGGAATCGGGAGAACAATCACGGCACATAATAGTACAAGAACGGGGTTTATTATACTGAAATACAGCAGTATTTAACATAAATAAGCAGCACTCAAAAGTAAACTGGGTAACGGTTGTACAATCGAGTCTGGACTGAGGTAGGATGGCGGAATGGGGCAAAACTATGAGCAAAACGATGTTGCTCTGATTTAGTACTTTTGGGGAAGTGAACTTGTTCCATGCTATTTAACCCTCTTGTTATGTTCTTTTATTGTACTGAAATGTACTCGTATTGGTTCTTATATTTCGATTTATGATTTGTCGGGATTGGGCTTTTAAACGGGGTGTGAACTGCATTGGCTTTGGAACTGAGTTAGGCGGTTACTTTGAAATCACCGTTCAGTGAAACGGTGGGGAGTTCGAACAAAGAGAAAACATCACAATTGTATGAAACACTAATAAGTTACAAAACATTTTCCATGTCTCAGACTTGAGACTTTATGAAGTCTTGTTACCGAATTTGTTTGTCGCTCTAGCATTAGGTACACTTTTCGTGCGGAAAACAGTGTTAGACATTTTTTTCTTCACAGATCCCAAGCTAAAAGACGGATCCGTGTCAAAATCCCACTACGATTCCGTTTAGCCGGGACCCGAAATTGACTACTGGCAATCAGGAACCAAAATAATGTGCTTTCATTAGACTTGGTATTATTTATATTGGCTCTAATATAAATCTTTAACATTGACCTAGGGTTTTTTTAAATTTTAGACAGCAGAACAACGCGAGACAATGCAAAAGATGAAGGGGTCCGACAGAAGACTGATGGAAGCGCGAACAATCGCCGAAGCGGCTCTCGCGATGTCGATAGAAGATAGAAAAACCAAGTATTCCTTTATGTACAATTTCAAGGGGAAGATCACACTCTTTGGTAAGTGAAACATGTTTACATAAGCTAAGTATTATGAGATTTATTTTCCATCATTTTGTTAATGTACGACTCGGTACATTTGTACAAATCGTACAAATCCTATGAACATAGAAGTTCCCATCTCACAGGGAAAACAGGCGCGCCTCCCATTTATTAGCTTTTGAAATTTGCACTTTCAGCAAGTCGAAATTTTCCCATTTTTGACTTCATAATCGGATCCACATCTCGAAAAAAAAAACCTATAGCAAACTTTCTGCTTATGCTTACGAATTAACAAAAAAAGAATAGTTCGGATACTGGGATCGTGAAATCTCACTTCGGATAATTCTCGGAGGCAAAACTAAAAAAAGTAAATTTCAGTCTAACCAGAGATTGGTTGATGGTTCCCACTGGTTTCCCACTTCTCCTTAGATATCACGATTTCGTTTTTGGACTGAATAACACTGGAAATCGCGACATCCAATGAATGAGTGTCGCTGCATTTCATTGAAGAGATCCGTTTTCCTGGTTATTTTTCGAAATCATAAATTTTGAATGTCTCCCAAAAATAACGGGGGACTTATTTTCCCCATTCAACCCGATTTCCTTCTATCACACAGCGTAAACTATTCTGGAAAAATGCAAACAGAATTCATTAAAATTCCTCATTTTTTGTCTCCTTTGCCTCTCTGTGATCCCAATTTTAGCTCCAAAATTAGAGTGATTTAAATGAAATGAGAGATTAAAAAAAAAATCTGTCATAATTTCGCATTTGCTTTCTTTTTTGTATCCTCGTTTCACTTAGTTCCATTAGTTTTCAACCTGTTGTATTTTGGAATATGATTAGGTAGACCAACAATTTGGATTAATGAAAAAAAGTCATGAGAATACCTCATTGCTGGGTACACTGTTTCCCCTCCCACCAATGTACATAGTATGTTCATGCCAAAGGGTAACATATATACAACTTAACATAAGAAAGCTAACATTTTAATATGTGGTTAGCGAGGATGAGTGGAAACTGTTATGTCGGCGTGTCGTCGAGTGAAGGAGATGTCCTTCTCGATGCGGCTGATGTATTTTTTTTTGCTCCTACTCGAATAAGAGAGATCTTTTCTAGCCTAACTCAAATGCACTGTCGCACCGGCGTCTTGCGACTGACTGCTATGCGGAATGCATGGAGAGATGCTCGCCTGTTAGATCCGGCGGTTGTTAACCCTTAACTGCACACAATTTCCGATTTTCTTGAAAAAAAAAAAAGAATTTCGTTTATTTTGGTCCCCTGAAAACGAAAGTGACAAGGAAAAGTCCCTAAATTACATAGTTTGACCGATAATCCCTAATTTATGCCCTTATCATATATGATAGAACGTGGTTAAGCAGCCGAGACGATGATTTCATATGTGATATAATGCGAGCAAAATGGTTGAAATAAATACATGTGACCGAATAGGTTTTCTCGCATAATGCTATTTAAAAATCACATTTATAATGCTATAAGAAAGCATAAATGCTCATTTGGAGTTTCTATCACCTATTTAGAAACTTAGTAGGACTATGGACAAAAATCTAGTGATATATTATACATAAGACATTTTTTTCAAAGCATTTATTATGATAATTTGTGTGTATGTAATTTAAAAAAAAAGGCCTGCAGGCAGCAATAAATTTTCCTCTTATCATTGGCCAGACTATAGACAAGAAATAGTTGAAGACTGAACAATAAGTAGACAATTTTAACATGTTTAATGTTTTAGGGCTGGGGGTCATTCTGTGAATTCCGACACGCAAATCTGCAACGCTTTTTTTTCTTAGTTACCACGGACCGATTTCTTAGTTACCACGTTATATCGGCTCCATTTGGGGTCTAGTTGTACCAAGATGGTTACTGATCAGCTGAGTGAGCTCCAAGGCCATTTTCTCTCCTGTTGAACGCAGGAAGCTGAAATTTGAGAAGCAGGGTCAATGGAGAATGCTGAAGGCGCCTGAGTGGTCACTGATCAGCTGAGTGATCGGCAATCTAATTTCTCCCTTGCGAGGGAAAAACATTAAACATGATTTAATGTTTTTCCCTCGCAAGGGAGAAATTGAACAGTTTGTAATACGTTTTAATACAGATCTATTTCGAAATAGTTCCTCAAGTCTTCCTGAGATGAAAATTTTGACAAGGTGGCTTCGGCTTCATGTGACATCTCCCACGACCACTCTAACTCCTCGCGATCGGGGACATGCATACATACATGCCTGTACATACGGTTGGGGTTTTATGTAATTAGATTCTTTTGGTTCCATCTCTGTCCACATATGTGAAGTGGTTAGGAACCATTTCTGAAATATAGTAGGGATACCTAATGTGAAATTTATGCTGACGTCAAATCAAATTTATAAAATATCAAAAACATAAAATAAAATTATATTTAAAAAAAAACATCATGTGCAGCAAGTGACGTGTATCACGTTTGAACGAGATGGTAATGCAGTGGAGAAGTCCACGTTCTATCATATATGAAATTCACCCAGGTCCTCCTCCTTCACGTTCTATCATATGAGATATCAAAGCAAAAGCGCCGTTTCCATAAACACTGGAAACTTGATCGATTAGTTCTTTTCATATTTCATTTCTACATATCTTGAGACAGCACGCAGTATTTTTTCAGCCGAAAATATTCAAAAATGTTGTTGTAAGAGGCACAACAAAACAACACTTCTCACGCGTGTTGTCAACTTGTGATTTCTGCTGATTTGAAAGCGGTTATAACCTTACAGGAGGGGTTACGGATATTCTTTGATTCTTATGAGATCTAGCGGTAGTTGACTAAAGTAAAATACCACAAAGAGCTCGAGAAGACCACCAGAATGCTCTCGAGCCTCGTTTAAAGTTCCATATCATAATATGATATCATATATTATATGATAGCTGGTGCAGTTAAGGGCTAAGCCCGACCGTTTACCAACAGGACATTTACCTATCGAGCCTTAACGATGTGAGTAGGAGCTCTAAGGCAGCAAGTCTGCAGAGGCCGGTGAGGTGAAGGCGAGCCGGAGTCTTCGTCGAAGTTGTAGCTTTGGCGTAAGGAGATGAAGGCGATGAGAACAGAACAAGTCGATTGACAGTAGTAGACTGCATACTGGAGAATCCCTGAATTCCGTTTTATACTCGAGGTATTCGCTTTGGGGAGAGAGGTGGAAGGGTGATGTCACGTTGGCGTGTTCCCCCATACCTCGTCTCTCCCTGCGCTTGGTGAGTCATTCAGGGATCCTCTTGTATATTCTTTATTGGATGAACTTACTTCTAGGTGCATGTGGGTCATAAAGGGCCCCATTCACGTGTATGTCCGGAGTCGCCGCCACGTCCCTCCAGGTACTCCCCGAAGCCACCGCACAAGTCCATTCACCTGGCTACCAAAACTACCTGACTCCGCCGAAAGGCGGACCTGCTACCAACCAGCGCTTGCTCAGTTCACAGGGCTGCCGAGGATTAACCATTCACGGGTAGTTTTCCCCTTTGACAGTGGCTAGGGACGCGGCCGCGACTCCGGGCATACACGTGAATGGGGCCCTTAACAGAAACGATATCATGACAGTGCTGCAGCTGTAAGGCTGCCTGAGGTACTGCAGATTGAGTGAGAGGTGGGGGTAGGAGCTATGCCCGTTCCATCTTCTTTTTAAATATTGGCTTGTTCTCACTTGGTTGCCTGCCATTCTTCATCACTTCAATTTGAAGTACATCAAGATTTTTGTCATGCAAAGAAGTGAAACAGGGTCACAATATGTTTCTCCAACTAATGGCTTGAGGAAAATAGATGATTTCTTAGCTTATGATCATTATAACTTATCCCTCTCATTGTATCTCTCTGTAGATTATGAGCATTATATTGATAACATGGGAATCAACTATTCACGATTACTTCTGTTTCGACCATTCAGAACGCTTTCAAAGTTCTCAGCCTTAGCTTTCAGGACCCTAGCACCTTCATACAACCCTCATCTTGGGAATGGGTTATCTGAAATCTAGGTGGTCATTTTTGGAAAAATGATAAAACTTTTTGTTTTAGATGACGACGGTAATAAACAGGTGATAGATGGCAGCAAAGTGGGGGACGGTAAGGGATTACCAAGTTTTCAATTTTCATTACTACATTCATCAAACCGACTGATCCTACCCATAAAAATCTAAAATTCTAAAACATTCCTTCTAACCATTCCTCCCCCGCCACTCACCTCCTTCCCCTTCCTTTTCATGAATTGTTGATTTGTATGTCATATTGCAGGGGCCATCTAGAAAGTAAGTTTTCAAGATTTCACAAAAATTTTTCCACATAGTCCTTGTTGAGTTGAGGACATTTCTCGGCACCAGATTTTGGTTTATTATTTGCAATAATTTTACATGAGTGTCATAAAAAACAAAAGCTGAACAGCGTCCTGGACCTTGTTCTATTCTATCTTCTTGGTCATCTAAAAATTGTTTTCACCCAAAAACTCCTTCAATTCAGTGCACAGATGGGCTGCAATACCCTTGAAAACTCAGAAGAGTGATTCAGAAACATGAAAGAGTCACCCAAGAACATTTGACTTCGTTTGGGTGGGACTGTATGAACCACCCTTCCTGTTCGCCCATCTTGGTATCATCTGACTCCATCTGTGCACTAAATTGAAGGAGTTGGCGGGTGGAAAACGATATGCAGACGATCAAGAGGTAAAGGAAGCTGTCCAGAAGTGGTTGAAAGAGGTAGCGGCGGAGGTCTATGACAATGGCATGAATATCTGTTGCCTAATACACAGTAATGTTTCGAACTCCCCAGGAACTGACGTGGAAAAACAGTTTGATATTCTTTTGAATTTCATTGAAATAACAAGATTTTTCCTTTTATAAAATGTTGTGAACTTACTTTCTAACGACCCTTGTATTATGTTATCACTTATGTTTTTTTGTAATTCAAGAACTAGATTACATCTTTTTCTCCATTTTAATTTTGATCTATTCTTGTTGTAGCTGAGAAACCAGCTAAGAAAAGGAAACGATCTAAATCGAAAAACTTGCCAGCATCTAGTAAGTTGAATGATTTTGAATTAAAGGCCAAGTGTTAAATTAATGAGGAATTTCACCATGTCGGAATTTCCTATTTTTGACCCCAAAATCGGATTCAGCACCTCGAAAAACCTCCTAAGGCAAACTTTCAGCTCGGACTTCCTAATTTACGAATAAACAAAACAGTTTAGAAACAAATGTTTAAAAAACGCGGGAAAATGACGTCATCCTGGAATAGTTCATTTATGGCCGCTTGAAGCGCTGAGATCGAGAAATCTATACTCCCCAGATGCAAAATTTCACGAAACAGTAAAGTTCGAAATCGAAAAACTGAAGAAAAAAATAGAAAAAGCAAGATGGGGAAAATTAGGTTTCCCCTGTTTTTATTTGATAACTTTTCTCTGAGAAAACACGATTTCGTCGTCCCAATGGGCAACACTGGGAGGAGACGGCGATCTGAACAGCCCAATCAGCGAGCGTTCCCGCTGCACGTCCGTTTTCCCGGTTAGTTTTGAAATCAAAAATTTTGATTGTCTCCCAAAAATAACAGGAGACTTATTTTCCGAAATCAGCCCGATTTTCATCTATCTCACACCATTAACTATTCAGGAAAAATACAAACAGAATTCGGTAAAATTCCTCATTCGTAAGGGAGGATTTTTCCCTCCACGAATCTCAGTAATGTTCGCTTACTAAAGTGCAATCTCATCCGTCCAAATTAGTAAAAAAAAGGGGTGTAGTTCGTTATCCGCCCCCATTTTGTTCTCTCTTTTGCAAGCACACCCGACCACCTTTTTCATTTTTTGAGGAGTGTTCCGTAAACTAGATTTCATCTTCTTGAGCACAATCGTGACGAATTATAATTTTTGATTGGTTAAGATTGGGAAATTAGGTGTTGAAAAAAGTGGGGGCGAATACCGAACTATTTCTCTAGTGAAAAAGTTCGGTATGCGCCCCCACATAGTTAATAATGGAAAACACAACATTTGTGGTTTAAATAATTCATTTATTAATATGATTATTACTTCTGACACATATTGTGGTGTTGTATTATTCTATGGTTGGGTCATACAAATTCTTGATGCAGTCCAAAAAATGCTCAAATGGATCTATGCCCATTGACTTCACACGTCTCCTCCACATAAATTCGCACAAGTGTGAATGAAGACTGGCTCGAACGTTGACCTACGGTCGGAAGTGATTTCACCGCTACAGTCAACATCGTTTTTATTTCATTTATGAGCATCGCATCTCAACCTCTTAACTTTCGATCAAAGTTATTCTCTGCCTCACCAGTTATCTCTCCCAAGACAACGTCCCAGGCCGAATCAATGCAATTCGGTCGTGGGGGCGGTTATCGAACTTTTTCTCTAGGGAAATAGTTCGGTATACGCCCCCACTTTTTTCAATGTCTAGTTTCATTGCTTGGAGTATTTGAAAACATAAGTGCGGTATATTATTCATACAGTACATGAAATCTAGTTTACGGAACACTACTCAAAAATTGAAAAAGGAGGTCGGGTGTGCTTGCAAAAGAGAGAACAAAATGGGGGCGGATAACGAACTACACCCAAAAAAAGAAATTCGTTCAAAATAACCAATGTACTTTGGTCGTTTTTGCCCATCTCGTATTGTGGGACGTATATTTCGTGCTGGACAAGCATTTCTAAGTGTTTGGAAGCCTTCACCCTAAATCCACTTAGTGGAAGTCGGTTCAGGAGTCCTGAGGAAAAAAACACCTTAGTCAGCCTCTCAAGAGAGGGATTTTTCACACATTCAACGTACTTTCTTATTGTCAAGTCCCTGTTATAACCTGCAGGAGTGGTGCGGATAGCCGAGCTCGTTCGCCGAAGCGTTTCGGGGTTCGAGACGAACCGATCTGTGTGGGAGATTGTGAGTTCAAATCTCGGGTGACCGGCGCTTTTTCAACCGTTCGCGGCTCGCCGCCCCCCTATTCCCAACCCATGGCGGTGAGGCAATGGGAAGCCATGAGCGAAATCATCAGAACGAATTCTGATCTTCCCTTTGGAAGACAGCTGATGACGTCTGCGACGCCAGGAATGGCAGTCAGACGAAAATCCAACCTGAAATGGTTGTTTACTTTTTTTTTTACTTATAACCTACAGGCAGAGACGCACGTTCTTACTCGCACTTCCCAGACTATGCCGGTCGGTTTTCGTTGTTTCGCAAAACTCACATGCCTGGATCCTTGTTCCCAGATCAACTCCCCGCTGGTCAAGGCCCAAGGAACCCTTCCCGGGACTGCAGTCCTGGGTTACGATAAACCACGACCCCCGTAAAACCTAACTCTATTGGTGAGGGGGGAGGGGGGAGTGGTACTCCGACCAAAATGTAGCAGTAGCGTGGGGCTCCCACCACCTGCATTACCGGTATTGAGACCAAAATGTTAGCCAGTGAACTGGCACAATCTAGTCCCCAGATGCCATGACAAACGTTGAGGTCAGCAGATCCCCCTCCGCGTTCAAGAAGGAATAACAACTAACTCCAGAGCCAGTCAAAAAACGCTGCAAATTATTACAGAAAGGTTTATTATTTTCTACACAGGTGTATTTTGTAACACGAGTGGTTAACGATCTTTCTCTCACGTGTTCTACAACTAATTTCCGACAAAATGTGCCTCCTGACATTTTCTGGTATCCCCACTCAAAATGCCTTTTTTTTCACTTCGCAATTTTTTTCGTGTTTTTGCTCAATAAATTTACCATAACTCCCTCAATTCAAGAGTTGGCTCAAATCTAAAAAATCCGTTGGAAAGAGCGTTTTTTTTTAGTCGCCTGTTACCATGTAAATTCTTGATGCAGAATTGTGAAACTTCCCTAAAAAGTGCGCCAAAATCTTAGCTTTCCAACGGTGTAATCAAAACATATTTTACAATCGAATTTAAGGGAGAAATTTCTGTTTGAATGCGGAAAAACGTGCACTTTTTTCAACGAAATCGACGGTTAGACAGCAGGATTCTTGGGTCTGCTCCGCCGCGGCTCCTCCAAACAGAAATTTCTCACTTAAATTCGATTGTAAAATATGTTTTTGGGGTTCAGCTGTGGCCGAGCGAGTTGCGTCATGTGTTTCTGGAGACTAGACTCGGACTGGTTGCGGGGCCGTGAGTTCGGGGCTCGCCTCGGGTAATCCGGTCGCAGTTCCCCCTCGTCCCAACCCAGGGCGGTGAGGCCAATGGGGAGCCATGAGCGAAATTATCAGAACAAACTCTGATCTTCCCTTAGCTGGTGACGTCCGCGACGCCAGGAATGGCAGTAAGACGAAAATCCAACTTGAAATGTTTGTTTACTTTACTTTTTACTTACTTTACTAATAAACCAATAGAGCGTTTTCGGTGGGTTGTGAAACACTGGCCAAAGGTCCCTCACCTCCCTGACTAGATAACGGAGTAGGGACCTAAGATTTCCTGATGGGGAAGAGATGCTGTGATCAGCTGCCTCTTCGCATTTCTGTCCATTCACTTACTTAGTGATAAAGAGCTCCGACTCAGGAATGTAAATATAGTTCAGTTGGAAAGATTGGAGAGAAGTCCTGGTCGGTACTTTCCTCATGCATAATTGAAGTATGTCCTTATTTTTAATTTATTTAAAATAATTTTTTTTAATTTGTATTATTTTGATGCCAGTAAATAAATAAGTAATATTATTATCGCCACCTTCCCAGAGGCAGAGGCCTTCTTAACCGTTACTCTGTTGGTTTAAATACCCTTATTTCGATTGAGTAATATTATTAAATTACAATTTTTGAAGACGCCTAAATTAGAACGGGTAGGCAATATTATCTAGAATGTCTTAGTGGTGATCGGTTGAGCCATTTTCTCAATATCTTGCATAGGTTCCCCCAGTACAACCAACAATTTCCCGGGCAACGCTCGGGTAAAAATCTATTCAGACATCGGGATCCTTCATTTACAAGGGCAGTGAGCTCAATGCAGAAATTCCCATCAAAATCGGTCCAGCTATTTGAAAGTTTTCATAATAAAAAAAAAGTCTGCCAAGTGGGTGTGGCACATAGCTTCCTCGTATCCATAACCCGATTGAATAGATGATCCGATGCGTAGTAGTTAATCTCAAAACACCAATCTCTAAGTACCTTTCACTACCCTCATAGGGGACCATCTACTCGCTAATCTGGACAATCCTAGAAAATTTCATCAAATTCGGATGAAAAATGTAAGTGTTATGGCTGTTACAAGGATTTTACGTATGCGCATGCGCAGAGGCTTCTGTAAATTTTAAGGCCTTAATTTTCGATGGGGACCATCTACAACCTAATCCGCGTAATCCCTGAAAATTTCATCGAAATCGGGTAGAAAATGTGGAAGTTATGATCGTTACAAGGAAATTCACGTTTGCGCATGCGCAGTGGCTGCTGTCATTCCGAAGGTGGTGATTTTCATGGAGGACCATCTAAATACTAATCTGTAACATTCCTGAAAATTTCGTTGAAATCGGATGAAAAATGTAGAAGTTATGTCCGTTACAAGGAATTCACGTTTGCGCAAGCGCAGTCGCATCTATCAGTCCGAGGATGATGATTTTCATAGGGGACCGTTTACACACCAACCCGCACAATCCCTGAAAATTTCATAGAAATCGGACAATAACTTCGTATAGTTATGCGCGTTACAAGGAATTCATGACAGACGGACAGACACACAGACAGACAGACACACAGACAGACAGACACGGAACCAAAATTGTTCAGAAAGGTCTAAAACGCAAAACGCGAGTAAAAATTTTGATTTTGGAGTACTTTTTTTTCGTCCTTGAAAAGTGAAAACAAAGCTTCCGCTACATTGGTAGACTCGGAAGCAATATATATATATACTGCGTATTCTCTTTCGGAAAACACAATGTATAAATGAGCTAAATTTGGTGGAAGTCGGTAGAGCAAGACAACAGAGAGACAGACATACTGTCAAAAAGATTTATAGTAGTGTAAGTAATTAATATTAGTTCTGTAAATGTATAGTTACGCCTGAATTGTATGTTGTCCCTGTGTGCGGGGAAAAGGCGTTGAACTGCCCGAATCGAGCCAAGTGGGTGGGAAGTATAGCGGGTGGAAGCCATGTGGGTGGGAAGTAAAGTGCGGACGTGCTCTGGGTCGTGTCGAAGTTCGCCTGACGGTGACTCGTCTGACCTTGACCGCCTGATTCACCCACCTGTCTCTCCCTGACATCATTTTGGGTTGCAGATTTCGTTGTTTCGTGGTTGTTTTTCCGTCGTTTTGAATGATGTTATTTTGGAACAATGACGCAACTTCTTTTTTCAGACGGCGGCGGTAAAGATCGGGAATATTCCTCAGAAGACGGTGAGTTGCACGTTCATTTTCTATTTACTACCGATCTTAACATTGCTGTCCGATTCTGTAACTCGTTATCTTGTTTTCGTTATTGTGTCAGTTTCGGCATCCTTCTCGTGTTACGTCAGGTCGATAACGATATTGGTATTCTGGAATCAGGCGACGAACTTAATTTACGAATCGTCGATCTATTACAGGATAACGACGTCGCTGTCCGACCCGTCACTGTTTTGGTTTATTATTTCCAATAATGATCCTTTAGAATCGAGCAAGAACAAAAAGTTTAAACCCTCTTTGGTGGATGTTTATACTTTGCAATATATTAATCTTATGCCTATTTCTTTGCGGTAAAATAATTGCGTGCAACTTTTACGAAAACCAAAAGGTGAATGTATTTTCAACATCTGAAAAAAATTAATAATAACGTAACAACAAATGTAACATAATCAATCGAGTATCCACCACAAACTACCCCCTCTTCAGTATTGAAGTTGATCCGCAAAACGAACAGGTAAGCGGACTTGTCTTCCACATCTAGTCATTTTCTGTCGTGCTATTGTTCTTGCACGTTCGAGAGGTGGCTGTTGTTCTTGGGATTCTTCTTGTGTTACTCTTGTAGCTGCAGGTTGACTCTCATCCTGAATCATAATTTGGAATGCTCGGCTTCGTTCTTCTGCTTCTCGGTAGATAAATGGCTTTAATCGATGGAGTGAAACTGGCATTTCTTTTCCATCGATTCTCACAGTAAAATTTGGTTAGAATTTTTTTTTTTCAATATTTTTTATTGCACCAAGTATTACTTATTAACAATATTATTTTGAAAATATGGACTTATATTCAAAACTAAGATACATCACTGAGTTTTGTTGATTATGGTGGATGTTTCACTTCACAGCTTCACAAGTAAGCTAGGTCAAGTGGTTTGGTACGCTTCAATCTTCTGATGATATCACTTGTATCAAGGAGTTGGACAGCTTCCTCGTTAATGTGACTTCTTAGCCGCTGTAGGTGTCTCACAGCTTGTCGCTTTATAGCATCGTTTATTGTTTCGATCCGAAGCTCATGATGGAGACGTTCGTTTCGAAAGTACCATGGTGCATTGACCACTGTTCTTAGCACATTGTTCTGGAATTTTTGGATGATGTCTCGATTTGACTGAGCCTTACAGCCCCAAAGCTGAGCTCCATAAGTCCAGACTGGTTTAAGGACTTGGTTATACAATGTAAGCTTGTTCTGGATTGACAACTTCGACCGTCTCCCCATTAGCCAATGCATTTTTCTGAATTTTAGAAGGAGTTCTTCCTTCTTTTTTTTGACCTGGGCTTTCCATCTAAGTTTGGCGTCTAGTGTCATGCCTAGGTATTTGGCTTCATTAGCATTCGGAATAACTTTTCCCATGAAATGTACCGGAATATACTGATTCTCTTGTTAGTGAAATCGACACGTACCGACTTAGTTTCATTTATTTTGATTCTCCATTTTGCTGTCCACTTTTGTATGCTGGATATTGATTGATTTAACTTGGTGGATTCAGTGTTACATTCTCCGACTGCCAAAATCGCTGTATCATCTGCGAAGGTGGCTGTGGTGTTCATTCCAATTTCTGGGAGATCACTGGTATAAAGGACATACAAGAGCGGTCCAAGAACACTCCCTCGTGGGACTCCTGCATTGATTAGCTTTGGCTCTGAGTAGGCGTTTTGCTTTATTCTGAAGTAGCGATTGGTGAGATAAGACTGAAGCAGCTCAGTCTTTATTGCAGCTACTTTATTGGTAGATTTTTGCGCAGCTTGTAGTTCAACAACGAATGTAACAATCAATGGAGTATCCACCACAAACTCCCAATCAAAAATACTACATTACTACCGGCGGACTTTAGATCCAACGCATTTTCCGAAAGCTCTGTAACAAAAATTGGAGATGATTTAGATTTTTGGAAACGTTCAGATTCATAACAAAATGTGACTCCATCTAAGTAATTCAATTTTTCCTTATTATTTCTTGTGAAGGAGCTACATTGCTCGCCCAACTTTGAAGAAAGTATCTTTCTCTAGAAGAGTGGGACTATCTTTTATAAAACCATAAAATCAGTTGAGGGTAGACCATGCCCCCTAGTCCTCGAATAGAGCAAAATATTAGGCTGGAAGGAAAATGAAAAAGTTTACTGCATGGGAAGTCAAGATTTTTGAAAACAATATTTATGAAAACATCGTGGAATACGGCTCAATACTATACTTAACTTAATATTACAATCCTTTAGAGGGCGTCGGTGGTCTAGTGGACAGTGTACCCGACTGCGGTGATAGGATAAGAACCGTCTTGCGGGGACGCGCGTTCGAGTCTGGTCGCCAGCAGAAAGTTTTCTGTCAATTAGACGATCGGCAATCTCTCGTTCCAACCCAGGGCGGTGATGTTTGGGAAGCCATGAGCGAAATCATCAGAACAAATTCTGATCTCCCCTTAGGGAGACCAAGAATGGCAGTCGGACGAAAATTCAACCTGAAATGGTTGCTTACTTTACTTACTTACTTTATTACAATCCTTTAATTACTCACCTATAATTATAATTATCATCCTATGTACAAGATAGAATGTAACAAAATGTTACAAATTTGGAGTAAAGTGTGTGCTTGCTTGTAGTAATTAACCTGATTGGATCCTAATGAACCTAATTACACTATTGGACTCTAGTGAACCTAATTACTCCATTGGAGGTACACAATTATTTACGAAAAGTTTTTTTCTCTGATGTGCTTAGTGGTATTAGTTTTTCAATTCACTCGTCAAAATTTCATGTTTTTTCAAAATCCGCAAACTGCTTAGTGACTGTCCTTGAATTTTATGATTCATTTTACCAACGAAAAAATTAAATCTGCTAAATCCAGTGATGTTGTTTACATAATGTAATTTGTGAACTTAGTAAATTCGTGTAAGCTATTTCTGTTTGGTTCAGTGGGGATTATAAAAATGTATTTTATTGTAAGAAAAATTGAATTTACCCTGATTTTGAATGTTGTTGCAGCTCATAAATCTGAACCGGTGAAAATCAGGAAAAAACCTGGACCAAAACCGAAACCCAAAACTGCACCTGAGACCAGTAAGGAAGTTTTCTGTCGAATATATTTGAAGGGTACAGGGGAAAAAATGATAAAGGCCACAGCGGAATCTCTTCGCTCTCGTTAAAAACGATGAATGTCTGTAGACCCTCACCTCAGCGTTTTTTCCCATTATACTAAACTTTCAAAAGCTCACAGAACTGGACTTTAATAGTTTTCAACCGGTTGAAAGCACTTGGAATATAGTTCCGATGGTAGCCTACAAGATAGCAGCACAACCAACAAAAATCCTTATTTTGGACGTTCAGCGTTTTTCCCCTGTAGTCTTCATTTCTTATAAGGTTTTATGTTTTTGGAAGTATTCTTGTAAATAAAATTGGTCTCGATTCCATTTTGGCGAAAAGTTTTAAACAATTTGTCTCGATTCCTCTGAAAAGAAAATTTTACGTAATTTGGGAAACCTTGAATTTTTTTAATCGCAAATAGAACTACAAGAACCAATATTTTTTCAAGATGCAAGAACGGTAAAAACTGCGCCAAAAGCTGAGCTTTCCGACGGTGTAGTCATTTTTATTTTTAAATGTGGCCTTTCACAGAAATTTGTGTTTGAACGCGGAAAAACGTTCATTTTTTCAACGAAATCAGCACTCCGATCTGGGGGGTCCGTCGATGGAAGTTTCAGGCCTCCGGAAACAGAAGGCCGGAGCGCTGATTTCGTTGGAAAACGCTGCAAATTATTACACCAAGGTTTATTATTTTTCTGATAGATCACTCGCCTGTAAAGAGCACAAAACTTTGCCATTGTCACTACCTACCAACTAATTTCGCTTCATATTCAAGTTTAATTTGATGAAATAAACGCTTCACTCTCAATTAATAAAAAATAGTTGCTAAGGACGCAAACCTGAGTACAACTCGAAGAAACGAACAACGATCGCATTTTGGTCAGCTAAAATTTGAACGGAGATTAGGCCTGTTTTGCGATTCACACTCGTGTTTCCGAATTATCGTAAGCCCAACCCTTGAGTTTTTATAGGAAGCGAGCGGTTGGTCCTACAGAGCTCTGGATGGTCTCATTCGATTCTAAAAATTCAAAACTATGGAAAAACAATACCTTTTTATCGAAATTTTTCGAGCTAGGGCGTTTTCAGAATTTCAAATAAGGAAAGTGCCGCGTACAGCGGACGGACGGAAAAATGTTTTTCGATTTTCGGATTCTACGTACCTTGAAACGTAAACCAACAAACTTTGAGGCGGGGTAAACAAAAAATTTTCTTGGTCGATTCCAAATGTTTATTACAGAAAATAATGAACCAAAATACACGTTTTCCGCATTGAAAAAATCAATTTTCGATTGAAAAAATTTAATGGTTTCGCAAATTACGTGAAATTGACAGAGGGCTTTTTACGTCTTAAACCTTAAGGGACTGATTTACGGGACGCGCGTTGGCCACCCATGCCTCTATTAAAATTGCATCGCCGACCCCCCTGGCCTGAATTAATTCGCCAAAATCGGCGGGTGTGCTGCGCTCGCAGTTTTTATTATATTTCTCAGCTCAGCTTTATCAAATTTCTTTCGAATTCTTACACAATAATCTTTATATATTTATTGATGTTATGACAAGTCAACATTAAAATGTAAACAGGCATTGAAGGTTTATAGTTAACAGAAACCAAAAAGCAAACAATCCTCCGGTTCTATAAATGCATCACTGCATTTTCTAAATGCATTCTTCACCTTCTACATACTCTTCTTCCTCATCACTAAGACCATCCGTAATAATTTCGCGAATCTCATCATCATCATAAACACGTTGTTCGGACATTACCCAACGATTCATCAATCACAACTGCGCGTCAACTAAAATCTACAGGTGACACACGTTTGAAAGGGGGCTGAAGAGGTAAGGGGGGGAAGGGAGGGTTGGAAAAGAGGTACAACAGTCACACAACAATTCAGAATAGTGGTAGTAACAACAAAAATCCAATAGATAGCAGGAGAGGTGAGAAAAAGACACATTCTTGTAGAAAAAACAGGTGACGGATATATACGTCGCTGGGCCTCCTGAGCAGATTGGAGCTGATGGATATATCCGTCGCTAGTCCCTAAAGGGTTAAACCTTGATTAAAAAAAGGTAAGGCGTCCATCTGACAGAAAATCTAATGCTCTTTCCAACAGTAGGTATCCTCAAATTGTAATTAGAGAGTTTTTGGTGCCAAAATCAGGAGAATAAATAATAACAATTAATAAATTAGGCGGAGACTAGCGCAAGCAACAGAGGATGCTACCCAGTTGAAGGAGGAAGCCCGTTAACTATTGACAGGGGGGAAGGGAGGCGCTCGTGACGGTGGGCCTCTAGGAACGGGTGACTGTCTGGGGGCACCCTTTCATCATCGCCCGCTGTTGTCGTGAGGCAAATACATCCTCACCCGCGAACTCTGTGCTTTGTGAAGAGGTTCCACGGGCCTGTTAGTGGTTTCCAAAAACTCTCTATTATCACAGCAAGTTAAAGCAGTTAGGACCAATTTAATTACTTACGGTCAAAATCACGAAACATTTTAAAACTAAAATAACTCGGAAACGAAACCTTTAAAAAATTGCTGAGGTATTTTTTGTTGTTGTAAATTAGTTGTAGAATTGACTGGTGCGGTATGGCAGACCAGTTAGGCTTACCTACTGCCAGTAGGTTTGTCTTTGAAAATACAATCTCTCATCTGATTAATCACGGAATTCATATAAATTCCGATAGTTCCTAGTAATGGCTTTCAAAATTAATATCTATGTTATGTAGCAATATTTTTTGAACTTTCATCGTTTGATAATCTGCATTGTTTATTTTGCAGCTAAAAAGGTTGCTCCAATCCGCATTCGAAAGAAGCCAGGAACGAAGCAAAAAAACTGCAATTTACCAGTCGAATATGGTTTGTATTTTCTTTCCGTATTCGAGTAAAAAATTGTTAGTCGACTTCACGTTCTAAGTTGGAGGGCTCGAGAGCATAGAGGGCAAAACACTGTGACGTAAGAGTGGGTTGAATGAGACCAATCTGGCTCACTAACACCATGCCTACTCAATAAATAAATACCAAGTTTTTAACAAAATAAAAATAAATGCAAAAGAATCATGAAGTAATTTGAAGTATATTCTGCCCTCCTTAGTAAAAACGTCCTATGTCCATTTTTCAAGTTTCGAGAAAATCGCGTTTTAGTTTCGGCTTCTACGCCACCCAAACCATTGAAGCTTGAGATTTCGTTTTGGTCAGCTTGAGGTGATGGTCAAAAAACGAAATCTCAAGCTTCAATGGTTTGGGTGGCGCAGAAGCCGAAACTAAAACGCGATTTTCTCGAAACTTGAAAAATGGACATAGGACGTTTTTACTAAGGAGGGCAGTATAGTTATTTCCTTTCAAGAATAAGCTTTACTTGAGTAGGTACGTACGATTTTGCCCTCTCTTAGGAAGCCTGATGATGTCTTCACATCGATTCTCCAATTACGCATGAAAAATAATTTTTTGGATGGTCAATATTGAAGAGAGTTGGCCATTTAACTACCTAGTTGAGTTTTGTTTTTGAAAATAAGAACATAAGTTAATCTTCGTCGTTCAACTTCTATGTTGTTCATCCATCGCCAGATAGCATTCGTGCGTAACATAATTTTTTAATCATTAGAAACCTACACATCTCAAACCAATGCGAGGAGGCTTTCCACAGCTAGTTCAACATCCACCCTCCCCCCTGGTAAGTTGTATTATTCTGTTAGCATGTGTGTCCTCGCTTTTTCATCCAACCACTAGTGTTGCAACTTTACTTGAACTGGACTTTTTGTCCTGTTGGCACTGTATATATGTCTCCTTCCTATTTAAAATAGTTTTACACATAGACAAACAACCTTCGTAAAAAGTAATGTCAGAGTGTAATCACGAACGTCTAAACCACGCCAGCGCCGTTCGTTCATCTATCCTCCGCTAGGGATAGTAAAGCGTTTTTCTCTTGAATCAGCTGATTCGCATTATCTCGAGGTTTATCGAATACCTGAGGTTATCTCATTGTCCTGCCGTCATTCTTCTCTAGTCCCATCTTTCCAAATGACGTTGATCTTCATTTTGTGCAAACAATGAAGGTGTGAATTTTGTGGTGTTACAAACTTCAGCAGAATTTGAGTAGACATCTTACCATTGGGGGTAATTTCTCCTAATGGTAACCATTGGCGCCCGAGTGGAGGATACATGAACTAATGTTGCCGGTGCGGTTTAGACGTTCGTAGTATGATCTCATTCCTCTATTTCTATGCACGTTATGTTAAAGAGAGTTGGTGCCCCCAGAAATTTTTTTGATTTTTCTTGTTTACAAACAAACTAGATGTGTTTCTGAATAAAACGGTCTATTAGTTAAATTATTTAAATCATATGGTAGGCTCAAAATTGGCTCAGAAGCCACCTGCTTGTAGTCTTGATCAACACATCAAAAACACCGTAAGGTAGGAATAGAAGTTGTCAAATTTTTCGGAAAGGAAAACGAAAGTGAAAGTAAACAACAAGAATTAACAAATTCTGATCCGATTATCAACTCACTTATTCAAACCTTTACTTTAGTGTTTCAGAATGCCGAAATAGCGCGAAGATCGGTAGTTTTTGGCTTTCCTAAAAAGTTGTGATTTTTGGCGCTTCTGACCCATTATCTCAGAAAGTACTCGACCGATTTTAGTTTTCTTTTTCTATACTTGTTCGTCACATCCTAACGGAAAAATCTATGGAATTGGTTTTCTGGAATTATGCACCGTATGTTTTGAATAGAGTAGAAAACGGCACCAGAATAAGGAAAACATAATGTTCTTCGTTTATTTGTACTAATTTTTTGAATGGGATTATTTCAAAATCTGATTCCATGGATGTTTATTAACAAGCCCTACGAAAAGAAAAAAACCCATCGAAATCGGACTTGGGAGTCCAAAGATAAAGTGTCATGAATTCAGATGTTTTTGGTAGGGTACCAACTCCCCTAAAGGACGTCACTACATTAGTAGAGTCTTCCTCCACTAATAGGTGCAAACTAGAACTTGAACTTTTCAACGTGAAGAGCCCCCTCACTCTAGGAGCTTTCGCCACTCCGAAACGCGTGTTTTTACTCAACCAAAGTGTATAGTGCGATACAAGCTCTGCTTAATGCAATAGACCTGATAGATAATTTCCAACTCCAAAAGTGTACGAGCAAAATCTCGTCACTCTGTTCTCGAAGCTGAAGTCTTCAGGCACAGCAGATTTGAACACAACAAATCTGTTCACACGCTTAAAGGGCTTCAAGGTGTTGACGAATGGACCTGCCTTTTAAGGGGGTCTCAGTCGGTCGACGTTCGTTCCTCATTCCGGGTCTGTATTTCGCCAAATCGAAGGTGCAATAACTTAAAAAGTTGTACTTGAATTGGAAATATTAAAGGATTTTAGAAATTCATTAGTGCACGGCCCTAGGGAATTGAAAAACTGAAATATTGCCGCTGGGATCATGAAAATCGAACTAAAATCGCCAGAGAGAAATGGAAAAACGCATTAATTCAGTTATGTTTTTCCCATAAAATGTGGCTAAATTTGAAATTTTCAAGGCATTTAGAAATTCATCAGTGTATGGGGCTTGGAAATTGAAAAACTGAGAGATTGCCGCTGGAATTATCAAATCGAATAATAATTGCCAGATAATTACGGGAAAAACATGGGAATAACAGTTTATTCAGTAATTTTTCCCATTTTTCTCTGGCAATTATTGTTCGGTTTTGATGATTCCAGCGGCAATATTTCAGTTTTTCAATTCCCTGGGGCCGTGCACTAATGAATTTCTAAAATCCTTTAAAATTGCCAATTTAAGTACAACTTTTAAGTTTTTGTCCCTTCGTTTTGGCTAAATACTGACCCGGAACGAGGAACGAACCTCGACCGACTGAGATCCCCTTAACCCTCATCCTTTTGAGACTACTAGCACTTCCATGTTTTCCTCACACTGATCTGACTCAGTGATTTTGTCTCGATCTGAAGAGGAATTCGAGAAAAAATTCTTCGCTCTTCTCTACAAGTAGTTTCATCGTTCATTGTAGTGATTATTATAATGTAACGGATCCTCGACGATACAAGTATTTCAGTTATAAATTATTTATATATTTTCAGAAACTGACTCCTCAACACCAAAGAAAACTCGAAAAACTCGTGCATCGTATCAGATTGTGCCTATTTCTCCCTCGTCCTCCAAACCTGCCAGTGGTAAGTTACCTAATATCTCAAAACATACTATTGAAAAATGGTGAGATTGATTGAGATTTGATTCAGCAAGTAGAATTGATGGGAAAAATTTGTAGAATCATTTATTTTCAAAATTGTCTCTGAGCTTGTGACATTAAGGGGTCTCAGTCGTTCGCCGTTCGTACTTAGTACTTCTTGAAATTGAAGGGGCAAAAACTTGAAAAGTTGTACATGAATTTGAAATTTTAAAGGATTTTAGAAATTCATTAGTGCACGGCCCTAGGGAATTAAAAAACTGAAATATTGCCGCTGGAATCATCAAAATCGAACAATAATTGCCAGAGAAAAATGGGGAAAACTACTGAATAAACTGGTTTTTCCATATTTCTCCGGCAATTTTTGTTCGATTTTGATGATTCCAGCGGCAATATTTCTGTTTCTCAATTCCCTAGGGCCGTGCACTGATGAATTTCTAAAATCCTTAAAAATTTCAAATTTAGGTACAACTTTTCAAGTTTTTGCGCCTTCGATTTCGCGAAATACTGACCCGGAACGAGGAACGAACGTCGACCAACTGAGATCCCCTTATTCCCTCAACGTGCCTCTTTTTCCATGCTTAAGCGAGGAATTTCAGAGTATTTACTTTTTCACAAAATGTATTCAAATTCACACGAATCGAAAATGCATTTCTCCCTTAAATGGAAGGAGAAAAAAGCCTTACCTGAGCCTGAGTATTCTCACTTAGGTATTAAGGCTCTTTCATTAAAAATTTGGTTATCTAGTTTTCTTAGTCATTCAAACTTGTTACATAAGTGTTATGTCTGCGTGTCGTCGAGTGAAGGAGATGACCTTCTCGATGCGGCGTTTGTGTTTTCTTTAACCCCTACTCAACGAAGAGAGAAAAGTCCCTATTGTAGCGACTACACTTTCGCACTGGCAGCTAACAGCCCAACCAACGTGCGGAGTGCAGGGAGATCAGGCTAGCCCGGCAACCCGGGCTATATACGGGGCGGGAAATATACCTATTGAGCCTAGTACTTCGAGGAGATCTCTTATCGGAGGAGAAGGTAGAGAGCGAAATGAATAAGGCGGTTGACTGGACTAGATGGCATACTGGAGCATCCCTGAGTGAGCTTATATACTCGGAGAGATTAGTTGAGGGAGAGAGAGGTGGAAGGGTGACGTCATGTTGACGTGTTCTCCCCGTACCTCGACCCTCCCTTGTGGGTGGTGGCTCACTCAGGGATCCTCTTGTACTTCTTTATTTAAGAACTATTTTGAGTGTTGAAATGTGGGTCTTAACAATAAGTATTATATTTCGGTATCTAATCATGTAACTACGAATCTTGTTCCCCCCTTGGGATAAATTTATCTCAAGGTTGATTTATAAGGGAGTGTCCCAGCACACAGTGCTTACGTCCTCCCTCCCATTCTGCAAGCAGAAAGGAAAATCCCTGGTTAAATACCGTGGGAGACTGTTACACCCACAGTCAGGGGCCTCACACGCATAGGTGTGAGTACCTGTTTGCAATGCACTACAGGTCGAGCTGGGTGTTCTAGCTCACCCTTCCAACTAAGCGGGTTGGTACCCGAGTTATTGGCGTACCACATAACTCACATGCCGGCACTGCCTTGGGAGACTAGTCTACCATGGGAGCACCTCCCCTCAACATTCAGGCTTAGCCATCCAGTCTGGGTCCACAACCACGACCACCACGAAGCCAACCGCTATCGGGGGGTAGGCAGGTGACACTGTGACAAAGTCTATGTGTCGGTAGCCTAGGGCTCTAATCATGTAACTAGAGGAAATCTTAATACCCGAAGGAAGGTTCACATACCAGCCGCTACCACGCACGCCTTTTCATCGACACTCAGAAAAAACAAGGGCCAGGCGGTCTGCGTGGAAGTAGAAATGAAGAACACTTCCATAGTGTATGTTGTGTGGCTCAATGCCTGGGATAAATGAGCCTTTTCCCGGGAGAGGGCCTCATCTCCGTACATTTCTACTTCCATCCAGACTTCTATTGTTTGTTCTGTGCGTCAATGAAGCACCCCCAAGTTTGTAGCAGTTGGTTTTTGTTTCCCCAAAGGTCCTCAGGTTCAAATGGGTGAGTGCCCAGAAAATTCAAATTTATTCCATTTAAGATGATATTAATAAATTAGAACCTTTCTGTATAGTTTTACTTGCTTGTCAGGCTCTTGATTATGATACCTGAAAATCCCCCACTACTGGGAAAGTACCATGGAAGTATTTGACATTTTTTTAGTTCGCTTACCACGAACGGAACGGGAACTTTCCCCGCGCGGGAACTTCCTTCTCCTGCCCTAACACTTCTCCACAAAACAGCTTCGTATGAATGAATTTTATGTACAATCTGTCCTTAGGTATGCACCTACAGTTGTTTGAAAGTAAGCGGTTGTTAAAATGACATTGTATTCCAGTTTCCAGAGCTACTCACGAATTGGCTCAAGAATTGTCAGTGTTTGCCGCTTCCTATCCCGTTGATCACGATAGTCCACCACCATCTCCCAAAGGTAACCAGCAATATAGATGAACGTGGGTGATCTCGTAAATTAAAACTTTACTTCGGCGCGGTTACTTCTAGTGATGTATAGTCAACATCTCTTGTTATTACTGTTGGATATTTTCCTCAAATTCTGAGTGTAATCGGAGGCTGGTCCCAAGATCCCTCCAGCATTTCATTACTATTGGGTCAGACGTATGTGCTGTTAAGGAGTTTATTGTTATAAGTAAAACTCTGGAACTATTCGACCAATTTTAATGAATTAGGCCTATTGAACTTGGTACGAAACAGGTCCGGTATTACATTTAATCGCATGAGGTTGATTCCGCTAGTTATAAGAAATTATCGTTTACGTACCTTATTTGAGAAACCTTCGTAACCAGTAAGTGCTGGAGGCCTGGCGAGTATTACAGATGGGACTCTGCATCATGAACCTGCAAACCGCACATAGTATCGTACATACGATGGTAGACCACGCTTTGTACACTTACTTATAACTTCTCCACCACTTACCCAAGTGCTTCCCCCATTAATCAATTTATGATCTCTTTGGTCTGCAGAGATACCCAAACAGAGAGATAGGAAGAGGAAGAAGGAGTCTAAAACGACGAGGAAGAAGCGTGGCAGAGCTTCCAAATCTTCGCCAACTCAAAAGCTGCAGATGCTTGAAGTTTTTCCAACCCCGAAGCCGACAGAAGAAGTTTGTCCATCGCCGATGGTCGAAGAGTGTACTAATCTGACGCCTCTGGTTAGCGACACATCCACCAGAGCGTGCTCACCAACCTCTTGCACTTCTATTCCTGAAAGATCTCTGCAGGTAGTCGAGAAGAGGAAAAGTGTTCAATCCAGGTTGTCGCTGCCACATGATACCAAAGAGGAACCCGTTGTTCAACCCCAGGTGAGCATACTGAGAGAAGTCAGAAAAATATGATCTAAAATAAGTACCTACTCCACACCATGAAATTTTCCGAGGAGCAAATCTGAGATTTTTATTGTTTGTGAGGACAATTTTCATGATTTTAATACTTTCTCTCCTTTAAACCCTTATGACCGGCAATTTTCAGGGATTGTGGGTTAGGTCCTAGATAGTCTGAATAATCGAGAAGGGGAAACGTACATAAATGTCTGAAAGTTTGTGTTTCATCAACCCTGTGTGAGTTCAATTAACTTCCCTCTTTGGTCAGTCATGACGAGAAACCTAATCTATCGCCATTGGCTCTTTAATCTTGCTGCCTCTTCTGCCTGCTGAAACTGTTGTAAACCATGTTGAAAAGTGGACGGGGGATGGGTCGCCTGTTGTCCCTCGTAACACCATCGCTGATAACAACTAAAAATCACCACTGTTCTAAAGAAGAGAACACCAAACAATTGTGTTGTGGATCCTAGAAATGTATTGATTCATGCTCCAACGTTATGCCTTTCATTTCTTGATTATTCTCACGCATCCGTTTTTTTTTTCTCCAGTCACATGCGTTGAAAACGCCCGGGATGAACTTTAGCCACCTCGAACCGTCTGCAAATTCCTTGGAAAATCAAATGACCTCTTTCTTGGACAGGATCCAAAAAACTCCCAAGCCTCAAAATAACACGAGCTTCGGGAAAACCATCTCGAACTTGAGTAAGTTTTTCATAAACTTGGTGAGTTTGAATAATTTCATTAGTGGATTAAAAAAATTAGCTTAGGAATTGTATTTCCGTAATACTCAACAACATAACCATGTTGAAATGCCTATTAATATAATATATTTTAATTTAATCTATTAGTTTATCTAAAATTCTCCAAAATGTTGATTTTACACAATCATATTTGTCAAATGTTGTTAATAATTAAGTTTACTTTAATAATCTCAATTTACATTAATTTTGTTGATGTTTTCAGATCTTCTAGTCGCTAAGACTGAGGAGGGAGCTGTAGTTGATCTCACAGAAGATGGTGAGTGGAGTGATCGTCCTTGTTTTTCGATTTTCGTTCTTGTGGTAAGAGTACGTTTGGATGAGTGAAAATTACTCGTGCATTGAGCTATGTGGAAAAAATTAACCATGGCAATAGGGACACGTATTTGGGCTATAGTATTCTGTGGTAGTTTATTACTTGGCCTCTTTGTGGTTCCTCATCAATGGCTGTTTACCTCGGGTTGAGAACTAAATAAACCACACTGGTTGAGAACTAAAACGTTTGTATTAAACAGAACTAATGATAGATTTGAATAGAAAAATAGCGCAGAGTTAAAACTTGGTAGGTAGGTAGTTCTAGGTATGGCCGAGGCATCAGGAGTATAATTCGCCGCAGCCTTCTTGATCTGCCCTGTGCGTTCATGTTCTATGTTGTTCTTAATTATGATTAAATATGATCGTCCTTGGTCTACTAGTTCATTAACTCTTACAGATCTAATCTGGCCTATTAGTTCTGAATGCAATAACCCATTGAATGTACGAGATGATCTAATTTGGTTCATTCTTAGGGAACTACTTTCTTGGTCAAAAGGGACCTCTTTGGACCGACTCCCCACTTTGGGCGGGAAGGTCCAAACAATGGCTGTGCTCTGCAATGTCACAGTCGCACTGTTTTTTTACTTTTAAATGTTGGTCAAATTGGACTGAGAGGGGAAAAAACTTGATAACATGTTATCTATAATATAATAGTGTTACGTGAGTAACAAATATTCGCAAATAGGTAGGCGGTCGGACCCAAAGGGGGCCCCAATACCGCCCTGAATCATGCAACACGCACTTCCGCTAGGCAGGAGAGAAAAATATTCAGGAGGTTTTTCTCTGGAAGTGCAAGATTTTAATTATCGATGGTAATCTGTATTGTCTTCGCCATAATTGCGATTGAGAGTCTAGTCAATGAGGAAATAGGCTCTTCTTCAGCTGCATTTTCTGTGCTGGAGCTGTGTCTCAGCACGATCTACTGGCTTGTATCATACTCAAGCAGCACATCTTCTATCTCCAGGAATCCTTGTAAACTGCACCATTACCTACTTGTACTGGACAATTCGTTCACCAGAACCCCATGAATGGGGTTCAATTCTACATTTCCTACTCTTCTTTTCACATTTCTTCGTCTTGGTACTCCCGTACTTTCAATACCTACTCTGCGACGCCGTCATCCTCAGCACTCCAGACGCCAACTTATTAATAGCTAGTTATTAAGTAGGAATTAGGGACATTAGGGAACATCTGGGACATCAGGGTGTGCCTGATCTGTTGAAAAGTTTTAATCGAAAGTAGACCTCAACCTGAGAATTTTGACACCAGCCGTTCTATTTTTGGATGAATAGATCTTTTTCTATGATTTTTCAAAGTTTCGAATTTTTATGACGTCACGCGCCCCTCCCGCCTGGGCGGGACCCCCCCCCCAGCCTACTGTGACGTCATAAACATTCGAAACTTTGGAAAATAGTATAAAAAGGTTTTCTCACGCTAGAAGGTCGCGGTTGGTGTCAAAATTCTCAGAATCAGGTCTAGTTTAGATTAAAAATAACAATAAACAGTTTTTCCGACCCATGCGCAAACCCCATTAGGACTTGGGCCAGGGCAGATTAGAGCGGTGATGAAGGCTGATTGGCAACCTACTGAATTTGACCAAGCAGAAATGAACTGTTTCTTTCTTGCATTTAGTTTGAATTTAATATTAAACGACCCTTTAGTTCTTCCTGTATCTAAGGGTGGTTGGAAATCAAATTACATCAGAGGAGTGGCGCCCATTTATATTTCGTTGGTACCTATATTACCTATAATATCAGGCTCGAACCCCCCCTGAACTCTATCCATGCTAGTACTGACCACCTGATGGTGCAAATGTGGGGCGGTTGATTAGCTGTAACAATAGTCGAAAAAACCAAAAGACCAAAAGATTCCAAATATGTCTGGAAGTTGGAGAACAGGAATGTATTGTACGTGATTTGTATTCTGTGTGGCAACGGATGTATGAAGTGCAGTAACTATGAGAGAAAGATTAAGGAGAAATTGGATATTGGATCACTCAGTCAGGTCGAGTGGAGACATTTCGGGGACTCGAGTAGAGATATAAAATAAGCTGATTTTCCTAATAAACCTTGGAAAAAATCATGAAAAATTTAAAGAGTGATAATCGCAAAGGATCAAGAAAAAGTGGACGAGAATTAGCCCTTTTGGTGAGGACTGCGGTGTGGTCTAGGGAAAGAAAATTTAGGCAAATCAGCCGAGTTTATCAGCTGATAAAGAAGGAGCGGAACTTTTCTCGGTATTTTTCAAAATTATTTTTTCCCGGAATGACAGAACAAATCCTAGTGATTACACTGAAATTCTATCATCAGAATGTGAGGAATTGATTATCGCCTTCCTCTTACCTGGAGATGAGAAAAGACATGAAAAGAGTTGAATTAGTTAGTGAGCCATAGGTAAAGAGTTTTCTATGCAGTAGTACTTACTTCTGTTTGATAAATCGCTTTTGATTCCGTAAAAATGTGGACTCATTCTCTAAGATACTTCATGTACCTACTTCCCGTTAATGTGTTTTGTATCTTCTTTCAGACGATGAAAATTGCAAGTTAAGATGCGGAGAGATAGTCTTCGCAAATCTTAAGGGTCTCCAACCTTGGCCTGCTGTCATCGTGATGGACCCTGAAATCAACGTCTGTTTCATCCCCAAACCTGAAGCCCCGGTAAATTCTTCAGTTTTTTTGCGTGCTCCAATCGAATACAACAAGGGCGTCGCCCAACTTGGTCCCAAAAAGTGAAAGGTGCCGTAATTGAGTGGTCACTTTGGTCCACTTACGAGGCTTTGCGAGAGGTCAACTTGGTGACCGTGGTCAAGACGGTGAGCGTGGTAGCAGATGGAAAACAACTGGATAAGGTGTTTTATGAAGGATTTGAGTACATTTTTCACAAGGAGTTAGTCGGGGACGTGGAGCGTTGGATGTGCAAATTTCGAGCGAGGTTCAAATGCACGAGTTTTCTCCAAATATTCAAGAGGGAAGTGATGGAGGTTTCTCCTCATAATCATGAGCTGGAGTGTAAGGATGGAAGTGGAAGGTAAGGTAATGTAGTCTTTATTCAGTAAAAAGCCTGCAATGCAATACAATCGTCAGTAGGTACATTCAATAAGATTAATAAATATGAAGGTTAAAAAACAAATTTGAGTACTAATCACAGTTCGTATTACAAATACTTGTCGAAATTGATAATACAAAAACTCGACGCACTATACAACTCGGCATCAATTAGTATTGCCTTCATTTTTTTTTTTTGAAAACTGCGACAGGCATCTCGCGGAGCACTACCGGAAGTAGGTTATAGAGCCTAGACCCCACTTGTAACGGACTTCCTGACAACGATTTGGTGAGACGGACTGCTGGCGGACACAAATTATTACGCCTCCGAGTGTAATAAGAGTGCGTGTCTGAGTGTTGGGGAATATGCTTGGGGAATATGTTTTCCCGTACATAAGTGAGAGCGCTTAGCACATAAAGAGCCGGCACAGTCAATGTCCCTAGTTCCCGAAAATAACCGCGGCAGCTCTGAGATGTCTCCAGGTGAAAGATGGTGCGTACTTCAGACTTCTGCGCTCTGAATGTTACCGTACTATGAGCATAATTTCCCCACAACAGAACTCCATATGAGAGCCTGCTGTGTACGCACGCGAAATACACTGTTCGAAGCACATGGTGCGAAACGACCCCAGACAAACGGCGTAGCATAAAATTTGACGAAGCCAGTTTGGGGGCCACTGCTTCAATATGCTTGGACCAAGACAACCGGGAATCGACGGTGATGCCGAGAAAGTTCACTGAAGCGTCCAGACGCCCGTTTAAGTTGAATTCCAAGGGTTGTGTTTTCTCTTCATTAAGCAGCAGGGAATTGGCCTTACACCAATCGTGAACAACCCCTGAAGAGTCCATCTGGCCCGAATGAAGCGTAGATTGAGATGATCCTGTGACTTCGAGGGTAATGTTGTCAGCGTAAAGGAAAATATTTGTAGAGACATCATCAAACTGGCACGCTAGGTCATTAATAAATGTAACAAAGAGTTGGTCTCAGCTTAGATCCGTGCTTCACTCCACGGGATATTGGAACAGCACCGGACATATGACCATTGAAATGAGCCACCTGGTGCCACCTCTTGAGGTAAATCTCGAAAAGAGACGGAGAAACCGAATCGAATCCATAATACCGAAGTTTCGCCAGCAGCACGTCGTGGGGGACAAGGTCAAAAGCCTTGGAGAGGTCGAATAGTTTGATTGACGTCATGCATTTCTTCTCTTTGGAGTTCAGTATATTTAGCACAAGTGAGGTCGCTGCTGCCGTTGTACTCGAGCCTTTATGGAATCCAAACTGGCTTGGGTGTTTCAGTGAGGTTCTGTGGAGGTAGTTCTGAAGTTTCTTCGGCATCAGGCCTTCCATTACTGCAAATATTGGGAGCTTGCAAATGGGTCCATATTCAGAATAGGAATTGCATCCACCTTTTTTGGGAATGGGAGTGACGACAACGGTCTTAAAACTTTGTGGGAATGTACCCTCCTGAAAACACATGTTAATTATATACGTCAGGGGCTCGATTATAAGGTCCGATATAGCTCTCAATACAGCAGTTTTTATCCCAAGAAAGTCAGTCGCACTATTTCATAAGAAATAGTGTAAGAAGGTATTCCATGCAATTCTAGGTAATTTGGGCAGTCAAAGTTTCATTGCTGGTATTTGTTTGCCACGAATGTAGCTCGTAAGGACGGCATTGCGTGAATGTCCGGTGAATGAGGTTTCAAACAAAATAGCGAAGAGTATTCGGAAAGGAGAAAAACCCCCGTACTCCAAAATCGAGAGGAAACTTTATTTCCACCGTACGAGAAATGGAGGAGAAATGTTGGAGCCAGAAGATGTTGAGGAAGTGTACCACGAATGGTTATCATACATCCTACTGTACACACGTATTTTTGAAGTTTTGATGCCCTTACGAATTGTAAGGGCACAAATGTAATCACCAACTTTCGTCAATATTTAATTACACTTCGACAGTGAACTTGCAAAACTATGTAGGTCCGATTTTTTTCGAAAATAAGGTTATTAGCTATTTGGATAGAATGAGACCCCCTTGATCCATTAAATGGAGCCAAACTGGCAAAAACTCGACTATCTCTTCTCTATGCGTCAAAAGCAACAAATATGAACCAACAATGACGTGTTAAGTCCACTTTGAAGCAAGTTTTTCTCGTTTCCTGTAAAATTTCTGGAAAACGACTTACATGGTTTTGCAAGTTCACTGTCGACATGCTCCTACCTGCCATGAATATTCACTTTCGGAGACGGGGACCAAGTTGGGCTTCTGGGACCAAAGCGTCCATTTTCAACGGGACCAAGTTGACCGACGCCGCCCAACACAGTTCTTTGCACATCCCGGTCGAGTAGTTTCAAGCCCGTATAATCTTTTAGAGCTCTAAGTTTGAAGGTGAAGTCTATGTAGAAGTCACATGAAGGTTTAGGTTTGAGCCATTGTTCCATTTCAAGATTCTCATTTTTGTTCTTATGTTGCTAATTTCTTATAAAAACTCGGGCCTCGCCAGGTGGCAAGCCCTCTGGACCCGCGGATGTTTACTGCTTAGAGCCTTCGGCTAAAATTCAAGAATCGTGGAACATGCTTTAGCCGTTCCTTTAACCATGCCTTTAGCGGTCGAAGCTTATCGAATGTTCTTGGTATAATACAAGTTTGCAAATGATCTTCCTTGGTAGCTTCCTCTTCCGTGGTTGTAGACGATGACTCACTACTTTGTAAAACAGTCTCAATCACAACAAAGGTATTCTTATTAAGAAGACGAAAACATTTTGAGCGTTGAAGAACACATCGCTACTAAAAGCCCGCGTTCATAACGAAATCTCGTCTAGGTTCCAAGATCCTTCGATTACATTCGTAAAAACCAAGCCAACCAACAACATCAATATAATCAACTAAATCCATGTTGGTTTTTACCAAGAGCATCTAGGGGAAGAAAGAGGTGGAACGGCCTGAGCGCCATCTAGCAACGATTAGATTAACCTTCTTTTCTTTCCTTGACAAGATGAGTCCACCTCTGTTATCGACTGGAGGTAATGTCTGTAGATCCCTGCCTAATCTGTAGAAAAACCAGAAATTTGCCCTCAATGAAAAAGGCATTCAAATCTGTTTGAGGCATCAATAAAAAAGGGCTTCAGTCTGAAATGAAAATCTATGTACTCGTAGGTAGACAAAACTATTATTTAAAGCATTCTAAATACTCGTATTTAGGAACTAATTAGGAACATAGCACACGATACCTTCATCACATAGGCCGATTGATAAGAGATAACCCAGGTTTTTGAGCTCGAAAGTTCATCTTATCTTCGCTAGGCAGCGCTCAAGGCGTTCCACCACTTTCTTCTTCTAGATGCTCCTGTTTTTACCGCGAATGTTGTTTACCTTTCTTTTAAATCAGAGTTATATCACAGCTTCGTCCATATTTACAGCTGTTTTGACAGTATAGTAGGGTGGCTCACGAGTCCTCCCCCCCCCCTGCTAAAATCGTCAAGATTGTGGTAATTTTTTTTTTAATCTTCATATTTTTCCCAAGGATCTCAAATATGACCACTGTGCGCATTGCACATTGCTCTACTTAATGGTGGTCAAAATGCAATATTTTAGGGAAGGGAGTACTACCTCCCTCATAAGTATGTTATTTAATCAAGTTAATTTATTGTATTTCATAAATTAATGTTATTACAACATGAATAAAAACAATAATAACTGCTTTTTTAACACAACAATTTTACCAAGTTTGTGGCACTCATTTTGTCAGTAAAAAATAGGTGTACTCAGATAAGGTACCTTTGATTATTGCTCTTAGTTATAAGGAAATTCCGATTTTATGTAGTTATGTCAGCAAGAACTGAGATTGACTGTCCTGCATATGAAAAGTAGAGCAGTTCATCCGACACGTTTTTCATGTTGTGATCATAGTTATGATTTGGAAATTACAAGGTTCTCCAAAAGTGCTCTCGATAGTTTCAATTACCTAGCATTTTCGGTACTGTCGATAATTTTAAATCACTTTCAAGATTCGACATAACGGTTTATATCAATTCATTTCATGGTTTAATGTGTATATTTTTGATTCTTTTGTTGCAGAACTACGTTCACGTTTATTTCCTTCATCTCAACCGACGAGCGTGGGTACCAGTAGAGAATGTATCTGTGTTAGAGGACTCTAATTATCACTCGGAGGTTCGTACTTAGTGTTCTATTACACCTAGAATCCCATTACCAGTAGACAAATGGGGTATTTCGGTGGGTCGGAAATTCAGGTTTTGACCTCAAATTTGGATTCAGCACCCTTGAAAACCTATATACACCAACTATTAGCCCAATGATGCTATAACATGTGGTAGAAAAATTAATTAAAGAGATCACACGTTTGAAAAAGGCGGGCCGCTATAAATGCACACACACTAGGCAAGGACTACGCCGCGGACAGCCCCGCGCGCGTGTGTGAGTAGAATGTTGTAGTATCCAAGAGGGGTTTCTGTGCATGGATACTTTTTCAAAGACAGTTGGCTAGCTACGTCACGATTGGCTAGCTACGTCACACCATTCAAATCTTCAACTTTCCTTAGCTTCTCTGATTTTTTAAAAACATTTTCTCGACGAACAGAACCCCGATTACCGTTATTCCTGAGCCATACTCTTTTGAAAAAAAGAATTAAAAAAATTGAGCGAAATACCCCATTTCTCAACTGACTCCTATATTCATAATTCGTCTTTTTATTTGAGATTGAGTTTAATGAAATTTGGTGGACAGTACTTGGATCCCCCGATACCCTCTTGATTGATCGCTACAGAAAGATCGCTACGGTAATTTTAGTGTGTTTCAATTATTCTGACGAACAACCTTTAAAAATGGTGCGGAGTTTTGGAATGAAAAAATATAAACGACAAAGTGCCTATTGGTATTTTAGAATTGTATTCAACTTGAAATGAAATGTAGTACACGGTATATAAATTGTAAATCCCCTACCTAAGGAGCTCCTTCGCAATAATAATGGTAGGTAACTACCTAAAATGGTAATATAAATTTGGTGAATAAACTAAATTGTTCCTTGAAGGTATGTTGAAGGATCTTCGAGGGATTTTCGGGGTTGAAACTCTCGTCGAATGTGTGATGATGCTCATGAATAAGATACTAGAAATCCTGACCTTAATTTCTGCTGCAGGTAGATGTAGGTCGTGTGGAAGGTGAGATGGACCTCACTCACCAGGATCCGCGTCCAGCCAACAGCAAAATGGCGTAGGTAGGTGATGCCAATCCAGAGGCGCGTCCGCCTATTAGGAAGACCAAGTGAATTTTGGTTTTCACTGGTTTGAATTCCCGAACAATACACCGACTTTGGAATTGCCGAATATAAATTTGACGGGAGAAAAAGTTGAGAAAATCAACGAAACAGAATATTAGCTGATGAGGCTTTTGGAAAACGGGCAGATCGTGAAGCGCAATCGAAGTAGGAACTGAAGAGGGGCGCGTCGCGACGCAACCAGTGACGACGGAGAGGGGCGTCGATCCTCGTTGGCTGCAGGATTGAGGATTAAGAGTTCACCCAGTCACTCCCGAAATAATAGAAACAAAACTACACTAGACAAAATAAAACAAATAGCTACTGCCTACTTGCTGTTGGCCTAAACACCTCTTACTATAGAATGTTGGTACATTATCTCCTATCAAGATTATTGAATGTCCCTCTCTAATCGAAAAGTTCAACATCAGTCATGATGCCTGGAGCCTCTAACATCCCCAAAACCCGCCTAAGTAATTTTGAGGCAATCTGAAACTAAATTTAATATATAACCCCCCCCCCCCATTTTTTGTTGCAGATTCGGATCTACGTCAAATTTTATGAACATTTTACTTCGACACATTTTTTTAACGCGCGTAACCCGCTCAGCGAGCGCTCAAAGATGCGCAACCCAGGGATTGTGCCACAATTGTGATGAAGATAGACTTCAAGTGTGGCACATCATTTAGCACTTTTTTTCTACGCTGAATCGCGTGGTGATATCCCTTTCCCGATTTGGTTTCATTTTACCTCATTTACTACAGAAAAAGTCACTTTTTGAGGTGTAAATCATCGATTTTCCGTGGAATTTTTTTCGAGTATCGTTTCCTTCACAAATCATTTCTACTCTGACACAATTTTATAAATTTTACAATTTTTTTTACGCTTCTTTGGGATTGATTCATTGCGTTCTCAAAAAGTGACTTTTTCGGCTGTAAATGCGGTAAAATTAAATCAAATCAAGAAAGGGATATCACCGCGCGATTCAGCGTAGAAAAACAGTGTTAAGTGATCTACCACACTTGACCTACCTTCTTCTCAATTGTGGCACAATCCCTGGGTTGCGCATCTTTGAGCGCTCGCTGCGTTAAAAAAAAATTGTCGACGTAAAATGTTTATAAAATTTGACGAAGAATCCGAATCTGCATTAAAAAATGGGGGTTACACTTGAAAATACAAAGTTGGCGCGCATGCGCGACGCGCGAAAATGTGATGTTCGAATTTTTTGCAAAAAAATAAGAGGAGGTTACCCCGTCAAGTTTTTTGATTTTGACACAAATAACGGAAATAGAAAGGGTGGTCCGTTACATATGAAATACCCTGTAGATGTAGTATGGATTACTGAGTTATCACTATTTTCCTTTTCAACTCAACTTCATTTCTATTGATGAACTTATCTTCTCTTCTCTTTCGTTTTAGACTGCGGAAATGCTGAACTACACCAAATACTGCAAAGCCCTGGGATTAGCTCAGCAAGCTAAGATGTACTCGCGAGAGCAGAGATCGTTGCAATACTCCAACATGCGGGAGGTGCCAATGACTGGTGCTTCTGCTGTTCATCTTAAGGGGACCATTGAAGATCATAATATTGGTAAGAATGTTTTTCAATTATATGTTTAAGGGAAATGGTATTTGAAAGTAGAAATAGTGTTGGTTTGTAAGTTGGGATGACCATGTTGCAAAAGAAAACGTTGCAATTTATTACACAAAGGTTTATTATTATTCTATATAGATCACTCGTCTGCAAAGAACACGGCTTTGTCATTGTTACCATTAACTGGAAGAAAAACATCGATCGCATTTCGGTCAGCTAACGTTTGAACGGAGATTAGGCCTCTTTTGCGATTCACACTCGTGTTTCTGATTTATCGTAAGTCCAACCCTTCTCGTACGGAGCTAACGGTTTGTCCTACTGGGCTCCGCGTGGTATCTAAAGATTCTATGCTATCTCAAATTGTTGAAGGGTGTTGAGTTGGATGATATAGTCTTGTTGGTGGTCGAAAAGACTCTGGGTCCTCTTTGTGAATAAAAAGGAACACGTTGATTTTTGTAGTTTAATTCTCTTTCTAGCTACAGTTTTTCTGGGGCAACTTGCCAGCATCTTCAGGCTAAAACATATTTGAGAACAGCAGATCTCTTAAATAGTCATCTAATACGGTCATAATATGGTCATAATTAGTCATAATATGGTCACTTTACACTAGACATATTCCTTATATTTCCCTATACATGTTACTGATGTACAATAGACGTGCATTTTACCTCATCAGTCTTATGTAGAATATACTTCTAGTCCTTAATTTATTCCAATGTTTCTTAGTTCTTTCAACTATTGGAAATCCTTTCAAAGATTGGAAGGGGTAAAGGACTACAAGTACATACTCCACATAAGACTGATAAATCTGGATCTATAAAATCTGTAGAAGTTGAAAGAACTGAGAAACATTGGAATGAATAAAGGACTAGAAGTTATATATAAAGCTAGAAGAAATATAAGGTAGATGTCTAGTGTAAAGTTACCACAGTATTAGATGACTAATTAAGAGATCTGCTGTTCTCAAATATGTTTTAGCCTGGAGATGCTGGCAAGTTGCCCCAGCGAAACTGTAGCTAGAAAAAGAATTAAACTACAAAAATCAACGTTTTCCTTTTTATTCACAAAGAGGACCCAGAGTCGTTTCGACCACCAACAAGACTATCTCAAATTGATGGAAAAACAATATCTTTTTATAAAAATTTTTTGAGTTAGGGCGTTTTCAAAATTTCAAAACTTATTTTTCAACCCTTAGAAGTGACCTACATCAACCAAAAGCTTCGGGGCACAACTAGACCCCAAATGGGGCCTACATACCAAATTTCATCAAAACCGGTCAATGCTAAGTGGGTTAAGTGCCGCGTACGGCGTCGGGCGTTCGGCCAAATTTTTCTTCGATTTTTGGATTGAAACGTTAACCAACAAATTTTGAGGGGGGGGGGGGGGTAAAAAAAAATTTCTTGGTCATTGAATTCTTGGTTATTGAAAATAATAAACCAAAAGGTCTGCCAAGTGGGGTCTGGCACATAGTTTTCTCGTATCTGTCCGATTTTTCCGCACGCTAACCCCCGTACAATCGCTGAAAAGGTCTCAAATGTGAATTTGTAATGACACATTGTGCTGGAAACCGCAAAACCCATCCGGTTGCGAGAATCCACCGGGTAACTCAATCGTACGCTTTTATCAGTCCCCAGATAGCCTTTACCCGTAGTTTAAAGTTACCTGGTCGTCCGAGGACCGGATAAAAAGTTACCGGAGGTTAACTCGATTTACCCAAGGCTTTTTAACCTCAAAGAGTCATTTCTCGTGTTTTTGTTTCACAGAACGTTCGTTTTTGCAATTTGCGTTGTTGATTGCTAGTGAATTATGCTACAATCGAAAATGGATGTGTGGGGCTGTTTTCCAGACAGCTGCGACGAAGATGTGTGTTTATGGTTGAATTCCTGCGGAGGGAAAGAAGGCCCTACATGGTAAATGCGGTTTGACCATTTGGAGAAGTGGGACGACTACGATTTTTTGATGAGATTTCGATTGAATAAAAGAATAGAAAAACCATGTTGGTGTCTGTCGGCGACTTTTGTGGCGTCAGTAAAAGCTCTGCCTGTAAAATTGTCAAGCAGGTGTCCCTGGCAATCACTAGGCTATCTGCCCATTTTATCAAAATGCCAGCAACCGAGGGAGAATTTATTCAATCTCGGATGGAATTTTATTTAAAAAACAAAAAAGCCAGGTTTCCTGGAGCTATAGGTGCTATGGACTGCACACATATGTAAAAATCCAGTCGCCAGGAGGGCCTCGCCGAAAATTTTTGAAATAGAAAAGGGTACTTCTCTTATAACGAACAAACTATTTCGTCTGCAAATTTGAATATTTTGGACCTAGTGGCAGGGTGGACGGGATCATGTCACGACCAGACAATTTTCAACAAAAAACAATAGGTACTGCCGTGCCAAGAAGGAAATAGGTACCGAGATCGAGAGAGGAAAACACCAAAACAAAGCACACTGCTTCTTCCTCTTCTAATTTCTTCTTTTTTCTGACGCAAAACACACTGGGGAAAAGATTTTTTTATGTGGAGGAAGCTAGATTTTATTGTAAGATTTTCACAGCCTTCTTGATAAGCTGGGTGAATAATCGATTATTCTGCCTAACAGACAGGTAATTTTACTAGCCAGTTAATAGTTACCTGTGGGTTAATTTCGCACTGATAAACTGCGCCTTTATTTATCCCATCGTTAAAGTTAATAGAGGGATACATAAACCTCCGTTAACTTTGGTGACTGATAAACCGACCCTAAGGGTTGAAATAAAGGGTTGTAATTTTGAAAACGCCCTTACTCGAAAAATGTTGATATAAAGGTATTGTTTTTCCATCAATTTAAGATAGTATCGAATTTTTAGAGACCACGCGGAGCCCTGTAGGACAAACCATTAGCCCCTTACGGGAACTTAAACCATTGCGTAATGATTTGCACCGGTTTTCTTGTTATAATTCAAGAATGAAATATTTTCCTGGTGTTATTTGATGCAGAGCCACCCAAAATATTAGATGTGAATGAAGAAACACGAGTAATTTTAGAGGTGTTTGTAGACGAGAATAATAAATTGCTGTCTCTTTGTTGAATTTTGCCAGTTGGCACTTCGGCCCTTTTGGGCATACACCGCTTCAAATATACGACTAAAACAGATAACTGGATACCCCTAACCTGTGCTAGTTCAGTTGAAGCATTAAATGTCCAAAAGGGCCGATCACCTGGAGCACTCGTGGCCCACCTTCCTTTTCCATTGTTATCAAAGTTGTGACTAATATGTTTGTATGTTGTTGCAGTTGTTTTATGAAAGTCGCGTTGAAGACTCAATCTACGTAGGAAATCTACATCACGTCGAGATATAAAGACTTACTTTTCAATAAGTGTATAAAAAAGACTTGTTTATTTACCCAATATGGGTACCTACCCTATTTACATAGGTACCTTTAAAACTGTGATTTTGAAAGTAAAAATGTTTATAAATAATGTTAGGTTTTAAAAATAAATTGTTCCTGTTTAGTAGGTACCTACCTAGTTTTTCGTTAAATTCCTAACATGAATATCGGTACCTTCTGCACGAACGCCGCCTGCCCTTTAGGGCGAGAGCCACGTTCAACATAGCTGATAAGGTTTTCCAATTTTTGTTTGAAGGAGATCCACTTTCATGATTCTAGGTTTGAAACTGTACATTTTTCTGATCTCCACATCCAAATGTCGAATCACAGAAGGACGCAAGTGCTGGACCCGTGAATAATAATGTTCGGTGAGTCTTCCATTAATATTGAACTAATTTGGATCTTAATACTCCCCTCCCCTGCAGTCAGTTTTCTTTGCGAACTTGTCCATTTTATTTCGTATAACTCAGTTTTTCAGATAGAAAATACTACATATCTGAAAACGTGTTCATATAATCCACTTCCACTCCCCAAAAACCACTCCTTGCAAAATAAGTGGCTAGCAAAATGAGGCGCTATATCCGAAGTGTACCAATCAAACCTCTCTTCTGTCCATAACCACCCTGGTATTTCGGTAGATAAAAGAGAAACTATATTCTCTGATTTGTGAATAATTACTACTGACGGGGAGAAACTATTAACAAATGTGGATGTTTTGTTAAAACCTAACAAAAACCAAATAGATGTTGGCAGAGCATGGTGCCAAACCTTTTGGTTTATTGTTTTCAATAATGAACCCTGAAAATCAAGTCAGAAAAAAAGTTAAACCTCCTCTCAAAATTTGGGGGTTTACCTTTCCAGGTACTTAGGAATAAAAAATTGTCGCGGCATTTTCCTTAGATACCATGAACCGATTTTGATGAAACTTGGTTTATGGGCTCCATTTGGGGTCTAGTTGTGCTGCCGAAGCTTTTGATGTCAGTCACTTCTAAGGGGTGAAAATATGGGTTGTAATTTTCAAAACGCCCTAGCTTGAAAACTCGTAATGAAAGCACTGTTTTTTCACCAATTAAAAATATAATGGAATTTCTAGAATTTAACGAGACCACTCAGAGCGCTGTAGAGTCAACCGTTCACTCCCTATGAGGGCTGGACGTTTAATAAATCAGAAGGATGAGTGTGAATCGCTTTTTAAAATTTTTTTTATTAATTAGGCGTGTTCAACCAGTTGCGGTCATTGATGCCAAACAAGTTTATCAAATTTCAAAGAATAAAGACAATAATTTCAACAATTCGAAAAGTTCGTGTGAATTTCGATTTCTTGGCATATCGGTGGAGGCGTTAGAAAAAGCGGGGCATTCTTCGATGTGGCGGCGAATGGTCAGCTGACAGGTTATTGTTTCACAATTTGGTGGTGGCGGTGTTGATGGGGGTTCCATGAGGAAATCGTGGGTGAAACGACTATGGCAGGTCCGTAGTTAGGTTCACTTCTCTTCGTGAGTAGAGCGTGGATCCATCTAGGAGCCTTCCAGTCCTACTTGAGGATGACCATGGACGTATATGTTCTTTCGTCTCCCAGAGCTTCTGGTAGTCCATTTCTAGCCATTTTAGTTGCCGATTTCTCTAACCTTGAGCTTCATTGTTGGTAAAAAATCAGAGCGAATGAATAAGTCGGATGTCTCGAGTTCTTCACAGGCTAATTCATCGAGTTCATCGGCTAATTCATTTTCAATGGATCCTTAGTGTCTAGGTACCAAACAGAACACGCTTGATACTCCATTTTCTTGGCGATGATGTGAAAGTTTGAAGATATCGGTTATCGGTGGATGGGAATTCGCGTCCTCGTTCAATGGCTCGGAATGAGCTCTGAAAATAGGAGCATATTACATGAATTGTGTTCTCTCAGATGGATTGATTAGGCTCAATGCTGAGTAAATAGAAAAAAGTCCATTCATGCAGCATGAATTAATGAGCGAATTTTCAAAGAAATCTCAGTTGAAGGTATGGTTAAGAAAAGGAACCATGGTGTTGAATTTCTTCTTTCTTTTCTTTCTTCATTTCTTTAAGATTTTTTTTTTACACGATTCTTGGTTTTTTCGATTTTTAGTATACCATACCAACATACTGTATGCACTGGGTATGCTTTGAAGATGTTAGGAGTCCATATTCTCGTTCTACTCGTCTCCACAAACTCACAGAATACCCACACGGTTATTGATGGTTTTTTGATTTTCTGTATACCATACCAACATACTGTTTGCACTGGGTATGCTTCAGGGATCGTTTCAGAATGTTCCAAAACGGATTTCAGTGAATTTTTTTCTCGAAAAGTCCATTCTAAAAATCATGATACATAGCTGCAATAGCTTCATTTTCCTTGAAAATTCGCTAAAAGTATGTCAGAGAAAATTGTGGTGAGAGAAGTTCTGTATGCATTTTAACGGCAAACTACTGCTGAATCCACTTCTTCGCTCGATTTGGATCGGTCATGGTAGGCTAGCACACGGTGAAAGAGAGAATAGAATGTGGTGATAGAGAGAATAGAGACACGTTGAAAGGCGTTGCATAGCTCTGAAAAGGACGATGCGAGTTCTTGAGAATAATATTCTATTAGAAGTATTATTTATTGTTCAGTTTAGTTAGTGGTATAAAGAGTTCAGGGATGAGGAAGTTCCAAGGTTCTTGAGAACAGGTGCCTTCGTTTCGTGAATTTGGAAGGGTTAAATAGTAATTTTGGAGATCAGAACAAATGAAGTCCAATAGATTTCCTATGATAAACGCGAGGTGAATGTTGTTAGAGATCGAATGGAACTTTATGGTGAAGAGGGTGGGGGGGGGAAGACTTTTTGGTGGATATCGTAAGCCTTTAAGTCTTGATTGTCTGTAAGCCAGAGGAAGTTCTTCGGCATCCACACCTCACCCACACTCTCACCTGGGCTGGATCCGAGAGGCAAGTCGTTGGGCTTGATTGTACCTACACTGGGTCAGTATTCCGGATTGAAGAATGGGAAGTCGAACGAAGGATGGCTCCATACTCAGTCCGGGATCGAATGATCGGTAAAAGCGGAGCATACACGCTCGATAACGCACGTCCCCATGAGCTATTAGCCAGTACCTTGACAAGTTCAATTGAGTATGAATCGCAAGAGACTGTTTATTGGGGGAAATAGACCTCCGTTAAAATTTCAGCTGATCGAGCTGCGAGAATTGTTCGTTTATTTGAATAGACTTTAGTGTTCTACTCCGTTGTATGCATCCTTAGCAAAAAAATTCCAAATTTCGATGAAGGCACCCACAGCTGGTAGGTAATAATGGTAAAGCCGTGGTCTCTTCAAGCAGGTGATCTATGCTCGTACAGTAAAATAATAAACAACTGGTGTGTAATAATTTGCTGCGTTTTTTACCTTTGTGCTTAGTACAGTTCGTTGGGGAGTATAATCAATCAGTAAGTCAAAATTTGATTCTGAGCAACTGTGTCAATGAGTGTCCTTAAGTGCAGATTTGCTTTCCTGGGTAGCCGGCAGAAAGGACTGTTGTACAAGTAAATCGTTGGTGATGCAATTCGAACGACAGGCATATTGAGGGACGTTTGGAAAGAGTCCAAATCCGCCAGTAGATTTGGGCTGACCAGCGCTAGAAGCTATAAGAGACGTTGCGGGGACTTGCTGCACACGCTCCGGTTGCAACTTGCGATTCATATCAGGGAGATCAAATCACTGAGCAGGAATCGAGTATAGGAATCACCAAGGTTTTGTTCAGACGGATAATCAACCCCTAGTAATAATAACTCCGACTAAAAAAGAGCCTTATTAGCGCTGCTTCAGAATTTGAGATCCAAGAAAAAATCTTGGGGAGATCTAGTTTAGTATTTGAATATTTTATTTTCTTAAAAATCTTGTCTTGTGGGGCATAAAAAGTTTGTTGGAACATGAAATATGTACCAGAAAGTCTTGTTGAAACAAAGTGAATAGGTACAAGTCGAAATTGACGGTAAGGCTTAAAACACAAGTAAAGGAACCGGTCTACCAACCACTGCCGATCAGTTCAGTCACAAGCGAATGATAATGAAGAGAAAATGTCGCCCCACTTTGAACACCTGTTGAATTAATTGAGAGGATCGCTGCCTATTGAATATAATTATACGTAAAGCTACTGATCTACATGCAGAACAATGGAGAGTAAGACCAAACACCCATCCAACGTGTAGATAGATAAGTTAGGTTACCTACCAGCAGTACCGTGGATACCTACAGTTGCGATCAATTTCCTGACATTGGTATTCGTTGCCCAGGGAAAACTACGAAAAACTATCCGATTTCGTTACACGTAACAGTCCCTAGATGATTCTCTATACATTTCATCGCCGTCGGTCCTAAATAATGTACTAATTATGCTATGGAAAACATACCCAACAAATTTGATTATCCTTAAAATATCGATTTCTCACTATGTAATTTCCCGGGTTGTTAAATCAGATTACATCGTCTTTTCATAGACTATGAAGCCACACCTACTGCGGCATTATCTAAGATTTACAAAGATACAAAGATTTACTGTATACCGCCCTCCGAGTTTGAAATTCTCGAAAAATAATGTATTGTAGAACTGTTCTGTACAGGGTGTCCCACGACGAATGAAGAATACTTCAGGAATCGATTCTACAACAAATTTGCGGCTAATGTCCCCATTTACCATTTTTTAACCCGTTTGAAATCCACTTTTTGGTTTATTTTCAATAGTAAACCTTTGGAATCAAGCTAGACATTTTATTTTACACCTTCCTCCAAATTGGATCCACAAAATCGAATTAAAAAATTCGTGCATACGCCGTACTTACCTTAGTTCCCATGGGCCAATTTTGATGAAATTTAGTATATGGGTTCTATTGGGGGTATTTTTAAACGATATTTTCACCCTTTCCTAATCGTTTCTCTCTTCAGGAAAAATAACTTCTTCCTTGATGGGAAAAACCGTCATTGATATGTCCAGGTATCGTTTTCCCCAAGGCCCTCTCCCGCTGAAGTGCCTTGATAGAAGAATTTGTTCAACATTACAGTTGTTATAAATTAATTTTGTAAATTAGTTCAATAATTTATTTAATTTTTTTTTAGATGTTATGGAGTTGTTTATTTGGAATTTTTATTGATGAATTTTATGAAAATCCAATCGAACCATGGTGTTGAAAATTGACTTGAATAGGAAGAATTCCCAAGTAAAATTTTGGTATTAGATATTGCTCTAATTCAATAATTTTCGATTTAGGAAGCTTTACTGGCCACCGAACAAGGAGACGTTTGTATTTTATTTGATGCAATTATTTCCTTAAAATCACGAGACCATTACGGGACTTGATAGACATGATCTGAAATCGTAACGGGTAAAGCCGGTACGGCCCGCGCCCGCATCTGTTCTGCACGTGGGCAGGTCTTCAGGGATACGCTTTTTTATTCCCCTTCATCGGTTTCTTCTCTTCGTCTTCTACTTTTTTCGAGCATCCGAAGTTTCGCCCTCATCGTCGCCTATGGGAGTCATCCTCTGCGGGATTCACATGTTTCTTCTTTTCTGTATCAAGCCGGGTCTTCATAATTTCCTCTCTCTCGTATCATAAATCTACTTTCGATGAGCTAGAGAATTCGTACTACAGGGCAAAGACGTTTTCAGTAAGGAAGGGTGCATAAAATTGACTGAAATTCAAGACAAAATTTGTTACCTCGGCTCTGTTTCTGACAAAATTCAACTCTATCCAACTAAAATAATACCTGTTCCAAGTTCAGAACTTGGTGGATTTCCTTCTCCTTCAGTCCAACAAAAATCTCAATAACTTCATCACTACTTTGGACCACGCTAATATTTCATCTGCAATGTGCATCACCTGAACGAAGTTTCCATGCGAAGAAATTTCAAGTTTACCTCACGACACCTATTTTTTTGGCAGGTAGACTGGTAAGGAAACGTTAAGATCTTCTCAATAGTAGAACTACTTAAGTATCCACTTAAGGGGGTCTCAGTCGGTCGCCGTTCGTTCCTCATTCCGGGTTAGTATTTAGCCAAATCGAAGGCGCAAAAACATAAAACGTTGTACTTAAATTGAAAATTTTAAAGGATTTTAGAAATTCATTAGTGCACGGCCCTAGGGAATTGAAAAACTGAAATATTGCCGCTGGAATCATCAAAATCGAACAATAATGGCCAAAGAAATAAGGGGAAAACATGGAAAACCCCGTTTATTCAAAAGTTTTTCCCATTTTGGTTTATTGTTTTCAATATAAGCCTTTGGAATCGAGCAAGAAAAAAAAATTTAACCCCCACTCAAATTTTGATGTTTTACGTTCCAAGGTACGTAGAATCAGAAAATCGATTACAAAATTTTCCGTCCGTCCGCCGTACGCGGCACTTTTCTTAGCAACCTGGACCGATTTGGTTCAAATTTGGTATATGGGCTCCATTTCGGGTCTAGTTGTAGCTTTTGGTTGATGTCAGTCACTTCTAAGGGGTGAAAATTAAGGGTTGAAATTTTCAAGAGTGCCCTAGCTTGAAAACTCTCGAAATAAAGGTATCGTTTTTTCACAAATTTTAAATAGTATTGAATTTTTAAAAATTTTAGAGGCCACCCGGAGCTCTTCAGGACAAACCGTTCGCTCCCTACGAGTACTTAAGGGTTTTCCTTCGATAAAACAGAAACACGAGTGTGAATCACAAAAGAGGTCTAATGTCAGTTTTTCCATTCCCTAGGTTCGTGCGCTACTGAATTTCTAAAATCCTTTAAAATTCCCAATTTAAGTACAACTTTTCAACTTTTTGCCCCTCCGATTTCATAAAAATTGTAGAGCTAATACTAGTTACAACTTGATTTAATTGTGAGCAGAAGACCGTATCACAAAGGGGGTCTCTTATTACCCCTTACTTTGGGCTGAGTTCGGTAGCCTGCTCTGGATCATGAGATGACGTTGCCTTTCCCGGAGTCCTTGTGCTGTAATAGAGAAAGGTGCCTCAATGGCAAGTATGCGGACCAAGTCGGTTATGATGGGAAGTTTAATTTTTAGTTACGTACTGCCTAGAAGTACCTAATCAAATAATTACATAAAATGTATGCAACGTAAAATGGTATATTTTAAAATTTACTCGAAAAATCCTTCATGAAACTCTTAAAAACTGAAGTGAAGTTTAAAGTTGTGAATTCAATTGGTCTCGTTGACAAGGAGCTGCTGGCACGCGAGACGACTTATCGTGGAAAAGGGCGTGTTTGCCTGTGTGTGAAGGTGTATGCACGCCAAGAGGGATGGTAGGTATACTGGGGAAGCCCCCTTCCCCCCTTCGACTATTATGTAGACTTTACCCCCCTTCCGCTCATTCCAGTGACACGCAATCATGAAAACACCTCGCTCAATACACCGGCCAATCCATAGGCGGCTACGTGGGGGCTCACTGCAGCAGGCAGTTGGGGTATGGCCTCCAACACGCCATCCCTGCAGCTACTCATATTGATATTGCTTGTCCAAGTTTTCAACATATGAAAGCGTATGTTAGTACTTCGGGTATGTCGATACCTTAAAGCACAAAGGCGCTATATCCAAAAACGGAGTATTGAGAAAAACACAAACGAGTTCTTCACCAGAGTACAATTTCTAAAATAATGGCTTATTACACTGAACTCTTCATTTTCTTCAAGAAATTTCCAAGCTACAATCATTAAGAAGGTCAATAATAGTTTTGTAAAATTTGAGTTTTTCTGAAATTTAAAAAAAATAAAAAACGTCTGCCAAGTGGGTGTGGCACATAGCTTCCTCGTATCCATGATCCGATTGTATAGATGATCCGATGCATAGTAGTAGAATCTCAAAACACCAATCTCTAAGTACCTTCTACTACCCTCATAGGGGACCATCTACACGCTAATCTGGACAATCCTAGAAAATTTTATCAAATTCGGATGAAAAATTGAGTGAGTAGGTGTATACATACACATACATCACTTGTGATTGGATCAAAAAAATACATTGCCTCAACTGGGTTTCGAACCCGCGACCTTAGGAGCTCAAATCAAGACTTTATCCTCTGAGCTACCGATGACCTGCAAATAATAGAATTTGAGATACTCACAGGAGACCATCCCTCTATGAATGAATCCCTCTATGAAGAACCATTCTCTGTGATTTTCATAGGGGATCATCTAAATACTTATTTGTAACATCCCTGAAAATTTCATTGAAATCGGATTGAAAATGTCGAAATTATGGCCGATACAAGGAAATTCACGTTTGCGCATGCGCAGTCGCTTCTATTAGTCCGGGGACGACGATTTTCATAGGGGACCATCTGCAACCTAATCCACATGATCCCTGAAAATTTTATCAAAATCGAGTGGAAAATGTGGAAGTTATGGCCGTTACAAGGATATTCACGTTTGCGCATGCGCAGTAGCTACTATCAGTCCGAAGGTGATGATTTTCATAGGGGGCCATCTAGATACTAATCTGTAACATCCCTGAAAATTTCATCATAATCGGATGGAAAATGTAGAAGTTATGGCCGTTACAAGGAATTCACGTTTGCGCATGCGCAGTCGCTTCTATCAGTCCGGGGATGATGATTTTCATAGGGGACCGTCTACACACCAACCCGCACAATCCCTGAAAATTTCAAAGAAATCGGACAATAACTTCGTATAGTTATGCGCGTTACAAGGAATTCATGACAGACGGACAGACACACAGACAGACAGACACACAGACAGACAGACACACAGACACGGAACCAAAATTGTTCAGAAAGGTCTAAAACGCAAAACGCGAGTGGAAATTTTAATTTTGGAGAACTTTTTTTTTTCGTCCTTGAAAAGTGAAAACAAAGCTTCCGCTACCTTGGTAGACTCGGAAGCAAAATGTGGAAGATAAATGGACATAGCGCCTTTGCGCTTTAAGGTATCGATATGAACCAAACCTATCAGAATCTCTTGATAGAAATACAATTACAACTTGAAAACAGTTGGACAACTCTACATTGAGAGAGCAAGAGCCGAGGTGCAAATGTGGATGATTTTGGCAGGTCATAGCCATTTTATAACAAATCAAAGAATTCCTCTCTTATACACTAGGAAATTACCTTTAATACCTAGCTACATGCACCTGGGTAGGAACTTGTCTATCTAGCGTAGTGGTGAAGGAAATGGCAATGTGGTTAACTCACTACAATCTTTCTTAAATACCTACTCGTATCTAAAACCAGCAAACTTGGGTTTTGCTCAAGTGTTCCATATTTAGGCTGAATTGTCATTGAAATGTTACCATAGACGCTCCAACCAATATTGGTAGCTATTAGAGAGAGGTTGGGTGGTACTACTTATTTCTTCATGTTATCTTTCTTCCACTTTCAGTCTTTCTTACTTCTTTCTAACACCATCCCATCCCATTCAGCCCTGCTTCATTTCTTACGCGCACCTAGAATGCTTAATTATGCTCGTAGCTACAAGGGTAGGAGAGCGTTTCAACTCAATTTTACAGACAATTTCGGATTGCTGCATAAATATTTCCGGTTGTGGGCGTATCAGATAACGAGTGCTAGCGACAGGGTGTCTAGCGACCTGTAAAACCGGGAATACTCAGGGAATTGTTCTCTACTGGAAAACTCAGGGAAAACTCCCCTAAAAGGGGAGGGGAAAAAACCCTAGCGCCAAACCTTTTAGTGGGAAGTTCCGGCAGTCTGGGGGGACAAAGTTTTAGTACGGGAAAATACTCACACATGAAAATTTGATGTAGTAATTTTATTCCGTGAAACTAGCCATAATTACGAGAGGAAGTGCCCAATATGAGAGTTTTATGCAAATTGTAAACAAAGAGTTGTATTACCTTTGTAACAATCTCTGAATCTTTCACAATTCTTTCGAGTAAACCAACAACTTTTGATGATTTTTAACGACCATTCTCGACTTTTTCGAACAATCTAAGGCGAAAACAAGCCTTTGAAGTGGTCGTTTCTCTCGAGTAACCCAACATGTTTCGATGATTTCAACGTTCATTCTCGACTTTTTCGAACAATCAAAGGTGAAAACAAGTTTTTGAAGAGGTTGTATTTCTCGAGTAAACCAACGAATTTCGATGATTTCAACGTTCATTCTCGACTTTTTCGAACAATCGAAGGTGAAAACAAGCCTCTGAAGTGGTTGTTTCTCTCGAGTAACCCAACATGTTTCGATGATTTCAACGTTCATTCTCGACTTTTTCGAACAATCGAAGGTGAAAACAAGCCTTTGAAATGGTTGTTTCTCTCGAGTAACCCAACATGTTTCGATGATTTCAACGTTCATTCTCGACTTTTTCGAACAATCGAAGGTGAAATCAAGCATTTGAAGTGGCTGTTTCTCTCGGGTAAACCAACGGGTTTCGATGATTTCAACGTTCATTCTCGACTTTTTCAAACAATCGAAGGTGAAAACAAGCCTCTGAAGTGGTCATTTCTCTCGAGTAAACCAATGAGTTTCGATGATTTCAACGTTCATTCGCGACTTTTTCAAACAATCCAAGGTGAAAACAAGCCTTTGAAATGGTCGTTTCTCTCGAGTAACCCAACATGTTTCGATGATTTCAACGTTCATTCTCGACTTTTTCGAACAATCGAAGGTGAAAACAAGCCTTTGAAATGGTTGTTTCTCTCGAGTAACCCAACATGTTTCGATGATTTCAACGTTCATTCTCGACTTTTTCAAACAATCGAAGGTGAAAACAAGCCTCTGAAGTGGTCGTTTCTCTCGAGTAACCCAACATGTTTCGATGATTTCAACGTTCATTCTCGATTTTAACATGTTTAATGTTTTAGGGCTGGGGGTCGTTCTGTGAATTCCGACACGCAAATCTGCAACGTTTTTTTTTCTTAGTTACCACGGACCGATTTCTTAGTTACCACGTTATATCGGCTCCATTTGGGGTCTAGTTGTACCAAGATGGTCACTGATCAGCTGAGTGAGCTCCAAGGCCATTTTCTCTCCTGTTGAACGCAGGAAGCTGAAATTTGAGAAGCAGGGTCAATGGAGAATGCTGAAGGCGCCTGAGTGGTCACTGATCAGCTGAGTGATCGGCAATCTAATTTCTCCCTTGCGAGGGAAAAACATTAAACATGATTTAATGTTTTTCCCTCGCAAGGGAGAAATTGAACAGAGAGTTGTAGTATCCAAGAGGTCCTCCAAGGGTTTCATTGCTTCTCTGTGCATTTTTCAAACAATCGAAGGTGAAAACAAGCCTCTGAAGTGGTTGTTTCTCTCGAGTAAACCTACAAGTTTTGATGAATTTAATGTTAATTCTTGACTTTATCCATGAATCGAAGTCTCTGATGTGTCTGTCATGAAGTCTTTGTAATGGGCAAAACTATTCGAGGTTATTCTTCGATTTCGGTTAAATATTCAGGAATTGAGCGAATAGGGTTGCAGATGGTCCCCGATGAAAATAATCACCCTCTCACTGATAGCCACTTCTACAGCTTCCATCCAATTTCGATAAAAATTTTAAGGATTGTGCGAATTGGAGTGAAGTTGGAAATCATCGCCCCGGACTGATAGGTACTCACAGATTGATGTTTTGAGATAAGCTTTTTCCTTAAAAATCTGAATTATGAGAAATTATGTTCCCATTTATTTATATTTTAAATGATTTAGAACCCTGGAAAAAGTCGAAAATTGACCCTGGAAAACTCAGGGAATGTTTTTTCGGGGAATTGCTGGACACCCTGAGCCAGCTTTGTTTACCACTCACTCTGAACGGTAAAGCAAATCACAGTAGATGGAAGAGTTTTAGAAGTTTTTAAACACTCGAAAATTCTGTCCTCTTTCCTTGTATACTACAAATGTCTCATTGTATTGAGAATCACCAAGTAATACCTGACTTTAATTTCTTGAGTTTTGATTTTGAGCTTTTCACTCAATATGGAAACTATGAACTTCGTGAAATGTATGAAAGACGGTTGAGTTTTCAAGTTGGAAGTCAGGGACGGGTTTTGCATATTTGACCCTTTTTTGTGCGCATGATTCCAGTCTCTACTGACGAGCAACCAAACAGATAATCGGTTTGCCAATACTTACATCTACGGAGGGAATCCTCGACTGAGCAAACAAGAGGTGTGAAGTATGAATGGCGACTTCACAGGCGTCTCTGTACCGTTTCTTTTCCCCCTCAGTGTTACCAAACGATCTACGAAGAAAACGGATTCAGAATTGTGTTTCTGACTACTTTCTGGAAAGTGAAATGAACATGATCGTGGATAGCTTTCAATTCGAATGAATTATTTTTGGTTTCTTATTTCGACAGATTTCTATGTAAAACCGCGTATTTTGAAAAAACAAATTTTTCGGGAGGCGTAAAAAACTTCTAAATGAATGAGTAGTTTTTTTACGTCTCCTGAAAAATTTCATTTTTTTCAACTTACGCGGTTTTACATTGTCGATTTGTAGGGGCCAAAAACGGCAACATCAATTGTGCTGTATCTGTGAGCACAAACGTCTTTACAAAAGTACCTGTTTAACCAAATTGATAGGGATCAACATCAGGGTGATGGCTGCAACCTTATCATGGCGCGGGGTGTGGTGCGGGAAAAGTGCCACGGAGTTGAGCAAGTTGGGCATCTCAGTAAGCGTACTCCGTGGTATCACCACCCGTGTCCTGCTCGGCTCATATTTGAACTGGTGGTCGTTTTATAGAGGCACTTCCCTTCATCCCTCTCTCCCACCCCCACCTTCCTCATCTTCCCTCATCCCTAGGGCCGGCGTTAGGTGAGTCCTGGGCGTCCTCCTCATTATTTTTTATTTATTTATTTTGTTTTAAATTTATGGCGTGCCCCCTCCGTCACCAAAGACATTTTGTCTTTGAGGGGAGTTGGGGGGGGGGGGAACTAAACCGAACTAAATAAAATTGACCACACTATAAAGTTTCGAGTTCAGTAGTAGACTAGTAGCTGCTCAACTCTCAGAATCTTGCAAAATTTTGATAGGCATCTCCTGTACGGAAATAGGCGAATGATAGTGAAGCAGAACTCCGGGGTTGAAAGTAGGTAGTGGTGAGGACCTCTGATGCAGTTGATGCTGTTCTTCATCATTGTATCGACTTGATGTCTGTCAGAACTGGTTGTTAGCATGTCAAAATGATACACACAAAGATAGGTGCTTTTTAATGGTGGTTGTTAGTGAGGTTCCCCTTCTAAAATTTACGTAAAGGCTTTTTTTGGAGAATAACCATCTTTAGTGTAGCTATAGATATGATGAGGATCAAGTCTACCATTCGTTATCATCATTCAAGTCTATAATTTTTCTGCTAATAAGAATGAGTGCCCATCATTTTGAGGTTGGTGTAGTAAAACTTCAAGTTGACCCAAAATCGATTCCTGCCTTTTTGAGGGATGTCCACTGCAAAGAATGTTTGGATAAATTATTAGAAAGCAGACGAAGAACGAACGCTTCCTTTTGAAGTCGTAGTGTAAGCATTTTTTGTGAGAACCAAATCAAACGCTTTTGACAGGTATAAGCGACGTGTAGCATGATGCTAATCATGTAGGTAGTGACCATAAGGGATGTTCTCGCTGCAATCGTTGGTATTATTACCCATTGAAAAGTCAAACTGCATAGAATGAATTATCCGAACCGATTACTTCTTGCCCAGGACCCCTTTAAAATAATCTTTGGATCTGCTTCAGCCTGTTGGGGACCTACAAGGTACGGTTCGCGTGAAATGCGGTTTTGGTTATTCGGACCAATAAAATTTAATTCGACACCGGCGGAGATTCGATCGCACTGATGGGGTAGAAAAGCCTTGCGGGGTATCGCCCCCACGATTTCCGCCTTCAATGGGGGCGGTAACTATTTCTCAGTGAATGTTTCGAAAACGTTGGAAACCTCTCTCGATCGGCTATTTTCGGCCTCGTGGCGTGCTCTCCTTCCATAACAGTAAATAATAATTTCCAAAATTGGGCTCCTCATTGGTGGAGGGAAAGCAGGTTGTTCTGTCGACAGCAAACTTCATGAATAACCTCAACATGAAAAAATCATTGCTCCGATTAATAAATGAAATAATCCAAGTAATATAGGAGTTTCCTTCTACATTACTAGCATATTTGCTAGTATTTGGGGATCGAAAAATGTGATACATCCTCTTTCCTTAAATGTTTAGTGAAGTTATCTGTAGGGGTAATAAGGGACTTTTTAACCCCAAACCCCCTCCCCCGTATACCCCCTCAGATGGGGGGGGGGGCGAAAATCCCTTAATGGGGTCCAGCCTTGCCTCCATAAAGGCAAAATCCCAGGGAAGATTTTTATCCCCTTATTAAAAGAAAATTTTGGCACATGTGGCAGGAGGAATACACGCGCAGTGAAAAGGGCCAATTTTATAAATACCATGAGACAAAAATCCAAGGAAATCCTTGGTTTCGAGACAGTGGATTAGAAAGGCAATCAATATTTAGAATAAATCGCCTGAGATCCAATCATGGGCTCTGTCAGGAGTACAAATTCAGAATAGGTATATCCCAGACTGAGTAATGTGATAACTGTGGAGAACCAACCCAATCACTAAAACATGTAATAATAGAGTGCCCCGAATACAACAGTGAACGGAACAGGTTTTTTAACAAAATAAGCAAAATGATTATTCACCCATTCAGTTATTCATGTATTATCGGCTCAAGAAACTGCAATATTTACAAGGAACTAGTTACCTTCATGAGAGATGCCAACATTGAAGTGTGAATTATTGTAATTTTTAATAACTATATTATAGATGTACAGAATGGCATTATTATAAATAGATGAGCAGAATATGATTACTTATTCAAAATGTATCGTGGCTAAATGTTTAAATAAACTATGCCAAAAAAAAAAAAACAAAAAAAAAAAAAAAACGTCGCCACACCGGCCTTTGTGAGTGGCGTGTTACCCCCTGAACTTGGCAGTACTGGAGCTCTGCAAAGACCGGTATTTCAACGTCGCCACGCAGGCCTTTGACAGTGGTGTCAGACCTAGGTAGTGTTTGGACGTTACACCATTTTACACCTTTTTTTTTACAGTACCTGCGTTGTGAATATTATTTGAAACGGCATTTTGCTCTATTGTGGATGATGGGGAGAGGGGTGGGGGGAGGTGGAGGGCAAAAGTCCCTTATTACCCCTACTGAAATCCTATCTCTTGATTACCGAAATTGTTTGGGCACTCATTTTAGAGACGAAGTTGGCGGAATATCGTCCTGGTTTAGCTGGAGAGGTCTCTCGCTTCATCTCTTACTGTTGAACTATGTACATTTCCATCGTGAAGAGAAGGTAAGCATTAAGAAGGGTTTGCTACCTGTTATGTCATGTCATGACACCTGGTATGTCATGCTGGCTACTTCCTACGTTCGTTTAAAAACTCTTTTCTAAATAATATATAAAAAGTATTAACTGTGGTCTCAAGTGTCTGTTTTACTTTATCCACTGGTAAAAACTTCAATACTTACTTCACAAAAAACTAAAAACCGAAACATGACGTATATCGTGGAAGAATATCCTGGGCCCTTGGAAATCCGAAAAACTATATTTCCGTCGTTTTAAAGCTGATTTTGGCTTTTGGAATATTGTTTTCTGCAGACAACGGGTATGGGTAGTTCGTAACTATTAACATAAGGAGTCCTATGAGTTTCAGAGATATGTCTTCCCTTATTACATTATAATAATGCCCTTCTTATGGCTGTTTTATAGCACTCTCCCGAAAAACTTAAAACTAAGGTGAAACTGCTTCAATCTGAGTAGTAGCCATAACTGAGCATCGCAGTGCCCTAAAGCAGCCATGAGGAGAGTAATAGAATGATTAAAGAGTAATTCAACATGAGATAACATTTTCTTAGTTATTTAGTCAGATCCACAAATGTTGTTTATTATGTTCAACTAGTTTCCATACAAAGAAGGAAACTGGTTCAAACAACAGGAAACTCATCCGCAGTAACTTTCCAAGATAAATATCCGATCAGTTTCCCAAGCACCAAGTTGATGAAATCCCCGCCACTGCAATGCCTCTACAAGCATACTATCCTAGCGTACAGTCCTGTGCAAACGGTTGCACTCCGCACAATTTCGACACACTATAATAATTGGGAAGAGATGGATGAGGTAAACGGACTTTCAATTTATTGACAAATTACCATCTTTCGGGGGACCCAACTACTGTGAGCCGCTGCCCCGTGGGGCGCAGAGAGGAAATAAAAAAGAAGATAACGATAACGTCAGTAGACCCTTTTTATCTCAACAAAAGCGTTATCTCTCCCACCAACTTACTAACCACCAACCGGTCAAACTTCTGAAGAATCTAGGTTCTGAGCTCATGACAAGAAAGTGCTCACCGAGGGTACAATCATTGTCAACTGCGTCAGATTTCATGAGCTATTCATCCTCAAAAATAATGAATAAAGTAACGCGGACAGTTCTTCTGTTACTGGATAATTATTACATAACTTTTCATTATTTTCCCGGACAACATAAGGGATTCTGCCTATAGGTTCGTCAATGTGACTTTCTTGAAATAACGGTTTTCCCGATTGTTTTCTCAGTTCCTATAACTATTGTCTGAAATCGGTCAAATTCGGAGGCTGGTTGGGTGTAGTCTTCTAGCGTAACCCTACAAGTGGCATCAGCCACCACGGCGTATTCGATAAAGCATAAAATATCCACTTCTTATGCCCCATTTAGACGAGCAACCAAAATTGCCGAAACCCGGCAATTCGATGCGATAAAAATTGCCGGCAATTCCGCAATTTTGACATAGGGTCATTCCAAAATTTTCGACACACAAAACAATGCAACGTTTTTTTCTGATGCTGTTGAACGCAGGAAGCTGAAATTTGAGAGGGCGGGTCAATGGAGAATGCTGAAGGCGCCTGAGTGGTCACTGGTCAGCTGAGTGAGCTCATCATTTAAATTGCCATCATAAGACATATCCATGTACAGATGTATCTGCATGCAATGTAGTTACGCTGTTTTCACTCTTTCCCTTTCTTTAAAAGTTGAGTATCTCCAAGCGATTGAAGCCCACTGGCGATAAAAATTGCCGGAAAAAAGTTGCCGGCATCACGACAACTCCCAACAATATGGAGCAACACCGAAAAATTGCCGACGCAGGGAAAAAAGTTTGCCAAGTGGGTGTGGCACATAGCTTCCTCGTATCCATAACCCGATTGGATCCGTATGGATGATCCTCGTATCCATAACCTCGTATAGATGATCCGATTCACTGTAGTTAATCTCAAAGCCTCAACCTCTAAGTACCTTCCACTACCCCCATAGGGGACCATCTACACGCCAATCTGAACAATCCTGAGAAATTTCGTCGAAATTCGAAATTAAATTCAATTCAAAAAATAATGTTATTCCTTGATTTACATAATATTGATAACTAAAGTACAAAAATAACCCATGTGGAATCCTTACAACATGGAGCCTAGCTCTGTAGCGTCGTAAGGGAGTCTCTTCAGAAATCGGATGGGAAATGTAGAAGTTAAGGCTGCTTCAAGGAATTCACGCTTGCGCATGCGCAGCAAATACTATTAGTCTGGGGACCCTATTTTCATAGGGGACCATCTACACGCCAATCTAAACAATCCTAGAAAACCTCATCAAATTCGGATTCGTAGAGACTACTGTCAATTTTAAAGACTTTATTTTCATTGGGGACCATCTAGAACCTAATCAGCATAATCCCTGAAAATTTCATCGAAATCGGATAGAAAATGTGCAAGTTATGGCTGTTATAAGGAATTCACGTTCGCGCATGCGCAGCAGCTACTATCAGTCCGGGGGTGATGATTTTCATAGGGGACTGTTTACAACATAATCCGCATAATCCCTGAAAATTTCATCAAAAACGGATGGAAAATGAGGAAGTTGAGGGTGTTACAAGGAAATCACGTTTGCGCATGCGCAGCGGCTACTATCAGTCAGGGGATGATGATTTTTATAGGAGACCGTCTATGGGAATCGGACAATAACTTCGTATAGTTATGCCGGTTACAAGGATTTCATGACAGATACACAGACAGACAGACACGGAACCAAAATTGTTCAGAAAGGTCTGAAACGTGAAACGCGAGTAGACATTTCGATTTTGGAGAAAAACAAAGCTTCCGCTACCTTGGCAGACTTGGAAGCGAAATTGCCCAAGCGCAGCCAAAAAACTTCCAACAATTGAAGCCGCAATTATCGTTTGAGCAATAATCGCCATAAAAAGTTGCTCGTCTAAATGGACCTTTAGTCCCGGGCCAAACTATGCAAATTAGTGGTACTTTCTTAATTGATTGTGTGGAATTTTGAAATGTAAGCATTGTGATTCGCCTCCAAGAAAATCCATCGCCGACGAACTGATTTTTTCGTATCAAGCTTTTTCCCTCAACAACTGACTTCCGTCCGATTTTTCTCAAATGTGTGTGATAGTTGGAAATTGGCTCCAAAATAGTTGCACATTAATTTCATTGCGACCCAATCAGTAAGTCTCAGCAAACATAAAAGTATTAGAAAAGCAGACTTAATTTAGATGATTGTTGTTTGTCTGGTTAGAACGTTTTTTTTTTGTGTGTGTTTTTTTTAAATAAAGGTTTTATTGCACCGAGTAAACTCATTAACAATATAAATCTGACTTATATTACTATAATACATTTTTCAGAACCTAAGATACATAACTTTGTCCCGTGTCTCTCGAAACTATCACATTCACTTCCTGCACAAGTTCATGCGGTTTTAGACGCTTAAGATGTAGAGTTAGATCTTGCACATCTAGGAGCTTCACAGCGTCCTCATTCACATGATCTTTCAGTCTGGCAAGATGAGCCGTTGCTCTCTTTTTAATCACTTTATCCAAACTGTCCACTTGAAGTTGGCGGTGGGAAGCATCATTTCGGTAGTACCATGGCGCATTAGTGATACATCGTAGTACAGAGTTCTGGAAATGTTGGATAATCTGTCTATTGGTTGGAGCTGTGCAGCCTCACAACTGCACTCCATACATCCAAACTGGCTTAAGTACTTGATTGTACAGAAGTAGCTTGTTACCGATGGTCATGGTGGAACGTCGGCCGATCAGCCAGTACATCTTTCTAAATATCAATGCGAGCTCAGTGCTCTTCTTTTTGACATGTTCCTTCCACCTGAGCTTGGCATTTCAATCAATCAATCAATCAAATATTTTTTATTGAAAAGGCCAAGAATGGCAATACAATCGTCAACAAAACAAAATAAGAGGCAAAATACAAAAATTAAGAATGAATACATAACAAATGAATAACTGGTTGACTAAGATCTTAAAAAATTATATGGTAAAAATCACTTATGCTGTAAAGTTCTGCGTCAATTAATAAAAGCTTAACTCTACGTTCGAAAGAATCTACAGATAAGGAACGGAAACTAACAGGCAAATAATTAAAAAATCTAACACCATTCTGTAATGGGTGACTACGCACAGATGCAGAGAGGCGTACTTGAGTCGTTCGGTAGTCTCTACAAGAACGCGTATTGTGGGAATGGATGTCTATTCCACCTTGGAGAACGGAAGAGTTTCTGAATACTAGACACAAGCACTTGTACACGTATAGTGCTGGAATTGTAAGGCAATTTAGCTCTTTGAAACGGCCACGACAACTCTCCACGTAAACAAGGCCCAGCATTATTCTGATTGCCGATTTCTGCAGCTTGAAAATCACGTCTTTCCCATCAGAACACCCCCAAAAACTAATGCCATATGAAGCCCTGCTCATGAAGAGTGCAAAGAAAACGTCGCGGATCACTGGAAGAGAAACGTAACCTTGAAGGCGTCGAAGTGCGAAGTTGGCGCAAGCCAACTTATCAGCAAGCTGGTTGATGTGCGACTTCCAGGAGAGCCTGTTGTCCATATGTAGTCCCAGAAAATTTAACGTCATGCCCAGGTATTTGGCTTCATTCGCCTTGTAAATTGTCACGTTGTTGAGGAAAGTAGGGATATAATTGATTTTCCCGTTAATAAAATCAACGTGCACGGATTTGGCCTCATTCAATCTGATCCTTCAATTCGAAGTCCATTGGTGGTTAGTAGGTCAAACATTTTTTTTAAATATTAGGGAGTTATATTGCAGTCTTTAAAATTATTAGATTCGATGGATTTTCCGGAGATCCTCTCATGGCTCTTCTCTACCTTACTGGTTACTTAATCCAGGGAAAGTATTAAATACTTAAGTATTAAATAATTAAGTATTAAATACTAAATACGACAGAACTTTTTCTGTCGCAGAAGTTGAGCTAATTGAAGCCGATCCTGAATATGCTTGGGTAAAACTCCCTGGTGGTCGGGAAACAACCATTTCGCTCAGAAATTTGGAATCAAAAGCGATTTACTGTTAATAATTCATCTTGTTTCCAGCTCACGTGTAAACTAGGTTACTCGCTGTTCAATTTTTGTTTCTCTTTACATTGGCTGTATTTTGCAGAATAAAGCCTAATATGAGGTTTACTTGTGAATTGTTACGTAAGAGCGAGTATGTAGTGGGATGGTTATGAATGGTACGAATTATAGATGGTCTGATTATCGAGATATCAATTAAAGAGAGCGCACGCCGGCAGCAAAGCCAAAAGACATGTGTTGTAGAAAACGAAATTCATTAGTTATAGGAAATATAATGAGTTTTTTAAGGCACCGGTGATTCAGTACGAATTATGGAGGTGAGAATTATCAAGAGTTGACTGTCATAATATGACTGTCATAATATGGACATAAATGTCCATATTATGAACATTTATGTCCATTTATGAACTACGCGACTAATTTAGTTTTCATGCAAGATACTGGCACATATTTTCGTACTTTCGAGGGCCTTTTCTATTATGTTAGTGATTCGATGTACTTGATCCATAGTTTAATGTTTTCGTCTGAATCTGACTTGGTGTTTTGGAATCAAATTTTTATCTTCTATTACTGGTTTGAGTCGTTTAAAAAGCAATTTTGACATGGATATGTCTTAGTTCTGGGGGTCATTCCAAAATTTTCGACACACAAAACAATTCAACGTTTTCTTTCTGATGCTGTTGGACGCAGGAAGCTGAAATTTGAGAGGCAGGGTCAATCGATACATACTTCTATACATCATGAAAGTTGATGATCACTGATCAGCTGAGTGAGCTCCAAGGCCATTTCCTCTCCTGTTGAACGCAGGAACCTGAAATTTGAGAGGGCGGGTCAATGGAGAATGCTGAAGGCGCCTGAGTGGTCATTGATCAGCTGAGTGAGCTCATAATTTAAATTGCCATCATAAGACATATCCATGTACAGATGTATCTGCATGCAGTGTAGATACTCGTTTCTTCACTTTCTTTCTCGAGGAGTTTAATCATAATTTCCACTCGTTTCGAACAGTTTTGACATAACAGGAAGAAGGGATATTGGTCGATACCCTGTCTTCTCATTTGGTGACTTTCCTGGTTTGAAGGTCATGACTTCCGCAACTTGCCATTGGGAGGTACATGTTTCAGTACCGATGATTCAGTACGAATTATGGAGGTGAGAATTATCAAGAGTTGACTGTCATATGGACATTTATGTTCATTTATGAACTACGCGACTAATTTAGTTTTCATGCAAGATACTGGCACATATTTTCTTACCTTCGAGGGCCTTTTCGATTATGTTAGTAATTCGATATAGTTGTAGGTGAATGTTTTCGTCTGAATCTGACTTGGTGTTTTGGAATCAAATTTTTATCTTCTATTACTGGTTTGAGGCGTTTAAGAAGCAATTTTTCGAACAGTTTTGACATAACAGGAAGAAGGGATATTGGTCGATACCCCGACTTCTCGTTTGGTGACTTTCCTGGTTTGGAGATCATGATGACTTCCGCAACTTTCCATTAGGAGGGTACGTGTTTCAGTACCGATGATTCAGTACGAATTATGGAGGTGAGAATTATCAAGAGTTGACTGTCTTATGTTCATTTATGACCTAGGTACGCGACTAATTTATTTTTCATGCAAGATACTGGCACATATTTTCTTACCTTCGAGGGCCTTTTCGATTATGTTAGTAATTCGATGTACTTGATCTATAGGTGAATGTTTTCGTCTGAATCTGACTCGGTGTTTTGGAATCAAATTTTTATCTTCTATTATTGGTTTGAGTCGTTTAAGAAGCAATTTTTCGAACAGTTTTGACATAACAGGAAGAAGGGATATTGGTCGATACCCCGACTTCTCGTTTGGTGACTTTCCTGGTTTGGAGATCATGATGACTTCCGCAACTTTCCATTAGGAGGGTACGTGTTTCAGTACCGATGATTCAGTACGAATTATGGAGGTGAGAATTATTAAGAGTTGACTGTCTTATGGACATTTATGTACCTAAGCGACTAATTTAGTTTTCATGCTCTGTATTACCTTGAGGTAAACCTCAAGGTTAAAGGTTTTAAACTGAAATGATAAGAAATTGAAGAATCTTGATGCATCTCAAAGTGACTTCCTGAACCATGGATACATCGTTACGAACACACAACTCCGCGCGGGAATACAAATTCACAATTAATTCATTGAATCCATTGGATTCATATTCATAGGATCCCGAACGCAGGTCTAGTGTGTGGCAGAGCAAGGCATTTCAATACTCTCGAATTTGGTTGAAAACGTGGTAAGTGAAAATTATGACAGAGGCATAGGCATACTATTACTGGTACTCTCGTGCGGGTTACTTTCGAAGATATCAAAATTAATTTTCAGGACAACTACCAATTGCATGGCAGCACTTCATGTGAAACCAAAATGTTGACGATTTGTGATCAGTTTTCTACCGATCGGGAACTGTTCAATGTTTCTAGGATAAAAACGTAATCCTACCAGGCACTTCTTCACAGCGAGTGGGAATTTTACATTTTTGACCTTGTTTCGACCAAAATGACGAAACTTTTACTACACAGAAACGGCATCCGGTATGCAGTATGTCGAGCAAATCATCAATTACGAATAAGTTTCGGCAATAAGAATTTCTTCTTTCTCAAACACCTAAATGAGTATGAGTCTTCAATTCAAAAAAACGCTGCAAATTATTACACAATTATTTTTCTATATTGATCACTCGTCTGCAAAGCCACAAACCATCCAACATGAAGAAAAACATCGATCGCATTTCGATCAGCTCAAATTTGAACGGAGATTAGGCCTCTTTTTGCGATTCACACTCGTGTTTCTGATTTATCGTACGTCCAAACCTTAAATTCTCGTAGGGAGCGAACAGTTTGTCCTACAGAGCTCCGCGTGGTCTCAAAAAATTCTAAAAATTCTACAGAATCTTAAATTGAAGGGAAAACAATACCTTTATATCAAAATTTTTTGAGTTAGGGCGTTTTCAAAATTTCAAAATTAATTTTTGAACCCTTAGAAATGACCTACATCAACCAAAATCTTCGGGGCACAACTAGACCCCAAATGGAGCCTACATACCAAATTTCATCAAAATCCGCATACCAAATTTCATCAAAATCCGCGTACCTACCAAATTTCATCAAAATCCGCGTACCTCCCAAATTTCATCAAAATCCGCGTACGGCGTAAGGCGGACGGACGGCCCAATTTTTATTCGATTTTTGGATTCTACGTGCCTTGAAACGTAAACCATCAAATTTTGAGGGGGTGGTGAACATTTTTAGGACGTCCCACAGTAAGACTTGGGCGTCCTTATGCGATCGATCTGGGGTGAAGTTGGACAACACTCAACAGAAAAAAAAAAATAACCACACAGTAATCCGTTTTAGACCATTCTGAATCCAAATCCGCGAAAAAAACCATAGGTGTATGTCTGTGTGTGTGTGTGTGTGTGTGTGTATGTGTGTATGTGTGTGTGTAACAAAATCTTGTGTACTCTGCACAGGCCTTAGTTCTCAACCGATTTTCCTGGTTCTTTTTTTGTTCGTCGCGGAAAACTATCTAGTTGTGCACTACGTCGCCGGAATTTCGAATTTTGCCTTTTAAGGGGGGGGAAAGGAGGGGTTAATGCTCGAAAAACGTGCGTTTTTGGGCATAATCTTGTGTACTCTGCCCAGGCCTTAGTTCTCAAACGATTTTCCTGGTTCTTTTTTCGTTTGACGCGGAATACTATCTAGTTGTGCACTACGGCGCCGGAATTTTGAATTTTGCTTTTTAAGAGGGGGAAAGGGGGGGTTAATGCTTAAAAAACGTTCGTTTGCGTGCACAATCTTGTAAACTCTCCCCAGGCCTCAATTTCCAACCGATTTGCGTGTTTCTTTTTTTGTTTGACTCAAATAACTTCCGAGTTGTACATGATTTTACCAGAGTACCAAAATTCGTAAGGGGAGGTGGTGAGTGGGGGGATATTATTCACAAAATATCCGATTTTTCAATATTTCGGTTCCTTTACTGCTTACTAATTGTACCCAAGCTTTGAAATTGAGGGAAAATTCTCATTATACCTCCGGATTTTCATGAATTATTCTCTGTACCACCATGGAATTAATAGTGGTGCCAACATGGTGCTAGGACATGGTGCCATGATGCCATAAACCGCTTAGGTGCCATAAACCTATTTCGTGTTTTTTTTTTTTTTTTTGTATTTCACCTTGAATACGGATGTGAACTTCGACGGACTGCCTACCAAAACTAACAGATGAAAGTTCAATGTTACGACGTATTTCCGCTTTGGTGCCAGACTTGGCGTTGGGGTGGTGGTGGGGGGGGGGGGGGGGTAACTCTAATTCGCATGTTGGGTATCGTAGATCATGGATTTTAAAATGCTCTTCAGATTCGAGGCTCCCATGCCGCTAGAAGTGTTATGGTAGATAATGGTGGGGGGGGGGGGGGGGGGGGGGGGGGGTCAGTATTTCTTGCCTAAAGTAATAAATAAATTACATCGAGTGAAACAGTTTTATCACTTAACAACTGGTTAAACTGATCTAATGCTTATCCAATGGGACGTCCCCTGGAATGCATGCATTACTAAACAATATGTTTTTTTCTTGGTCGATTCCAAAGGTTCATTATTGAAAATAATAAACCAAAAATGTTTTGGATGGGTGGCACTTATTCAGCGATTGGAGTTCGTATAGATGCTTCCTTAAAATAATAAATGTTATTTGTCTATTGATTCGACGTTGGTCTAGGGTTGTAGGGTCTTGTTATTAGTCAAAATTTAAGGATACTAACTTGGAGAGAGAGGAGAAAAAAGTGACTGTGGCACTATTATAAAATTTTACATTGAAATCCTACAGATCTTAAAAATGGAGGAAACAGAGGAAAACGATTACGTTGAAGAGGAAGAGCCGACGTGGCGCTACGACTACGTCTCAGATAAGGGAGAAATAACGTCCGAGTCGAACGCTGAAATTGACTCAGAGGCTTTGGAAGATGGTTTCAAACGGTAAAATTTCACGTAAATTTTTTTAGAACGTTATCAATATGTCGTCGTTGAAGATGCAACAACATTTTAGGAAAAATTAGATTATTATGCAGTCAGAAGCGAAATATAGTGCTACGTCGATAGATGAAGTTAGTTTTAGCAAAAATATCATCAGAATACGCTGAAATCATCAGAATATGATAAGATGTGATATCTGAAAACGGAAGATGCAACTAGTGCTATCTGACCATCAAATCAATCAATAACAAGAGCTAACCAAGCAATAACCACAGTTTTTCATTTAAACGCTATACATGAACTTGGTAGCCATGGAAGATTGGAAGGTACCTAATTGTAAAAATGTAGGATAAGTCGATTGTAAGTCGTCAGCGCCCAAACAAGTTTTTTGTCTCTCCTGAGTTAAGTTAGCTCGTATTGCATCTTCAACGACAATGTACTCGATGTAAACTTCATGAAGATTGAGTTTACGGTGAATTTTTACATGAAACCTCATAGAAGTCAGTTGAGGCAGAGAGACTCATCGACGTTCTAGGGATTCAGAGATAGCAAATGAAGTTCTTTTGGCTTTTCTTGCAAATCTACGGGAAGCACGATCAGCTATGTAAGCGATGAAGTTAATTTCTGTATCGTTAATTGTAAACCCTGAAATCTGGTGGTTTCGTGGAAACCACTAAGTTGAAGGAAGGATCTCGTGAATGTCGGATCAGCTGTGAGAAATCCAACTTTCCTCCTGTTAAAATATGTACACAGCCTCTTGGGACTAATAGACGTGATAGCAAGGAATTCAACAGGTGAACAGCTAGAGCGATGAACTTCGATTCATATCTTCCTCCTAAATCACATGATTGTGTGGACTGGTTTTTTTTTCACCACTTACAACTGCGTACCTACCGAATACAGGATATTCCCGGAAACGAACTAAATCATCTAAATAACTGTCAATACTAAGCTACCTGCTTGATTTGTGAATGTTATGAATTTGAATAAATAGTGATATCACATGAAATGAAAACATTGTATGGTGATGCATGCATTCCAGGGGACGTCTCAATTAGTTAGTCCAATGTCAACCAGTAAGAGATAAAACATACCTTTAGATTTCATATTTTTCAATTCAAACCTAAGTTAAGGCATAAGTTATGTAATCGATAAAACTTGAGTTTAAATTTGAAAGTTGTGAAATCTACAGGTTTTTGTTGTTTATTCAGTAAAATTTGGAGGATGTCCACAAAGAGAAAAAAGGAACCCTTGTTGGATTATTATAACGATAAAACATACATTTCTTTTTACCTTTTCATTTCAATCAATTTAATTTAGTTTGAATTTTGAGTCAGAAATAGTAGACCCCACCGTGGCGACACTACTGTTTTGACACAAAGAACTACTGTTCACAAAAATGCAGAGGTATATTGTTGGGGTTACCCGAATTTCAAAGCTTGGGTTCCATCAGAACATCAGAAAGCCTTAATAGAAACCGATATATTGAAAAATTTGGTATTTTGTGAATACAGGGTGTCCCATATGTTATCCACCAAACTTCGTGAGTAGTTTCTACAACTAATTTGCAACAAAAAGTGTCTCTTAGCAATTTTCTTTTAACCCCCTTAAAATCCGACTTTTTTTACTTTTAAGATTTTTTTCGTGTTTTTGACCTTACACCTTTAAAACGGTCATAACTCCCTTAAATTAGAGTCAAAAATTAAAAATAAGGATATCGTTGGAAAGAGCGTAAAATTTCTCAATACATGAGCCGGTGACCAGTCGAGAAAAACAAAAAAATACTAGCGTAGTATTTTTACCTCAAACTTTAAAATTTGTCAATTTCTGTTTTTTTTTCAAAAATTTTGATGATTTTTCCCCATAGAAACAATTTTTCGTTGAAAAAAATGCACGTTTTTTCGCATTGAAACACCATTTTCTCCCTCTAATTCCACAGTGAAACTAAAAATAGGGTGACCGTTGAAAAGCTGATGAAATGGAGAAGTTTTTAAGCTTTTGAGCCTCTCTGGCAAATACCTTGTTTCCATGGAGAAAAATCATCAAAATTTTTGAAGAAAACAGAAATTGACAAATTTTAAAATTTGAGGTAAAAATAATACTCTAGCGTTTTGTTTTTCTCGACTGGTTAACGGCTCATGTATTGAGAAATTTAACGCTCTTTCCAACGGTATCCTTATTTTTAATTTTTGAGTGCAATTTAAGGGAGTTACGGCCGTTTTAAAGGTGTAAGGTCGAAAACACGAAAAAAATCTTAAAAGTAAAAAAAGTCTGATTTTAAGGGGGTTAAAAGAACATTGCTAAAGAGACATTTTTTGTCGCAAATTAGTTGTAGAATCGTCTCCCAAAGTTTGGTGGATAACATATGGGACACCCTGTGTAATCCCCTCACTCACCCTTTTCCCCTGCAAATGTCGATACTCTGGTGACGTAGTGCACAACTAGATAGATTTCTGGGTCGAAATAAAAGAGAACCTTGCAAATCGGTTGGAGAATAAGACCTGGGCAGAGTACGCACGATTTTGACACACATACATGTACATTTACGTACATACATACTTATATACACATTTGGATTTGGATTCAGATTGGGCTAAAACGAATTTGCCGAGCATAAACACATGTGGTATCCTTGTTGTTGCAACAACAGTCGGTATTTTGGAAACTGAATGTGATTGATTTCTTAGGGGCCTCTGACCATTTCTTTGGTAATCGTACCCATGTACGCCTTCTGCTAACTTACAAAATGTGCCAGATCACGTGATAAAGATAGAGAGATATATGTTTATTTGGCGCCATTTTGTACACTTTTACAATAATATAAATGCATGAAGGGATGCGATTTGCTCAGATTTCCGACGTTAGGCTTGGCCCGTGTTGTAGGGTAGGATCTTTGCGAAATCGCTCCATATCGGTAAATAAATTGACATCTACTATACATTACAGTAATAAGTAAATTACTAAACAATACATGATTGGACAGAAAAAAGGACGCATTTTGATAATCTCTAACATATACTAACTTACTTTAATATTCTCTAACTTTAATAATCTCTAAACTTTAATAGTCTCCTATGCATACATGCTATGTAGTATCGTTTCGCATCTAAAGCCCCCTTCTGTAACCAGCCAACTTATAACACTTGCTTTTTGTATTTTGGTCTAGTGAACTTCTGGGGACTTTTCATGCTACATATAATTTCTCTATGTAACAAATGTAGAATGAAGATCGGGCTGTGCGTTGTCAGAGTCAGTCTAGGTCTAGGGCCAATTACATACCCTGCGGCGGCATATCTAGTGTCAAGTATAGACGGGCAATTGTCTAACATGAAGGCTTTCAATTAGGGAGATCGGTGACCTTGAGGAAGAATTGATCCTCGAAGAAAACGGCGAAGAAGAAGAATCAGAACGAGAATATGACAACGCACAGGATGACCTGAGCGGATCGCCACAATATTGGCAAGATGACGAATTCGAGTACCCCGGAGAATTTGACGAGGAAGACCAAAGTTCGTAAGCTTATTGTATTTTGAATTTGAAAACTAAACAAGTTAAAAGTGAAGAGAATTTTCAAGATGCAAAAGATAAAGATAGATGTGAATAATAATAATATATTTGTAAGCCACCAGTAATTGGTATTACATCGTTAAATTTCCAATAGGTAATAATCGTGAGGAAAAAAACAAAAAAACAAAACAGTGCGAAACATCCAATACAAGTAAACATCTAACATAGATTAATATAACTCAAGTCACATGATAAAAGGAAGGCTTCGATAAACTCTTGAATGGAGTACATTGGCGTTCTAATAAGGAATTTAGTAAGCGTTGCTTTTAGATGTTTTGGCGATAATGATGTCAAGTTCGTGGGTAGGGAGTTGAAAACTCTGACAGACACGAAGCTGACGTTGTACTTCTGGCTTGAAGTCAATCTACAACGAGGAATCCTCGGGTTCTCATGATTCCTTGTGAAGTAAGGGTGGTTGTGGGAAGGAAACAGCTGTCTGTTCGAGTGTACCTCCATAATAGACGCAATGATGTACCGTCCATAGGGTCGGCATGGGTCGTAAGAACCAGCTCCGCACATAATTCGTAAAGCTGCTTTCTGGAGGCGGATTTCAACAGCACTTGGCGAGTTGCAAAGTACAACATTTTAACACTTCCTTGGAAACACATCTAGAAAGTTTACGTAATAAGAAGTTCGCCTGTGCTAACTTCGCTTTTAAAGATCAGATGTGCCCTGCCCAACGCAGATCGTCACTAAGCACCAATCCAAGGCAGCTCGCCGTCTTGCCTTCGCCTCTCTTAAGTGAGATTAGCAGCTGTTCAGTTTTGCTCGTGTTTAATTTTAGTTTATTGAAAGTGCACTACTCATCCAACCTCATGACGTGATTATTTCATATAATAATCACCAAATACGTGGTGGAGCAAAAGATATGGAACGGATTTGAAAGGCTATAGAAATGAACCTTTCATAAATTTTAATCAGTACCTTGGTAATCCCGTTTGTAACATTAAGTTTTGAAAATTAACTGCTTTTTAGTACGTTTGTTTAGGGGCTGTTAAAATGTCCACTCCTGGGGCTGCTGGAAATACAAAACAAGTTCGACACATCTCAATTTTAACTCTAACATACCTATTTTTGAAACTTCCACAAGTTAAGGGGGTCTCAGTCGGTCGCCGTTCGTTCCTCGTTCCGGGTCAGTATTTCACGAAATTGAAGGCTAAAAAAGTTGTACCTACAGTTGAAATTTTAACGGATTTTAGAAATTTATTAGTGCACGGATCTAGAATTGAACAACTGAAATATTGCCGCAGGAATCATCAAAATCGAACAATAATTGCCAGAGAAATATGGAAAAACAGTTTATTAAGTAGTTTTTCCCATTTTTCATTGGCAATTATTGTTCGATTTTGATGATTCCGGCGGAAATATTCCAGTTTTTCAATTCCCTAGGGCTCTAATGACTTTCAAAAATCCATCAAAATTTCAAATTTAGGTACAAGGAACGAACGGCGATCGACTGAGACCCCCTTAATGATTATATATCGCTCCTCTTAATAAGCTTATTAGGCCCCAATAAGAGCGAGGAATGGTAGGACGAAGGAACTAGTAACCCCACAATCAAAGACCCTCTTCAGCTTATCGAACGTATTGCTCATTATTTTTGAACAACTCTTTCTGAGACATCTCAAAAGAAGGAGTATAAATATACCTACTCGTATATATACTCGTAGGCAAGTATCAAACGCAATGAGAATGACGAATCTGACCATGATTGTATGATTCCAACAGAGCCGGCAGAGGAGGTTCAGATCGCCGCGAGTTCGCGAACTCTAACGACTCGAAGCAGCAGCAAACCACCAATAACTGTCAAACAACAAGATGAAGCTGCTGTGGACCGTTTAAAAATCGTTCCAATGAAACCTAACCCATGCATCAGAGACAGAATGAGGAAATGGTAAGGGATTTTTATGATATATTTGCATTCCGAAAAGTCAAACTCACAAAAATAGATTCGAAAACGTGAAAAAAACACCCAAGTGGTTGCATATAATGGTTTATTTAATAATAATAGTTAACAAGTTTTCATGATTTCACAACATTCTATGTCATTATTCAGACATGAAAATTTAGAATTACGCACTCAAGTCGTAGCAACCGACGTTTTCATCAAGTTATCCATGTTGGCATTGAAATATTAACTTTTTCCATAAATCGTACTCAAAAAGATGAACAGTGAAAGGACTTTTCACAGTATTTGTATTCGTGCAGGAGGTCAAACATTTGTGAGTCTTCCAAGATATTATTGTCAATTTGTGGTTTGCGTTTCAGACATTTTTGAACAATTTTCGTTTGAGCATGAGAGATCGCCCGAAGACGGTCCTCTATGAGTTTCATCACCTCAAAACCAATAGTACCTACCTACCTATAGCTCAGGCGCACGCGTAAACTCTATTTACTTCAACTTCTCAAGATCTAATTGCCTGATTTTGATCAAATTTTGATTTATTATTTATCAATAATGAACCTTTGGAATCGACCAAGAGAAAATGTTTTTAACGCCCCCTCAAAATTTGTTGGTTAACGTTTCAAGGTACGTAGAATCCAAAAATCGAATAAAAATTTGGCCGTCCGTCCGCCGTATGCAGCGGCACTACATGCATTGACCGATTTTGATGAAATTTGGTATGTAGGCTCCATTTGGGGTCTAGTTGTGCCCCGAAGATTTTGGTAGATGTAGGTCACTTCTAAGGGTCGAAAAATGAATTTTGAAATTTTGAAAATGCCCCAACTCAAAAAACTTAGATTTAAAGGTATTGTTTTTCCATCAATTTAAGATAGTATGGAATTTTTAGAATTTTTTGAGACCACGCGGAGCTCTGTAGGACAAACCGTTCGCTCCCTACGAGAATTTAAGGGTTGAAGACGCGTGTGAATCGCAAAAGAGGCCGGTTCAAGCGATAGGTTCCAAAGGGTGAATTTTTTGAGTTAAAATCGGTTATCAGATTCTACATTCCTTGGGGTGTTAAACAGCAAATTTTTTGAGGCCGAAGGGAATTAATTTTTTTTTTCTGTCTCGATTTCAAAGGTTCATTATTGAAAATAGGAATCTAATAAACCGAAAAGCGTAATATAACCTCTTCCTTGAGACTATTCCTAGTGAAACAAATCGCTACTAATACAATTGTTCAATTCTATAATGATCTACACAGGCTCAACAAAGACCACAACCAACCGCCTGCAGAGAGTTTCCTTGGGGTCCAATACTCAGAGAGAACTAGAAGTTTGGACCGCCTGGACGAGCCGTGCAACAATATCTTCTTCAAGAAATACGGCCGTCCCGAAATCCAAGGTTCAAATAGGAAAACTATTAAATATCGTAGCAATTGGAATAGTGAAAAAAGTATTTTTACAGAGGAACATTGCAAGTATACGAGGAGATATCGTGTACTTGATAGTTAAGTGCTTGATAAATCTGGAGATCTAATATCCCTCAAAATGTTGCCTCAGAGCCCCCTCATTCTCTCATATGCTTATATCTAAGTAACAAACTATCATCAACTGCTGAGTAACAGATTTGACGTCTCAGCAACATTGTCTGGCGCCATAGTGACACTGTTAGTCGCAAGAGGATAATACTTCCAAATTGTATTGAATCTACGAGTTGTATTCTAAAATTTCAAGGCTGAGAAACTAGTAGGTAATAGAATTCATTAGGGCCATCTCCCCCTAAACATCTATACCAATAAATGCAATTGTCGTTATTCCGACGAAACAACTTAGCAAACTTGTACATTTTCCAAGCGATTCGCTCAAGGTTTGATGCCTGGACTACTGACACCTTGAGACACAACATTGGCTAACTGCTCTTCATCATATTCGATGAAGATAGAGGAGAGATGAGCTATGTAATGCCTGCTTTAATGTATCCAATATCTGAATAACCGTCAACTGAATTAACCTTCAATTCCAAGTATCCGGTACAGACCCTGTAGACGGATCAACAATGCAACTATCCAACTATCCTGATCTCTTGGCAAAAGTTTCATTTTACCTATACTACTGCATTAGTTGGTTTGGTTGCAGTTGACTCAAGGACGATCAAAACAGATTCTGAAAAGATATCGCGCTTGCGTCCGATTTGTGCCTGCGGCGGGAAAGTCGAAGAATATTCCAGTCAACAAACCAAAGATCTGAAGACGCCGACTCCAGACATCCAGGATCTGTGGTCCGGGGCGTCATCGGTCGACGAGAGGAAGAAAATCCCTTGCACTTGTGGAGAGAGCCTGGAGTGTCTGGGCTGGAGAGTTGCAGAGCCAGAAGAGGTCAAGGTGGACATCCCTCAAGAATTCGAGGTGGGCAAGGAAGAATCGACCGTCAAGGAACTAGGAAAGAAACCAGAGACCTGTACCTGTGACACGAAAGACGTCCCGGAAGAGGTGAATACGTGAATGTCTAATTCCTGAGGTGCTTCTCTCGGGTAGTTTGGATTTGAAGAGATGTGATCAAGATGATACATTCAGCTGATATATTCTCCTTCATCCTAAGTATATAACCTGACCAGGAATATCATCATCGTAAGCGAAAATCTTTATGGAATCGCGGTAGCCGTTCGTGTCTTCAACATTATTGTACAGTTAGATTCATATAGGTACAGTTAGGTAACTAATGTAATAGAGTACATTGTTCTTAAATGATAAGAACTTATGATTCCATGGAAGATGGTTGGTTGTAGGAGGAGGACGAAGAAGAAACTGTGAGGGAGAAATTGCACAATCTCATGAAAATGTGGTTTGAACTGAAACATCGTGTCTGCCACTGCCGAAAGGCCTCCTGGATGGCTACCAGGTGAGGTAACAGATTTATTTTGTCTTTTAGAATAAATACTTTTTCTCTACTTAGATTTACTAGGTAGGTGAAGAGTGTGGTTGAAGACCTCTGATGGCGAAATTTGTGTCTGATATGACTTGTAGTTTCTTAGATCATGAACCTTGAATGGAGATTAACTGTCGATACTTAAACCCCAATATGTCTTTTTAGCCCTTCGCAGTAGGATTATTCAGAAAATCGATTGAAAAATATTGCAGTTATCCACTATTCAGAGGCACCAAATGTATTAAAATAACGTAAAGATTACTTAGCACCAAATGGTGTTGATTCAACTGATAATATTCAGGGTCTGGGAGAAGAGGAAGAGGAAGACTAGGTGTATCTGCAAGAAATTGAGTAAGAAGCGCGATAAGCTGCAGAGAATGATGAAGGAGGTACGTGACTCATTGGTGGACAAGAAGATTCAAGATGACGAGGCCAGGATCAGAGAAGAGGAGATCAATAAGCTGTACAAGATGGTGGGGCCAGCCCTTGCAGCTGAGTACAAGGCATAAGTTCTTATACCTCAGGCTGAGACTTTTTTTTTTTTTTAAACTCCCCTCAAAGACAAAATGTCTTTTTTGACGGAGGGGGCACGCCATAAATTAAAAAAATAAATAAAGAAATAAAAAATAATGGGGAGGACGCCCAGGACTCACCCGACGCTGGCCTTAGGGATGAGGGAAGATGAGGAAGGTGGGGGTGGGAGAGAGGGATGAAGGGAAGTGCCTCTATAAAACGACCACCAGTTCAAATATGAGCCGAGCAGGACATGGGTGGTGATACCATGGAGTACGCCTACTGAGATGCCCAACTCACGCAATTCTGTGGCACTTTTCCCGCACCACACCCCGTGCCATGATAAGGTTGCAGCCATCACCCTGATGTTGTTGGGTGCCACTCCTTTTAGCTCTGACACCGCTTGCTGTAAATCATTTCTATCATACTTTCTTATCTTAGCCCGCCAAGTCTGCTCCATGTCCAAGCTGCCATTGACTGGTCGGGCAAGACTGGTCGGGCTTGAAGGCAACGATGTCAGGCTTCTTACCCTGGTCACTTGGCATGTGATACAATCTCTCCCTCTCAACATCCCAGCCGCTAGATGACAAAGCACCTGCTATCTGCTTGGCAACCGCATCATGACGTAAAATGCGGCCCCCATGAGTCCGAGGACATTGCTGCACTACATGATACAGATGTTCATTTCCACTCCGACAGGCGCGGCAAAGGGGTAGGGTTGTCCCACGACTACCCCTCGAACACTGTACCGCAGATGGCAGAGTTGCCATGCAGACGGCGTGGAAGTGTCGGTAGTCGTGGGCCCCAATGCCCTCCAAAGCCCAATCTACCCATTGGGAAGAGACAGGGCTTTCGGAGCACTGTCGGAGTTCTTTACCATCTACTGATTCATGCAGCGCAGCAGTGAACTCAGCAGATGAACTGGGTTTCGGAGCAGATGGTGTTGCTCGGTTGCACCATGCTAACTGCTGCCTGACAAAATCAAGATCAGCAGCCGCACGGGCGACCTCCCAGCTCGACCCTTGAAGGGCTAGCAGGCGCTGGCGGTGCAGTGAAGGGATACATGCCGAGAGAGACACAATGCCAAGCCCACCGGATTTGACCAGTGCGTGAACATAGGCACTTGGGACACTGGGTGGGAACCTCAGCCAAGAGCGCACAGCAGAGCGAACTTGTCGATCTAACTCTTGCAGCCTCCCCGCCGTAAGCCTGCCAAAGACTAACCCATAGGTCAGCTTTGGCAGTAAGTACGTGCGGAGGAGGCGCAGCTTCTGCTGTGGCTTCAATGGAGCCTTGATAACGCGAGCTAGCGCTCTACCAAGGTCCACATGGCTGGCACTAATGGTGGCCACCCCCATGAAGTCGACTCCAAGGTACCGCCAAACCTCCAACACGGATAGAGATGGGATGGGGGACTGTCCTATGACAAAACCCCCATCCACAACTTTCACCTTATGTTGGCGACCCGACGGGACCAAGGAGACCGACCCACACTTATCGGGGTTAACCACAAGTCCACACCTGGCTAGCTGTTTAGCGAATGCATTGAGGGCGATTTGCAAGCCCTCACAGGTTTCTGCGAGTAGGATAACATCATCGGCAAAAGCCAATGCTCCAACTCGCACCCCAGGGGCAAGATCAAACCCTACTTCTGTGGGCAGCTTACCCAAGGCCGTGTCCACGACCAGGTTGAAGAGGAGTGGTGATAGGGGATCCCCCTGGCGTACCCCACGCCCGATCCGTACATCCCCTGACACCTCACCTCCTGCCTCCAGTACCATCACGCCTTCCTGGTACAGACAGGCCACATTATTGATTAACCGAGATGGGGCCCCGACACCACAAAGGCAATCGGTCAGGGCAAGGTGACTGACTGTATCAAAGGCCTTAGCGACGTCCAGAGCAGCCAGATGGAGTTGGCGGCGCTTCATACAGGCCAGCGAGATGACAGTTTGGAGAACTGTAAGGTTCTCCGCCGTGCCATCTGCTGGCCGAAACGCTCTCTGGACGTCACCAATGATACCAGCCACCTGGAGGCGAGATGCCAGTACTTTCTGGAAGTGGCGGAAGACTTCCAAGGACACAGAGATCGTTCGATAGCCTCCAGGCCCACTTCCCCTTTCTTTGGGATGAACACCGTTCGGGCTCGGGTTAATGCTTTCGGGGGTCTTCCCGCAAGGAGGAATAGGTTGAGGAGGAGGTTAAGGTTGTCTCACCTTACATCCCCATATCATCCCCATTTATTATCTTGTTACATTTACTCAAGTTGGTTACCATCAGCATCTTTATAATAATGTGGTAAACCCACACAATCTAGCATGTGTGTTGTGTTAATGGTTACGAGTTGTTGATTCTAAAAAGTTGTTGTTGAGCTTGTGAAGTCGGTCTAAAATATACCTGACTAATTGTTACGTGTTTGTTGCTGTTTTTACAACTGGGGGCCCGTCTAAAGTTTCAAGGAAGAAGAGAGTACATCATGCCCCAAACACGAGCAAGTGCACGTAGTAATCGGCCAACCACAACTCATTCTCGTTCTTCATCTGCCACTTCGGACTCTGTCCGTCCTGTCAGAGCTCCTACACTGACCCAACGAGTTACAACTATGGAAAATCTTCTTGAAGGTATCCATCAACAGCTGTCTCGAATAAGTCAACCTCAGTGTTCCCAACAAAATGAGTCCTCTCATGACAGACAATGCCCTGAACTACAAAGAGAAGAACATGAGCCACGTCGTGACCTTCTCGCACATGAAGGGAGCCTGATGCCCTATGACGGAAAGTTGTCTTGGGAGGAATACATGGTCCATTTAGAGGTAACGTCTGAAGCTAATGAATGGACGGATGCAAGGAAAGGTAAGAAGCTAGCAAGTATGTTGAGAGGACCAGCTCTAACTGTCCTAACCGATATGCCAGCAGGTGTGAGAACTAATTACACTCATTTAGTTCAAGCCCTATCCAGTAGATTTGGACAGCGGAATCAAGCGTTCAAACTGCAAATGGCATTAGAAGATAAACGTCAAGGGGAAAATGAAGAACTTGCTGATTTAGCTACCGAAATTGAGAGATTAGTCCGAGGGGCATTTCCTGAAGAGACCAAGGGTTATAGAGATAGGGCAGGAGTGCGAGCGTTCATTCAGGCAATAAAAGACCAAGATCTAAGCCGTACTCTGACAATGGCAACCCCTTTAACCGTCAAGGAAGCACTTGCCAAGGCTCAAATGGTTGAAGGGTTAAAACCTCGTAGTGTGTCAACTGCAAAACCATCATTGGAGCAAGTTAGGTGCTGGGGATGTAACACCACTGGTCATATTCGCGCAAGATGCCCCCATGAACCAAAAGTTAATGCAGTTAATATTCCGGAAAACTGAATCAGGCTAAGGCAGAGGACCATGCCTCAGCCCAGAACGTTAGAAGCGGTCCAACCTTATTTATCAATGCTACTAGAACGGGAAGAGAGGCTCTGTTTGTAGATATCCATTTGAATGGTAAATCGTGTTCATTTTTGGTTGACACAGGTGCAACCGTGTCAATTGTGAGACCTGATATAGTCAAAACATTCAATCTCTGCTCTTTACCATCTTCCTATACAGATCTACATACAGCTGGTGAAGGAAAAATCAAGGTTTTAGGAGAATGTCGGATGGAAGCAAGGATTGGGAGGAAATTTGTGACTCACAATTTCCTCGTAGTAAGCATAAGGGACAAAGGAATTTTGGGATTGGATGTGCTGGAGAAACTACAGGCACAACTGAACATTCCCAAAGCCGTCATGGTTGTAGGTGAAGAATCAATTGCTTTGAAAAAACGATGGCAATGCTTTGAGAGAGTGCTCCAAGCATCCATCAATGGTCATGAGACCCAATGGATTCAAAAAGCACTTGAAACTTCAGCGCTGAAAGAGGGGACCAAAGACTATGATTCCGCAAAAGCCGTATTTTTGAAATACAAGCACATTTTTGCTGATGCAGGGCAATATCTCGGCAGAACGAATGTAGTAGAACACGAAATTGACACTGGTAATACTTGCCCAATCAAACAGGCACCAAGGCGAATTCCTTTTGCGCAACTAAAGGAGGTGGACAAGATGCTACAGGACATGATTGAACAAGATGTGATAGAACCATCCAAAAGTCCTTGGGCTTCGCCAATCGTACTGGTACCGAAAAAGGATGGAACGACACGTTTTTGTATCGATTATAGAAAACTCAATGCTGTCACAAAGAAGGATTCATACGCATTACCATGTGTCCAAGGTCTACTTGATACTCTAGGGGGCTCCAGTTGGTTCTGCACACTGGATCTTCGCAGTGGATACTGGCAAGTGGCGTTGAAGGAGGAAGATAGGGAGAAAACTGCATTCACGTTGTATCAAAAGGGTCTATGGCAGTTTAAAGTGTTACCCTTTGGACTTTGCAATGCTCCTGCAACTTTCCAACGCTTGATGGAAATCGTTATACCAACAGATCTAGCATTGGTCTATCTTGACGACATCATTGTCTATGGATCAGGTTTTGACGAAGTCCTCAAGAAACTTGATCTGGTATTGGAACGGTTGGCAAATGCAGGGCTTCAAATACGACCCAACAAATGCAATTTCTTTGCGAGAGAAACGAATTACCTTGGGCACATCATCTCGGGAGAAGGCATTCGTACTGACCCAATAAAAACAAAGGCGGTGAAAGAATGGCCGATACCTATAGACAAAAAGCAAGTACGTTCCTTCTTGGGTATGTGTTCCTACTACAGGCGGTTTGTAAAAGGATTTTCGGAAATTGCTCGCCCTCTCTACCGTTTGACTGAAGCCTACACTCCATTTGTTTGGACAAATGCCTGCCAAGAAAGCTTCACAACGTTGAAAACAGCTATGATCACAGCCCCAGTTTTAACGTACCCCGATTTACAAAAACCATTCATCCTCGACTGTGATGCCAGCGCCCATACGATTGGGGCCGTTTTGTCACAAGAAGTTGATGGTTTAGAAAAGGTAGTGGCTTATTTCAGTAAAGCATTGAGCAAATCAGAACAAAACTACTGCGCAACAAGAAGAGAACTTTTGGCAGCTGTATGTAGTGTGGGGCAATTCCATCAATACCTTTATGGAACTCATTTTACGCTGAGGACTGACCACGCTGCTCTGACTTGGCTTACCACTCTTCGCAACCCAGAAGGCCAATTAGCAAGATGGTTGGAGACTCTACAGACCTACGACTGTACGATTATCCATAGAGCAGGAAAGAGGCATGCTAATGCCGATGGGTTATCACGGAGGCCCTGTGAAAAAGCTTGTAAGTACTGCAACAAGCGAGAGGAAGTTGAAAATGAAGTCAGTGCCCTACAGTTTTGCCCTCCCACCAGTAGAAATCAATCTCAAGCCCATGACGTAAACATCAAAGCTACTATTGAGTTAATACGGAGTGGAAGGAAGCCAGTACCTTCGGAAATAGCGAGTTTAAACCCTTTTGTCCGTCAGCTCATGGCTCGTTGGGAATCTCTTGACGTAATTGATGATCAATTGTACCACAAATGGGAAGACTCAAGCGGAGGATTTCGAATGCAATGGGTTGTACCTCCAGCTGATGTTGAACACGTCTTGACCGAATGCCACAGCAGTCCCAGTGGTGGACACTTTGGGTTTTGGAAAACATTGGCTAAAGTGAGGTTGACCTACTTCTGGCCAGGAATTACCAATGATGTCAAAGCTTGGTGTAAAATCTGCGAGCAATGCCAGAAAACCAAAGGTCCAAGTAGACGATTTCCAGCACCACTCCAACAAACTACAGTAGGGGGGCCTTTTGAACGGATGGGCTTGGATATTCTTGGCCCTTTTCCCGTATCCACGAGAGGAAACCGTTATGTACTAGTTGCTGTGGACTACTTCACCAAATGGCCTGAGGCGATAGCAGTTCCTAACCAAGAGGCACATACGGTAGCATCTGCTCTAGTGGAGCATGTTTTCAGCCGGAATGGTGTGCCATGGGAAATCCACACTGATCAGGGCCGGAATTTCGAAGCAAAGCTCATGGAGGAGGTTACCACTATTTTGGGAGCCCGAAGGACCCGAACTACTCCTCTTCATCCTCAGTCTGCAGGATTGGTGGAAAGAATGAACCGTTCGATCACCAAGTTCCTAGCAATGTTTGTGGATGAACACCAAGCAAACTGGGATGACAAACTTCCGCTTTTTCTTCTGGCATATCGGTCCACTCCCCATGCTACCACTGGTTACTCGCCCGCACAACTTCTCTTTGGAAGGGACCTACACCTTCCAGATACCCTTGTGAGACCTCCTGCGACAAACCCTTCGATGCTAACCACATCTTACGCTCTCCAGCTTAGGACCAATCTTGCAAAAGTACGAGATTTTGCTCAAAAGAATGCTGGATTAAAGATGAGAGCACAAAAGGAGTTTTTCGATCGTAGAGCCAAGCAGCCTCCATTCAAAGAAGGGGACTGGGTGTGGGTACACGATCCAAAACGGGTACGTGGTAAATGCCCCAAACTTCAGCCACAGTGGACAGGACCATGGGTTGTGTCACAAAAGAAGAGTGACGTGTTGTTCCAGGTGAAGATGGGGAGGAAAAGAAGATTGCTCCACGCAAACAGGCTATCAAGGGCAGATGTGAAGCCCACGGACGGGCCAAAACGAGAGGGGGGGGTAGTGTGGTAAACCCACACAATCTAGCATGTGTGTTGTGTTAATGGTTACGAGTTGTTGATTCTAAAAAGTTGTTGTTGAGCTTGTGAAGTCGGTCTAAAATATACCTGACTAATTGTTACGTGTTTGTTGCTGTTTTTACAATAATATAATATTGCTACAATACATTGCTTCAAAATCCATGTGTTCTGGAGGCTAGGGCTGCCGATGATCCTTGAAGTTACGAGTAATTACAATCCCATCGTCATTTACAGAGTATTCTGATTTGATTATTAAAAGGCTGCCAGATCGAATTATAATATTATCATCAACCTATTGTTTAGTCTAAATGAAATTCCAATAAAACAAATTGTTATATTCCAGGAGCTGTCCATGAAACACCCTCCTGCACCAAGGTTGGAATCTAATTCCTTCACTAAAATGGTTATGAGGGAGTTTGGTGGCCAGTTGAGAAAATATCGGATGCAAAATTTGAAAGACGGCAGTATTCACCGTGAGCACAGAAGGGGTGATTACGACAGTTTGCAGGTACCTTTTAGCTTGATCGACACAGACTCACCGATATAAACAGTATAAATGAAGAGGCGTACAAAGTTGATTTGAAATCGCAATTTATTGGATTGTATCAGTTTACATATCGTGTGGGAAATTGCGGTTTAAAGCTCCAACAGAACCCAATTTTAGATAGTATTGGTGAATCTCAAGCAACAAGCATTTTAGAGCTTAGAAGTCGCTGAAATCCCTGCTATCGCTTATTATACTTTCCCAACATGCCGTGTGTAACAATTGAAACCCACCTAACTTCGTGACGCAGAGTATAGTTTACTCGTATTTTTCTTTTTTTATCAGGCTCAAACTCAAAGGAATCGAGAAATGGATAGATTATTTTCAGCCATCATTACTTTCCTGATATTGATTAAAATCGTATCACTTAGGTAAGGAACGCACATTTCACGCCGTTGCTCAAAAGCTTTTCCGAGTTGACTGGTGTATGCAGAAGTGCTTATCATCTGAAACTAGCTTGATAGGTAGTAACCTACTTATTTAGTTATTATTATGTTTATAACAGGAATATCCCTAGTAATGTGTTTGAGCTGGGTTATTTGAACATCGAGTCATTTTCAGTACGTCGAGCTCCCCAATGGCAGTAAATACTACGGGCAATTTTCACGGCTGGGGATGGAAGGGAAGTGTATCTACAAGATGGTTCACGGTCCTGTTTACGTCGGGAGTATGGTGGATGGAAAAATGGAGGGTAAAGGTCAGCTTATTTATCCCAATGGAGGAATAGTCGAAGGTAAGCTGGAGTTCAATAGTAGTAAATCAAAACATCAGCTTAAATTAAATCCGTTGAATTATTTTTATATTTTTTCGAAAGTTTAGGCAATTTTTGCTGATTGGTGTTTTTGCTCATTCACAAGACGCTTGAAGAGACCAACAGTCTAGCAGCAAATCTCCCCAACTCCCAACTTTACCCCAGTTGGGTTTTAACCTATTAACTCCTAGTGTTGCCATATGGCAACATAGATGCCCTTTCTGTTTGAGGCTGCTGGGCACCTTCCAGAGTCATTGAGAAGAACTGGATCCTGGTGGTCCTTTTCTCCAGATCTGTATGATCATAGTGATGTATGATGTTTTATCTCTAGCCATGAGCTGTAGCACATAGCACGAAGCTTCTTCTACAAATTCAATGGGCAAATGGTATGACTGGATGTCATCAGAACTACCGATTATCCTACCAAATTAACGTTAAATCGAAGTAGTCTGCTAGTGGGCGTAGCATACAGCTCATTCGATAGTCACTAAGCAAGATGCGTTGATGCGATCTTCAAGTTGATTGGGTACGTGGCCTGGCTATAGGTTGTAGGAACTTACAAGTACCTTATTATATACCCATGTGTCATCATCAGGGCAACGATACTTTATCTAATCCTCCCTTTTTATGGTATTTTTTGACTAATTATGAAAGTGAAAATTAGTTTATGAATTACTCACTCATTATTGGATGTATTCCGCATCCTATATTCAAGTGAGTCCCTAGTAGAACCGGTGAGATCACGGTGTGATCTACTAAAATCACAGTTTTGAAAGAAAAAGATCAGTTCTTATGGCGCCCAGCGTCGCGATGTGGCAACGTATAATGCCATGAAATTCAGGAGATTTTTGAAATTATTTATTTGAAATTTAATCAGGAGATTTTTGAAATTATTTTTCCGTGTTCAAAAGGCTATTTGGAGACGGAATATCAGGTTTATTTTCAAAATATATAGCGAAAAGAGAGTTTCGGGCGTTAATGGGTTAATGTTATTGGATAGTCCTTTGTTACCCCCTCATCATCAGACAAATAGATGGTTGCATGGATTGCTGGGTATGGCGTGCTTGGTCATGAAAATTATGTTCAAAGGTTGTTGCCTTAGGGGTATGTTCAGACCATTTTGGAAAATAGCAATTCATATTAAACCTTTCTTACTATAAATATTAGGGTTTGGGAATTCCATGTGATTCAGGCACCTGGGTGAACGGGACTCTGTTTGATCCAAAATACACCTTCAGCGATGGGCTCAAGTTCCAGCCATACAACTGGAAGTATTGCCGCATGCCGGACAGAAGGTTCGTCTCTGAGATGATCAACGGCATGAACTCTCCGGACAATGTCCAGCTTTCCGCTGACCATCCAGCCCGCCAGATCCCCAAAGGCTGCCTCGACGCTGGAGAAGGGTTTTACGATCCCAAGAAGAGGGTGATCATACATCCATCGACTGGCAAGTACAAATAGATGGATACCATATTTAGGTAAATGGATAAGTAAATCTGTAGTAGTCTGACATATTTGCTTGTCAACACCAGGAAAGACCTTGAGGATTGTTGGGGAACAAGAAGGTAACTGGATTCTCCAGAACTGCCGCCGCGAATGGTTCGAAGAGGTCCCGTTCTCGCGGTACATGTACGAGAACTGGTACGCTGGCACCGTGTTCCCTCCGCCTGGCGATGAGCCGGAATGGTTCGAACAGGTAATCCATTCACACCTCCTGTTCACACCAAACAAATTAATTCAAAATTTCATGGGATTTCCCCCGATTTCTGGCGGAACTCAAACATCACTGGTTGATGTCTCAGTACCTACCACGTACCTACTAAGTATTTTTATTAAAATAAATTTTTCCCGGTAACTATTGCTCGTAGGGCCTTGAATAAATCGTCATTCACTGAAAAATCTATCTAAATTCACTGTGTGAAGTGAAAAGAACACCTAAGTTGAAATTTCAATTTTTTTTTTCTTCATAACTACAAAGTTTTTTTTTGAGAATAATATTCTCTGCACCGACAGGTAAAAGAAACTTAGAAGATTCATATAAAAATCTAAAAGGTGTTTGATCAATCATCAAAATAGTATGGTTAAAGTAGAAATGCTTGAGGGTCTCGAACTTAGTACGAATGGTCGATGTGAACGGGCTTACGTTGATGTATTAGTTCTTCCGAATACATTGTCCTTTTCGTAAGTTTATTATTCAAATTCATTTTATGGAGATGGGAAACAGTGTCACAAGTTATTACTACTGTATGAAGAGCAGGAGGCGTTTTAATGAACACAAATCATCAATCATGTTACCAGTAAAAGAATCTAAATGAACTAATGTAATGGGGAAGTGAAAAGAAACCTGAACTGTAGAATGTGGTCTACAAGTAACCTACTGAACTATAAAATATCGATACCTTAAAGCACAAAGGGGCTATGTCCAAAACAGTAGTTTTGAGAAAAACGCAAAAGATATTATCACCAGTGCAAAATTCCTAAAATAATGGCTATTTACACTAAACTCTTTAGTTTCCACAATAAATTTTCAAGCTATAATCGTCAAGAAGGTCAACAATAGTTTTGAGGAATTTGAGTTTTTCTGGAATTAAAAGAAAATAAAAAATGTGGAAAATGGAGGGACATAGCCCCTTTGTGCTTGAAGGTATCGATATGGTCTATAAGTAACCTACTGAACTATAGAATGTGGTCTACAAGTGACCTACTGAACTATAGAATGTGGACTACAAGTAACCTACTGAACTATAGAATATGGTCTACAAGTAACCTACTGAACTATAGAATGTGGACTACAAGTAACCTTCTGAACTATAGAATATGATCTACAAGTAACCTACTAAACTATAGAATATGGTCCTCAAGTAACCTACTGAACTATACAATTTGGTATACAAGTAACCTACCTATCACTTGGACTAATTGGAAAGTTGCAGCTATGCAGCATGACTTGATCCTCGAATTTTCTAATAGGTATCATTGTTATGTAAACCGATTACTGGTAGGTACTTGTTCTGATTTCGCTGCATTTTCAAGGAATTTGGCAAAGTTCTCCTGCCTTACACGAACGTGGACGACGTGGTTCAAGCACGGCGCCTCGCGATGAAAGCCGCTTCCAGACCATCTCCGCTCCCAGGCGAGGAAGGGTACACTGACGTTCAGTACCTACCACCTCTGAGTCTCAACTGAAGAGGTCTCGGATATCTCAACAGATCGTATTAGTATGAGTGTAGAATAAACTCAGATAATCCCAATCCCAGCATTCTGTAACTGTAGTGATGAGAGAAATGTTGAGAGTATTTCACACAAATCGAAACAAAACATGATTTTTCTCCTAAAAATAGGTACTTATGGTAGGTTGGCAGAAGTTCCCTCTCGGGGAAAGTCACCTGCACCTTTCGTGGTGAGGAGTACTAAAAAAATATCAATTACTTCATGGTAAGTACTTTCCCTGTAGAGTTAGATTGTCAGGGATCGTAACCAATGTTCTAACAAACAAGAAAAAAAGGAAAGGTTTGAACAATTTTTTGATGTCGCACTTGCTAATAATTTTAAATGGAATACATTTGAATTTGCTGGAACTCACCCATTTGAACCTTCGGGAACTTCCCCCAACCTACCCTACACCAATCAGAGGATTGAACGTGGATAAATCAACGTTTATCTATTGAAAGAAAATAATGTTTGAAAAATATTAACCAATTACTTACATGTTTAGAGTGAATTTACGACCACATCCAACAAAAATACATACACAATTTTTCTAAATTTAATTTTGATGTATTCACAAAAATATTGATTTACCAATAGCAACTGGTGAGCTACCACAAGACTAAATATTTTCTCAAAAATAGGAACATAATGATTAAAAACACTGCAAATCATTACACAACGGTATTATTCTCCTGCAAAGATCACCCGTCTGCGAAGAACAAGACTTCTTCCGATCCTTCTGGGCCTGTGATAGAGGAGAGGGAGTCCTCTTGGGCAAGCTCAAAGGGAAACTAACACATTGGTGTTGTATTCTGATAACTCTCACAATAATTGCTAATTTAACGATAGTTGGTCGTCTGGGTGGTTTCATTCGTTTCTAAAAATTGAACACTATCTTGAATTGATGAGAAGAAGTCATGGGACATTCAATAATGAAGTAATTATCTTCATTCGTAAACGGTGTCATTCGACTCTTTGTTGGGCTTTACAGCCGGCGTTTTACAATCCAGTGAGAACGCTCTTTGGTTTGTTATTTTCAATAATAAACAATGTTCAATCCCCCTCAAATTTTGACAGTTTATGTTTCAAGGTACGTAGAATCCGAAAATCGAATAAAATATTTTCCGTCCGTCCTCCGTTCGCGGCACTTTTCTTAGCAACCCTGGACCGATTAGGCAGAAATTTGGCATGTGGGCCTCATTTTGACTGGCTTCGGAGTCTGTAGTTATGCCTTCTTGAATGGGGCGGAGGATCTGCTGAACTCAACCGTTTGCCCGAATCGGCATCAGCCCGACTCGTGTCCCGAGGTAGCTGTTTTGATGACATTGGTGACAACAATTGTTCTCAGATAATGCTTAGGAGCCATTTTGGGTCCATACATAGTCTCAATAAAAATTAACTTCCCTCGACTGGGGAAACACAAACACTAACCTGAGTCGGGCCCACTACCACTGAGCCATGGAAGCGAATGGACAGAAATGCGAAGAGCCAGCTGATCACAACACAAATCTCCCGAAAACGTATTTTGGTTTATTATTTTCTATAATGAACCTTTGGAATCGACCAAGAAATCTTTTTAACCTCCCCCATGAAATTTGTTGGTTTACGTTTCAAGGTAAGTAGAATCCAAAAATCGAATACAAATTTTGCCATCCGTCCGCCGTAAGCGACACTTTCCTTAGTTACCATGGACCAATTTTGATGAAATTTGGTTTATGGGCACCATTTGGGGTCTAGTTGTGCCCCGAAGCTTTTGTTTCAAGTCGGTTACTTTTAAGGGTTGAAATTTTGAAAACGCCCTAGCTCAAAAAATTTCAATATGATGGTGTTGTTTTACATCAGTTTGAAATAGTACCAAATGTTTAGAATTTGCCAAAAAAAGAAAAAAACCGTTTATTTAGTAGTTTTTTTCCATTTTTCTCTGACAGTTATAGTTCAATTTTGATGATTTCAACGGAAAACACTAATAAATTTCTAAAATCCTTAAAAATTGAAAATTTAGCTACAAATGTTGTAGTTTTTGCCCCTACAATTTATGGAAATACTAACCCGAGGAAGAAGGGCGACCAACTGAGACCCCCTGTGTGGCGGGTCGGACTTACGATAAATCAGAAACACGAGTGTGAATCGCAAAAGAGGCCTAATCTCCGTTGAAAGTTGAGATGTCAATAATGTTCTATCTGTCTACTGTTCACCGCCACACAGTCCATCGAATAATTGTGTGGGTGGAGTAATTTTCGGATAAAAAAACATGAATTTTAGGCTACATGGATTCTTCTCAAACTGACCCTGAGAGGATTAGGTACTCTTTCCTCTCAGGCTCAATTTATTTATATCGATTTTTCACAGTTGGAACCGAATTGGTTCAAAAAGCTCTATACGCAAAGCGCGAGGTCAATTTTTTTTACTACGTACGCGAATGAAACGTCTGTGAAGGTGATTAATTCACTTAGAACCAGCCAGGCAATACTGCTAGCACCTAACGAGTTGGCATCAAAATTTTCGAGAAAGATGCCATAATGGTAGGAGAGAGGGTTAAATTCAGTAGTAATATTTACAAAATAAATGTATTTTCAAAGAGGATAATAAAAATGAAACTATGATTTTGTTTTTCTTCTACTTCTCAACTTAATAACTGCTTGTTTATACTTGAATCTACGAGTAGAAATGAGTTTCCAGAAACAGTTCATTCTATTCCCGTCAGGCTGGCGCCACAAAATCACATGGAGGCCTTTTCCTTATCTATCAACGGAAATGATTTTAAAAAATGAATTTCTCAATTCAGATAATTAAAACGCTTGCAAACAATAAATTGTATCTTGGAAAACGATCATCCAGCTAATTTTCGATTGTTGGCGAACGTAATTAAAGAAATTGAACGTTCAGTCAATACCAAATCAGCGAACTTAAGATTAGCCAAGAATTTTGCTCACTCGACTTCCTGGTTATCTTTTCTAATCGCTGCCGAGATAGATAATGAGTAATAAACCTTCCAATAATAACGTTTATCTTCTCAGACTTTCGATCCTTGGTGTTATTTGGGGTTCCGTTACGAAACTAACATATAGCAACATCCTTATCTGCCATAGTTGGCCAAAGGTTATCGTTTGATGACCTTTTCATGACCCACAGAACACAAGACATCAAACTCAAAAATATCATGACGTTTTTTCGTGTCAGTAAATCTTACACAGACTCGAAGTTATACCGTTCTACGTTATAATCCCTAATTAGAAGAAGAAATCTCCATTCTTATCGCTTCTGGTTTATGCAACAGTCGTTTTCAACGTTTTCTATAACCGTCCATTGATGGGCGGTATTATTTATAAAAATGATTTACGTCAACGATTTTTTCTTCTTTTTTGATGTCTATTCAGTGTGTTCATCTCTAATCTTCACTCATCGTATCCCGCATTGTAAGGGGAACTGATACAGAACAGTTGGCCTGGATTTATTTGTTCCTATTAGTAATTTTTTTTTTAGTTAAATTTTTTTAAATTAATGCTATCGATCGTTGGTCGAGACAGAATTAGTTGTGTACCATCTATTCTTAGGAGAAAAAAATACATTTTAACGTAAATTTCAAATCCAAAATCAAAATTAAAAAATTTTTCTCACCAATTATGATTTTGCTTCAGAGCTTCCACTCGCGATTTACCTGAACGTGGTTTTTACGTCCGACCTTCATGAAATAATTTCGGTTTCGTGTGTGTGGTGGAGACTCTGTATGGTTCCCTATAAATGCCATCGTCGTGTCATAAAATTTGGAGGGTAGTGTAGTTCTTGGAGATAGAAGTTTTGAAATTCTTAGTTTTGGATACGAGGAAGCTATGGGGCTAACACTCTAGGCAGACTGATTAAAATATATTTCGAATTTCTTTTCGACGAATGATCGGAGGTGACTACTGTGTTTCGAGTGGATATAGGTTTGATATCAAACTAAGATCAAGTAAATAAGCACCCTGTGAAATTTCAGCTTGGATAAATTATTCTCATCACCAAGGGATCTACGGCGTTCTTAGATGACAGATGTTCTCACATGCCATTGATGTTCTCACATCTCGATACTGGATAAAAAAGCCATCTCCTAATCTATGCAATATCTTCACGGATCTGAGCTCGGAGCTTCTTTGGATCAATCAGTCTTCTATTCCTCACAACTATAATGTACCTTTTGGTCTATTCAAGTACCCCCTTTTCGTGACTGCATTGCCACAATCAGCATACAGTGAACCTGGTCCAGTTGACTACATCTTAGGTCGCTGGCCCAGCAGCCTGATCATATATACAGATTCAGCGCAACGGAGGAAGGTAGGTTGCGCCTACGTCATCTCTTCTCTTTCCATACAACAGGGCTTCCGTTTATGGAATTACGCCTCCATTTACACTGCCGAGACTTATGCCATTTTGAAGGCTCTTACATATGCAAACGAAGAATTCCACCTCAAGCATGGTCATCATGACCGATTCGAAGAGCTTCACATCCAAACTCCAAAACATAACTGCTTCATCGAAATTAACACTCTTCGAATCCTCCATACTCAAGATCGTGGGGCTATTAAAGGCATCTGGAGTTAGAATCACCTTTTGTTGGGTACGGGGTCACTGTGGTGTTCCCGGTAACGAGTCAGCAGACCGGGAAGCCAATAGAGCGATTTCCTTACCCATTCCACGCCCTTCTCCAGAATTCCCACCCACAGACTTGAATCGTACTTTGGCACTCGAGCTTCTAGACAAGTGGAAGAAGCAGTTCCTGGAGTACCGCGGAGGGAACAGTTATAAATCTCTGTTCTCCCCAACCAATTTGAAACCATGGTTCAGAGACGCTAAGGGTCCTCTGCCTAAACGCTTTTATAAAACTATCGTCCGACTCAGAAGTGGTCACTGCTGCACCAACGAACATCTCTACCGAATACAAAGGGTGGAATCATCCCAATGTAGACGATGTGACGCTGATCCGGAAACGATTCAACATTTAATTTTGGAATGCACCGCTTTATCATCATACAGAGAGGAACTCCTGGAAAAAATCTCAAAGGAAGTTGACAACCCCTTCAATGTGGACACCATTTTAGCCTCAGGAAAGATGGATATTTACATTACACTGTATGATTATATAAAAATGTGTGGTATTATCCTGTAAAAATTATTTTTTGTAAATAAGTAGGTACTATCCACTATGTTTTTTATCAGTTTGTAACGGCTGTAAATCTTTAAAAGCCAATAAAAAAAGTTAAAAAAAAATGACAGATACAAACCAAAAAACCCTTCGTAAACCCACATTCCGTGTCAAAACGCTGGAAATCATTACACAAAGGTTTATTATTTTTCTGTATCGATCACTCGCCTGCAAAGAACACGGATTTGCCACTACCTGCCAACCATAGGTACTACTTACTTCACATTCTACTTTATTTTGAAGAAATAAACGCTAGCCACTCAATTCGATGAAATAAGGAGTTGAGATTGCTTTAACCCGGGAACTCTAGTCTTACGAATAAACTCAAACTGGTCTAACTGGTAGGAAATTTAGGGAAAGAATAAAAGAGCATGAGAAGGATTTCAGGGATAGCAAAGGTGATTCTGCTTTTGCGAATCACCTACGAGAATCCAGTCATAACTTTAGTTTTGATCTAACAAACGGACAGTATATAGAATTTCCTCATTTTTGCCCGAAGGGAGGTATGTTGGATGTGCTTGAAAAGTTCGAGATTCTTAAGAGTGATAGGTCTGGTAAATATCTGAATGAGGTGGTCCCTCAACATGTTTCACCATTGATGGGTTCCTTCCTACAATAGCTTGGTCTCCCCTTCACAATGTTACCCTTACCAATGTTTGAGCTCCCTTTCACTTTGTCTGCCTTGATTGGCATTTGATGATCCTCCCAGGTCCCTTCACTTCAATGAGCCAATAGGATTCTCCTTTCACTTATCTGATTGGGTATGACTTTCACTTTCTCGACCAATGGGATTCAAGCTCCCTTTCGCTTGTGACTATATAAGCTATGCTCTTTGTGATGTACCTTCAGTTATTGTTTGTTACTGATGATGACCTAACCGTCGAAATCGATTTAACTTGTAACTCATTATTTTCGTGGAAATAGACAACTTCAACTCCGTTTTTATTAACTCTAGTCTTATTTGGTATGCGCTTGTTACGATTAGTGAGTCATTTTGACCCATATGGGGTTCCTTTTCAGTTAACACAAAGATTACTTGAGGTGAACGATGTATTTAGTCTCTTATGTGCACATAATTGACTATGAGGCCAATATATTCTAATTTAACTGTAACCGCTTGACTAGAGGCTACTACCGGGCTCGGATAATCTTTTCAATTTTTATAAAATATTAAGTGCATAAATCGACTTAGAGGTAACAGTCTTTTTGTAAAGCAACTTGAGTTGTAATTCAGGAGGAAGAAATAATGTAATTACAATTACATATATCAGATGAAAATAGCCTTTTGGTTCAGAACAATGACAAATCACATGGAATTAGCCTTTTAGTCTAACAAAATTGTTTTTATCTGGTTTCCTTCTTTCGAAAACCGCTGACTTTGAGAACCACTCAGTTGCAGGAATTATTGGCAAGAGAAACGTAAAGGGTATATTCATAATATCTGAGATACTCATCATGAAACCTGATGAGCTTATTCTACGATAAAGTGAAAATGATGAAGTGAGAACTATTCGTGAATTGGAAAATGAAGGAAATCACGAGTGTGTGTCATTTTGACTTACATTTGTTATGCCATCTTCACTAGTCAGTCAATCTGACTCACTAGGTTCTAAATAACTAAAAGCAACCTACCTCCTGCGGAGTCTTCAAGGAAACTAACAAATCAAGTTGGCACGGAAGAGAAAGCGCCTCAGGCAAACTCTAGAGGAGGAAGAGCCAAAGGAATTTTTTTGCGAGTCATTTTGACGCATACTAATATTCTCGGGTTAATTATTAGGAAATGTGATTACTGGTTGCCAAGGACGCAAAACTGAGTACAACTCGAAGAAAATCATTGCATTTTGGTCAGCTAAAATTTGAACGGAGATTGGGCCTCTTTTGCGATTCACACTCGTGTTTCTGATTTATCAAAGTCCAACCCTTAAGTTCTGATGGGGAGCGAACGGTTGGTCCTAAAGAGCTCTACAGGTCTCCTACAGGTCTCATTCGATTCTAAAAATTCAATACTATTTTAAATTTATGAAAAAACGATACCTTTATATTAAACGTTTTTTAGCTAGGGCTTTTTGAAAATGTTATCCTTACTTTTCAACCTTTAAAGTGACTGACATCAACCAAAAGCTCCGGAGGTCAACTAGACCCCAAATAGAGTCCATAAATTTTCATTATAATCGTCCATGGTAACTAAGGAAAGTGACGGAAAATTTTTAATTCTATTTTCAGATTCTACGTACCTTGAAACGTAAACCAAAAAATTTTGAGAATGGGGTTGAACTTTTTTTGTCGATTCCGAAGGTTTATTATTTAAAATAATAAACCAGAATGGGGTTGATCTTTTTTTGTCGATTCCAAAGGTTTATTATTTAAAATAATAAACCAGAATGAAGAAATTGCAATGGTCACACGGTATATTCGGTAACAGTGCATAATTTGTTATAAATGCATAGCTTAAAACGTGATAGTTCTGGACAGGTCTGTACTATCGAGTTAGAATAATCTGGTGATCTAGAATAATCTAATCGACGTTCTATTCGACCCTCAGAAACTATTCTTCGCTTGAATACCTAATCCTTGATGGAACGGGATGATGAATAGATACAAGAAATGTATGGAAAGATAGATGGATAATATACATTATCCTATAAGCAATGAGGCATCTATGTATTGGAGGGGGGGGGGGGGAGTAGAAGAACGAAAAGATGAATTCTATTAGATCTCCGTATTTTGGGCGATGGAAGATTCGGCCCAGACCCCTAATACCTGTAGAAGATTCGGCCCAAGCGGATTAGGGACCCTCCGGTCAGTGGAAAATTCGGCCCAAACAAAATATTACCTGAGGTTTAGGTATTGGGGAGTGGAAAATTCGGCCCAAAGGACTGTTTATACGTATATTTAGAGATCTTCACAGAAACATATATAATTGTCACAGTCAAGTTTTCTTAATACTAGAATATCACAAGGTTAAGTCAAAAGTGACTATCGTCAAACGTCAAACCGTCAATCGTCAAACCGTGCATACATTCGGCGCATAATGGTGGCTTACTCTGGCCACAAAACCAAATGGTGTAAGGGCCCCTGCGAGGTATTTGTCGAGTAGCCGTGAGAGGAACTCCTGTCTTTTCTTGGTATGAGAGTTTTTTGTACGTGGGGTATCTGAGCAACTATTTATTTTTATTAAAACTTCTTTTTGGTACTCAAGAAGTTGACGAGTGAAGCTGAATATGTACGGAAGTTTCACAAGTTTCATAAGTGAAACCGACAACAAACAAGTGCACAGAGTGGCCATGCAGTTCGACAAGCACGTTGCAACCCAGCTTCCAAGTCGGTGACGACTGTAGTAGGCAAAAAATCATCCCCTGTCTATTGCACAAGTTGAAGAAAAGAAGTTGAAGAAAAACATCGATCGCATTTCGGTCAGCTAACATTTGAACGGAGATTAGGCCTCTTTTGCGATTCACACTCGTGTTTTTATCGTACGTCCAAACTTTAAATTCTCGTGGTGAGCGAACGGTTTGCCCTACAGAGCTCCGGGTGGTCTCAAAAAATTCTAAAAATTCTATAGAATCTTAAATTGAAGGAAAAACAATACCTTCATATTGAATTTTTTTGAGTTAGGGCGTTTTCAAAATTTCAAAATTGATTTTGGAACCCTTAGAAGTGACCTTCATCAACCAAAATCTTCGGGGCACAACTAGACCCCAAATGGAGCCTACGTACCAAATTTCATCAAAATCGGCCAATGCTAAGTGGCAAAAGTTCCGCGTACAGCGGACGGACGGCCAAATTTTTATTCGATTTTTGGATTCTACGTACCTTGAAACGTAAACCATCAAATTTTGAGGGGGTGTTAAAATTTTTTTCTTCTTGGTCAATTCCAAAGGTTCATTATTGAAAATAATAAACCAAAATTGCCCACAAAAGGCTAAAAGTTTGTATTTCATATTGAAAAAATAAGTTTGTAAATAAGTTTGTATTTCATTATTGAAAATAATAAACCAAAATAAGTAATAAATAAGTTGTAAATAAGTTTGTAAACAAGTTTATATTTCATTATTGAAAATTATAAACCAAAGTTGCCCACAAAAGGCTAAAAGTTTGTATTTTAGGGACTGGCAACGAGTCAGCAATAGTCAATACCTCAAAAAATAACAATGTACTGGTTGGTACACAATGAGTCAGTGGAGACGAGTAGATTACGAATATTGAGTTGAAAAAATTTAAAACTTGCAATTACCTAGTGATGGAAGTGGAAAATAAAAATGTTCACTCACATTTTTGAACAATTTTGGTTCCGTGTCTGGCAGTCTGCGGTCGATTCTTCGTCTCGGGCTCATGTAAAAGATATTACAGTTCATTTTATAATGACATTTCCAGGGTTTGTACCGTCAAATGCCGTCACCAAATTCATAGTAGCCTCTGCGCAGGCGAAAACGTGCTTCAAGAGCTTCGAGGGAGTGAAAGACGAATGGGCTTCGAAGGAGGTCGGAAATTGATAGATAGATTTGCGCCTTCGGTATGCGTAGGACCCACATAACACTTCTGCCTCCCTCAAGACAGCTCGCGTTCGCTCTTGGAAAGATTTCCCATTGAATGCTAATGCAGTTCTGATAGGAGTCCCATCGTGAGGCTGCGATCATGATAATTCACTCTATCGATAGGTTAGATCTGCCGAGGTAGCACCCTTGGAGAGCTTAATGGATGGGATTTGTACTGTCAAATGGGTTCTTCATTGACTCTATGGGTGGGGGGACCCAATTCAGATTGTACTCTAAAATACTTGTAGGTACGTCAGTCATCAAAATTTGTTGGTTTACGTTTCAAGGTACGTAGAATCCGAAAATCAAATACAAATTTTGCCGTCCGTCCGCCGTACGCGGCATTTTTTTGGTTACCATAGACCGATTTTGATGGAATTGGTATGTGGGCTCCATTTGGGGTCTAGTTGTGCCCCGAAGCTTTTAGTTGATGTCAGTCACTTCTAAGGGTTGAAGTTTTGAAAACGCCCTAGCTCAAAAACTCTCGAAATAAAGGGTTTTTTCACCTATTTGAAGCAGTATTGAATTTTTAGAATTGTTAGAGACCACACGGAGCTCTGTAGGACAAACCGTTCGCTCCCTACAAGAACTCAAGGGTTGGACTTTCTATAAATCAGAAACACGAGAGTGAATCGCAAAAGAGGCCTAATCTCCATTCAAATTTTAGCTGACCAAAATGTGCGTGGTAGGTAGGTGGTGATAGTGGTAAAGCCGAGTTCTTTGCAGACGAGTGATCTATACAGAAAAGCAATAATTTGCAGCGTTTTTAATTTCCTAGTCATCAGTAATTAAATATAACCAAATTTTTAAATTTAACCCACTAATAAATTATTAAATTTTTGAATTTGAGAATGACGGCACTTAAAAAGAGTAGAAAGTTTCTATCTGATGGCACATTGTGCTCTCCTCCAACAATTTTCAACACTACTTTCCACATAACCAAAATTCAATAGTATCCTAATTGCCGATTTCTTTTTTTTTAAACTTTATTATATAAAGGAAATAGTACAGTTAGGAATACAGTAAGGCAAAGCCCTAATTAACGTGACACTTGATTAGGTGCGATTCATCAATCGACCTACTAATAATTGCCGATTTCTGCAACTTGAAAACCTTGTTATCTATTGAAGGGAGCTTTTGGACTTGTGATCGCTCTCAATAACTATTTTGGCTGTCCCATCAGCCGACGCTTTTCCTCCCCTGGGATTTGAGTTCAGCTCCAAGTCCCATGGGGTCCACTGAGTAGATGAGGTCCCGAGTCCTGAAAGGAGGAACGTTCATCAGGTCTGCATTCAAGGCTATGCTTACTCGAAGACGTGCCTCTGATAGTGCGTCAACATCATATCTCTGAATTTTGGCAGCATCAATATCTAAAAGTGAACTCTGGCTCTGGCCATAGAGACCACCGAGATATCTATATTGATGGCCCCTCTTGGTTTTACCACCAGAGATCCTCTAGTTTTTAGGTTGAAGTGCGACTCAAACCAAACCAGCCATCCATTATGACAAGCCCGCCATCTAGTAGGTTCGAAAAGTCAAGCAGATGAGAAAATCTGGAGCACATGAGCAGATGTTTCGTGTGTTTGAACGACCGGAAAGTAAACGCGGAATCAAACGCTGCAAATTATTACACAAAGGTTTATTATTTTTCTATATAGATCACTCGTCTGCAAAGAACACGGCTTTGCCATTGTTACCACCATCCAACATGAAGAAAAACATCGATCGCATTTCGGTCAGCTTTAATTTGAACGGAGATTAGGCCTCTTTTGCGATTCACACTCGTGTTTCTGATTTATTGTAAGTCCAACCCTTAAATTCTCGCAGGGAACGAACGGTTTGTCCTGCAGGGCTCCACGTGGTCTCAAAAAATTCTAATAATTTTATACTATCTTAAATTGATAGAAGAACAATAAAATTTCTGAGTTAGGGCGTTTTCAAAATTTCAAACTTTATTTTTCAATCCTTAGAAGTGATTGACATCAACTAAAATCTTCGGGGCACAACTAGACTCCAAATGGAGCCAATGTACCAAATTTCATCAAAATCAGTCAATGCAAACTGAGGAAATGACAGCCGACGGACGGCCAAATTTTTATTCGATTTTTAGATTCTACGTACCTTGAAACGTAAACCAACAAATTTTGAGGGCGGGGGTTAACAATTTTTTTTTCTTGGTCGATTCCAAAGGTTCATTGTTGAAAATAATAAACCAAAATTGGACAGTCAAAATTTGAGAGAAAATTTTCGAGGACCAAAATTTGTTTAGACGGATACAAACTTCTTTACCATCGGTACTGAGAATGCGAAAACATTTATTATTTGTCTTCCATATTTATCTACTCATAAAATAGTCTTACGGACTACATAAACTACTGTAATAAATCACTTGTCTTCCAAACTTAGTTTTCACTCCTTCAGTAACAATCGGAAGCCAGTAAACAGGAAGACTACCTGCTACCCTCCGACTTCCACTCGTACCTACTAATGTAAACGAACATTTAAGAAGACGATTAAGTGAGTCCTTGAAATTGTTTACCGATCCTGGAGGAAACTTTCTCTCGGAAGGAGACGCTCGGCGTTACATAAGCCCTCGTCAATAATACCGATAATAACTGGGGGAGAGTTCGCAGCCTTATTTATAGATTACCCATCAAGGTAATCAACTACTCAAATAATGTATAAAAAATAAAAAGCGGGTAGCTGAAAATCTGCAACATACACAAGTAGTGATGGATATTGCTGATGCGGAACTATGTACAACTGCTAAAAATTGATTTTACAGGTCAGTAGAGTCAGAATACCGTTGAAAGATCACCTGAGTTCAAAAATTAAGCTTCAAGATGAGCAGTCAAAATTGAGCACATACCTAGATCAGCTGGGTGATGAGTTTGAGCAACCTTCTCCTTCTGGTTTTTGGGTGTTTTTAAGTCGTCAAAAATTAATTCATAGATCAAGTGAATCTAAAATTTATTTTCAAATTTTGTTACAACGATTGACTTTGAACAAATATTCAGGTTTATGAGAGTTAGTCATTAGCCTCTGAGCGATTCTTCGAATTTCATCGCAATCCGACCGACGGTAACTTGCGCTCATGTACGTGTTTTCCCTGAATCTCTTTTTTACGAGCTACTAAATTTTTCTAAAATTACTTTCCGATGATCTACGGTAAAAAAAACTTCGGACCTCCTCAGGGGCAGAGCCCCCTGGACCCCGGGTGCTTCTCGCTTAGAGCCTGCGGCTAAAATTCAAGAAACGTGGAACATGCTTTAGCCGTGCGTTCTTATTCTGCTTAATTAATTTTTTTATTCGGAAGAATGCGATCAAACCTATTCTGCTATTTCGATAGCCTTTTAAAAAATTAGTCTTCGATAGGAAGGTATTTTATAGTTGTATTGAGATTACATTATTGGAAACAACCATATCGCATAGGTTACACCACGTTACACGATCCTCAGTTCCGTATCAACGTCTAAGCAAAATTTCGTAACACGATACCGTTCTTAGGTACCATTCCCGAAAAAAGTAACACTTTTTGCCAGTTAGGTCAAGGCTAAAGCATGTTCCTTGCTGAAAACATCGAGAAATACTACTCAATCGGGCTGAATTTTGTAAATTTCAGAAAACTTGGTCGTTGTTCGACGTAATTCGGAAGCTCTAAATAATCAATCGAGAAAAATTGGGTTGTCCGTCTTCCACCATTGCTAAAATGCTTCACTAGTTGCTAATGGCTATCCAGCGGAGAAGCACTGCAGGGGCTGGCAAGTGTGAAAATATGTGATCCCTTGTAGGGGCATAATTTTTATTGCTTGTTCTGGTACCGGTTTAGATCCTGCTACACTGATCTTTTATAGCCTGTTGAGAAGGAGCTTCAAGCTGGATGGAACAAAAGGCATGACAGGAATTTATCAACGGAGGTAGGCACTGGTGCTCTTCTGGAAGCCTATGGTGCCGGCAATTCCAAGCAATTTGTGTCTAAGAGAGGCGTGGAAGACGGCACAACAGCTGGCGGATCAGTTTTGGCAACGGTGGATACAAGATTATCTTCCCACGTTGGTGCCACGAACAACATAACAACATACCACGAGTGATAGTCTCCAAGTCGGCCAAGTTGTGGTCATCGTGGATGGCAAGAATCAACGAGGAGAGTGGCCGAAAGGAATCATCACGGCAGTGAGTCCGGGCCGCGATCAGCAAACACGAGTAGTAGACGTCTGAGTGGAAAATAGAGGGATATGGCGGGGACCGGCTAGGAAGCTGTGCCCTCTCAAGCTGACGGAGGACCAATGACAGCTGTCAGCGTGGGGGAGGATGTCCGCTTCAGCAATAATTAAATTAATACCTAAATTTCAACTCTTGGCCACATGATTTCTAAATCCATTTTCGATATGTTTTTTGAAAGTCATCTGTGTAAAATTATTAAAAATATATTCTCGTAAAAGTTTCTTGGCGGAAAAGTTGGTATTTTCTGTTTAAGTTTAACGTGCGATGTTTCCTGTAAGTGTGTAGTGTCGTCAGTGATTCAATTCGTGATAGAGTGGTCACTAGTACAGACATTATACTAGTTTTTTTATAAAACCGTTTGTCCCACTGTTCCCCACGTCTCACTGTTATAAACTCTCCCCTATGCGACAAGAACGCAAAATAATTGTGTACTTGTATGTATGTATGTATGTATGAAGGTATGTTGAATAGAGGAGCTTAGAAGTGGCGAGTCTTCTTCTTGGTTTATTATTTTCAATAACGAACCGTTGGAATCGACCAAGAAAAAAAAGTCTGCCAAGTGGGTGTGGCACATAGTTTCCTCGTATCCATAACCCTATTATATAGATGATCCGATGCATAGTAGTTAATCTCAAAACACCAATCTCTGAATTCTTTGCACTACACTCATAGAGGACCATCTACACGCTGATCTCAACAATCCTGAGAAATGTCGTCGAAATCGGATGGAAAATGTAGAAGTTATGGCTGTTACAAGGATTATACGTTTGCGCATGCGCAGTCGCTTCTATCAGGGACCATCTAAAACCAAATCCTCATAATCTCTGAAAATTTCATCGAATTCGTATAGAAAATGTGGAAGTTATGGCTGTCCGGGGGTGATGATATTCATAGGGGACCGTCTACACGGCAATCCGCACAATCCCTGAAAATTTCATCAAAATCGGACAATAACTTCGTATAGTTAGGCCGGTTACAAGAATTTCATGACAGACAGACAGACACGGGACCAAAATTGTTCAGAAAGGTCTGAAACGTAAAACGCGAATGGAAATTTCGATTTTGGAGAACTTTTTTTTTTCAACTTGAAAAGTGAAAACGAACCATCGGCTACCTTGGTAGACTCGGAAGCAAAAAAAACCATTCCTACCCAAATTAACAAGAAGTTTAGGTAATTTCGCGATATTTGTTTCCAAATATCCGAAATTGAACCATAGTACCTAACGTTTCGGGAATTTTTGATCGGCGTGGGAAGAATGATGTTGTGTGTAAAGCCACATTGCCAAGTTAAGGGCTAAGTACGATATTAATGAATTGATTACAGATGCGTGAAAAAGCACGAATCATTGGCCAACTATATTGAGAGAAATGTATGTTTCAGGGAAATTACCAGAGCGTCGTGCCTTACCTGAGCGTCTGTATATCACGTGAAGATCTGAAAGTTCAGTGAGTGGTCAGTTATCGCACAATTTCAAGCAAATTGTGGGGTTCTGCGGTATTCACAAGCAATATTGTAGTGGAAATACTTCCATGTATTCCAGCACACCGTACTTGGCAGTCACTTTCTTTCATAAATTTCGGATGGCTTTAAAAAGGAACGAAAATGAGCCTCATCGATACGACTTCTTTAAGCCCTGGTATCAAAATTATTTGTATCGAATAGCTTGGTGCCTACGAGTTGATGATATACCTGATATACACACTCGTTCGACTAGAGTATTAGCAGGTGTCTCACAGGAGTCCGGTGTGACCCAGGACTTGAGACCTGCACTCCTCTCGTCGGCCTACATTACCATCTATGAATAAATTGGGGTTCGACTTCCTATGTCGTTCGGATCTATGGAAAACACCCCGAGCCGTCTCGACGTCTTTTGACCCCGAAGGGACAACCTGGCATCACCTGCTCGCCACTTCCTCTACCTTATCTTCAAGACCATCGACGCCCCTATAGAACGACACGTATTTCTATGTTAATTTGAGAACTGAAACATGGAAGATGACCTTTCGAAGTGGTCACCTCTTAAATAGCATTTTCTTCCTGTTTAGTTCGGGTTTGAGAGAATGAAGACCCAAGAATGGTGTCTATACTTGAGGGGGTTGGGGACCCACAGTGGCTCGGCACTTTTCAGAGTAGGGATGTCTGATACTTCAAAAGTATCGATATAATATCGTATCGATACATCTAGAAGGTATCAAAAATTATCGATACGATACTTTCAAATGCGAGGGAAAAACATTAAATCATGTTTAATGTTTTTCCCTCGCAAGGGAGAAATTAGATTGCCGATCACTCAGCTGATCAGTGACCACTCAGGCGCCTTCAGCATTCTCCATTGACCCTGCTTCTCAAATTTCAGCTTCCTGCGTTCAACAGGAGAGAAAATGGCCTCGGAGCTCACTCAGCTGATCAGTGACCATCTTGGTACAACTAGACCCCAAATGGAGCCGATATAACGTGGTAACTAAGAAATCGGTCCGTGGTAACTAAGAAAAAAAAACGTTGCAGATTTGCGTGTCGGAATTCACAGAACGACCCCCAGCCCTAAAACATTAAACATGTTAAAAAAGTATCGATATTTTGAAGTAGGTATCGATACTTTTCGATGAAATTTTCGTTTATGTTTCTCTCCATCAGTGTGACATCTCTCCATCACGAAGATAATAATTAATATAGAATTAACAAAACAATAAATCACTCATTTTGTTATTTAAAACTTGTTTTTGTTTAGGCACTTATTTTCGTGTTGCACTTGTTTGGGTTAACATTTTGGTTGTCCTTCCTCGATTATGGAGGACAGCTGGTTATCGTAGAGAGCTGGAGGTGGTGGTACATCATCATTGTTTAATTTGATGAAGTTTGTTGGTCTCCCAACAATCTACGTAGAGATATAGGTACTGTCAAGTAGGTACCTTCATGTCATAGGTGTTCAAACAGATAAAATGTGAGATATAAAAAAGTATCGCCTCCGATACTGGAAAAAAAGTATCGATACTACGATATATATCAGAGAAAAAAAGTATCGATATGTATCGATACTTTTTTCAAGAAGTATCGATACTTTTAAGTATCGATACTTTTGAGACATCCCTATTTCAGAGTGACATGGTTTTACAAATCCCACAATTACGTCGGTCAATCTACTCATAAAATAACTTTATTACATACCCATTAGAACCGCCAGAAATTCAAAAAAAAAAAAAAAAAAATTAAAAAATGTCTATAATCTAAAAAATAAATAAATTCCAAAAACTGTCGAATTTTGTCATTTGGCTAATAGCAAACTTTGTAGAGGTACCTACGTGAAAGTTGATCTTTTGTAATGCAAAATGTCACTTTTTTTCACATGTGCCCCATTTCTCCCTTATTAAACTATTTAGCGTCTTCCGGTTTTTTTTCTAACGATTCACAACTATATTTAGAGAAGATTGACGGGTTTTATTTGATCCATCCACAAAATCTGATTTTTGGTGGTGATAAGAAGTGATATGCCAAAACTATCCATGAAAAACGCTGCAAATTATTACACAATGGCTTATTATTTTTTATTTTTCTATGTAGATCACTCGTCTGCAAAGCCACCAACCATTCAACTTGAAGAAAAACATCGATCGCATTTCGGTCAGCTATAATTTGAACGGAGATTAGGCCTCTTTTGCGATTCACACTCGTGTTTCTGATTTATCGTACGTCCAACCCTTAAATTCTCGTAGGGAACGAACGGTTTGTCCTACAAAGCTCCGCGTGGTCTCAAGAAATTCTAAAAATTCTAAACTATCTTGAATTGATGGAAAAACAATAGTACCTTTATATCAAAATTTTTTGAGTTAGGGTGTTTTCAAAATTTCAAAATTCATTTTCGACCCTTAGAAGTGACTTACATCAACCAAAATCTTCGGGGCACAACTAGACCCCAAATGGAGCCTACATACCAAATTTTATCAAAATCGGTCAATGCTAAGTGGCAAAAGTGCCGCGTACGGCGGACGGACGGCCAAATTTGTATTCGATTTTTGGATTCTACGTACCTTGAAACGTAAACCAGCAAATTTTGAGGGGGTATTAAAAAATTTTTTTTCTTGGTCGATTCCAAAGGGGCATTATTGAAAATAATAAACCAAAAGTAAAAAGTCCACTTCGCATCTTCTCTCCTCCAAAAGTCCTTCAATTCTCTCGATCCATGAAAGATACTCACTCCTTTACACACTTTTTTCTTCCTCCATAATACCAAATAATGTTATGTGATTCTGAAGGGGTTTCAAAGAAAAATAAGAAGAACGGAGGAAGGTTTTCAAAACCACAACAACACAACCTTTTTCTCTCCATTGTCCATTCATGCTCCGTTCGCGCAACTTCAGAAAGGTATAGCGACCAGTGTATACGTCGTTTGGGCATGTGGATGGTTTAAAAATGTTCCGTAATAAGTCTACATAAATTTAAAAAATTAAAAAAAAATCGAAATTTTTTTGGGTCCAACTCCCTTAAAGCTTACCTACATTTTATCTTTAGACTGAACAGAACATCAATACGAGGTAGGATATTCTTTATTATAGCATTAGCATTCTGCTTTCGATTATCGGTGGGAAATCGGAGGTTTGGTAGCTCGTTGTTCAGCAATCGGACTTACATGTGGGTTTTGATTCCTTGACGTGCCCTTGAGTAGGTACGGGTTATTTATCTCGTGTGTATTATGTTGGGTATGAAATACATGAAAAATAAAAGAGAAGTTAAAAACATATTGTTTAGTAATGCATGCATTCCAGGGGACGTCCCATTGGATAAGCATTAGATCAGTTAACCAGTTGGTAAGCGATAAAACTGTTTCACTCGATGTAATTTGGTTTATTACTTTAGGCAAGAAATACTGACCCCCCCCCCTCACCATTATCTATCAAAACATTTCTAGCGGCATGGGAGCCTAGAATCTGAAGAGCATTTTAAAATCCATGATCTACGATACCCAACATGCGAATTCGAGTTCACCCCCCCCCCCCCCCCCCCCAACCACCACCAATGGTGCCAGTCTGGCACCAAAGGGGAAATACGTCGTAACATTGCACTTTCATCTATTAGTTTTTTAGGCGTTTTAGTCCGTCGAGGTTCACATCCGTATTCAAGGTGAAACACAAAAAAAAGCACGAAATATGCGGTTTATGGTGTCCTGGCACCATGGTGGCACCACTATTTGTTCCTTGGTGCTACAGAGAATAATTCATGAAAACCCGGAGGTATAATGAGAATTTTTCCTCAATTTCAAAGCTTGGGTACAATTAGTAAGCAGTAAAGGAACCGAAATTTTGAAAAATCGGATATTTTGTGAATATTATCCCCCCACTCGCCCCCCCCCCTTGCGAATTTTGGTACTCGGGTGAAATTATGTACAACTCGGAAGTTATTTGAGTCAAACAAAAAAAGAAACTCACTAATCGGTTGGAAATTGAGGCCTGGGCAAATTTTACAGGATTATGCCCGCAAACGCACGTTTTTTAAGCATTAACCCCCCCTTTCCCCCCCTTAAAAGGCAAAATTCGAAATTCCGGCGCCGTAGTGCACAACTAGATAGTTTTCCGCGTCGAACAAAAAAAGAACCACAAAAATCGGTTGAGAACTAAGGCCTGGGCAGACGACACAAGATTATGCCCAAAAATGCACGTTTTGTGAGCATTAACCCCCCCTTTCCCCCCCTTAAAAGGCAAAATTCGAAATTCCGGCGACGTAGTGCACAACTAGATAGTTTTCCGCGTCGAACAAAAAAAGAACCAGGAAAATCGGTTGAGAACTAAGGCCTGTGCAGAGTACACAAGATTTTGTCACACACACACACACACATACACACACACACACACACACACACAGACATACACCTATGGTTTTTTTTTCTCGCGGATTTGGATTCAGAATGGTCTAAAACGGATTACTGTGTGGTTATTTTTTTTTCTGTTGAGTGTTGTCCAACTTCACCCCAGATCAATCGCATAAGGACGCCCAAGTCTTACTGTGGGACGTCCTAAAAAATCAGCTATCCCAAAATGTTTTTCTAGATGGTAGAAAATAATGTTTCCTAGATATTATCTAGCTCCTAAAGGACCACACGCTTCCGACGGTCAAGGAATAGTAATCTTGAATAAATTGAAAAATCCGTCTAACCAGCTGGTCGTAAATGAGTGAGGGGAAATGAAGGGATTAGGAAACAACCTTTCACCGCGTGGTCTAGAAACTAGACTTAACAATAACTTAACTGTAACACATAGTAACTGTTAGGCCCGATCCTTTCCTAATCCCTTCACTCACTTCATCCAGAAGTTATACATAGGACCACTGACAGACTGATTCAAGTACTGTCGACGGTACTTTTCCGTTATAATCCCCCCCCCCCCCCATCTGTCTTCAACACGCCCACCCAGGTTTCTAGGCATTCCTTCTTACTTACATCACATATTTACGTCGAATTCGTCACAATTTCGAGCTGTGGGACATTTCTCATTAGGAATAATCCAGAAATTCTGGAAGAAACGCACACAAAAGTCTAAATCACGGGACTTCACGTACAGGTCTAATACACTGGTCGGCACTTCCATTGTGACTGAACAAAAAAACGAATGACCTGCCTTTGCAATTATTATTCACGTTCCTCATCTTCTGACCATTGTGAAGAGATGTTTGTAAACCAACCGATTCATCGGGAAGGTATTGGACCCAAGCAAGCGCGCAGCGCCCGTTGTCAATAACTTTACCCCCTTGTTTTTCCAAGAATTCACCGATGTCTCTTTACTCCCTCAAACTGAGCGTACATTAATTTATTAAAACGTGAAAAGGAATCATTACCGGTGCTTAGAAACATTGGGCGGGTGTAAAACTTTCGCGAAAGTCGTGAAACAGTTGTGAGTGTGATACCTATGTAATGGCATCCTTCGATCGAAAGCGCTCGCCTCCAGTACTCGACTTGCCGGTTATGACGGATTCTTCAATGAGGTACGTTAACAATTCAATAAATTAGGTAATTGTATTCTTATAACTATCGGAACAAACACCATACATTTTATTCATGGAACAGTGAGTACCTGCGAGAAGGGGAAGATTGGTCTGTAAATTTGACGTAGGTATATTATGAATGAACTAGCAAAATAAATTTTGAAGGGCAATAAATAAGTAATTTTCCCCGTTTCCTTTTATTTTATTTATTTATTTATTTTTGTGTTAAGATCACGGTATCTTTTTTTTTAAATATTTATCAGAAATTCATTAGAGCGCGGCCCTAGGGAATTGAAAAACTGAAATATTGCCGCTGGAATCATCAAAATTGAACAATAATTGCCAGAGAAAAACGCTGCAAATGATTACACAATGGTTTATTATTTTTCTATATAGATCACTCGTCTGCAAAGCCACCAACCATCCAACATGAAGAAAAACATCGATCGCATTTCGGTCAACTAAAATTTGAACGGAGATTAAGCCTCCTTTGCGATTCACGCTCGTGTTTCTGATTTATCGTACGTCCAACCCTCAAATTCTCGTAGGGAGCGAACGGTTTGTCCTACAGAGCTCCGCGGGGTCTCAAAAAATTCTAAAAAATCTATAGAATCTTAAATTGAAGGAAAAACAATACTTTTATATCCAAATTTTTTGAGTTAGGGCGTTTTCAAAATTTCAAAATTCATTTTGGAACCCTTAGAAGTGACCTACATCAACCAAAATCTTAGGGGCACAACTAGACCCCTAATGGAGCCTACATACCAAATTTCATCAAAATCGGTCAATGCTAAGTGGCAAAAGTGCTGCGTACGGCGGACGGCGGACGGGCGGCCAAATTTTGGTTTATTATTTTCAATAATGAACCTTTGGAATCGACCAAGAAAAAAAAATTTTAACACCCCCTCAAAATTTGATGGTTTACGTTTCAAGGTACGTAGAATCCAAAAATCGAATAAAAATTTGGCAGCATATATATATATATAAATCAAAACACGAGTGTGAATCGCAGAAGAGGCCTAATCTGTGTTCAAATTAGAGCTGACCAAAATGCGATCGATGGTTGGTGATTTTGATTTTTTTTTCCCTTCATATTGGATGGTTGGTGATTTTGTAGACGAGTGATCTATATAGAAAAATAATAAACCATTGTGTAATAATTTGCAGCGTTTTATTCGATTTTTGGATTCTACGTACCTTGAAACGTAAACCATCAAATTTTGAGGGGGTATTAAAAAAAATTTTCTTGGTCGATTCCAAAGGTTCATTTTTGAAAAGAATAAACCAAAATGGGAAATACTATTGAATAAACGGTTTTTTCCATATTTCTCTGGCAATTATTCTCGATTTTGATGATTCCAGCGGCAATATTTCAGTTTTTCAATTCCCTCGGGCCGTGCACAAACGAATTTCTGAAATCCTTTAAAATTTCAAATTTAGGTACAACTTTGTTAGTTTTTCCTCTTTAATTTTGCGATATACTGGCCCGGAACGAGGAACGATCGGCTACCGACTGAGACCCCTGTTCTTCTGCTCACAATTCGATCAAGTTCTGACTAGTATTCGCTCCGATTTTAAAATTCTATCTCGTTTCAAAGAATATTTTTTCCCCTATCGAGTGCAGTAAGTAGGATGAAAAAAAGCATATCGTTCAGCACACAGCACCACTGGAAGACTGCGATGTGGGATCGTGTGGCGCCTACATTAGGGGTTGAGGTCTGCATCGCTCCGGGCACGCCATCTTACGTGTATATCCCCTTCTGAAGGTACTATTTCACTATACCCTGCCACCTGCGGATCTACACTTTGTAAATCGCATGGGCTTTGAGGTGACCAGATTAGTCCGAGAGAAAGATTAGAAGAACACTTTGGATATTTGAGGACTGACTCGAATACAATTACAGATCACGCAAAATCTCACAAACACGGTTTACGACAAAAAAAAAAAAAAAAAAACTGTTGAGCTCTTTTTTCTTTTCAAGATAAAAACTTTATTGATTAGGTTTTTTAAAAACACGAGTAAGAAGTTAGAAGAAGTAAAAAGAGTGAGCTGTTCAGTAGGTATGTGAACGATCGAGTGAGTTGCGATTGTTTTACTTGAAGTCTCAATTTTCAGTCGTCTGATAAATGTATTTCCGATTTCATATCATTCTTGCACATATTTAATGCATTATTGAGAAATATGTAAACAATAAATTATGATCACCGGTTTGAAAAATGTGATCCAGGTGTCGAAAGATTTTTAGGTATTGGAATATGAAGCTCAAGAACTAGAAGAACAAAACTTCGACTGCAATGAGGAGACTGTCCTCCAGTAAGCCTTCTGAAGCGGTTGTTGGTGGAGGGATGTGTGGGGGATACGAGGGAGCATTAAATCTTAACCGCTCACTTCTAATGATATTTTTATGAACAAATTAAAGATACGCTCCCGAACTGTGATACTAGTATATAGAAATATAAGTCAAATAATATTAGTCAGTCTTCTAGTCACCTCAATTATTTATTTATCAATAATTGTTTGCATTTTTATCTAATCTAGTAATTTCAGTACAGGTGTATTGTTATTGTTTGTTGAAGAGGGTTGAGTCGGTTGATATAGACTTGTTGGTGGTCGAAACGACTCTGGTCTTTTTGTGAATAAAAAGGGAAACGTTGGTTTTCTGTTGTATATTCTTTAGCTACAGTTTCGCTGGGATAACTTGCCAGCATCTTCAGGCTTATCAGTTAATGAAGAAAGTACACTTTTGCAGAATATACAACAGAAAACCAACGTTTCCCCTTTTATTCACAAAAAGGAACCAGATTCGTTTCGACCACCAACAAGTCTATATCAACCGACTCAACCCCCTTCAACAATCACATTTGAAGTATGTGTGAACATGGAACAGCCGATGATTCATCCTGGATGGGAATGGATCCCACCAGCGCAAAAGAAAAAACTCGAGAAATGGCACATAAAACAAGCTAAGTTTTGGATCTAATAAAACGAGCGTTTCTGAATAATATTGAAAGATTAGATAAAGAAACAAGCAAAAGTGTACTTTCTTCATTAACTGATAAGCCTGAAGATGCTGGAAAGTTGTCCCAGCGAAACTGTAGCTAATGAATATACAACAGAAAACCAACGTTTCCCTTTTTATTTACAAAAAGGAACCAGAGTCGTTTCGACCACCAACAAGTTGTTATTGTTTATTAGTATGAGTCCTTGATATTCAACGTCCGCAAGTCCGCTATGCGTTACTTGGTGCCTTAGACTGAGGTATCCAGCTCGTTTCGGAGATCGGGACGCCACCGTGGTGGGTGGGCCCGGGGGAGCTGCACAGCTCACCGCACAGCTGCACCCGGTTCTGCACAGCTCACCGCAGCACCCGTGCTCCCAGTCCCTAATTACGAGTTGGAGTACTTGACAAACTGTCTATACCTATTGTACCTATTTATGCCTATGGCGCATTCTTACCTCGTAAAAAGGAAATTGAATACAGATATTATTATTATCGACATGGGAGTTAAGAGTTTTTTTTAAAGCTAAAAAAAGTAAAGTAGTCAACCATCTCGGGTTGAGTTTTTGTCCGAATGCCATTCCTGGTAGACGCCATCAGCTGTCTTCCAAAGGGAAGATGAGAATTGGATCTGATGATTTTTTTTATTGCCTCACCCGCTTAAGTGGAGCGGTGTTCATCAACGGCCCAACCCGAAAAATTATCAAGACCTGTGATGCTGCCGAGCTGTCACCAATCCAGATGATCTCCCGGGCCGATTGACCATATTTTTGGTGATCCATTGGGAACTGACTCATTGAAGCAGCCATGGCAGTTTTGTGGTCTGTCAAAAACCCGGGAGCCGACTTGTTTAGCTGTAGCATGTAGCTTATAACAGGTAACAGGTACTTGTAGTTGTAAGGACGCTGATTATGCGAACAATCCCTTTCCGAAGGAGTGCTTTCCATTGCGGTGTTGGTGGGGGGGGGGGGGATAGGATTTTTCTCGAAACAATCAATCAATCATTTTGCTTCCTCACTACCGAAGGTAGGGAAGCTTTGTATTCGTGAAAGAAATGAAAAAAAATGTCCTCCAAAATCAAAATTTCCACTTGCTTTTTGCGTTTTAGAACTTTCCGAACAATTTTGGTTCCGTGTCTGTCTGTCTGTCGGTCTGTCGGTCTGTCTGTGGTCAATCCTTGTCCCGGGCAAAACTATACTAACCTGTGGTCCGATTTTGATGAAATTTTCAGGGATTGTGCGGGTTAGGTCCTAGATGGTCCCCTATCAATTTCAGCACCTTCGGACCAATAGGAGCGAGTGCGCATGCGCAAACGTGAATTTCCTGGAACCTCGGTTTCTCGGTTTCTAATGAACCGATTTTGCTCAAATTTGGAGGTTAGTTAGGAATTAACATCTAAGAGATACCCTATAAGTTTCAATCAAATTGGTCAAGCAATAGCCGCTGCGCATGCGCGAACTTTAAATTTATTGTTACAACCAAAACTCCGCAACTATTCAACCAATTTCGATGAAATTTTCAGGGATTGTTTGGGTTAGGTCCTAGACGGTGGACCGCTAAATAAAATTCTACGTTGAAAATACAAATATCATACTACTCGTGCCCACACTTACTTCCAGGTTCCCGTGTAAATTGCTTCTTTTATTGTGTGATCAAATGTTATGGTCTGCAGGGCAATTAATGTTGAAACCAAATTGACCCCTCTTTTGCATCTTTCAATAACTCTTTGAATCATAATTTTTTCGCCAACTGATTCTATACGTCCATGTTACAATGAGTGAGGAAGCTATACTGCCCACCCAACTTGGCAGACGTTTTTATTTGCAGTAAAACACAATGTATATGTGCAATTGTCAACAAATTAAACTAAATACAAAGAAGAAACAAAAGAATTGTCAACAAATTAAACTAAACACAAAAAAGAAACAAAAGAAGATAAAAATAACATGGTATTGCACATTATGAGCATTAAAACACCTCAGCTATACTCCATACCTACAACTTCCTGGAAAAATTCGTCAAAGTTGTAAGGCGCTAGCGTGACTAAGAATTTGCTGAGATAGGCTCTGAAAGAACTGAGAGCTGCACTTCAAAGTTTCAAAGGGAGGGCGTTAATAAAGTTAAGGCCCCACCAGGTGTTACCATTACAGGTGGTCTCTAACGATGGAAAGGAGGACAGAGGTCTAGCCTATGCCGTGTAGAATAAACATGAGCAGGGTAGGCGAACATTTAACATTTCTCCTGATAAAACAAAGACATACCAAAATGTAGTCATCTGGGATGGTTAAAACACCTAGTTGCTTGTAGGCCGCCCTACAGTCTTTTTGATATTTCAAGTTAGCAACCACTCTTACGGCTTTCCTTTGGCACCCAAAGATGGCAGATGAAGCAGGAGAAAACTCCTTAAACTGATTCCCTACGATGGATGGACATTCATGAACTCCTGTATGGGAGCGAGACCTGGAAAGTAAGTGAAACTATTACCCAGTCGTCCCGGACTTTCGCTAACCGATGTCTCTGATCCTGGGAATTTGGTGGCCTGATAGGATCTCCAACGAGGTCCTACAACTAACCACTGATCAGCTTCCTGTACATCTTGAAGTAGGGAGAAGGAAATGAAAATGGAAAGATCACACCTTACGGAAACCTGGTGGTGCATTCAAATAAGATGCCCTTCACTGGAATCCCCAGGGAGAATAAAGAAAGAGAGACCAAGAGAAGTATGACGGAGATCTGCAAATAAAGATTTAGTCAGTGTTGGTAAAACATGGCTAGAAGCTCGAAGGATCTCAGCCGAAAGAATGGAATGGATAGCGCTTGCAGATACCATTTGCTCCACTAGAAGTCTATGGATAAGATGGCATTTTTCAAAGATTAACTACTTAATCAAGTATATTTGTGTTTCTGTGTGTGCTCCGATAAATGATACAATTATTATAAATATTGTTCTTCCAGAATACTAGCTCTGAACTCCTCAAGAACAGGTTTGGCTCTGGTGGGCGAGGTCGATGTATCAAATATGGCAGCCAGTGGTACACTCCTAGCGAATTTGAAACCTTGTGCGGAAGGGGGTCCAGTAAAGACTGGAAGAGGAGCATCAGGTAAATTCCATCCACTTCTATAAAAGGAAATAAGAAGAAGAAGAAGATCCAGGAGGGAATGAATGAATGGAAGTAGACAGGAGGTCAATGAGGACTACTGCAAGCCTTATTCTGTCGATTGGCTTCAGAGAAATCTAGAGGAATCGTCGAGCAGCCTCGTAGTATCCTTAGCACCTAACTAAACTACCGCACGATCCAGTAGATGAGGGTGCAATGGAAGTCAAATGGTAGCTGGTAGGAGTTAATGATGATTGGGTAGCGTCCACGTCCACCGCCACCGACATCTAACCTACAATTTATTTCGGAAGGGGCTTTCATTGACTTCGCGTGACTCGTCGATCACGACTACACACCTTCTAGACTAGATTTCGAGCACTATTTACTTTTCACGGCGGCTGTAGGAATCTAAAATATAAACTCAGAACATCATTGAAGAAACTATTGCAGTTCTAATTATATCTAGCGTCAGGTGAGGTGATTGGAAACAAGGAGTAAATAGGGAGAAGCGCTGTTAGTCCTCCCTTTAGCCTAAGTACAACAAAATGTGGATATCAACATTGAAAAAAAAAAAAAAAATCCTGGGTTACGCTATTTTGAATTGTACTAAATCCTGTTATAAGTTTGAGAAGTCAAACAATCAAATTTTTCGATGACCTGTACTAAAGCAGTCTATAAACAGATCGTTTTGTTAAAAAGTTCATGGTAGAGTCCCTTAACTTCTTCAAAGTTTTTGGGTGAAGGGGGGGGGATGGCGTTTCCTCATTGTAGGAGATTTATTTCCGTGTCAAGCTAGCTTTCGCCTAATGGTCATCGTCAGGACATTATGGTTCCATTATTATTCTGCACCAGTGCCATTATTGAGTTCTCAATTTTTCTAAAGGCCATGGGGTTCCTATATATCATCCTCTCAACCTAACCTAAGTAGAATTCAAAGATTCAACTTTCACTACAAGAAACTGCTAAGTGGCCAAGTATCGGATGTCCCTCTACCAGAAACTCATTATGAGAATTCACACCATAAAGCTAATTAGAACTGGTAATATTAGTAATATTAAAGCATTTTGGCCCAACTATGGTCCGAATGTGGTCCTAACATAATCCGAACGTGGTTAATTTTGCAATTTCCATCCATCAACTAATAAGTCAATTTTTGCACGAAAATTTGACCAATTTGGACCATTTCTGCGGAATCAGAATGGCAGAGTAAGGAATTTCGAAAGAATTAATAATTACCTATTCCCAAAATAAATGTCACCCATCAACTCGATAAGTAAATTTTGGGACCAAATTTGGGGACATTTTGGACCATCTCTGCTGAAAGAACGACGCGGAATCAAAACGGCAGAGTTGGTTTTTATTAACCAAATATTCATAGAGAACCCGTACAGAAATGCACGCGTCAACTAATAAGTCAAAATTTGAGCCAAAATGTGACAATTTTGATTAGATTCTGCTGAGTGGATGACGAGGGGTGGAGAGGGCAGAGACAGTTTTTTGTTTCTTTCTCATGGATACCAACCTACTACAAATGTCAACAGTCAACTATCATCTCAAAAAATGGTAAAAATTTTGACGAAATTTGATCAACTCCGCCTGTAAAGGGGCGGGGAACGAGGGGGACAGAGATGTATTTACCACCTTTAAATAATTAGTTCTTGTAAGTGAATTGATTTCCAGCCATCAACTGCAAAATTCATCATTTCTCTAAATTTGACAATTTTAAAATGCCGCTATTTTTGAAAGACGGGGCTTTGGAGTGGCAGAGATCCACTATTTACTCACCTTAGAGGACATTTTAATAAAAATTGGTTTGTAGCTTTCAACTGGTAAGTCACCGTTTTCTTCGTCGTTTTTCTGTAAACTAATACATTCTATCGATAGGTGCTCTTCAGAAAGATGTCATCATCAAACAAATCCAACTTTCATAATACATTCACAGGGGCGGCCAATCAATTCTTTACTAGGAAAATAAAGGTTTTCTGGCTTCAAGTTCGTCGCCCTGCCGAGAATGGAAATCCCCTCCGAAATAAAAAGAATTAACATTCTACAACATCTTTCAACCAGGAATAACTTGGAGATGGTCGGACGGATGGGCGGGTCGGGTTGGGTTCACCTCCATGAAAATAAAAAATATTCCTGCTGGGGTTGTGAAGGAAGGATGTACTGCATTTTCGCGATGGTCCGCCCTCGAGGTGGAGTAATTGCGACCGATTTATCATTTGGGGCGAGAGAGAACGAGCTTCTGGGATATTTTAATTGAGCTAAAAATAAAACGTATGCATACTCAATGAGTTGAGCGAAGGCCCTATCTCTGTCATTGAACTGAACGAGGAAAAATATTCATTAGCAAATTCCGTTGAAGCCAACTTGTTTACAGGGATGAAACAAACGGATCTCATCCTCCAAAAGAAGGAGAAACAACTGCGGAGCTTCACTTTAATTTCTTCTCCTCTGTTGGACCAAAATCACAAGTGCAGTAGTTTGACGTACTTTTACTCTTCATCACTCACTACACTGCTTCACAGCTTCAGAAGGAGGAAAGCTTTGTAGGTGGATAAATAAATTTGGGTCCACCAAAATCAATGTTCCTAATCAGGTTCATTTCAGAGGCTGTTGTCAGCAGGATGCTGGAAGGTGAAAGGAGCTGGACTGCTGTGGCAGAGTACACAGAGAGCATCCTGACAAGGAAGATACTCTTAGAAAGAGAAAGAGAGATGAGGGAGCACCTGGTCCGCCCCCTCACCCACAACTGATTAAGCGCCCCAGGATCCAGCTCGAAGTACTGTGTTAAACGGTTCCTGGCTGAGTTCCAACGTGGGAGAAAAGGAGGTGTTTTTTTAGTGAGTTTAAATCCCACATAACCTGAAGACGAGGACCCTTCCAGGTATCTTACAAGATCCAACTCCACCTATGGATCTTAAAAATTTTCTGGATGATGAAGACAGGACCTGCACAGCAAAGGAAGAAAGGGGTGGAACAATGGCAAACTGGCAACATATATGGACGGGAGAACATAGAGGAAGGTGGACGGCAAGGCTGGTGCCAAACATTCGGATGTGGATGGAAAGGAAACATGGAGAACTGAACTTCTTCCTCACGCAGTTCTTCTCAAGACATGGACTGTTTTAAGCCTATCTACATAAAATGGAAATGTATCTGCCCCAAGATGTTTACACTGCCAGAACAAAGATGACGATGTGCTCCACACCTTATCCAAATGCACCAAATGGGCGCGTGAAAGAGACCAGCTGATGGCAGACCTGGAGTTACTCCTCAGAGTTCAACACCAGAGGCTGTTGTCCGCAGGATCCTGGAAGGTGAAACGAGCTGGACTTCTGTGGCAGAGTACACAGAGAGCATCGTAACAAGGAAGATACTCTTGGAACGAGAAAGAGAGAGGAGGGAGGACCTGGTCCGTAATGTGTTTAACGGTTCCGGGCTGAGTTCCAACATGGGAGAAAAGGAACTTTTTTTTAGTGGATTTAAATCCCATATATAACCTGAAGACGCGGACCCTTCCAGGTGTCTTACGAGATCCAACTCCACCTATGGATCTTAAAGATTTTCTCACCTGCCTTCCGGGGGAAAAAAAATCAGTTTCGTGGATCCAGAATGCAAGGGACACAAGGCAGTGCGACCCATTTCCCTCCACAATCATCAATGCAGTTAAGTCTTGTTGGATCTTCCCTATAGGTCACACACATGGAGTGATACATCCATTTAGGACGGCATTATCACTGGTTTTTTTGCAGATGATGTGCAGGGATTATTGCTTGAAGTGGGACTGAATCTTAATCTCAGGAAATCTGACTTTGATGCGAAGAGCGCATCCATGTGGATGGACGGTGCTGCCTGAGGACAGCGTCACTCTGTGCCTGTACAGGGGACTATTCCTTGGTGTCCAGAGTATTTGTATAACACCAGAGGAGTATTGACAGGCAATTGAAGCCACTATTGAAATGAGTAATTCTGCGGGACTAGTAACAATAGTTGCGCCTGCTGTTTTGACTTAGCCAGTGCAAATATCCACAGAACAGGTGGTGAAGGAGGTCTTGGAGTCATGGAACTCCTCAGTCTGACACCAACTAAAAGTACTAGTTGACTGGGGAACGAATGCTCACAACTTTTAGATTACGTAACGAGTCAGCAACAGCCGATCGAAACATCACGACTCGACTCCGAATGATAACATCGCCTCCATTAAACCTCAGATGGGACTTACAATATACAGATATGAAGAAACACAAAACACCGCCTGATAGAAACACAAATACAGGCAGACAGACAGACACAAAACCAAAATTTATCAATGATGTCTAACGTGAAATGCGAGAGGATATTGAGATTGTTTTTAACTTGGTTTTCATTCTTAAAAAGATAAACGCTGCAAAAATTATTGCACAATGGTTTATTATTTTTTATTTTCCTGTATAGATCACTCGTCTGCAAAGCCACCAACCATCCAACATGAAGAAAAACATCGACACACACAAACATTTCGGTCAGCTAAAATTTGAACGGAGATTAGGCCTCTTTTGCGTTTCACACTCGTGTTTCTGATATATCGTACGTCCAAACTTTAAATTCTCGTAGTGAGCGAACGGTTAGTCCTACAGAGCTCCGGGTGGTCTCAAAAAATTCTAAAAATTCTATAGAATCTTAAATTGAAGGAAAAACAATACCTTTATATCAAAATGTTTTGAGTTAGGGCGTTTTCAAAATTTCAAAATTGATTTTGGAACCCTTAGAAGTGACCTACATCAACCAAAATCTTCGGGGCACAACTAGACCCCAAATGGAGCCTACATACCAACTTTCATCTAAATCGGTCAATGCTAATTGGCAAAAGTGCCGCGTACGGCGGACGGACGGCTAACTTTTTATTCGGGTTTGGATTCTACGTACCTTGAGACGTAAACCATCAAATTTTGAGGGGCTGTTAAAATTTTTTTTTCTTGGTCATTCCAAAGGTTCATTATTGAAAATAATAAACCAAAAACATATTGTTTAGCAATGCATGCATTCCAGGTGACGTCCTGTTGGATAAGGATTAGTTAAATTTCTACCAGTAAGCGATATAACATACATTTTTATTTTCTCTTCTACTACCAACACGAAATTGTTTGACTCGTGTAATTTAGTTGGTATTTCGAGTCAGAAATAGTGGATACCCCTCCCCCCCCCCATCGAGAGGCGAGCCTCGAATACGAACACCGATTTCAAAGCTCGGTTATCATTAGTGAGCCTCCATAGGGACCGAAATATTGAAAAATCGTACATTTAGTGAAATCGTACCTTACTCATCCCTTCCCCAACCGAACTTTGATACATTGGTGACCTTTGTGTAATAATTTGCAGCATTTTTTGATTATTCGAGTCGATCAAAAAATGTTCAAATTATTATATAGAGGTTTTTTAAAGATCACTTGCCTGCATCATTTCTACAATTTTACCTTCACAATCAAGTTTATTAAGAAGAACACTCAATGTGAAGAAATAGGGAGTTCCGGGTGCCTTCATTAGGAAATTTGAAAACTAGTTGCTAAGGTCGCAAAACTGAGCACAAATCGAAGAAGCGAACAGCGATCGCAATTTGGTTAGCTAAAATTTCAACGGAGAACAGGCCTATTTTGCGATTCACATTCGTTTTTCTGATTTATCGTAAATCCAACCTTTAAATTCTCATAGGGAGCAAACGGTTGGTCCTACAGAGTTCTGGTTGGTCTCATTCGATTCTAAAAATTCACTACTACTTTAAATTGAAAAAGAACGATATTTTATCATCAAAATTTTTTGAGCTAGGGCGATTTGAAATTTTTAACCCTTATTTTCCAGCCCTTACAAGTTATCTACATCAACCAAAATGTTCGGGCACAACTGCACTCTAAATGTGTGTGTCTGTATACCAAATTTCATGAAAATCAGTACATGGGAACTAAGGAAAGTGCCGCGTACGGACGGAAATTTGTATTCGATTTTTGGATTCTACATATTTTGAAATGTAAATCAACCAATTTTGTGGGGGGGGGGGGGGGTAAAAAAAAATTTCTTGCTCGATTCCAAAGGTTCATTATTGAAAATAATGAACCATAAGAACACGGAAATCGGTAGATAATTGAGGACTAGACTGCTCGCTCAATGTCGTCTCAATGTATTGTCAGTATGAGTCTTACTACCAGTAGACGACCCCCTTTCACCCTTTTCAAAAGCAAAATTCAAATTTCCGGCGACATAGCGGACAACTAGATAGATTTTTGCGTCGAACAAACAAAGAATCTCGCATATCTGATGAAAACTAAAGCCTGGACAGAGTACACAAGATGTTGTCACATGCACACACAGACGAACGCTTGTGTTTTTCCTGCGAATTTGGATTCTGTATAGTCTAAAACGGATTTTTATCTGGGTTTTTGTCCGTTAAGTGTTGTCCAGATTAATCGCATAAGGACGTCCAAAAAACTTCTTCCATTGCCCTGGTAGGCACGGAGGCAATCCCTGATAGGTTCTCCCGGTTGAGAACCACAATCATTTAAGGATGCTATGTGCAGTTGGAGTTGAATCGAATTAATAGAAGGAATCTGATTCCCCAGCTGAGCATTTCTGCGACCTTAAAGACGACCATAATCGGACAGGATTTTCATAATCACCCGCGTCCTCTGCCGAATTATCGAGGATATTATCCGGCGCCCACTAAAGAGCCGATGGGTCCTCCTGACTGGGGCTCTCCAAAGCCGGTTTGACTCGAAGGGGACGACCTGTGCATTGATCCGGGAGTTCGATGAACCCTCTCGCCAGAGGCCCCCTGAAGGTAACAGCTAATTGCTCCAAACATATGTTTCGCTCCCCGTTGTCCTTCCACCACCCTTTCAGTTTAATTATAACCAACTCCCCGAAATTTCTTTCCCCCTTTTCCCGACCCACATCTTCCCACTACAGTCGTAACTTTACTTTCCGACTGTGAAAGGTGTGAGTTGCCATGCAGTACACCTCAGATTGAGGAGGAAGTCCCTGAGTGTGGATCTGTCCCAGAACAGATCCAGAGAATAGACTATCGATTGAAGGAAAATGTATCGTATCGGTCAGAATGTATGCCACATTCTATTGGTGGAGAAGAATCTGCCCAAATTAAATGGATGTATCCCAGATTAGGGAGTATGTACCTCCAGATCATGGGGGAAGTAACCCGTTGTATGTATCCCAGATTAGGGAGAATGTACCCACGATTGAGGAGGAAGTGCTTCGGATAGGGAAGCTGTATCTCAGATTATGGGTAATGTACACAAGTAGGGAGGAAATATGTATTCTGTGAGAGTGTTTACACATTTATCTTTATGTTTAGTAATTATAACTGATGATCCTCAAACAAGAAATTCGACCTTACATTTGAATCGGTTTCTTTTAAAAGGGCGTAAGTCCTTGCAGCCAAACTTGAAGGAAATCAGAAAAAAAATCCTGTATGCCGCTATTCAAGAAAATTGAGGATTTTCAAAAGCGATTTCTACTCTCTCTGAGACCTCATTCGCATGCCCTTTCAATTGCAAACGATGCTCCTCGGGTTTTAGAACAGAAAAATGAAAAAAAAAAAAAAATATTTTGTGGACTTACGCCCTTTTAAAAGAAACCGATTTATTTGTTGCTGTAATTACACAGGATTGTGAGGATAAATCAATCTATACATTTAAGTTATCTTTGTTTCCTTCGAGATTTTTATATTGTAACAAATCTTCAGGTTTAGGGACGCCAGGAAAGAAACTCGTTCTTCCTACTATTGGGACCTTGAGCGTGAAATAACCCAACAACCAGCTGCTATTCAAGTTGAGTAAGACGCGAGGAGTGCACTCGTATCAAAGTCAATCCCCAGCGGAGTTGAGAAAGATTTTTTTAAAAACTTGAAAGAAGGAGGTGAAGGAAAAAAAATCAATTGGTGCCGCGTAGAAGTGCTAATGCAAGGCCTGAGTACCTGAGTAGGCTCTGCTAGAGGCCGATCCCAGCGGGTAATTGGTTTCGCGTAATTTCTTAATCAATTCTAAAACCTGTCCAAGATGAGGATTGTAAAAGAAATGCATTGATGACGCAGCCTTGAGCGTTCGCTTCACGGATAAACGATTCTAAATGATGGAATCAACCTCCTGCTTGCCTTCAAAGTGCTGGAAGCAAATCCTGCTAGGATTATCCTAGTATGTCGTAGATCAAGGGCAGATAATGCAGACTAATTTAGTAAGGGGAGAAGGGAGATTACAACTATTCAAGAGTTCCTATATAGGTGTACAAGAGTAGTAAAATTATCTGGAGTTGAGCCTTGTTGGCAGTAGGGAGTGTGCAGTACTGCGTCTTTTCATAGATTAACAAAGACTAAATAAACTGATATGGAAGTTTTTTTTATTTCAGCAGGCAGGTGAGAAAATGTTTAAGACCCTTAGGTGGAGTTGGATCTCGTAAGATACCTGGAAGGGTCCGCGTCTTCAGGTTATATGGGATTCAAACCCACTAAAAAAAAAAAAAAAAAAAAAAAAAAACACTTCCTTTTCTCCCATGTCGGAACTCAGCCCGGAACCGTTAAACACATTACGGACCAGGTCCTCCCTCCTCTCTCTTTCTCGTTCTAAGAGTATCTTCCTTGTTAGGATGCTCCCCGTGTACTCTGCCACAGAAGTCCAGCTCGTTTCACCTTCCAGGATCCTGCAGACAACAGCCTCTGGCGTTGAACTCTGAGGAGTAACTCAAGGTGTGCCATCAACTGGTCTCTTTCACGCGCCCATTTGGTGCATTTGGAGAAGGTGTGGAGCACATCGTCGTCTTTGTTCTGGCAGTGTAAACATCTTGGGGCAGATACATTTCCATTTTATGTAGATAGGTTTAAAACAGTCCATCTCCTGTAAAGAACTGCGTGAGGAAGAAGTTCACTTCTCCATGTTTCCTTTCCATCCACATCTGAATGTTTGGCACCAGCCGTGCTGTCCACCTTCCTATATGTTTTCCCGTCCGTGTATGTTGCCAGTTTGCCATTGTTCCACCTCTTTCTTCCTTTGCTGTGCAGGTCCTGTCTTCATCATCCCTTCTGCGAAAGATTCTTTTCCTCTCTGAAGCCATCAGCTGAATGGGTATGACACTCGTGAGGACAAAGGCGGGTTCTGATACTGTTCGGTAAGCGCAGGCGGTTCCTGGGGCTCCTCTTCACTGCACATTTACTAATCTCTGTCGGAAATAAACCACACTGAATGCTTATACAAGACAATTGACTGCACGGTAGTCTTCATTAAGCGTCTCTTGAACGGCCTAGGCCCATTTAAGTTCCTCATAAGGTGACAAAGAGCTGCTGTTTTTCGTGCTGCTCTATCTTCAGTTCTTCTTATACAGGGTGTCCCATAAGTTATCCACTAAACTTCGGGAGGAGTTTCTACAACTAATTTGCAACAAAAATATATCATAGCAATTTTCTTTAAAACCCCTTAAAATCCGACTTTTTTACTTTTAAGATGTTTTTCGTGTTTTCGACCATACACCTTTTAAACGGTCATAACTACCTTAAATTACACTCAATAATCAAAAATAAGGATACCGTTGTGTGGTGGACGCCTCAGGGCGTCCCCACTACCGCCCCCAACTGGCCTGGAGTAGGTGCCCCTTCTCCAGCCAGCTAGGGGGTATAAATAGGGCCGGATGGCCCAGAATAAATCAGACTGTGTCTCAACCTAATCGCCTTATTATTTTAGCTCTTAAGAACCTCTTGTCCAATTGACCAACCATATTGAATTATAAATCTGTCTCCATTTAACTGTCGGCCATTATAGCAGCGCAACACACTGGTAACACCGACGTTTGCAGCCATCATACTTCGCCGAAGTTCGCTGCCATCTTTGCACGCCATTCGCCTCCGTCGAGATATCGCACCTGCGACGCTCCGGACCGGCCACCATCAGCACGACGACATTTTCCGTGCCCTCCATTCGCCTTCCGTCGAGATACCTCACAGAGACGCTCCGGAACCGGCCATCAGTAGCACGACGACATTTTCCGTGCCCTCCATTCGCCTTCCGTCGAGATACCTCACAGAGACGCTCCGGAACCGGCCATCAGTCGCACAGCGACATTTTTAATACACCCATCTTGTGCAGCCATCATCGTCCGTCGAGATCCCGTGTTTACGACGCTCCGGACACGTCGCACTGCGACCATTCTAACCCGCCATTCAGCTCCACTTGCTTAAGGACGCCGCGAATCGGAACTCGCATTTGGGGCTCTCAGAATCGATCTGTCACTCATTCATTGATTGACCGCCGGACGAGAGTGAACGGGACCCCCCTCCTCGCGGCGACCCCCCACGAGGCCCGCTCTCCTTCTACCTGGCGCCTCACAGCTGTTCACGTTACGTCAGCCCCCGCCGCGCCCGTCTACGCTCGACAGGGAATCCCCTCTCTTCCGGGAAACTCTCGGCCCCCTTGTACGAATCTCAGCTATTTAACGAGAAATTCGCCGTTGATTACTTGCAGACCACTGCCCATCAGCTTCGGGATCACTTCTCTTCTCTTCTGGTCTCCACTTCGGCTCACCTCGACCTTCAGCTGCCATTTCTCCGCATCGAAGATCAATCTCTCATTCCTCGAAAATTTTTTTTTTTAAAAAAAAATTATTAGAGGAATAGAGGCGCCATCTTGCACGGCCAACTTCAAGTCTCGGCTGCCGACCTTCGAAGAACACTCTATTTTCCTCGAAAAATTTTTTCTAAAATTTATTAGAGGAATAGAGGTGCCATCATTACGCCATTTTTCACGGCCAACATCGAGCCTCGTCTGTCGAACTTCGTAGATTACCCTACCTCCTCGAACATTTTTTAAAAAAAAATTAATAGAGGGGTAGAGGCGCCATCATTACGACCCGCTCCCGACAGAACCCGCGGCCGCCACCGGCCCCAACTCCGCAAACAATCATCATGGCTGCACCTACCAAGCTTCCGCAATATGACCCTTCGCTTCCATCAGTATGGATTGCCCAGGTTCGACTCGCGTGCGCCAACGAGGACCTCAAAACAGAACCCGAGCAATTTCGGAGAGCCTTCCTCGCCTTGGACGTCAAAACAGCAGAACTAGTGGCGGACATCGACGCAAGTTCACCTACCGCTTTCACTTCTCTCTGCAACCGACTCCTACAAGCTCACGGACCTCGTGACGGATCGGACCTCTCTTCAATCCTTCAGAACAACTCGCTGGACGGATCTTCAGCCGCCGCACACGCACGCCTGCTTCGCAGAAAGCTACCTACTGACACACCGGCCTCCATACTTCGCTCCATATTCCTCCGGGCACTTCCTCCTGACATCCGCTTAAATGTCGCCGTCTCGACTGAAACGGACATCGACAAACTGGCTGCCATCGCCGACCGCCTACTGCCCCTTCGGGACAACTCGTCCTCCACGGCCGCCACTGCACTGCAGTCCACTTCTACCTACTCCTCCGACGACAATGGAGACTCAGCCGACGACGCTACACACATAGCCAGCGCTGCTAACAGAACACGCACCTTCAAAAAACCTTCACAGATGCCTCCCTCGCGACAACGTTCATCACAGATGCCCTCCTCGCGACCACGAAACTTCGCACGCTGTCGCATCATGCCGCAACAGCAAGAACAACAGTACCCCCCAGACCGGCGCTCACCATACTGCTACTACCATCAAAGATGGGGCCCTACCGCGATATACTGCCAATCACCATGCTCCTGGAGACAACACATGCCAACGGGAAACGCAAACGCACGGTCGCCAAGGTGGTAACGACTGTGCATAACCGACCCAACCACCAACGCCTGTTCATCAAATGCAAACGCTCAAATTACGACTTCTTAGTCGACACGGGAAGCGATCTCTCCATTTTACCCAACAACCATTTGAACCGCCGCCGAGAGACTCCATCTTCCACGCTACTGGCCGCCAATGGCTCCAAGATTACGACCTACGGCTCTCAAACTGCGACCGTCCATCTTCCCAAGTTACCTCCGTACGAATGGACCTTCACAGTCGCCAACGTCAGCACAGCCATCTTGGGAGCCGATTTCCTCAGCCACTATGGCCTCCTCGTAGACCTTCAAAACCTCCGGCTCATTGATTCAGCCTCCCAGTCGTTTCTTCCCGGCCACTGTCTCATCGCTTCACCACAGGAGTCCTACTGCTCCGCTGCCTGCGCTCCACCTCGCTTCCAACGTCTTCTAGACGCCTATGAACCCTCATTGCATCCAAAATCGGCGCCCGTCTATCATCACATCGTGACCACCGGTCCTCCCTGCCATGCAAAACAACGTAGATTGGCTCCGCACCTCTACAACCAAACAAAGGCCCATTTCAACGAAATGCTGCGCTCCGGCATCGTCCGCCCTTCCAATTCACCTTGGTCAAGCCCACTCCACGTAGTTCTCAAACAAAATGGGGATATTCGACCCGTCGGAGACTACAGGGACCTCAACCGAGCTACAACTCCGGACCGCTACCCGATCGGCCACCTGCATGATTTCACACTCGCACTGCATGGTTCCACCATTTTCTCAACATTCGACTTATCGAGAGCCTTCTTTCACTGCCGTATAGCACCCGAGGACATTAAAAAAACTGCTATCCTGACACCATTTGGACTCTACGAATTCACAAGAATGAACTACGGCCTACGAAACGCCCCGCAGACATGGCAACGCTACATGGATTTTATACTCCGAGATCTCCCGTTCGCATACGTCTACTTAGACGACATTTTGATTGGATCGCCGGATGCCGAAACGCACTTCCACCATATATCTCGCTTACTTCATGTCCTCGCTTCCTTCGGGCTTTCAATCAACAAGGCCAAGTGTCAACTCGCCCGGAGCCAAGTCAAGTTCCTAGGACATTTGGTGGACAAAGATGGCATCAAACCTCTACCATCGAAAACTGCGCTCATCCGGAACTTTCCTCTTCCTCAGTCAGTAAACGATCTCCGTACGTTCCTCGGGCTCATCAATTTCTACCGCAGGGCTATACCTCACGCCGCGCACTCGTTAATGCACCTCACGAAGCTACTGCCATCAAATCCGAGAAAAAACGACAAGCGCCCAATTTCATGGCCTCCGGACGCTCTCCATCATTTCGAAAAAGCTAAGCAACTCCTCGAATCATCCGTCCAGCTAGCTCATCCTCATCCGTCCGCTCAACTCATCCTCCATACCGATGCATCTAATTTTGCCGTTGGAGCTGCCCTACATTACCAACACAACGGAACACTGTTCCCTCTCGGATTCTTTAGCAAAGCTCTCTCTCCCGCACAGCGGAACTATTCAACGTTCGACAAAGAACTTCTCGCAATATACTTAGCGATCATCCATTTCCGCCAAACCATCGAGGGTCGACCACTTACGATCTCCACGGATCACAAACCCCTCACTACGGCGTTGACCTCGCTTACAGACACCATGCCGCCCATCCGACTTCGTCATCTGCGCTTCATCTCTGAGTTTACTTCCGACATAATATATCGTCCCGGAGCCTCTAACCTTTCAGCGGACCTCTTCTCGCGAATCAACCACACATCGGCCGTCTCCATCGTACCTCCCACGGCCATCCGTGATGCCCAACTTAATGACCCACACATAGAGAACATGAATCTCACGCCGGTCACTCGGGACGGAATTACTCTCCTCTGCGACATGTCAGATTCGTCGCCCCGACCTTACATACCTTCTACACTTCGCCCTGACATTTTCAACATGATTCACGGCTTGTCACACCCGGGCATCAAAGCAACCACGGCACTCCTACGCGGACGATTCTTCTGGCCGAACATGTTGACTTCCGTAAAAACCATGACACGCGCCTGCCCTTCCTGTAATCGCGCAAAAGTGACGCGACATATTCGCGCCCCACTCGGCCGCTTTAACGACATCGAACCGCTACTTCACATCCACGCAGACATTCTCGGGCCCCTTCCCAGAAGCGACAATTTCAAATTCTGCCTAACAATGATCGACAGAGGCACAGGATGGACCGAATGTGTCCCCGTCCGTAACATCCAGGCATCCACCATCATCCGCGCCATTTTCAATTCATGGATTTCACGTTTCGGGGCCCCTCGCAATATCACCACCGATCGAGGAACACAATTCATGTCTCATGAATTCGCGAATTTCTGCCGCCAACATGGGATCACTCACAAGCCTACAAACGCTTATCACCCACAGGCCGACGGAATCATCGAACGTTGGCACAGAGTCCTTCAAGAAGCCATCATGTCCACCTCATCCCCATCATCATGGGCTCGGGACCTTCCCTCCATCATGCTCGGGCTACGCAATCGGCCCTCATCAGATGGTTTCTCTCCCGCTCAGCGTTTGTTTCATTTAAACCCTCGCCTTCCCGGCGATATTTTCACTCCCTTAACACCAAACGACATACCAGCGCTATCTCATGATTCCTATCGGAACTTCGCCCGCTCTTATTATCCGGCCTCAATGCGGAACGCTACTCACGTCTACGTCAGAGTGGACACGCCCAGAACAAAGCTTGCACCCCCCTACATCGGTCCTTTTTCGATACTGTCCAACGACGGGAAGACGCTTGTTTATCAAGACGACTCGGGGGCAAACAAACAAATCTCCGTGGACAGATGTAAACCTGCAACGACACACGCTCAAATCGCCGGATCCCCTTCTACTGTTTCTTCCCCCTCTTCGCACACACTTGGTCATTTCTCCTCGGCAACGTCTTCATACCGAGATGAGCAGCCAAACATTGCGCAACGATTTAAGGCTAACACCGTCACCACCGCCTCCGCCGCCGCCTCCCCGCCTCTCGAGCACCACCGCAACGGCCGTCCTACCCACCGTCCGAAAACCGACGAGACCGCTGCCTCCCGGCTCATCAAAAAAACCGGAGGCTACGGCACAATCAAAAGAGTCGGCCACCAAACCACTCCCGCTGCCCCCACGACAAATCATGTCCATAACCGCGGCGATGGATCCGCCGAGGCCGCCCCTACCGTCACTCTCGTTCTCAATTCCGCCCTACAAAGGGAACTGCGCGGACTGTTGCATTCATGGGTGGCACATGCCTCGGACATCTTCAATCACAACGCAAACACCAATCCGGACTTCACCTCCGACGCCGCCGCCATACACGCCCACCCCCATCACGGATTTGAGGGCCGCATCACAGAGATCGACATCTCCAAAACCGCCGCCTCCGAAATCACGCCCCAAGTCTTCGGTTATAATTCCTCGCCGCCGCCGCTCGCCCAGCCGCCGCCGCCCACTCAGTCCGGCCTCCCGACGCCGAGCCCGCCGCTGAAAATTAAAAATTAACATTGTATTTATATCGTTTTCTTTAATAAACATAAAAAAAAAAAAAAAAAAAAAAAAAAAAAAAAAAAAAAAAAAAAAAAAAAAAAATAAATTAAAATAAAATAAAGGAGAAAAAAGATACAAAAAAAAATGGATGGAAAAAAATATCTCCTCCACCATTCTTCTCCAACCCTTTCCTAAAAAAAAAAAAAAAAAAAAAAAAAAAAAAAAAAAAAAAAAAAAAAAAAAACATATATATACTCACCCTGCTGGTGTGCCGCCGCTACTGCCGCCGTGCCGCCGCTGCTGCCGCCTTCCGTCGCCGCTTCCGCCGCATCGCCGCCGCTATCCCGGACCCGCCAGCATCGCCGGCCAGAGACCTCCAGCCTGCGCCTTCCGGCCCTTAACCACTGTCCCCCCACAGCAAGATATTTTTTTCATTTTTTCATTATTATTTTGTATCTGGGGGGGGAAGTGTGGTGGACGCCTCAGGGCGTCCCCACTACCGCCCCCAACTGGCCTGGAGTAGGTGCCCCTTCTCCAGCCAGCTAGGGGGTATAAATAGGGCCGGATGGCCCAGAATAAATCAGACTGTGTCTCAACCTAATCGCCTTATTATTTTAGCTCTTAAGAACCTCTTGTCCAATTGACCAACCATATTGAATTATAAATCTGTCTCCATTTAACTGTCGGCCATTATAGCAGCGCAACACACGTTGAAAAGGGTGTTAGCCAACTGCGACCCATGAGCTTTGCGTCGCTACCTTCTGCGACCCGATGTTTTTCTCGCGGACTATGAACTGCGACCCGATGTTCTTCTGGCCAGCTACGAACAGCGACCCGTTCCTCTTCCACTCGAGAGCGGCGTCTTATCTTATCTTATTAGTCTCTTGCTTCAGGCTCCAAATCTTTCAGCGATAGAGGTAAGGATATTTACGTGCTGGATGGATTCAAATATCGATTCCACAAAATGCTCGCGAATGACGTCCAAGGATGGCTGTGCACAAAAAATACCTGTAAATCCTATTTCAAAGTAGACTCCTCATTCGCAGTTCTTGAAAGGGCGGAAAATTCAAACAGTGGGCTTAGCTGCTACCTACAAAACTGACGACGAAACTTCGAACTTCTTGAAATTATTTTTCGGTTTGCCCTTTCTGCACCCTCATGAAGTCACGAATTTCTTCGAAGACGAATTGTTGCCACTGAAGCCCGACGACACAAGGGTAAGCCAATTTTTGGACTACCACGAAAAAAATTACGTAATGCCAACGTCTAAATTTCCTCCAACCATGTGGGCTGAGTTTTCCTGTTCAGCGAAACGGACCACCAACAGCTGTGAGAGCTTTCACGCTAAGCTGAACAGCTTGTTCTACAAGTCGCATCCTCACATTTTCATAATTATTGAGGCACTGAAGGAGCTGCAACAAGATAGGTACTTATATCCTCATTCGGTCGCAAATGCAGCGAAAGGTTGATAAGGAAAGCTACCTGCGGGAGAAAATGGCATCTTTGACCACTGGCGCGATAACTACAATGGAATTCGTCAAGGCAGTTTCGCTGAAATGCTTGCCACTTGTATAACACACTATGTATTTGACAATTTTTGGGGCGTAAAACAGTTAACGCTAAACGAACTGTTACAATATAACCGGTCGCTAATGGTAGCGAGACGGAAAAAGAACGGGTCGCAGACGGTTATCGGGCAAAACTTTGATGGGTCGCAGTAGGTAGTTGGTCGAAAGAAGGTTCGGTCGCAGTTGGTATAAACGGGTCGCAGTTGGTCATCTTCGGTTGAAAAGAGCGTAAAATTTAACTGGAAAGGATTGGTAATAGGTCTAGGAATCCATATCAGCTGATTGAGCGAAGAAACCTTGCTCGTATACCTACTTGAAGTTCATTGAGAGGGATTGAGAATAGGTCGAGGAATTCAGATCAGCTGGTGTACGCAGCCTCCAAGGAACCTTTCAAAGTGATTGCGAGGAAGTTGCATCAGCTCCTTCTTTTTATTTGCGAGAGGAATATGAATCGAAGTTCAAACAGCTGATGTAACTTCCTCGCAATCACTTTGAAGGGTTCCTGAGAGGCTGCGTACACCAGCTGATCTGAAATCCTCGACCGGATTCTCGATCCCTCTCAATTAACTTCAAGTAGGTGTATGAGCAAGGCTTCTTCGCTCAATTGGCTGATATGGATTCCTAGACCTATTCCCAATCTTTTCAAGTTAAATTTAAGGATATGAGCTAGGCTTCTTAGCTCACCCAGCTGATTTGAATTGCTCGACTTTCCCCAATCCTTCCCACTTATTTTTAAAAATATGAAGTTTTTCTTCGCTCAGCCAGCTGATCTGGATCATGCGACTTATTCCCAATCCTTTCCAGTAAACTTCAAGGATATGATCAGGGCTTCTTCGCTCAACGAAACCCCTGTAAGAGACTTTATTTCGTCAAACAGGACCTACGCACCGAGTTTCTTGAAGACGTGTCGTGAAAGATGAAGAGTAAAAGTGGGACCGATAAATCCGATGAGAAGTACGTTTTAATAATCAAACAGCTCATCAGTCTTTTCTGTATTCGTTCCAATCAAGAGGCTGAGTATTGAATTTCAGCCCTCTTGGACTAACAGAACAAAGTTAAATGTTAAGAATCGATTTAAACTCATGATATTCTCGTATTTTTGTTGAAAGCTCAGAGACTTCGACAAATTTCGAAGCATTCTAGGGACAAGCATTACCTGAAGCTCAATTGCGGACTTTCTCAGAATTTCAACTTTCCAGAGGAGTTTTCATTTATTTCACAGGGACTCAACAAATGCAACAACCTACAACAGTTATTCTGCATAGATTTAAAATTAACGAGATCTCGTTCCTGTACGGGAAATATACGAAAATACGTTAAAAACGAGGAGACTGTGGGCGAAGCGTGTGCCGGAGATGGAAGGACGAGGAAAAAAGAGCAAAAACCCTCTCAGGACCCGTTGGACGACATTTTTAGTTCAGCCGGCCGGACTTTTGGGTCAGCGGACTCCACGAAAGTCGCTTCCAGGGTCTCTTCGAGGTGAGTACTTTCCAACCAACTCTGGACAATCAGATAGTTGTGGGAGTCTGGCGATGAAGAGGGTCCCCATCATCATCATCGAATCCATCCATTGTGTAAACAGAAAAATCACATCTACGCCTTCAATGCTGAAGTCCTGCGGCAATGAAAAACGTCGTGGCCGACTTGAGGGTAACCCGTCCTGAGCCACAGAATTTAATTATATACGTTTTGCCCGTTACAAGGATTTCATGGCAGACAGACATACAGACAGACACGGGACCAAAATTGTTCAAGAAGGTCTAAAACGTAAAACGAGAGTACAAATTTTGATTTTGGAGAACTTTTTTTTCAACTTTGAAAAGTGAAAACAAAGCTTCCACTACCTTGGTAGAATCGGAAGCAAAATGAATTATCCCGTAAGTCTTTAATGATTTTTCTGAAAATCAGCCACAGAATACATTTATAGGTACATTCAGGGGCGTTGGGTGACCTCTGAAAGTGGTGGGGCACCATACCAGAAAATACATGAACTTGACCCTAGGATCACACATACCTACATACTTTTGCGACAAACAGAGGACCCAGTGGTGAAACATCACATCTCAACTTCATTCCAGTTAATGATGAAAAAAAAAAAATCATTTCTGGGACTCGAAAAGATAAAAATGTTAATTTGTTACTAAAACATTAAATATTCAATTTTTTTAAAACGAAAAGCACATAATTTCTTAATCATAAAGACGAGATCATAAAAAAAAGTGTCTCAACAAATTCTACATATTAGTCGAAATGTCTATAAGGCTTTTCGAGGGTCATATTCCCTTTGATGACTTTTAATTGTCTTTTGCATTTATATATGAAAAGTTGTGGAACTGAAGAGCACCAGGCTGCCTATTGTATTTCCCCATACCGAAATGTTGAACAGAAACGAAAAAATACGATAAGTAGGTAGGTAAGTCTAATCAGTGGTCAACTCCATCAGATCGTATTACAACAAACACCAAGACGACTTGAAATGCAGGGAAAATGGAATGGAAAACCGAAAATGATAAGAGTTTCTGGTCAGGAACGTAAACTGTCATTGTTTCAAGACACTTTAGGGAACACAGTAGGTAAAGAGCTCCAGAGAGACTAGTCATTTCGGAGAAAAACCCCTGAAGATAACAACTTCAGCAATATTTTAAAACTTCGTTTCAACTTACAATAGTTTTAACTTACTTTCATACCTATGTGATGAAATCTCTGTGTAGCAAACGCCATCCACAACAATGATAACACTCCAAAAATCATAATTTTGCTGTCAATCAGCAAAATTGTATCATGTCAAGATGTAACCACCCTCCTGTTTATCAGATAAACTTTATCTCTTGTCGGTTGTTTCCAGTACTGTTCTATGTTATGTACTGTGTAAACACACTAAACACCTAATCGTGCAGTCTGGGCAACATACTGTGAAAATCTGTAAAAGTAGGGAGTATCCATTCAATTTTTAACCCATCTATAACTGATATCAGAAGTACTCCATGCGTTTACATCCTATGATGAGTCCATTGTTATACAATGAACTTTCATGGCAACCTGAACAGAGTATCCATCCATCTAGTTGAATCAAAACAAGTCATCATCAGAAAGAATAAAAAATCGATTGTCTTCCAGGGCAGGGGCCGAGAAAGGGAGGGGATAAACTAAAATAACACTACTGCGCATGTGCAGAAGGAGAAAAACTATAAATAAACAACACGTTGGCATGACGACGCCGGGGTTTAGTGGGGTCTAGCCCCAGATCTTGGGAATTCGGGAGTGGAGAATCGATTGTTTGATACAAATCGATTGTTGGATACCTATCGATTCCATCTTACATCTTCTTCTCTCTCGTAGCAGGCCATGGAGACAGCCTTGGGCATGGACCTAGTAGGAGGCATGGAACCTAGCTCCATGGCCTCGGGTTTTACCATGGAAATTTGACATAATAACTGCATGTCAGTGTAGAATTATTTTTTACTTGTAAAAGCTCCATGCTTCCATGGATCATGAGTGAGTTTTGAGGAAAAAACTTTCTGCTAGGGATTTTTTTCTACTTTGTGGAGAACACTTTTTGAAGGGAGTTTTTCCAACTTTGGGGTAAAAAATCTAGGTTACAGTGAGAGAAATTTTGCCGGGGCTAGACCCAAAGTGGCCTTATGGACGCCACGCCCCTGGGTACATCAGTTATGAGACTAAACAGTGCTCATGAGTGAAGTGCATTTCCGAATGTCTAGGAAGTCTAAAGGGACTCGATCATAGTAAACATTGTGCATCATGATTCCTATGAAATATTGACGGCGCTCCGCTACTTCCATCAATTCCAGTTTGGTACAGTATAGTGATAAGTGAAAGTCCCTAAGAATTTGAAATATAAAGCTCACACGGGCATTCAGAGCTCTTTGCACTTTGGTGGTTACAGTGCTGTCAAGATTCATGTACGTCCATAATCAATAACCGGTAATACTTATGAATTGAGTACATTGATTTTCGCATTCCTGGGCAACGAATCCCCCACTCTCTTTACCCTTGCTGGTGTGCTAAGCATCCTACTACAGATATTAGTCACATACGGACCCCAAGAAAGTTTATTATTGAAAAGTAGACTAAGATACTTGAAAAGTTGGAGAATCTTATCTCGAATTATTATCAATAGCGATAGCGAACAAGATAGGGAAAGAGAAGGCGATTGATTGAGACAGAAAGGGAAAGACAGACCGACATCGACCCAACATTCTTCAAAGAGCTCTTAAATACAAATATTGCAAAAACAAATTAAATTTTGGAGGCTCCAAACTGTTTCTGATTCCTCATTGCTTCACAATTTTGACATTTTCATGTCTTTGCTTTGGCACATAAACTGAAAAATCGTCACGAAAACTCACTGTGTTGCGTAGAGAACAATAAAGTGTTTTCTTATTTTGATTCTTGGGAACTAACAACCTTACATCACTACCTTGTTGTGTAGAAAACACACATCAAAATGTCCCAATGTGTTGCAGACTCGTATGCAAGCATTTCAATATAACAACTAACAAACTTCCAACAAAAACATGTGTCCATGGACTGTAGTTACACTACGATCCTTCCTTATGACCTAAGATCGACTTTTTTACTCTCATTTTGGGAGCAATGATTCCAGGTGTATCAGTGCAAGGCAAAGCACGGACATCCACAGCTGATAAACTAATGGTAGTGCGCGAATGCCAGAAGATGAAACTGTTTCTCTTTATTTATCTAGTATTTTAGGCAAGAAATAGTCTCTACCTCTCCCCCCCCTCCACCAATGGTGCCAGTCTGGCACCAAAGCGGAAATACGTCGTAACGTTGAACTTTCATCTGTTAGTTGTGGTAGGCAGTCCGAAGTAGTTCACATCCGTATTCAATATGAAACAACAAAAAAAACCACGAAATATACGGTTTATGGTGTCCTGGCACCATGGTGGCACCACTATTAGTTCCATGGTGGTACATAGAATAATTCATGAAAACCCGGAGGTTTCATTTTGATTCACTAATTACTACTAATCCTACTAAATCCTCCGGATTAAAGGAACCAAATATTGAAAAATCGTATATTTTGTGAATATTATCCCCCCAATTGCCCCCTCTCCTTAAGAATTTTGATATTCTGGTTAAATGATGAGCAATTTGAAAGATTTTTGATTCGAAAAAAAAAAAAAACGCTGCAAATTATTACACAATGGTTTATTATTTTTCTATATCGATCACTCGTCTACAAAGCCACCAACCATTCAACATGAAGAAAAACATCGATCGCATTTCATTCAGCTAAAGTTTGAACGGAGATTAGGCCTCTTTTGCGATTCACACTCGTGTTACTGATTTATCGTACGTAAAACCATTAAATTCTCGTAGGGAGCGAACGGTTTGTTCTACCGAGCTCCACGTGGTCTCAAAAAATTCTAAAAAATCCATAGAATCTTAAATTGAAGGAAAAACAATACCTTTATATCCAAATTTTTTGAGTTAAGGCGTTTTCAAAATTTCAAAATTTAATTTAGAACCCTTAGAAGCGACCTACATACACCAAAATCTTCGGGGCACAACTAGACCCCAAATGGAGCCTACTTACCGAATTTCATCAAAATCGGTCAATGTTAAGTGGCAAAAGTGCCGCGTACGGCGGACGGACGGCCAAATTTTTATTCGATTTTTGGATTCTACGTACCTTGAAACGTAAACCATCAAATTTTGAGGGGTGTTAAAAAATTCTTTTTCTTGATCGATTCCAAAGGTTCATTATTGAAAATAGTAAACCAAAAGATACACGCAAATCGGTTGGAATTTGAGGTCTAGGCAGTTTTCAAGATTATGCCTGCAAACGCACGTTTTTCAAGCATTAACCCCCCTTTTTCCCCCCCATGAAAGAAAAAATTCGAAATTCCAGCGACGTAGTGCACAACTAGGTAGTTTTTTGCGTCGGACAAGAAAAGAACCACGAAAATCGTTTGAAAACTAAGGCCTGGGCAGACGACACAAGATTTAGTCACACACACAGACATACACCTATGGTTTTTTCGCGGATTTAGATTCAGAATGGTCTAACACGGATTAGTGTGTCGTTATTTTTTTTCTGTTGAGTGTTTCCCTCACCTTAGATCAATCGCATAAGGACGCCCAAGTCAAACTGTGGGACGTCCTAAAAACCACCGCTACATTGGTAGGCTCGGAAGCAACATGATAAACGTGAAATGTAATACTTTTATGTTTACAATTTCTCATAAATTGAAGAGAGAAAAAACACTTTATTGAACATTGTAGAAGGAATAAAGGTGAAGAAGGACTCCAGTCGAAACGTAATGGATTTGCCGAAAATTCAAATTGGTATGCCGAAAGTTTGCAAAAAATGTCTCTTAAATTAGTTGTCCCGATGTAAATATTCGAGTTTAGGGGTAGTCATGGGCTGAGAACTATGAAGAAGTTCCAATACACCTAAATAACCCGTAAATCACGCGAAGAACAGCCTGGCGGTTGATCTCTATCGGAATCCTTATCCGGTCCAGTTAAAACTGACGATCAACTGTGGAATATTTTCTAAAACAACAGATAAGCTCGGCAGAGGGTATTTTTCTGCTCTGGTTTTTTTTTCACGTATAATTCTGTTGGTTATAATAACTGTTCTTTGGACTAGAGGAGAGGGAGTGATCAAAACCAGCTCTATCAGGTTTGGAAGGTTGACTCGAGAGAAGGAGCCGGTAGGAAGAATGTCCCTTATGTGTGATGTCCTGTCTGGATGATAACGGTCCTGCCCGATATCGCCCGCTCCTATCGCCCCCTCAACCTACCAGAGATGCATAATATAACAACTATGATTGTATTTCAACTCCTTTACCATCAAATTTTTGCTCCCTCACTACCGAAGGTAGGAAAAGCTTTCTAATGGTACAGAATGAGTGAGTTTTCTATGAAATATTTCAACCGATTTCCGTAATTTCTGACTTGAATAATTTTAACGTAGAATTGCTTCGGATTCGACCAAGGTAGCGATGGATTTAACTTTTCAAGGTTGAAAAAAAGTCTGCCAAGTGGGTGTGGCTCATAGCTTCCTCGTATCCATAACCCGATTGTATAGATGATCCGATGCATAGTAGTTAATCTCAAAACATCAATCTCTAAGTACCTTTCACTACCCTAATAGGGGACCATCTGCACGCCAATCTGAACAATCCTGAGAAATGTCGTCGAAATAGGATGGAAAATGTAGAAGTTATGGCTGTTACAAGGAATTCACGTTCGCGCATGCGCAGCGGCTACTATCAGTCCGGGGGTGATGATTTTCATAGAGGCCCGTCTACACGCAAAACCGCACAATCCCTGGAACTTTCATCGAATTTGGATGAGAACTGTAGAAGTTTTGGCTGTGGCAATGATTTCATGACAGACAGACAGACACGGAACCAAAATTGTTCAGAAAGGTCTGAAACATAAAACGCGAGTGGAAATTTCGATTTAGGAGAACTTTTTTTTTTTGAACCTTGAAAAGTGAAAACCAAGCTTTGGTAGACAGCAAAGCCTTGGTAGACTCGGAAGGGAAAGTTCTCCAAAATCAAAATTTGCACTGGCGTTTTACGTTTCAGACCTTCCTGAACGATTTTGGTTCCGTGTCTGTCTGTCTGTCATGAAATCCTTGCCACAGCCATAACTTCTGCGTTTCTCATCCGATTTCGATGAAATTTTCAAGGATTATGCGAATTGGAGTGTAGATGGTCCCCTATGAAAATCATCACGTCAGACTGATAGTAGCCGCTGCGCATGCGTAAACGTTAAATCCTAGCCACAGCCATAACTTTTACATTTCTCACCCAATTTCGATGAAATAGTTATGATTATGCGGATTGGCGTGTAGATGGTCCCCTATGAAAATCGTGGCCCCCAGATTGAAACTATTTTGTGCGCATGCGCAAACGTGAAATCCTTGCCACAGCCACAACTTCTACATTTCCAACATTATTCAGAGATTGTGCGGGTTGACGTGTAGAGTCTCCTATGAGGAAAGTGCAAGATGTTGTCTAAGTGCATTTAGAGATTGGTGTTTTGAGATTAGCTACTATGCATCGGATCATCTATATAATCGGGTTATGGATAAGAGGAAGCTATGCGCCACACCCACTTGGCAGACAACAAAAAACTTTTTCCTCGGTCTCAGCAATCAATTTGCTGAGCGCGTTTTACGTATTTTTCCAGATTGTTCTCCCCAACCTAGGGGCTCTAAATTCGCTAATCTATCCCATGGACTTACGCCCTTCTGAAAAAAATTGTGTAAGTACAATCTCACTTTTTATGAATTACAGGCTTTCTGAAACCATGATAAATTACTTCATTTGTCATTGGCAACCCGGAAAGTCGGAAAACACAGTTGCTATAGAAATGAAAAAAAAAAAAAAGTCTGCCAAAGGACATGGCAAAATTTGCCAGTATTTAATACTGCCGCGTGAAGGAAGAACGACTCAACTCGAAAATGGTCGAAAATGGGGTTTTTACGTATCCCCTCTAATTTTTCCCCCACCTCTCCGATGAACGAGTCAAAATTTCGAAATTCACCCCGGAAGGGGTTGAAATCGTTAGGGGTGTAATTTGAAAATTGCCTAATTTTAAGCAAAAACGTCTCAACTCCATGCTTTTTAGGAAAAACATCTCAACTCCTCGATTAAAACACCCTAACTAGCTAGATTTACTATTTATTTGTGGAGAAAAAAAGACTCAACTCGCTGAAAACGCCGTTGAGTGGTTTTTGTTGGCTTCAATATCGGGTTGAAGCGTCTTGTATGGTTCTCATGGACTCAAATGACACGAATCGATTGAAGGTACGTGTGTGAAGAATAATTGTAACAGTCGATTGAGTTGAACAACATATGAGGTCTGAAAAAAATGGGGTCATGGGAGTGATCTGAAGTGAATTTATGGCGAGTTTTGCAGAAAAACTTCGAAGCTGATTTCTGGGATTTCGAAAATTTTGAGTTGAGTCGTTCTTCCTTCTCACGGCAGAATAGCTTGCTCGTATTCATAACCCCGATTTATAGATTGATGATCCGATACATAGTAGCTAATCCCGAAACATCAATCTCTAAATACTCTGCACTTCCCTCATAGGGGACCGTCTGCACCCCAATCCGCAAAATCCCAGAAAATTTAATCGAATTCGGTCGAAACAGGTAGATGGTGAAATGATTCTACTCAAACCTGAGCTTTATCCAGTCAAGAACGTAACGTAGTTGAATAGAAAATTATTGGATTGAAGAAGAAGGATAAGATACATCTGGTATCGAAGGAAACATAACTATATAACAATCATAACTGGAGTTAACTTCACTACATTCTCCCCGCCTAGGAGAAAGTTACGTAGACCTTCAAGTACGCAGGAGGACGGCGATTTCTAGTCGGGCGAAGAGACTTAGTTGCGATTGGCACAGGTATTTCTTGACTAGGAGAAGCTTCTTCCAAAATCAAAACATTCTCAGAGCTTGCTGGAGGATTTACCACCTCTTGGAATTGGCTTGCAGGAGATTGATTGGATTGGATGTGCGAGTGAGATGGAGAGCTTGGTAGGGTGTAATGGCTAGCACTCCCATCTAAGAATTCTGAAACGGGCAATCTGGCCTGATGGTGTGATTCGAAATGAGGTGGCCTAAGATGGTTATTGAACTTTGAGAATAGTTGCACTTAGCGTCATTTAGAGTTAGTCCATATTTTTTGACAGCCGCTAAGAATTTCTGCAAATTTTGATCGTGGTCCACCTGAGAATTGCCACATACAGTAACATCATCAATGTAAGCATATACACCTTGGAGGTTCTCATCATGAATAATCTTGTTAATGAAGCGTTGAAAGCTACCCCGTTTGTCAATCCAAAAGCAATGACACGAAATTGATAAAGGGAACCTCAGGCTTCTGTGAGCTGCCGCTCAGCAGCTCACTGTTTCCCCTAACAGGCCATCAAGGCCATTAAGCCCTGACAACCCCCGGGAGAAAGACCCCAGGCCGCAGAGGCCAGTAAGCCCTGAACCACCCTCGACACAGGAAGACCCCAGGCCGCAGAGGCCATTAAGACCTGATCAGCAGCAGGAGAAGAAGCCCACAGCCACACACAAATGGGCGTGGCCATTCACCGTGCCCTCCCACCACCTTGGGCACATAAAAACCAACAACAATTGTCAAGCCAGCAGGAAGAGCCCTGATCAAGAAAGACCATGAGATCTGCTGTTTTTGGCATTGTTAAGTTGGCCAGACTGGAGAGGGGAGCAGTGAAATAGTGAGGTAGAGACCTGAACACCTCAGTCCTTGAAGCACGCCTAGCCAGCATAGTCTATGAAGCTATCCCCCTCGTCCGTGAAGCTCTCTCCCCCGTACCAGTGTCGACCCTGTATCGAGCTGTACACAAATCGTCCTCCTGCCTCCCAGTCGAACATTGTAGGCTATAACCTGTGAGTGGTGCTCCTCAGTGAAACCGGCTTTTGTCCTGCCTCCCCTGGAACTGTCCGAAGGAACCCCGACGCGATCCAGTCCGATCCCGGCTACTCCCCCTCTCAAGATCTACACCTCGCCTCTCATCGTGTTCGGACTAGCTACGGTACCCCGTCACGTGAGTGAACATAAGTGATACTCCTATTTATTGGCCAATAGTAGGTAGTCAGTGGAAAGTAACTCAGTAACTATAAGTAGAACAGTATTTGAAACTGGAACGTTGAAGTTAGAACCAAAAATCATACCTGTAACTAATCTTAAGCAAGCTGTAACACCTAGTCAATTCGAACCAATCACATTTGCTTCTCGTAGTAAGCCCTTCTGGCAGAACTGGGTCGTGGAACCCTCTAGTCTCATTTCATTCTTAATAAATAACCTTGCATTACTCTACATTTTCTTTCAGTCTTACCCTGGTTCTGATCCTGGTTCATGAGTATCGGGTATCGGTAAATAGGTAGTTAAATTCACTTGCACAGAAACGAGTAACTTAAAATCATTCTTTATTTTCAACAACCGATACACCACATTGGTACAAAACAGGTAAACAATTGCATAAATCTCAAGAGTAACTTCAAAGTATAACGCAGCCTCATCTCCCAAGCCGTATCGAGTCAAGCTACCAACGACACGTTACAAGCTAAGTATTATTCAATTTTCTAGTATAAGTCTTTGTCTTTTCAGTTGTTCCTGGAACCGTTACACTTCCCCCCTTTTAACAGTTAGCCCAAATTTAGAATCTTTATTCCCGATCGGATCGATACCCCGACCCAAGGCTTACACTTCAAATGCAGTAAATGGGCGATCAGCCTCTTGAATCGGGACCTGGTGATATGCACTTTTGAGATCCAGAGTGCTGAAAATTGAATTCTGAGCAATTTTGGAAACCATTTCATCTATGTTGGGTACAGGGTAAGCATCAAGAAGTGTGAATTTGTTGATAGTTTGAGAATAATCTATGCACATTCGCCTCTTACGATTTTCATTCTCAACAACAAGAACTTGGGCACGCCAAGAAGACTGGCTTTCTTCGATGATACCATCCGAAAGTAATTGTTCAACTTCTTGGCGAATGAATGATGAGTCTCTTGCGCTGTGCCTGCGGTACTTAGTGGCGATGGGTTTGATGTCGTCAGTGAGATTACTGAATAAGCGAACAGGTTCAATATTCACCTGCGCGACACTGCATATACTAACACTGCACTATACAGGGTGTAAGCCTAACTGGTCTGCCATACGCTGCCAGTCGATTCTACAACTAATTTGCAACAAAAAATGTCCCTTAGCGATTTTATTTTAAACCCTTTGTTTCCGAGTTATTTTAACTTTAAACTTTTTTTTCGTGATTTTGACCATATGTCATTAAATCGGTCATAACTCCGTTAATTAGCTGTGTAAATTACAATTTGAGGATACTGTTGGAAAGAGCATTAAATTTCCTATCGGATAGACGCCTTAACTTTTTTTTTGAGTCAAGGTTTGAGACATGAAAACGTCCTCTAAAAAGAGAATTTTACGTAATTTTGGAAACCTCGCATTCTTTCAATCTCAAATTGATCTACGAGAACCCATACTTTTTCAAGATGCAAGAACAGTGAAAACTGCACCAGAATCTCAGCTTTCCAATGGTATAATAAAAAAATACTCAACAACCGTATTTAGGGGAGAAATTCGGGGTTGAACGCGGAAAAACCTGCATTTTTTCAACGAAATCGGCGCTCCGCCTAGTCGATCTAAGGGGTCGGGCGATGGCAGTGGGTGGGTCGGCGCCGCAGTAGACCGCGAGGCCTCCGGAAACAGGAGGCCAGAGCGCTGATTTCGTTGAAAAAATGCACGTTTTTCCGAGTTCAAACACAAATTTCTCCCCTAAATTCAGTTGTAGAACATGTTTTGATTATACCGTTGGAAAGCTGAAATTCTGGCGCAGTTTTCACTGTTCTTGCATTTTGAAAAAGTATGGGTTCTCGTAGATCAATTTGAGATTGAAAGAATGCGAGGTTTCCAAAATTACGTAAAATTCTCTTTTTAGAGGACGTTTTAATGTCTCAAACCTTGACTCAAAAAAAAGTTAAGGCATCTATCCAATAGAAAATTTAATGCTCTTCCCAACGGTATCCTCAAATTGTAATTTACACAGCGAATTGAAGGAGTTATGACCGATTTAATGACATATGGTCAAAATCACGAAAAAAAGTTTAAAGTTAAAATAACTCGAAAACGAAGGGTTTAAAAAAATCGCTAAGGGACATTTTTTGTTGCAAATTAGTTGTAGAATCGACTGGTAGCGTATGGCAGACCAGTTAGGCTTACACCCTGTATAACAATCATAACTGGAGTTAACAGATGGTATGGTTGTTACAACGGTTTCACTATCGATTCAGGGGCGATGATTTTCATAGGGGACCATCTACCCGCAAAACCCCACATTCAATTGAAAATTTCATCAAAATTGGAGTTTTCAAGGATTTTATGACAGACAGCCTGTCACGCAGACAGACACGAAAAAACTCGAAACCAAATTTGTCCAAAACGTAAAACTCGAGTGGAAATTTTGATTTTGGAGAATATTTTTTGAAACCTTGAAATGTGAAAATAATCAAAGTTTCCGTAAGTAGGTAAGTAAGTCCGGAGGTACGCCCTTCTAAAATAAACCAGGATTTTCAAGCGCGATGTCTATCATGTTATAGACGTCATTCGCATGCCCTTTTAATTGCAAACAATGCGCCGAGGGTTGTAGGACAGAAAAATGAAAGGAAAAAACCAAAATGGTATTTATGTGGACTTGCGCCCTTTAAAAAACCCCGATTCATATGTACCTGGCGTTGAATATTTCTGATGTTTCATGACTTCCAAGCTTAGCACTGCCGTCCTTAGCAAGAAGGGCGTATCTCGGATTTTGGCGATTTTTAGGTTTTTGCATATCTAGAATTTTTGGAGTCTTCTGCACCTCATTCATGTACCTATGGGTACGAAAAGGTACACAAAAACGCTAGTAAAAAAGGGCGTATCTCTGAAATTTCTTGAAATCCTTAGGCGATTAGGCGTATCTCGTTTTTCCTAAGCCTAAAGGGCAGATATCATGCCAAATACCTTTCTCTACTAAGCAAGAAAGCCGCATCTCATGAGATACGGCTTTTTCGCTTAGCAAAAAATATGTTCTTGGCAACCAAAATGCTTAGCGGAAAAGCCGGATCTCGTAGGGTGCTCGCTTATTAATGATAAGTCACCAAACAAACTGGGCTGGAGGCTCGTCACCGAACTTTTCCATATGATTAAATTTAATAATCTGCGTAAAAAAAGAAGTAGTGTAGAAACAACTAACGAATCATGTTAAAAACCCCGGCTAAAATCTGCCAGGAAACCGCTTGAAGTGCTTGGAATGCTTAACAAAAAAGGCGTATATCTCGAATATCACCCTCATTTACTAAGCGGGAAAAGGCGTATCTCCTCTAAATTGGTTATGACTAGGGATGGCAACAATATATCGATATATTACGTTTGATATATCGATATATTTATATCGATATAGAGAACCGATATTATCGGTCAATATCGATATATTTAGCAATATATCGCAATCTGTTTTCAAGGAAAAAAAAATTTTTTTTTTTTTAGTAAAAATTAAATATTGAAATGAATGGACGAGAAGGGACGCCTGCACTTGTAAAAACATCAAGTAATTTTATTCCAAATTTTGTAGGTACCTACTGATGGGTTGATTTCAGAATGTTGACTTCAGCTGAGACATGATTGTGCACATAGTATTCACCTACAGTGGCTCTCAAGGCTCAAATACTTGACTTAAGCCAAAATTAATGGAGGCTCGTCCAGCTTAACACTACCTACTATACGAAGTGAAGCAGGTTTTCACAACAATTATTTTCAATTTTGAAGGATCATGATCGTCCACAGTACCTATACCCCTGTCAATTTATAAATTAATTTAACATTGCAATGACATTTTCGCACTTTTTTCCAGTTTTTAAACAATGAATTTCGATCATTCATACCCAGTAACTTTTGAAAGTAGGTTAATACGTATTTCACACGGTTTTTTCCAAATAGATCTTCCGATATGTCGAGTATATCGATATAATTCCCTCAAAATGATGTTAGTAACTTTTCTATTCACCTACCTACTTACTTCTTCAAGTTTTTCCTAGTCGATACTCCGATATATCCATAAATGTCATCCTAAATTATTTTTATATTGTTTTAAAACTATTAAATTCACCTACCTACTTCACATGTGACATTTTAAAGTAGATCTTCCGATACGTCGAAAAATCGATATCTTTTCTCCGATATATCGAAATATCGATATATTTTCTCCGATATATCGAAGGTATCGATATCTCATTGACGATATATCGTTTGATCGATATATCGATATATTTCATTCGATATGCCATCCCTAGTTATGACGTGAATTCCCATCAAAAAAAGGCCGTAGTAAGTTGGAGAATGATTGGACCTACCGTATGATGTCCCGAAAATGGGGTAAAGTATAATTGACTGGACGCGAAACTTAAAAAACGAAAAGTGCTTGTACTGAAAATCTTGATTTTTGGAGATGCGCCCTTCTTGCTAAGGACGTATCGGTGCATAGGAACTAAGGAAAGTTCCGGACGGACGGATTTTTTTATTTTTTTTATTTTATTTTTGGATTCTACGTACCTTGTAACGTAAACCATCAAATTTTGAGGGGTGGGGTGGGGGGGGGGGATTTTGTTTCTTTACTGAAAATAATAAACCAATTTGGTTCTCAGTTGGCAACTTCTACAACTGCCTAGAAACATTTCTATCGGATCATTATGAGACCAACTTAGTTGGTACTGGATGTAAGCAGTGATGCACGGGGAACCCAAAACTGCAGTCTTGCACCCATAAAATGCATTGCCCCAACAGTCCTGAAGTTAGGTTCACAGACCTTTACTCGTCGAAACTCTCGTTTTCTACTCAAAAAGTGAAACTCTTATCGAAAAACCGCCAGCCTTGTGCTATAACCTGACTTTCGAAACCCCCATCAGCTCCTTTCGAGATAACGTACAGAAATTTAGTTTTTTCTTTCGCCTTGGACGAAAAAAACCCGATAAAAGCGATGGACGAGCGATGACAGAGAGAGGAGGAGAAAAAGAAGGAAGATAAAAATTCTCGATAAGGAAAAATAACTCCTTTCAGAAGGATAGAAAAAATATGAGCGCACAAAGGCTAGAACTGGGGAAATTTATGCTCACGTCCGCGTAAAGCCACTGGCTCATCCGATAACCCGCAGATACGGCCGTAACCTTTTTTCGAGTTTTTTTTTCTCTTCGGGTTTTTTCTGTAATTTCCGTGGAGAATAAACAGCATCATTAGGAAGAATCTCGTTCATTTGGAGGGAGCGTTAATTGGGCATTAGCCAGTTGAGTGATAGGAGTTGGGGAGCGGGATGGACAGATAGGGAACAGACACGTCGACAATTATCGCCGATATTTTCGAAACGAAAACGCTATTTTTGGGGTTTTGCTTCTTCACTACCGAAGGTGGGGAAGCTTTGTATTCTTCGAGGTAAAAAAACGCTGCAAATCATTGCCCAAAGGTTTATTATTTTCTGTATAGATCACTGGTTCTCCATCAATAGCACCTACCACCATCTGTATTCTCCCTTGACCTTCCCTCTCAAATTTCAGCTTCCTGCGTTCAATAGGATTGAAAATGGCTTCGGAGCTCACTCAGCTGATCAGTGATCTGAAGAGCGAAGAAGATCTTCTCGAATGCTGGAGATGCCTGGAAGAGCGTCTTCCATTGAAAAGAGTGCCTTCGTCCAACGCAGTGTAACTTTTTTGGGAAGAGATATAGATGAAAATGAGATATAGATGAGAAACAAAAACCACGAAGCAGGAGTCAATCAAGAAAGTGCAGACTATGAAGAGACCTCATGATTTACATACTCTGAGAGTTTTCACTGGGTTGACTGGCCACTTTCGAGCATTTATTCCTAAGTATTCCGAGATTGTAAGACCATTGGATGATTTAAAGAAGAAGGGAGCACTGTTTGTTTGGACAGATGAGGCAGAACAGGCATTTCGTACGCTCGTGTCTAAAATTTCATCTTACCCAATCCTACAACTGCCAGACTCGAATCTCCCTTTCGGGTTATGCACAGATGCCTCGCAGTTTGGATGTGGCGCCATACTCTATCAGCGATATGTAAAATGCCGAAAAAACCAACAGCTGAGAGTTATAGGCTATTACTCTCATACCTTCACAAAACTAGAAGTGAACTACTCTGTGATGGACAAGGAGGCTTTAGCTGTCATAAAAGCGATACGGTATTTCCAGTCATATCTTGAAAGCAAAGAATTCACCGTACACACACATCATCAGGCCCTCACCTATCTCATGAACATGAATGAACCAAAAGGCAGACTGGGTGGCAGCTGTTCCTGATGGGTTATTGCTTGAAAATCAGTCATCGACATGGCAGAGAACTGGAAGATGCGGATGCTATATCAAGGCTGTGTTTAGAAGGCTCAAATGTTACCAGTATTACACTAACTAGAAGAACTCCAGACAAGAGAATATCGGTGATGATCGAGAATCTGGAGGGCATGATGGCTTCCTAAGGACGTATTTAAAATTGAAAACCCGTTTCTCCTGGCCAAGTATGAAGAAAGATGTTCTAGCTTACATTCGTAGCTGTCACCAATGCCAGATATCAAAGTTTAAATTTAAAATTAAGCCTGACGTTCTCATTCTGTCAAAAATGTCTACAAAACCATTCGAGACCATTCATTTGGACTTTGCAGAACTCTCAAAAAAATCTGAGACTCAGAGACAGACCAAATCGTTCCTTGTTGTTGTAGACGAATATACGCGTTATACCTATGCTAAGGCAATGAAGGAGAGCTCGCATGCGGTTTTGAATTTCCTCCAAAATTTCCCTCACCTAAAAGATGTCAACTGACAACGGCCCGCAATTTGTATCAACTGCTATTAAGAAATTTGCAACGGATCACAACATAACTCTCAAAACAACATCTCCTTATCACCCAGCGGGCAATGGCTTGGCTGAGAGGAAGACTCGGGACATCAAGCAATTTCTAGCTTCCTACCCAACTCATGCTGGAGGCTGGAAGACAACGCTAGATGCAGCGGTGAAACACCTGAACAGGTCCCACTCAGCAGGTTTAGGATGTTCGCCCCATTTTAAATTATTCGGAATACCTCCTCTCTTCCCAGCAGATTCGACATTTGGTATCTCCAGCGATATGTTGAAAGAAACCCCATTAACGGAAGCCCAACAGGACGCTTATCGCCAGAAGATGAAGAGTTATTTCGACCAAAAAACACTGCAACAAAGTACCGAATATCGCGGAAGGTGATCAAGTTTTGATACAGTTCGGAAATATCGGCAAATCACCAATCATTAAGGGCCCATACACCGTAGTAGAAATAGTGAGAATGGAGGGATTCCCGAAAACCGTCATATACGAATGCTGGAGACGCCTGGAAGAGCACTTCCATTCAATAGGATTGAAAATAGCTTCGGAGCTCACTCAGCTGATCAGTGATCTGAGGAGTGAAGAACATCTCCTCGAATGCTGGAGACGCCTGGAAGAGCACTGATCAGCTCAGTGAGCTCCGAAGCTATTTTCAATCCTATTGATCGCTGGAAGCTGAAATTTGAGAGGGAAGGTCAAGGGAGAATACAGATGGTGGTAGGTGCTATTGATGGAGAACCAGTGATCTATACAGAAGGGTGATCTTTACAGAAAATAATAAACCTTTGAGCAATGATTTGCAGCGTTTTTCACCTACCAACATTTTTTTTACCTACCAACTATTGGTAGGTACTACCTACCACACCATACTGGCTTCACACCTTCACAATCAAGTTTATTAGAAAGAACTAAACGCTTCACACTCGATTGGAAAAATAGAAAGCTTCATATGGAAATTTGATTACTGGTTACGCAGAAGGCAAAACTGTATACAAATCGAAGAAATGAACAGCGATCGCATATTAGTCCGATGAAATTTGAATGGAGATTAGACCTCTTTTGCGATTCACAATCATGATTCTGTTTTATCGAAGGAAAACCTTCAAATACTCGTAGGGACCGAACGGTTTGTCCTACAGAGCTCCGGGTGGTCTCAAAAATTTTTAAAAATTCTGTACTATTTAAAATTGGTGAAAAAACGATACCTTTATTTCGAGAGTTTTCGAGCTAGGGCACTCTTGAAAATTTCAACCCTTAATTTTCACCCCTTAGAAGTGACCTACATCAACCGAAAGCTTCGCGGCACAACTAGACCCCAAATGGAGCCCATATACCAAATTTGAACCAAATCGGTCCAGTGTTGCTAAGAAAAGTGCCGCGTACGGCGTACGGCGGACGGACGGAAATTTTTGGTTTATTATTTTCAATAATAAGCCTTTGGAATCGAGCAAGAAAAAAAAAATTTTAACCCCCCCTCAAAATTTGATGTTTTACGTTTCAAGGTACGTAGAATCCGAAAATCGAATAAAAAAATTTCCGTCCGTCCGCCGTACGCCGTCCGCCGTCCGCCGTACGCGGCACTTTTCTTAGCAACACTGGACCGATTTGGTTCAAATTTGGTATATGGGCTCCATTTGGGGTCTAGTTGTGCCGCGAAGCTTTTGGTTGATGTAGGTCACTTCTAAGGGGTGAAAATTAAGGGTTGAAATTTTCAAGAGTGCCCTAGCTCGAAAACTTTGGAAATAAAGGTATCGTTTTTTCACCAATTTTGAATAGTACAGAATTTTTAAAAAATTTTGAGACCACCCGGAGCTCTGTAAGACAAACCGTTCGGTCCCTACGAGTATTTGAAGGTTTTCCTTCGATAAAACAGAATCATGAGTGTGAATCGCAAAAGAGGTCTAATCGCCGTTCAAATTTTATCTGACTAAATGCGATCGCTGTTCATTTCTTCGATTTGTATACAGTTTTGCCTTCTGCGTAACCAGTAATCAAATTTCCATCTCAAGCTTTCTATTTTTCGAATCGAGTGTGAAGCGTTTAGTTCTTTCTAATAAACTTGATTGTGAAGGTGTGAAGCCATTATAGTGTGGTAGGTAGTACCTACCAATAGGTAGGTGTGGTAAAACAATGTAGGTAAAACCAATTGGTAGGTAAAACAATGTTTGTAGGTAAAAAACGCTGCAAATCATTGCTCACTGATCAGATCACTGATCAGCTGAGTGAGCTCCGAAGCCATTTTCAATGCTATTGAATGGAAGTGCTCTTCCAGGCGTCTCCAGCATTCGAGGATATCTTCTTCACTCCTCACATCACTGATCAGCTGAGTGAGCTCCAAAGCCATTTTCAATCCTATTGAATGGAGGTGCTCTTCCAGGCGTCTCCAGCATTCGAGGAGATCTTCTTCACTCCTCACATCACTGATCAGCTGAGTGAGCTCGAAAGCCAATTTCAATCCTATTGAATGGAGGTGCTCTTCCAGGCGTCTCCAGCATTCGAGGAGATCTTCTTCACTCTTCTGATCACTGATCAGCTGAGTGAGCTCTGAAGCCATTTTCAATCCTATTGAACGCAGGAGCTGAAATTTGAGAGGGAAGGTCAAGGGAGAATACAGATGGTGGTAGGTGCTATTGATGGAGAACCAGTGATCTATACAGAAGGATGATCTATACAGAAAATAATAAACCTTTGAGCAATGATTTGCAGCGTTTTTATTCGATTTTCGTATTCTACGTACCTTGAAACGTAAAACATCAAATTTTGAGGGGGGGGGGGGGTGAAAAAATTTTTTTTCTTGCTCGATTCCAAAGGCTTATTATTGAAAATAATAAACCAAAAGGAAGACACCGGAAACAGCCTCGCATGTGCTCTGGATTTGCTCAGTCATGAAGACCCAGGTGTGCCCGTAATAATTCTGCCCTGAACCTACTAGAAGGCTATCCTCGTCGTAGAGGATGGCCAGTATGGCTTGAGCCACACTTCAACCTGGAACAGCGAGGTTATCGTCCTGACCTCTTGGTGGTAACACCATCATTGCTCTGGCCAGAGATCACTCGCAGACATCAATACTTCCAAAATTAAAAAAATACGAAGTTGACGCATTACTAGAGGCTGCAGCATCACTTGCAAACATTCAGTGAAACCAACTAAAGGTGAACTATCATCTATCACCTGGCGAGGGATATGGCATGGCATGTCAGCCAAGGATCTGATTCGGGCTGGTTACCCACTGTTCATCCTAGAGTAGATGACCACCCGAGTCCAAACAGGAGGATCATTTATCTGGTCTACATTCAGGACTACGGCCACAAGACGGCGTGCCACGGCTCTTGCAAATGGGCCCCATGGAACTTGGAACTGAACTCGAACCCCATTGGAAGGAGAAGCCAGAATGGCATAGCCAGAAGAGACCCATACCGAGTTATTCAACACTCTCTGACTAACCGAGCAATAGCTTCTGCTCGTATGTCTGCCACTGGGAAAGCGTCTGGCCATCGTGTGAAACGATCAATGAAAGTTGAACTGAATTGTTTCCCTCTGACTGGAGGTAATGGCCCCACGATATCTATGTGAATGTGGCTGAACGTTTCATCTGGCTCCACGAACTTTCCAACTTTGCTCTTTGTCTTAAAATCTTCCCTAGCTGGCAGTCTTGACATTCCTTAACCCAGTTTCTTATGTCTTTTTCCATTCCATGCCATACTGCTCGGTCTTGTATCAATTTTAAGTATGGAACCTGGATGTGAAAGGCTGTGGAGCCGCTCAAAGATCCTCTTGGAGAATTCTGCTGGGAGAAATGGCCGGAATCTACTACCTCGAATCTCACCATAGATCTCCTTTCCTATTACCCTTACCTTCACCAATTTGAGAGAATTCCTTTAGTATTGCTCTAAAAGGACATACTTTCGTTGAAGCGGCAATGGTAAGCCGCGGAATCAGTCTTTCCTCTACCAAATCTGGAAGGAGCTGACGGTGATGCAAGAAATCTGCTCCAATCACTGGCTCTACATCTGCAACTAAAAAACTCCATGTAAAAGGTAAACCACACTTCAAGTTGAAAGTCAACTTCTTATTGCCATAGGTGGGAATAGTGATTCCCCCAATGGAGCCAACAAGCCCCGTATGTACTGCAGTCTTACAGTATTTCTTTGGTACGACTGACACTTCAGCCCTAGTGTCAATGAGGAATTTATGCCTAAACCACAGTCTTTAAAACGTCTGCCAAGTGGGTGTGGCACATAGCTTCCTCGTATCCATAACACGATTATATATATGATCAGATGCATAGTAGTTAATCTCGAAACACCAATCTCTAAGTACCTTCCACTACCCTTATATGGTACCTTATAGGGTACCATAAGCGTGTAGATGGTCCTTATAGGGGACCATCTACACGCTAATCTGGACAATCCTAGAAAATTTCATCAAATTCGGATGAAAAATTAAGTGAGTAGATGTATGTGATTGGATCAAAAAAATACTTAGCCTCGGCTGGGATTCGAACCCGCGACCCCTGGGGGACAGTTGAAGTTACGGCTGTTACGAGGAATTCACGTTTGCGCATGCGCAGTCGCTTCTATCAATCCAAAGGTGATGATTTTCATAGGGGACCATCTAAATATTAGTTTGTAACATCCCTGAAAATTTCATTGAAATCGGATGGAAAATGTAGAAGTTATGGCCGTTACAAGGAATTCACGTTTGCGCATGCGCAGTCGCTTCTATCACTCAGGGGATGATGATTTTCATAGGGGACCGTCTACACACCAACCCGCACAATCCCTGAAAATTTCATCAAAATCGGACAATAACTTCGTATAGTTATGCACGTTACAAGGAATTCATGACAGACACACAGACACTGAACCAAAATTGTTCAGAAAGGTCTAAAACGCAAAACGCGAGTGGAAATTTTGATTTTGGAGAACTTCTTTTTTTCGTCCTTGTAAAGTGAAAACAAAGCTTCCGCTACCTTGGTAGACTCGGAAGCAATATACAGTCGGGTTGGTTGCATTTTGTTGTTTTTGTTGTTGTTTTATTTTCAATAATGAACCTTTGGAATTGACCAAGAAAACATTTTTTTAACCCCCCCCCCTCCCGCCTAAAAATTTGTTGGGTTACGTTTCAAGGTACGTAGAATCCAAAAATCGAACAAAAATTTGGCCCTCTGTCTGCGGTACGCGGCACTTTCCCCACTTAGCATTGACCGATTTTGATGAAATGTGGTATGTAGGCTCCATTTGGGGTCTAGTTGTGCCCCGAAGCTTTTGGTTGATGTAGGTCACTTCTAAGGGTTGAATAATAAGGGTTGAAATTTTGAAAACGCCCTAACTCAACAAATTTTGACATAAAGGTGTTATATCAAAAATGGTCGTCATGTGAACGCGATGATCTTCACGTCGGCTTGTCGATTTCTATTGGTAGCTACACAACGAAGGTGAAGGATGGGACAGCACTTTCTGCCCGGCGCGTTACCGCCTACCGCAGGCAGGAGTGCTTAAAGGTTTCAGCTAAGCTGCGATCCTCGGCGCGATTGCTCGCCGACCGAAGGGAGGCAGTACATTTACCTAGGACTAGTTGGGGGAGACAACTCCTAGGCGAAATGGGGCGGAGGCTGGCATGATGTGCTTACCGAGACCTCCGAGTAACTTTTGGCTTCCAAGAGGTGGCGAGGTAGAACAAGAAATAATCAAGTCAATTGTTAGAAGACGAATGCTTGAAGGTGAAGCCCTGAGTCCTCCTTTCATACTAATTCAACAAGGTAAAGGGAGAGTGGAGAAAGGTGACGTCAAGTGACGTGTTTGTTCCCCCGTACCTCACTCTACCTACCTAGCACGATGAGTTCCTCAGGGTTTCCCTTGTGTCCTTTATTGGAGAACTTACATATACGAGTAAATGAGTCATTACAAAAGGTATTGGTTTCCATCAATTTTCAGATAGTATAGATTTTTTTGAGACCACGCGGAGCCTTGTAGGACAAACCGTTCGTTCCCTTCGAGAATTTAAGGGTTGGACGTACGATAAATCAGAAACACGAGTGTGAATCGCAAAAGAAGCCAAATCTCCGTTCAAATGTTAGCCGACCGAAATGCGATCGATTTTTTTCTGGTAATAACTGGTATGCTGGTGGTAACAATGGCAAAGCCGTGTTCTTCGCAGACGAGTGGTCTATATAGAAAAATAATAAACCTTTGTGTAATAATTTGCAGCGTTTTATAACAGATTCGGATTCTACGTCAAATTTCATGAAAAAATCATACCCGAACCAAATTTTTTATTGAGCGCAACCTGACTTTTTGAACGCTCTAAGTTGCGCAACTCCACAATTGCACAAAAACGCTGCAAATTATTACACAATGGTTTATTATTTTTCTATATAGATCACTCGTCTGCAAAGCCACCAACAATCCAACATGAAGAAAAAAATTTCTCCCTTGCGAGGGAAAAACATTAAATCATGTTTAATGTTTTTCCCTCGCAAGGGAGAAATTAGATTGCCGATCACTCAGCTGATCAGTGACCACTCAGGCGCCTTCAGCATTCTCCATTGACCCTGCTTCTCAAATTTCAGCTTCCTGCGTTCAACAGGAGAGAAAATGGCCTTGTAGCTCACTCAGCTGATCAGTGACCATCTTGGTACAACTAGACCCCAAATGGAGCCGATATAACGTGGTAACTAAGAAATCGGTCCGTGGTAACTAAGAAAAAAAAGCGTTGCAGATTTGCGTGTCGGAATTCACAGAATGACCCCCAGCCCTAAAACATTAAACATGTTAACATCGATCGCATTTCGGTTAGCTAAAATTTGAACGGAGATTAGGCCTCTTTTGCAATTCACACTCGTGTTTCTGATTTATCGTACGTCCAACCCTTAAATTCTCGTAGGGAACGAACGGTTTGTCCTACAGGGCTCCGGGTGGTCTCAACAATTTTTAAAAATTCAATACTATTTAAAATTGGTGAAAAAACGATACCTTTATTTCGAAAGTTTTCGAGCTAGGGCACTCTTGAAAATTTCAACCCTTAATTTTCACCCCTTAGAACTGACCGACATCAACCAAAAGCTTCGCGGCACAACTAGACCCCAAATGGAGCCCATATACCACATTTGAACCAAATCGGTCCAGTGTAGCTAAGAAAAGTGCCGCGTACGGCGGACGGACGGAAATGTTTTTATTCAATTTTCGGATTCTACGTACCTTGAAACGTAAAACATCAAATTTTGAGGGAGGGTTAAAAATTTTCTTTTTCTTGTTCGATTCCAAAGGCTTAGTATTGAAAATAATAAACCAAAATAAGTAAGTAAGTAAAGAACCATTTCAGGTTGGATTTTCGTCAGACTGCCATTCCTGGCGTCGCGGACGTCATCAGCTGACTTCCTAAGGGAAGATTAGAATTAGTTCTGATGATTTTGCTCAAGGCTTCCCATTGGCCTCCTCGCCCTGGGTTAGGACGAGGGGGAACTGCGACCGACTTGCCCTAAAATATGCCGCCAAGGCGAGCCTTGAACTCACAGCCCCGCAACTGGTCCGAGTCTCGTCTCCAGGGACACATGCCGGAACTCGCTCGGCCACAGCTGAACCCCTGGAAAAAGGAATATTTCTTTCATAAAATCATCAGTTTTGAGGTCGAAATCATGTTTACGCTGCATCACAAGAGTGCGGGGTGATTTCCAAGTGTTTTTCCTCAATTAGTGACTAATTTCCTCCGTAAACTATCCATTTGGTCTTGTTAGCATTCAATGTGAGATAACTACTCGCGTCCAGTGGATTAGGGCACTTGGAAATCGGGCTGAGTGATCCCTCAGGGCGTCCTCAAGCCTTGTTTGGGTGCTCACCGACCCTTATCGTCCATTAGAGGGTGCACTCAGACTTAAGTTTTCACTTTGAATTCCGCTGGTCCACTCAGGGAGCCGGGCATGTGCGGTGGCTGCATTGCAGCCTCCCAGAGATGGGCGAATTCTTATTCATAAATACGATTATGAATACAAATACAGGTATGAATACAGTCGTATTCACATTTTGAATACGATTTTCCCCCGTATTCGCATTTTGAATACGATTTTATGATTTTTTTCTTGATTTCCCTAAAAATCAAATTTTTTTAACGATTTTCCCTAAAAATCATACTTTTTTAAAATGATTTTCTCCCGAACTCTGGACATATTTATGGCCTAACATTGTCAAAATAATCAATCAAAATTCGAAACGCTCACCAATTCTTACAGGATTTTTCACGCAGCATCGAATGAGACCAACCCCAGGTCGCTACGACCAACCGTATAGAAAGTACGACGAAATTTCCACTATAAATTGTATTTTCTAAAACAATTTGCAATGAAAATCATAAAAAATTATTATTTTTATCGGAATTTTTATTGATTATTTTGACCATTTTAGGGAATATACAGGGTGTTTCACGAAAAGGTTACACCCCCCTTCATTTCCGCAAAATACAACGTAAAAAATTCCGACCAACGCAATTCTTCATGATGTTTTGTGAGGATCTCAGGAAAAATACTTTTGCGCAAAAAAGTTGCGCGCAATCGTGCGCAATTGACACTAACTTCATTTTTTCAAATGGAACCCCCCCTTTTGGTTTATTATTTTCAATAATGAACCTTTGGAATCGACCAAGAAAAAAACAATTTAACACCCCCTCAAAATTTGATGGTTTACGTTTCAAGGTAAGTAGAATCGAGAAATCGAAAAATTTTGCCGTCCGTCCGCCGTACGCCGTCCGCCGTCCGCCGTACGCGGCACTTTTGCCACTTAGCATTGACCGATTTTGATGAAATTTGGTATGTAGGCTCCATTTGGGGTCTAGTTGTGCCCCGAAGCTTTTGGTTGATGTAGGTCACTTCTAAGGGTTCCAAAATCAATTTTGAAATTTTGAAAACGCCCTAACTCAAAAAATTTCGATATAAAGGTATTGTTTTTCCTTCAATTTAAGATTCTATAGAATTTTTAGAATTTTTTGAGACCACGCGGAGCTCTGTAGGACAAACCGTTCGCTCCCTACGAAAATGTAAGGGTTTATATTGATATATATATATATATATATATATAAATCAAAACACGAGTGTGAATCGCAAAAGAAGCCTAATCTCCGTTCAAATTAGAGCTGACCGAAATGCAATCGATGGTTGGTGATTTTGATTTTTTTTTTTTAATTTTTTTTATTATTTTTTTTTCTATTCATATTGGATGGTTGGGGATTTGGTAGACGAGTGATCTATATAAAAATAATAAACCGTTGTGTAATAATTTGCAACTTTTTTATTACAGATTCGGATTCTACGTCAAATTTCATGAGAAATTCATACCCACATCGATTTGTTTTATTGCGCGCAACCTGGCTTTTTGAACCCTCCAAGTTGCGCATCTTCACAATTGCGCAAAAAATAGGTTTTGGAGAACCCTTAGTGTGGCACATGTTTTTTCATCATTTTTTAACGCTGAATCACAGGGTGTCATCCGTTTTGAGAAAAACCAAGATTTGAGAGGAAAAATTAACATTTCTTTCACGAAAACATCAGTTTTGAGGTCGAAATCATGTTTATTTTTTATTTTCTCACCTCCTTTTGAACCACGGGCTTGGGGCCGTCTACGGTGGAGTTAACAATAAAAAACTGACAGCATGATCATGCTTGAACTCAATAAAATTACCTATAAACTCATAACGATTTAAAAAGAGCGATTTTTTCACTAAAAACAACCGAATTTTAGGCCGCTATTTTGGAAAATTCCATTCAAATTGAAAAACGGATGTCACCATGTGATTCAGCGTTAAGAAATGATGAAAAAACATGTGCCACACTAAGGGTTCTCCAAAACCTAATTTTTGCGCAATTGTGGAGATGCGCAACTTGGAGGGTTCAAAAAGCCAGGTTGCGCGCAATAAAACAAATCGATGTGGGTATGAATCTCTCATGAAATTTGACGTAGAATCCGAATCTGTAATAAAAAAGGGGGGGTTCCATTTGAAAAAATGAAGTTAGTGTCAATTGCGCACGATTGCGCGCAACTTTTTTGCGCAAAAGTATTTTTCCTGAGATCCTCACAAAAAATCATGAAGAATTGCGTTGGTCGGAATTTTTTACGTTGTATTTTGCGGAAATGAAGGGGGGTGTAACCTTTTCGTGAAACACCCTGTATATTCCCTAAAATGGTCAAAATAATCAATAAAAATTCCGATAAAAATAATAATTTTTTATGATTTTCATTGCAAATTGTTTTAGAAAATACAATTTATAGTGGAAATTTCGTCGTACTTTCTATACGGTTGGTCGTAGCGACCTGGGGTTGGTCTCATTCGATGCTGCGTGAAAAATCCTGTAAGAATTGATGAGCGTTTCGAATTTTGATTGCTTATTTTGACAATGTTAGGTCATAATTAAGTCCACAGTTTGGGAGAAAATCATTTTAAAAAACCAGTAAAAAGTATCTACACTGCATGCAGATACATCTGTACATCGATATGTCTTATGATGGCAATTTAAATGATGAGCTCACTCAGCTGATCAGTGACCACTCAGGCGCCTTCAGCATTCTCCATTGACCTGCCCTCTCAAATTTCAGGTTCCTGCGTTCAACAGGAGAGGAAATGGCCTTGGAGCTCACTCAGCTGATCAGTGATCATCAACTTTGGTGATGTATAGAAGTATGTATCGATTGACCCTGCTTCTCAAATTTCAGCTTCCTGCGTTCAACAGGAGAGGAAATGGCCTTGGAGCTCACTCAGCTGATCAGTGATCATCAACTTTGGTGATGTATAGAAGTATGTATCGATTGACCCTGCTTCTCAAATTTCAGCTTCCTGCGTTCAACAGGAGAGAAAATGGCCTTGGAGCTCACTCAGCTGATCAGTGATCATCAACTTTGATGATGTATAGAAGTATGTATCGATTGACCCTGCCTCTCAAATTTCAGGTTCCTGCGTTCAACAGGAGAGGCAATGGCCTTGGAGCTCACTCAGCTGATCAGTGATCATCAACTTTGATGATGTATAGAAGTATGTATCGATTGACCCTGCTTCTCAAATTTCAGCTTCCTGCGTTCAACAGGAGAGGAAATGGCCTTGGAGCTCACTCAGCTGATCAGTGATCATCAACTTTGATGATGTATAGAAGTATGTATCGATTGACCCTGCTTCTCAAATTTCAGCTTCCTGCGTTCAACAGGAGAGGAAATGGCCTTGGAGCTCACTCAGCTGATCAGTGATCATCAACTTTGGTGATGTATAGAATTATGAATCGATTGACCCTGCCTCTCAAATTTCAGCTTCCTGCGTTCAACAGCATCAGAAAAAAAGCGTTGCATTGTTTGTGTGTCGAAATTTTTGGAATGACCCTCAGAACTAAGACATATCCATTTCAAAAAGTATGATTTTCAGGGAAAATCGTTTAAGAAATTTGATTTTTAGGGAAATTTTGGAAAAAATCATAAAATTGTATTCAAAATACGAATACGGGGGAAAATTGTATTCAAAGTGTGAATACGATTGTATTTATATTAGTTAAAAAAAAAAAGATTTGTATTCATGATCGTATTTATGAATAAGAATTCGCCCATCTCTGCAGCTTCCTAGATCTGCTGGCGCGGCGAGCACCTTCGGTAGCGCTGAACGATCGTGCGCTAATTACCCGTCTTTCACCCCCCCCCTCCCACCCGTTGACCGCGTCGTTTTATCGCTCAACGACCAACCCCTCATTTCCCCCCATAAAAACGAGGTCGTAGCGAGCGAGCGGCGGGTGGGGGGGAGATTCCGCCCCACCAGGAGGGGGAGCGCCGAACTTGCGCCGCGCCATGCGCGGTCCCGCCGCTCGCGTCTCGCCCAGTCTTCCGCTCGGTGCCGGCTACTCCGCTCGTGTGCTCAGTGCTCCTCAGGTCGCCTCCCTCAACCGTCTCTTGAGGGGGTTTTCGAGTTCCCGAATCTCTTGAGGTTTCCCTCGAAGTCCGCTTCGTCTCCGCAGGGGCCGCCGCTTCCTCACGCTGTCAACTTCACTCCTCCCTGGTGAGACTACTTTTCACATCACTCGAATTTATCACCTCAAATTCAAATTACAATAAAATTTAAAAAAAAACATCCAAGTAGGGTGGGCAGTACAAAATAACCTGAACACTAAATTATTATAAAAACGCTAGAATTGAGCGATACTGCCGACAAAAGTTGGTTTTTCACGATCATGTTGACGATGTTGTTCCATCGACTGCCCTCCAAATTTGAACGTCAGAAAGTGAGAAAATCGAAGTTTCGGTAACTGCGTGAGCACGCGGGTGCTGTTCGTCCAAAGTTGATGCAATTCATAGGGGACCGTCGCTGTGTTGAGCTCCTCCATACCTCCACATTTCTGACAAAAATTGACTTTTTCGACGAGTCAATAAATACAAAAAGGGGTGCAAATTATTGCAAATTATACGGTTTATTTTGTTTTATTATTTTCAAAAATGAACCTTTTGAATCGAAAAAAAAATCACCCCCACCCCCTCAAAATTTGATGGTTTACGTTTCAAGGTACGTAGAGTTCGAAAATCGAATAAAAATTTTGCCGTACGCGGCACTTTCCTTAGTTCCCAAGGACCGATTTTGATGAAATTTGGTAAGTAGGCTCCATTTGGGGTCTACTTGTGCCCCGAAGCTTTTGGTTGATGTAGGTCACTTCTAAGGGTTGAAAAATGAGGGTTGAAATTTTGAAAACGCCCTAACTAAAAAAAAAAAATTGATGAAAAGCTATTGTTTTTCCGTCAATTTATGATCGTATTGAATTTTTATAATCGAATGAGACCACCCGGAGCCTTGTAGGACCAACCGTTCGCTACCTGTGAAAACTTAATGCTTGGGCTTACGATAAATCAGAAACACGAGTGTGAATCGCAAAACAGGCCTAATCTCCGTTCAAATTTTATCTGTTCGTTTCTTCGAGTTGTACTCAGCGGCGTCTCCTCCAGGTAAACGTAGCAAACACTGTTTGCCTTACAAAAAATATGCAAAATGAATACATTAATTTTTGTAGAAATTCTCCCGATTTTGGAAAACGTTTATACAATTTTGGGACTATTTGATTAGATTAGGAAGTTAGAGAAAACAGGAGAATGGAATAAGTACTTATATAATATACACATATTATGTGTATTGCCTTGGATACTAGCCCGCAACACACCAGAAAGTGGTGGAGGTTAGTAACATGGCGATGCAAGGCAAGCAGTTCAAAAAAAAGGTATTTTGAGGGACTTTGAAGGATGAGAGACGACGATCGGTGGGGGATCAAGCATTGCTATACCCCCACTACCACAGCATCAGCCAAGGCAAACAATCGAGGAGCTGTTTCGTGACACTTGGAAGATGAGTACCCAATAGATTTTCATTTCCTTAGCAATCTAAAATCAAATTTCCAAATGAAGGAATTATATTTCTCTTCGAATGGAGTGTGAAGCTTTCATTTCATTTGAATAAACTCGATTTGAAGCTAAAACATCTGTGGTGGGTAAAGGCAAAGCGGTGTTCTTCGCCAGCGAGTGATCTTTACAGAAAAATGGTAAACTTTTGTGTAATAATTTGTAGCATTCCTCCATGACTGGCCAAGCTGTCTGCCTGACGAATATTCTCACCTGACGCCCCTGGTTGTACTCAGGTGTGCATCCTTAGCAACCCTTTTGGTTTATTATTTTCAATAAGTTAGTAGTTGTGCCCGAAGATTTTGGTTGATGCAGGTCACTTCTAAGGGTTCAAAAATCAATTTTGAAATTTTGAAAACCCCCTAACTCAACAAATTTAGATATAAAGGTATTGTTTTTCCATAAATTTAAGATACTATAGAATTTTTTGAGACCCCGCGGAGCTCTGTAGGACAAACCGTTCGCTCCCTACGAGAATTTAAGGGTTGGACGTACGGTAAATCAGAAACGAGTGTGAATCGCAAAAGAGGCCTAATCTCCGTTCAAATTATAGCTGACCAAAATGCGATCGATGTTTTTCTTCATGTTGGATGGTTGGTGGCTTTGCAGACGAGTGATCTATATAGAAAAATAATAAACCATTGTGTAATAATTTGTAGCGTTTTTAAAATTGAGTGTGAAGCGTTCTTTTCATCACATTAAACTTGATTGTGAAGTAGGTAGTGACAATAGTAAATTTGTGTTCTTCGCAGGCGAGTGATCTATCAGAAAAATAATAGGGGAGAATGGGGCAATGGCAGCCTTCTATCTTCGTGACGTTCCCTCTTCAGGAAAAAATGGGATATCGATTTGATTTTTTCATTCTCGTTTCCCAAATTTAGTGCACTTTCAGAATTCAACAAATTTTTTTTTTGGCTATAATCTAGTTACAATGATGTGGAGATCTAAAACCCTAAAGGTAGGTATTGCTGGCGTTCCCCAACATTGGGTAATCCCGTCCTCGTTGTTGGGGAATGCCAGCCATTTTCGGGAGTGCCCCAGATCTTCGAATGGAAGCAGATTTCAGGAATCTAAGCAACGATGAAGTATATACAAGAGAATTATATTAAATATAATTTATACAAATTTTGTATAAATGAGGATGCGCCGCCCTTATCAATATCACGCGTTATCAATCTTCGGGCCAACTCAGTAGTAGGGATGGGCGATAGCCGATAGATCAGCACTATCGATAGGTCGATAATATCGATTAAAAACTATCGATAACTATCGGCATATTCGTTTTATCCTCGAGACTCAATAATCGATTATTTTCGATATCAAACATAACCTTCTCAACATAACCTTCTCTGACCCGATCAGCTGGTCGTGAAGGGGCGCCATTCGCGCTCCTATCCAGCAAGGTTATTCTGTTTACATACCAAGTTTCTTGGTATGTAAACAGAACGATGGCGATAATATTCTTTAAAAGCAATTATGTAATCGTTATTATTATGTCTCCCTTGTGGGTTAGATGTCTGACAAGAAATTCCATACTCAATATGCGTGTTCACTCTCAGGTGACGACCTGAGAAGGTATGAATATATGATACATCTCTGCGGTGGTTTAGACCCCTTTGAGCAGAGTGTTGTTGAGTGTGACGATGATTTTCCTGACATAACTCGCTAAGATCTCGTGGAGTATCTTGTATTGAAGACGGATTTCATATCCCTGAAGCAACTGAAGTGCTGCAAATCTTTGGATGCGCACAACTTTGTTACTTCAGGGCATGTGAAATCCATCTCATCAATCCATCAGTCAAATAAACATGATGGTTTTCCTGTAATTCACAACTCATTATTTCGTACCCAAGTAACACTATAGTCGAACATGCTGATGGTATTAACTTTACTTTAACTCGAAAATACTTAATAATACGTGATTTTAGCCCAGTGCTATTGAATAGTGGAATCAGTATGTAGGTAGGTAGGTAAACGACTTCGTTCAGCTGTAACTCCCAGCGCCACCTACCAACATCCTCCGCCAAAGTTAACTTTGGAATCATTCGGAAATTACTTAGTATTAACTTCCTACTTAAATGCCCACTTAAGAAGGTAATTAACTAAACGAATAAACCAGTCAACAGAAATTGTCGAGGCAAAGTAACTACACATCTTTCCGAAAACATCACGTTCCTCACTTTCCTACTCCCTCTCCCTGCACATGAATTTTGAAATTCAGGAGATGAAGTGCATATTTACATCGATCATTTACTAATTGAACTTCAAAACTATCACGCAAATTGGTTCGAAATTATCTTCCTGGGAAATTCGTACAAATCAAAACACTTGGACACAAACAAAAACATTTCGTGAAGCTCAATGAGGGTAGGTATTCTATTATTACTGCCTAACTACTGATGACTGAAGTAACGTAAGCACATTAAAATGTGATGTATTTTTATTCTTACCAGTGATGAAATGCCGAGAACAAACTAGTATTTGTTTGGAGTTAAGTTGTCGCCCTCACAAATTGAGATTGATTCGAGCGAGCCACCTTGCTCTTCTTTTTTCTGATAGGTCTCTTGTCTTCTCACACTGGCTTTTAATGACTTTTGGCAAACCAAATAACGAAATACTGCTCCAGTGACGGGAAGAGCAGCCAAACACTGCACAAATCGGCATGCCTAATGAAAAAATCTTTGTTTACAACGATGGGAATTCAGTCAGTTCATCGAACATGGTTGTCAGGATTGCTGGGAATCAGCGACGCCAAAAGGCTGATATTCTTATTTTTTCGGAAAGTTCTCTTGTCTTTCCACACTGTTTCTAATCACTTTTGGTAGACCAAAAAATTAAATACCACTTCCGGGACGAGAAGAGTAACTAATAACCGCATAAATTGGCATAATGAAAAACCGTCCATACAATCTTTGTTTACAACGGAGTCAACATGGCCGCCTTTCAGCGAGATTCGAATAACCGTTCGATTAGTCGACGAATCGATACATCCATTCTGTGTGACGTCACACGGATAAAAGCAATTGCCTGAAAGCCTGAAGAGTGAAAAGGAGAGTTAGAAGTTAAGAGGTAAAATCGATACCTCGAATTTTGTTTCTTTGACAAGTAGTGAATAATATCTAATTTTCCGAAATGTTGTACTCACAACATACAACAGGCAAATACTGACACGAGCCTCAACTTCGAGAATACCAGTTCAAAGAACTCCTCAGTGAATTGAGGCGTTATTTCAAATGGAATTCCCTGAGTTAAGGCCTCCACTCGCCTCAGTATTTAATATCACAGCCCTCCAAATGCTGATTTCGATGAAATTTCCCGGGATTGTGCGGGTTGACGTGTAGATGGTACCCCATGAGGGTATTGCAAGGTACTTAGAGATTGATGGTTTGAGATTAACTAATATGCATCGGATCATCTATACAATCGAGTTATGGATACGAGGAAGCTATGTGCCACACCCACTTGGCAGACGTTTTTTCGACTCTCAGTGTATTTTGACCAACATAGTGCATGCACAGGGTACCTATGTTTTGAAGACGTTGATGGTAGTTATAATAATCATGTTGTACTCGTCTCCACGAAGTCATAGAGGCTAATTATTACATTTTTGGGTGCAATGGATATTGTACTTACTATTGTCAGCGATTGAGACGAACTTTCCATCATTCCACTAGCACCCACTTCTCGCACTTCCGACAAGGCACTTCTCGCAAGATGAAACACGGCTTTAGATGTAAGCAGAAAGATTGGAGACTGCGGTAATAATTGAGAACGGGAAAAAAGTTGGGGGACAACCCCCGTCTTCCCGGTCGACTACCCGAATTACAGTTCCCGAAACAACAGCTGTTTTGAACAAACCAATACAGTTATTGTATTTGTTTGTCCCAGGAACGACAGAACCGACCGAAAACCGAATACCTACACGCTGTAAAAACTGAAAAACTCGCATTGTCCTCATGACAACTAGAGACGGTGGTCCGAATTTGTCCACAATGTTGGAGGCTGACTGATAACAGGCGCGCGTGCGCATACCGATGAAAACGTCTATTAATCTCAAGTAGTAGGTAACACTAAGTAAAATTTCACCAATAAAAAATGTAACTTTTTCTTAAACGATATTTTTACAATTTATTGTTCAGACTTTAGAAGTAGGCTTTTCACAATCACATGAGATTGACAAGACATCCATCCTCGGCACAAGAGGAGAATCGCCATAACTAGTGTTGATTGGTAACTCGTCGAAATTTTGGCTGTTGACTCTGGCTGGGATCACCCCAATGTTCACTTTTTTCGAAAACAATAGCCGAACCATCCCAACATCTTCAAATTGACTTTTTCAACGACCAAGTTGAAGCATACCAACTGTAGTTGATGATACATCACAATGGAGTTGAAATATAAGTCCCTCTCTCCCAAGTTGAGAGCACCAGATGATACATCTTCTCCAAAATACAAAACTCAAAATGTATCTCCATTCCTTGGCTCCAGTCTTGGCATTTGTCATGGTAATAGTTTGCATCTTCTTTGGGTTGACTTTCATCTTGTTCGCAGAAAACCACGATTCAGCTCGTCCACTCTGTTCCAAAAGACTAAGACTTAAGGGTGATCTGTACAGAGACTTATAAATAGGGATGGCAACGATATATCGATAGATTACGGTTGATAGGGTAGAGTCGCCAATTATCGTCATGCTTATGACCTTATCATTTTTTCCCCCCACTAATTCGCTCATTTCTTCCTTATTCTATCCCTAATCGTTTAACTCCGGGACATTTTTGAATCGCCAGCAATCCAAGCTTCGATTGTACCACCATTTTTCCTGAAAAAGCTATTTATTATGCTTTTGGAGCAATAAAACTCATTATGATGTTTTTAACCAGTTATCGTCATGAGAAATCCAGTGTTCGTCACCGCAGTGCACCAGCTATCGTCAGGGGGAATCCAGTATTCGTCAGATGGTTTCGGGTACTGGTGATGATTTCTTTTTATCACCAACAGAACCGTTACAATACTGACTTGATTTTGGAGGGTATCGGAAGCCTACAACCTCCTCTTTCAAATGGCGACAGATTCAAATCCCTAGGTGGCGCCAAACTCTTATTAAATTGAAATGAAATTCGAAGTGACGAACACTGGTTCCATATTTGCGCCTGACGATAATTGGTGACTCTACCCTATATTGATATATTTACATCGATATAGAAAACCGATATTATCGGTCAATATCGATGTATTTACCGATAATATCGCGACTTGTTTTAACGGGTAAAAATTAATATTAAAATGAATAAATGAGGAAGGACGCCCAACATCAAAATGAAGTAATTTTATTCCAAATTTTGTAGGTAGGTTGACTTCAGCTCAAACATGATGTGTCCATGGGTAGTTTACACCTACAATGTCGCTCAGGGTTCAATTATTTGACTTGAGCCAACAATAATGGAGGAATTTTCAATTTTGAAGGACCGTGCCTACAGTATACCCCAGTCAATTTATAAATCGAACATTGCAATAGCAAGGGTATTAACGATATTTTATATGTTGTTAGCACCCCTGAGGGTAGTTTTGACGTGGATATGTCTTAGTTCTGGGGGTCATTCCAAAATTTTCGACACTCAATACAATGCAACGTGTTTTTTCTGATGCTGTTGAACGCAGGAAGCTGAAATTTGAGAGGCAGGGTCAATCGATACATTTTAAATGAGCTCCATCTAAACACCGACAAGTGCTCAATAGTTTCATTCACGAGGGCAACATCACCTATACATCATCCGTACTCAATTGGTGGGAAACTATTGCAGCGCAGATCATCGATCAAGGATCTGGGAGTGTGGTTCGATACTGGACTTTCCTTTTCGAAACATATAGAGGAGATCTGTTCCAGGGCAATGAGGACACTGGGGTATAGAAAAAGGAACACGAGGGAATTCACAGACCTAGGTGCATTAAAGCTGTTATATGCCTCACTGGTTCGGCCGTGTGTTGAGTATTGTTCTCCTGTATGATCTCCCAACTATGCAAACGCTAAAGATGCTCTCGAACGTGTGCAACGTCGTTTTCTCCGTTATGTTGCATTCAAAAAAGGTCATAGTTGGGAGGACTTCAGTTACGAACGAGCCATGAAAGAAGCCAATTTGGGTACCTTGGAGCATAGAAGAAGAGAGGCCGATGTTATGCTACTACACGGGCTCGTCTCAAATAAAATTGACTGCCCCATACTCCTAGCTAGTTTGAGCCTGAATGTCCCCCAACATGCCACCAGACTGTCGCAGCCGTTTTACCTTTTTCCGTCAGCCACCAACTACTTACGGAATAATCCACTGAGAAGAATACAGGAGGAGTCCAACCGCCTTTCCGGATGTTTGGACTTTTTTACATGCTCTACTACATCAGTGAAATACGTCATTCGCCAAAACTTGAATTAGCATAATTATATACTTATTAATACTGTTTGCGTGTAAGTCATGTGGACCACGTTGTCAGTTCTTTTCGCCAAAGGTTTTTTATTTTCTTTGTCTTTCTTTTGTATTTGTTTCTTGTTTTTCTGGAAAATTCTCAGTGAACTATAATTATTTGGTTTAGATATTGGATAATAATGAAGTACCTACATCACGTTATTATGTTACAATTGGGCTTGTCCCGTATCAATTAAAATAAATAAATAAATAGATACATAATTCTATACATCACCAAAGTTGATGATCACTGATCAGCTGAGTGAGCTCCAAGGCCATTTCCTCTCCTGTAGAACACAGGAACCTGAAATTTGAGAGGGCGGGTCAATGGAGAATGCTGAAGGCGCCTGAGTGGTCATTGATCAGCTGAGTGAGCTCATCATTTAAATTGCCATCATAAGACATATCCATGTACAGATGTATCTGCATGCAGTGTAGATACTCGTTTTTCCGCAAAATTTGTAAATCCGAAAACCCTGTGTTATTGACAGAGTGCTCTGAAACCATAAAAATTTCGAACATTTCAGTTTTAAAACTTAGAATTTCGATAATTCATACCCAGTAAAACTTTTTAAGTAGGTTAAATACTAACTTCGACCGGATTTTCCTAGTAGATCTTCCGATATGTCGAGTACCTTTATCGATATATTTCTTCAAAAATGACGTTACTAACGTTTCAATTCACCTACCTACTTACTTCGTCAAGTTTTTGCAAGTAAATCTTCCGATATATCGATACATTTTCTCCGATATATCGAAGGTATTGATATCTTATTGACGATATATCATTCGATCAGTATATCGATATATTTCATTGGATATGCCAACCGTCGTATAACCTCCGCAGTGTTCGATCTTGGGTTCCCCTTCATAGTAGCTTCTTCTTTTTCTTCATTCTTGATTTAATTGACGCAGATTCTTCTATGTTGCGTCACAGGAAGTTTGATTTTAAATTGTTTCGTGATTTTAGTTTATAGGGAGTTTTAGATGTGATAGTTGTATATGTGACGCAGCTCCTCGACGTTTAGGGGATGCTTCAGCCAATCCTGGAGGTCGCTGTTTATGTTGATTTGAAGTGTTGAGTACAGGAGAGGCGAGGTTGGGTGTGCTTTGAGCAGCGATTGAGAAGATGGTCCACGTCTGCTATTTGGGTGATTCTCAGAAAAAGCTCAATAATAGTGTTATGGTAGGGTTTCTCCAAATGTGCGTCCTAGTTTTTTTTTCTAATTTTTTCATTGGGTTTATTCCCGCCTCTGCCTACTAGAACCTCTTGAAAAATTTACTTTTATCCGAAATTAATACCTTTTCTTTTGTCTTGAAAGGCTCAATTCTCATTACCACCACCTGTAATGATTTAATTTTTGCCTACAAAAGTCTTCTCCTAGGCCTTGGAAAATATTGATTGCGTGAAAAAACGAATGAAACTGAAAGTCTACATGTAGATCTCATCAAAAACAGAGTGGTGTGATTTTTAAATCTATTTGGTGATGCCAATAACTTATTTCAAAAAGTGTAATGGTGAAAAGTCTCATTACCGCACAAGAATCAAGATTTTCCCTCCCATAGCGACCAACAGGACATTTTGGCGAACTTTCGACGAGAATCGTAGTGGCAGTACTGCAGAGCGCCAGAGAACTCGCCTCCGCAGAGTGAAGAAGAGTGTTGAAGATCACGTGTCAGGTGCGTACATTTATTGTTATCATTACCACAGTTCAATGATTCTCTTTCAATGTTGGTGACTAATTTTTTTAGATCGCATCTTTGTGTAGCCCACTAATTGCCTTCTCAAACGGCGTAGAATGAGGAATATAGTGTGTACAGAACGAAAATGGCAAGCTCTCAAATTTTGAATTCTCATTACCACACATCAAACCATCTCATTACCACTAACTTAATAAAGTTCAGTGGTAATGATAATAGGCGTGTGGTAACGAGAAAATGTTGTTAGTTGAGTATTTTAAAGATGAAGATAAAGTATACATTATATTATTTTCTACATCAAGCATCTATTGACAGTTTTTAAAAATAAAAGGATTTTAGGTTTTCGAATTCTGATATTATTATCTCCATATTGCCCTAAGCCCTTAGAATAAAAAAATTCTTATCGTTCCCTTAGGTAACCCTCACAGATGACTCACCCTACACTTTACACAGCGGAACAATTGTGTGAACAAAAAAGGGAGGCTGATCGAAGGCACAGTATGGTCAAGAGTTTCTTAAAAAATATTTGCCTTCTTACTATCCAGTTAATGAAACAAATCTGTGATGTAATTAAGTTAATTATGTGACGAATATTAACAAAATTGTCAAGTTAATTAATATAAAAAGTTGAAGATTGATATATATTATGTTGTAGACTGATAAGAGTTTTTTGAATGTCATTTGACTGAGTGTTTTAGTTTTTTACAGTTCTTTACCTACTTGGAATACATTGATACTATTCTGATTTTCATTGATTTTAGTTTATTTATTCCCTCCCTATCAATCTATAGAAAAGAGAAAAATGGAGATTTTTCAATATAATCATCTTATCCAACCAACTGGACAAGCTCATTGCTTGAAAGGTAGAAACAGAATTGTGAAACTAATACCATATTATTAATACCAACTGCGCTCCACATTACCATCACTTTAAAAAAAAAGTTCTCATTACCGCCGCACTAAAAATTTTCAAAATTGAAATTTGAGACTAAAAACTGTGAATTTAGCTCTATCTTGCGTTACACATTCTTATTTAAGTTCCCAGGAAACTTGATGAATTTTTTTTACACAGAATTGTGAAACTAATACGTTATTCTCAACACCAACGACTTTAAAAAAAATCAAGTTCTCATTACCGCCGCACTATAAATTTTCAAAATTGAAATTTGAGACTAAAAACTGTGAATTGAGCTCTGTCTTTCATTACAAATTCTTCTTAACGTTCCCAGGAAACTTCATGAATTTTTTTGAATTTTTTGGAGACGGTTCACTTTCTCAAAGTTTGAGCCTTGAAAATTGAGCTTTTTTTTGAGAATTACCCATTTGATCAGTGTTGCAAAAAGATCAGTAGCGTGTCAGGCGCTTGATGTCGTTTATTCTTGTTCATCTTCTGCCTCGTTCCATTGAATGGAGAAAAGGACTCGTCCGTTTCATTCATCCATACATTCGTGTCTCACTTTATCGGCACCACCTGAAAAACGCGAGGGTGACGAAGAAGAGGGGAGAGGCGGTCGACCAATGAGAAGAGAAGAGGGTTGGTCCATCGATGGGGCGGATGCTGCGTCTCTGCGCAAAATCCCTCACGACCTTCAACCCCTGACGAAGGGGTGAACGACGACCTCCCTTTCAATGGAGGGCAAACTACTTTCTCAAAGGGAAGTTATGCCTTTTCGTCGTCCACCCAATGACGTCTCACACCTTGTCAGCGGCTGTCATAATAACAATTACACGCAGTAGGTAAACTTACATTCTGAGATGAGCGAATTCTTATTCATAAATACAATTATGAATACAAATCATATCTGCGATTTTGTGATTATGAATACGAATACAAGTATGAATATGAATATGAATACGAATACAATCGTATTCACACTTTGAATACTATACTATATACTATATAAAACTATTTTCCCCCGTATTCGTATTTTGAATACGGTTTTATGATTTTTTCAATAATTTCCCTAAAAATCGATTTTTCCTGATAATCATACTTTTTTTAATGATTTTCTCCCGGACTCTGGACATATTTATGACCTAACATTGTCAAAATAATCAACCAAAATTCCGGTAAAAATCATAATTTTTTAATGATTTTCGGTGCAAATTGTTTAAAAAAAATACGATTTTCAGCGGAAATTTCGTCGTACTTTTATTCGGTTGGTCGTAGCGACCTGGGATTGGTCTCATTCGATTCTGCAAGAAAAATCCTGTAAGAATTGGTGAGCGTTTCGAATTTTGATTAATTATTAAATAATCTTTTAAATTAAATTAAAAAATTAAAGTAAAATTAAATAAATTTTAGAGTCCGGGAGAAAATCATTAAAAAAGTATGATTATCAGGGAAAATTGTTTAAAAAATCGATTTTTAGGGAAATGATAGAAAAAATCATAAAATCGTATTCAAAATACGAATACGGGGGAAAATCGTATTCAAAGTGTGAATACGGTTGTATTCGTATTCATATTCATACCTGTATTCGTATTCATAATCATAAAATCGCAGATATGATTTGTATTCATGATCGTATTTATGAATAAGAATTCGCCCATGCATTGCATCCACCAATACCTTGAGTGTGTGCACAGAACACACACGTTCATAGATTGATTAATTTTAAGACGTTATGACGTCATAAACATTTGAAATTTTGAAAAATCATACAAAAATATTTACACATCCAAAAAGAGAACGGCTGGTGTCAAAATTCTCAGGATGAGGTCTACTTTCGATTGAAAATTAAAAAAAAAAATCAGGCGCACTCCCCATTATGTCGACTTGATTTTTGCCTTCTGAAAGGCATTGCACTACCGTTTTCACCACAAAACCCCAAATATGTGGTAAAATATACGGTAATCGCCCGTATTTTATGTGCGAAAAAAGAATGTTTTCTTCGAAAACCCCATCTTCTGACAGTCAGATTTATTGGGAAGTACTACGGATTCAACATTACGTAGAAAATGATACCAAACTCGTCATCTTGAGATCGAGGCCGAAGGTGACCCATACACCGCGTAAAACACACGTTTTTTGGCATTCAAATTTGATTTACTCTTCCAATTTGAATTCTAAAAATAAAAACTAATGAATCATTGGAGAGCTGACGATTTGAGCAAGTTTTTTCTAAAGAGCGCCCATCGAAATGGGCAGGCATTTAGAGTGAAAACTTCGATTAAAAAGCCGCAAATTATTACACAAAGGTTTATTATTTTTCTATATTGATCACTCGTCTGCGAAGAACAGCTTTGCCATTGATACCACCAACCATGAAGAAAAACATCGATCGCATAAGCATCGATATAAAATTTGAATAGAGTTTAGGACTCTTTTGCGATTCACTCTCGTGTTTATGATTTATCATACGCCAACCCTTGAATTCTTGTAGGGAGCGATCGGTTTGTCCAACAGGGCTCCACGTGGTCTCAAAAAATTTTGATAATTCTATACTATCTTAAATTGATGGAAAAACAATACCTTTACATCGACATTTTTTGAGTTAGGGCGTTTTCAAAATGTCAAACCTCATTTTTCAACCCTTAGAAGTTACCTACATCAACCAAAATCTTCGGGGCACAACTAGACCCCAAATGGAGTCTACATACCGAATTTCATCAAAATCGGTCAATGGTAAGTGGGGAAAGTACTGCGTACGGCGAACGGACGGCCAAATTTTTATTCGATTTTTGGATTCTACGTACCTTGAAACGTAAACCAACAAATTTTGAGGGGGTGTTAAAAAAAATTTTTTTTTCTTGGTCAATTCCAATTACCTAATGAAAATAATAAACCAAAACGTAAAATTTTAAAATTAAAATGAACTTGAATATATTATCTAATGAAGGTGATTGCCTGCAGCAGCTTGCGGCTGTTTTAGCAAAACCTCTGGCTGTGATTCACAACATACTTATTGAAAGCAAGACCTCATTACGTAAAGTGTGTAAAATTGGTTGAGAAAATTGAGAACTTTACTGGAGAAGCTATATTTAGTATAACCTACCAGTATGCTGCCCCACCGAGGGGTCGGTAGGGCAGTAATAAAATACTGTTTGAAAGGTAATTTCACGATTTCTGTTAAAAATGACCAGGATATTGGGTTCTCCACAGGAGAATTGCGAGGCCAAACATTCGTTGGAAACTGTTCCATTTTCTCACTTCCAAACGCAAGTCATTGAATTATTATTGGAAAACCTATAGTTCTATTTTCAAGATGAGCCGAGGAGGAAGTCAATGGGGCATAATGATAATGTGAAGCAGACGAAGGTCGAGGGCAGACCGGTTCTCCCAGGATACTTCCCGACCGGGTAGCAACAGGTGGGCGCTTCTGAGGCCTGTGTGAATTTCTGTGTGAATACACGTACCTAGACGAGTCTAGATGTGAGGAAGTGCGAGTGAAAATACGCCCGTTGGTCTCTTTGAAGTCAACCAGTGTCTCGACAACCTGTCAGGTGACGAATCGATTCAATCGACGTCATTTCGGGAAACATTTTCAGGGTGTACGCCTGCCAGTTGGACTCTATAAAATATTTTGAATGGAAATTTAAGAATAGAATGATAAGTAAAACACAAGACACTAACACAAACTTAACCCATCAGTGACCGTAATTATTATTTTATAAAATTTCTGATGAAACTTGGTAAGATGCCTCATATTAGGTACGTCTAGAAGCACTAGAAAAATAATATTAAACATTTTGGCGTACGAAAAGGTAGTCTAAAGGGGTGTGCCCAAATTAGCCCTCTGGGCACTCAGCACTAGCAGTTCTGGGAAAGTAATACTCTTACACGAACGATCATTTGTTAACAGTTATTGATGTATACAAAATCAAACAACCGTCACAAAAGAGTTGAAAACAATAAATTTTGTCGAATAAACGAAAAAATTTGGCAACTAACATAATTATTATCTCCAAAATGTTGAGTGTGATGTATCGAAATAGTCAATGCACATTTCCTGCTTGAACTTCTTGCACTTGGCGCATACTCAAGCAGTGCAGTTAATTCCTGCGTATCTCTTCATTTTCTTCCCCTCCGTAAAAAACATGGTGGTCTATGTTATCATTGCATCGCTGACCCTATATGTAGAAATACATCTTCCAGAAGTCCTTGGATGTCACCAGGCGACTCCATAGACTATCAAAAACGCCTGGGCCAATCCCTTCTGATCTCTAGTTGAGAAACATTAGAACTCTTCCATGACAAAATCCGCCCTTTTTGGGTAGATGCGTCTATCCCCAGGGAAAATACCGCCCATCGCCATTTCTTGTTTCTTCTTCGCAGCAAGCAGCGTGCACATGTACGGCAACTGCTCCCAGTAAGAGAGGTTTTGAGGGAGAACAATAAATCACTGAGGATTGAAATACCCACAAAACATTTAAATTCTTCAACAGAAATAGGTGGATATTATGAATTTATTTCAACTGAATATCTTTGAGTTTTGGCTCATGTATACTTCATTATTTAACGGAATCTTCATTATTAAATGATTATGATTTAAATAACATGGTTAAATTTTAACCATAGAAATGGTTAGTTCAATGCAGTTAGATATTGATTCACAAACTCCTTCCACTGCGACCTAACGAGGTCTATTGTGGTGTGCTATATTAGCCTACTAAGGGGTTTACTAAATTAGCTTTTATTAGCCTAAGAAGGGCTAAAAAACCCCATCTCCTCACTTTTTGGCGAAGTAGAGAAGGTCGGTGTAGGTCACCTTAGAGATGGTGTCAGGAGCTAGGACATCACTTCCGAGGGTTGTGAATCTAGCTCGACCCAATGCTTCACAGTAGCACATGATATGTTGGCATCCTCCGTTTCCATATCGCAGAAGCGGCAGATGTCCGTTGTTAGTTTGCCTATCTTCTCCAGGTGATATCGAAGTGGGCAGTGGCCTGTTGACAGACCCACAAGTATTCTGACGTCCTTTTTAGGCATAGCGATGAGTTCGCCAGCCCGTCTCTTTGAGAACGTCACAAATAGTTTTGCCTGTCTTAGACCTGGGAGGTTCTGCCAGTATGTTACTCGCACATTCCTTTCCTAGTTGTTAGCTACGTTCTGTAAACAGCTTTTGGTGGTTCCCAGGATCGGTTCCGGCCCTATTGGCAGGGACTCTGATCCTCTTTTGGCAAGACGATCAGCAGTTTCATTACCCTCATGACCTTCATGTCCGGGAATCCAGAGTAGGGTGACCTGGTTGTCCTGGGCCACTGTTTTGAGGGTATTCAGGCATTCCCAGACCATTCGCAATGGCCTTCAAGGCAGCCTGACTGTCTGACAAAATATATACTTTGGCTTTGTTGAGATGCTTGTTCAGCATTTCTTCAGCACACATGCATGGACCTCTGCCTCAAAGATTGTGTCATTCGTCCCAAGGGACTTTACAAGCTGGACGAAGGGCCTTTAATGCCTATCCCAGATCTTCCACACATGACTGATCCATCTGTTTACCACACAAGAGAGCCCGGTGCAAGGTTGGGCAATCCATTTTTCCAGTAGTCTCTATCGTTGATGACCACCTTAAAGGGTATTTCAAAGTTTTTTTTTTCTGTCATAAGATCACTGATTGTCAGAGCCATTCTACCTTCATCTTTCTCAATAATTTTGTGGTGGTTGACACAGGATCCTGGTCTTATGTATCCCAGCTGCAGCAGCATTGCGGCCCCCAGGAAGGCCACTCTTTGTACATTCATGTACATATTCGTGAATATGTAGCGGCGAGAGGTCCAAAAGTATCTCCATTGCTGCAGTAGGGCAAGTAGAATAGGCGGATATTTTGAATTTATTTCAACTGAATATCTTTGAGTTTCGGCTCATGTATACTTTATTATTTAATGAAATCTTCATTATTTAACCATAGAAATGGTTAGTTCAATGCAGTTAGATGTTAAAAATGGTTAGTTCAGTGCAGTTAGATGCTAGAAATGGTTAGTTCAATGCAGTTAGATGTTAGAAATGGTTAGTTTAGTGCAGTTAGATGTTAGAAATGGTTAGTTCAATGCAGTTAGATGCTAGAAATGGTTAGTTCAGTGCAGTTAGATACTAGAAATGGTTAGTTCAATGCAGTTAGATGTTGGAAATGGTTAGTTCAATGCAGTTAGATGTTAGAAATGGTTAGTTCAGTGCAGTTAGATGTTAGAAATGGTTAGTTCAGTGCAGTTAGATGTTAAAAATGGTTAGTTCAGTGCAGTTAGATGCTAGCAATGGTTAGTTCAATGCAGTTAGATGTTAAAAATGGTTAGTTCAGTGCAGTTAGATGCTAGAAATGGTTAGTTCAATGCAGTTAGATGTTAGAAATGGTTAGTTCAGTGCAGTTAGATGTTAGAAATGGTTAGTTCAATGCAGTTAGATGCTAGAAATGGTTAGTTCAGTGCAGTTAGATGCTAGAAATGGTTAGTTCAATGCAGTTAGATGTTGGAAATGGTTAGTTCAATGCAGTTAGATGTTAGAAATGGTTAGTTCAGTGCAGTTAGATGCTAGCAATGGTTAGTTCAATACAGTTAGATGCTAGAAATGGTTAGTTCAATGCAGTTAGATGTTAGAAATGGTTAGTTCAGTGCATTTAGATGTTAGAAATGGTTAGTTTAATGCAGTTAGATGTTAGAAATGGCACGGTTCACAAGCAGCAAATACGCCTACATTCATTCTCACTGTAATAAGGCCTCATAAGAATTAAAAGATTCATTTACACTGAAAATACCTAAATACAAACAGTTTCAACTTCTCCTTAACAGCTCAACAACGATCCCAGAGGTGTCACCGGGAAGAATAATTAACGCGAATTACGAGGAAATTGATCCAATAAATTAATTAATTGAATCCGATCTCAATTTGGTGTCGCCTTTTCGTGAAGGCTGCGATGCGATCTCGGCTGTCAGGGAAGTCTCAGTTTGTCGCAGATGGAGATAACTGGATCCGCGGGTGTCACATTAGCGGTAATTAGGGCTCTCCAAGATACCCACAGGAATGTTAGTGAGAATAATAATTAATTATTACAATTTGGGTTCTGTTTCAATCTATTGATCTCTTTGCTATGTCAGCTCGAGGCAAAATCAGTTTTTAGGCAAAAGCATACGGCAATATTATACGATTAATGGAATTTTCAGGATTTGAGCGAGCTAGTTTCGAGATCGTCTACTGTAAGTTTGATGCTGTTGAACGTGCACAAGCGTAAACATGTTACTTTTAATTGCATAACTATTCAGAAATTTGGTCCGTTTTTGGCATTTACAGACATTACACATAAATATCACTCTCTAGATGGTCCCATATAAATTTCGTCCCAATACACGTCCCAATTCCGTCACAATAAATTTTGTATCAAAGAATCTATCTACACACGAAAAAACATTGAAAACATATTTTTTCTAAATCACAGATTTCTCAGCGAATTTGCATCTGAGAACCCTCAATTTGATCCGAAAAACCTTCAATTTGCTTAGAAAAACCTTAAATTTGCTTCAGAGAACCTTCGATTTGATTAAAAAAACGTTGAATTTGATTCGGAAATCCTTCAATTGTACGCAAAAAATTCTTAATTTTGCTTCGGAAAACCTTCATCTGTTCAGAAGAAACTCTAAATTTGGTTCGAAAAATCTCTAATTAGTATCGGAAAAAATTCAATTCAATTCGGAGAACAAATTTGTTCCGAAAATTCCTAAATTTGCTTCAGGAAACCTCCAATTTTATTCAATAAACTTTGAATTTGGTACGAAAGACCTTCAATCTGTTACGGAAAACCTTGAGTCTCCTTTGGAGAACCTTCAATTTTTTAAAAAGAAAAACCTCGAGTTTGCTTCGGAAAAAATTCAATTTTTTTCCGGAAAACCTTAAATTTGACTCGAATACCCCTGAACGACACAAACTTCAACTTGATGAGGAAAACCTCGATTTTTGAATGAAAAACTCGTAATTTGTTCTAGAAAACCGTGAATTTGAAAATGAAACATTTCATTTGTTTTGGAAAATCTTGAATTTGTTTCTGAAAACCTTTAATTTATTACGGATAAATTTTGGATTTGCTCCAGTTGATTCGGAAAATCTCGAATTTAAAATACAAAATCCGCTCTGGAAATTTATTTTTATTTCTTTCACAAAGCTTTCCTTATGACTAGGAAAAAGCTATATTTTCGAACAAATTGATTTTATTTGTCAATGATAAAAGTTTAGAGGAAGGTTTTCTATTCATCCAACTTGGTAGAAGTTTTTGGAGTTTGGAGTAGAGTTTTTCGACCATTGGTTTCGTATCAGTCGGCCTGTTTACGAATTGAGGTAATTCATTCCATAGACGTCATTTCGATTAAAAGTACAATAATTATGCAATTATGCACATTCCGAGTCCACTTGTGAATGATGGGAGAACGATCACAATACCTCGTTGTGAAACGGAGAATTGCAATTCAAGGCGTGACGTGGGCAGATTTCTTCCCGAGTTGACGCCTCTAAGGAATTCCTAAAGAATATACGCGACGTGAGATTCCCAACCCGCTGATTCACAGAATGAAAACAGACGTGAGTGACCTGCGAGGCTCAGAATATTTTCAATTTTGATGGAAAATCCCGAGACGCATCCGAAGAGCTAAGATGACCACAAACGGGGTCCTCAAAGAGGTCCTCATAGGTCCTCATAGGGTGATATCCGATATGACGTCACAAAGAATCGATGTATCGAACATGTCGATCGATTATTCAACTCTCGAAGATATTGGCAATACCCTTGTACCGACACATTCCAATTGAAGAATAAGACCTTTGATAAACATAGAAATATACTTCATTGTTGGGTATTTTCCAAAATTAACCCCATTTGTTTCCTAAAAAATTCGATTTCCAAAATTTCGGTTGAAATTCCATTTGGAACTCATATGAAGAATTTATCTTAATTTTCACATAATATGTGAAAATTAAGATAAATTCTTCATATGAGTCTTAAATTAAGTCGTAAATTCTAAATAAAAGTAAAGTCGTAAGTCGTAAATTCTTCATATATCTATCATATTATGATAGATCATTTTTGGTCTAGCTAAGTGACTGAGGGTTTGAATGAGTCTCGAAAAAAGTTTTAAAAACGCTGCAAATTATTACACAATGGTTTATTATTTTTCTATATAGATCACTCGTCTACAAAATCACCAACCATCCAATATGAAGGAAAAAAAAAAAAAAAAAAATCAAAAAAAAATTTAAAAAATAATCAAAATCACCAATTATCGATTACATTTTGATCAGCTCTAATTTGAACGGAGATTAGGCCTCTTTTGCGATTCACACTCGTGTTTTGATTTATATATATATATATTTCAAAATAAACACTTAAATTTTCGTAGGAAGCGAACGGTTTGTGTTACAGAGCTCCGCGTGGTCTCAAAAAATTCTAAAAATTCTATAGAATCTTAAATTGAAGGAAAAACAATACCTTTATATCGAAATTTTTTGAGTTAGGGCGTTTTCAAAATTTCAAAATTGATTTTGGAACCCTTAGAATTGACCTACCTCAACCAAAAGCTTCGGGGCACAACTAGACCCCAAAAGACAAACTACATACCAAATTTCATCAAAATCGGTCAATGCTAAGTGGCAAAAGTGCCGCGTACGGCGGACGGCGTACGGCGGACGGACGGCCAAATTTTTATTCGATTTTTGGATTCTACGTACCTTGAAACGTAAAACATCAAATTTTGAGGGGGTGTTAAAATTTTTTTTTTTCTTGGTCGATTCCAAAGGTTCATTATTGAAAATAATAAACCAAAAGGTTTAATCGTAAGGCTCTAAATAACAAAGAAGAGTCTCCTGGACGTGTTTCCGTTTAGAGTTTTCTTATGAGGTAAATGGTATTTTCAAAATTTTGTATTCTAATACATTTGCTGCATTTATAAATTTTGTCTACCGAATGAAATCCCGACATCTGTATGAGATAAAATGTTTGATCCTCGAATGCACCAAAAAAAGTCTGCCATGTGGGTGTGGCACATAGTTTCCTCGTATCCGGTTGTATAGATTATCCGATGCAGAGAGGTTAATCTCAAAATATCAATCACTAAATACCTTGCAATACTCTCATAGGGGACCATCTTCACCCCAATCCGCATGAACCTTGAAAATTTCATCGAAATCGGATGGAAAATGTGGAAGTTATGGCTGTTACAAGGAATTTACGTTTGCGCATGCGCAACAGCGAGTATCAGTCCGGGGGTATTTCATAGGGGACCGTCTACACGCCAACCCGCACAATCCCAGAAAATGTCATCGAAATCGGACTGTAACTTCGTATAGTTATGCGCGTTACAAGGATTTCATGACAGACAGACAAACATACAGACACGGAACCAAAATTGTTCAGGAAGGTTTTGGAGGTTTTCAACCTTGAAAAGTGAAAACGAAGCTTCTGCTACCTTGGTTGCCGTCAACGAGGTGTGTTTTCTTCCAAAATTCGAAATTTCTTTTTGATTTTTTGAAGCACCAAAATATTACATCTGGCGGAGTGGATTGTGTTTCTTTAGGGATAAGAGTTTATAGTGTGAGGTTGGAAATTCTCATTCACAAAATGAGGTAAATTTTGGCGTCTGACTCTTTTCAGCACTCATAAATTTGGGCTGGAGAAGTGAATAAGTGTTTAAAACCGTCTCCTGCGGTGGTTGCCGTCAGAAATTCCAACTGGGGGTTAAAGGGGACAAAAAGCGAGTAAGTAGAAACGTATGATTTCAGAGAATCTGAATTTGTTTAGGACTCATTTGAATCTGCGTGACTGTCTTCTCATCGATTCGTTTCATCGGCCTGGTGTTCCGTACCTCATCAGAAGTGGAAGGTTTCCATGAAATGGCAGCCACCAATACGCTGATTAAGAATTTTGCAAATCCGGTGCCCTCAGCGGGATTTTTCAAAATTTAAAATTGTGAACGAAATTTAAAACTTATGAGGCAATTTTTTAACCCCAAGTAGACCAAGGTATCACTAGTGTCACCGAAAACATCCCAGGAACTCCACAGCTGTCCCAAAGTGTCACCGGAATGGCCAAAATTAAATTTTGAACCTAATGGATAGCTGAATTTTTGTGGGCTTTTCGAAGTTTCTATTTTCACAGATTTCAAAAAAATCTATGAAAAAAAAATTCAAAATATTTGCCATAACATCATTTTTTGACTCAATAACTTACAAAAAATGCTTTAAAAAAAACTGGTCTGACCTTTAATTTTTAAATTGTAATTTTATTCTAGTTAATTTGGGAACAATTAGGGACAGCTGAAGAGTTCCTAAGATGTTTTTAGTGACACTAGAGACACCATGGTCCAATTAGGGTTTACGTAAAACTATTGGTTTCACCTCCAGCAACATAATCCGCTCAAAATTTATTGTTCGACTTTGATGATTCCAGAGGCAATTTTTTAGTTTTTCAACTCCCAAGGCAAATGGACAAATGAATAATGAAATTCCTTGAAAATGTCATATTTAAGTACAACTTTTAATGTTTTAGCGCCGGTTATTTAGGGAAATGCTAACCCGGAACGAGGAACGAACTGAAACCCCCTTCATAATTTTCGTCCAAAATGTCAAATTACAATTTATGATTTTTTTTTGCACCAAAATATTACGTATTTAAACGTGATTAAAAGTGGATTATGTTGCTGGAGGTGAAACCAATAGTTTGACGTTGAAAATTTGCCTCATTAAGGTGAATTTCGTTCAAAATGTTAAATTTTGAAGAATCCCGCTGAGGGCGCCCGATTTGCAAAATTCTTAATCGGCGTATTGGTGGCTGCCATTTCATGAAAACCTTCCACTTCTGATGAGGGACACTAGGCCGAACTGTCGTTTCAGTCACAGATTCAAAATTCATGCAAAATAGCGAGTCAAAAAAAAAAAAAAAAAATGAAAATGGAAATTTTGTTTTGAATATGTGACATACCTAATTGGTGGAGAGTATTTTCTGAGTCTTCAACAAATTCAGGTCCTCCGAAATCATACGTTTCTACTTGCTTTTTGTGGTTTCTGATCAATTTTGGTCTGCAATCAAATCGGATTTTGAAGAGATGTTCAAACTAGTAGCCTTTGAAGTAGTTCATACTTATAGCCCCTTATAAGTTTCATCGCCACCATCGATTCGAATTTCTTGTATTTCAGGGTATTCTTATACTTCGGGACCCTCAATATCTATATTATATTTGTGACAAAAATTTCCTATATAAGACTTCGAATTCTCATGATTGGGGACACCCAGTCTGAAAACGATTCCTCGGTACTAAACTCTGGGAGTTATAATTCTCCTCTGGCAAAATATCAGATGTTTTCCTCCCAGTTCTCCTCATAAATTCAGCCGACAGTTTACTAGCGTTGGCGTTTAGACATTCCCGGCTCCCCGAAGGTCTATCGCAAGGTGGATATTCGACATTCTTTTCTGTCCTGTTGAAATCCCCTTTTCGTTCGGTGCTTACGGGAAGTTTAAATATAAAATCCGGTTTCTATTTCGGGAACGGGTGAGCCCCCTGAGGTTGTGAAAGCCGCGACTTGGGGTCCTGTAGTCGACACTAATACGTGCGCACACTAAGGAACCAAATATACACACACACTCATGCCCGAGTGTCTGTCTTTATAGGGTCAATCGACCAGTGAATCAGTAGTGGGTATACAAGACGCCCAAAATATCCAAGTACAAATTCATCCTAATTCCTTATGAATCCAAGTTGGGTGGGCAGTGTAATATCACTAAAATTATGAAGTGGGTGGAGAGTTGATAGATTAATTTTTTCCCGTGACTCTTGCTGATCGAATCGTTCTGAAAATAATATGTAATTATCTTGACCTCATACTACCTGCCAAATTTTGCCAAAATTGTTTCCATACAGGGTGTCCGAGAAAGATAAGGCCAAACTTCAGAGGTCGTTTTTGCAAGTAATTTGCCTCAAAAAATGCCTCGTAGAAACTTTTTTAGAACCTCGATTTTTCATGCAAATTAAAATTTGATTACACTGTTGAAAATAGCATTGAATTTTCCACCAGATGAGCTACAACACACATTTTTAACTTCGCATCTAATTAGATGTTCCAAGTCCAAACTTCAAACTTTGCAATTTTCGAGTTCTTGGACGAACTTCTCTAAAGATTCCCACCTATTTTCTGTAGAGGAAAATCAAAGCCGTTTTCAGCATGAACATTCTCAAAATCTCAGCTTTCCAATTTTATAATCAAAAAATGTTTTCCAATGGAACTTGGAGGAGAAATTTGTGTTTGAACGCGAAAAAACGTGGATTTTTTCTACGAAATCGACATTTTGATGGTTGGGACGAGCGACGGTGGTGAAGACCGGATTTGTGAAACCGTCGATTTCGTTGAAAAAATTCACGTGTTTTCGCGTTCAAACACAAATTTCTCTCCCAAGTTCCATTGTAAAACAATTTTTGAGTATACCGTTGAAAATCTGAAATTTTGAGGATGATTTTGCTGAAAATCGCATTGAATTCCCTTTACAGGAAATGGGAGAAATTCTCTTGAGAGTTTTGTCAAAAATCTCGAAAATTGTCAAGTTTCAAGTTTGGACGAGGAAAAATCTAACTGGATACCAGGTTCAAATGTGTGTTTTAGCTCATTTGATGGGAAATTCAATGCTCTTTTAAAAGGTGTAATCAGATTTGAATTTGCATGAAAAATAAGGGAGCTATACTCATTTTAGTGAGACAAGGTTCAACGTATGAAAATATTTTTAAAAGTGAGGTAAATCAAAAACGAAGCATCTAAAAAAAAATCTACGAGGCACTTTATGTTGCAAATTAGTAGAAGAATCGACCCCTGAAGTTTTGCCGTGTAGATGAAACTTGTAGTCTGAGAGATACCCAAGAAGTGACATTCAAGGACCGAAGGGCGAAATAGGTGTCGAAATTACGACCTGAGACGTCATTATTTCCTCATCTCAACGACATTTTTAGTTGATTTTCGGAACGAGAAGATACCTATTTATAATGCTGGATGTGAAGGTAGTGAAAGGTGTACCTGTTGAAGGGCAGTATTGATTTCTCACTCAACTACCTGGATAGGTGATACACCCACCCTACTCTGTGGTGGTCCCAAACGTGACCATCTTATGAGACACTTCAATCTGTTCACGAGTAAACCCATAGTTGGCATCAGCAGCAGAACTGGCAATGTCGCACTTCACTCCTACTGAAGTAGGTAGTAGATAGTACTTACCATCTACTTGACTGAACATCCCCATTCACCCGTTTGTTAGGAGAGGTACAAATTATTGCTCTCAATTTGTCGGTGCTTACTTAGCTATCGGTGGTCTCAGCCGTTCTCGTTTCGGGTCAGTATTCCGCTAAATTGCAGAAGCTCAAACTTTAAAAGTTGTACCTAAATTTGAAATATTCAAGGATTTTCGGAATGCATTAGTGCATGGGCGTAGGGAATTGAAAAACTAAAAGATTGCAGCTGGAATCATCAAAATCCAACAATAATTGCTAGAGAAATATATAAAAACCCGTTTATTTTTGATTTTTCCTATATTTGTTGACTCAGTTTTTTTGCCAAGTGGTTTTTTCTGTGAAAGAATAATTTGAATAATAAATTGTGCTCATTGAACTTACTCTTTCTCATTCAAAGGGACCAGCATGAATGTTCTTCCACTCCTCATGGGGTCCATATGGATATAAGATACATTTTGGAAAGAATGTGCAGATTTATTTTTATTTATTTATTTAATTTTTTTGTCATAGAGTGGGAACTTACCAGAGGTAATCCTCAAAATTTTACGAACGTAATCGGGGAAAAAAATATTTTGGGCAATAATGGGTTTAATTTTTTTCCCGCAAAAATCCAGGAGCTGCATAATTTTACTCCCAGAAGGTAGTGCTGAGGCACCTCAGTGGCAAACCTGTTACCCACAACTGACACCCCTCACTCATAAATAATCCGATTGTGGAACGAGGAAATGAGTCGCCGGAAGAATTTTCCAGGCCTTTTCGGCATTTTTGCCTTTCACTCACCCGCGGCTGTCGGGCTCAATCTGTTTGCTTCGTCTGGGCTGGTCAACAAGTCTAATCGATCGAGGTCGCTCTCGAAAACTCTGCTCCAGGCGTTTCAACGATGTAACAAGAGAACAAAGATGTAATGCGAGAACAGCTATTTCTAAATTGTCGATTACTTATCTTTCGAGACAGACATTGTCGCAAGTTTAATTTGAGTTTGACTACAGATTGACGGTAAAATAAATTTTTAAAAAACGCTGCAAATTATTACTCAAGGTTTATTAAATTTTCTGTATAAATCAACCATCTCCTCAGGTCACAGTTTATTCACTGTTCAATACTTTTGTAATAATAAACTAACTTAAATAGCCCAATATCTAAACTGGTACAAAAAATAGCTAGGCTAATAGGCTATTTTTTGTACCAGTTTTCGATATATTATATCGATAGTATAGTCGATATATTAGAACCTCTCATGAGTTAATTAATGCTAGAATCGCGGTGAGTTGGGGCGGGCGAATTTTTTAAATCGTAGACCACATTTGGGATTAATTTTACGAGAGTTGCTCCTACAGAACTCTGCATAATATTGAAGAAAAAATTGAATGAATATTGAAGAAAAAGGCGAGGGCTTTGTTAATATTATCTTCTATTTTTTACTGCAATTATGGCGACTGGGGAAACAAATAGTGGATCAGTTACCAAGCTAAATTGTTCTATCTTCCGAATTCATGATTGGACAGTGAGAAGGAGAGTTAGAATGGAAGAGACGGAGTCAGTGCATGTTGATTTCACGAATAAAAGGTTCAACTATGTGCCAGCCTTTCTCGATAACAAGGTGATACCGTATGCCAATGAAGCGAAATGTCTTGGAATGACGCTGGATGCCAAACTAAGGTGGAACCCACGTCAAGAAGAAAAAAACTGAGCTTTTGATTGAATTCAGGAAAATATGACGGGCCGACGGTCAAAATTGTCAGTCCACAATAGGCTCATACTGTCTGGACTTGCGGTGCGCAACTGTGGGGTACAGCCCAGAGCAACCGAGACATACGAGTAATTAAGCACTTTCAGAATTATGTACTACGATGCTGCGTTGATGCATGCAGATACTTTAGAAATGACAGACTTCGCTACGAGCTGAAGATTGAATCTGTCAATGAGGTCATTAACAGCCAAGCCATCCTCTTGAGGCTCCAAGATCATGTAAATGATGATATATCGTCATATATATATATCCTTCCTATATATCCTCATCTGATCATGATCTGCTTAGAAGACTTAAAAGAACCAAGCCACACGATCTAATTCACTTAGTGTGAGCATCATGAAGAGCAAATTTCAGGATAGTGAGAACTAAGTGAAGTATCTTAATTTTCCAAACATACACTATGTACCAGAAACATGTTGCTTATAAGTGAGTAGGCCAATTCCAAAACGAGCTAAATCGATTTTTTGAAAAAAAATGACTTATTGGTATCGTTGGATTCAGAATGGCGTCAGCTACATCCTTAAGGATAACCCTATAAAGTATAACCCTTTTTAGCGCGTTTTGGAAGAGCACTCATACTTTCTAATCGTTTTTTAATGGGTTTTGCCTCGTTTTGACATTGGAAACCATCACAATTGTGAGATTGGGAGAAAGTATGAGTGCTCTTCCAAAACGCGCTAAAAAGGGTTATACTACAATTCCAAAGTGAGTCTAAAACATCCCAGGAGCAGAACGCGCTAAAAGCCCTGATGGCAATGGCTTCTGAGTGTAGTTCAAATGCAAAACGCGCTAAAAAATAAAGGCGGCTTCGTTCAATCTTATTTTTTCAGACTTTTCTGCCCTTTTCTCCTGAATTTATTTAATTTAATTCTATTTTAACCAGATTTTTTGTTTGGCAGGTTGGTACGACTGTAAAGAGGGATAAATTGTTTGTAGGAAAGTAAGGTTAAGACGTTTGTTAAAACGATCTCACATTTTTTCCTCATTAAAAAAATGATGAAATTTTGCAGTAGGAATTCAGTGAATTTTTGAAACTTTGAAAAAAACCCTATGAATGTAAGCTGTCAAGTTAAAATGCAGCAGCTTTTTGCTTTTTTCTCCGTTTCGTTTGGGAGTCTTTTAGCTCGTTTTGGAATTGGCCTACTCAAGTTGTAACTTGGTGCAATAAAACAACTCTAAAAAAAACCATATTTTGTACTCCTTATAATTGATTGAACACGATATACCAAAACGTCTGAGTGGGGACAAAAAATGCTTTTCTATATGATTAGTATTTTTAGTTGATGCAAATTTCTAGTTAATTTCAATTGTTGATCGAAATTCTGTCTCAATCCACCAACGGGAAGAGAGATTTTGACGATTCTGTCTCCAAACACTACTTATGCGACCCGAAAGAGAAACTCAACGCCAAAGTTTTCCGCAGTAAATTACCTTTAAAATTTATTTTTTAGTTGATTCACTATCACGATATTAACTGGATACCATCTACGGGCTAACTGACGGGAACATGATTTCCTGTAGGTACTAAGATGTTTCATACAAGACATTGACTACATAATATGTAGTACATATATTATATGGACACAAAGTTGTTCAAAAAGCTCTGAAATGTAAAATGGGAGTGGAAATGTTGATTTAGGAGGACTAAAATACATTCACAACCATCCAGGTATCAACTCACAACTACCCTACTGAACATTTTGATCGAAATCGGCTTTTCGTGGCTCCTCTCTGTGCTCCACCTTCACTAATACCTTTATAGTATTGTCTTGCCAGAAAATTCAAATTTTGTTCTCATCCTCATTTTGATGAAATTTTGTAATTAACACGTGAAATTCGAACATCTTTGTCACGCTCATTTCTAAAATCGCTCCTGAGCAAATATAAACATTTCATTCGTACTATTTTTACCTACCTACTACTTATTTCCCGTACAGCTCGTGAACTGTACCCCTCTCTAAGCCAATTCTCGTTGGGTTTTAAACTATTTTTACGACCTGAGATCAACAATAGAACATAAATATTCAGTAAGTGTTGGCGTATAATAGTGAAGCTACCCAATCATAAAAAAAGATGACCCATTGTGAAAATTCTAACAAAAAGTGAATTTATATTTACCAACATTTTTTCTCTCAATCGTCAATAGAATTTATATTTTAGCCGTACAATGTGTGAGATTTACTTCTGTTGTGATTTGGAGGAGATGGTAGTAACGCCAAAAGTAGGCGATCATTTGGTGCGTCAAAGGAAAGAAACAGGTAAAATTAAAAGAACATTTTTTAAAAATTCGTTGAAATTGGGGTCGTGTTATCAGCTCGAATTTGGATACTTTCATTTGGGGCAAGAAGTGAAGTTGTGAAGAACTGCTGTGTTGCGAAGGTCGAGACTTATCAATTTACGTCCTTGCACGATGTGGTTTTATCCTTCTTCGATAACAGATGAGAGCCTCTCACAATATCCAAGTCGTCCGTAGTCATGCAATATTAGTTTTGGTTCAGATAACTTATCGCTTCCTACGGCTCAAATCTCAACGCGATTGTGATGTATTGTCCCATTGAGGTAATCTTTCTTGATTGCATTTCTGGAATGACGTTGCTCTACTGGACCTTCACCGCCCCACCGAATCGGGCATAAATGGGGTTTTTCCTGACATAGATGTATTTGTGAGAAATTTCACCCCGATTCCATAAATAACACCCTATTTAATTACCGTCAATTGCAAAAAAAATCTTTCAAGTTGGGTGGGTGACCTTTTCTAACAAAAAATACCATGGTCACAACAAATCTGTCAGTTTGAAAATGTTTGGATTGATTTGAGCCCTTTGGGTTGATATGTGCACCAAAATTCTTTGATTTAGAATTTAGAATCATTCAGAACAAACCATTCATTCCAATTTATCAAGATTGTGTTTTGAATATTTTCCTGTTTTCTCAGAAGTCCCCTTCTGATTGGATGAACTTGGTAACTATTTTTGAACTGACTTCTAACCATATTTCAAAATGAGAGAGAGAAAAACATTTATTGAACATTTTAGAAGTAAAAAAGTTGGACAAAGACTCCAGTAGTTGACGAAACAAAAGGGATTTGCCAAAAGTTCAAAATGAGTTGCCAAAAGTTCAAATTACTATGCCAAAAGTTTGCCAAAAATTCGAATTGATTTATGCCAATTTATGGGGGTTTTTCGCCATCTTTTAAATTGATACAAAATCAGGCGATTAAATCATTAAGAATCGATGTTTTAGGAAACTCGATTTTAGACAAGCCCCCTGGACCCCCGTATAGTTACTGATTAGAGCCTTCGGCTAAAATTCAAGAAGCAAGGAACATGCTTTAGCTCTATTTTGTTTGTTTGCTGTATCCTTTTACTAGGAATTTGTTGTCTGTTGTTTTAATTTAGGTCTTTATGGTCTTATTGCTCGTCATTCCATTCACCTCTTGATGTTCCAAAGTTTGTTATAATTTGTTATATAAGAAGTCGTAAACATATAAAACGTCGAAGAACACATCGCTACTAAAAGCCTTTGATTACTTTTTGGTAAAAACGATGCCAGCCAACTAGGTAGGTACATAAATAAAAATCCGCTAAATCGAAGTTGGTTCTTACCACGCATAAGCGTGCTGCAGGTGACATAACTGAATGTTGTTTACAGTTCTTTTAAACCAGAGGTATATCTGGTCCATATTTACAGCTGTTTTGGCAGTATACAATTTACGCATAAATTGAGGGCTTTTCGAGTAGCGAACGATTTTTGTGGGATGAAAACTAACGGCGATACATTTCCCTAGAAACGGGTCGGTTGTAAGTGAAAATCACTACAAAATCCCGCGAAACTTCTTTCTTTCGTTTTCGTCACGTTTTTGCTCAGTTAGGTTATGGCTAAAGCATGTTCCATGCTAAAAACAAGACGGTTCATTTCCTCGTGTGCAACAAACATTTACTTTTGCGACAGAAAATACATTTATACGAAACCACCTAAATCATGCAAATTTGAGCAATTTTGGGTTGTTTGGAACTGAAAAATCATAGTTCAAAGGAATTTACGTTTACGCATGCGCACGCGCTAGTTCAACAGCAATGAAACTCATAGAGGACAGTTCAGAGACTAACCTGCCTGAAAATGCCATTAAAGTACAATATTCTCATGCTGTGCCCGAAATTTGGTTTGACTTTGGAACAACCCACAAGCTGAACGGAACCTAAATTTTTCAAAATGCGAGAAGAAATTTTTGAATGGAACCATTGGAATCGAGCAAGAAAAAATTTACCCCCCCCCCTTCTACTCACAAAATGGGTGGTTGACGTTTCGAAGTATGTAGAATCCGAAAATCGAATTAAAAAAAATTAATTTCAGAAACCCATGCTTTCAAGAACTCAATTTGAGCAGTTTTTTTTCTAATATATTATATATGGCCCACCCTCGTCCACATTTATGCTTGAATCAAGAAGTCATGAACGATCAACTACCTACAGTAAAAGGTTTCTATAAAAATGGATGTGTTCTGGACCAGGGCTTCACTCTGATACCAACACCTCAACAGGTGTTTACTAAAACTCAACAGTTTCTCATAATGAAACTGCTGCAATTTACGAAGGAATGAACCAGGCAATGGTGAATTCTCACTCTATGAATAACAGGTATATATCTGCACAGTGGTATGACTGCTTCACTATCAAACCAAGAACCAAAGAGTATACAAATTGGAATGCACCCAAACACAACTGACATAAGGGTGAAGAAGACTCCACAGAAGGGTCGAAACAGGTACCACTTTATAAATTAAAGAAACTACAAAAAGCTACTCCAAAATAATCTCCCAAACCATAGAAACGGTTACTCCGTAGCAACCAACAAGTAAAAAAAAAAATCCGTCCATATGCCGTACGGCTCTTTGGTCCGAAAATTAATATCAAATATTCATCAATAGGGGTGTGTCGGTCCAGGTGTTTCCCTGGAACGGTTCCAACGGTTACGGTGACAAAGATGTAACCGTTCCAAATTACCGGTACAGTTCCATTACTGGTACAGGCGATCAAATCCCACTCACATGGCATGGATGAAGCAGGCAGTCAAATCCCTATCGTCCTTCTTCCATGCTTATGATCTCAACTTGCAATACAATAGCATAATTTTCCTTGACAATTCGCTAAAAGGAAGGAATTTGAACAAGTGTTACAAAAGAGGCAATTTATTATAAATAATAGTTACCAAACAATTCAAGGAAAGAATAATGACGTTGCAGTTTAAGAACTTAACATGACAATAATAAATTAATAAAACTGGAGACAACTTCCATGCTAACCTGTCCAGAAGATAACTTCCCGCTCAAGAGCCATTACATGAACCATTCTCAGTCCATGGAAGTAATAAGGGCGCTTCCAGGTTCAACATGGAACAGAACTGAGAACAAGATCCATGCTTACCAGTCCAGAGCCATTGAACCATTCTCTATGATATCTTATCGGTCCAGTTCCAACCTTACCGGTCCAGTTCCATCCTCACCAGTCAGAATGATCAGATTGATGAGATGATTGATCAGATCATTCTGATTGGTGAGGATGGAACTGGACCGATGGAAAAGATTCTCTTCCCGGTCCAGAGCCATTTCAAGATATCTTATCAGTCCGTGGAACTGGACCGGTAAGGGTCGAGTTTTTGTCACTGCGTGGAACCGTTCCAACCTGATACTCGGTTCCACAGTCCCAGTACAGCTGTACCGACACACTTCTATTCATCAATATTTATATCAAACAATGGCCAAACTCTGATTTTGTGTGTTTGTGTTGAAAATGAGAAAATTATTCATTAAGTAGGTACATTATGTCGTTTTAAACTTCTTATTATAAATTATGTTTGTTATATTAATTTTAATTTTTTTTTGATTTCCAGATAATCACGAGTTGGAGGAAATGGAAATCGCTGGTAAGTCGAATGAGTCTCCTTTCTTTACTAAAATGAACCTCTTTTGCCATCGACGTCCTCATTTTCAGAATGGTTGGAACGTCCGGGTTTTTATTCCTATTTTACGGGCATTTGGTCTTGGCTGGCTGTCAGTTTTTTTGACACATTAATAGCAAACATTTCCGTTTGGAATATTCTCGCTTGATTGTTAAGACTGTAGGAATTCGCCACTTTGAGGCTACGATTTAAACATAAAGCTAAGGTGGTTGTGATGTACCTATTCCAGAACCATCAGCATTGAAACTGATGGCATATTGGGTGCCATCTTGGAATTTGCTGGTAAGACGCTGATTGGTGGTAAAATAAACTCGTCCGACAAACTGTGTAGGCAGAGTAGAATCAGTTGAAGTAAAAACGATCATGTTGATTGTTTGCGTACCTTCCACGATTTAGAAGTCGTTCCCGATTGTGTTAATGATTATTCAATCTTTTAAACGTAATCTGGCTCCAACTGATGATATATTGATAAAAAGCAATAGTTTTAAGGTTGATAAAAAGTTTTAATATTGATAAAAAGCAATAGTTTTAAGGCTCCTATCAACCCTCCAAATTTAAACAAAATTGAGAAATTGCCATCAATGATTCAGAAAAATCGTATTTGCGCAAGCGCTTTAGCACTAGTGGTTCGATTTTAATTAAATTCATGTGGAATTGATTAGAATTAACCACAGACCGGTAATAGCTAAGAAACCAAAATTGTTCAGGAAGCTTCGAATAGCAAAATGAGTTTTCGATTTTGAACTATTTCTTCTTTTTCTGTAGTTTTTTGCGGAGACAGGAGAAAAGTGACCTGCTCAATTAGAGTAGCACGTACGTAAACGTTTCGCCTCATGTTTGGACTTGGTCGTGTAGTATTGATAAGGCATAACTGATGTCTTTCAATACAATGTAGAAAAAAAAATGAAGGGAGTTTCGTGACTGAGTGCTAGCATTATGAAGAATTCATGACGTCGGATCGACCGTTCGTGCCTCGTGCAATCAGAAAACCGTGTTCTAACGATTGCCAATATTCCCATTGCCAATATTCACAGTTTTCGTCATTATTTTTTTGCCGGTTTGTATTCTCACTTAGTTCGACGCATGTTTGTGGAAATATTGCACTAGTTCTGGAAGTAGGGTGTTGAAAAAAAGTTTGTTTCATAGAACGTAATATTTCGGCTCTCATTAATTTCCAGTGACTTATAGCTGTTTCCTCAAGACGGTTCGCTCCATTTGTGGCAAAAGGTGTCAAAAAAATCTTCTATTAGCATAAGAATAAAGTATAATTTTATCTTATCTCGACAAATTGTGGTCGATTCCTAGTCCTCGAATTCAGAAAACAGTTTTCTATGAAATTGGAATACAACCGCAGTATTGCCAACTTCATAACTAAAGAAATTAATCTAGCAAAAATGTAACACGGAAATCGGAATTTATTTTAAACGGCTTGGAAAGTTAAGAGCCTAAAAAACTAGATAGGTAATACATACACAGATTCCCCATTATCTGTTGGCATGTTTTAAACGTTCTTCTTTGTATGAAACGTTCTTATGCAATAATCGATCTCACGGAACAACATTATAAATAAATACATACTAATCCAAAATCGTGAAAAAAATTGAAAAATCTATGGGAGAGTATGTAAAAGAATTCTTGACTCTTACGTTTTGAAGTTTTAAGTTGACCACTACATCTAACTTTGTTGTTAGGTATTTCTCATAATATGATCATTATCATATTATGATGGAGTTAATAAAATTTATTAACATTCTCATTTAATGAGATCATTACGTGTTCTGTGAATCTAAGAAAAATAGTGTTATTACTAAAATTATATTTTAGACAACGCAGCCCAGGTACAACCACAACACTGGTACAGAAGCTTCCAAAATACTCTGTGCTTCAACTGGTTATGGGCCTAGTCTCTTGTGCCACAGCGCCTGGGCATTATCACTAGCGACAGCATTAGCCTCCTTTCTTCTGCTTTGGTACAATTTTAAAAACTCCAGAATTAAATTCACCTCTTACGAGAACTTTCCCATTGATCTTCGTCTGGGAATCCATAATCTTGCAGCCTTCTTCAGTAAAAACAACTTTGAATCCTTTCTCTACCAATTTTTTAACTGAAAGTAAATTGGTGTTGAGATCTGGGCTGAACAAGGCATCTTGGATATTAGTTTTCACTTTTATACCTGGTATATCCAATCTGACTGCACCTCAGCATCTGGCTAGAATTTTTTCATAATTTGCTTCTCTTATTTCCCTTTCTACTGGACGTTTATTTTGTAGCCAAACGTCTCTCATGGTAAAATGTGAAGTGGCTCCAGAATCTGTGATCCACTCATCTTTTCCTAGTCACTAGAGCAGAGGCCATCGAAGTTCCTTGCTAACTAGCATTTTTGTTTTTGATTTTACACTGAGATGTGAAATGTCCCTTCTTATCGCATGCAAAACACTTTGGCACAAAATGCTTCTTATTCGACTCTTTCTTCAATATCAGAGCTTTGTCGTCCCCAACTTTGGGTTGGTTTTGTTGGCTGAACAGGGTGCGGACTGAATGTCTGAAATGGTTGGCTGAAGAACTTGGTGAAGAACAAGGTTCTCTGAAACTGAATAGCGACAATCAAGGTGCTTTGGAATTGTCAGGAAACCCTGTTCATCGTAGAAGGACCAAGCACATTGATATTCGGTATCACTTCATCGGAGAAGTTATTGAACGAGGTGACGTCAGCGTGCATTACCTTCAATCTGATTGCATGATCGCCGATGGGTTGACCAAGCCGCTACCTTTACCGAAGTTTGAAAAATTCCGAAGCATGTGTTCTCTTAAGGGGGGGTTTTGAAGTTTTAAGTTGACCACTAGTTGTTAGGTATTTCTCATAATATGAGAAATCCATCATATCATGATGGAGTTAATAAAAGAGATCATTACGTGTTCTGTTCTTACTCAAATTATATTTTAGACAACACAGCCCAGGTACAACCACAATACTGGTACAGAAGCTTCAAAAATACTCTGTGCTTCAACTATACATCGACTTAATTGTGTGCCAGGATTTTGAAATTTGAATTATAAGGGAAGGAATGAAGAGGAGATGAATTGATTCAATATTCCTGAACCTATTAATAGATTTTACTATGCCTTTTTTGTCAATAGTAATAATAATAGATTTGAAAGGATCTTTCGATGTTGGAGCGCGGTAATCTGTATTTCATCTCGTGATTAGTATATTTATCGTGCTTTCACAATTAAATTTCAAGATGAAATTTCATTGACCTCAAACATTATCACAAACATGTCCAACACCTATCAGCGGCTCCGGTCTGACACTTGCTTGCAATCGTACCTATTTTAGATGTATAAATGCAGTTTGGAGAGTTCCTACCATAATTGCTGCTTTTGTCCCAAGAACTTCTGTTTAACATGAATGTGATGTATGAATGAATAGTTTGGTATGCAGTAGGTTGCTGGTGTTGAAGCAAGCTTTCTATCCCCAATCTGTAGGAGCGTCTTCTGAATTGCATTTTCTCCTCATAAACGAGTTACAAAATTGAGTCATCATCAGTAACTAACAAGAACTAAAGTAGAAACAGAAAGCTTTTTAGTTAGAAGTGGAAGGGAGCTTGAATCTCATTGCCCAAGATAGGGAAGGGCAAACACAACCTTGCAGATAACATAGTAAGGAGAAATTCAAACCCTATGAGCTCAGAGAAGCGAAAGGGGCTGGGAGGATCCACTAATGCCAATCAAGGCAGACGTAATGTTCTCACCGGAACTATCACTTTAAAGATTTTCGAAACGCACCAGAGTGAATATCTGCTTCTGCAGCAATTTCTCCAGAGTTGTATGTCTGTGGTTTTGTCGATGACTCACCCTTTCAACTTCTTGTCAGGGACAGGGGCCCTGTGTTTTCAGTCTTCATTTCACGGGATTATTAATTTGACGCCATAAATCACTCCTGTCTACCCGCGTTTAGACCATTATAATGGTGGGATAGTCATGGAGGGGTTGGAAGGGGAGGGGTCCTATCTTTCGTGCTAAATGGAGATCGATCAAACTCTCCGAGACTCGTAGAGGGTCAAAGGCTGCAGTTCCAGATATACATCGCTTCCTCATTCTTCAGCAATCATAATTGAGTATTCAACATCAATTATCGATTAATGGAAGTAAATAATTATTGATATAATCATGATATTTTTGAAGTCGAATGGAATTCGATCTTGTTGAGATTCGTTGCAGATAGAATAAATTTATTAAATACCAAGCAGGATCATCTGTTCAGTGTGGTTCGAAACTGTAACGTAAGAGCTGAAGATTGAAGGAATTGATTGTTATACTGGAAATTCCACGGTCATCACAAATATACCATATTAATTTACTAAAATACTATCATATAAATCGTGGATATTTGGGTGGGATTTGGAAATTAGTAATTGCACTTTTCATGATTTCCCAAATTCAGGTTCAAATAGGTTCTAATCTTGTGCAGATATCTAGATACAATAAGTACTTTCTTGTTGTATAAAGAGAGAAATTCTTTGATTCTTTTGTTGTCTGAAACCACCCATCAGGTAACATCCAAAATCACTCATTTGCACCTCTGCTCCTGCTCTCTCAGTGGTCAAACTTTTTAGGGCGTCTCTCTGTAGTACTTGGGCGTCCTTGTGCGATAAATCTGAGACGAAGGAGGACAACACTCAACGGGGGAAAAAATAACCACGTACAAGTCCGTTTTATGCCATTCTTAATCCAAATCCGCGAAAAACCCATAAGTGTATGTCTGTGTGTGTGTGTGTGTGTGTGTGTGTGTGTGTGCGGGTGAGACAAAATCCTGTGTACTCTGCCCAGGCCTGTGTCAGGTGGTTCTTTTGGTTTATTCCTAGCATTTTAAATAATGGTCCATTAGAATTGAGCAAGAATTTTTTTAAACCCACTTTCAAAATTCGATGGTTTTCGATGGGTGTCAGAGATCATGGTGCTGTTCAAATTCAATGCTCGTATATCGCTATAGATGTTTTGGTGGCTAATGGTGAGGGTGAGGGTGGGAGAATCCACTATTTTTGACTCAAAACTCCAAATTATATTGAGTTAAACAGTTTGTGCAGTAGAACGGTAAATAAAAATGCATGGTTTATCGCTTTCTGGCCTCAACTAATAGGACGTCCCCTAGAATTCAAGCAATACTAATCAATGTTTGTCAATCGAACAAAGTTAGGATCATGAATTTGTGGCATTTGTATCAATTATCTCATCCCCTAAAACCATAGTCAGCATGCAATAACGAACCACATGGTAGACGTATAGTGATGACCATTTTGGTTTATTATTTTCAATACCTAATGAACCTTTGGAATCGACCAAGAAAAAAAAATATTTAACACCCCCTCAAAATTTGATGGTTTACGTTTCAAGGTACGTAGAATCCAAAAATCGAATAAAAATTTGGCCGTCCGTCCGCCGTACGCCGTCCGCCGTCCGCCGTCCGCCGTACGCCGTCCGTCGTACGCTGTACGCCGTACGCGGCACTTTTGCCACTTAGCATTGACCGATTTTGATGAAATTTGGTATGTAGGCTCCATTTGGGGTCTAGTTGTGCCCCGAAGCTTTTGGTTGATGTAAGTCACTTCTAAGGGTTCCAAAATCAATTTTGAAATTTTGAAAACGCCCTAACTCAAAAAATTTTGATATAATGGTATTGTTTTTCCTTCAGTTTAAGATTCTATAGAATTTTTAGAATTTTTTGAGACCACGCGGAGCTCTGTAGGACAAACCGTTCGCTCCCTACGAAAATTTAAGGGTTTATATTGAAATATGTATATATAAATAAATCAAAACACGAGTGTGAATCGCAAAAGAGGCCTAATCTCCGTTCAAATTAGAGCTGACCAAAATGCAATCAATAGTTGGTGATTTTGATTTTTTATTTTTGATTTTTTGATTTTTTTTTCTTTTTCTTTATATTGGATGGTTGGTTGGTGATTTTGTAGACGAGTGATCTATATAGAAAAATAATAAACCATTGTGTAATAATTTGCAGCGTGTTTTGAGAAGAGTCGGCCCAAAAAGAAATTTTTTTAAAAAATATTTTTATATTATTCTTTATTCAATTTTGAGCAATTTGATATATAATAATTAACTGTTCCGAATACGGAATTGAGGTCAAAGTTGGCCATCAAAGTTGACACAAGAGAGACGGAACAACTGTGGTACTAGTAACTTGTAAACTTTAGTAGGTAACTCGGAAACTTTCAAAAAACCAGCAATAAACACACTGTAACACTGAAAGCCCCTCAAATTATTCCTCTTCTCTTTGTTCGTATACATCCAATCTCGAAAATTGTTCTTTTTCAGACAAACGCGTTTTTCTCGAAACAACATTCTCTGATGCTCACGTGATTTTGATTATGTTTTTTCAGTGTCGTTCTTACTTTGCTAATACGTCGATAGACGAGGGGGTTTTGGATAGTTTTGATTTGGAGAGCTAGTGGTTAAAAAAATGTTACCTACCAAAAGCCCGGTTGTTATTTTTCTGGAAAAAAAGATAAAACTATTGAAAATAGAAAAGCCCTCGTCTGTTGATAGAGCTTAGTAATATGAACGATTAAAAAAAAAACATTGAATTTGGACGAGTACCTACTTACCGAGAAAAGTGCACGTAAACAGATGAAAGGGCCCAACTTTAGGTACTTATAGAGAAATACCTAAATGATCATTTATGATTTTTTTAAACATAATTTTGTTCATATAGATCTAAACTGTCGACTTATTGAAATATGTGTTTCTGATAATTCTGATTGAACTGATGGAGTTGCAACGTACGAATATTAGGTACTCTCGACTTACCATAATATGGTAAGGCGTTGAGGATCAAAACCGGATACCTTCAAAATGTCAGAAGTCCGGAAAAATTCAAGTTTAATGTAGTAGGTAATTTGATACTTTGATAAACTCAATGTTCAAAAACGAACTAAAACCAAATCGATTTTTAATTTTAAAAACTCAACTAACTTAAAACTCAAAAACTTGAAAACTTTTAATTTTAATTAAGTCAAATTTCCAACTAGTGTGTTTTATTCTCCCCTTTTCTCCTACTTGCCACCCCCCTTTACTTCAACTGTAAGCAAGTAAATAGAATACTAAACTGTTGTTGAGTGAGTTTTATAGAATAATTTCTAGATAACCGTTTATATTTGCAGCAGAATTAGTTTAAAAGACTTACAAACTCCATTTTCAATTTTAAAATCAGATAGAAGATTTTGTTTTTGGCCATACCTAGACGAAGAAAAGTAAAAAAATTTGGGGGATAAATTGGGGACTTAGTAACAAAATGGGTATGCTTTGGGGAGATCAAAAATTTATCAAAAATTGACTTGTCCACTTTTGATCCCAAACGCCTATATATTATATATAGGTTCCGTTATACCTGTGTATAATTATTTTGAAGGTAGACGTTTGAAAGGACAACTTTTCAAGGGGTTGCACTGCAACAGACCAATAGCACGAACTGTCTCAATAAAAGTTTTAGGAATTTCAATTTCTTGGAATTATGGCCATCAGGAGCAGTTACAGCGAATACCATCTGTCGTGCAATCATTAATCTCAGTTATAATCTAAACATAATTATTTTATCACGTAAAAACTTCATCATTACAATAGCACCTTTAACGTGGATTATTATAAATCATTAAAGTTCTCTCAGAAATACTGAGGACAACACTGAGGAGAAATCTTAGGACAATATACAATATAGGAATTCATTGTGAAAAAATCTCAAAATTAAATTGTAAGTTCGGATTCTACCTACCTTTGCTTTTATTCAAAAGTTGTAACATTGGACATTATTAATTTTAATTAGTACATTAAAATTCTTTCAATCTAAATTATGTGTAATTACGACTGTTTTGGAAAAGTCTCAGTTTTCTCTTTTTAGTCTTCCTGTGTAATTTATGTACCTGATATTTTTTAGTGTAATTAATTATTGGGATACTCAGTTAAATATTGCCTAAGGTACAATTAGCGACATTAGAGGAGCTACATAATAATTTTTTTGTCCATCAGACAACAAAATACGGCTAACGCCCTAACTTCTGATGGTGTTGTCCTCAGAGGAAGTCATTTTCTCACACTTCTCAGTTAACGTATTTCCACGTCTTGGAGAAGAAATCTTCTACTGAATAAGTGGCAAGTATTATCTGCAATATTTACTCTTCAGGGAGTTCAAATTGGATTGTCCGATGAGAGAAGACCGACCATCCACAACAGAAGACAACTTGAGCATCTACGTGTCAACTACTGGACCTGTTTCCATCTTACCGGGCAGCATTAGATGATTGATTGATATTTCTAATACTGTCAGGTAAAGATGTCGTCAGGTCCGTAAAACCCAACATTCACACAATCGCGAGTCACCATTCAGCTGATCGACTGAACTTCCTGAACTACGAGTGTTGATGTGCGACTTTATTTGTAACTAGGAGTAAGTTTTTGGTGCTTCGCAAAACTGTTAATAATCACTTCATTTCTAAAAATGATCCATGTTGGAACCATTTGAATCGAGAGATTCCGAAAAGTACGACTTAAGCATATAATGTAAACCTAATTGTTTCTGACCAATGTCAAAGAAAAAGTGTGTCTCTCAATTTGAAGTTTCATTTAACGTAATTTTTCATACGTTTGTTAATTGATCAAAAGACTGTAGGCTGTCATGTGAAGGCTCTGGAACACCTTGGTATTCCAGAGTCTGTAATAGTAGTGTACTATTCAGAACTCAAAATTTACTGCCTAGTGCGTTTAGTATAAATAAAGTTTACAGGTTGTCTACAAAACAAGTCTCATTCCTTCAAGGAGTCAATTCTACAACTAATTTGAAACTGAAATAACTCGGAAAAGAAGCCTCTAAAACATTTAATGTTTTAGAGGCTTCTTTTCCGAGTTATTTCAATTTTAAAGTTTTTTTCCGTATTTTTGACCTTATATCATTAAATTGGTCTAAACCGTCGATTATACCGATGGAAAGCTGAGATTCCGTCGCAGTTTTTAGGCTAGTTCATTATCTGGAATTATTTGGACATTATGGGCGTTGAAAAACGGAAAATTTTCGAAAAGTTATTAAGTTGACTTTGTAGGTTGCTTTATTCCCCGTAAAATTCAACTGAAAAATTTTTATTTGGTATGAGGGAGATAGGGACTTTAACGCTCTTTCCAAAGGCTCTTTCCAATTGAATTCGGTTGAAAATATTTTTTGATTACACCGTCGGAAAGCTGAGATTCCGGCACAGTTTTTAGCCTTTTCGGCAATAGTTCATTATCTGGAATTATTTGGACATTATGGGCGTTGAAAACGGAAAGTTTTCGAAAAGTTACTAAGTTCACTTTGTAGGTTGCTTTATTCCCCGTAAAACTCAACTGAAAATTTTTTATTTGGTATGAGGGAGATAGGGACTTTAACGCTCTTTCCAAAGGCTCTTTCCAATTGAATTCGGTTGAAAATATTTTTTGATTACACCGTCGGAAAGCTGAGATTCCGGCACAGTTTTTAGCCTTTTCGGCAATAGTTCATTATCTGGAATTATTTGGACATTATGGGCGTTGAAAACGAAAAGTTTTCGAAAAGTTACTAAGTTCACTTTTTAGGTTGCTTTATTCCCGTAAAATTCAACTGAAAAAATTTTATTTGGTATTAGGGAGATAGGGAATTTAACGCTCTTTCCAATGGTATCCTCAAATTGGAATTATCACAGCAAATTAAAGGAGTTATAACCAATTTAATGACATAAGGTCAAAATCACGGAAAAAAACTTAAATTGAAATAACTCGGAAAAGAAGCCTCTAAAAAATTGCTAAGAGACATTTTTTGTTGCAAATTAGTTGTAGAATCGACCCCTTGAAGGAATGAGACTTGTTTTGTAGACAACCTGTATAGATTCATCACATAGCTGTATTGAGCCTACACCATTTATTCATAACGCTTCTTAGAGGTGTTTTTAAACCTTTTTGGCTGCGTGTCTATGCGTGGTTCTATCTATCCCAAGCAAAACCCTTTTGTTTGGAACACCAACCTTTCGAGACAAACAATAGCTGTTTATGTTCTCTACCGCTCTGCCTACTCAACTATAAATTTCCGATTCTGAATCAGCATTCGAATTCTTGAACTGGATTTACCATGAGAAATGGGACGTTATCACAAGTTGGGTCAAACTTTTCTGGCCTTTTGATTATCAGATTTTTTTATATTTCCAATGCAACTCTTGCAGTAGGATTTAGGACTTCAAATACGTAAATTATTTATCGACATGTCTTCTTATAGTTTTATTAGGTAAGTCTTAATCTATTTTGATGTCTTAGATTGGTTTTTTTCTACCTCAATTTCTCTTGCTCTTCTGCGCTCGAATTTTGAGTTTGGAGTCTATCATGAACTTGATGATTTTTGACCTCATTGTGTAATTACCGGTTCGGTAATTCTGTGAGTCATCCAAAGACGCTTTGTACTTTACCTACTACATCTTGCACATCATCAGTGGGTGTTCCAGATCCTTTGAATCCTGTGAAAGTGCCCCCTGCAGTCACCTCATGTCAGCCACAACCTTTGTACTAATTCTTGGTTCTATCAAAATTGCTCTATTGAGCAAATCTGACAGATCTATCGAGATTTATTGAGACTCCTCGTAGATGCGACCTTCGACCTCAGCGCATCTTCGTGCATCTTCTTTTGAAAGATTAGTGCTCAATAATTCAGTTCCACCCGCGGATTTGGGGGCAATTATGTCCACCTCTTCCTTTCCTTTTGATATTTTATGTCCTTGCTTTGGCATAAAAACGAAAACGCTGCAAATTATTGCCCAAAGGTTTATTATTTTCTGTATAGATCACTCTTCTGTATAGATCCCTCCCTACCAACCAAAGGTACCTACTACCTACCTACTAGGGCATTTTTGAAAATTTCAACCCCAACCACCAACCAAATGGAATTGAAGGGTTGAAATTTTCAAAAAGGCCCTAGTTGTTAGTAGGTCTCTTTGGTTGGTAGGGAGGGATCTATACAGAAAATAATAAATCTTTGAGCAATAATTTGCAGCTTTTTTTACCTACCAACGATTGGTAGGTACTACCTACCACACCATACTGCCTTCACACCTTCACAATCCAGTTTATTAGAAAGAACTAAACGCTTCACACTCGATTCGAAAATAGGGAGCTTCATATGGAAATTTGATTACAGTTTCCTAAGGAAGCAAAACTGAATACAACACGAAGAAACGAACAGTGATCGCGTTTTGGTTAGCTAAAAATTCAACGGAGATTAGACTTCTTTGGAGATTCACACTCGTAATTCTGTTTTATCGAAGGAAAACCCTTGAGTACTCGTAGGGAGCGAACGGTTTGTCCTACAGAGCTCCGCGTGGTCTCTAAAATTTCTAAAAATTCAATACTATCTTAAATTGGTGAAAAAATGGTACCTTTATTTCGATAGTTTTCGAGCTAGGGCATTCTTGAAAATTTCAACCCTCAATTTTCACCCCTTAGAAGTGACTGACATCAACCAAAAGCTTCGCGGCAGCACAACTAGACCCCAAATGGAGCCCATATACCAAATTTGAACCAAATCGGTCCAGTTTTGCTAAGAAAAGTACGGCAGACGGACGGAAAATTTTATATTCGATTTTCGGATTCTATGTACCTTGAAACGTAAAACATCAAATTTTGAGGGGGGGGGGGGGGTTAATTTTTTTTTCTTGTTCGATTCCAAAGGCTTAAGTATTATTGAAAATAATAAACCACAAGCGTGAATTTTGAACTGAGACGTTGCTAGGGAAATGGTACTTCGTCATTTTTCATCCCACGAAATTCATTGACTATTCGTTGGAAAGCTCTCGATTTATCACGCATTTCTATATTGTTCTATATACTCATTCTTGGTACTTATGTCGTCATTATATATTTATTAATGTTATTAATGGATGCAGTAAACAATGCCGCTTGTTTATTTGTCACTTGGGAACTTAAGACATAAAATGTCCCAACGTGTTGCAGACTCGTATGCAAGCGCTCATCTCCAAAATTGAGGTTTATAGATAGGTAGTTTTGTTACTCTGCCCTTTGTTATACAATTTCATCATTTCTCTCGATGCTTGACGGTCCCTCCTGAATTTTCATTCGAAGATCCGCTAAAAAATGGGATTCAACTCAATCTCGAAATCTTCACACTTGTAAGCTCAAAGTATTTAACATCGCAAGTGAGATGCTCAACTCCACTGAGATTATCTCAATGTTTATCTCCTCCCAGTCCCAATACTCGGTATACTAATACCGATTTTCAAAAACACCATGTTTGCACTCAAGGCAGTATACGCCACATTCTAATTAACTATTAGTAATAAAAGGTTTTTTGGTTTATTATTTTCAATAATAAGCCTTTGGAATCGAGCAAGAAAAAAAAAATTTTAACCCCCCCCTCAAAATTTGATGTTTTACGTTTCAAGGTACGTAGAATACGAAAATCGAATAAAAAAATTTCCGTCCGTCCGCCGTACGCGGCACTTTTCTTAGCAACACTGGACCGATTTGGTTCAAATTTGGTATATTGGCTCCATTTGGGGTCTAGTTGTGCCGCGAAGCTTTTGGTTGATGTAGGTCACTTCTAAGGGGTGAAAATTAAGGGTTGAAAATTTCAAGAGTGCCCTAGCTCGAAAACTCTCGAAATAAAGGTATCGTTTTTTTACCAATTTTAAATAGTATTGAATTTTTAAAAATTTTTGAGACCACCCCGAGCTCTGTAGGACAAACCGTTCGGTCCCTACGAGTACTTGGAGGTTTTCCTTCGATAAAACAGAATTATGAGTGTGAATCACAAAAGAGGTCTAATCTCCATTCAAATTTTATCTGACTAAAATGCGATCGCTGTTCATTTCTTCGATTTGTATACAGTTTTGCCTTCTGCGTAACCAGTAATCAAATTTCCATATGAAGCTTTCTATTTTTCCAATCGAGTGTGGAGCGTTTAGTTCTTTCTAATAAACTTGATTGTGAAGGTGTGAAGCCAGTATGGTGTGGTAGGTAGTACCTAGCTGGTAGGTAAAAAAAAGTTGGTAGGTAAAAAAAATGTTGGTGGGTAAAAAACGCTGCAAATCATTGCTCAAAGGCTTCTTCACTCTTCAGATCACTGATCAGCTGAGTGAGCTCCGAAGCCATTTTCATTCCTATTGAATGGAAGTGCTCTTCCAGGCGTCTCCAGCAATCGAGGAGATCTTCTTCACTCTTCAGATCACTGATCAGCTGAGTGAGCTCCAGAGCCTTTTTTTTTACTCCTATTGAATGGAAGTGCTCTTCCAGGCGTCTCCAGCATTCGAGGAGATCTTCTTCACTCTTCAGATCACTGATCAGCTGAGTGAGCTCCAAAACCATTTTTACTCCTATTGAATGGAACTGCTCTTCCAGGCGTCTCCAGCATTCGAGGAGATCTCCTTCACTCTTCAGATTACTGATCAGCTGAGTGAGCTCCGAAGCCATTTTCAATCCTATTGAACGCAGGAAACTGAAATTTGAGAGGGAAGGTCAAGGGAGAATACAGATGGTGGTAGGTGCTATTGATGGAGAACCAGTGATCTATACAGAAAATAATAAACCTTTGAGCAATGATTTGCAGCGTTTTTAAACATTCCATTAGGGCGGAGTGAAAAGGAATCGGTCTGACAGTAACTGAAACCTGATATCGAGAGGACTGATCTTTTGAGTGTTCAGTTAAATGTTATTAAGTTTCTTTCATACCCAAGTACCTTCAATCAAATGTTCCTGTGGGCTTGAATTTGCCAACTGATAAAATTTCTCAGAACATATAGGAGGCACATCCCTCCTCACATTCTTCCAAAACACCAGCATAGATTAAACCTACTAACGTTATTACGAGTACAAAAGCCTTGAAAGACGCGTGGAAAGACTCCAATTTCGAGAAAGCTCATGGTGTCATCCTAAGATAATACTGCTTGTATCGTGTCGAGCGGGAAGCTGAGGTTTATCAGTGATGTTGCATGGGTTTGTGGTGTAGACGTTTTTAGGTGTCTGTGCGTAGTCGTAGGAGCAGCTAATTGAACAATTGACTCGGAACAGCTCGCGCTGAGCGTGTCTCTGCGGGCTTTTGGCATCTCTGCCCTTTCTCATTCCTCTATTTTTATACGACTTAAGTTGGCCAAGAAGGGCGATGAGCTGGACGGGAATGCTCACGCGATCTGCTGCGGACCCTCCGATAGACTCGTCGCACCTGCGAGCTACGGCGAATAACGCAATAAGTCCTTACCTTCTGTACCCAGGAATAGAAGGCCTAGAAGACCAAAAGTAGTTCCAGAATGTCAACCTTACTACAATAAGTATAATAATATTGTTGATTGTTTGTCGGGTTGTTATTCAATCACACTGGAACCCTAAACTGACTTTGTTGGGGTTTTTCAATACAAAGGCAATGTTCCTGATGAGGTTACAGGATATAGTAGATTGGACGATTTGGGTCTGTACATTGATGATACCGTCTGCGTGAGTGGGATCAAACATCCTGGTATTTTCTCAGGTCGGATCGTTGGCGATCCCACCTCCATTCAAGGGGTTGAGGCAATAATCAGCCGATCTTCCCTTTGTACCAGCCAACTCAAACTGGAGTCTTTTACTTTACTTATTCTAGTTAGTTGGTGTCCTACAACTGCGTCAGATCGGCCTTTCTTAGCAACTTTTATTAAGTACGTACACTTTCGTAAATATGTGGGAAAGTGAGGAATAATGTCACTACTATTACTTTTTTTTAGTAATAACCTTTCAAGGCCGGATCGGTGTAATAGTAGTCATCATAGAGGGCGTAACAGAAAGATACACATGGTTTCTGGTTTCTGAGAGTTGAGCCTTTCAGATTCATTAACAGTTGGTACTTCAGTTCTGTATAATAACTTTTGGTAGGTATATTTTAAAAATAAAACTCAACTAAAAAAAAAAGGTTGGTATGTACGTAAAATTCTATACCTACCTACATAATATTTCGTATGAAAATTGCAGTAATATTTGACAATGATGTAAGAATTGTTCAAGGTAGTGAATGCATTTTTCAGACCGGTGAGATTTTTATTTTTGCATACCTTGGTGCAACGGAACTTTGAGAGGTGGGCCCGTCAAGATCCGTCAAGATTCTTCTGTTCACCGTAGAGTGCTGAGATTTAGTGCGCAGGACCACTGAAAGTCATGGGAGGAAGGATCCATTAGCTAACTTCTACCCTAAGTATGACCAGATGAACATATGATAATTCAGCAGAATCAATTTGAGGCTCCCTCTAGAATTTCAGCACCGTGCGGTCTACATTAGCGAATTCATGAGCTTCATATGGTCTTCTTGTCCCTGACATCACTTAAGCGTGTATTATAATCACGGAGATCAATATTGTATGTGTGAGAGAGAGAGAGAATGAATGGCGTTTATTTATAAAAAGTCTTCTCTTCCATCCTCCCTGTAAAAAATTAAATAATCATTCCTCATACAATCGATGGTATAGAATGAATATGAAACAAAAGAGTGTGCCAAGAGGGTGTGGCACATAGCTTCCTCGTATCCATAACCCGATTGTATAGATGATCCGATGCATAGTAGTTAATCTCAAAACATCAATCTCTAAGTACCTTCCACTACCACAACAATCAATCTGCACAATCTCTGAACATTGTTGGAAAATTTAGAAGTTATAGCTGTTACAAGGATTTTACGTTTGCGCATGCGCACAAAATACTTTCATTTTGGGGGCCATGATTTTCATAGGAGATCATCTCCACCCCAACTCGCATAATTCCTGACAATTTCATTGAAATCAGACGGGAAATGTAGAAGTTATGACTGTATCAAAGAAATACATGTTTGCGCATGCTCAGTGGCTACTATCAGTCCGAGGGCGATGATTTTCGTAGAGGACCATTTACACGCCAATCCACACAATCCCTGAAAATTTCAACGAAATCGGATGAGAAATGTAGAAGTTATGGCTGTGACAAAGATTTCGTGACAGACAGACAGACACACAGACACGGAACCAAAACTGTTCAGAAAGGTCTAAAACGCAAAACGCAAGTGGAAATTTTGATTTTGGAGAACTTGTTTTTTTCAACCTTGAAAATTGAAAACAAAGCTTCCGCTTCCTTGGTAGATTCGGAAGCAATAGTGACTGAAATCTTAGAGGATAACTTGAATAACTAAATTTAAAAAAAAATTTTATTGATTTAAAAATAATTTTTTTAAGATTGTTTCGGAAACTTTGGACAGATTCGGAGAGATCGAAATGTTCGGAGTATTCATCATATAATTTCATTGATTGAAGATTAAAGCATGGTTTGCAGAGTTGAAGAGGCGTGACGGGTGGGAAAAGAGTGTATGTCATTCAGGAAATTATAATGGGTAAGCAGATATTTGGGTCACAGATTATGTAGATAATTTGTTTCCCTCTTGGATCTTCAGCCATCCTAATTTCACGAAATATGGAGTGACGTGCATATCAAGACGAGTTTTGAACACGAAACGAACGACTGAGTTCAAAGCTGTTTACAGTTTTTGCATTTGCTCATCAGATAGGTCGCAATATGCTGAAGTCCCATACCAAAAAAAACAGGCACAATTTAGAGAGCAAGAATCCTGAATACGGTTACAAAGGGGTGCCGATGATTGAAAGGATCATCACAGTTCAAGTTTACTTACGGTCTGACTAGAGGTGCTAAAAATGCAACGTCGACAAAATCTGCTCAAAAGTTTTAACGGAATTAGCGTACACTCAGAAAGACAACTCTAGGATTTTAATGCCTAATTATGGATTCTGATACATATCTTGGACTTGCTACTCCTTTTTGAAGTGTTCTTTCTCTTCACTTGCTCTCATACTGCGTTCCAATATTTCCTAGTTATTTCTGTCGATGGATATTTGACGAGTTGCTCTGAAAAGTCATCAACGCTCATTATATTGACAAGACCGTTTGAAAAGCAATTATTTTAATGAACAGGTCGGGAAAGCGGCGCAATGGTGGCAGCCAGTTGTGAGCGCAGGAGCGAGACTTGCGTGCAGTCTGGAAGTTTTCATAGACGGAACATCTGGTCTGGCAGTTGTTTACCTTTTGCCTGACATCTGCTGCAAAGAAAACTTCGTAAAGTGGAGACGCATGACCTCAGTACCAAAGCTACTTAGGATTAAACATTTTTGCTTCCATAACTTCCGAAGACAGGGAAGGAAAGTCTTGAATTCTTGCAGCAAGTCAAACTTAGGTCCTCCATAATCGTAATCAATTTGCATTTCAGGGCTTTTTGAACAACGCAAAGAATGTAATATGACAAGACTTAACACAAGTAGCAATCTTAAGAAAATAATATTTCAGAATGAAACTCGGATTCGAAGGTAAAACCAGAATGAATACGTTTTATTCTCCACTTCAATTGTTGCTGTGGTAGGTAATCATAATGTCATCATTTAGGGAGTTACAATGTCAACTGTTGGGATCACTACATAAGTAATTTATCATGTAGGGCCTTAATCCACGCAAGCCCTTTATCTTTTTTCGAGCACCATGGCTCCTACTGATCTTGGATGACATTTATGGGCAATCTTCTTGGAGACTACAACCAGATACCTAAAGCATTTTACCGATTTTGGACATTTGGACCGATTTTGGGAATGAGAAACCGTAGTTTCAAGAAATTCTGGCATTCACCTACGCGCACGGTACCATTAGTTTATCTGTTGTGAATGAATTCTGAGGCAATGGGGAAGCAAAACAGTTTGGAGCCTCCAAAATTAAATTTGTTATTGCAAAATTTGTATTTAAGAGCTTTTTAAAGAATGTTGGGTCGATGTCGGTATGTCTTTCCCTTTCTGTCTCAATCAATCGCCTTCTCTTTCCCTATCTTGTTCCCTATCGCTATTGATAATAATTCGAGACAAGATTCTCCGACTTCTTCATGTAACTTGGTCTGTTTTTCAATAGTAAACTTTCTTGGGGTCCATATGTGACTAATATCTGTAGTAGGATACTTAGCACACTAGCAAGGGTAAAGAGATGCGAAAATCAATGTACACAATTCATAAGAATTCCCGGTTATTGATTATGGACTTACATGAATCTTGACAGCACTCTAACCAACCACCAAAGTGCAAAGAGCTCTGAATGCCCGTGTGCGCTTTATATTGCAAATTCTTAGGGACATTCACATACCACTATACTTTATCAAACTGGAATGGATGAAAGTAGCGGAGCGCCGTCAATATTTCATAGGATTCATGATGCACAATGTTTACTATGATCGAGTCTCTATGGACTTCCTATAGACATTCGGAAATGCACTTCACTCATGGGCACTGTTTAGCCTCATAACTAATGTACCTATAAATGTATTCTGTGGCTGAATTTCAGAAAAATCATTAAAGACTTACGGGATAATTCATTTTGCTTCCGAGTCTACCAAGGTAGACTTTGTTTACACTTTTCAAAGTTGAAAAAAAAAGTTCTCCAAAATCAAAATTTTCACTCGGGTTTTACGTCTCAGACCTTCCTGAACAATTTTGGTTCCGTGTCTGTCTGTGTGTCTGTCTTGAAATCCTTGCCACAGCCATAACTTCTACATTTCACACCCGATTTCGATGAAATTGTCAGGGATTGTACGGGTTGGCGTGTAGATGGTCCTCAATAAAATCATCGCCCCCGGACTGATAGTAGCCGCTAAACATGCGCAAACGTATATTTCCATGTTACAACTTCCCAACAATATTCAGAGATTGTGCCGGTTGACATGTAGATGGTCCCCTATGAGAGTCGGGCACCAGAGAGATTGATGTTTTGAGATCAACTACTATGCATCGGATCATCTATACAATCGGGTTATGGACACGAGGAAGCTATGTGCCACACCCACTTGGCAGAAGTTTTTTTTATATAATTTCTGAATTGCTGCTGAAATTATGTACCTATTCATTTGTATGTACCTATTTAGTTCATTTAGTCCTCAGAGGACTGGCTCGCCCATTATGTCATAGGACTTTTTTATAACCATGTGTAAATTGTATTTCCTTCATTTCAATCTCTCTGTCTCTCTTTTGGTCCCGTCTGTCAGTAGTCAATTCGCTGTCCTAGGCGTAACTATTTCAAAATTTAGGCGAGATTTGAGGGTTCATGGCAATGCAGGGCCTAAGGGTATCAACAACCCAATCCAAAATTCTGAGAATCCATCACCAATTTATCATCAAAACTCGTTGAAACGTTTTATAAAGGATATTATGGTTCATCCATCAGCCATCATGGATTTGAAGAAGTTACCTTCTGTCGAGAGGCTCTTCAGTTGGCAACAATGTGTTCAACAAACGGGTCTTGATGGGTCCTCGTGTTCCAGAAAACTATCAACATGGTCGTACAAATCTTATTTTTGTCATTATTTTCATAATTAGGAATTTATCAGTAGTCCCCTCGGCTCTATTATGTACAAACGATTATTTCTACACCAGCACACTACATAAGTAGTTATTCTTTGTGGTTATGCTACACTGCTCACCGTACTTAGCAGAATGTGCGGATAAGCCTCTCGACAGAATTGTCAGCACATAGATACTTAGAAGAGTTAATTTTTTTCATTTTGAAAAAAATTGACATTTGGGATGGAGAACATACCGACCTAGTACGACTTTTTCCGATTTCCAGTGAGTATTTTTCGTCAAACGGCACGTCTGACGCCAGGAACTTCTCTGTTGTTGCTTTAGAACTCTCCTCACATTCAACTGTCGCCTTGTTACACACACTCCAATCACGTCTCAATGACATTGCGAACGTGATTTTAATCCTTACTTGCTCCTTCAGAGGTCAGTGGAACCTGAAATAATCTATCCAGACCCTTCAACACGCACCCCACTTGGTTGGTTGTGTATTGCATCTCTCATTAGACAAGTCAATATTGTTCTGCCCCTTCAAAATGAGCTGCTTATTAGTGGTAATCATGATTTGCCAGGCGTAGGATTTGACGGATGTGGGCATTCATCCACAAGCATTATAGAAACAGTATCAATAGGTTCCTGTGCAGAAGAGGTAACGGAAACTATTCCTGCGGATAGTAGAAACAGAAACATCTCCACATTCCTCAGGTGAGTGAAGCTCATCTAATGCAAGATGAGCAATCATTTAGCTCTTGTTGCCTAAATTCAACTCCAGCATAAGGGTTGCACTCAAATAGCCTGAATTATTGCTTCCTAACCACCGATGAGTGAGGAAGGAAGTCAGGAATGATCTGGGAAGGAACGACAACTTTGTCATCAAAATTTGGGTCCTTAAAAGTCAACATTTCTAGTCGCAATTTGCTTTTTAGGGCTTTCTGAGCTTCTTTGGTTCCGTGTCTGGCTGCTGTGATCAGTACCTAGCGCCAGACCTAGCTACGCAGAATTTTGGTGTGACTATGAGCTTTCTTGGAACTTTCGGGGAGCCCATGAGGCAGTATTCAAATTTCTCAATGAAGGCACCCCAAAAAGTTGGAGGTTCGAAACCCAAAAAGTACGAGGTTCGAAACTCTTGGAGGTTCGAACCTCTTGGAGGATCGAACCTCTTGGAGGCACCCCCAAAAGTTGGAGGTTCGAAACTCTTGGAGGTTCGAAACCCAAAAAGTACGTAAAAACTATTTCTCGTCTGAGATTAGGACACTGCCTCACGAGAAAGTACCTGTATATGATTGGAAAAGCGCCTTCAAGAGGATGCCGGTCATACCCAGAGGAAGAAGAAACGCTAGAACACATATTTCTTATCTGCCCCACTTACGTTTCAGCAAGATTGGAGTTCTTCTCACTAATTTCCACTCAAGTGGACCAACCTTTCAATTTTAGCTCATTGATATGCAAAAATGACGAAATAATTTACGATGAAATGCACAATTTCCTTACAAAAATTAACCTAAATTTGTAATTTAACTAAATTTATTTTGAATTTTTCATGTTTATACACAATTTGTAAATTGTCTGGTTGAATGGCTGTATGCCTGTACCAATAAAAAAAATTTTAAAAAGGCACCCCAACTCCCTATTTCTTCAAATTGTGTGTGAAGTGATTTTTTTTAACTTCGATAAAAAGCAACAATTAGTTAGTGTTTATACTTAAACAAAGATTAGTTTGATGCCGTACAGGTAAAAAAAAGTCTGCCAATGGGTGAGCAGTACAGATTCCACAAGCTCCAAACGACGCAGCAATAAATTGGTAAGGGGATCATTTATGGTCCAATCCTCTCTATCTTATTATTGTTTATGATATTTCATGCGGGAAAACTAGTTCCTACTAGACTAGGCAGCCATTTATTGGATTTCACTCTCGAAAACCCCTTGAAAGCCTCGAAGGAAGACAAGCCGGTTTACAATATAAATGTGAAACTCAGGATATTCTTGCAGTCTTAGCCTTGTTACGAGATAAGGACGATCGGTCGTTTTATTACTGCCTCCCCCGCACTCCATCTTCACGCCATCTATTTGCAGCTGTACCTCGGATTTACTGAGTAGACACCTGTAAAAATATACCTTGATTACTTGTGTCGAGGCAATGTGGGATTAATATTTAGCCTTGGTGAACTGTTTGGTTAGTGGGACTGTTTGCACCAAAAAAGAAAGAAAAAACTCATCCACATGTATTTGTGTTACTTGGTATGGACTACTGGAATGATAATCAGACTGTACTGAATTCCATCGTTTCAGAAAGAACAGACGGTCTACAATTACTCAGAAATGATCTGACCTCCTTGCCATTGAAAGCGGTACTTGTTGAATGAAGGATGAATTGGATACAATACCGTATTGAATAAAATACGGATAATGTAGGAGGAGACCTGCTACATAGCCAGATGAGAACATAATGGATTGGCTGAATCCTGACAAGTTACATTCAAGAACATTGGGAACTGAGTAGCTCTAATTGATTCTCGTTGCGCATTCGCACTCACTACCGTCAGTCATCTGTTTAACGGCTACTGAATTCAAAAGGAACCTACGCCAATGCATTTCTTTTATCGATCTTCTCTTAAGAAGTCAGGGAAGTACATTTAAAGAGAAACAGGGGAAATAAATATTTAAAACTAGAAATCGATTGCTATTTCTTGACTACTCTGCGTCACTTCCCTGACAAACTCCACGACTATTAATCACAGAAACTCGAACTCAGTTTGTTTGAGGCGAATGATGATCCTAAATTCAGAAATAGATACGTCTCAACTTGAGTGTCTCGGAAACTTCTATTTGAATGTTAGCGCCCTAAAAAGATGTCTCATAGTTTATCGGTAGAAGAGCGTTTAATCTAAAACAATAGAACGAGGCAATTTATCTTTCGTTATGGCCGGCAGTGGCAGTCAACCGTTTGAATTATTACCTACTATTCCTTGCAAATTGTAGGGCCTGAGGGGTTAGTTTTTTAACCGCAGCCTACTTATTAAAAGAACGTTTTACATGAAATTCACGGAATAAGTTCCAATCAAGGATGAATATTGTAACACCTTTTGTTTTTCTTTTCTCTTTAAATCTTTCATCATTTATTCCCGCATTTATATCAGTTAGATTCACGTTCCCTTGTGTAGAATGACTTATTATTTTTAAAATGTAATTGGGCTTGCCCGTATTAAATAAATAAATAAATGTTTGGTTTCTGTGAAATTGTGGCTTCTTTAATTCCACACTCTAGGAGAATTCCTAATTCAAAGTACGGGTTGAAAACAATGTGGTTCCTTCAAACATTTTGCTTTTCAGAGCATCCTTACTCATTTCGGTTAAGCAATTAGCTTTTTCGTGGTTTTGTCCAAAGGAGGTCTCCTACGAATTTTATCAAGACCTGCACAAGCGCAAACGTGATTATCCTTCAACGTCGATTTTTCGTTCAACATCAATTGCTCGTATTTGCGCAAATTGCTCACAAATTATTGCTTGTGGATTTTCTCAGTTCAAAGCACCTCCGTACGTTATGAAGCAGAAAACGTCTGCCAAGTGGGGGAGGCACATTGCTTCCTCGTATCCATAACCCGATTGTATAGGTGATCCGATGCATAGTAGTTGATCTCAAAACATCAATCTCTAAGTACCTTCTACTACCCTCACAGAGGACCATCTACTCGCTAATCAGAACAATCCTGAGAAATTTCGTCGAAATCGGATGGAAAATGTAGAAGTTATGGCTGTTACACGTAATTCACGTTTGCGCATGTGCTGCAACTATTATAAGTCTGGAGGAGATGATTTTCATAGGAGACCATCTACATGCCAATCATAACAATCCTAGAAAATTTCATCAAATTCGGATGAAAAATGTACCAGTGTTATGGGTGTTACAAGGATTTTACGTTTGCGCATGTGCAGAGGCTATTGTCAATTTTAAGGCCTTGATTTTCATTAGGGATCATCTGCAACCTAATCCGCATAAACCCTGAAAATTTCATCGAAATCGGATGGAAAATGTAGAAGTTATGGCTGTTACACGTAATTCACGTTTGCGCATGCGCTGCAACTATTATTAGTCTGGAGGAGATGATTTTCATAGGAGACCATCTACATGCCAATCATAACAATCCTAGAAAATTTCATCAAATTCGGATAAAAAATGTACCTGTGTTATGGGTGTTACAATGATTTTACGTTTGCGCGTGTGCAGAGGGTATTGTCAATTTTAAGGCCTTGATTTTCATTAGGGATCATCTGCAACCTAATCCGCATAAACCCTGAAAATTTCATCGAAATCGGATGGAAAATGTAGAAGTTATGGCTGTTACACGTAATTCACGTTTGCGCATGCGCTGCAACTATTATTAGTCTGGAGGAGATGATTTTCATAGGGGACCATCTACATGCCAATCATAGAAAATTTCATCAAATTCGGATGAAAAATGTACCTGTGTTATGGGTGTTACAAGGATTTTACGTTTGCGCATGTGCAGATGCTATTTAAGGCCTCCAGTCAATTTTAAGGCCTTGATTTTCATTGGGGATCATCTGCAACCTAATCCGCATAAACCCTGAAAATTTCATCGAAATCGGATGAAAAATGTGGAAGTTATGGCTGTGGCAAGGATTTAAAGACAGACAGACAGACGCACATACACACGGACACACAGACATACAGACACGGAACCAAAATTGTTCAGGAAGGTCTGAAACGTAAAACGCTAGAGGAAATTTTGATTTTGGAGAACTTTTTTTTTCAACATTGAAAAGTGACCTTCTACCTTGGTAGACTTGGAGGCAATTCATGTGCAACAACTTACCAATGGTGTTGATGTTTATGAATCTAGAAAACTATCAACATGATCTTGATTTGTACACGTCCGTGTAAAACTCAACACTGCAACACTGCACTGTGGCCTGCTGTTCTCTCCTACTGCTGCTGGGTTGTTTTTGGAGCTATACTGCTCAACGAACTTGGCAAAAGTTTTCTCTGAAGGTAGCATTTCACTGCTATTCCACTACTACAATGTAAGTCGAGGGGTAATGTAAGTCCATGAAGAGGGGTAAGTGGAACTACTAATACAACGTAGAAGGTGCCAACAAGTTTTGGCTTGTAGGTAAACTCGTAATAAAAATTTCAACCGGTGTTGGAAAAATCATAATTCAACATCGATCGTTTTGATTATTCTGGAGCCTACAGGTTGAACAAACAATCGGTAAGTGGTCGGAGTTGGTTTGTTTTAAGATCGAACCTCTCAACAGTCCGCTTCTGAAGGCAACAGGCCGAAGTGGGGACTTAGTGTTGGCAGAACTCCAGTGATGAGTCTATTAGCGGACCGGTGGTTATCCTCAGGATCCTGAACTCAACATGAAAGGTATCGATTGGAGTGGAACGACGACAGAAAAACGAAATCGGTACGTCAAACAAAAAAAACAGTACTCAACGGATAAAGTGAAATGATCAACTGTAATGACATCAACATAAAATCTCTTAATGTGACTCTCCAGATATCTGTTACAGCTATTAATCTCTCTCTATGACGTTCCTATTTTGAGGGAATTGGGTTCCTCCTTACTTTTTTGTCAGGGGAATGGATGTCCATATGATGTGTTACGTAAGTAATCTACACTGCTTACCCAGTTCGGTAGGCTTTGCATTGTTTTCACTATTCAGGATAAAAAGAGATGTTCTCAAAAATCAAAGTTCCACTCTCGTTTTACCTTCAAGACCTGATCAATTTTGGTATCGTATGCGTCTGTCTGCTTGTTTATCTATACGAAGTTATTGTCCGATTTCTATGACATTTCCAAGGAATTGTACGGGTTGGTCTGTAGTTGGTCCTTTTAATGAAAATCATCGCCCCCGAATAAGAAAGTAGCCTTTGCGCAAATCACGCAAACGCGCAAACGAAAAACCCTTGTAATAGCCACAACTTCTACATTTTTCATCCGAATTCGTTGAAATTTTCAGGGATTTTGCTGGTTGGGGTGTAGATGGTCCCTATGATGGTAGTGCAAGGTACATAGTGATTGATGTTTTGAGATGCTACTATGCATCGGATTATCATGGATGCGAGGAAGCTATGTGCCACACCCACTTGGTAGACTTTTTGCTTTGTATTAGTATAGCAGGCAAAAACAAAATAAAAACTTTGGGTCATCTAAAATCCAAATTTTTGCTATTTTGGTTGATTATTTTCAATAATGAACCTTTGGAATCGACCAAGAAAAAAAAAAATTTTAACACCCCCTCAAAATTTGATGGTTTACGTTTCAAGATACGTAGAATCCAAAAATCGAATAAAAACGCAGCAAATTATTACACAATGGTTTATTATTTTTCTATATAGATCACTCGTCTACAAAATCACCAACCATCCAATATGAAGGGAAAAAGAAAAAAAAAATATCAAAAAAAAATCAAAAAAGTTTTAAAAAAAATCAAAATCACCAAATATCGATTACATTTCGATCAGCTCTAATTTGAACGGAGATTAGGCCTCTTTTGCGATTCACACTCGTGTTTTGATTTATATATATATATTTCAAAATAAACACTTAAATTTTCGTAGGAAGCGAACGGTTTGTCCTACAGAGCTCCGCGTGGTCTCAAAAAATTCTAAAAATTCTATAAAATCTTAAATTGAAGGAAAAACAATACCTTTATATCGAAATTTTTTGAGTTAGGGCGTTTTCAAAATTTCAAAATTGATTTTGGAACCCTTAGAAGTGACCTACCTCAACCAAAAGCTTCGGGGCACAACTAGACCCCAAATGGAGCCTACATACCAAATTTCATCAAAATCAGTCAATGCTAAGTGGCAAAAGTGCCGCGTACGGCGTACGGCGGACGGACGGCCAAATTTTTATTCGATTTTTGGATTCTACGTACCTTGAAACGTAAACCATCAAATTTTGAGGGGGTGTTAAAATTTTTTTTTTCTTGGTCGATTCCAAAGGTTTATTATTGAAAATAATAAACCAAAATTTGGCCGTCCGTCCGCCGTCCGCCGTACGCCGTACGCGGCACTTTTGCCACTTAGCATTGACCGATTTTGATGAAATTTGGTATGTAGGCTCCATTTGGGGTCTAGTTGTGCCCCGAAGATTTTGGTTAATGTAGGTCACTTCTAAGGGTTCCAAAATGAATTTTGAAAACGCCCTAACTCAAAAAATTTTGACATAAAAGTATTGTTTTTCCTTCAATTTAAGATTCTATAGAATTTTCAAAAATTTTTGAGACCACGCGGAGCTCTGTAGGACAAACCTTTCGCTCACTACGAGAATTTAAAGTTTGGACGTATGATAAATCAGAAACACGAGTGTGAATCGCACAAGAGGCCTAATCTCCGTTCAAATTATAGCTGACCGAAATACGATCGATGTTTTTCTTCATGTTGGATGGTTGGTGGCTTTGCAGATGAGTGATCTATAGAAAAATAATAAACCATTGTGTAATAATTTGCAGCGTTTTTTCATATTATTTCTGTCTCCCTGAGATCAATCCTCATCTCATCAGGAATAATTTTACTTGAAATCATGGAACGATTTTCATGAAATTGTTATGGTAGCATGGTAGCCTCGAGGCGGCGCCCGAGATATATGAAAAAGAAATACCGATATTATTGAGAAGTTCCTCACCACCACTGTAATATCCCAATTCAAAACTTTATTTTTACGATCATGTTGCAAGTTTTCTCAGTTGATAAGAAAGCAACATGATTGTGAAGTCGTTCACGATTAAGACATGTATTATGTCATTCTCACTCCAACTAGTTATATGTCCTTGTTGTTCTGTGTTAGAAAGATAATATTGCTGTTGCAATTTGACGGACTTTTTCAGGTATGTACTGTTTCTTAGATGCAACAAACAACTTCCTGCGCCACTAACAATTAACTCTCAAATTTCGAATTGAGAGTTATCAACTCAAAACCAGACCATAGTCCTTCAAGTTAAATAAGAAGCATGCAAAGCCTTGCATTTGCTTTATACTTACGCACTTTTCCCTTTGTAAGAGAGGAAATCCGAAGATCGAAGGTAAACAAAATTGAAACAACGTTTCGGGAGTCCGAGCATGTGATGGGGCTTGTTTATCTCAAACCCAAATATCCCTTATTATGTCATTAGACGAATTAGAGGTGTTTAGGGGGAGGTAATGACTATTGTGAAACAGGTATCATTATTTCCTGAAGAGTTTTTTTTTCCTGTTGGTTGACGCCTCCACGCCCATCGCTCGAGGTAATGACCATCTCACAAAGGTAATGATCAGTCAGACCTACGAGAGAGGCGTCCAACGGTTCTATTTGAGATATAGTAGTCTCATCAATTGAGTAGGCAGTTTAAAGCTTCCTACCATGAAATAACGAAAACTACCAAAGCCCTATTAAGAAACTAGATCTTCAAAATCTTGATGGTAGTTTTCTGAATTGCCAAAAGTACGTTCGAATGAGAATTTGTTCTAGATCATGTTGATGTTTTTGTTCCTCACTAACGGAGAGACATCCATGGTTGATTTGTGCCGATTTAAGATCGAATTGAATTTTTAGAATCGAATGAGACCATCCAGAACGCTGCAGGACAAACCGTTCGCTTCCATGTGAACTCACAATAAAGAAACACGAGTGTGAATAGCAAAAGAATGTTCACTCCCCGAAATAGACCTAAAATCCGTTCTAATTTCAGCTGATCTAATGCGATCATTAGTTTTTATTTCATCAAATGAAAACAAGAGTCTGCAGAATCAATTTGTTTTTCACTCGCATTTTTCGATTGTTATCTGTCTGAACAACTTTGGAACCGAGTCAGTCTATTTTCAGACAATTCCTCGCTAGGTATGACAACACGAAATATTTCGGATTTTGATGGAATTTCCAGGATTAATGTAGGTTAACCTCGAAACGGTCCCCTATGAATTTTACCACCACCGTACTTATAGCAGCATGAGCTCATGCAAACTTGATTTTAGTTAGACATCAACTTCATGTTCTGACTCTATGTTGCTCAAATTTAGAAGTTAGTTTGAAGGTGACACCGACAGATTCGATCATCGATCGCTAAAGTAAACTGAGTAGCCGAAAATGCATCAACATAATCGCAAACAACTTTTCAACTTGATGAATTTATCAGTTGAAACTTCTCTGCGTGATTAAAATCAATCATTAATTAACCAATTAATTCTTCATCGTCCTCGATTTTCTTTGTGATTAAGTTGCAGACGTCTTCTCGATTTTTCACATCACAAAAATATATTAACATACCACGAGCATATACCTACCATATATAATATTATGTATATTGTTCACAGAGAACCAGGATTGTTAGATGCACAAAACAGGAAAATAAGAGTAAACATTTTTCAATTTTGGTGTTGCGTCTTACAAAATCAATATTTTTTTGACCTGTTGTATTTTGGATGATGAGATTTAGGACCGTGAAGATCCCCTATGAATTTCAACGTCATCCGACCTAAATCGCGTTGCAAGTGCTTACGATCTTTTTGCCCTCTAATGACATTTAGAAGGTAGTGTGTGACTGGACCAAGATGCATTATTATTCCATTATTAAAACTTTTTAAAAATAGGTATATTGAGAAAATGTCTTTAAAGTCTCAGATACCACTTTTTGAGGTTTTAAGATACTTTCAACTTGATAATTTTGAAGATGGAAAATATTGATAATTTTTTCTCATTGTGGAATTTTCAAACCCAAACTTGGAAGAAATAGATCACATTGATCATGAAAACCCATCTGCCTAGTTGTATTATCATTAAAAGTATAGTATCAATTATTACTAATAATGGTTAAGATAACTACACTATATGTGGTGCACAGTTGACCGTTAAACCTTTGTGTAAAGCTATTAAATCTGTTTGTAACACTGTATCTAATCGTAAAACCGTTAATTCAGTACGATAATAATTCGTGGTGATAATTCAAGGCTGTCTGTCAGGCTTAAGGTTCACAATCATTGTGCTTTCGCAACAGAGAAATCTGTACTCGTATTACGCAATAGCAACCCCTAAAATTGTTGAAAAACCAAAATAAAATAACCATTTGCTTTCTCAATATAATGAGCAGAGGAAAAGGCTGTCTCACATGAAAAACGCCTCGAATCATCAAACAACGGTTTATTATATTCTGTAAAGATCACCAGTCCGCGAAGAACACGCTTCTACTGTCCCATATAAGGATCTGTGGTTGGTTTCGGGAGGGGGGAAGGGGTCTTCGTAGGCTCAAAGGGAATACAACATATGGGTGTTAGATTCTAATAAATTTCACAATAAGTCCTCATTTAGTTGATCGTCTGGGTTTCATTCGTTGCTAAAAAGCTGCAAATTATTACACAGCGGTTTATTATTTTACTGTGTAGATCACCCGTCGAACGCGGCTATTCCATTATTACTACCTACTAGCAATAACATCGTAATCCTAGAGTTGTGAGTGCCATCATTACGAAAATTGGTTTTCGGTTTCTAAGGATGCACAACACAAATCTCATTTCAATGAAACGGCAATGATCGCATTAGATCAGCTGAAATTAGAACGAATATTACGTCTATTTCGGGGACTGAACCTTCTTTTGCTATTCACACTCGTGTTTCCGATTTATTGTGAGTTCACATAGAAGCGAACGGTTTGTCCTGCAGAGTTCTGGGTGGTCTCATTCGATTTTAAAAATTCAATTTGATTTTAAATTGGTGAAAAATATTGCCTTCATATCGAGAGTGTTCGAGCTAGGGCGTTTTGAAAATTAGAACCTCTTTCACCCATTAGAATTTTTTTTCTTGCTCGACTCCAAAGGTTCATTATTAAAAATAATAAACCAATATTAAACTCTACGTATCTTAAATTGATGAAAAAAGTAATTAATTGCCATCATTAGTGAACGGTTGGGTCTACTGAGCTCTGGGTAGTTTCATTCGACTCTAACAATTCATGACTATTTTTAACTAATGAAAATCAACACTTGTATTTCGAAAGTTTTCGAGCTAGGGCGTTTTTAAATGTTTTCTCCCTTAAAATTGACTGACACTAACCAAAGGTTCGGGGCACAATTAGACCCCAAATGGAGCCAATGTACCAAATTTCATCAAAATCGGTCGACGTGAACGTATGGGCAATTTTTAATTGATTTTTGGATTCTACAAACCTTGAACCGTAAACCATCAAATCTCGAATGGGTTACATCTTTTCCTAGCTCGATTCTAAAGTTTCATCATTGAAAATAAAAAACTGTAACGAACTATATCAATTAGATCTTTTTTTCTGGAATTTTTTCACGTGCCTCGATATTCTGCTACATACTTTGAGTCGAGGTCAAGGCTTTCCTCAGCGTCGAGTCGGTATTGTGAATACTGGCCTTCGTCCCCATGTTGTTTCTTGTGAGAAAGTAATTCGTCTAACTTCTGAAGAGAATTTAGAAGTTAGACTCGTCTTCACTTCATCCAAATACCTGTTAGAGAATTTGTTGTAATCGTCGATGAGATCGTATTTAATAGTGAGCGTTGGAGATTAATCTGTATGGTTGGTGTTTGCGGTCGTCATTATTGTCAATGGTGCTTAGCAGGTATTTTCTGGCCTCTCAAGGCTCATTTGACGATTAAAGATTTGTCAATACAATGAAAGACCATTATCGTCATTTCCTTCTTACACAATCACAAATCTTTGTCTCTGCAATGATCATCTCGATGAGCAGGGGGGGGGGGGGGGCTGGTTTCGTCCTACGATTAGGGATTTAAACCTGGAAGACTCCTCAATTAGGTTGGGTGACTCGAGAGACTGACGGATGTGATTCGAGCTCTTCTATCGACTTTGAACTTCGTCTATCTCTGTAAAACTGAGTGGTGGCAAGTGATGCATATTTAGTGCCGCAGTGGAAGGAGCGAGTCCTTTAATGAACAGTCTATACTGCCGTGCTAAGCCAGAAAGTCGTAACGTGAAAATTTGACCAAATTGAGTTATTGGTACCCGGGGGTTTTGGGGGTCGATTTCTATCGATTTTCGGAGTTTTAGAGTCGTTCTCTATTATAAATGCCTCTAACAAGCCTCCCGACTTTGGCGTTAAGGCGTGTTAACTTGATTTGAGAAACTAGTCGTATCAGAGCGATTCAGAAGAAGAAAACTCGTATCTTGACACTGATACGGGAGTCTGCCTATTTCGACGATACGACTTCTTGCATTAAATCGGCATGATACGACTTTTTGCCTCTGAAAACTCAACATTTAGTGGTGACTTTACGTTTATATTCTAAGTGAATAAACGTTTATTTTTATTGATTCAGCAGTTTTTTCTTACATCTGAACAGAGATATGAAATACGATTGACTTTGAGCCAAGTAGGATGACAAAATAATCAATTTGAAATGGTTTCTTGATTTAAAATGTTAATTCAAATAAATTAATGTTTCAAGAATTAAAATGAACAGAATAGTCGTAACTTCGGGTATACGAGAGCGTAATCTCGTATCATCGTTTTTTGAGAATTTACACTCAAAAATGTTTAATTTTGGTTCCAGAAATCGATTCGGCTACTAATTTCTTTTAAGAAAAACCCTATACTTGTGGTAAAAGGAGGAAAAATAATCCCGCGAAAGAATTATTTCGCCACGAAACCTATCAGGTCGTTTTCCCGAAAGTTTGGTGAAGTCAGGATACGACTTTCTGGCTTAGCACGGCAGTATAGTGAACCAGTCTTACCTACTCGCATATGCATGGCGAACCAATATCAAGCACGAATGAGATACTTGGCTTACCAATCCGGGTATATCATGTTGACTAGATCGAGTACAGCATCACCTACCGAAATAGTTTTCAGCTCAATCATACCAGGGAAAAAACGCTGCAAATGATCACACAACGGTTTATTATTTTTATGTAAAGATCAGCCGCCTGCGAACTCTACTTTTTCCGACCCTCGTAGGTAGGTGAAGGGGTGGGTGTCTTTTTGGGCTAACTCACAGGGACACGCGGGAGTTATTATTCTGATATATTTCACAATAATTGCTCATATAACCATAGTTGGCCCATCTGGGTCGTGTCATTGAATTTTTAAAAATCGTCACTATTTTAAACTAGGTAATGAAGAAAAAACAACACTTGTTATCGTAAATATTCGAGCTAGGGCGTTTTGACATTGTTTTTCTCCACATTTTACCCCTTAGACGCGACAGACACAACTAGAACACAAATGGAACCGATATAACTAATTTCATCAAAATCTGTCCATGGAAACTGGGACAAATACCGACGGACAGAACTTTTTTTTTGATTTATAGATTCTACAAAAATATCTTGAAAGGTAAAAAAGTAAAGTAAAGAATTTTCGTCCGCCTGCCATTCCTGGCGTCGCGGACATTATCAGCTGTCTTCCAAATGGAAGATCAGAATTTATTCTGATGATTTCGCTAGCGGCTTCCCATTGCCTCACCGTCCTGGGTTGGTACGAGGGAGGCGGCGAGCCCTTAACGCACGAAAACACGCCCCAAGACCGAGATTTGAACGCACGACCTCCCGCAGTATTTGGTTCGTGTCTCGCACCTAGAAACGCATGACCAAGCGACCGCGGCTGTACCGGACCCCCTTCGAAAGGAAAACATACAAGACGCCCTAGGTCAAAAATTGACACAAATTGACACAACCTTGCGGTTGCGCATCTTTGAGCGCGCACTGAGCGGGTTGCGCGCAACAAAAAAAATCGGTTGAGGGGTGAAATGTTCATGAAATTTCACGTAGAATCTGAATCTGCAATAAAAAATGGGGGGTCTCATTTGAAAAAACGAATTTGGTGTGCGTTGCGCACGATTGCGCACGTGCGCAATGCGCACCGTGGTCAAATTTGAGATCCTTGGGAAAAATCATGAAGATTCAAAAAAAAATTTCTTTTTACCACTACCTGGACGATTTTAGCAGGGGAGGGAACGTTTTCGGGGACACCCTGTATATGTATTGTTTTCCATAAATTTAAAATAGTATTGCATTTTTAGAATGAGACCACCCAGAGCTCTGTATGACCAACCGTACGCTTCCTATGGAGTCTTAAAGTTGGGGCGAATGATGAAGCAGAAACATGAGTTTGAATCGCAAATTAAGGAAATAGGCCAAATCTCCGTTCAAAGTTCAGCTGATAAAATGCGATTCTCTCTCTCCGAATAGGAATTTATTGTATTCAGTTGTGCCTCCTTGGCAACCAAGAACCAAATTTGTATGAACATGAGAACACTAAACTCCCAAATAATGATGTTTCGCTGGTTGACGTACTTTCTGTTGAAATAAACTTGATAGTGAGCCTTGAGCGAAAATTTGGTAGGTAGTTACAGCTCATCGAAAAGCCGTGTACTTAGCAATCTACAAGGTGTCCCATGTTAAGGATCGGAAAACTTAAGGGAGTCAATTCTACAACTAATTTAAGAGAGAAAATGTCTCCTAGCAATTTTGTTTTAATCCCTTGTTTTTCCAAGTTTTTCCCATTTTAAGATTTTCTTCGTGTGTTCACTAAAATCTCTATAAATAACTACCTTAATTTACCGTGAAAATGTAAAAATAAGGGCACCTTTGGGAAGGGCGTAGAGTTTCCCATCTTTATAGTTTTTATTAAATTTCCAAAATTTCCTATTTTTCTTTTGGTTGTTAGGGTTTTCCTTCCCCAGGGTTTTTCACGTACCTCATCACCAAAAACTGCGCAAAGATCTTAGCTTTTCAATAATAATATTATTGATTAATTAATTAATATTTTTGATTGATTGATTAATATTGTTGATTAAATTATAATCAAAAAATATCGGCCTTGGAAAACGATGTTAATCTAGTAAACACATTTTTAAACGACTGAATTGAACATTATGGAACTTCTCGTTACAATTCAAACTATAGTGTATTGATTTATATTATTTATCAGTTTTTATTGATACCGAAAAATGAAATTCGTTATTTTAAAAAAATTCCAAATTAGAAATCACCAAAATAATTTCCCAAGTTGTTCAAACAAAATTTTGGACACTATTTGACTGCTGCTTGAATACAAAGGTATTCTATTCTCGTATACCAATCGTGGAAGTGAAAATTATGGTAGTTAAGAATAGTGAGATGGAAATAATTACATCACACGTCTCTGCAGCTTTGTTAGATTACTGACTACACATAGCAGGGTGGCCCTAAAAAAATCTCGTCTCCTTAAATATAATAGCCTATAAAATACTAGTAATCCTCATTCAATTGTGTTCGTTATAAGGAAATTGCTTGAAAAATGCATTGATAAAACGGTTGAAGAAGGTAGTTGGTTCATAAAATCATACTCCATGACTGGAACTTTTTCAATCTCCGGTATGCAACTATTGAGGGGGTCTGTAAAAGAATCGCAACAAATCAAATAGTTCCAACATCGCCGAGTAGGTATCGCGTCACGTCCTTGACAGCAAACGCGAGGAAAATGGCGTTCGTTAATTTGAATTTATAAGTAGCCTCCAACCATCAACATGAGTGTGCAGTTATTCAAGCCTGTATATCAGTGGAATTAGAAGGAGGGAGAGGGATATAACAACGAAAAGGCGACTTCTTGCCCCCACCATTCCTCTCTCTCTCGCCATCGTCCACCTACGTTAAGTTTCGAAAGGGTAATAAGAGCCGTCATCAATCATCCGAAAATTACACGTTACACGCCAAGTGAGGGAGAAAAAAATGCGCTTAATAACGCTTTTCTAGTTAATAGTTGGAAATGAAAATCGCGTTTATGCGACGCGGTGTGAAGGAGATCACGTGCTCCCCGTTTCCTTGGTTTTCGCCTGCACATAACAGATCTTGATGTGATGGCGAGGTATAATACGAGAGGCGATCAATTATAATTATACAAATTATATAATATAAAAGAGGGCAGGCAGCTGATCCTATAGATATCCTATACCACCAACCTTTACTTCTACATGATTCATAACCCTTTGATGGTGTCGATGAAATGAAAATGAATCAATTGACCAGCCAAATTGAGTGAGGTCTGTATAGCATACTCATGGAGTAACGAGGACAAAATAGGATTGCTGGGAATGGGTTATTTTTCTTTTTATTTTGTTCAACAATTCAACTATTTTATTTTGTTCAACTATTTTGTTCACTAATCTGAGTGAGAGCTTTATACAACGCTGCAAATTATTACACAAAGGTTTCTAATTTTTCTACATAGATCACTCTTCTGCAAAGAACTCAGCTTTGCCATTGTTACCACCTACCTACCACGTACCAACAGCGATCCCATTTTGGTCAGCTAAAATTTTAACGGAGATTAGGCCTCTTTTGCGATTCACACACCTGTTTCTGATTTATCGTAAGTTCAACCCTTAAATTCTCGTAGAAAGCAAACGGTTTGTGCTACAGAGCTCCGCGTGGTCTCTAAAAATTCAATGGTATCTTAAATTGATGCGGAAGAATCAATAATCAAACCATTATATCAAAATTTTGAGAGCTAGGGCGTTTTCAAAATTTCAACCCTTAGAAGTGGCCGACATCTACCAAAAGCTTCGGGGCACAACTAGACCCCAAATGGAGCCCATATAGGCTACCAGATTGCATCAAAATCGGTCCATGGGAACTAAGGAAAGTGCCGCGTACGGCAAAATTTTTATTCCATTTTCGGATTCTTCGCACCTCGAAACGTAAACCAACAAATTTTTTTTTGGGGGGGGGGGGGTACCTTTTTTTTCTTGGTCGATTTCAAAGATTCATTATTGAAAATAATAAACCAAAATTTGTTACAGGAGAGGTATCCGATGATGAGAACGAGCAAAACTCATGGGCCTAGTTAGGTGGGCAGTATAGCTTCATCACATAGAATAACATGAAGTGAACTACTTTGACAAAGGTAGTGAGGCAATCAGTAGCCATGAGCGAAACCTTCAGATCCTTTTATGATAGGCGAATTAAAGTATACTTTAGGAATCGAAATCAATAAAAGACAGAATGGTTCTATTGCCCTTAATCAATCAAAATATATAAGCGAAATCCTGACCGAATTCAAAATGGATCAATGCAGGCCTGTAACAACCCCAATGGACCCCAAACAACAATTGAGTAAAACACAGTGCCCAACAACAAAAGTAGAGAAGAAATTTATGAATGAACAACCCTACAGAAGATTAGTCGGAAAACTGATGTATTTGGCACAAGCTACCAGGCCAGATTTGGCATTTGTGGTATCTAAACTAGGACAGTTTGCTGCAAATCCTGGCAAAATTCATTGGGCACCAGGGAAAAGGGTTCTTAGATATTTGAAAGGTACTATAGACCAAGAACTGATCATAAATTAAGGGAAAGAAGAAATTTTAGGTTTATCAGATTCTGATTGGGCTGGTTCAGTTGATGACAGAAGGTCAACCACAGGATTTGTCATCCAACTTGGAGAAACACCTATTATTTGGAAATGTAATAAGCAAAATTCAGTAGCCCTTTCTACGATGGAGGCAGAGTTCGTCGCATTATCCTCTTGTTGCGTTGAAATGATTTGGTTATCTCACATTCTAAAGGAACTGAAATACCCTGTAGCAGGTGATTCGGTTATAGAATGCGATAACCAATCAGCTATTAATTTTGCCTAGGGGAATAGCGTAAACTCCCAAACTCGTCACATAGATATAAAATTCCATTTTGTTCGCGATTTAATTAAATTTCAAAATTTAAAATTAGAATACGTACCGACAGTGGACAATACAGCGGATCTCCTGACGAAGGCATTACCACGCCAGAAGAATGCACTTTTCAAGAGTATCTTACTGGGAGAGAGAAGTAAAGAAGAAGAAGAGAAAGAAGATGAAGGCAGAGTCTGATACACTCGACACGATTTTCATTATCATGTGGTGAAGTTTGTTAGTGATTAGGTTTTGTTGTGTTGAGAAAATACTTATTACAATTTGTGATATCGTCGTTCTGTGTTGATGGTCAAATAAAATTTATATCAATCTTTCCTTTGGAAGACAGCTGATCACTGATGCCAGTCGGACAAAAATTCTACCAAATATGGTTGCTTTCTTTACTTTTACCTTTTCACTTTATAATATAAAGTGATATTATCACGCAATCAAAATTCTTTGATAATATGAAACACGAGCATTACTCGTTGTTCCCTAGATTTAGAAACAAGGCACTATTGAGAATTAATTTGTATTCATGTTGATTATTCACAATGCTATTTTTTCAAAATGGTCTTCCTAATTGAATTTCTATGAAATTATGGCCGCACAATCGGGTTGTTACGTCTATGTTTTGGTAAAATTAACGTTAGCGTGTGTGCAGACGGTACTTTTGGTGCAATGAAGATGCAATTCATAAGGGAACATTACGGAAATAATGCATCTAAATATTTCATCAAAATCGGATGATTCGTTTGGTTTTGCCCAAGAAAAGGAATTCAAAATTTTTCAGCTTTTTCCGAGCGCTGCAGTTTCTACTGATCTAACTGCAATCACATTTGTGATCATCTCACACCAAAAAAAGTCCGAATTTAGGAGAAATCCACGTAACGCTTACTTGTTAGTTAGTTAAAACTGTGTTAGGTACTTGTTATTAGTTAAAAACATACAGGAAATAAATAAACCGTATTGTAATAATTGGCAGCATTAATTCCGTATCTTGATAAACCTTTCCCTTACTTTACATCCGAAATACATATTAATCTTTAGTTATAACACAATACAGTTAGAGAGAAATACAGATTTTTATCAACATTCTCCCTGAGATTGTTCGTTCTAAACCTTTTTCAATATTTCATCTCGTAAATGTTAAGTATTTTCAAATTTGTATCTTCTGCCTCCTAATAACGGGTTTTCAGGGTCCTAAGAGTTGAATAGATGTGTGAATTGAATAGCATTTTGATTGATGGTGGACTGATCCATTTTCGTTATTTGAAGAAGACCACTTGAGTAAATTCCGGACAACGTAAACATTCGTTCAGAACCGTAAACCAACCGCTCGTTCACCAGCGATAAAACTTGTACAATTCCAAAAGAAGATTGATTCAAAATTGCTTCGAATACCTTCTCAGATCGAAGATATAACCGGTCTGAATGCGATGTTTATCATGATGTTGTTACCTAATGCTGTCAATGGTTTTGAGTAGTTACCCACCTCAAATATAGAAATAATTATTTCGTGGAGAAGGGCCTCGTCAATGGAGTATGTTTCAAGTAAGACCATGAATACTAGAACTACTACGAGTCGAGGCCATCTATTGTAATTTCATATTTTGCTTCCTCACAAACATAGTAAGGGAAGTATAAGTGCAGCTGGTCAGAAAATGTCCTCCAAAATCAAAATGTTTGATAGCATTTCCATAGAGCTTTAAAGCAACTTTAGTTCTTTGTATTCTATTCTGGTCTGGGTTCAACCTGTATTCTTATTTGTGAAAACACAGCACAGAAGTAATTTATGTATCAATTTTGTTTCCTACTCATGATAAATTCACAACCAACGATTACATTCGTCAAGTGTAAATTTCTCAAATAAAACCATTAAAAAAACAAGTGAATCCCCCTTTGATTGATAAATTCAAATGTATGCAAGCACCCCAAGGACGACCAAGGAGGATTCTCTACATTTATGTTTCAACTTAGCTCTGATAATGTCACGGTTCTTTCTATTGCCCCTGTTACTGGCAAATTTATTTGCAAACCCGGAAAATGCTGGTGGGGTTTAAAGAAACTGTGAAAGCAGTTTCGACAAAATACCCGGTGAACTTATTTGGCGAAAGTGTTTATAATTATAGTTTATGTAGTGCATTCCTGAACTGTAACTTGACTACTGATCGGACAGTGGTGAAATGGCATCCATGATCCGTAGCGATCATCATGAGTTCAGACCCAAACCAGCCTTCCACCGTCGATGGACTTACCTACTCATCACACTCATTGACATAAATAATAAGTGGTATATTCGGAATAAGAGCTCAATTTTCTGTTGGAATAAATACCTCATTGAGAAAAATTGTTATAGTTATTATTGTGTATCTGTTAAGGCAACTTCAGTTTTTCCTACCTACTATATTTACTTTTCTCTATAATCTCCTAGGCGTAGACCTAGAAATTGTGTTTGTGGACGATGATTGTGAGAGTGAAGTGAAAGTTCAGTGATCTCAAAGTTGGACCCTTTTACTACCCTCCAATAAGAGGTCGCCTCCTCCCTTTACGCATCGACGTCTCAGAACTCCAGGTTTCAGTTCGCTCTGAAAAGCTATATAGCTCACACTGAAACAATTTCATCTTAGCTGCTCTCATTCAGCGCCATCTTTTCTTGTGTGGATCCTCAGAATTCCTCACCATCAGAAGTCTGGCTTCCTCGTCACTTGACGACTGGATTCTCAGCATCTCTACCGTCGTGGATCGATCTTTCATCCTTCAGGAAGCAGAACCTCAGCATTCTTGGTAAACTCAGCATTCGTGGCAACTCAGCATTCGTGGTGAACCAGCATTTGTACAAACATCCATCGCACATTCGTCAGCACCAGCAGAATCAGCGTAAGGAGTACATGCCCTTCAATGTGAGTAGCTGCACTGGACAACAAGAGGTCGACTCGCCACACGGTCAGATTCATTTATTCTTTTTTGTTTTCGATTAGTCTTCCCGAAAGAACTTTTACCGGGTAAAAACGTACAATTTTGTACATTCATAAAATTTTAATAATTATAATTCTTTTACACGGAGCTCCTAGGTAGGATTCTGCCGTTCTGGGCACCTTCCAATGTGGAAAGTAAAATTTACTTTATTTTATTTTTTTTAATAAAACATTAATAGATTGAGTTAATTGGTTCTTTTAATTATTTATGAACGCCCCTACTCAGTCTAAACAGTATCTGACGGCTAAATAATGGAATTTTTTGAGGAGGAGTATACGCGTAAGCAATTGCAAGCGCATTCTGTCAGCTCATCCAAAATTTAATCAAAATGACTAATACAGTGGCCTGGAGTAAAACTCAGACAACGCGCGTTTGAATCAGGACTTGGTCCTCGAATACTATCAATTTCAAGCAAAAATTATCAATTGGCAGTTGAAACTTTTCAAAACTGTTGAATCAGATTTTCAAATCGAAATAGCATCATTCTTGCTCATTTGTGTTCTCTTTGGGTCACCCGTAAGATATCTTACAAGTAATGCAGCACACTTTTCTAAGTATTCAACTATAAGGAACGAAGTGGCGCCACTGTTCCATTCAAATCGCTCACACGTGTTATAATATGAAGCCGAGAGAGACCGACCCCGAAAAAATTATACAACCTGAATAACGAGAGAGGGGAATTAGCATAGTTGAAGGGCACAGTTGCCTTTGTGGGAACACATGGTGGCAACGCTCAGCGTCACGTTATATTTCTGATATCTCTCACTGCCAGGTATTGAGCGGATTATGAATGTTCAGTTTCAATCCCAACTACAAGAAGGTAACTAGTGAAAATTAAGCATGAGTAAATTTACAGCATATATTGATCAGAGGACTGCACAGCGCTTATACAAGCATGAACTATAATTTTGGGTCTGACCCACCAAGGGAAGATGGGGTCTAGCTCACCGAAGCATCTAAATTACCACCGATAGTGATTGGGGTTTAACTTACCGAGGGATGTTAACGAAGCACCTTGGAAGTTTTGGTCTGGCGCAAACCAGTCGTAATCAGCTATAAACCCCACCAAACTTGCCCGACTCTTTTTGTTTAATTTTTTTTCAATAATGAACCTTTAGAATCGACCAAGAAAAAAAAAATTTTGACCCCCTCAAAATTTGTTGGTTTACGTTTCAAGGTACATAGAATCCGAAAATTTGAAAAAAAAAAATGTCCGTCCGCCGTACGCCGTCCACCGTACCTACTCGTTTTTCTTAGTAACCCTGGACCGATTTGGTTCAAATTTGGCATATGGGCTGCATAAGGAAGTCGCTGCGATCTTTGCAGAAGAGTGATCTATACAGAAAAATAATAAACCTTTGTGAAATAATTTGCAGCGTTTTTAATAATAGCACAAATAGTTGTGACCCATTCTAATTGCCATATTTTTGTTTTTAAACTTGTTACTTTTCTAACGTGACAAAACCATGATACATCTTCTTCAGCCTCCAACCCCTGAATTATCTATATCTCTTCTAGTCAGCAAGTTTCCTATCCTTTCCGCCTCTCCATGCAACTAGGAGGTAAAGGAGTTCGATAACATGACTTGTTATCTCCTTGTTGGTTTGAGCATTCCATCACTCAGTTAAAAACTCGTTTGACTAATTTATTGGTTTCCGGCCACCAAGAAGAAAAGGCGGGATTCTGAGCTTGTTTCGGTCCGTGATGAGTCGCCTAGTTAACGGAAGTTTATGATTGTATTGTTGACAACTTCGGAATGGAAACGTCGGGGAGAATTCTAATTTCGCATTTCTTTAGCAGAATGGCTCGTTAACTAGTTAGTTATATTTATGTTCTCAGTTGCTCGTGAGTTTGTTGTTGTGGTGATATTTTGGTGTTTACCACATACGAAAATTGAAATAGTAAGATATCGAAAATAATCAGGTGCCTGCAGATTGAAGTGAAGGGAACTTGAATCCTATTGGCTCAGAGAAGTGAAGGGGACTGAGAGGAATATCCTATGCCAATCAGGATAAACAAGGTAGAAAGGGGCTCAAACAGAGGTTTTTTCCAATCTCCCCTCAAATACAAATGTTCTTGATGAGACGGAGGCACGCCTTAAATAATAATAAATAAACAAATCAAATATTTATGGGGAGAACGTCCAGGACTCACCCGACGCTGGCCCAACGGAAGAGGGAAGATGAGGAAGGTGGGGTTGGAAGAGAGGGATGAAGGGAATGGCCTGTATAAAAATACCACCGATTGAGGTATGAGCCTATCGGGACACGGGTGATGATACCACGGTGTACACCTACCGAGATGCCCAACTCGCGCAACTCCGTGGCACAATGTTGCAGCCTGGTGTTGTTGGGTCCTTTCAGCTCCGACACCACTTGCTGTAATTCATTTTCTGTCATACTTTCTTATCTTATTCTGCCAAGTCTGCTCCATGTCCAAGCTGTCATTGACGACTTAGACATCTAGGATAATTTAAGACCGGTCGGGCTTGATGGCAACAATGTCGGGCTTCTTACACTGATCACTTGGCATGCAATACAATCTCTCCCTCTCAACTTCTCAACAGCTAAATGACAAATCACCTGCTATCCGCTTGGCAACCGCATCATGATGTAGAATGCGTCCCCCGTGAGTCCGAGGACTGCTGCACTACATGATGCAGATGCTCATTTCCAATTCGACATGCAAGGGATATCTGTTGACCCACGACTACAGTTGACAGTAGTGAAATATGTTAAGTCATTACCTACCTCGTTCAGACATTAATTGGACCTGCCACTTTTTTTACTATTTCGAATTTTTCAACCACAGAATAGTTCGGTTTACCCTTATCTCTAGTCTGCCTTGATTAGCATTGTTTGTTCTGGACCCCGTCACTTCTCAGGTCTTATAGAGCCCAAGTTCCCATTCAGTTTTACCTTTTTTCACTTCCATAGATCACGTATGCCCTTCATTTTTCCGGCCAGATATCTATTCTTTGGTTTAAGGAGAGCCGATCAAAACAGGACTGCGCAACCCCCTCCATCTTCAAGCAGAATTTTTCCGGCCAATAGGATTCGAGTTATCATCCACATGTGTATACAAGCATTCCTTCTTCCATGTACCGTCATTTCTTGTTTGTTACTGGTGATGACCTAACAGTCGAAATCTATCTAACGTCTTAACTCACTATTATTGTGAAATTAGACAATTTTCTTCAATCACTCTGTTTTCATCTTTTTTGTGGTAGACCCGCCATAAGTCGGAAAGGTATGCGCCAAAATGAACCATTCCCATTAAAGACAGATACTCTAATTTTAAGAAAGTTATCAGTTATACTTAACTTCAATTTATCAACCCATATTCATGATAATAAGGTTGAATCCAATCGCATAACACTGATAAGCTCGAATTTCTAAACTACCAAATCTTTTACATTCATACTTTTTAGTAGGGATGGGTATCGATTAATCGATTAATCAAAGTTATCAATTAATTGGTCAAATATTCTATGCTTTTCAATCTATGTTCACTGGGTACAATTAATCGGGTGATCGGTCAATTTGTAACGATTATTCTCTCCTCACATACACGTTATCAATTATCACTGATTAGTTAGGTTGTTTTTGTTAGTACTTACTTACCCTGTTAATTTACTTTTTACCTATGATTACCTATTTTTTACCTACCTTCTTATGTTATTGTAAAATGCATTTTGTAATAACTCTTTAAAAATCCAACAAAATCTGGTATCATATTGGAAACAGATGGCAAATACTTTTCTTGAGGTTTCTAAAATTGCCTAGAAATACTTTGCTGAAGTGGCTACCTCAGTTCTTTCGGGAAGGTTTTTTTTCTGAATCTGTCCAAATTTCAAGGAAATCGGCTGACCACTGACTTGGCCAAGTAACTCCTTCGTTACAGATTAGTATTTAAATGGTCCCCTATGAAAATCACCACCTTCGGACTGATAGTAGCCACTGCGCATGCGCAACCGTGAATTTACTTGTAACGGCCATAACTTCCACATTTTCCATCCGATTTCGATGAAATTTTTAGGGACTATGCGGATTAGGTTGTTGGCGGTCCCCAATGAAAATCAAGGCCTTAAAATTTACAGAAGTATCTGCGCATGCGCAAACGAAAAATCCTTGTAACAACTATAACACTTACATTTTTCATCCGAATTTGATGAAATTTTCTAGGATTGTCCAGATTAGATGGTCCCCTATGAGGGTAGTGAAAAGTTCTTAGCGATTGGTGTTTTGAGATTAACTACTATGCATCGGATCATCTATATAATCGGGTTAAGGATACGAGGAAGCTATGTGCCACACCCACTTGGCAGACTTTTTATTTTCGTTTTTAAATCTTTTCTATTTTTCACTCTTACTTTGGATGTAATTTTAAATTTTAATAATTTATACGTTGTTTGTCGTTTTAATTGTACCGACCCAATTTTATCCAAATATTTTTGATATAATCGATTATTTATCTATTAATTGCTGTTTAAGGGCTCGATTAGTCGCTGAATCGATTAAAACATATGAAATAATCGTCATTTCATAATCTATTATTCGTTGGTCGATACCCGTCCCTACTTTTTAGTCGATACCAAAACACTCAAAAACTCCCGAAAAGTAATGTTTAAGAGGTATAAAAGTAAGTGGTTGTGTTTATCTGAGGCACCTGTGTTGCTCATTACTTTCTTTTAGAATCGACCCTGTCATTTTTAGCACAAAACACCTCGACTCTCTGTAAAATGTTACCGAGGAAGAGAGTAAAAGTTGTGTTCTGCCATATAAGCCTCGTTCACTTCACATTTTTCTATCACGGTTATCTACGAGTTTCGTCGTAAATTCGCATTTTACTATTTTCTCATCCGACTCGAACGCAGAGAATCTCCTCGACGTCGTAGTTTTTCCCTTCAACCAGACAGACAATCCTTATCGTCTCTACACGCCCGCTTTTCAATTGTCTCGTCACGCGCCATCAACTTTTCGAACGCAAACCGCGAGGTATTCGATTAACATTTCCCCCCTTTTGTTCATTGTTTAAAGCTTGGGATGAATTCATAAAACGGCAATTATATTCAAATGACGATGAATAGCGGTTTTTTTTCATTCTTCCTTTTCTTTTCTGTTTTTTACTTCTTTCCTCCGATTGGATTTCGTCATCGTTTCGGTCGTCAAATGATGGGGGCTTCGTCATAAGTTGGTTTGATTAGTCTTGCTGGGAGGTTTATGGGCTTTCAAAAGTTCCTATTTACGTTTCCGTTGTAAACGAATAAATTAAATACAATCTACCTAGTTGGGTTCGTGGAAGAAGAAGTTTGGTGGGCAGTAAAACATGGAATCTAGAACACGGAATAACATGGGCATACTATTATTCTATATTATAATTGTATAAGATATTCTATAATATAGAATATCTTATAATATTATTATAGTGTTCATTGATGTGACAAGATTTTCACTATCATGTAGTTTTCCAAACTGGTTAATAGTAACAGAACTGAGAAGTAGGCACATAATACAGACTAATTCAGTCCTATCTGTCAGGTCACACCTTCTCAGTGAGGTACGGAACTTCCCAAAGTACTCCTCATACCCAATCCTAGCAGGAGCTGGCCGAAGAAGCGTGGTTGCACCATTCCTGTACCTAATATACGCCCATGACCTACCTCAATCAGAAAACACAACGCTGTCACGATATGCTGACAACGAGAAAATCTTACAATGATGACTGAATGAGTCCATTGAAGGTGCAGCCATTAATGCTCATTCAGTGAAAAATGCTCATCTCGATGATATTCAGGTGACTCAAAATCGCGTACAACGCATCATATTTGGAGCACCGTGGTACGTCCGCACCTCTACCGTCCGCTCGTACACCCTAAAACCGGCCACTACCGCCAGACAGAACACGACTGAAAAGAAAACCACCACAGGATTCCTCAGTCGATTAATCCAACTCCTTCCCATGTACACTCATGCTCAAAATTAGCGCACCACCATCCATTTTTTCGTTTATCTCTTTCCTTCTTCCCTTATAAATTTTGTATCCTGGACTGGCCACCAAGGAGCCTAAACATGAATCCGATAGAGCATGTTTGGGACATGCTGAAAAGAAGAATTCGAGCCAGAGATCCACCATCAGACAATCTTCAGCAGCTGGAAACAGCAGCGAAAGAGGAGTGGGACAATATCCCCAGGAAGGTATCCAAAACTTGATTAGAGGCATCAGTCGATAGCTGCAAGCCCTCATCCTAGCTAGAGGAGGTAATACCAAGTATTGAAAAGCTAAACTGGCATAATTCAAACCTTTTTTTCAATTTTTATAATTTTACCACAAGAAGTACATTTTTCTTGAATTCATTAAAAACATATTTTTTTCTCGAATTTGTGCCTTTTTTGGTTACATTTTTTTTCTGAGTTTGCAAACAATGTGTGCAAATAGATAAAAAACTTGATGAAGGAAAAAATAAGGGGGCAAACGAAGAAATAGATGGTGGTGCACTAATTTTGAGCAGTAGTATATTATTAATTTTTGCCCCACGAATTGTTATTACACATGTTTTCATGTCACTACTATTTTATTACCGTTATGTTTATTAATTTAATCTGGTTTGGAACAGCCTACATGCTACACCTGGAACAAGTACCATGTCAATTAATTAATTAACTATATTATTATTTATTAAACTATAACATTAAGGTATAAGTAATACTACAATAATATTACTATTTATTATGCATAACTGTAATGTAATGGGAAGTACCATGTACCTGGAACAAGTAGGTACCGACCATGTCAGTTTATTATTATTATTATTATTATTATTATTATTATTATTATTATTATTATTATTATTATTATTATTATTATTATTATTATTATTATTATTATTATTATAGTTTATTATTATTATTATTATTATTCATTATGTATAACTGTAAATCTTCATTAATTTAATCTATTTGGGAACCGCCAATGGGCTGCACATGGAACAAGTACCTAGTCAATTGAATAATTTACTATAGTACTGTTATTTATTATACTATAATATTATACTTTAAATAATACTGCTATAACATGATTATTTATTGTGCCTAATTGTAATGTCAAAATTGACAATAAATGTACTTATTGGAAGAAAAAAAACGTCTGCCAAGTTGGGTGGGCAGTATAGCTTCCTCACTCATTGTAACATGGACGTATAGAATCAGTTGGCGAAAAAATTATGATTCTTTATTTAGCGGTCCACCGTCTAGGACCTAACCCACACAATCCCTGAAAATTTCATCGAAATTGGTTGAATAGTTGCGGAGTTTTGGTTGTAACAATAAATTTAAAGTTCGCGCATGCGCAGCGGCTATTGCTTGACCAATTTGATTGAAACTTATAGGGTGTCTCTTAGAAGTTAGTCCCTAACTAACCTCCAAATTTGAGCAAAATCGGTTCATTAGAAACCGAGAAACCGAGGTTTCAGGAAATTCACGTTTGCGCATGCGCACTCGCTCCTATTGGTCCGAAGGTGCTGAAATTGATAGGGGACCGTCTAGGACCTAACCCGCACAATCCCTGAAAATTTCATCAAAATCGGACCACAGGTTAGTATAGTTTTGCCCGGGACAAGGATTGACCACAGACAGACCGACAGACAGACAGACACGGAACCAAAATTGTTCGGGAAGCTCTAAAACGCAAAAAGCAAGTGGAAATTTTGATTTTGGAGGACTTTTTTTTTTTTTTCAATTCTTTCACGAATACAAAGCTTCCCTACCTTCGGTAGTGAGGAAGCAAAAAACTAATAGTAACAGGGTTGAGAAGTTGTTCGAGGGAAAATAATGTTTGGGAAAAATCACAGTTTTGGATGCGCAAACGTTCTTGTTAGTTTGATGATGTTGAAATTCATAGGTGATCATCTATGGGCTAATCTGCGAAAACTCTGGGACGCAAAATGAAAGTAAACTTTTTTGACTTGAATAATAAACGTAATAATCCATCAAAGGGTCAAGTTGGATGGAAATTATAGCTCCATCACACAAAATAAAACAATGTGAAACACGGTTTTCACGATCATTGTCGCAGTATTGCGTAATCATTCTATTTTTATTTCGAATTTGGAAACAGGTGAGTATTTTAGACCTAATGCGAACTTAAATAAAATAATCATTCTCGCTAGAAACTTAAAACAGTGAAGTTATTTTTCTAAAAGATAGAGAAATCTTGTGGTAGAGAAAATTGATATAAGGTCCAGCGATAGTTCGTCGATATTCGATCGATAGTCGTTAAAATCGTGTTGATAGCTTTCTGAATGGTCAATAGTCAACACGGGAGAAAAGTTGTTTCCGATATGAGCAAAAGAGAGAGAAATAAAGAAAGAAGCTATAGGCAAGAGTGATGAAAAGTTATCAAAGACGCTGGTGGAAACTAGACTTTGGTGTGACTGTAAAACATATATATGCAAAAATATACGTTTAACTCTGAACTGTCAAGGCCCTGAAGTAAATGCGAACTTGGTATGAAGAAATTCTAATCTTAGACTCGCCTGTATGCTCAAGTTTTTCTCTTCGATCTCGGATTAGAACCCTTTCTTTGACCCTTGGGCATGTGTCCGACCCCGAAAGCCACCTCAATTCAAAGGATTCTGGTCTGTCAGACCTATGAAGCCCTCTAATAAGGGGAGAGGACGATGCGGCACGTGTGGGCCCACTTGAAGGATCTGCCTCGAGTAGGTTTTGATTCATGATGACTCGCATAACAAAGAAAAACGAGACCTGTTTCATAACAGCACCGGATATCTCACCTGGTTCTCGTACTAACAAGACACCTACTCCTAGTTTACAACTTTCATATGGAGAAGGGCAAACAGTTGACCATAGATTATAGCTTTCACTCCATTTCGGGCAGTTTCATAATTCTGGACGATGAACAGTTGTAGTGGAAAACTGCTCTTATAAACGCGTAAATTATTACACAACAGTTTATTGTTGTTCTGCATAGATCACCCTTCTCTGAAGAACATGGCTCCCACCCCCACCCCTGGTGATTTCTGGTGTTCTCTAGTTACGAAACTTGTCCAATTCAGAAGCTCCATATTTTACCAGCTCAGTTTTTACTATCCCTACAAAAATGAACACATGACACACAGGACATCAATTATCTGAATAGAGGAGAGGTATGACTGGTAGCAATCATGCTTCTTGAAAAATGTAACGAAGAAATGACAAGTAAAGCTCGAAGTAGCAGTCCACGCATGGAAGCCTCAATTCGAACCATCCCAAGAACTGGAAACCTATAAACACCCTGATTTTGAGTTTGGGTACTCCAGTACTTGGATCAACGCTGATCCACGGCTGAACGCTCCATCCCCATTACAATGGCACATAGTTTTCGGAGGAAATCTCGGAAAATGGATAAAAACTACTTCTTTTTTCCTATTTTGGTTTTCAGTTCCTCAATTCTGAATTGCTCCCTCATCCACATACATAAATAAAACAAAGGCACAAATTTATAATTTTTGCATCCAGGACACTTCTTATTCCTGATATTCCACGAGATAGTTTGAAAAAAAAATCCCAACCATATAAAAGATTCATACTTAGAAAATCATGTCGGATCTCGTATTTCTCATGGTGAACACGAGTCACATACTAGTTCTCTAACATGCCCAATTTCGAATACCGTGCCTCGACATAAATGACCCAATTTCGTCACTTATTCATACCTTTTTTCCACTCTTAGACGAAGGAATCATCGCTGTTTCCAATTTGCAAACCACCTTCGGTGCAGATGCTGAAACGAACTCACTGCCAATCCTTGGTATGTAATGTGAGATAGTCACGTTGCAAAAGGCGTCCTTCTCCGTTTCCAGTTTTATTTCTTTTAGTTTGTTGTTTTTATTCACACTTGCCTGTCGCCTTTCTTGGCACAGGATGTCTTGCGTAACGGTTTGAGTGTCTTGGCCAAAGATTGATACTTATAGAACAACCCGTCTCCGATCGGGATAATCCTGAATACGCCTCTTCGAAATTCAAATCACCTACAGCGAGAAGGCTGCACCAAACGCAGTCTTTTGTATCTGGAGTAATTGCACTTCTACTAAAACCCTCACATTAGAGATGTTCCTCATGTGGCAGACTTTTATTTTCATTTTTGGGAAGTGGGAGATATAAATTCTTCCGAAATGGTCATTTCCAATCGTGTTTTGCGTTCTAGACATGAAATATTTTGATTTCATGTTTGTGTTTAACGCGACTTTATCTGCACTGTAATACGTTAATTTTGAACCTAGGCCAGGATCACTACTCGCTCTGATGACAGAACAACTTAAAATCGCCAAATAATTTTTTGCATTCAAGCTTGAATTTTGGTTTTTCACAAAGAAATGAGAGTATCGCAAAGTTGAACATGCCGTTGGAAAGGTTATTAAATGAAGAAGTTTCGAAATATTTTCTAGTTTCCAGAATTTTTAGAACCGTTGGGTTACTAAAATTAAGGATTATGTAACAGTTTTAGAAACGTTCCTGGCAAACTGGAGAACCGTGATGGCTCCTTGTCATCAAGTTCAGATGAGTTCTTCAGACAAGGTTTCATATATGATTCTAGAACATTCTGGGGAGTTTTGCAGGTTTGGATCCTTGGATCCTCAAGGGCTCAAGGGCTCAAGGGCGCATGCTCAATCGTAAAACCCTTCATTACCTCAATACGTAGTTACATTCAAACTTGAAGGATAGTAATGAGGAATGACGTCGTGATCATCTTCTATGTATTCCTATGTGGTCAGAATCCACAAGCCAATAAGCAAGCGCGTAAAGTAAATTCCGTGCGCATTACTTCTACAATTTCCTTCCGATTCTGATAGGGATTGGGTTCCAATTATTGATCTCCAAAATTCTCTTAGAAAATTAGAAGTATTCGAATGAATTCGGGTTGAACCATTTACAATAGGCTAACTCAGCACCTAGCGTATGCAGACGACATAGACATAATGGCAAGAACTGTACCGGCTCTCTCGAGAGTGGTGGAGGAATTTGAGCGAGCGGCGCTCAAATGAGGCCTGAAAATAAATGAAGAAAAGACCATGTATGTGAAAACGTCGAGGCGCTCCACTCCTCGCAAGCCCTTCTTTAATATCCCAAACTATGAATTATCAGTTTGCAAGGAGTTCAAATACCTGGGAGCGATGGTTGCTGAGGGCAATGATGTCTCAACAGAAATCAAAGCACGTATAGCACGTATATATTTTTTGTGCTGTCTGCGAGAATGGTACGTGGAGGATAAGAACAAATGCAGAGCTGAGACGCCTTTTTGGGGAGCCAGATATTGTTGCTTTTACATAAAGGGGGTGGCGACGTTGGCTGGGTCGCGTCGAGCGGATGCCTGCTGAACGATACCCAAAGAAAGTCCTAAATGGAAAGCCTGGTGGGGGAAGAATGGGAGGAAGACCTCGTCGAAGAAGGCTGCAGGACGTCGAAGATGACCTGACGGGTCTTTGGGTCCGGAGATGGCGTTTGCTGGCTCAGGACCGTAAGGAGTGGGCGACGATCGCTGAGAGGGCCCTGGTTCTTGTAGGACCTTAGCGCCCGATAAGTAAGTGAAATTCTCTTAGCCATTGAGCTTGCGCAAACGTAACTGCCTCCAAACCTCAATGTCTCAACCAACTGTGCGTCGAGTACTCTCTCGACGGCCTGAAGATGATGTCCTTACATCGAAAGCGTAAAGTAAGTACCTCCTGTACTCAACTTGCTGGTTACGACGGATTCTCCAATACGGTACGTAGATAACAATTGAACTGTGCTGAGGTTAGAGAGTCGTGATTGTATCATTACAATCATGTTATAGTTTCAAAGAAGCTATGTGCCACAAATTTGAATAATACTCATTTCACATTCTCAACTCAATAGTTTGAACTGCATCGCATGAGTGAGAGATCCTCATTCACACTCTCGTTGTTCGCAGGTTCCGGTTTCGATGGATATTATTTATGAGAGCCTAAAAAGTTGTCGGAGCTAACGAAGAGTATAAACTCCCGTCTAATTAAGCGGAGGGAAGAATAGCATGCGAGTCATGCTAGCATGGCATCAGGATAGTTAATTATCCCTAGCGGTTCGACCGTTCTTCAGTGGCCCAATACATCCAAGTCATCCCGCTACCACCACTTTCCGTCGGTGCAGCCTAAACGTAGAATGATGGAAGTTGCACCGTTATTATTATTCCTTATAGGTACTTTTATTTGAGAGATCGTAGATCTTTCGAAAACTGTGTCTCTTCACCTCTCTCATCCTACCAGTTTGTGTTTCTACTGTCATCTTTTTTGGTAGGTTTATGGCAGAAAACTTATTGTGATAACTTCCGGATTATGTCTCATGTTTTTCTTCTTAAAGATACTCCTTCGTGTAATTTTTCCTAGAATACATACCTACACCCTTACGGTGAATCCCATATCGAAGAGAGCGGTTTCTGCTCTAGTTGGAATAGCGAAGGAACCTTTTTCCTCCTACAATATACAAGTCAGATTGACTATCTGTGGTGTTCAGGACGTACAATTTGAGGATATCCAGGAAGAAAATGAGGAGCGGCAAGCCTAAGTCCTGTCACTTAGGACGTTCACCTTGTATTCAGAGGCTGTGGAGAATACAGCAGATGACGTTTTCCTAATCGTGGGAACCCCATTCACAGGATTAAGTATCTACTTCTGTGATCCCAGCCAAAGTTAATTGCACGTGAAAGGTAAGTATTGTTTACTAATCAACGTTAGTAATAAAAAATTGAGGGTTGTCTCAAAGAAGTCTTCAGATTGTAACTGAGTAGGTTAATGAGAGTATAGTTAGTCAGGTATCCTTACGTACAGAAAGGTAGATCTACAAAAGTTACTTCATGGAAAGGTGCTGCTTTCATTGGGAGAAATCTGTACCCACCACCTACATCCTACAACTTTTCTTCATCTTTGCGAACAGCTGAGCAGGAAAAATTGTAAAAGAACCGTCGAGCTGACGAAGTCTGAAAGCGAAGTTGTGTGGTTCTCACGACGTTTTCCTGTTCTTAAATCATCGATCTCGGTTATTATTAGGAAGGCACTTACCTTCCCTGCCTACATCTGCATGTGTTGCATTTGTTATCGTGCGAATCGACCCTCTAACGTGGGACCTGACCTTTCATGCAACTTTGAACTAAAAGTCACCCTTTTCCAAATACTGACGAACCTGAATTTTCGAGCTGTTTGCTCAAACTTCGTCGAGATTTCGTCTTCAATGGAAGATTGCAAGTGAGTATTTCGTGACACTAGACTTAGAGGAGGTCTGATGCCACGTTTTTCTTACTTAATCAAAAGTTGGCCTGAAAAAATGAAAAATAATCTGCGCAGGACCGCTCATTTCTTCTGCTCCTTTTATTACAGTTATCTGTGTTCGCTGTATAATAAAAATAAATTGCAACATCCATTATCACTGCTGCATAACCAATGGTGGGTAGTTGCGTCTATCTGGTAGGCTCTACAAAGCAAGTAGAATGATTCTTAGGACTGAAATAGTTGCAACGTAATCCTCCGAAGACTCTCAGAACAATTTGAAAATTTTGCAATTCGATGAAAGAGATCAAAATTGTAACTAATAGTCTGATGATGGGATTATTGTGCTTGGAATGTTGAGAGTACCAACTGGAATTTTGCCAGAACGTCCTCTGGATCAGATAGTTTGAAATATTTGTTCTGCCTTATACAAATTAGAATTCCGTCGCTCATTCCGATCAATCTATTGACTTTCATTCTCCCAAAAGTCAGAAAGTATTTAACAATAATCATCACTAATCATCTTTACCTTGCATTAATTATGATTTTATCAACATAGATATGAATGAACTACATCTATCTAAATGGTAGGTATCTAATATGGCATGCCAAGTGATTTTGTTTAGTTGGTCAGTGCGAAGAATTAAAAACCAACTGGAAGAAGTGGTAGTAGGTCAATTAATTGTGATCTGACTGAGTAGGTAATAATATATCTTTCCCTTCTTCTAATTGACATTGTCTCCAACACAATAGAAGGAGAAAATAAGTCTGATTGGGACTCAAGACAAACGGTCCGCGCCGAGAGCCCAATCATTCTCCTTTTAGTTCTCTCAGACAGCCTCTTTATTGGTTAATCGCGTTCATTTTATTTTATTTGACCAGGGCTCCTTTCATTATCAATCGGTCTACACGAAGGTAAATATAACTTAGAGATAAGGGATAATATTTCTCTAGCTCTTCATTGGTTTGATTGAGTCTCTTTGTATACATTACAACTCAATATTCTGGGGCTCAACGCACAACAGTTCAACAACAAGTTCCTTACTACTTTCGCTCAAATCTTGCTCGTTTTGGCTTATTATTCTTGCCTATTGCTTATCATAGCTTTCTTTAGACTAAATGTTCCGTATTTAGTTGCAAAAGTCGCCTTCACATAATAATTCATAGTTCTAATAAGACGTCTAATACGAGTACATATCTAATACACCTAATTTCGTCCGAAAATTGGTTTCGATAATGTTAGTAAGCTCTAAGAATTAGACACCAGTAATTTCAAAACAAGAAAGTACGAACCTAAGTTTTATGACGGCAATCACGAAGAGCTTTACAGAATGAAAATCAGTGCAGCCATTCCGGAGAAGAACGGAAATGAATTTTGCTCCAGAAAATGGTCCCATTTAGTGAGAAAAAAAATGTTTCTAAAATCGGGGACATTTAATAATTTCCACTACATCACAAGGTACTATCGTCTGTCAATGATTTGCCGAGATGAAAATTATACCAGCAGTTCACAACATGCGAACTCAATTCAAAAAACCTTTTGATATTCAACGGAGTTATTCTCGAGGTCCGATCGCTTTGTCCACGCCTTACGCCCTGCATTTAATATGACCACCGCCTCTCCACCTGCGTTCTCTCGGAAATCATGAGAGTAATGATCATGAGACGGTAATCGACCGGCGCCGGGTCGCCTAATCAGTGATCAGTAATTACGGGTCTGCGAACGATTTAATGAATCAGTAATCATGAGATTAATAAATTGAGGTTTACACCGTGAATCGGAAGGGTTGCCGTTTGATCACGTTCACCTCCGCATGCTCCATTGAGTCGGTTGTTTGTACTTGAATATTATAATCTATGGAGTGAGCTAGATGACCCGTGCGTTGCTAGAGACGTAGTGGGTTTGGAAAAGTGTCTATGAAGTGCGTGACTCCTAACTGAGCTATTCAGTTCAAATCACTCACCAAGAAAATTAATGACCAACTCACTCGTCAACTGACTCGATCTCTGCTAATCTAATCACTCACTTAATTGTCTGCCTAGCAGAGTGGATAGTATATTCTTTCTTAGAATAAATTAACTAACAAGAAACAAGGTCTCCACCATCAAGTTGGATGTTTTCGAAAATAGGAACATCGATAGGATAAGGAATTATGTCGATTTTTCAGATTGCTTTGTTTCTCAGATCTTCATGACATACATGAGCATTCTGAGAGCCACTATCTTTACTACCCTCCACTATGAGCAAGATCGAGAGGTTACACCGCGATTAATCGGTATTTTAGGAAGATCAAGATTGGAACTTATGGAGCCTGAAAATCTCATTATATTGACCTCAATAACTCAATGAGTCTTTTCCCAAGATCCTACTCACACTACCCCTTGAACGAGATTTCAGGCTTCCTGAGAAACCGAAATTTTAAGACAATTCACGTTACGCATGCGCATCCGCTACCATCAATCTATTGGCCATCAAACTCACTGGGTACTGTTCGGACTAACCTGCATATATCATCAAAAAATAATAAATCGTACCACATCTTCGTATTGTTTGGCACAAATTATATTGATTTGCTTTTTTTTTTAGGGAATTCACGAGTATAAAGTTTTTATTGTTTTAAGTAGTCTAAGGGCAAGAAACAATTCACTGCGTTATTGATTTGATGTTTAACTCACTGAACACTGTTTATGCTTATTATGAATGCTTATTGTGAACATTATTCATGCTTGTGCCACATACACCAATGAGAAGCCCTCCTAACAATAGCTGTTCGGGATTATGGCTTTACTGGAAGGTTCTCATTGAGGTTTTCATAATGTATCAACCTCAGGCTTTTCTAAGAACATAAGCTTGGTTGAGCAAGATGGTGCCACTTTGAATCATGAATGAATCACCAAGGCAAATTAATAGGAGCCATAGAAACCAATAGAATGATGCAGAAAATATGGAGGTTGAAGGATTTTCTACCTGTATGGGAAAAAGCCAGTCCAGAACAAATCCTCCCAGTACGTAAAAAAGACCTCGTGATACTCCAGAGGACCGAAAAATGACCAAAACCAATATATTTCAGACTTGTTTGTCATTACTAACTTCTAAAGTTCTGACGTGAAGCTGCTTCTTGCTATATCCTTGGGTTAGCTGACACTTGCAGTCTTTATTTTTGTCTACCTCCAGGCAAAATACTAGACATATTTTATTATCTACCTCCAGGCAAAATTTACCGGACTAAACAATGAAATCGCATTCATTTCAGTTTACAAGCCCCAAAAGATCCACCGCTCCTCTAACCTACACCCTTATTATGCGCACTAGTCGATAGAAAAATCTATCTTCTACTGATCAAGACTGTGAAATTAGTACCAGTTCATATTCAATTTACTCTTTCAAAGTGGTTTATGTGAGTGGATACTAGGGTAGATTTGCTGACGTGTTACCGTCTTCCTTCTGAGTCCTGGGGCCCCATAAAAGGGAACATGCTATTTCAAGTAGTTCCGTGGTAAAAACTATGTCAAGGTCGATCAGCAGGGTTAGCACTACGATACCCTCTTTAGTAACTTAGATGACCTATAACTCACTAAGCACATGAAAACTGAGTTATACAGATAAGTATAACTCCACACAGAAATATTCATGTTGTCAGGCAGGAATATTACTTCGCCAAAGAAAATGGGGACGGCAGCAGGCGAAGCAGACCAGGCGCCACACTGGAATACTGGGCGTTGACACGAAAGGCGATAAAAACCTATTAGACCTCTCCCACACCACTACCCATACCACCAACATCACGCACGAGGGACCTAAAGTCTTTTTAAAAAACTACCTTATGACCTTTAATCTTATGCAAATGATTACCTGCGGGATTTTCGTTTAAAAAAAAGCACAGAAAAAACAATCTTTACTGTGGAAGTTAGAATCTATTTAAAACAAAAGTTTCTGTTTTAGATTAAAAATTGTGTGTTGTTAAGCTTTTTTGTTGAAAATCTCAGTACCTTCTTACCTCTTTTTAAACGATGTTTTCACCCAATCCCAAGGGTTCCTCTTTTCGAGAACAAACATCTGCAATTCAGCAACTTACCGACGGAGTCTTCAAATTCATCTTCTCTACGGTAATGTCTCGAGAAAACGGCTTTTAAACCCGGAAAAAACGAGATGTTGAACGAAATCGAGGGCTAGGCTCGAAAATGATGTTTTTATTACATAGAGAGATATTATGTAGGTACCGAACGGCATTCCAATGAGCAGAAAAGAAATGTAATGCTATTTCCATTGGCATCCTTAAATTTTAATTTACATGTAGTATGAAGGATTTATGGCCAGTTTTGCGAATTAAGACCGAAAACACGAAACAAAAAGTAAATTTAAAACGCTGCAAATTATTACACAAAGGTTTATTATTTTTCTATATAGATCACTCGCCTGCAAAGAACTCGGCTTTGCCATTATCACCACCTACCAACCATAGATACTACCTACCTACCACGTCTCTACAACGATCGCATTTTGGTCAGATAAACTTTGAACGGAGATTAGGCTTTTTTGAGATTCACTCTCGTGTTTCTGACTTATCGTAAGTCCAACCGTTAAGTTCTCGTAGGGAACGAACGATTTGTCCTGCAGAGCTCCACGTGGTCTCTAAAAATTCTAAAAATTCAATACTATCTCAAATTGATAGAAAAACAATACCTTTGTATCGAATGTTTTTGAGCAAGGGCGTTTTTAAAATTTCAACCCTTAGAAGTGATCGACATCAACCAAAAGCTTCGGGGCACAACTAGACTCCAATTGGATCCCATATACCAAATTTCATCAAAATCGGAAAGTGCTGCGTACGGCGGACGGACGGCCAAATTTTAATTCGATTTTCAGATTCTACGTACCTTGAAACGTAAACCAACAAACTTTGAGAGGGGTTAACAATTTTTTTTCTTGGTCGATTCCAAAGGTTCATTATTGAAAATAATATAAAGTTTGTCAATCTAACCAGGATAAATGGAACGCTTTGCGCTTGCACGAACGTAGAACCCGCCAAGCTTGTTTTCTAACTTCCCAATAGTACGATCTGGCGTTTTTAAATCACTAATTTTAATTATTTGGAGAATGTAGCAACATGGAACAAGGGTGATGGACAAGATTGAATCCTTATACCTCGATTAAAGGCAGCAATATTATACTAAAATGAACTAGGGGGTAACACTTTTGGTTTATTATTTTCAATAATAAACCTTTGGAATCGACCAAGAGAAAAACTGTACCAATGGTGGAAGGAAGTAATGAAAGTATTAGTAAAAAAACTAGTATCTACACTGCATGCAGATACATCAATACATGGATATGTCTTATGATGGCAATTTAAATGATGAGCTCACTCAGCTGATCAGTGACCACTCAGGCGCCTTCAGCATTCTCCATTGACCCGCCCTCTCTAATTTCAGGTTCCTGCGTTCAACAAGAGAGGAAATGACCTTGGAGCTCACTCAGCTGATCAGTGATCATCAACTTTGATGATGTATAAAAGTATGTATCGATTGACCCTGCCTCTTAAATTTCAGCTTCCTGCGTTCAACAGCATCAAAAAAAGAACGTTGCATTGTTTTGTGTGTCGAAAATTTTGGAATGACCCCCAGAACTAAGACATATCCATGTCAAAATGTTAACCTCCTCTCAAAATTTGTTGGTTTTTGTTTCAAGGTACGTAGAATCCGAAAATTGAATGAAAAATATATATATAATAAAACAGAATCACGAGTGTGAATAACCAAAGAGGTCTAATCTCCGTTCAAATTTTATCTGACTAAAATGTGATCGCTGTTCGTTTCTTCGATTTGTATTCAGTTTTGCTTTCTGAGCAACCAGTAGGTAATCAAATTTCCAAATGAAGCTCCCTATTTTTCGAATCGAGTGTGAAGCGTTTAGTTCTTTCTAATAAACTTGATTGTGAAGGCAGTATGGTGTTACAGGTAGTAAGTACCTACCAATGGTTGGTAGGTAAAAAAAAAAACGCTTCAAATTATTGCCCAAAGGTTTATTATTTTCTGTGTAGATCCCTTCTGTATAGATCCCTCCCTCCCAACCATAGGTGCCTACTACCTACAAGGAACTTATTGAAAATTTCAACCCTTCATTTCCATTTGGTTGGTGGTTGCGGTTGAAATTTTCAAAAATTCCCTAGTAGGTAGTAGGTATCTATGGTTGATAGGGAGGGATCTATACAGAAGGGTGATCTATACCGAAAATAATAAACCTTTCGGCAATAATTTGCAGCGTTTTTAACGGTTTCCGAACCTCTTTGTGCGATTCGAACCCTAAATTATTCGACGTAGCGTTATTCTTACGATCATAAACTCAATCGAAATGGCTTCGATCTTTTCAGAGTGAAACGTAGACGACCCACAAAAACATACTTTGGAGTCGAGTCAGCAGGAATGATATAAAGGGCGACGTTGGTTGTGCAGCGGCAATGTGGGTGCTCTTTTCACCCGCTACATCACAGCGCCCGCATCAACGTCACATTAATTGATAAACATTCTTAGTAATTGTTGAGCCCTCGACAAAATCATAAGGGTCACCGACTGGTCTCCTGGATTAGAGCATTAACTCGCTGTGCTGATCCAGTTTACAATACCGTTAAAGCTGCTATTCTATATTACTAGTATGTAGAACGTACATTTTGGAGTTTCTACAGAAGAGTTGTATAACTGATGATTCAAAATCGGGGCAACATTGTTAGAAAAATAGTTACTAAGAACATTGACTAAACATGCATTTTCAAATTGCAATTTCCCTTTACTGTTTTTTTTAAGGTTTTAATTTCAGGTTTTAATCCGCTTAAAATTTCTTTAAAATGATCTTTCGCTCTAATTTGCACAAAATGTATGCACTTGCAAACATCGAGTTTTTTTGGATTTTGAAATTCTATTGTGACAAAAGTTCAGTTTGCACTCGAGCGAACAGAACAAACTTTTTTTGTATCTAAAACATCGATTTATCACGTTGTAATCATCTTGGAAGTTGGATCTAGAATAACTCCTGATTCTCGTGCAGATCCGATCAACAAAAGCAACAAGGCACATATTCGTACAATTCGACATAATAATGGAAAAAACCTCCATCATGATGTTCTTTCTAAATGCAGGAAATCGTGATGTAAACGTTTCCTGTCAACCAATCATCGATAGTTGAACCATTTTTGAACCAACAGCTCCTATTTTTATAGCGTTCGTTTTATTAGCAGTGATGAAATTATGCCATCCAACGGGACACCTTTCTTTCGCTTTATTACTAATTTCAATCAGCTAAAATCATAGTATCTGTTTGATTCAACCAAAATCACTGAGCCAAAATTGCAGTTTCATCGTCACCGCTCTCCAGAGATTAGTGTTTGAAATTTTTGAAGAATCCCTAACGGAGAGGGAGCTACATCAACATCAGTCAGTGTCACATTCGTTAGGTATGATAACTCACAAGTCATAACCCCGGAATAGAAGACGGGGGACGATTTCTAATCTTAAATTAGAATTAAGGGTCCCTTTTACGATAATCATCTCCCCATTAATTCGTCGCCGGCCGATCGCAGTAACAACGAGAAAGTTTCAAAGAAGTTCTCAAACGCACTCACTCACTCTTGGGTCGTACGCTTCATCGTAAGGCTAATCGGCCAACACAAGGATGTCCCTTTATTCATAGTAATTGTATTTAATTTTTTTTATAGGAGTTGTTCGCGGTTTTACCGGGTCGTACGATTTATTATTAATAAATGTTAAAAATTGTATGGTATGATCCAAATAATATTAATAATAAATCGTACGACCCGGTAAAACCGCGAACAACTCCTATAAAAAATTATAAAAAATTAAATACAATTACTATGAACATAATATATTCATATAATAATAATATTAGTATTATTTATTATTATTATTTTATTTATAATAATATTATTATATTTGAGTACAAAACAAAAAAACGTCTGCCAAGTGCGTGTGGCACATAGCTTCCTCGTATCCATAACCCGATTATATAGATGATCAGATGCATAGTTGTTAATCTCAAAACACCAATCTCTAAGTACCTTCCACTACCCTCATAGGGGACCATCTACACGCTAATCTGGACAATCCTAGAAAATTTCATCAAATTCTGATGAAAAATTAAGTGAGTAGATGTATGTGATTGGATCAAAAAAATACTTAGCCTCGGCTGGGATTCGAACCCGGGACCCCTGGGGGACAGTTGAAGTTACGGCAGTTACAAGGAATTCACGTTTGCGCATGCGCAGTCGCTTCTATCAGTCCGGGGATGATGATTTTCATAGGGGACTATCTACAACCTAATCCACATAATCCCTGAAAATTTCATCGAAACCGGGTGGAAAATGTGGAAGTTATGGCCGTTACAAGGAATTCACGTTTGCGCATGCGCAGTGGCAACTATCAGTTCTAAGGTGATGATTTTCATAGGGGACCATCTAAATACTAGTCTGTAACATCCCTGAAAATTTCATTGAAATCGGATGGAAAATGTAGAAGTTATGGCCGTTACAAGGAATTCACGTTTGCGCATGCGCAGTCGCTTCTATCAGTCCGGGGATGATGATTTTCATAGGGGACCGTCTACACACCAACCCGCACAATCCCTGAAAATTTCATAGAAATTGGACAATAACTTCGTATAGTTATGCGCGTTACAAGGAATTCATGACAGACACACAGACAGACAGACAGACAGACAGACAGACAGACAGACACGGAACCAAAATTGTTCTGAAAGGTTTAAAACGCAAAACGCGAGTGGAAATTTTGATTTTGGAGAACTTTTTTTTTCGTCCTTGAAAAGTGAAAACAAAGCTTCCGCTACCTTGGTAGACTCGGAAGCAATAGTTGATGAAGTGTTACCCATCAGCTCACCACAAATAAAGTTCTTTTGAGAAAAAACTTGGAATGTGAAGACTATATCTTTCTTATATACATATATCTTTCCTCCCTACCACCATGAAAGATGGGGACGTCCTCTAGGTATCGAAGACTCTAGAGCAATCCTCTCAAATCAAGATGCGAAGTGGAACAAATTATCTCGACTTTCATCACCTCAAGCCAACTCTGAAGAACTAAATGGAAATCGACCAACTATAGAGACTCTAGATTTAAACAAGCCAGCATCCCTTAGACCACCTCGGCAAGTCGTCCTGGCAGGAAGTACCACCCAGCACATGAGTAAACGTTGACATTTCGAGATGAATGCTGAGCCCCCTCGATGGACCCCTATAAATGAGGTATTTTGCAGTAAGAATTCGCACGTATCAAGTGCATGATGAAAGTTATATGAGCTCTAAAACTACCCTTATCTTTCCTCTCCAGATGAATCGGAAAATTCATCTCCAAATTGGAGAATTTTCTCCGAATACATGGAAAATCTCTTATCTATACTCAGCCAATTGCTTCAGTTTAGAGATTTTCAAAAAACGCTATTTGAAGATAATTTCGATTTATAGCAGTTTTTGAATTCTGAACGGTATAAAGTAATTGCGGTGTTTACCCACTATCTAGCAGTTGACTTACCTTACTTAGGGGGTCAATTGCATGGTATTTCATTGACTTATGAGTGGTATTTTTCTGACATCCATGTCTACTGGGATCAGTTTTTTTCTGACCATACTTCCTTTCTTTCTTCTTTCATGAGCCTGACATGTTCAATTGAGCCTGAAGATGGGTTCAATTGCAGCCCTGAAAAATTGTGAATACATGTTGAAATGTAAACCAATATATTTACCTAGAGTGAACACTGTCATACAAATATTTTGGAGTATTAACTCAGTAAGGATTGTCGATTGAAAATAAGAAAGAATTTCAAAATTATTCGCCACCATTGATTGTTGATTATTTTATTTAAAAATGCCCACAGTCGGTCCACCGGTTCTCGGCAGATGCTTGATTTTAACTGAAATTTTGAGTTAAAGATTAAATTGAGAATTTGACTGGCAGGTGACGAAAGGTGTAGTAGCTTGTCCACACAACTACTAATAATGCCGGGCATGAAGGTGTGCAAGGGAGTTGGGATAGGAACGTTCCCGATCTTTCCTGGATGACACCCAATGTGGATGATTGCCAATACAAGCTGTCTATGCAGACAGATATTTTATACACAATTCATCTTCTTGAGTGTAACTTGATTAGATAAAAAGAAACCTGGTGATCACTATAAGTGATAGTAGGGAAGGGAATCAGATCAGTAGTGTGACCAATGAACTAATTTATTCACACAGCCTATGGACTATTGGATATAAATGGGAGTCAGATCTTGGAGTAGCTCACTTTTCCCTTATTCTTTAAAAGTTGGTAGTTCCACAGGAATCACTGCAAGTGATCGGAAAGAGTATTGTGAGCAATAAAGCTAATTTTGCTTCTCTTCATTTTGTAAAGTGTTGAATATGTGAATATGAATATGTGAATATGAATAGGTATTCTAGGGGACTCTTCGACGTGATTGGGAGGTTGTCGCAGATTTGCAGAATGAGCTCTTCAGCTCGCGTTAAGACATTCAAAGTTAACAGTACATAGCCTCTAAGAGAAAACTGGATGTGATTGGTAGTAAGTTCTGACTTCTATCCTATTCATCCAAAAGCCCTGCAATTTAGCACACACATCTCTGAGAGCAACTTTACTCTAGGTGTTATAATTATAACAATCTTCTCGTCTATTCATAATTCGTATGTCATAACCGGGTAGTTGGATAATGAAAATCTATGTGAACAATAACTAGACAAAGATCGGGGTTGTTGACTGTGAAATTTCTGCTTGATAGTGCCTGTCAGTAGGTTGGATTTATTAGTCGCATAGATGCCTCGTTAGAGAGGCGTGCACGCTATCGAATTCCAGCAGAAAAGAAGATAGCTCTCTCAGGTGGTTTCAGCATGTCATTCATTACCAGCAGTCCCAGAAAGGTTCCTTGTAAAATCTCAATCATGGTTAGGCAATCTGGAGAGAATAGAGCTCACCCAGCTGATCAGGGAGGATCCTAGTTCGTTCCAAGATGGTGAAGGAGAGAATAATCTGGAACCCAAGTTGGGTTACAGTTTGACCCGGGATGCAATAAATCTAACGGTACCAGCAGGAAAGAAGCTAGTTCTCTCAGGTGGTTTCAGCATGTCATTCATTATCAGCAGTCCCAGAAAGGTTCCTTGTAAAATCTCAATCATCGTTAGGCAATCTGGAGAGAATAGAGCTCACCCAGCTGATCAGGGAGGATCCTAGTTCGTTCCAGGATGGTGAAGGAGAGAATAATCAGGAATCCAAGTTGGGTTACGGTTTGACCCGGAATTCAATAAAATTTATTGCATTAATTTAGTTAATCCAATAATATCCACATCGACTAAATCGGACGGTGGTTAGACAGTTTGTTTACACACATTCAGGCAACTCTCGGTTTTTGATTACATCGATAATATTTTAAATAATTGTAATGAATTGAATCAGTACTATATCTTTGAATTTGATGAAAAATTGGATTTTAAATCAAGGTAAATTTTTATAATATTTGAAGTTGACTACCTATGTATTGTATTAAAAGTATATCCCGTGCAAAATAGAACATTGATCTTCAGAACCCATATAGATGTGTTTGTACTTATTGAATGTTGACTCTAGGTTTGGACAATTTTCCACTTCGAGTGCCGCATCAAACCGACAAATGCCGAGATTTATTCGGCCAAGTCCTCCAACGCTATCTGCCTTCCTCCTGTTATCCGTGGGAGTGAATGCTTTTAAAAAAAACCCGAGAGAAACCTCCCCTCTCCTTCTCTTCTTCTTCCCTTTTTCCTTTTCGAGATAAAATACGACCGGGCTTAGCGATAACCGAAGCAATAACTCGGCTGCAGGACCCCTCGTTCGCGGGACTTGCCGAGTCCTTATGGGACACAAACCCCTCTCGCCCATGGAAATCAACTCAACTATTCAGTCCCGGTCTTTTCCGCCACCTTCGACTCCAATTGAAATTCATGGAAATAAGAGCTGGCATCCGGACTTTGAGGTGGCAATCCAAGCCAGAATTCAGCACCTTTCACAACAATTGGTTTCGTATAAGAGTGAGTTTATATTTATGTGGAATTTAAAAAGATAGTGGAACATCTCTTCATTACCTTGATAAGAATTAATGCAAATCGAATTTTTGCTCCCTCACAACTCAGGGTAGTAAAACTTTGAATTCGTTCAGAATCTTTGAAAACTTTTGGTCTTCAAAAATCAAAACTTCATTCACTCGTTCAATTTTGCGTTTCTTTCTGAACTATTTTGATTCCGTGAGTGTGATTTTGGTATTTGAGTGTAGGCTCGAAGACAAAATTTGTGGGCATCAGATCCTAGATGGTTCCATGTAAATTCAATTGCAGTGGATCAAAAATAACGGTTACGTGCAAACGTAAAAGAAACTTATTTCTTGAATAGTTTGGAGTCTGTCCCAGAATTATTGCTGATGGTAACCAGGTCAGCAGAAGCCGCGGTAAGTATTTCGAATGGTTGCTCCATCGTGTTGATGTTCTTTTAAATAAAGTAAATCATTAACTGGATTTCATCATTTTCGCACTAACAGAATTCTGAACATTTATGTTTTTCTTTAAGAGAAATCAAAACCAACTGCCCACTCAACTTGGCAGACTTTACTTTGTGCAAAGTAGAAATAAGATATTTTACACGGAAAAAATTAAGGGTTTTCAGAAACGTGAAGTTCTTGGGGAAAAGGGCTAAAGCGTTCTATCTACCTCATCGATTGCTATGAATCAAAAGTTCACCCAATTACCATGATAAAGGTAGAGACCGGGGGTAAAATGTGGTCCAAAGCTGTCAGTCGGTTAGTGGAAACAACTGAAGGGCTTCAGAGGCTCTCTGTCTAAAAATACCACACAATGGGCTTCACCGTGAGCACCGGCACGAGCTGAAGTTACGTAACTTCGAGATCACAATGTTACCTTACTCAAGTACCCCCTCACCCTAAAATTCCTTTCCTTTCCTCCTCTTTATAGGAACACACCCCTCCTTTATATTGTCCACCCTGAAGACAGGTCTTCACTTGTTCAATCGCCTGTGAACACCCCCTGAAAAGGGCTGTCATCTTCAGGCCCTCTGTTTATTAGTGGCAAATCTGCCTGAAACACGTTGTTCGACTTTTATGAGCAGTTTCCAGGATGGCGTAACCTAGTGCTGGGGCCATTCGTTCATAATACGGAATATTGTGTAAAAACGCAGCAAATTATTACATAACGGTTTATTATTTTTCTTTAAAAATCACCCGTCAGCTAAGAACCCGGTTTTACTATTAATAGTACTAGTACCTACCAATCATACTATCGCTCAGGGTTAACAATTAAATTTATTTATACAGAAAGTTCCAACCAGCGAAACATCGTTATCCCCAATTGATTTGATTCATGGTTGTTAAAGAAGCTCAAGTGCGTGAAATGGAATTCTATACGAACAAACAAAAAAGGATCTTCATGAAAAACGTAATAATTACCTAATTGCTCCATTTTGTTCGAACTTGGAGGGTAATTATTGTGGGACATTTTGGTGCACTTCGCTTGTGTTCGGACGATCTGTTGCCATTGTGCACTAATGAAAATGCTTCCTGTATACAATTTTTAACAAACGACTTCGCAAACTTAAAAATGCAACATTTTAGCGAAATTTCAAAAAAAAACGTCTGCCAAGTGGGTGTGGCACATAGCTTCCTCGTATCCATAACCCGATTATATAGATGATCCGATGCATAGTAGTTAATCTCAAAACACCAATCTCTAAGTACCTTTCACTACCCTCATAGGGGACCATCTACACGCTAATCTGGACAATCCTAGAAAATTTCATCAAATGCGGATGAAAAACGTAAATGGTGTGGCTGTTACAAGGATTTTACGTATGCGCATGCTAAGAGGCTTCTATAAATTTTAAGACCTTGATTTTCATTGGAGACCATCTACAACCTAATCAGCGTAATCCCTGAAAATTTCATCGAAATCGGGTAGAAAATGTGGAAGTTATGGCCGTTTCAAGGAATTCACGTTTGCGCATGCGCAGTCGCTTCTATCTGTCCGGGGGTAATGATTTTCATAGGAGACCGTCTACACACCAACCCGCACGATCCCTGAAAATTTCATTGAAATCGGACGGAAAATGTAGAAGTTATGGCCGTTTCAAGGAAATTCACGTTTGCGCATGCGCAGTCACTTCTATCAGTCCGGGGATGATGATTTTCATAGGGGACCGTCTACACACCAACCCGCACAATCCCTGAAAATTTCATTGAAATCGGACGGAAAATGTAGAAGTTATGGCCGTTACAAGGAATTCACGTTTGCGCATGCGCAGTCGCTTCTATCAGTCCGGGGATGATGATTTTCATAGGGGACCGTCTACACACCAACCCGCACAATCCCTGAAAATTTCATTGAAATCGGACGGAAAATGTAGAAGTTATGGCCGTTTCAAGGAATTCACGTTTGCGCATGCGCAGTCGTTTCTATCAGTCCGGGGATGATGATTTTCATAGGGGACCGTCTACACACCAACCCGCACAATCCCTGAAAATTTCATTGAAATCGGACAATAACTTCGTATAGTTATGCGCGTTACAAGGAAATCATGACAGACACACAGACAGACAGACAGACAGACAGACAGACACACAGACACACAGACACACAGACACTGAACCAAAATTGTTCAGAAAGGTCTAAAACGCAAAACGCGAGTGAAAATTTTGATTTTGGAGAACTTTTTTTTTTTCGTCCTTGAAAAGTGAAAACAAAGCTTCCGCTACCTTGGTAGACTCGGAAGCAAAATGAAGCTATTGCAATGGCCTCAAAATTTTTAGAATGGACATTTTCAAATTTTTTTTTTTACTTAAATCCATTTTGGAACATTTTGAAACAAGCCCTGGAGTTTTTCATAAATATTTGTATATATCATATACATACAAACATATATATGTGTGTCATTCCGCACGATAACTTGAGTAGCAAATTTTGCTTCCGAGTCTACCAAGGCAGCGGAAGCTTTGTTTTCACCTTTCAAGGTTGAAAAAAAAAGTTCTCCAAAATCAAAATTTTCACTCGCGTTTTGCGTTTTAGATCTTTCTGAACAATTTTGGTTCCGTGTCTGTGTCTGTCTGTCTGTCTGTCTGTCATGAATTCCTTGTAACGCGCATAACTATACGAAGTTATTGTCCGATTTCGATGAAATTTTCAGGGATTGTGCGGGTTGGTGTGTAGACGGTCCCCTATGAAAATCATCATCCCCGGACTGATAGGAGCCATTGCGCATGCGTAAACGTGAATTTCCTTGTAACGGCCATAACTTCCACATTTTCAACCCGATTTCAATGACATTTTCAGGGATGTTACAGATTAGTATTTAGATGGTCCCCTATGAAAATCACCACCTCCGGACGGATAGTAGCCATTGCGCATGCGCAAACGTGAATTCCTTGTAGTGGCCATAACTTCTACATTTTCCATCCGATTTCAATGAAATTTTCAGTGATGTTACAGATTAGTATTTAGATGGTCCCCTATGAAAATCATGATCCCCGGACTGATAGAAGCGACTGCGCAATTTTTTTGATCTAATCACATACACCTACTCACTTAATTTTTCATCCGAAGTTGATGAAATTTTCTAGGATTGTCCAGATTAGCGTGTAGATGGTCCCCTATGAGGGTAGTGGAAGGTACTTAGAGATTGGTGTTTTGAGATTAACTACTACCTATGCATCGGATCATCTATACAATTTTTAGTTTACGCCAACTTGATCGCAACAATAAACAAAAGGACGAGTTTGTTTGCCAGAAATTTTGGACGACACAAAGTGGACCTCGTTATGCAAATACCTGGTAAGCGACAAAAGTCGATTTTGAGAAAAACGCGTCCAAAGTTTTTACGAGTATACACGTTGTTTTGGTAGTTGGCATGGGAATTAAGAGGTCAAACTTCGTCTCTGGGGGTTTTTTGGTGTGTTATTTCCAGCTATTTGGTCAAAATGTAAGAAACATGTCTGCAAGTATCATTTTTATGCTTAACTGGTTTTTGCTTGTCGCTTACCTGACGTAATAATTTAATTACTTTTAATAAACGTAACTGAATGAAACCACTCCAGAATCGTAGATCTTGACAAGCTGAATCCAACGATACCAAAAACTCGATTTTCGATTTTTGTTGCTTACCAGGTATTTGCATAACTGGGTCCAAGTGGTCCAAATGTCAAAAATATTCCCAAAAAAAAATTTTTTTCCCCGGTTTTCCTGGTTTTTGTTGTTACTATTTTCACAATTATAGTAATGTATGGTATATTCGGATTCAGCACAGAATTTCTGATACCGATGCACTTTTCAAAAATGAAAGTTGTCTAAAAATTTGAAAAATCATGTATATATTTATATATATAATGAAAACGTGCGTATGTTTGTTGTACCCAGAAATGCAGTAGCCGTGTGGGTACTCTATGAGTTTGTGGAGACGAGTAGAACATAAATATAGACTCCTAACATCTTCAAAGCATACCCTGTGCATACAGTATGTTGGTATGGTATACTGAAAATCGAAAAAACCAACAACAGCTGTGTGGGTACTCTATGAGTTCATGGAGACGAGTAGAACGTGAATATGGACTCCCTGCATCTCGAAGCATACCCTTTGCATACAGTGTTGGTGTGGCATACTAAAATTCGAAAAAAAAAAACCAAGAATCGTGTAAAAAAAAAACATTCTAAATGAAATTGCTTCAACTGAAAGATTTCTTTGAAAATTCGCTCATTAATTCATGCTGCACGAATGGACTTTTTTTTACTCATTGTGTGTCCTGATCGGATTATATATACCCTCTTGTATTAGACCCGTGAATGCTCTAGTTGGCAGATTTTTTTCTAGATACAGAAGATGCTCATTCTAGGTAACATTACGCACGATAAGAATTTTAACGAAGCAGAAAATATCATGGAAAAAATTCGACCCAAGTAATGAAAAGAGTTTTGTTGGGACAACTGATCCAATAAAAGGGTCCTTGTTGGCTCACTCGCCAGGCCCCATCTCCTCAACAAGCTCTTGCTACTCCTCTATCTGCTGTAAGAGAAGTGTTTTAACGTCCCTGCTAAGAATTATAGGGACTAATTTTTTTTAGATTTGATGATTGTGCGACTTTAAATGGTTTCTTAAGAATTTCATAGCCATTGGACCAATTTCTCAGGCTGATCATAATATACGCTAGTAAACCGAGTGTTTCCCCTTTGGATGACTTACCCGTACCTGCTTTGGATCAGTATCTCCAATAGGTTCCATCAATATCTGGAATGATGACACTAAGTCGAGAAACTGGTTAAAACATCATTTGGGACTGGTTTGGTATAGAATAATCGACTATTATAAATATCAGAAGGAGTATTGAATAATCACTATGCCTAGTGCCTAATCGAGCTTTATCAGTCATTTCTGCTAGTTAATTATTGGCAATAACTAAATACACCATTTAGTTATTGGCTTAACTGTATCATTCTTCTTGCCTCACTCTCACATTATTTGCAAAATTTCTCTCCACGCGTCCAATCATCATAATTAAGAATCAAAGTCCAGCTATTCTCAGTAAATGGCAAGTCAATTTGACTCATTATAGAGTCGAGTTCCTGCCAATGGGAGAAACAAACAGAACCGTTGAATAAAACTATTATGTAGCTTGTTCGGACTGAGTTAAGTGAGGTTTTTCAATTTTTTTCCTCAAATGCTTTTTAAAATGTCCTACGTTCGAATTTTGTCGGGGAGCAGTAAAAATGAGAGCGTGAGAACGGTCGAGCACCTGCGACAGGTTGGGAAATGTATTATTTATAAGGTGCTGTTGCGTGTGAGGCCAATCGATGGTTGATCCTGTGTCACCGTAATTCGTTTTTCACTCGTTCTCTCTCTCTAAGTTTTTTTCTTTATTATATTTGCCGCTATCAAACCAACTGTGCTCCGTTTAGCGCGTGCAGCACGCCAAAGCGCGCCATTCGCCCACGCAGTGTCGTAAAGAGTTTTTTTTTTCAACTCGAAAATACTGTATTTCGTGGAGCGCTGGAACCAAATTCAGTTGTTCCTCGTTATAACATTGGCAGTATGTAAAATTGTCTAGATTGAGGAATATTTACACACTGGGTAAATTCTCCAAAAGAGTTCTACAAAGTACAAATGAGTTCCTATAAAAGACGGCTTGGATTGAAAGGGAAAGAGTGGAGGTGTTGGATACGAGATGAATCGGCAGAATTATGACTCTAATTATTACTGTTATGCCTGGAAACAAACCCCGAAAATATTGCATGAAAAGGACGAAGTGACGGTAGGGCAGCAACCCAATACCTATTTACTGATTTATTGCGGCACGATCACGGTGGACAACACAAATTCGACTGAAATTTAAAAAATCAATTTAGAAATTGACGAACACTAATAGATGAATAACAGATCTCTTTCATCAATCACGAACTTGTCTTCACCGGGCAAGCATTCGTAGAAAGAGCATGTAGAAAGAGCATTCGCCAACCCAAGATCCGGCGAATGCTCTTTCTACATTGCAACGAACTCCCGGAGAACACAATGCATTGAAATGTAAGGGCCCTGCATGTGTCGGCTCTCCGTTATTTATTATTGACTTACCACGTAGATTTCTTAATTAGGTACTTGGAGTGAGGTGAGCAAATTACTAGATAGGTTAAATTCATAAATAAAGGAATATTGTTGAACTCGGGGTAGATATTTAAGATCCATTAGTTGGTTCCTGCTCTTGTATAGGTATTTATGTCACTAGAATTTTAAAGGAATATATTGACATGGTAGGCACCAAGTGAGGATGGCAAAAAAAAACATACAAAAAATCTGAGAACCGTAGCAAGTGTGAAAGAGCGAAGTCCTGCGAGTGACTGATGGTTGATTCTTATGGGAGCCGAGCAACTACAAGTTCGGGCGAGGGACAAAAAACGCGTTTCTCTCCCTTTGGTCTCTGAAGCAGTGTAACGGCTGCTAACCACGTGGTTCTAATGACCCAGTGAGTTACAAGTTCACATTGCACCTACCAATAAGCTACTGAAGTTCATTTGGGCTCGCATGAATCTGTCCTTTGTTGAGAACATGGATTCAGTAGAATTTGGGTAATGTCAGTAAAAACCCTGAAATTTAATCTTGGAAAAGACTTCATACAAACTGGATGGAAGCACCACTTTGCAATCGTCCAGGGAAGCCTACCTTGATGTTCTCTACTTATTTTCCATCTGGATCCATGCAGAACAACTTAGTGAACAATTTTATGGTAGATTGTGACGTTGCAGAGAGAATTGGTCTCACGTTTTGATATTATCTGCTAGGTATGCATCGGATCATCTACACAATCGGGTTTTGGACTCTAAGACGCTACGTGCCACCCCCTTTTGGCAGACGTTTTTTATCTCTTCTCCTCTATTGCTGAACCACCGATTGTCAAACCTCTGTGGGATCCGCTGTGGTGGGAGCAGCCAGCAGCGGCCCCACCTCGACATCGCGACCGACCGATAATATAACCAACTAGACATTATATCAGTTATTACAGATATTAGATATTATAAGATATGTTATATCAACGAGGAGATACCCGAGGAGAGACATTGGAGTGATTAGAATTATAATAACTAGGTTAAAGGGTGATTGTATAATAATAAAGGGAAATATTTGTTACTTGAGATAAAACCTTTCTCGATTTGCAAGGCTTTATTGAGCCAAAAGACGGCGATAGAATGAATAAGCTAGGATACAGAAATTTGTTGCAACTATGAACATATAAACAGGGAAATCATGGATGATTGTATGCCTGATATGAAAGCGTCTCATGTACAATCTTCCTTATTCTGCTGTGCTGAAACTGTTTGGAAATCACAGTCCTCACTGATGAGCTTCAGACCTTGTAAATACTGGTCCAAAGTTTCGCCTGTTTCTTGACGGCGGGATGCTAGAGTGTCTTGCAAAAATTACATTGATGGGCTTAATGAACGTGTCCTGCAAAATTTTTAGTGCAGCAGCGTACGTAGTACTACTCGAAATGTAAGGGTACAAATCGGGTGAAATATAATTGATCAATAGATCGAGTTTCACCTCATCTGTTGAGTCCTTGTCCTTCAGGAAGCTTTCGAATGTCCTTTTCCAGTGCGTCCATTTCTTGGCAGCGTTTGGTTTTGTAGGATCGGCGTCTAGTCTTTCTGGCTTCAAGTATTTTTCCATTCTTTTTTTTCTCTGGCTCAATAAATTGAGATAAAACCTTTCTCGATTTGCAAGGCTTTATTGAGCCAAAAGACGGCGATACAGAAATTTGGTGCAACTATGAACATATAAACAGGGAAACGAGCAACAACAATTGTAATAATAGTATGACATTACTCTTTTCCCTGCCACCAATTATCCCTTAATTCTTATCCAAATCCTACTCAGGCACTGACACCTCCAACAAAAACAAACAATAATTAAGAAAACTGAAGTGTCCCAGTTTTGTGGAGGGGCGGGGACGACTTTTTGTAATGTTCATATTTTATTTTGAATAAACTTACAAAGACAAATGAAGGCCCAAGAGGTGCTTTTGGAATCTGGCAACAATTTTCCAACCACAATTCACTTGATACCCTGATATGTATTCACGTATATCTACCATAAAAAAATCTCAGTCCATTATGATATAATTTTCGCGTTATCGTGTTGAATAAATTATAAGTATATTAAGCTTATCAAAAACCTCAGGAAATAAATATACGTATAATATTTATGAAAGGAGGTTACGACTAGGATTCCTTCTTGATAATGAGCACGCCATCTTATCACGATCAAGCGTCGAGGCAACCGTTTGCTCAAGTTGTTTCAAGCTCATGAAAAGCTCTCACGTTTCAAATGTTTCTTTCACATAATTATTACATTCAAGGTCTGTATTGCGATTTCGTAACTATTTAGGCTACAGACTAGATATGCATTATTTTTTGCAATATTGGTTTATTGTTTTAAACAATGAGGAATTTCACCGATTTCTGTTTGCATTTTTCCTGAATAGTTAATGGTGTGTGATAGATGAAAATCGGGCTGATTTCGGAAAATAAGTCTCCTGTTATTTTTGGGAGACAATCAAAATTTTTAATTTCAAAACTAACCGGGAAAACAGACGTGCAGCGGGAACGCTCGCTGATTGGGCTGTTCAGATCGCCGTCTCCTCCCAGTGTTGCCCATTGGGACGACGAAATCGTGTTTTCTAAGAGAAAAGTTATCAAACAAAAACAGAGGAAACCTAATTTTCCCCATCTCGGTTTTTCTATTTTTTTCTTCAGTTTTTCGATTTCGATTTTTACTGTTTCATGAAATTTTGCATCTGGGGACTATGGATTTCTCGATCTCAGCGCTTCAAGCGGCCATAAATGAACTATTCCAGCATGACGTCATTTTCCCGGTTTTTTTAAACATTCGTATTTTCTACACTGTTTTGTTTATTCGTAAATTAGGAAGTTCGGGCTGAAAGTTTGCCTTAGGGAGTTTTTAGAGGTGCTGAATCCGATTTTGGGGTCGAAAATAGGAAATTCCGACATGGTGAAATTCCTCATTAACCTCTAGAATCAACCTGGAAAACAAGTTTTTTAACCCCCCCTCAAAATTTGTTGGTTTACGTTTTAAGGTACGTAGAATCCGGAAATCGAATTTTTAAAAAATTGCAGTCCGTCCTCCGAACGCGGCATTTTCCTTAATTACCAAGGACTTATTTTGATGAAATTTAGTGTATGGCATGCATTTGGGGTCTAGTTGTGCCCCAAAGCTTTTGGTTGATGTCGGTCACTTCTAAGGGGTGAAAAATGAGGGTTGAAATTTTCAAAAGTGCCCTAGCTCGATATAAAGGTAGCTATTGTTTTTTAACGAATTTGAAATAGTATTGAATTTTTAGAATTTTTGAGACCACCCGGAGCTCTGTAGGACAAACCGTTCGCTCCCTAGGAGAACTGAAGGGTTGGTCTTACGATAAATCAGAAACATGAGTGTGAATCGCAGAAGATGCCTAATCTCCGTTCAAATTTTAGCTGACCGAAATACGATCGATGTTTTTTTTTTCATGTTGGTTGGTGGTAACATTGTCAAAGCCGTGTTCTTTGCAGACGAGTGATCTATATAGAAAAATAATAAACCATTTTGTAATTATTTGCAGCGTTTTCAAATCAAACTCTTCAACTATCTAATTAGAGAAATTTCAGACACTTGTCCGATTCGATTCTTGATACGTCCCAATCATGTAGGACGTCCAGAATGCGGACAAGGAGACTTCTGAGATGGCGTTACACAACTAATTTGTATGATAAAAAGGAAATCTTAAATTTTTGAATCACCTAGTGTAGATACTAATATTTTGTAAGACATTGTAAGCCCCTTTCCAAGTATTGTATGCCAATTCCCAAGTTTTGAGGCTGGACCAATTCCATGTGGTCCGTGACCTGTTTCAGGTTGGGTTATTGTCTGCGTCCTGAACCGACTCCTCTTCGTTCAATGAGGAATCGCCATTATTGTCAATTTAACATATTATGGGGAAATTCAATGTTCAATTGCTAAATGTCTCAGCCCATCAAACGGTGATGTTTTGATAGACTTCGTAATTTTTCCCTATTTAAAATAGTGGTGGAAGAAACTACTGACTCATAGCGACAGGCCTTGTAAAGCAGGGGCGCTTACGCTGTCATAAAATTAATCAATCCATTTAATCGATCCACCGCTGAGTACCCACCTGTAACGGTAGGCCGTAAAACAGCTGAAATTATCGCATCTCATCACAATAAAATCTGTCAAAGGTCTAGGAACCTCTTCAAAAATCCTGGTCGTTATCAAACAAGGCCTTCCGAGCTCCTTGGAGAGCGAGAATTTTTCCAAGATAAGGAAAAAGGAAGGGGAGACCCACCGCAATCTCTGAACAAACAGTAGATAAGTGTCTACTGCCCTGCTTCTAGGACGATAAACTGTCTTTTTCTCGGAATGATTCAAATTACTGTGCGTTTACAGTATTTCGGAGGATTTCTGCAAATATCCTCCGAACAATTAACGTCATAAAATAATTGTAGTGGATGTGATTATAGAAAAGTGTTGTTTTGCTTCCTCACTATCGGAGAGAGGGGAGCTTTTTATTCGAGCAGGAGGTCAAAAAACGAGGAAAATTATTACACAATGGTTGATTATTCTACTGTATAGATAACCCGTCAGCATGAAACGCGGCTTTTCCCTTAATGCTGCCTAGAAATAACATCCCTACCAAAGACTTATGGGTGCCTTCATTACGAAATTTGGTTCAAAGAGGATGCTAAGGAAGCACAACTGAGTTCAACACGAAACTCTATTCCGATAAACGAACAAGTAGTATCGCATTTGATCAGCTTAAATTTGAACGGATATTACACCAATTTCCTTCAGTGAGCAAGTCCTTGCGATTCACACTCGTATTTCTGATTTATTGTATGTCCAACCCTCTGATTAATCGTAAGTCCTCGTAGGGAGCTAACGGTTTGTCCTACAAAACTCTTGGTGGTCTCATTCGATTGAGAAAAAAAATTCAATACTTTCTTTGCAAGCTTTCGAACCGTTTTTTTAGGACGTCCCACAGTAAGACTTGGGCGTCCTTATGCGATCGATCTGGGGTAAAGTTGGACAACACTCAACAGAAAAAAAAAATAACCACACAGTAATCCGTTTTAGACCATTCTGAATCCAAATCCGTGAAAAAAACTATAGGTGTATGTCTGTGTGTGTGTGTGTGTGTATGTGTGTGTGTGTGTATGTGTGTGTGTAACAAAATCTTGTGTACTCTGCACAGGCCTTAGTTCTCAACCGTTTTTCCTGGTTCTTTTTTTGTTCGACGCGGAAAACTATCTAGTTGTGCACTACGTCGCCGGAATTTCGAATTTTGCCTTTTAAGGGGAGGAAAGGGGGGGTTAATGCTCGAAAAACGTGCGTTTTTGGGCATAATCTTGTGTCGTCTGCCCAGGCCTCAGTTCTCAACCGATTTTCGTGGTTCTTTTTTTGTTCGACGCGGAATACTATCTATTTGTGCACTACGGCGCTGGAATTTTGAATTTTGCTTTTTAAGGGGGGGAAAGGGGGGGTTAATGCTTGAAAAACGTGCGTTTGCGGGTATAATCTTGTAAAATCTGCCCAGGCCTCAATTTCCAACCGATTTGCGTGTTTCTTTTTTTGTTTGACTCAAATAACTTCCGAGTTGTACTTGATTTTACCAGAATACCAAAATTCGCAAGGGGAGGGGGTGAGTGGGGGGATAATATTCACAAAATATCCGATTTTTCAATATTTCGGTTCCTTTACTGCTTACTAATTGTACCCAAGCTTTGAAATTGAGGAAAAATTCTCATTATACCTCCGGATTTTCATGAATTATTCTCTGTACCGCCATGGAACTAATAGTGGTGCCACCATGGTGCCAGGACACCATAAACCGCATATTTCGTGGTTTTGTTTTTGTGTTTCACCTTGAATACGGATGTGAACTTCGACGGACTGCCTACTAAAACTAACAGATGAAAGTTCAATGTTACGACGTATTTCCGTTTTGGTGCCAGACTGGCACCATTGGTGGTGGTGGCGATTGGGGGGGGGGGGGGGGGGGTGTGAACTCGAATTCGCATGTTGGGTATCGTAGATCATGGATTTTAAAATGCTCTTCAGATTCGAGGCTCCCATGCCGCTAGAAATGCTATGGTAGATAATGGTGATGGGTCTGGGGGGGGGGGTGTCACTATTTCTTGCCTAAATAAGTCTAAATAAGTCCTAAATAAGTGCCTAGTAATAAATAAATTACATCGAGTGAAACAGTTTTATCGCTTAACAACTGGTTAAACTGATCTAATGCTTATCCAATGGGACGTCCCCTGGAATGCATGCATTACTAAACAATATGTTTTACGCCTTAGGGTCGCCACACGTCGACGCACCATAGCCGTTCACCATCGCAGCTCGCATCCTCGCCATTTACCTCGATGTTAGCATCGTTGATGAAACATCGATGAGCGTTCATAGTGGATCAGTTCACCATCGATGTTCTCCCTCTCCTTTTCGAGGTTAGTGACCTATAGTCAGTTGTGCTCGCGCTTTCAAGTAAACATGTTATCAAGCGAGAGCGAAGATGAGACATCGGCAGCCAGCAAATGGTGGTTACTGGGTAGCTCACTACCAAACAGAAGGTTTGTGGCTCACCCAGTTAATAAATTGAGGGAAACATATGGCGAGTACCACCATTTATTCCCTCAGTTGAAGAAGGATGAAGAGAGGTTCAGTAAATATATGAGGATGTCGACAGAAACGTTCAAATACGTACTCGAAAAAATTGAGCCTCTTTTGAATGTAAAGATTTACAAGAACTGTCACGCCATTCCTATTTTCGCTGAGGAACGACTTGTGGTGACGATAAGGTAAGATAAATTCCAAATATCAGGGGATACATTTCCTTTTGAAAAATGTGTATTTAATAGTAGCTTTTATAAAAATTTATTGTTATAAAAAGTACAACAAAGTGAATAGAGAAAATTATAGTGGTTCTGGAATGAGGGAGTCGCTAATGGTGCCATTATCCATGTTGAACAGTTGCGCATAGTTGTTATTTTTGACAGAAAAATCCTCACATGGTTGTGCAGCAATACCTGTTTGTTGAGGGAAAGCGGTTTTGAAAAGCAGTTCTTGCACTGTCATCCTGAACTCCATTTTCTCTCTCCGCGGTAGCAATTTCACTGTTGGGAGAAGCGAGTTGAAAAATGCTACGTCTTCATCGTTGACATCTGTGGTTTTCTTCCGTTTGGCCCACTCCAGTTTTTCTTTTTCCAACTCCACCAACTCTCTACCTAGTGCAACTTGAGGGGTCAACCTTACTTTGTACCCAGTTCTGGTAAAAGAGGCGACAGAGGAAGAGTTCCTGCTGGATGAAGTTGACGGAGTTTCAGGTCGCTGATCATTCTGCATTTGTATCTGTTCGTTGGTAGAGGGGATGAAGAGCTCATTTTCTGGGTCTTGTGGTAACTGAGAAATGTTCTCGTCGCTCATAGTTGAAGCATCATCGTCAATTCGCCCTGTTTCCAATGGAACGTCACTGTTATAATTGGAATCCAAATTTCCCGAAGACGGTCTCGGTGTGAATTGATCCTTCAGAAACTGAAGCTTGTCGAAATACGGCCAGGAACTTGCAGGTTCATCTGGTCCTGATTCCCCAGATTTGCCTTCTAATTTTTTCAATTGTTTTCCAAATTCTTGCCTCAGCGTCTTCCAGACGGTTTTCGCCTCAGAATCTGTAATAAGTAGAAAACAAAAAAGGTTATTCAATTAGGTATAAACAAAATCAAACAACACCTATATACTGATAAATTATATTAAGAAATGGAATTACAATTGAGATATTGAATACAGAAACTTCCAGGATACCTACCTACAAGAATATATGGTACCTATTTGGTTACAGGTATCTTGCCACAGGATGTAGCTACCGGTCCCTATCTTTTTCATTTCGAATGGGCGTCTCTACAATCCAGAAAATGGTTCCAGAAGTCAACGAGATTCTCTGGACGGCCCTCCAACCTATTCACATGCCACGACCCACGACAAATAACTTTTTAGAGATCGCTGATGAGTTTGAGAGGCTGTGGGGTTTCATCAATTGTATTGGTGCTCTGGACGGAAAGCATTGCCGTATAAAATGTCCTGCTCATTCTGGTTCCATGTACTACAATTACAAATCTTTTTTCTCCATTGTTTTGCAAGGGCTAGTAGATGCTCACTATAAATTCATATGTATTGATGTAGGAGGCTACGGAAAACAGAGCGATGGTGGGACATTTGCTGCCTCTTCTCTATCAACTCTATTAGAGCAACATACACTAGGAATACCACCCAACAGGAAACTCCCAGGCAGTGAATATATTCTGCCTCACGTGTTCATTGCTGATGATGCCTACCCTTTGAAGATGAACCTAATGAAACCATATCCTGGACAATCACTGACAGTAATTCAGGAGAATTTCAACAAGCGATTGTCCCGCGCCCGTAAAACCGTGGAGTGTTCGTTCGGCATCCTTTACTCCAAATGGCGATTACTGTCAGGGACTATTGAAACATGTGAAACAAACGCAGAAACTGCAATCAAGGCTATATGTATTCTGCAAAATACAATAATTGATATGGAGGGCAATCACTCAATCGACCCTCTTGAAATCCCAGAATTGCCGTCTGATACCCATCTGCAACGAAACAGGGCACACAACCCTTCAACAAGAGATGCCAAGAATGTGCGCGATACATTTGCTCAGTATTTTGTAAATAACCCACTCACATCTCCATGAAATTCCTTAATTTTTTGTATATACCTACCTAATGTGGTGTTGATTTGATTAGTTGATAACTTTCTGATTTTATTATTAAATCAATCGTATAAATAATAAATACATAAATAACTAACAAATTTACCGTTTTTTCTCCCTTCAATCTATTTTGCCGTGCTAAGCCAGAAAGTCGTAACTTGAAAATTGGCCAGAATTACAGCAATTTGAAAATCAAAGATTAATTATGGTAATTAAAATAATCATTAATTAATGAGGGATTTTCATGATTTTAGTAATTATTTTTGAATTGCCTTGAAGATTGATCTACTATCATTCAAAAATGTCTACAAAAATCATTTGAATCCCTCATTAATTAATGATCATTGTAATTACCATAATTAATCTTTGATTTTCAAATTGCTGTACTTCTGGCCAATTCGAGGATAAAATAGTACTTTCATATATTATTTAAAAGGAAATTTAATGCTTTACAACATATTTTCCGAAGGTTTCCCTGTAAAATTAAAACCTCAGGAGCTAGGAAGGGAAGTTTGATGAGAAACGTGAGGCTAAATACTGATTTTCGTAAAATTACGATTTTTGAGGGCGGATATCTCGAAATCTATAGGTAGAGAAAAAATTAATGGAGTCAATCTTGTAGAAAATTTAATAAGCTTCAATTTTGGTACGAAAATGAATTTTTTCGAGTTTTATCAGTTCATTGTTAACAAATAAAATCTACTTACCAGACACTCCGAGTTTACAGCCGATTTTCTTCCATTCTTTCGCAAGCACATAGCGATTGTGGTGTTGCTTGTGCCGCTTATCCCAAATGGGCGGTGCACCTAGCACTTCATCAATAAGATCGTCTTTATTCATAACCGAATAAACACTTAAATAAATAAACTCAACAATAAACTCAACAATCTCAAACACAAACTCAAACTGATAGTGATCAGCGTCAGGACGGGTCAAGGAGAGCGATCACAACACTGTGATTGACAGAACATTTTTACTGTGATTCACAGACAAGAGGAAGGCAGCCAATCACGAACGAGCGAACATCGATGCTCCCCCGGTGACGGCGAGGAGAAAACAAACTTTTTTGTTATTGGTGTGAGCATCGAGGGTCGACGTCGATGGTGCGATTATAGCATCCTGTGACATCGCAGTGAAGGTGCTTCGTTATGTACGCTCTCACGTCAATGACCGTATTTGTTTCACATCGCTGTTACAGCGAGGGTGCGAGCATCGATGGTGAACGGCTATGGTGCGCCGACGTGTGGCGACCCTTAGAAGTGACTGAAACTAACCAAAAGTTTTGCGGCACAACTAGGCCTCAAATGGAACCCATAAACCAAATTTCACCAAGATCGGTCTTCGATTTTTGGATTCTACATACCTACTTTGAAATAAACCATCAATTAAACCATCAACCCCTCTTAAGGATTGAATTTGTTTCTTGCTCGATACATACAATAGCAGCAATCTATTGAAAATAATAAGCCATAATAGGGTCCTCGGTAATCAAAAATTCCTCTCTTGTTTTGCGTTTTAGAGCTTTCTGATCCACTTTGGTTCAGTGATTATTCGAGCGAAAGCGGTAGAAAATATTGTAAGAGTTTCTGAGTTGCGTTGTTGTTTAACCATGGCAGCGTTTACTTCATTAATATCTACTTTCCCACGTAAATATATACAGGAGGGCTTGAAATAGCGTACCAACATGATCATTTATCCAATATCCAGAAGAAGGGAGAAATTCCTCAATTTTGACTGGGAGTGCCATGGCGAGGCGTTTCAACAAAGCTTCCACACTTTGTAGAGGCTTGTTACGTAACACTAAACGTTCATGTAGAGGACAGAGGTGGTCCCGGACAGTCTCTCGGTATTTGTAAGACACAATACCAAGACCACCACCACCACCTGTGCAGTTTTTCAAATTTGATTTCCTGTCCACTTTCGGGTTCAAGTAAAGGCGTGAGTGTGCACTACTCTTCGCTGACTACCCCTGGCAGCTCTTCTAGAAGGAAGGTATTTATGACTTCGTCTGAATGTTGGTGTAATGTTCCCCATCAGACCAATTATCTAATATAATTCCTATAGTTGTTCATTTCCTACGTAGACGATAATCATCATTTGTCGGAAGCTGATCATAAGCCCGGTTCCTTCCATTTGTTTTATTCGAAATAATATGTCTCCAAGACAAAGACTGCCCTATAGACACCTATAGATTATTATATTATGGATACAGCAGGTAGGTGTAGAAGGAGAAGTAGTCGGTGACCACTGGTCGCAGCGGCAGGAAGGCGTGGTCGGACCAGGGGGATGAGGTCAGAAACTGGAACCGTCTGGTTGGGGCGGTCAGTCCGCCGCGCCCACTGCCATCCAATGCTTGCCTTTAATCCCGTTCTGCGACGTTATTAAATTCATGATTTACGACCCAACAAGTTCGAGCCCCAAGAAAGCCTTGACTGGTCTACAATAATGAGATTCGCGTAACAGGATTCACTGAGAAAATTCCTTCTGCTGAAGAGACCGATGGAATCAACCATTCAAGCAGCAAGAAATTGCATTTCATGTTGTAGTCTTTTTGCTTCCTCATTGGGAGCTTTTTATTCGTGCAGCAGGTCAAAACCAAAATTTCTTCCTCTGAGTGAAAACTACATGAAATCAAGGTCGTAATCTTCCTCAAATTTAGAGGTTTCGTACTGTATCCAAGATGATCAAACAAAAGTTGCCTTTCCCAGTAGAGAGGGCGGTTTAGCACCCTCTCATATATTAACATGAACGTATAGAGTTAGTTGATGTGAAAATACTTAATTTTCGTATTGAGCAGTACCTACCTATAAATGATAAACCGCCCAATTTGAAACTCTATTTTCACGATCGTGTTGATCATACAGCCACTAAGACGATTAGATTAATAGCTTTCATTTTTTCGCCGATTGATCAGATTTTTATGAAATAAATGTCCATTTGTGCCCAGCACGAAAAACCCACCCCTTAAAAGTTGAGAAAATCGGGCCAATAGATCGTTAGAAATTGATACTTAGATAAAATCACGTTCGAAAGTCACAAAAGTAGATCGTCTCGAGGTTAACCGCATTAGAATTCAGAAAACTTAATCAAAATCGAACTATGATTTCGTGAAAAGGGTTGACCACAAAAATAGACAGACCGCGAGAGAGTCACTGAACCATTCTTTCTGATCTGTGATCAGAAGAGTGAAGAAGATCTCCTCGAATGCTGGAGACGCCTGGAAGAGCACTGATCAGCTGAGTGAGCTCCGAAGCCATTTTCAATCCTATTGAACGCAGGAAGCTGAAATTTGAGAGGGAAGGTCGAGGGAGAATACAGATGGTGGTAGGTGCTATTGATGGAGAACCAAGTGATCTATACAGAAGGGTGATCTATACAGAAAATGATAAACCTTTGAGCAATGATTTGCAGCGTTTTTTACCTACCAACTATTGATGCAATCAAGACAATATTGATCACAATCAAGTTTATTAGAAAGAACTAAACGCTTCACACTCGATTGGAAAAATAGAAAGCTTCATATGGAAATTTGATTACTGGTTACGCAGAAGGCAAAACTGTATGCAAATCGAAGAAATGAACAGCGATCGCATTTTAGTCCGATAAAATTTGAATGGAGATTAGACCTCTTTTGCGATTCACACTCATGATTCTGTTTTATCGAAGGAAAACCTTCAAGTACTCGTAGGGACCGAACGGCTTGTCCTACAGAGCTCCGGGTGGTCTCAAAAATTTTTAAAAATTCAAGACTATTTAAAATTGGTGAAAAACGATACGTTTATTTCGAGAGTTTTCGAGCTAGGGCACTCTTGAAAATTTCAACCCTTAATTTTCACCCCTTAGAAGTGACCTACATCAACCAAAAGCTTCGCGGCACAACTAGACCCCAAATGGAGCCCATATACCTACCAAATTTGAACCAAATCGGTCCAGTGTTGCTAAGAAAAGTGCCGCGTACGGCGGACGGACGGAAATTTTTTTATTCGATTTTCGTATTCTACTTACCTTGAAACGTAAAACATCAAATTTTGAGGGGGGGTTAAAATTTTTTTTCTTGCTCGATTCCAAAGGCTTATTATTGAAAATAATAAACCAAAATTGATATTTAGATAAAATTACGTTCGAAAGTCACAAAAGTAGATCGTCTCGAGGTTAACCGCATGAGAATTCAGAAAACCTAATCAAAATCGAACTATGATTTCGTGAAAAGGATTGACCACAAAAATAGACAGACCGCGAGAGAGTCACTGAACCAAAATTATTCAAAAAGCTCTGATACGCAATAAGCGAGTGGAATTTTGATTTTGACAAGGTGCACAAATTCAAAGGCGAGAAAGCCAAAAAAAGTACTTGGTAGTAAGTAAATTATGTAAAATTAAAATAAACACAAACGGTGGATACAGTTTTCGTACAAGATGCAACCACGAGAGATATTTTATGTCTTATGTTTAATAAATTGAGAGCTTTCCAATGAGTGGTGAACGATTTTTGTGGGGTGGAAAATGAGAAAGTTAGTTTTCCCTAGGAACGATTGGTTGTACGTGAAAATCAACAGAAATTTCCGCGTAACGCTCCCTTCGTAACGCTCCCCTCATAACGCTCCCCGCGTGACGATTTTTCATTTATGTGCCATAGTAAAGACATAAAATGTCAAAATGAAAAAAAAGTCTTCAGCGGGATTGAATTGCTGATTATGTTGACGGCCAATTTATAAAATTATCTCTAAGAACATGTTTCATATAGAGAATTTCGACTGATTCAAATCCACTGTAAGGAATTCATACTACCCACACTACTTGGCAGACTTTCATGGGTCAGCTAAGCTTTTGCCCAAAGCTGCTGAAAGCTGCTTTTTGCTTTTGGCTGCTTTTGGGTGAATGCAAAGTGGTCCACAATTTCCACAACGCTTTGACACCTCGTTAATACCGAACCTCAATAAGTTATCTAGTCAAAATTAACAATAAGTTGTAAAGTACCTACCTGTAGTCACTAGTTAGCAATCTTCCTGGAGTTTAAAGGAAGTCAGTTTCACCACAATATCCTAACCACGACTGAAATTAATTTTTTCTACCAAAACGCTTTTCACCGATGAAATCTAGGTTTATTTAGTTTTCATAAAAATTTCCAACGTTTAAAAAGTCGATTCAATGGCATCATGAAGGTATCCGTATGGGAATGTGATTATGACTGATAACTCTGGTGTTATTGTTCACATAACTATAGTTATGTATAGTTGCGTATACGCAATGGTTGAATGATTCGTTACTTTAACATCTCTATACCTTCTTGATGAGTAGCCACCTTCACCTTCTTCGTCGTTCTCTTTTGTTTCTTTATTGTTGTGTTAGCCGATTACCTGTGGTGAAGTAAGAACAACCAACTATTGTCGCTGAATCCTCTGACGCGCAAAAATCCTAACGTAAGTATGTACTGAAACTTTCTGTAAACTAATCGAGATGAATTTAGATGACGATTTCCTGATTTGTATGGTTTAATTGTCAAGAAGGAGAATATTCGAGACTGCTCGGATATGTCTTATTATAGTGGGTAGGTACTTGGAATAATTATTTGAGAAAACATTATAAAACTTCTAAGTACCTACCTACCTATTCAGTACGCACTACTGCTCAACCTTGTAGTTTTTTACTGCACTACATTCCTTCTTCATGTGGTTGAACCACGTGTTTCCGTTCATCGACACCCGCAAGCCCTTCGGGAGTCTTGAAAACTTGTTGAGCGCCTCCCCGGACCGCCGCGAACGGGACCCGTTTCTTGATTCTATAAATAGCCAGAGTGAAGCAAAAGGCAAAGCTAACCCTCTCGTATGACAGTCGAGAGATCAGATGTTGCTCGTCCTTCCATTTCTTCAAGGTGTTTCACCCGGTCACGATTTTAATAAATGACTCCAGTGGTTTCCATTTAGAGCGACGCAAGCAGATGTTAAAATTCAACTTATCATTGACTGAGCGGTGAGGAAAAAAACTTCATCCGCTCGTAATCCGAGGAAATTGCTTCTGTCAGAACAAGATCGAACCACCTTGCATGATGATTCCTCTTTTGATAGAGAGAATGGAACTAAGCGTATACCGGTAGATTCCAATTGAAGGGTAAGCTTCTACCATCGTTAAAATTCTCATGTAAAATAGGTGGGTACAATAAAAAAACATATTGTTAAGTAATGGATGCATTCCTGGGGACGTCCCATAGGAAAAGCATTAGGTCAATTTAACAGTAGGTAAGCGATTAAACTGTTAATGTAACTTAGTATTTTAAGCAAGAAATAAAAGCACTCCCCCCCCCCCCCCTCGGCATAACCACCATAACATTTCTAGCGGCATGGGAGCCTCAAATTTGAAGAGCATCCATGATCTACGATACCCAACATGCAAATTCGAGTTCAATCCCTGCCCCCACCTCCACCAAAGGTGCCAGTCTGGCACCAAAGAGGTAATACGTCGTAACGTTGAACTTTCAGCTGTTGGTTTTGTTAGGCAGTCCGTAGAGGTTCACATCTGTATTCAAGGTGAAACACACACAAAAAAAACCATGAAATATGCGGTTTATGGTGTCTTGGCACCATGGTGGCACCACTATTGCTTCCATGGTGGTACAGGGAATAATTCATGAAAATCAGCACTCAGCATTGAGCTTATCATTTCATTGATCCGGTTCACCACGTACCACGTTACTATGCTCGTTTGAAAACCGTGGGTTACATGGTGCATTCAGAAATTCTTATTGGGGAGCCAAACAAGAAATATCACCATTCCCTTTACCCCTATCCTGAAGAAATCACATTCATATATAATTATCTTTCTGGTATTCTCTTAATGGTAATTTATAGCTCAATACGTATATTATAGCTCAGTAGGTACGTCTTACTAGTTTACGGTCTTCATTCATACCATTATGATTCACTAATATTTTGTAATGTTGATATCCAATAATTGAACTTTAGTAAAAAAGACAAGAATTTCAAGAAATTCACGATCATGTTTTATCATTATTCAGGAAGTGGTCTGGAAGACGGTAGTAAAACTCTTCTTTGCTGTTTTTGTAGGTAAATGGAATGGTTGCACAAACATGTACCAACCGAACATCTCCCTAGTCTGTATGGCAGCTTCTTCGTATCCATAACGTGAGCTGGTAGGTGGCACAAACTAATCCTCAATTTTCCTCGGCATCCGACGAAAATTGTGGAAGAGGTTTCCTTTATATTTTACGTTTGCGCATGCTGAGTGACTGCTATGATGATCCTATCATCTCTAAATTCTTAGGAGGCCATCTTGAGTCAAAACCAGTCCTATCGAAAACAACGCAGTGTCCATCGAAATCTGACCATGCTTTTTAAAAGGATTTACACACTTGCGAATGCGAAGTGGTTATGGATATCAAGATTTCGAGACGTCAAACAATTGTTTAGTAAGAACATTATGCCTCGAGGATTTTACACGTTTGATTGCTCAAAGGCTTCATCGGAGCAATGAAATTCGTATAGGAAACCATGCACAGCCACACTGCATTCTTCGAAAATTTCAACAATCATAGACAGACATGGACATATACAGGGTGTCCCATGTTAAGGACCGAAAAACTTCGGGAGTCGATTCTACAACTAATTTTAGTAAGAAAGTGTCTCATAGCAATTTTTCGTTAGACGCTTAATTTCCGAGTTATTTTAATTTTAAGATTTTTTTCTTGTTTTCGACCTTAAGCCATAAAAATGACCGTAACTCGCTTAATTCACAAGCAATGCAAAATCTAATTACGCCGTTGGATAGGGCGTTAAATTTACCATCTTTCTAGTGGATTTACAAAAAATTTTGTAAGGTCGTGATGGGTGAAAAATCAACTCGTCAAGTCATTTTTGTAAAATTGTCAAAATTTCCTACTTTTTCTTTTGATTGTTAAGGTTTTACCTCCGAATGATTTTTCACGTACCTCTATATCAAAAACTGCGCAAAGATCACAGCTTTCTAATGGTATAATTTGTTTTAATTTTACTCCGCTAATTAGGGGTGAAAAATACGTTTGAATGCTAAAAAACGTGGTTGCGCTCATGGAAATCAAGGTATCTGGTTCGTTGGGCCTCGGGCAGGTTCGACGAATTAGGGGTGAAATTCCACGTCATTTTCAACGCTATTAGACTGATTCCATCACCGTTGGTATGTGAAAGCTCAGTATTGAATTTTGGTAGGTCCAAATTTTTTTTTTTAATTTACTTGGTATTTATGCACGAATTGAATGTTCAAAGTCCTTAACATGGGACACCCTGTATACGAGTACAATAACTATCTACCCAGAATGACGAGGATCCAAAAACTCTTCAGAAAGGTCTGAAAGGTGGAATGCGAGTGAAAATACTGATTTAGGAGGACGTCTTCTTTCACTGAACAAAAGAGAACACAAGACTCCCGCTCAGTTAAAGCTATGATTAATAATCCTAAGGCCGTGAAAGGAGGAAACACCGACAGAACTAAGGAAAATCTGACACATAAAAGAAACGCAAAATATCATGTTTACTAATTAATGTACAAACAGATTTGAATTGTATTAATAATACATTTTCGCTCGATTGTGATTAGATCCTTGTGGCCCTGATTAGGTGAATGGAATAATTCCAATCAACACCGTTGCGTAACTAGTGAGGGAGATAACTGAACAAATGGCGCCACCGATCATTCTTTAATTCGATTATTGAGTTGCTTGATAGTTACGACTGAACGCCACATTTTTACATTGCGTATATTTCTAACAATTCAAATTTATGTATGTACTATTACTAGCAGTAATTATACCCTGATACGTCAAAGTGATTTGTCAACGATCGATTACTGCAGAGGAAACCAAATAACCGCACAAATTTAGGCAGTAAAGCATTGTTCACATCGAAATCGAGGATGTTTCGGAAATTCCACCATAGCCTTAACCTCCTACCTACATCCTACATTAACTTGTTGAACACTTGAGACTGAACACTCTTATATATCGGCCAAGACGTTTATGCATACGCTTATTGATTCGTAGGAGTCTAAAGATTTTACACTTACAATTTAAAATCTGCCAAATGGAATTCAACATTATTGAATCAATAAAAACGGAGTTGAGTAGAACGTTGTCTATTTCCACGAAAATGTGGAATAGAAACGTGGAAATAGACAACGTTCTACACAACTCCGTTTTTATAAAAATGGTTTTCCACATCTCATCGCGAGTGATTTTATTCGTATTATCGAATCAGAGTGCCCTATGGAATTTTCAACATTCTCTGGGTACCTAGTTTGAGGTAGGCCACCCAGATCAGTTGCCCTATAAGCTCTTTCTATCCATGAACCTGCTGGTCTATATTTGCACCATTTTCTCCAGGGCCAATCGCTTTTAACCATGAATGTTAGCGTGGTAACCTCTTGAAGTTACCACAGTTTAAAGAAAAGTCTACCAAGTGGGTATTGCTCATAGCTTCCTCATATCCATTTCACGATTCTATAGACAACTTGTTACGTAAGTAGGGACGTTAGTAGGGAATCTTCCAAACATCAGTTGGTGATTGATGTTTTGACCTCCGTAGAGAATCATCCATAGAATCGAATTATGGATACGAGGAAACTATGCGGCACACTCGTTTGGTAAACGTTTTTTATTATTAAGCAGAAGAAGAAAAATTAGGCAAAAAAATTTGAGGCATTTCTTTGGGGAGAGAAAAGTGGGTTATTTGACCTCTACATAGGCAATCGCATCAGTCGGTCGCCGTTCCTTCCTCGGTGCGGGTTAGTCTAATCTCTTATAAACCAGCGCTCGGTTTCCCCTTCCTCCTCCCTCCCGTCTGAAGGAGCAACATTGCCACCCACCACACCCTGGACTTTCTTGCTATTTTCCCCCATGTACTCTTCCCCCATCCTTCTCATAGCTGGTCAGTTTTTCCCAGTTTTCACAGGAAACAATCATCCAATTTTCATGTTTCTATGGCATTCTTCTTATTTAATATCTCTCTCTTCTTATAATCTCTACACCCATGCATTTGTTTAATTCAAAAAGTAAAAAGTTGTACTTAAATTTGAAATTTTCAATGATTTTCGAAATTCATTAGTGCGTCTACTTGAATTGAAAAACTAAAAGATAGTCGCAGGAATCATCAAAACCGACCAATAATTGCCAGACAAAAGCGGGAAACCCGTTGATTCACTGACTGAGACCCCCTTAATCACCAACAGTTGTTATCCCTACTTGTATGTAACGGATTATAGAATGGTGATATGGATAGGAAGAAGAGAGAGGAAGCCACTAAGCAGCCTTTTTTACGGTAGTCACTACCGTCCAACATACTGGCCCTGAGGAAAATGGTTCAACACCAGCTATTATTAGAGCAGATTCCTTACAGAGAAAAAATTGGTCAAAAGAGCTGAAGGGAAACTTATCCAATACCTATCATTAGAAATCAGCTGAAATTCCCGATTAAAATTAGTCTTTTAAAATTAGGTCCATGCTCCTGAAAGCAGACGTCGGACTTCTACCCTGAGAACGGGAGTTGGACTGGAGTGGTCGTAAGTATTGATCCCACAACCAGAGGGGTTGTCCCTGCAAGTCGACTGCAGTCAGCCGCCCTCGAATAAACTTTTTTAATTAACAGCCCCGCCATCACTGAGTTTAGAATTCGTTTGTAGTCAGTTTTCTTCTTTCATGTTCCAACCAGGGTTTCGGACAAAAATTGCCACCCAACCGGTATCAAAATATATAATGTATCCAAATGCCCAAGGTATCAAATCTCCAATATATCAGAATATTCAAAGTATCAAAATGTCCAACGTATCCAGTTTTCCAATGAAACGTCGTTGGGACCGAACCTCACTCATGTGCTGGTGTCACTTGAAAGAAAATTATTTAAAATGTTAAGAATATTCAACATGATTCTGTGTTTTCCAACTTCCAAAAAAGCGGAGAGGGCGAAATAAAATGGCGAATCACCCTCCAACTACAAGAGAAGTTCCGTGAGAACTCGTCGATCTGCGGTGGATGGATCTCGTTTGTCAAAATGGGAATTCTCTGGAGCTTCTCACGGATATTACTTGAATTATCTAGGTGTCAATCAAATTACTCTTAAGGGGCATCGAAGTCAACAGTTACGTTTTTCAAATTAATCTTGGCCAATTTTCGGCCGACTTCGATGCGATTTACTGCTTTTACCTTGTTTTGGGATTTTCTAAAAACATCAAGTATTGACAAATACTTTCTTTTTGGTTTATTATTTTCAATAATGAACCTTTGGAATCGACCAAGAAAAAAAAAATTTTAACACCCCCTCAAAATTTGATGGTTTACGTTTCAAGGTACGTAGAATCCAAAAATCGAATAAAAATTTGGCCGTCCGTCCGTCGTACGCTGTACGCCGTACGCGGCACTTTTGCCACTTAGCATTGACCGATTTTGATGAAATTTGGTATGTAGGCTCCATTTGGGGTCTAGTTGTGCCCCGAAGCTTTTGGTTGATGTAGGTCACTTCTAAGGGTTCCAAAATCAATTTTGAAATTTTGAAAACGCCCTAACTCAAAAAATGTTTATAAAGGTATTGTTTTTCCTTCAATTTAAGATTCTATAGAATTTTTAGAATTTTTTGAGACCACTCGGAGCTCTGTAGGACTAACCGTTCGCTCCCTACAAAAATTTAAGGGTTTATATTGAAAAATATATATATAAATCAAAACACGAGTGTGAATCGCAAAAGAGGCCTAATTTCCGTTCAAATTAGAGCTGACCGATATGCAACCAATAGTTGGTGATTTTGATTTTTTTTTTTTTTTTGATTTTTTTTTTTTCTTGATTTTTTTTTTCTTCTCTTTATATTGGATGGTTAGTGATTTTCTAGACGAGTGATCTATATAGAAAAATAATAAACCATTGTGTAATAATTTGCAGCGTTTTATAACCAATTTCAAGTTTTATTTTTAAATTTGAATATTAATAGCTGATGTCTCTAGGGAATTGAAAAATTTAAAAAAACTGTCCCAAACCATCTTGAAATTGGCTAAAAATTAAATGAAAAATTGAAAAAATTCAACGGTGAATTGTATACTGGAAGGGGAAAGAGGATGTTCCTATTTTTTCGACTTATTGGTTCCATGTAGTATCTAAGAAGATAATATGACGAGTTTCTGCGTTATTTAAAAAATAGACCAAGGTAACCGCTGATCAATGACTATAATTACGCTGAAATCGCAACTTCCCTTGATTAAGTACACCATCGTTCTTGGCATTGTATGTATTTCCTCAACCTCGTTCTCCAAGTCAGGTTATCGCTATTCAGTAGTATAACCAAGACAATCAAGAAGCCAACCGAAAGGTTCCAGGTGGACCTCGTTCAGATTCCTTCAGAATCAACTGCCCAAGTAAAAGAAGAAGATTCAGGCCATCTACGGCTATTTACATTCAGCTTTTAGTGATCTCGGACCGGTCACTCAACATGGCCTTGTCAACCTACAACATTACCATGTTAATTTCTCAAGATTTATTGAAATATTCCCTACTTCTACCCCTACCCCCCCCCCCCCTGAGCCTTAGCAGTTCTCCGACGAACAAAATTCTCTTACTGTTACTGGCTCCCAAATGATACCCGATGCTGAGGTCCTACATAAATATGTGGTGCAAGAATTTTTGAAAATGTCAATGCCTTAGAGATATTAAACGTATTGTTTAGTAATACATGAATTCCAGGGGACGTCCCTTTGATAAGGAGTAGTTCTTTCAGTATCAGCCGGTAAACGATAAAGCATTTTTATTTATATTTCAACCGCACAAAACAGTTTCATCCAATGTAATTTACTTATTATGTTGAGGAATTAATTTATCATTTTTAGTTATATAAGAGCCCAAAGCGTACACTCCCTTCACAATCAGCCACCGTAAAACTTCTAGTGACATTAGAGCCCCGAATTTGAACAGCATTTTAAAATCCACGATACCCAACATGCTAATTCGACTCCACCCCTCCTCCTCCCTTGGTGCCAGCCTGGTACCACAACAGCAATAGGTAGGTCGAAACATTGGACTTTCTTCAGTTGGTAATCGTCAATTTTCCGAAGATAATCACTTCTGCATACAAGATGAAACACCCACATAATACGCGGTTTCTTGTGTCCTTGCGCCATGATGACACTACTGATTTGATCCGCAGTGACAAAAAGAATATTTCATTAAAACCCTGAGGTAAATTTAATATGTTACCTAAATTTCAAAGCTTGGATTCCATGAGTAAGCCCTAATAGGAAAAGAAATATCGAATAATCGTGTATTTTGTGTAAGTATAACCCCCCACTCACCCATTTGGATTTTGGATACTCTGGTGAAGTGCAACTCAAACGTAATCTGAGTCGAAACACGCTGCAAATTATTACACAAAGATTTATAATATTTTTATATAGATCACTCGTCGGCAAAGAACACGGCTTTGCCATTGTTAACAACAACCAACATGAAAAAAAACATCGATCGCATTTCCGCCAGCTAAAATTTGAACGGAGATTAGGCCTCTTTTGCGATTAACACTCGTGTATTCTCGTAGGGAGCGAACGGTTCGTCCTAAAAGGCTCCGTGTGGTCTCTAAAAATTCTAAAAATTCAATACTATCTTAAATTGATGGAAAAACAATACCTTTATATCAAAATATTTGAGTTAGGGCATTTCCAAAATCTCAACCCTTATTTTTCAACCCTTAGAAGTGACTCACATCAACCGAAAGCTTCAGGGCACAATTAGACCCCAAATGGAGCCTACATACCAAATTTCATCAAAATTGGTCAATGCTAAGTGAGGAAAGTGCCGCGTACGGCGGACGGACGGCCAACGTTTTATTAGATTTTTGGATTTTACGTACCTTGAAACGTAAACCAACAAATTTTGAGGGGGGGGGGGTTAAAAAAAGAATTTTTTGGTCGCTTCCAAAGGTTCATTATCGAAAATAGTAAACCAAAAGAAACACGCTAATAGGTTGAGAGTTGAGGACTTGCCAGCTCGCCAGAGGTATCAGAAGCGCCATATTTCAGTAAATGACCCCCCGTTCCTTCCACTTAACACGAATTTCGATATTCCGGCGACTAAGTGAATCTCTCGTAATGCTAGTAAATAAGATATCTTCCGTTGAAAATATGTTCATCATTCCCGTTTTATGGTATTTCCACGAACCTGAGCTGTTGCCATACATTGCAGGAAGCCCAAGATCGTCTGGTGGTGCCATGAGATGAAAGTGCGTTTTTCAATCCTGAGTAGCCTAACAGTAGTGTAGTGACCTATTTTGAGGTCCCCACACTCTAATATTAGTTAATACGTTTAATTTAAAAGGAGTGAAAGAAAGTCCAACTGAACGTCCAACTCAACAAGTCCTGTTGAGCAAATTTTCAAACACCTCACGTGTTTCAATCGATCTGCAACTGGGTACTTAATATAGTCCTCTTCATCCCCCTTGGGCTTGAAGAGGACTCAGTGATCAAGTAGGGAGCTTATGAAAGCATCCATTTTCTATTATTGGTAGTTTTACTGTAACTCATAATTTTTTAAGTTTTCAAATAAACGTTCTCTCTGATAACATAAAGTAATTATATAAAGTGACAAAATGAAACGATTAGGTTCGTGCTTTTCTCTAGAGACCTGTGGGTAGGCGACGGTATCAACCTGAGCTGGAAATGTGGACACACATTTTTCTGAGAAGAAAATAGAAAGATTGCGAGTGTGCCTATCTGTCAGGACCGGATCAATAGCTGCGGCTCCAATTCTCCCGAGGTTAGAAGGGCACGCAAGGATTTTGTTACTGATCGGGTTTTTATTACGCAACCTTGTAATCGCAAGATTTAACGTTCCAACCAATACGACGTCCACAGAGCAATCGGCTGGAAGATTAGAAAAAACGGTAAAATATTACTTACTGAAATGAAAAAATCGCGCACTCGATAAAATTAATAATTTTCTTAAACGCGCTCTGGTTGAGTTCATCGGAAAATGAGAAGTAGAGTAGTAGTAGGTAACCATTCCTTCCTCACCACCATAACAGAGCTCTTTATTCGCGCATTGAATCTTCCAATAAAAATGTGCACTCGTACTTAGCGTTTCATGTTGATTTCATAAAGATCCGACTACAAGGAGCGATGGTACATTTGAAAAATAAATAAAAAAGTCAACATTAGCGGAAATACATTTCCCATCATGTTGACGATTGCCAATTCTGGAATTGGCAATTGAACATCATGTTTCATAAGGACTCCCGACTAATTTCGTCTATGCATCTGTTGGAATTCCTTATGAAACCTGATTCTAGGCCGCATAACTTCCTCATATGAATAACGAAAACATTTCATGACATTCTGTTTGAGGAAGATGAACTGCCACCAACTTCAAAGACATTTAATTTGTTTTTAGATTCTGATAGGATATAGTAGGCACCCAATCACTTTGAATCGTAAAACAACGAATTGTAAGGAGAGGAGGGATTTTGTCATTATTTTCTCCTTTTTTTCATAAAAAAATAGCAATAATTTTGTTGTAAAATTGTTCATGTGCCAAATGACTAACTCTACTTCCAAAACTAGTTTTGGAACTTAACCCTTACTATTGGAAACTTAACCCTGCCATTTTTTCAAATGATAGCTCGAACTGCCCCTCAAATTACATCTTAATGGTAAATTCAATGGTTTTTGAAAAATTGTCGAGTTACCTGGTTACATGCAGTCTAATTTCCATACTTACCTGGTTACGAGCAACCAAATTTTCAGACTTACCTGCTCACCCACCATAAGAAAACCTACTTGGCTGGTTAAGCAATTTAGTACACTGGGAAAAAGTAGATAAACTCTGTTCCGGTCTGTTCTCGAAACAGAAATTTCGGGAATGAGAGTTAACCGAATTACCACTAACGCCCCAGCCAATAGGAAGCATCGTAGACTTACGCTGATACTCGCAAACGAAAGCTGACACAAAATAACGCCTACAGTGAAGATATTTCGATTTTCACCAAAAAACTACTAACCTGGTTTTTCCCCTCCGCCAGCCATTTATTTTGCGCCAAATGATTAACTTTTTGTTTTATTATTTTCAATAGTGAACCTTTGGAATCGACCAAGAAAAAAATTTGTTAACCCCCCCACCTCAAATTTTGTTGGTACGTAGAATACACAAATCGATTAAAAATCTGGCCGTCCGTCCGCCGTACGCGGCACTTTCCTCACTTAGCATTGATGACCGAATTTGATGAAATTTGGTATACATACCATCATACATGATGGCTCCATTTGGGGTCTAGTTGTGCTCTGAAGCTTTTGGTTGATGTAGGACACTTCTAAGGGTTGAAATATAAGGGTTGACATTTTGAAAACGCCCTAACTCAAAACATTTTGATACAAAAGTACTGTTTTTCCATCAATTTAAGATAGTACAGAATTTTTAGAATTTTTTGAGACCACGCGGAGCTCTGACAACAATCCGCCTTGAGGACAATCCGTTCGCTCCCTACAAGAATTTAAGGGTTGGACTTACGATAAATCAGAAACACGAGTGTGAATCGCAAAAGAGGCCTAATCTCCGTTCAAATGTTAGTTGACCGAAATGCGATCGATGTTTTTCTTCAAGTTGGTTGGTGGTAACAATGGCAAAGCCGTGACTTTGCAGACGAATGATCTATATAGAAAAATAATAAACCTTTGTGTAACAATTTGCAGCGTTCATTCATTTATAATTGTCTTCTCATACTACAGCTGAACCTCGATGATTCATAAGTCTCTGTGAATCGCAATAAATGCCTTGTCTTATTAAAAAATCCTCCGTACAATTCGCTGAAAATCAATGCTTGTTGCTCTTTCCTATAATTCTTAGTAGGTAGCTGTAATGTAAATGAATTTACTGTAATTCGTAGATCAGGGGTGCTCAAACGGTCGATCGCGATCGACTGGTCTTTTTGGGTAGATCTCGAGAAGAAAACAATTTTAATAAGTAGGTAGGTAACTAAACTACAAAAATGTATTACGTAATAAAATAACACTGCTTGCGGCAAAAGGTGGCTTTATCAAAGGAAAGCGCGGCACTTTTCAAAGAAAAGCCGTGTTGTTTCTAGACTAGACAGTACACAGTACATTTTGTCCGTCTTTGAAAGCAAGGATTCCTCAGTTGAATTATGATACGTATGAGGCTGAATTATAAATATTTTGGGACAATTCGAAATGCGTTTTTATGATTGCAGTAAATTGGAAAATATAGCATCATTTATGAGTTATCCTTTTTCATGTAAAAACATTGAGGAATTAGCTACTGAAATAGCAAGTCAGTTTAATATGAACTCATGTTCTGTAGAAAATGAGTTGGTGCAGATTATATCATATATACATATCAAAGCTACAGCATCCGATACAAATTTCTGGTGTTTTATATCTGAAGATAAATATCCGAATGTAAGGCAAATCGCCCTTCAACTGACGGCATTTTTCGGGTCAACTTACTTGTGCGAGTCTGCATTTTCTGAAATGAAGATAATTAAGTCAAAATATCGCAATCGACTTACTGACGATCATATGTCATCATGCTTGCGATTAGCACTCAGTGGTTACGTACCATCTTATGAAAAGTATGCTGAGGACATGCAGTGCCACGCTTCAACATCCAAAGCCACTCTTTAGTTAAGTTTAACACCATATCGACACCTGTGCGCCCAAAGGGCCAAACTGCTTCCGGAACTACTATTTCTAAAACGCAAGCGATTGTAGCGAGGCCAGTGTTCATGAAGTCAACTATGTTTCTTTTTGTGATTGGTCCAAAATCTATGTAAGATTGAATTCCAAACCGCTTTTTGAATCATCCGCAATTTGTAATATTAAGAAAAAAAGATAAACTGGGAAGAGGTCCAGTTTGGCCCTATGGGCATAATTTGACCTTGAGATTTGTGAGCGACAAGGGGCCAAACTGGCAGTTTGACCCTAAGGTTTGCGACTTTCCTTCACCTGGAAATTGCTCTGGTCAATCTGCAATTTCTTCTTCAATTAATACATTAGTTGAAATTAAACGTTAATAAATTATTATAATTAACTACCCATTTTTACAACTCTCTGGGTATTTAGTACATACCTATCCAATCACTTATGTTTTCGTCATTCTCTGAAACCCCGATTTTAACTCACGTAGGTATGGTTGAATAGCGCCATTCTATTACCAAAAAACAGCAATTAAGTAATTTCTGAAACATGGATAACGAAATTTTAAGTTCATAATAGTAAATGAACACCATAGCATTTGAAACAAATCTAATAATCATTGATGAATAGTAAGATATCGTCATCTATTCAGCATTGTCCTCTTCATTTGTCTCAATGAGCTCATCACGTATGTTCAGTCATAAAATAGAGTCATAAAAAATATTCTATTCAATTTAATCGAAACTATTCGAATCATCATTATATACCTCTCTCAGTTGTTGTAAGGCCCGAAAAACCATGAGCTGAGATCTGGTTGAGAACACTTTCCCTTGCTTCCCCCGTCGAGTTCTAGCCATCGTTTGAAGTCACCTTTTCCAAAACCACATTCGAAAAAGAACGAGTGGATGGAGAAAAGATTGTACTAAAGACAATCAAAAGAAACTCCTGCCAAGTGGGTGTGTCACATAGCTTCCTCGTACCCATAACCCAATTGTATAGATGATCCGATACATAGTAGTAGTCTCAAAAAACATCGATCACTATGTACCTTGCACTACCTTCATAGAAGACTATCTACACTCCAATTTGAATAGTACTGAGAAATTTCGTCGTTAAAAAGATTTCACGTTTGCTTTGAAAATGAGAAAGTTAGGGCAGGTACAACGAAATACACATTTGCGCATGCGCAGTAGTATCAGTCTGTGGGCAATGATTTTTATAGGGGACCATCTACACACTAACCCGTACATCCCTGAAATTTTCATTGAAATCGGATGAAAAATGTAGAAGTTATGGGTGCGACAAGGATTTCATGACAGACACACGGACAAACAGACAGACACGGAACCAAAATTGTTCAGAAAGGTCTGAAACGAGTGGAAACTTTGTTTCTGGAGAACATTTTTTTTTCAAACTTGAAAAGTGAAAACAAAGCATCCCCTACCTTGGTGGACTCGAACTCAAAAAATGATGGAAAAACAATACCTTTACATCAGATTACATAATTCTAATATCGATGTGGAGGTTCTTGAGAATCGGTCGGGGAATGATAAAATTATTTACGCCAACGTTTCGTTCAATTTATTGAACATCTTCAGGGCTACCAGAAAGTTGGAGTAATGGAGTCACATCATGGTCTTATTGACTGAGTGAATGCACACTTGTGTGACATTTGGACACTGTGACATTTTAGACTTGTTGAAGATAAGATGGTAAAAGATTTTCATCAGCTATGTAATGAGAAATCAAACAAAAAACTTGGGCTGTCAACAAGGTTGACACATGGATTGAGACTTGTGAGATTGCACATCTCACATTGTGCAATCTCACAAGTCTCAATCCATGTGTCAACCTTGTTGACAGCCCAAGTTTTTTGTTTGATTTCTCATTACATAGCTGATGAAAATCTTTTACCATCTTATCTTCAACAAGTCTAAAATGTCACAGTGTCCAAATGTCACACAAGTGTGCATTCACTCAGTCAATAAGACTATGATGTGACTCCATTACTCCAACTTTCTGGTAGCCCTGAAGATGTTCAATAAATTGAACGAAACGTTGGCGTAAATAATTTTATCATTCCCCGACCGATTCTCAAGAACCTCCACATCGATATTATTTCAAAAAAACGGTCAAGAATTCCAACTATATTGTTACATAATTCTAAGTTACGGCGTTTTCAAAATTTCAACCCTTATTTTTCAACCCTTAGAAGTGACCTACATCAACCAAAAGCTTCGGGCACAACTAGACCCCAAATGGGCCCATATAACTGATTTCATCAAGATCGGTCAATGCTAACTGAGCTAAGTGCCATGTACGGCGGACGGACGGCCAAATTTTTATTCGATTTTTGGATTCTACCTAACATGAAACGTAAACCAAAAAATTTTGAGGAGGGGGAGGGTTAAAAAAATTTGTTTCTTGGTCGATTCCAAAGGTTTATTATTGAATATAATATACCAAAAACACAGGATGCAACAAGTAGGTAGGTAGTGGACGTGAACATAATAAAGGATCAGAAATCGATTTTCTAGTCAGTTGTTGTGATTCTGTGCCATTATATTTGTCTCTGACACGCAAATAGCAATCAGCGTAGTTTGTAGCTGAGTTTTATTTGGTAAGATCAGCAGTTTGGCCCTTATGAATCACGTAGATGGATGCAGTTTGGCCCTAATAACTTTTCGTTTAAATTCCAGTTTGGCCCTTTGGACTTCTGACATTGAAACTGATTTCAGTTTGGCCCTTTGAACAAGAAAAAGCAGTTTGGCCCTTTGGGCGCTCAGGTGTTGATATGTAACTCTTTTGTTTTGTAACAACCAATAAACTCGCAATTTTGAATAACTATGAGTTTTTTCATTGATATTGTAGAGAAGAACCTAACTAAACCTAACCCAAACTTTGACTAAAATAATGTACCTATATTGTGCAGAAAGCTAATATCTATATATGCTACGGTACGCCCTAGGTAGGTAGGGTGTATCGTGTATGTACAACCCTGCATCACACACACTTGCAGTCTCTCAGAGTCGATCGTATGTAGTCTAAAAATATTGAGGTAGATCGTCAGCAGTTCAAGTTTGAGCACCCCTGTCGTAGATACTTCATAAATAATTTATACCCCCAAAGTGCCTTACAACCACAATAATGCGTACTTATTTTGTTTCTTCCCCCATACGCCATTAAATCCAGCTCAGTAAATTCACACTCCTTTTTATTGAGAATCACCGAAGTTCGACTATCGAGGATATATTGAAAATAATTATTTTCAAACCCAATTAAAAAGGTCCATAGTAATTTACAAACCCCATAATTTCAGGTACCTAAGTAGGTACCTAGCTGCTTCATCGATACACCTTCCAAGGGGACTAATCACCTTCCCCAGGAACCCCCCTCCATTTCACTCACACTACCTCTTTATCATGATCGTTTTTATGTCACGCATACACTCGTACCTACTTTAAACACAACACAAGGTGAATAATGGTCGGTTCACTGTGTTGCTTTCTTATTCTTTATCAAGAAACTTTTATACGATTTTTTTTTTTTTTTTTTCAATGTGTAGAAGATAAAATGAGTTGAATACTAATTCTTGCATGATTTTGCAGTTCTTGTTTTTCTAACACGGTATGTAAGGAGAGGAATGAAATTGCGTGATAGTTGTGAAATTCGATACCACCTGCTTTCACGTTTTATACTGGGTGTCCCAGAATCCAAAAGATCAGGGATTGAACCAAACTTCAGAGACCGATTCTAAGACTAATTTGCAACAACTTTTGTGCTATCAAATTAACTCGTTATGAAGTGATACTTCATAGGAAATCAGTCTGAGGCTGCAGAGTTCGAATAAAAATCAAAGCACCTCCCTGATCTGCTAGTCTATTAGTGCTAGATGAAACAACTTCATCGAGTGGTCCAAAAAATATCTATGATTCGATGATTTTCCGTGATTGCGGAGGATTTACCTCCTCCTTTAAGAATTTCTGAAATGTTCAATGGAATGACCCTTCCTTTGCAAAGCTGCCTGCTTTGAATACGGCTAAAGGCAGTCTGGTAGACAGGCCCCAATTCACTGAAGCTATGATTATTTAAAAGTAAAATGCAATTTTCGTTTAATTTTTGAAAATAGACTTTTATTCCTCTCACTACCTACAAATTTTTCGACCTACAAATTTTGAATTTGATTCCTGCAAAGTCAAAATTTCCTTTCGCATCTTGTGATACTCTTCGTCCTAAAAAGTTTCCGTTGTCTGTGGTGTATTCTCGTCCCAGGTGAAACTGACTGAAGGTGACCCCTTTGATGAAAATTTGTAGGTTCGTAGGAGTTAGTGGACTGATTCTTGTTTTCGATCTGATCTGTGCCTACGGGGCATGGCAAACGCTCTATTTAAACCATCGTAGAATGGAAATGGAGATGTTTAATTCAAAGGTGCTCTCTCGATAGAAGAAAATAAAAAAGGCATTTTACGTCCAGCAGGTAAGCAATGGAGTGGGCATCTGAAAACCATGAGGGACCACGAAAGTGCAGACAGAAGTGACGCATCCAGAAGAGACTCATCAATCTGAAGGTTGCTTACCATAAATTAATTTGTATTCACGTAGAACCCGGTGAATTCCACTTACAGTTGGTTGGAACAAGAACAAGGATCGGCCACCACAAGGTTTAGAACGAGGTTTTTATAATTGATTATATGGTTAACGTATGTGGTAACATAATAGTAATAACATTAACGATTATTAGGAAACAAAATTTACGCTAAATTATTAAATAATGAGGTAAATTTTTATAGGATTTCTATTGTTTCTCGTAGGTGCGTACGAAGTATTTCAATATACAATTTCAAATATAATAAAACATTCTCATTTATAATTCCTTCTGTTCCATCCTAGGCACGAAAAATTGATCATTGATCAAAACGTGCTCCTAAAATTCGTGACTCATTTCAAAAACCCGAGAATAACAATCCTTTCATTGAAAGTTCCCATTTTTGGTACATTATTTTCAATAATGAACCTTTGGAATCGACCAAGAAAAAAAGTCTGCCAAGTGGGTGTGGCACGTAGCTTCCTCGTATCCATAACCCGATTTTATAGATGATCCGATGCCTAGCAGTTAATCTCAAAACATCAATCTTTAAGTACCTTCCACTATCACAACAATCAATCTGCACAATTTCTGAATATTGTTGGAAAATATACAAGGATTTCAAGTTTGCGCATGCGCAGCAGCTACTATAAGTCTGGCGGTGATGATTTTCATAGGGGACTATCTACACGCCAACCCGCACAATCCCTGAAAATTTCATCGAAACCGGGTGAGAATTGTAGAAGTTATGGCTGTGGCAAGGATTTCATGACAGACACACACACAGACACGGAACCAAAATTGTTCAAGAAGGTCTAAAACTTAAACGCGAGTAGAAATTTTGATTTTGGAGAACTTTTTTCTTTCCACCTTGAAAAGTGAAAACAAAACTACCTTGGTAGACTCGGAAGCAAAAATTTAACCCACCCTCAAAATTTGTTGGTTTACGTTTCAAGATCCGCCGTACTCGGCACTTTCCTTAGTTCCCATGACCGATTTTGATGAAATTTTGTATGTGGGCTCCATTTGGGGTCTAGTTGTACCCCGAAGCTTTTGGTTGATGTAGGTCACTTCTAAGGGGTGAAAATTAAAGGTTGAAATTTTCAAGAGCGCCCCAGCTCGAAAACTCTCAAAATAAAGGTACCTATTGTTATTATTTTCAATAATGAACCTTTGGAATCGACCAAGAAAAAAAAAATTTTAACACCCCCTCAAAATTTGATGGTTTACGTTTCAAGGTACGTAGAATCCAAAAATCGAATAAAAATTTGGCCGTCCGTCCGCCGTACGCCGTCCGCCGTACGCGGCACTTTTGCCACTTAGCATTGACCGATTTTGATGAAATTTGGTATGTAGGCTCCATTTGGGGTCTAGTTGTGCCCCGAAGCTTTTGGTTGATGTAGGTCACTTCTAAGGGTTCCAAAATCAATTTTGAAATTTTGAAAACGCCTTAACTCAAAAAATTTCGATATAAAGGTAGGTATTGTTTTTCCTTCAATTTAAGATTCTATAGAATTTTTAGAATTTTTTGAGACCACACGGAGCTCTGTAGGACAAACCGTTCGCTCACTACGAAAATTTAAGGGTTTATATTGAAATATATATATATAAATCAAAACACGAGTGTGAATCGCAAAAGAGGCCAAATCTCCGTTCAAATTAGAGCTGCCCGAAATGCGATCGATGGTTGGTGATTTTGATTTTTTTTTTTTTTTTTTAATTTTTTTTTTATTTTATTTATTTTATTTTTTTTTCCTTCATATTGGATGGTTGGTGATTTTGTAGACGAGTGATCTATATAGAAAAATAATAAACCATTGTGTAATAATTTGCAGCGTTTTTTCACAAATTTTAAATAGTGTTGAATTTTAAGAATTTTTTGAGACCAAACGGACAAACCGTAGGACAAACCGTTCGCTCCCTGTTTTTGAGAAAAATGTCCAGTGAAAATAAGTATTTCAGTCCTTTTCCTACTAATAGGTACTGTCGCACGCCTCCTGATATACCTCTGTAACCTCCCCATAATCCTAAATCCCGTGGCTAAAATGTTGGTCATTTTCAATAGCACTCTACTTTTGCTTACGAGTCTACCAAGGTAGAGGAAGCTATGTTATCACTTTTCAAGGTTGAAAAAAAAATGTTCTCCAAAATCCAAATTTCCACACTCGTTTTACGTTTCAGACCTTTCTGAACAATTTTGGTTCCGCGTATGTGTGTCTGTAATGAAATCCTTGCCACAGCCAAATTTTCTACAATTCTCATCCGATTTCGATGAAATTTTCAGGGAATGCGCGGGTTGGCATGTAGATTATCCCCTTTGAAAATCATTCCAAACGTGAAGTCCTTGTAACAGCCCTAACGTCTACATTTTCCAACAATATTCAGAGATTGTGCGAACTGACGTGTAGAGTCCCCGATGAGGGATTAACTACTATGCATCAGATCATCTATACAATCGGGTTAAGGGTACGAGGATGCTATGAACCACACCTATCCTATCCTTCAAACATTATCTTTCCTTACCATTTCTCTTCTGATCAGTCAAGAAAGAGCTGCGATTTTGTCATTGCTGGTTCTTGATCATGAAAATTGTGCAAAATTCATTTTTAGTTCATTCTTTTCCAGAGAGAGTCGACTAGTTTATGATAAAGTATTTCTTCGATGATTATTTTAGTCAATTGGAAAACGCTGCAAATCATTGCTCAAAGGTTTATTATTTTCTGTATAGATCATCCTTGTGTATAGATCACTGGTTCTCCATCAATCGCACCTATTATATATGTTTTCTCCCTTGACCTTCCCTCTCAAATTTCAGCTCCTGCGTTCAATAGGATTGAAAATGGCTTCGGAGCTCACTCAGCTGATCAGTGATCTGAAGAGTGAAGAAGATCTCCTCGAATGCTGGAGACGCCTGGAAGAGCACTTCCATTCAATAGGATTGAAAATGGCTTTGGAGCTCACTCAGCTGATCAGTGAGTTGAGGAGTGAAGAAGATCTCCTCGATCGCTGGAGACGCCTGGAAGAGCACCTCCATTCAATAGGATTGAAAATGGCTTTGGAGCTCACTCAGCTGATCAGTGATGTGAGGAGTGAAGAAGATATCCTCGAATGCTGGAGACGCCTGGAAGAGCACTTCCATTCAATAGGATTAAAAATGGTTTCGGAGCTCACTCAGCTGATCAGTGATCTGAAGAGTGAAGAAGATCTCCTCGAATGCTGGAGACGCCTGGAAGAGCACTTCCATTCAATAGCATTGAAAATGGCTTCGGAGCTCACTCAGCTGATCAGTGATCTGATCAGTGAGCAATGATTTGTAGCGTTTTTTACCTACAAACATTGTTTTACCTACCACACTATAATGGCTTCACACCTTCACAATCAAGTTTATTAGAAAGAACTAAACGCTTCACACTCGATTCGAAAATTAGAAAGCTTGATATGGAAATTTGATTACCTACTGGTTACGCAGAAGGAAAAACTGTATACAAATCGAAGAAATGAACAGCGATTGCATTTTAGTCAGATAAAATTTGAACGGCGATTAGACCTCTTTTGCGATTCACACTCATGATTCTGTTTTATCGAAGGAAAACCTTCAAATACTCGTAGGGACCGAACGGTTTGTCCTACAGAGCTCCGGGTGGTCTCAAAAATTTTTAAAAATTCTGTACTATTTAAAATTGGTGAAAAAACGAAACCTTTATTTCGAGAGTTTTTGAGCTAGGGCACTCTTGAAAATTTCAACCCTTAATTTTCACCCCTTAGAAGTGACCTACATCAACCAAAAGCTTCGCGGCACAACTAGACCCCAAATGGAGCCCATATACCAAATTTGAACCAAATCGGTCCAGTGTTGCTAAGAAAAGTGCCGCGTACGGCGGACGGCGTACGGCGGACGGCGTACGGCGTACGGCGGACGGACGGAAATTTTTTTATTCGATTTTCGTATTCTACGTACCTTGAAACGTAAAACATCAAATTTTGAGGGGGGGTTAAAAATTTTTTTTCTTGCTCGATTCCAAAGGCTTATTATTGAAAATAATAAACCAAAATATTCCCAGGTGGTCAAATCAATACTGAATTCAAAATTACCTAAAATTGAGATGTTACGGTGTTCTACAAGTGCGATATTTGTATTCGACTCCTATTGATTTACGTTCAGTCTGGCTCTCGGTGCACGTGAACGTACATGATCTAAAACAACGAAACTAATATTTTTTGATCGACTAATAAATACTCAAAACGTGGGCGTTCCGTGAGGATCGATTGAACACCATCCGCAACAGATAATTCGCATATCTAAAACCCGCAATGCACGAGTGTTTGCCTGAACTCGGAACGGGTTTTGAAGGAACTTGGTTGAAGAGGGAATTTTGTTAAAGATGAAATAATTATGTAAATTGTTGAAAAATGCAACATTTTCAGCCTGGAGTGACATTTTATGATAGAGAAGTGGGATAAAAAGGGACTTTGTCATATCAATGTCATAGGAAACGTCTAAGAACATAGGAATAGTAGGTAAAGAGAGGGAATATTATATTATTATTTTGTTGCTTACATTTTTGTTGTGAGTTCATGATGAATAAAGTTTTACTCCTCTTCGTATAGCATAAGAATATTAGTATTTAAGGACTCTGCTCTCTTCAACCAATCTACAAAATGTACGTCTATCTACATAGGCACCTACTACACACATCGCACATTCATATTGTCCTCATCAAATAATCTTGCAGCATAAATTCCTGTTCACTTGTGAGTACGTATCATTCTTGCCCGTTCCTTCAACTCTTGGGCAATTTATTATCCTATGTAAGAAAAATAGGTACCCATATAGAGTTTTGTTCATCTTTCTCAACATAGGTGCGTAAAATTATTGAAAAGTTGAGGAACGAATTGTCTTTTTGAACTGATGATTGACCTAAATTATTTACATTAATTGGAAATGTATTACGGAAATTAGTAGACGTGATGGACGGCCATTGGATTGAGGTAAACTGAAAACATTTGTGAAATAATCTGAACTGGCGGTCACCTTGCGCACTTTTTTTCACTCCTTCATAGTTTTGATTTTTAGTCGCCCCTGAATAATTGAGGAAAGCATGCATTTTTGATTCCACGAAACTCAAGTATATTTTCATTTATTTTTGTGAAAAAATACATTCTCGAACCCTGACAATGGATTCATTTATACAAACGTACGTGCCTAGAAGAAATTACACAATTTTTGAGTCGTATATTAATTTTAATTTAAATACCATTAAGGGGGCCTCAGTCGGTCACCGTTAGTTCCTCGGGGTTAGTATTTCCCTAAATTGCAGAGACAAAACCTTTAAAAAATGCAGTTAAATTTGAAATTTAAGTGCATGGGCCTAGGGAATTAAAAACATCGAAAGATTTTCGCTGGAAACATCAAAATCGAACAATAATTTCCAAAGAAAAATGGAAAAAACTGTTTATTCAGTTGTTTTCCCATTTTGGTTTATTATTTTCAATAATGAACCTTTGGAATCGACCAAGAAAAATTTTTTTAACGCCCTCTCAAAATTTGTCGGTTTACGTTTCAAGGTACGTAGAATCCAAAATCGAATAAAAATTTGGCCGTCAATCCGCCGTACGCGGCACTTTTCTTAGCAACACTGGACATTTTAGCTTTTCTTAGCAACACTGGTATTTAGTTTCAATTTGGTATGTAGGCTCCATTTGTGGTCTAGTTGTGCCCCGAAGATTTTGGTTGATGTAGGTCAGTTCTAAGGGTTCCAAAATAAATTTTGAAATTTTGAAATTGCCCTAACTCAAAAAATTTCGATATAAAGGTATTTTTTTCCTTCAATTTAAGATTCTATAGAATTTTTTGAGACCAGGCGGAGCTCTTTATGACAAACTGTTCGCTCACTACGAGAATTTAAAGGTTTAACGTACGATAAATCAGAAACACGAGTGTGAATCGCAAAAGAGGTCTTATCTCCGTTCAAATTATAGCTGACCTAAATGCGGTCGATTTTTTTCTTCATGTTGGATTGTTGGTGGCTTTGCAGACGAGTGATCTATATAGAAAAATGATAAACCATTTTTTAATCATTTGCAGCGTTTTTCTCTGGCAACTATTGTTCAATTTTGATGATTCCAAACTCCAACGAAATTCTGCTGATGCAGATGGCGCTAATGTGGCCCTTGGAAAGATCATTCTTGAGCTGACAGACTGGAATAGAGCGTTTGAGATATCTTCTGCCCAAATATTCTACATATTTGTCAAAATACATGTAAATTGAATTTTTAAAATCCATTTAAATCACTTTTTTGGACGAGTGGGTAATTAAGGGTTAATATATTTGTCAGTCTGTTTTTAAAACCAAGTTAAGAGTTTTACGTTTTCTATATTGTCTGATCTTATGTCTGTATTCAAACTCTAGTGTTTGCATAATTTCTTTCAAAAGTAGATGAATTTTGAAGAAACTTTTTTTCTTTTTTGAGAGTGTTTAAATGATTTTAAAATTACTAAAAGAAAACGCGGGTTTGTAGAACAACAGCACTTGAAAAGAAAGAATGTTTGACAAGAAAAATGAGATAATTGTATCAATCGTGTTGAAATGAACATTATTCATTTTATTTTGAATACCATAATAAAACATTAGGTCCTGATTTTGGTGATCACAGCCACCCACTCTCCTCGTACTACAAAGCTTCAACACACGACATAACCGACCGCCATCATCATCCACCATCGAACAACATCACTCAGGATTGGCATCTCGGAGCCAAGGCATTGAAGTGTAAAAAAGAAGAAGAAACCTGTTGATAAGCTTGTCAAGTTTATCAAGATGTTAGAATGATCTTGCGGTTCTTGCGTAAACATTAAAATACTACGATTCATTATGGTTACTATTTTGCTGTTTCACGCCCTCTTTTGCAATTACTGTAATCCAACTCTTGCCCATCCTTAAGATCTTCGAAATTCTCCTTCAGTATATTTTTTCCAGTCAGAACTTCTGCCACGTGTAGTGTTTACTCGCGCCTGCTCTAATTACTCAGCATTTTGCGTTGATTCTTCCCCATTCTCTCCAATGATTATTGAAATAATTTTATTGGTCATCGGCGTGGGTGTGTACGTTTACTGGAAGCTTTCCGAAAGAAACAATTATTGGGCCAAGAAAGGCGTCGTACACCGAACTCCGGTCTTGTTCTATGGAAACGTCAAGGAAAGGTTGACGTTCAAGACTCCATTCCATGTCTTCTACAGGAAATTCTACGAAGAATTTAAGGGTCATAAGTATGTTGGTAAGTTGGAATAAGGCTTAAAGTTCTGCATACAGTTTTCATAAATGACTACATCGTACTATAACGACCTAACATGTCTAAAATTGCAAAACGTGAACAATGCAATCAATTGAATAGGAAGGAGGAAATACATTTTAAGATCCTCACCAAAGTAACTAGGTAGGTATACCATTCATATAAGCGACAGAAAAAACAATTTGAAAGAGTATGAAAGCAAAACGCTGCAAATTATTACACAAAGGTTTAATCTTTTTCTATATAGATCACTCGTCTGCAAAGAACACGGCTTTGTCATTGTTACCACCTACTAACATGAAGAAAAACATCGATCGAAAGTAAGTAATAAACTAAAAGTAAATAATAAACTAGCAGTCGAAGCGATGGGATCAAAAAATGTCTCAGCAAGATTACGATTCGAACCCGGAACGCCAGAGAGGTAATCTAACGCACTAGGTAATCTACCTCTCACCCACCGAATCCTGTATGGAATGAGTGATAGTTTTAGGTTCTCACATTGCGCAGAGAATGGGGCATTTCAGTCAATTTAAAAAAAAAAAAAAAAAATTCAAAAGAATATGGCTCAGGAATGACGGTAATCGGGTCTGTTTGTCAAGAAAATGTTTTTAAAAAATCAGAGAAGCTAAGGAAAGTTGAAGATTTGAACGGTGTGACGTAGCTAGCCAACTGTCTTTGAAAAAAGTATCCATGCACAGAGAAGCGATGAAACCCTTGGAGAACCTCTTGGATACTACAAAATACTACTCACACACGCGCGCGGCATAAGTGTGTGTGCGTTAAGGGAGGCCCGCCTTTTTTTCAAACGTGTGATCTCCTTAATTAATTTTTCTACCACATTTTATAGTAACATTGGGCTTTAAGTTGGAGTATGTAGGTTTTCAAGGGTGCTGAATCCAAATTTGAGGTCGAAAACCTGAATTTCCGACCCACCAAAATACCCCATTGAAGGGACACATTCTCGTAGGGAGCGAACGGTTTGTCCTACAGGGCTCCGCGTGGTCTCTAAAAATTCTATACTATCTTAAATTGATGGAAAAACGATACCTTTATATCAAAATTTATTGGGTTAGGGCGTTTTCAAAATTTCAAACCTTATTTTTCAACCCTTAGAAGTGACCTACATCAACCAAAATCATCGGGCACAACTAGACCCCAAATGGAGCCTACATATCATATTTCATCAAAATCGGTTCTTCAAAAATTTTCTTGGTCGATTCCAAAGGTTCATTATTGAAAATAATAAACCAAAAATACAGGAAAAATTGCACCTTTTTGAATTTTTTGTTTCAGGTATATACGAAGGGAGGATTCCAACGCTTATGGTGCGTGATCCTGATATCATCAGAAACATATTGGCGAAGGATTTCGATCATTTCGTCGACAGATCAGCGACCCGATTCAATCACTCTCAATACACCAAGTATATGCTGGTAAAATTCACGGTGTAACCAAATTAACTAGAGGTAGATAGGTTGTACCTTCCTGTTATGCTGGAGTTCTTTCTACTTTCAAAGTAGTACTTTGACTACACTAAGGTGCTCATTGAGCTGTGCGGCACAGTCGGTGGAGCGCAGGGCAGCACAGTCGGTGGAGCGCAGGGCAGCACAGTATCCAGGGCACATTGGGTAGTAGTTGAGTGACGAAGTGAGGTCCCGGATGTGACTAGTAGAATATTTTTTTGAAGTCATAAATGGCTGAAAATTGGTGAAGACATTTCTTTGAAAATTGCTTCATCCACCAATGTGTACTGCGTGAATGAGACTTTTCATTAAGTGTACGTGATGTAGTAATAGAGTATTTTTGTTCTTCGTGTACTTTGTTTTACTGAAAAATGGAAACAAGCAGCTTGAGCAACCAAGTGCCAATGTTAACCTTTCCCCAGATTGTTATCAATCAGCTTTAACTGCCCACTCTGGTCCAACACGCTTCACCTAGGCAGTATCCATCGAATAGGCGCCAACTCCTGCTAGGGGCGCTGTTGATAAAGTAGTTTCTCGTAAGTCCAATAGAGTACTCTGATTGAAATGAGAGATTGCACCAACTTTTTACGAGTACCAGCATTTCAAATTTTCTTCTGTTGGTGGGTGAAACGACTCTGGGTGTTTTAGGTCCTTATTGTAATAAAAAAGAGGTACGAGGGTGGATCAAATATAAACGGGACTTTATTTTTTTTTAATTTTATTTGTTAGAAGATAAAAAGCGGGTATATGTCACTTTTCTACATAGTCTCCTGCTTTTGTGACACATTTTTCCCAGCGAATAGGAAGTTTTTTAATCCCAGCATCAAAAAACTATGAAGGTTGCGTCTGAAGCCAATTGCGCACGAACCCCTCGACCCCCTCATCATCCTCGAATCGCTGTCCGCCTAGGGCTTCTTTAAGTGGCCCAAACAAGTGAAAATCACAGGGCGATAGGTCAGGGCTGTAGGGAGGATGATCAAGTGGAGTCCAATGTATTTCTTCCAATTTTTGAACAGTTAGAGCTGCAGTATGGGGCCTTGCATTGTCGTGTAGGAGGATGACGTCACGAATTGGTTGATTCCGTCTTTTGCTGCGATATGCAGCCCTCACCTGAGTCAGCAGCTCACAATAGTAGGCAGCATTGATTGTTCTTCGCTCATGCAAAAAATCAATGAGCATAACGCCTCGATAGTCGAAAAAAACAGTTGCAAGGACCTTGCCAGCAGACAGTCGAGTTTTTGCTTTCACTGGGGCTGTCTCCCCCTTCCTCCGCCTCTCCATACTGGCTTGCTTCGATTCGGGTGTGTAATGATGGACTCATGTTTCGTCGCAGGTGACGATGCTAGCCAAAAATGCTTCCCCTTCTTCCTCAGACCTTGCAAAAAGCCTCTGACAGACCTCCAAACGTCTCAACTTCTGATCTGCAGTCAAAAGGCGAGGGACCCATCTGGCACACACTTTACGGAATCCTAGGTGCTCTGTAATGATCGTTTGGCAGCTCCCATAACTTACCCCTACCTGCTCAGCGATTTCGGAGACAGTCACGCGTCGATCATCTTCAAGAATGTCACGAACCGCTTGAATGTTCTCATCCGTAATGCTGCTCCGGGGACGACGATCGTGTTCCTCATTCTCTACTCGTTCTCTTCCCTCCTGAAACTCTTTGTGCCAGGCAAACACACAGGTCCTAGAGGGGGTTTGGTCCCCGAACTGGGCAGTCAACCTTTGAAAAATGTCCGAAGGTTTGACTCTTTCACGGGTAAGAAATTTTATGATAATTCGTTGCTCAATGGAAACGGGCACCTTTTGTTCAGACATCGCGATAACTACTCATGAAAGGTTGTAAAGGGGGAGACGCCCCCCTCATCCACCTTCTAATGAACCTGTTCAAACAATCTCGAAGTGACAGGCCCGCTTCTGTCAACTGTCGGCGCTCAGAGGTCAGAGTCCCATTTATATTTGATCCACCCTCGTATTTTCGACATTATCTCATATCAGATAGAAAACTTATCATTCTGACTCAACAACATATTTAATTTTGAAAGTTATCAATCACACTGTAATATTACTTGCTACGGTAAGTCATTCATCAGAGCACTCTATTGAATGTACGAGAAACTAGTTTACCACCAGCGCCTCTAGCGGGAGTTGGCGCCTCCTCGACAGATACTGCCTTGTCAAGCTTCATGGATCTTAATTTTATTACTAATCTGTAATATCCATGTTTGATCAACCTTAACCTTCCTCTTTCTTGCTTTCAACTGTTTATTTTTTAAATTATATAGCAATGGCTCCATTTTTGCATAAATGCCCAACATTTGTGGTTTCTTTTGCAATTGTAGAGTCTTGTTGACTAAAAAGATGGCATATCACCGAGAGAAGGAGGTGGTGGATGATGAAGCAACAAACTGGACACTCAGATGAACATAAACTGCTAAAAACAATGTTGAAACAAAATTCGGTCAAAGAACGAGTAAATACTTAAGAATAGGACAACATATTTATGCGGCACAAAAAAATCCTTTTTTTTCGCAAAATTTTAAAACAGCGTGAAATTGCGGAAGCTTATTGAACAACAGCACAACACATGCGTAGGGAAGCAAGGAGGGGGAGCCCGATCAGATCTCATCAGAATACTCGAGTCTACTAACCGTTCCATGGGATCTGGATGATCGGAAGCCTCCACACTCCAGCTCAGAGCAGAAGGACGCCTTTTGGCTACCCCCTCTCCTGGTCTCCTTGGACCGTGAGTGGACTTCACGTTTTCTGTGTCCCTCCACAAGTGTCCCTTCCTTCCCTGCTTCGCAATATGCACTTTTTCATTCATCCTGTGATTCACAAAAAACTGCCCTGTTCTGTGCTGCATAGCCCTGCCTTAGAGTAAATTTCAACTACCCTACCTACACGACACTTTCTCAATCCTAAAACGATTTATCATCCACTTTTGCTTTGCATTTACCTAATTTTTTTTTATTTTTTTTCAAAGACTTCCATTAGTGGAAATCACTGGAAACAAATCAGAGCTGCCTTGACTCCTACGTTTACGTCTGGGAAAATGAAAGCCATGTTCAGCACTGTGGAGGACTGTGCATTGAAGTTAATCAACCATTTGAAAGCAAAGATTGAGACTACTGGTGAGACATTTAACAGACATTATCAGAATCCTCACATTTTCTTTTGGTTTTTAATTTTGATTCGTTGACTCGCTTGAGATTGAGCGACTGTGTCAATTTCGCCTTTAAATTGTTTTCCATTCAAATTTCCCTCATTTCATTAAGTTTGCTTAAGTAGGTTCCAAATTACCTACTGGCTCCAAAAGTCAAAACCACAGAAACCAAAACTAAAGGAATAGAGGTTAATTGAATTGATGTTTCTTTTTGATGCCAGGAGATCAGGCGCTTGGAGGAATTGACACAAAAGATCTTTATGGCAAAGTGGCGTTGGATGTGATTGCATCAAGTGCTTTTGGCGTCCAGTGTAACTCATTTGACGAAAATGGGAACACCGAGTTTATTCAGAAAATCGCCGATTTCAATAAGCTCTCTACGGCTACCAGGTAAGTGGTCCTCAACGACATGAATACACTACAAAACCTTCCAGCTGATTACTGATACCTGATGACCTGAGGAAAATACCTCGCGTTGTTCGTACATGGAACTCTGGAGCCGAGTGAGTAATATCCATGCACAGTTGACTAGTTTGGAACAGTCATCACAAGACAATCAGACTCCAGTTCATGAAGCGTTTTACTGACTTTGAGATGGGTTCGTTTAATCGTCAATATATTAACGACTACATACTCCTACTAAATTAGTACACATTAAATGTGTTCAAACTTGTACAGAGGCTCCTCTTAATTAGCAGTTTCATTTTTTTTCAACTCATGCTTTATTCAGTCCCTCATTTCTTCCAAAAATCAGAGGGAAGAAGAGGAGAAAGAAATCTATATAGAGAGTTATATATCTATTAGAGAGTTCCTAATTGGTTTGGTTTGGCTCAGATATCGCGTGATAGAATCAATCAAGATTGTGGAAGAATCTGGCGCCAGATCAGTTATGGCACGTCCTTATTGACAATACAGCGCTGGATTGAGGATACATCACGCCGTATCTAAGCGTAGCCATACCTACTAGGAACTCTCTAATGGCAAGTACTAGGTGTAAACTACACTCACAGTCTGTTTAAACTGCCTAGTGAAATACTGGCACATCTTGGAACGACTGAAGAACTTGAAATCGAGTCAGGAAATTTCAAAATAGGAACAGATATTCTAGAAAGCCTATAAACAGATATTCTAGAAAGTTGGACAGACTTTGGTTGGCACCCATGGGTTTGATTCCATTACATTACAGAAAAAAAGTTATTCATGGGGCACAATCAAGAAACACAGTACTGATTTGGACTAAGGCCAGAATCGACGACTTCATAAAAACCGCTTACGTCGTACTTTAGTCGGCAATATTACTGGTTCAATACAAAAGTACCCCTCATTTCACCCCAGAATCAGAGGGAAGACGTTGAGTAAAAAATAAACGGTGTCCAATGTCTCGAGATTCACATAGGTAACTTTATTCAACTTGTCTGTTGATTAGGTACATCCTGCTGTCTCTCTTGCTGCTGGATCTTCCTACTTGGCTGACGAAACGCATCACCTTGTCTTTCTTCAACACTGACACTGTAAACTACTTAGCAAAAGCTTACAAAGATACTGCCAAGTACAGGAAAGACAACAATTTACGGTAATTATGAAACATATCCCACCTTGCTTTTTATAATAGGTACACTATCAATAGAGGAATATAATTACTAGAGAGTTCCTAAACTGCATCTTGCTTAACGGCGAACGTTACAGGCATTGCCGTTATGAATCTGTCTAGGACGAGTCAAATCGGATGCTAATCCTAGATGAACGTTAGCGAACATACCGGCGATGTTGAACAATTTTACGGCGATGACAAAAGTGACGCAAAAGTTAAAGTGACAAGAATTTCTGGCTTCGCCGTTAGATCCTCAGTTCTCTATTATTGACTGTCTTCGTTTTTCAAGTTCGTTGTTCGCTATTTCAAGTAAGTACATCTTGTCAAGGTGTTTGTTCGAGATGGATCATTTTATGAATTTGTAAGTTGCGGGTCTACTTTCCGCTGAAGATATGATCACCGTGCTGGACACGTACGTCGAAAACGTTCCACGAAGACGGCGGCTCTCGGAGTACGGGAGTTTCTCGCTGGACGAAATTTCGGACTTCGGTGTGATGGATACGAGGAAGCTATGTACCACACCCACTTGGCCAGCAGTCCAAACACAAATTGTAGTTCCCTAAGCTCGCTGCTGCCAAACTAATTCCATGGTCAGTTGTTCTTACTGCCAGTGACAAGTGTGATTACAGAGCCTCTCAGTTAGGGCATTCGAAGAGTCACATGACACACACCAGGGAGAAACCCTATGCCAGTGATAAGTGTGATTACAGAGCCTCTCAGTTAGGGCATTTGAAGAGTCACGACACACACCAGGGAGAAACCCTATGCCAGTGATAAGTGTGATTACAGAGCCTCTCAGGTAGGGCATTTGAAGAAACTTTGTGGGGACGTTTTTCATTCCTTGAGGAACACATCAGAATAAATTTCAAATCGAAAGGCCAATCTGCCGGAAACCTACAGCAGCATTCCGTAGGTCGTGTTTACTTCAAGCACTCAAAGGGGTGCACGATGATGATGACGATTTGAAGACGTCATGGGTCATAGGAGGGGGGGGGGGGGGGTGAACACTAATGTGGATAGGCAGGTATTTGATGAAAACCGCAGGACGGGTACCACACCACACATGTGTGCGAAGATGTCATTTTCTTGCAAGCTACCAAGGTACGTTTAATTTCACACCTAACTCCCCACTGACATGCATCATCAGATTCTGTTAACAGAGTACAAAAAATATCTAAAATTATCTTTAAAAAAATCTAAAATTTACTTAAATTTACTTGCTTTGTTTTGAAATTGATGTTGGTGGTTGCAAAACTGTTACCGGCATGTCAGGTTCACTCTGCTCTAACGGCAGCCCGTTAGTCACATGGACGTTAGCAAGATGGCCGTAAATTAGCGGCCAGAACGTTCGCCGTTATTTGCTCGGACGTTATTTGATCGCCGTAATTTTCTGCGCATGCGCAGAAGGTGATCTGCGGTCGCCGTTACCTTTGCCGTTATGCCAAAATCATCTTTAGGAACTCTCTATTAGGACTACATTACTAACTTGTACTATCAGGAAGTACAATGCTGATGGTGAAGGTGAGTTTCACGAGAGGTGTGGTAATGAAGCCGTCCTCTTGTTGTGTATGAAGCCTTTTCTGAACAATGTCCATAATCGTCGATATCCTTTGAAAGATATAAGGAAGGGATAGTAATGATGGTAAAAGTCACATGAAGCTCCACCTCAAAGAAGCTTGCGTATCAGTTCACCGCTCTTACTAGTCGGAAATATCCATGCTGTCTCCATCCGATCCTAACGGTCCTACATTTCATTAATTTATCTTTCAAGGAGGAACGATTTTCTCCAGCTACTATTGGACGCTCAAAAAGGCTTATTAGAGAGTGACCCTGCTGCGGGAGATGAGGGAAAAGGTATATACCGCAAGTATTTGAATTTTTTATGGGCATACTTGGTAAGCAAAGTGAGAAAAACCAATCTAAACGTTAAACTGTTTAAATCCTCTATCAGATACATGTTTAATTTGTTTTAGCACTGATCACGGAGGATGTGGCAATCGCTCAATCAGTGCTGTTCTTCATTGCTGGATATGAAACATCCAGCAGTCTACTGTCTTTAGCGAGCTACTCCCTTTCCCTGGAGAAAGAAGTTCAAAATGAATTGAGGAAAGAAATCCAAAATGTGCTCGGTGAAGATCAGAACATCACCTATGAGAAAATCAATGAGATGCCCTACCTAGACATGGTTCTTTCAGGTCAGTATTTTTATTTTACAAAATAAAAGACCAAGTGAGTGTCGACCTGACCACAATCATAATAATGTGGAGGGGATGTCAGGAATGGCTCCACACTGAATATGAGTAATTTGACAAACGTCTAAACCACACTGGCAGCATTAGTTCATTTATCCTCCACTAGGATAAAGGGTAAAGCGTTTGAATCAGCTGCTTCGCATTATCTCGAGCATTATCAAAATATGAACCTGAAAAAAACGCTTTACTATCCCTAGCGGAGGATGCATGAACTAATGCTGCCAGTGTGGCTTAGACATTCTAGTAATTTGAGGTTATTTAAATTTAAAAAATTTGAGCAACTACCTGTTAATGCGCTGATTGACGAAATTCTTTATGAACCAACATACTCTCCATATTACTCTGTGAGGAAGCTTTACGGATTTCATGTTAACATTTTGCCCTCTGGTTTGTCTCAGAAACGCTGAGGATGTACCCACCTCTCGGCAGACTGGACAGGGTTTGCACGAAACCTTATAAAATAGACCACGTTGAGATTCCCGTTGGAGGGAGAGTGGCGATCCCCTGTGCGGGGATTCACATGGACCCGAAATTCTACCCCGAGCCTGACAAGTTCATTCCTGAACGATTCTCTCCTGAAGAAAAAGCCAAAAGGCACCCCTACGTTTACATGCCATTTGGCCTGGGGCCCAGGAATTGCATTGGTAAGCGCCTCTTTATAATGAATTAATGATATGGTTATCTGAAATTTTCAATTAATAAATCTATTAATCCCTGGTTTAAGGGTCCTTAATCGCTGTCGAACTTCTGTGGTCAGATAGGAGGAAGGGTGCATCTCTAACAGTAAAGAGTTGTGCTTACTGAGAAAGTAGAGAGAACAACAATCATAAGAAAATTATCTATCAAACTTTTAGCAGGTTTTGAGGAGACTGGGAAAAATGCTTGATACGAAAATCAAATCAGATAGGATCGAAAAACAAATAGGATTCTTTATAATGTGTGATATCAAAACTACCCACAATAGCGCTCCCGGCGATCTGACGTGGAAACTACTAGTTCCAGCATGTCTGGCTGGATCAAAACACGTTTGAATAGTTGTTTTTAATGGCACGACGGTCTTTGGAGAACGAGGGCCTTTTCCTCAACAGACGATCACTCTTTTATCAAACTCAAAATTGGTTCTATTCACAATGTTACAGGAATGAGATTCGCACAAATGAGCGTCAAAATAATCATGGTCCACGTCCTCAAGAATTTCCTCATCGAGGTCGACTCGGAGACTCCTATCCCGTTTGCATACGACGAACGTTCCATGTTACTCAAGCCTAAAGGAGGAGAGCTCAAGGTGAAATTGAGAGCTGTTTCCTACTAGGACGAGTAAATCATTCGTTAATAACTAATTATTGATTATTGATTATTATTGATTATCAAGGGTTCTGGAGGTGGTTTTTCAATGTTACAGTGTCTAAGGGACAATATATAGGTACGTGCAATATTTTTATCCGCAAATATCTTATTCCTAAAACATGAGATTATTTATACATAGTATGTACATAATTATCATGACTGAGGTATCTCGGTGGAAGCTATTATTCTCAAATGATTTGGTAGAATAGTTTGATCGGTAAGTACGAGTGTAATAAATAAAAGATAAGTACTAACCAATCACTTACATTTTTTATTTACTAGGAGTTGGTAATTTTACAAATATTTTCTCAACAGAGTAGAGAAAACAGCGTCGCTCAGAACTTGAAGTATTCTCCATTAAGTGCCTCCTAAATTTAAGCGAACAAGTAGGAGCTGGGCTCTTTTTTTATTGATAACAAAGTAGTGGTGTTGTCAACAGTCAGTTCCGGAATGCCTTGACTCCGAGCCTCAGGTAGAGTGAAAACCGTTTGAGCAGAGTCTGAGGTGGGGAGTCTGAGGTGGGGGTGAGCTCGGAGATCTTCTAGCAGACTGTGTAGGGTGTGAGAATGGCATGAATGCAACACGCATGACCATTAACAATGCTCGTGACTGTCGTACCTTTCTTACATACTTGATAAGGGAATGGGTTAACCACAGAACCAGGATGAGAAGCAAATCTGCCTTGGTTGAAGACGTGAAGGTACTCGTATTGTAAATGGACAGGGCTGGAAGCTGCCCAACAGAACCCCTCGAAGTGATTGGTTTGGTGGGGAGCGATGCTGGAGCCAGTCCCGCAGGAAGAATCAGGAGGCATACCCGGACTTGTAGCGTATTTCAAAGCTCATGGGGTCTGGGACAAGAAGAGACGACTCTTAACTGTCCCAAGATTGGAGCTTGATCGCCAACACTGCTGCAAGAGAAAAGTACCGAAAATGCGATGGAGCAATATCTATTATTTGATTAAAGGAGAGTCTATCCAAACAGGACTACGCAACCCCTTCTATCAAAAAGCAGATAGATGAACCACGACACCCCTAGGGGTAATAGAGGGGATGGAAGGAACTCACCACCCGGGAGCCCCAGGAGAGCTGGTCACAGCCGTCTGCTCCCCTGGGTACCTGTTTGTTAAGAACACCACAGGTTGGCCCGAACTTTCTAGCCAAAGTTCTACCAACAAGACAGGTTGGTACCCGATTTCATAGCAGAACTCACATGCCGGGAGACATTCTCCTTAAGGATGCCTTCTCTCTCATCTTGAAGCCTTCAGGGTCCAAAACCAAGGAGTAGGGTATGCTCAACCACGACCACCACGATTACGACCTCAATTGAGGGGCAGGCAGGTGATGCTATGACGAAGGTCAGTGCATCGGTAGCACGGGGCTCCCCTCTCCCGTGGTACTGGTAGTTGAGATGAATGATAAGCCTTTTACAGGTAATTCTACTGTCTCCAGATACCCGACCAGGTAACAGGCCGAGAGCAGAGAATTTATACCTGCTCTCTAACAGCTCTACTTCGGTCTCAGGTGTATGCCAAAGCCTTAACATTAAGGGGGTACAGAAGAGGGAGGCATTATGCACAGCTGTGCCCATAAATGCGATGGAGCAGTGGGAAACCACCGAGTCTCATTCTCCCCATATGTATGCTTGTGTACAAGGACTTCCATAGATTCCTCCTCAGAATGGCATCGACCCGGAAAAATGGGCCCACACTCGATCACAAGTGGCAAGATGGATAAGAGCCAAAATTCAGTTTGCCCTAATGAGAGCTGTAAATTTGAGAACTCGGGGGTCAAGGAGGAAACTTACGGGCCTCACTGGAATAGCTCACTAGGTTTCAGACTGAAAGATGGAGTCCCTCTACCACCACTCAGTGAATTTTTAAAAAACATTGGGAGACATTGATCTGAAAAAATAAATGTTTGTAGTCAAAATACGATAGAACAGCCTCTAGACACCATCAGCCACCTCTTAGTTTATGTTGAGCGCAGCGAATACTAGAAGGTTGACGTAGGAAAATTGGATCCGACCCTGTTATCCTAAAATAGGTTGACTAACAGAACGCAGCTGAGCGCAATTACTTTGTTGAAACGGTGCACAAGGGGCAAGTTCAGGAGTCTGAGGCAATCCATAAGAATTTAAGGACCACAAAGTAAATTGTGTGCTACGAAAGAAAATATATGACGAGACTACTCTTGGTCAGACTAGATGGACCCAAAATGGTGAGGTGGATGGATGACGTCACCAGGGATCTCAAGTTGTAGTACAAATTTGGTGTAGGTGCTGAGGCGCCGAACGAGGAAGTTCAGGTTTATTGAAATTATGGTCGTATGTTTGATAATTTTCTTATTCAAAGAGAAATTGGTTGCATTTATCCGTATAATAATATTTTGTAAGTACAAAATCATTCCATTATCCACCTTGCTGATACATTTCACCTTACTACTTATTAAGTTTTTCTGCGAGCAATTCGTATACCAACTACTACTACTATTAACGAACCGTCGTTCCTCATGTCACATTCCATTAGTCTAGGTTGTTAGTGTTCTGATCTACAAACTTCCCACCTTCATGAATAAATATAAACTTCCCACATTCCCACCAACGTTTTCAATTTATACCATAGTTCATAGCGACAACCAAACAGTTGTGATAACTATAGAAAAGTATATATTTTTAATCGCTGCAAAAGATACAAGCTTTAATAAAGTACTATTTTTTTGTAAAATAAAGACAATGGAATTGGTGTTTTATTACTTAGTTGTTTATTGGTTATCCTTATGTCCTTAGTTGTACATTACCCAGTCTCAATAGTTTCTTCTGGAAAGTAGTCAAAATTTCAAGTTTTGTAAATAACTGAAATGAAAGAGAATTTTGATATGAAAAAGCTAATAAAGCTAGTTATTACTACACTATGTTTATTCAAATCCCTAATATAAGAAGACTGCTGAGCACTTGCTACGCAGATGTGGCAACTTTTGGAGATCTAGAACGGAAGCATTCGATCATCACTTCGGGGAACGTGCATCACTGCGTGGAATTACCTCAGCAAAAGATGTACTGACTCCGACACAGGGAGCAAAATCCTCTTTTAACACGTTCCACGCGGATTGCCTACCGGCAGGCAAACGCAATTCTCTCGCCAGCGCGGATTGCCTACCGGTAGGCAAACAAAATCCCACCCCCTGAGCGGCTGACGTTTTGAGCGCTTTCTATACGTTGTATGAACTACTAATTTTGGGGCGAGATTGCAACCCGTTTTGCACCCGGAACGCAACCTAGCGGAGAAGGTTATTACTAAGCAAAATCACATGGAGAAATCCCGTTGAAAAAAATTACGAACTGGTTCATCTAAGAAGAAACAGATGGCAGTAGAGCGGCGAAAAAGTGCCTACCTGTTTGGGATCCGCGTTGGTGAAGAAATCGCCGTTTTGGGACCTGCGTGGAAGGTGTTGTTAACCAAAAGGGGCCTCATAAGAGGGGGAGTACAAGCCATCAGAGCCTGAAATTTTTCCATTGATAAGGCAGCGAGTGATTGAGTTGTAGATAGGGAAGCATGCAAAGCAAAAAACAACTGTTGAATCATCAAAAATTAAGTTCCCTCGACCGGGGATTGATCTCATATCGTTCCAATTCTGAATCGGAGCTCCTACCACTGAGCTATGGACAGAAATGCGAAGAGGTAGCTGATCACAACCTCCCCCCCACGTTAGGAAATCTTAGGTACTCCATTACCTAGTCAGGGAGGTGAGAGGCAGCTTTGGCCAGCGTTTTCCAACCCAGTGAGAATGCGCTATTTTTGACTGGCTTCGGAGTTTTTTGTTATTGTTCCTTATTGATGGGGCTGGGGATCTGCTGACCTCAACGTTTGTCTGAATAGGCGGTGGATTGACTCGTGTCTTGGGAGGGAGTTGTTTTGATGACCTAATCTTAATGAATTATTTTCCTCAGAGAAATGCTGAGGAGACCATTCGGGTCCTACTGCACCACATTGTTGAATCATCAAAAATTAACTTCCCTCGACCGGGGATCGATCTCCATTCGTTCCGATTCTGATTCGGAGCCCCGACCACTGAGCTAAGGAAGCGAATGGACAGAAATGCGAAGAGGTAGCTGATCACAATGCAACTGCTTCTCTAACTATTTTCTCTTTGATCGTTCGGATTCGCTGTACCCCATGTACGAGTAGGAAGGTAGGTGACCAATTAGTTTCTTAGAAGGAAGGAGGTCTTAGACTAGGAATATAGAGAGAGGAGAAAGAACCCAAGATTCTGTCGCCTCCTCAGGCACTCCAGATATTGATGACAAGAGTACTTCTCCAGAACGTCAGATCTTATCTTTCTCAGCAGAGTGAATTGAGCTCTTTGATTGGAGCATACCCCTCCTTCGTGATAACAGCTTCACTAACCCTTCAATTTCCTATGATGACCTCTTTTCAGTCTACTTTTTATTCTTAGTAACCATTACTGGAGGCAAATTTAAATGAGAGATTAACTGCGTTTAAATAAGTTTATTCCTATCGTAAAAAAAATATCACAGAAAAGTACACCAACTTGTTGAAACTTGGAGAAAACGATAGCATATAAAGATTTAAACCATCCAACCTTCAACCATTCTCGAGGTATCAGTAGCTTAAGAGGAATCATCTTCTTCTTCCTCCTCTTCATCTTCTGATTGTTGACCCAACTGAGGCATCGACCCTGTTCCTCCCAACGCATCATCTTCAGAACTCGATGGGTCTTCAAAGAGTAGGTTGACTGCAGCTTTAACCCTGTACAGAATTGATTGGGAAATAGCATTTCAAATTACTCATGATTCTCATTACTCCTGATAGGTGACAAATAATTTGCCGGTTAAACTAGATTAAGTTTGAAATACGAGATGGTAGGTGCTTCAATGTCTTATGAACTGACTCACCTCTTCTTTTTATCATTTTTGTTTACATCTCCGGTAGTAGGACCTGAAAGATCGAACACTTGATTTAATTAAGTATGGCTAATCAATAGGACTTTATGTAGTATCTAACCTTTAAACCCGTAAGGGAATTCATTGAATTTGCATAATTCAATTGGAGCCTGGAGTTTAACCATAGGGTTTGGTAACTATCAACATTACGGATTTTTTTTCTAACATTTTTTTTCAAGTTAATTTATAGCATTTTTTATTTGAAATATATCTTTTCCCAATTGAATTAAACTTTTTCCCGAAACAATTAAACCTCTCAAAAGAAGGGGCGGTAATATAACATAAATAAACGACGTAACAACCAGTGAAATATCAGTGAGCATGAAGTAGACACCACTGGTGAATCCCTTACGAGAGATACCACTTGGAAGGGATTCCTTCGTAGGTATGCGTCGTGTATTCCTCCTTAACGACCCAAAATCGTTGGACCACAGTTTTTTCTAGCCGCATACCACTTTCTGCAGTACCAACCTACTGTACTGTTCCACAGAGTACTGGAGACAAGATAACAGAGGAGAAAGCTAATGTTAAAATGGCATGCAAGTATTTTTGAGACTGCCTCAGTTGTGCCATCTACTTTCAGCTAAAGAACTACCACAGAAACTGAAGTGGTGGGGGGAGCAAAAGCATTTTCCAAGGTATTTTCCAAATTGCCCTTGCAATTGTTGTTGTCCCTATTGCCAGTAGTTCAAATGTTCAATCGACAACTGCCACCCATCAAAACGTTTGAAACCCAGTGTATTATTGAAAATCGCTCGATTTTTTCATACATATCGAGAATATAACTAAATGTTATCAAATTAATTACTTAGATGCGGCCAGTAACGCCCCAAGGAGAAAAATGTGTGTTAAACAAGGTTACTTGTTGGGATGAGGTTGGGAACAAGCAATCATGAACGCTATCTGTTGCACTCATCTAGAACTACGTCCTGGAGCTCCACCAATCAGAACGCTTCTAGGGCTCCCAGCTTCAGCTTTCAGCCCAGTTTTGGTCGTATTCGAATGAACGATCATGAGTGCTAGCGATTCTAGCTCAAGTTCAATTATTGTTGTTGGGCGAAGGCGCGGCGCTGTAATCGAAAGTGAATAAAGTTCTACTGTCGCTAGTCAGAATGTCAGACGGAGACGTGGGAAATACAAGAGTATTTCTACTGAAAAGAAGAAGTTCTTTGTGAATTTGTACAAAGAAGGTTATTCAGTTAAGGAAGCAGCCTCAAAGTCAGGTATTAATTTGAATACTAGAAAAACCATAGTGTGTAAATATAAGAGAGATAATGAGGTGGTTAACAACAGACCACGAGGACACAGACCGAGGAAAGTCTGCTCCGACGTGCGTGAAATGATCGTTATTCGTTCACGCCTTTGTTGTTCACTTTTCTGCAATTCCTAATTCATGATTAAACTGTTTCGCCATTCAAATGCAAAAAATTCCTCATTTTCCCGCAAAAAGGTTCAATTGTTTCGGAAAAATATTTAATTATTTTGGAAAAAAGTCTAATTGTGTAAGGAAAAGGTTTCATTCAAATGGAAAATGCTACCTATATTTTAATTTTTCTGTTCGGAAAGTCAAATTAAGATGGGTTCTGGAAGTGGTGAATTTTCCAGTTATTCATCACTCTTTTCTCCTGAAGCCCCCTCGCAAAGCCGGCCACAGTTGAAAAGTTGAGTTGATGAATAGATTTGGAAACAATTTTTGAAAAGAAATCCAAAACATAACTAGCTTACGTGGATATGTCTGCCGTGTACTGTCTGAATGAGTGTCCACCTTCTCTTCAATTGTTAACATTGGCTTTAGAAATTCCGTCATCTCGAAATTGGCAGATTTTCCAACTAAACAAAAATAACATTTTTACCCGTATAATATTTATTTACACAGGGTTGAGCAGAAATAACAATAATCAATGATAATTAAGAAATAATACAAAAATCAATCAATTTACAAGATATTTTAATTCGGCTGATTTTATTTGAAAGAGGAAGATAAAAATTTTACAAAACACACCAAAATGTACATACAAAAAAAAACACATTACGTAGGTAGCAAAAACGACGAACTTCAACGACGGCGGCGGCACCTAATGCTCATCTTATCTGAGTTGTTTTGATGAAGATTAGGAGACGAGGGTGTTGGATAGCCAAGAATCGGACTTGGAATGTTCGCGAATGTCGACTTGCTAATTGCATTTAGTTTAATTAATTAAAAACGTTTAAAGAGGACGGAAAAAAGAAGATTTTTCGCTAAAAAATAACTACATTTTCGGCCGCTATTTAGACGAATTCCAGTCAAAATAAAAAAAACTGATACCACTACATAATTCAGCGTCGAAAACTAATGAATTGGCACCCCGCGTAGTCTGATATTTCCCTATGGTACCTAGATCCTTGTTTTACTGCCCTCACTCGTTGGGAGCAAGTTATTGTATAAGAGAGTTAATTAATAAGACAATCCCCTACATGATATTATGTTTTCGACCATTAATACGTAGTACGTAGTAGTACTATGTAATACGTAGTAGTAGATAATAAGATATAAAAGTACTAACGTTTGTTCAGTGTAGATTTGATCCGATTATAATTACTCTCTTCTTCTAACCACTTGTTTTGATCGAAATCTATCGTCTTCCAAATGAATTCTAGCTGCTCTTTGAAATCCATCTTTTCCTTGTTGATGGCAGCTTTACGTTGTCGTTTTTCCAACTCCCGTTCTCGCATCCTTTCCAAAGAGTACTGACCACATCAACAACAAGAAACAAGTGCAATTAGTTCAACATCAAGTATGAAATCAGGAGTTCTTTTTATTTCACTAACATCGATGTTAAAAATGTGCCATTCTTGTTTCATTTTTGAACCTGGCTATCGCGTCTTAAAAGATGATGCGTACCAATTTGTCCGAATACACATAGTCGAAGGCGTGGTTCGTGAATAGCTTATAAAAACAGTATCGAACCTCCTTCAAATCACATTCATTGATGAAAATCAAAAGTTGTTGAAACTCGTCTTTTTCAATGCGGATGCGAACGGGCAACCTGAAATGAATGAATAAATGTTTCTATTTGTCGTATAACATATAGTGTATTAACTATAGTCAACACATACAAAACAATGAGGAATAAATTAATGGAACAAGTGAGTAGGACGGGTAACGTAGGTAATATAAAAGGGGAGAAGGAGAAAAGTAAAAAGCAGCCGAGCCCGGCAGGGCCCTGACCCACCCACCATGGCGGCTCCCAGACTGTATTCCCATAATGGGCAACGGCCAAGTTTATAAAAAATATTTACGTAAGCATTCGGCAAATAAAAGCAGAAATAACTTGAATTTCAAAGTTTTTTCTTGTTCATCTTTTTTATTGATTCCCCTCCTACTGCAGATTGATGTTCGAGCAATTCCGTGGCACTACACGAACATCAAATTTCTCCGGGGCTCCAATTTCCATGTCAAGGTTTCACCATGGAAGGTACTCGATCGATATAGTTCGCGGATCCACCACCTAGGGGGCGCCACACGAATGCAAAGTTTCTGTGGTAGACCTATAGGACTGTATTGTAGAATTTGACTTGAAATTCCAGAATCTAAAATTGAGGCAAATTACCCATTCTAGAACCAAAAATGTTCACACAAATGTGTGCTGCTGGCACGACATATAATAATCAGTACGTACTTGAGAGGTTGGATGAAGTAAAGAGAATACATAATGTAGACGCCAACAACTCTTTCAATGAAGGAATTTTTTGGCGAACACATCTGCTTCGCCATGATTAAAATTTCACGTGTAAAATGTTTGACTTCCTTGAGTATCACTCGGCCACTGGAAAAGAACGAAAACAAAATATTACAATATTTATATCAACAGTTAATAGTACAAGTAAATTAAGTGATGAGCTTAAATTAAGAGTTTCCAACATGACAATAGCTTTAGATTCAAAGATACTACAAGGATCAGCGAGTTAAAATACTAAAGCCGCGTCCACACTTGCAACATTCGGCCGCTCCGATCTTTTGCCCCGAACATCACAGCGCTCCAAACCTCGCTCCGCCCACATAAAAGCTCACCCAACTCCGAACATTTCTTTGGTGCAAGATGAAAAACCGCCAACAGAGCGGTCGCACTGCACTCCGCTCCTCCGATCCTCATTCCTTTGATGTTTTGCCGCCCCGAACACGCAAGAGGATCGGAGTGGCCGAATGTTGCAAGTGTGAACGCGGCTTAAGAAGGAATGATAATTTTATCTGAACAATCCAGAATAAACTTGAAAGATTGTTCCTGTAATCATCCAAATATCATGGAATATCACATGATTTACTGGACTTCGGGGATTAAAAAGAAATCTCCTTTGGTTTTCGCCCGCTCAGTCTTCCCTCATAGTTCTTCAGTCCCTCGGTTTCTTCAATTAACGGGAAGTGGCAGTGGAGCACCATCTTCCAGCCCCAAGTCCGCTCCATGATCGACTTCTCTCTCCAGGCGCGAGATTCCCTCAGCCGGATGGAAACAGCTCTGATGACTGTATTTTTACTTTTACACATCCTGCCACTACGGAACGGGGTTTAACCCATTTGTCAGAAATTGTGGTAGGGCTTAGTTGAACCATATATAACGCGCCCTTTTATCCTTTCTCAAGGATCAACTCCTGTAAATCCGAATTGGTGAAACTGGCCCAAGCGTTCTAACCTGGCGTTCCACAAATTCATCGCTTTCACGATGATTTGCTATGGTGTGATATATCTGATGTGGTGGCTTGTGTTGATCTTTTTAAAATTTTCCGTTTCTGCAGATGATACGAAATGGGGTTGTCCATAACAATTTCTGCTGGGATCCAAATAAAATTGAAATAAACCTTGCTACCAATTTCTGGATCAGAATTGTTATCAGATTATCAACTTCTGCTTATTTTGAAAACGTATCGGTGCCAACCAAGAAGTCGTCTACTATCCAAGCCAAGAAGTTCCCATGTTTTCTTAGAAATATTTCTAGGAATAGCGGTAGATTATAAAAATCTCTTTAAAAATACATTTATCCACGTTTTCATCAATTCGTTTCATCCTCGAGACTCAATAATCGATTATTTTCGATATCAAACATAAACTTCTCAACATAACCTTCTCTGACCCGATCAGCTGGTCGTGAAGGGGCGCCATTTGCGCTCCTATCCAGCAAGGTTATTCTGTTTACATACCAAGTTTTCTGTTCTGTAAACAGAACAATGGTGATAATATTCTTTAAAAGCAATTATGTAATCGTTATTATTATGTCTCCCTTGTGGGTTAGATGTCTGACAAGAAATTCCATACTCAGTATGTGTCTTAAGATACGTCTCTGCGGTGGTTTAGACCCCTTAGAACATACTGAGGGTATTAACTTTCCTTTAACTCAAAAATACTTAATAATACGTGATTTTAGCCCATTGCTATTGAATGGTGGAATCAGTATGTAGGTAGGTAGGTAAACAACTTCGTTCAGCTGTAACTCCCAGCGCTTCCTACCAACGTCCTCCACCAAAGTTAACTTTGGAATCATTCAGAAATTACTTAGTATCAACTAATTAGTATTAACTTCCTACTTGAATGCCCACTTAAGAAGGTAATTAACTAAACGAATAAACCAGTCAACAGAATTTGTTGAGGCGACGTACTTAACTACACATCTTTCCGAAAACATCACGTTCCTCACTTTCCAACTTCCTCTCCCTGCACATGAATTTTGAAATTCAGGAGATGAAGTGCATATTTACATCGATCATTTACTAATTGAACTTCAAAACAATCACGCAAATTGGTTCGAAATTATCTTCCTGGGAACTTCGTACAAATCAAATCACTTGGACACAAACAAAAACATTTTGTGATGCTCGTCCAATGAGGGTAGGCATTCTATTATTACTACCTAACTACTGATGACTGAAGTAATGTAAGCACGTTAAAATGTATTTTTATTCTTACCGGTGATGAAATGCCGAGAACAAACTAGTATTTGTTTGGAGTTTAGTTGTCACCCTCTCAAATTGCGATTGATTCGAGCGAGCCACCTTGCTCTTCTTTTTTTCTGGTAGGTCTTTTGTCTTTTCACATTGGCTTCTAATGACTTTTGGCAAACCATACAACGAAATACTGCTCCCGTGACGGGAAGAGCAGCCAAACACCGCACAAATCGGCATGTCTAATGAAAAAATCTTTGTTTACAACGATGGGAATTCAGTCAGTTCATCGAACATGGTTGTCAGGAATTCTGGGAATCAGCGACGCCAAAAGGCTGATATTCTTATCTTTTCGGAAAGTTCTCTTGTCTTTCCACACTGTTTCTAATCACTTTTGGCAAACCGAAAAATTAAATACCGCTTCCGGGACGAGAAGAGCAACTAATAACTGCATAAATTGGCATTATGAAAAACTGTCCATACAATCTTCGTTTACAACGGAGTCAACATGGCCGCCTTTCAGCGAGATTCGAATAACCGTTCGATTATTCGAAGAATCGATACATCCATTCTGTGTGACGTCACACGGATAAAAGCAATATATGGCCTCCCACATATAATATCGATCAATCGATCTCGTGGCTGGAATTGCAGGGAGTCCACAAAGCAGAATTTAAAATAAAACTCCTCATCTTAGTAGGGCAACTCATCCGAACTACAGCTGGATCCCTGTCATCTTTGACTAATCACTTCCAACCGTACTGGATCCTTAAATGAGGGCACAGGCGATGGTACCGCTTCAGCAGATGGATTCCTCATCATTCATCCACATTCTTAGCACTGACGATTCTTGATAAGTAACTCTAGTTTCTTATGTTTTTTGTTTATGATACTAAAATACAAGATTAAGGGTGAAAATAAATTATATCCTGCCTAATATTTACCTGTAAATATAACAAAAATTGTGAGATTTCCAAAGATTCACGAAATGTGTGAAGTCAGTGCATCCAGACTTAATGAAGCTGTATCCCAGAGTAGATAGATCTTCTTGGACTCCTGCAAGAATAATCAGGAATTGGTAAATGTGTGAAAGCTGTTCCAAGTACATTCCTACTGTTCAACAAGGGTATCTCAAGCTCGCTAGCGAGAAGATAGAGAGTATTTGATCGTTTTTGCTCATTCGGTTGTTCGCACGCCTGAGACACCGTTATCTGGCTTCAGACTTTTCTCTTGAATGACGGTGCCCCAGAGAGAATTGGGAGGAACTCGCTCAACCACTCATCTGTTCTACAAGAGTACCTACCTACGACAGACCCTGAACTACGACTACGTAAGTGTAGTATCGCCTCTAGAAAGGAGTAAACTCCTAGAATTGTTTACCAGTTGCTATGGCATTATGATTACCATCGATGTTTGAATTACGTGTCTCATTATACGTTTGACTTGTGACTAAACTTCCCGTGTTCATTATTTCTATTAATATCTAGCTCTATGCTATAGTAAGAGTTGAAGGTTTTTCCAGACCAGTAGAAATGAATCCCTCTCTAATGCTCCCATAATACTCCGGCCGTGGGTACGAAAGTAAATCAGTAGGGATGGAGTGCCCTTCTGGTCTTTGGGCTGAAAGAGCTCCCTATCCTGGGCCTACGACCGGTCATGGTTTCTGGAGAAAATCACTTCTCTCAATACTGGTACAGCGGGCAGGAGGGGCCCAACATTGTCCAAGCACCACCAGCTTGCCCCCAGGAGGTACAAGTAGATACAATCCCTTTCTGCATTGCCAGGGCGGAGGTCTGCTTGTTGGGACTTGTAATACGTAAGAGGATTCATTAGAGTTCCTATTGGATTCGTTTCGATTTAGATACGGGGACCTACCCTCAATCCGGCGCCGTACTCTCGAGTCTCGATGCATTGCACCGTATCAAAGTAGTAGAGGCCAATCGCACAGTACTTAGAGTTAATGGGTCAGGTAAATCAATTTTTGGTGAATTCGGTTAGAGAAAGTTGATCTGATAACGGACAATCAAAAATAAACAATCAATAATATTGGAGGAAGTTTAGGTATGAAGAATTGCAAGATATTGTTTTGGAAAGTTGCAAAATCAATGCATCATCGCGAATTTTGATGGTTCCAAGATGTGGAAGAAATGAATTTTGGTCATAACGTGTCCTTGTCCATTACAATTGTCATGCCAGGTATGTATATGTAAAATGCGAGGATGATGTTCTTTTTCCTCCCCATATTTTCCTCCGACTTCCATTCTTCAGTTTTCCATTATTCAGAACTTGAGCTGAGAAGATTAAAAATTACAAAGAAAAAAAAATCGCGGCTATTCACAGGAAATTCCAACGGGAATGAGTCAAGGGATAGTGCCACTAATTCCACTTTTTTTCTTCCTTTGAGAAATTTACTCATTTAAAGTTGTTAAGAAGAGCAATAAGATCTAACTTGTTGATCTAACGGTATCTGCACTCAAATTGCGCAAGAAGTTCATCGTGAGCGTTTTGGGGTTCAGCTGTAGCTGAGCGAGTTCCGGCATATGTCTCTAGAGACGAGACTCGGACCGGTTGCGGGGCCGTGAGTTCGAGGCTCACCTCGGGAGCATATTTTCGGGTACCCGTCGCAGTTCCCCCTCGTCCTAAGCCAATGGGCCAAAGGGTCATTGGTTCGTGAGGCCAATGGGAAGCCATGAGCGAAATCATCAGAACGAATTCTGATCTTCCCTTAGGAAGACAGCTGATGCCGTCTGCGACGCCAGGAAAATCCAACCTGAAATGGCTGTTTACTTACTTACACGTCAGCGTTTTGGTTGAAATTAGTAGTTGACATAAAAATGAACCCTCTGTAGTTCCCTACGAGGCTTTTGAGGACTGAAAACCTATTAGCATGGAACATGTTTTAGCCTTGGACCAACCACCTGAAACCGTGACGCGCAGAGGGTGACTGGCGTGTGTCACGAGGTTATTCTCTACCCGTCCACCCAATCCCTACTCTGCCAGAAAGCGCGGCTGAAGCATGTTCCATGTTTCTTGAATTTCAGCCAAAGGCTCTAAGCAGTAAAACGAAGTCCGAGTATTATCTTGGGATATGTTTTTGCTATCCTTTCCAATAGTCATTGACGATCTTTTTTCGATTTTTTTTTAGAGAGTTCCTAGTGGTTTTTGATACGGCGTGACATATTACACACAACTCTCAACATGGAAGAATATACTTCTTCCATGCTCTCAATTCGGCGCCGAATTGTGATAAGAACACGTCGTAACCGATACAGCGCCGTATTGTTACGGTCGAATACGTCACTAGGAGGCAATCTGGTGCGCCGTATTGAAAACATGGCGGATGATCTGGTTCCGGCGCGCCGGATTGACCCCACTAGGAACTCTCTAATATCCTCGTACTATAGTACGAGTACTGTAAGCTGTATTGGATACGTCCCACTGTATCTAAACCGAACCGAACCTACTAGAAACTAGAGAGTTCCTAGTGGTTTTTGATACGGCGTGAAGTATTACACACACACTCTCAACATGGAAGAATATACTTCTTCCATGCTCTCAATCTGGCGCCAAATTGTGATAAGAACACACCGTATCCGATACGGCGCCGTATTGTTACGGTCGAATACGTCACTAGGAGGCAATCCGGCGCGCCGTATTGAAAAAATGGCGGACGATCCGGTTCTGGCGCGCCGGATCGACCCTACTAGGAACTCTCTACTTTCTTGGAGAGGACCCTGGCATGTGAGTTTTGAGAACTGTCGAAAGTTGGAAGAACGAGCTAGGACGTGTGCCAAGACCCCTCTCACAACCATCCTTCACTTCCTATCTGGTGAGCATAACTCAGGGGAGTACGTTGCTCAAATTTGGTCCAGTATTAACGATTTTACGGATTTCTTTTCTGAATATTGCCGAGGAAAATTGCTATTTTCAGTCCGGTGTGCCTTGGCCTTCACCAGTAGGTTACTTCAGGAACTCAAATTCAGGAAAATAAAAAACACCGTACCTATGGAACGGTGATATGTAGTTCCATGCAGATAAAAATGCAAATGAAAAAGAACCCTTATAGCAGTACTATGTTTTGGTTTTCCCGGTTTCCACTAAGGAAAACCAGGTAGATTAAAGATAAATTACAGTTAATATAATAAAATAATGTACACTTACCATCCATAATGGGGTTTCGCATCAGAGCCATAGTAGCAGAATATAATCAAATCAGTACCTAATCAGTGAAAAACGGGGAAAAATTCAAGAAGTTTCTCCAAATCGCGGTGTGTCAAATTAGCACTCAGCCTTCAGCAATAACAATAACAAAACAAGCATGGAATATGGATACGAATCCATGCATGGACTTGAGATTCGTCTTCGTTTCTGCTTGACGCTGCTTGGAAATCATGGATGTAGGTCCTTGGAATCATGGATGCACACCATCTGTTACACACTTGTCTGTTGTCTCCGGCACTCTGTGAAACACACACACACATTTGTTATTAGTATGGTGTTTATATTTTACGTGAGTCACGTAACGTGACTGACCTTTAATGCTTTAACATCCCAATTAAATAGCTTGAAGTACCATTAAACATTGGAAGTAGTTACGAGTTAGTTAGTAGACGTTTGATCTTTGGTGGTTCATGAAGGTATTTCGTTTTAAATAGTATTGTTAAATTGGTATTACTTATGCTATAAGTTATATAAGGTATATCCGTAGACTGCGCGAACAGTAGTTTGTCTGGTAGTGTCAATTCATACTCTGCGGTCTGCGCTATATTCGACTCTCATGTTTCCATATTGTAGCTGATGACCTAACATCTTGATTTTTTAGAACTCTCTTACCTTAATGTTGTATTAATTTCAGTTTTATTACTAATTTAAGTATGCTAAGTGTTAGTACATAAATGTACACTGTTCAGATGATATCTGAACAATAATCAATCGTGTAATGAAAACTTTATATTACACGATTGATTATTGTTATGTAGGTACTAGGATCATCAATCTACAAAGACCACGTCTTAGCGTAACCTTTCAGAGACAGCGTTGAGTTTCGGGACATGAGACAACGAGTAGGGTCCAATAAGCACAGGATAGTCTAGCCCCCAGAAAGTATTGTCGGGTTTCAGCGCTACCCACCGCCACTTCAGCGAACTACCATCATTTTCAGCTCGATGTGAGCGTGGTCAAGCGGCATTTCTGAAAAGTAGGCTTACCTCGATTTTACCACTTTAATTTCTAAGTTTGGCGGCTTTACTTCCCTGTTTTATTTTTTTTGCGAGGAAAAGGAACTTGTTATTGCATCCATGTACAACAACAGGAACTTGTTGTTGCATCAATTGTAAAACTCAAAACTAAATGTTCTCGCTATATTGTAATCTTAGGCCGCGGCTACGATAGGAGCGTCGAGCGAGCGAAAAGGGTCAGGTATCGACGCTCTAACAATAGTTTACCCTTGTTCAGGTAAGGGTGGCTACGGTGGGAGAGGTGACGCTTGGGCGAAAAAATGGTCAACGCTCGACGCTCAATCCCGAGTAATATTTTCTCTTGACGCTCAGCTTCTAACGTTCCCTGTCCACTTCTTTATCTAATGTTATTACGGACCGATTTTGATGAAATTTGGTATGTAGGCTCCATTTGGGGTCTAGTTGTGTCCCGAAGATTTTGGTTGATGTAGGTCACTTATAAGGGTTCAAAAATGAATTTTGAAATTTTGAAAACGCCCTAACTCAAAAAATTTTCATATAAACGTATTGTTTTTCCTTCAATTTAAGATTCTAGAGAATTTTTAAAATTTTTGAGACCTCGCGGACCTCTGTAGGACAAACTGTTCGCTCCCTACGAGAATTTGAGGGTTGGACGTACGATAAATCGGAAACACGAGTGTGAATCGCAAAAGAAGCCTAATCTCCGTTCAAATTAAAGCTGACCGAAATACGATTGAAGTTTTTCTTCAAGTTGGTTGGTGGTAACAATGGCAAAGCCGTGTTGTTTGCAGACGAGTGATCTATATAGAAATATAATATATCTTTGTGTAATAATTTGCAGCGTTTTTGGATTCTAGGTACCCTGAAACGTAAACCAACAAATTTTGAGGGAGGGGTAAAATTTTTTTTCTTCGTCAATTCCAAAGGTTCATTATTGGAAATAATAAACCAAAACAAGAATGATAAAATAGCAGCAACAATGGACATTCTGGTGTACCTATTCGAAAAATCTTTTCGGGATTTCTTCGAGTTTGTGAAAAAGTTTGTAGTGTTCTCCATCTCAATTCCTAAGCACATTAAGTAATAGGGTGAACTCTACACACACGGTTTATCAGTAAAGAACTTTTTGAAACAGCTGAATTGTCACTTAGTGCAAGGAGCAAAAGTTGCATATTCAATCCTTTCACTTCATCTCGGTCTCATTTTCCTTGGGTTGAGTGGAAGGTAGAAGAAGGATGATGTTTTTGGGATTGTAATACACATGGACACCTCACCAAACCATCCGCATTCTTTCAATCTGCGAACAGTAGTCACCTTGCGCTCCCCTTCCGCTCATACTGTAGCCACCCCTCTTTGCTTGACGCTCGGCTCTCGACGCTCGACGCTCCTATCGTAGCCGAAGCCTTAGGATAACTGCAAGTTAGAGGAGCGACGGTAATGCGGTCGCGAGCGTGATCACCTGATAAGATATCAGATATGATAGTTCGTTGAAGTGGCGGTAGGTAGCGCTGAAACCCGACAACACTTTCTGGGGGCTAGACTATCCTAATAAGCACCATCCAATGATATCAATCTAGTCATATGATGATATCAATCATAACAATACAGTTCCATTACTTAATGTCGAATAAACAATTTTATTGATATTTTCATGTCTTTGCTTTGGCACATAAACTGAAAAATCGTCACGAAAACTTGCTCACGATACCAATAAATAAAATAGACTCACTGTGTTGTTTTAATACACGTTGCACGAATTACAAGACAAAATAACAAGAATAACATGGGCAAATAGTCCCAATCAAGTTGGTCTAAAATAACGGAATCCCCGATCAGAAGAAAATTGAAATATAAATGGTTTGACAAATAGGTACCACTGCTTGTAGATTATTCATTAGTAGAGAATGAGCGTCGTAAGGCGTCTGATTCTCCATTCTCTGGCCGGTTGATACATTCCCATTCACTTGTCCGATAGGTTATAATTTATTTTGGTTTGTCCGAGTTTTTCAACGCAAATCAGGCATTGTAAAGATGAAAATAAGTTGAAAAAAGCAAACGGGTATTGGAATATTTTACAAGAGTACAAACAAGTATTATGTGGTTCCATGTTGATTATAAAACCGTCAAACGTCGGTAAGATGGTCATAAAATTCGCTCATCTAAACAAGTTTCACGCATTTACTTGTTTCCACTTGTACCAAGCAGCGAATTTTCTGAATTTTGATTGAATTGAATATTTTCATCCAGAAATAGTTGAAGAAATACTTACTCTAGGGATAAAACCTCCTTTAGGTGCTACCACTTTCCAAACAGAGGTCGTAGTAGGAAAACAATTCCTCACCTATCGGATTTAACATCTCTATTTGAACTGAAGAGCAACAACTGCCACATTGTAGTCCAGGACTTTCCGAACAACACCAGGACTGACAGTAGATTATCCCATGTGGACGGGGTCTGTTTGCCAGAAGAGGTCACTGGATGGCCAGTAGAGATGGGCGAAACGGTTACATTTGCGTTTTAGGTTCCACCGTTACTGCTCTGGGTTGGTAATAGGTTCCAATAACCTGTTATATATGTATTAATAGGTTATCCCAGGGACCTTCTAACATGCTCATTCCGACATACCATTCCAAGGCTTTCTTTCCCGACCTACGTTCGTTTGTTTATCATGTTATATTGTTTTTCCATTCCAAAGTATCATTCCGTTGATCTCCAGTTTTCGTTTCCTACCTAAGTTGAGTTTTCTACCTAGTTATTCCGGACATATTTACGTGTTAGTGTATTTTCCCTCTTTTTCGATAGTAAAACCCTATCTATTGTTCTGGCTCCACACAGTTTGGAGCCTTCCCTGAAACATTATTTAATAACAGGGTTTTTTTGGTAATAGGTTCAAAGCGGAACTAATGAAACCCGGTAATAGGTTATTTTTAACTGTTACGTTTAATACCGCCCATCTCTAATGGCCAGCCTAACAATCGATTTTATTTTGCCCGAAATTACCTACCAGCTATGACTTTTTATCCCCATGTACAGTATCAAAATTGTATTGTTCCAATCTCACAGTTGACTCACAATGGGGTTATATTAGGACTGTTAAGTATTTTACGTAATTCAAAGGGAACTCAAAAGGATTAAAGAGAGCAGACCGCACTGTAGTGTAGAAAGTAAGTAAGTACTGCTTTATTTATAAAATGAAAAACGTCTTATATCCGGGAAATGGGTGTTGGGGTCGTTGGGACGTTGTCTATTTCTATGAAAAAACGCTGCAAATCATTGCTCAAAGGTTTATTATTTTCTGTATAGATCACCCTTCTGTATAGATCACTGGTTCTCCGTCAATAGCACCTACCACCATCTGTATTCTCCCTTGACCTCCCCTCTCAAATTTCAGCTTCCTGCGTTCAATAGGATTGAAAATGGCTTCGGAGCTCACTCAGCTGATCAGTGATCTGAAGATTGAAGAAGATCTCCTCGAATGCTGGAGACGCCTGGAAGAGCACTTCCATTTAATAGGAGTAAAAATGGCTTTGGAGCTCACTCAGCTGATCAGTGATCTGAGGAGTGAAGAAGATCTCCTCGAATGCTGGAGACGCCTGGAAGAGCACTTCCATTTAATAGGATTGAAAATGGCTTCGGAGCTCACTCAGCTGATCAGTGATCTGAAGAGTGAAAAAGCCTTTGAGCAATGATTTGCAGCGTTTTTTACCCACCAACATTTTTTTTACCTACCAACTTTTTTTCACCTAGGTACCAGCTAGGTACTACCTACCACACCATACCTACTAGCTTCACACCTTCACAATCAAGTTTATTAGAAAGAACTGAACGCTTCACACTCGATTGGAAAAATAGAAAGCTTCATATGGAAATTTGATTACTGGTTACGCAGAAGGCAAAACTGTATACAAATCGAAGAAATGAACAGTGATCGCATTTTAGTCCGATAAAATTCGAATGGAGATTAGACCTCTTTTGCGATTCACACTCATGATTCTGTTTTATCGAAGGAAAACCTTCAAGTACTTGTAGGGACCGAACGGTTTGTCCTACAGAGCTCCGTGTGGTTATTTCGAGAGTTTTCGAGCTAGGGCACTCTTGAAAACTTCAACCCTTAATTTTCACCCCTTAGAAGTGACCTACATCAACCAAAAGCTTCGCGGCACAACTAGACCCCAAATGGAGCCCATATACCAAATTTGAACCAAATCGGTCCAGTGTTGCTAAGAAAAGTGCCGCGTACGGCGGACGGACGGAAATTTTTTTATTCGATTTTCGTATTCTACGTACCTTGAAACTTAAAACATCAAATTTTGAGGGGGGTTAAAATTTTTTTTCTTGCTCGATTCCAAAGGCTTATTATTGAAAATAATAAACCAAAATGAGCTAGAAACTTGAATTGATTTCGATGGGTAGTCATTCATCTTTAGTAACATTCCAGAACTCGTTTCAGCTTGGAGTTCTAATGATGGGTACACACCCTGTGTGAATAGAGAGTTTTTGTTGTCAACAGGCGACGTCAGCGAAATGAGCCTGGGAATTTCAACATGGAGCGTGCAATCACGTTGCTAACTGCTCCCGGCGATTAAGCCAGCTGGAAAAGATGTTGGTCCATTTCCATTGACGTCCCAAGAGACGTGAAGTGCTAGAGCCTCGCTTTGTTTTGTTTCCTTGGGAATGGATGACAATTGATGCTAGTTGACACTCGAAAAATGTACTGTTATAAATTGAAAGGTTAGTCATAGGCCAGCCACGTTTGGGATTCTAAATGGACACCGCCAAAATTGGCAACTGGATCGTCACCAGTGGGGTATTTCGGTGGGTCGGAAATTCAGGTTTTTGACCTCAAATTCGGATTCAGCACCATTGAAAACCTTTATACTTCAACTTTTTGCCCATTGATACTATAACATGTGGTCGAAAAATTAAATAATGAGATCACACGTTAGAAAAAAAAGGCGGGCCTCCATGAACGTACACACACTATGCTGCAGGTGTGTGTGTGTAGTATTTTATAGTATCCAAGGCCACGAGACGTTCAAGACCACACAGGATGTGTGGTGGAATGTCTCGTTTCAAGGCCAGCAACTTGATACGTCACATCATTCAAATTTTCAACTTTCATTAGCTTCCCTAATTTTTTCTAAACATTTTCTCAACTTACAGACCCGATTACTATTATTCCCGACCCATGCTCTTTTGATTTTTTTTCTTTTTTTTCAATTTGATTGAAACACCTCATTGTCAATGTTTTGTCAAGATAATGGATTCCGTGGATGCTGCGCTCTGTGAAAAGGTTCCACAGGCTCGTTATTTGCTTACAAAATTCTCTAAGAACTAATACATGAAAATCCCAACTGTAAGTGTACGTCGCTATTTGGGAAACCCAGGCTCGATTCCAGGCCATGACATCAAGTTTTTTTCTACTTGAATAAATTACGTGTTTATAATACTTAGGGGCGGAATTCAGAGTCACGACTGAAGTCGGGAAATTTCTTGACTCGAGTCAAGGTGACTTCCATCTCAAGGAGAAGGGTTGGTATTCACAGTTGAACCGTTCATATCTTGAGGGTGGCCTCGGCTTGAAATTTTCTCAAGGAGGCTTCGAGGAGACTTGGGAGACTGGGTTCTAGAGCGAGCAAAAATCATTTTTGGTCATTCCATACTGACCGTTTAAGGGTTTATGTCGGCCATACAACCACATGAGGACAATAAAATGTGAAGAATGATGAACAATCTTATCTTCTTCCAAGTGTTCATTTGGTCTTGGGCGAGCTGCATGGTGTGTTGTATACTGAATCGGACATGTTTAAGTTTATCATGAGTTAGCCTATAAGTGATACTGAGGCTGGAATTGTCCTTGAGGCCGGCCTCAGCTCAAACATGAGGTCGCCTCCAAAGTCTTGCCTCTCTGAATACGGATGAGTATAAACTTTCCTTGAAAGCCACCTTGAAGCCGCCCTCAGTCCTGAGGAAGGACTCTGAATTTCACCTTTAAAATCCCAACTGTGTGAAGGGTAACTTGGAAATAATATCCCCCGGTCCATGACTCGGTGCAATATGCCCCATTTCTCTTCCCCGGTTTTCTTTTCACATATCTACGATCTGTTTTTGCCTCCTTTTAGCACACTTTTCAGCTAGTTATCCAATAAATGTACATGCATACCCTACTCTGCATGCATACTCTTCTATAATCCCATCATCCTTACACCTTTTTCAATTTCATTCTCAGGTGAGCTTGGAGCTTGACCATGTCCTTTGACGTTCTGGTGAATATGGCGCGGGGCAAAGTGCCCCCCCAACAAATTCAAGTGAGCGGCGGCGTGACTGGAGGTCGTATAAAATTTGAAGAGAAGCAACCGAAGAAAAACGCCTCTGTTGATCGGGTTCGGAAGGGCTCAGGCTATGCCAAAAAATTCCAATTACAAGATCAAGCGGAAGATGATGAAGAGGTAAGTAGCGCAACAAAACAATAAATTAAATTTAAAAATCGTCGTCCCATGACACTGAATTGATTACCTCAACTGTACTTTGAAATCGGTCAAAAAACATCAAACTTACAAACAAACCAAACTCGAACATTTGGGCCTCGTTTTACTGCTTAGAGCCTTTGGCTAAAATTCTAGAAACATGGAACATGCTTTAGCCGCGCTTTTCGACTGAGTAGGGATGGGGTGGACAGGTCGAGAATAACCCCCCCAGCGTGTGACACTTCTCATCGCCCTCCAGCCGGATACTATTTGGATAGTTAGTCCAAAGCTAAAGCATGTTCCATGCTTAAAAAATGCGTAAGTTTTTATTGAACTACTTGGTCATCGAGAAGATCTTATCTTAACTCGCTCATTGATGGTTGAACGGTTGATTTAAATTGCAAATCACAGAGATATAATGTTGAGTTCAATGTCTTCAAGTTTATCTTGTTAACTTTATCAAGCTTAAGGTAACATCATCTCTGACTTTTATGCCTTAAAACTTTCCCCCGCATTAAGATGGATGGACCTTCCGTAGCATCTTTTGAAACACTCAACTCTCCTTTTTTCTTTGATTGAAATTTGATGAGTACCTACCTACTTACTTTGCAACCATGGTAATATGGGACTCTACAAAAATCTTATAAATTCTTCATTTGAAACGTGAACAGAGTATTGTAACTGGGAAGAAATTGATTCAAAATAAACACAAAACATAGAAAACAAATTTTCTATTATTTAAGTATATCAAGAATTTATAAGTTGGGAAATATTGAGGATGGATTCTCTCCATAAAGTACGACGTATACTCTTACACTCGGAAAAATCATTGTTATGATGATTATTTCAATAATGATTTGTTGTAGATCGATGAATTGGGAGCAAAGGGACCCTTCAGGACGGGAAAGATGATGGCGGCAGTTGAAGACCTCACGTCACATGGCACGTTTTCAGAGCATCCAGGCATCATACCTGATGACCTGCTGAAGGTGTATGATTCTTACTCATTTGATCACGTTCCGGACCAACTGCTTCTCATCAACGACTTTAAAGATACGGTACGTTTTGCTAAGTAGCAGTTGGAAGGTATTTTTACGTTTTTGGGTTTTGCTGAAAAAAGAAATTCACCACATCTAGGTGTTGGGAGGATATAGAAAGGTAAATGTTGTTGGTTTTGAATAGCAACAACGACCAAGTATTATTCAGAAGTTGTATTCATTCAAATAGGAAAATAATAACATGCACTTTGTTGAATATTCAATTGTAATATCCTCATGGCTTGTAGTCACGTCAGTTATAAAAAAGTTATTGGAACTAACATGGTTGCCCTTTAGTGGAATTTAGGAACTTTATTCAATTCCATGTGTCTGAAAAAGGACATTGTCCGGGTCAATGGGGTGTGTGCATGGGTCGGAAAAACTGTTTATTGTTATTTATAATATAAATTAGACCTCATTCTGAGAATTTTGACACCATTCATTACCTTCCCAGTGTTTAAGTATCATTGTTTTCTTACATGGGCTCTCTATTTTTCGACAGATTTTAGCCCAGATCGAAGCAAATCCCGTCGTTATTATAAAAGGTCCGACTGGATGTGGTAAGTCGACTCAAGTTCCGCAGTACATCCTCGATGATGCCCGTTCGAGTCAAATTTACTGCAATATCATCATAACTCAACCTAGAAGGATAGCAGCCACCTCAGTTGCCAAAAGAGTTTGTGAAGAAAGGGGTTGGAATTTGGGAACGCTCGTCGGTTATCAGGTGATGATGTAATCTAGATCTTCACTAATAGCTATACACCCCAAGTGGTTAGTTTATTGGGGAGGCCAAAGTATTTTCTAAGCCATTAATATCAATTAAGTCAATTTTGGTTTTTTTATTTTCAATAATGAACCTTTGGAATCGACCAAGAAAAAAAAAATTTTAACACCCCCTCTGTAACAATATAGGATGAATTTCAGATTGAAATTCACCTTATTGTTCATAATTAGTCGGAGGAGGGTGTGACGACCCTACCCCTTCAAACCAGTGATTAGATTAATCAGCTGGCCCGAAGAGGATATCGATTCATATCTCTATGAATCGGATATCTCGACAGGCGTAGCTTCAACAAATTGGGAACAAACCAACTGGTTTGTCCCGTAAAAATGTAGAGTCGTCACACTCCTCTCCCTAAAACATACTTCTGGGTTTCAAACAGAAGTATGTTTGAAAAAAGTCAGAGGGACTGAAAATAGCATGAAGCCCAGGAAAGGACGTCTGGAAGCTTCAAGGGAATTCCTCCATCGTAATGGTACTATTCAAAAAGAAGAAGAAGAAGAAGAATGCCACGAATGGGTCATTTATGCCACGAATGGGCCATTTATACATAAAAGAATAAATCAATGGAACTGAGGAGAAAGCAAACTAAATAAAGAATACGAACGGCGAAACATTCAAGTGTAATGATTGAAAAGGCAAACTTAGAAAAGGCTTATATAAAAGAAAAAAGTAATTGAAATTAATAAAATGCCAGATTGGCAAAGCCTAACAAGGGAATGAGTTAAATTGCCGGATTGGCGAAATGAATGAATTTAATTGCCGGATTGGCGAAGTATAATAAGGGAATGAATTTAATATAATTTAATAATATAGAGATTCCTTCTGGAATTCTCTTTGGGTAATTCCTTCTGGAGTACCCAAGAAAAAGTGGAGGGGAATGATGAAATAAATTCAGTGCATTTCCACCGAACCACGCTCTGCTACCATGTAACATTATAGGATGAATTTCAGATTGAAATTCACCTTATTGTTCATAATTAGTCGGAGGAGGGTGTGACGACCCTACCCCTTCAAACCAGTGATTAGATTAATCAGCTGGCCCGACGACGATATCGATTCATATCTCTATGAATCGGATATCTCTAAAGGCGTAGCTCCAACAAATCGGGAACAAACCAATTGGTTTGTTCCGTATAAAATGTAGGGTCGTCACACCTCTAAAATTTGATGGTTTACGTTTCAAGGTACGTACCTAGAATCCAAAAATCGAATAAAAATTTGGCCGGCCGCATGCCGTACACGGCACTTTTGCCACTTAGCATTGACCGATTTTGATGAAATTTGGTATGTAGGCTCCATTTGGGGTCTAGTTGTGCCCCGAAGCTTTTGGTTGATGTCGGTCACTTCTAAGGGTTCCAAAATAAATTTTGAAATTTTGAAAACGTCCTAACTCAAAAAATTTTGATATAAAGGTATTGTTTTTCCTTCAATTTGAGATTCTATAGAATTTTTAGAATTTTTTGAGACCACGCGGAGCTCTGTAGGACAAACCGTTCGCTCCCTACGAAAATTTAAGGGTTTATATTGATATATATATATATTGTTAGGGATTCGAGACATTACGAATATGATTGTTATATAGTGATAGTTGTTTGACGTAAACAATAAAAATTCAGTTCCGGTTTTGATGTCAATGAGTGTAGTTTCTTTCTTGAATGTAGAACTTTAACAATATAAATCAAAACACGAGTGTGAATCGCAAAAGAGGCCTAATCTTCGTTCAAATTAGAGCTGACCGAAATGCGATCGATGGATGGTAATTTTTATTTTTTATTTATTTATTTATTTTATTATTATTATTATTTTTTTTTTTTTGATTTTTTTCCCCCTTCATATTGGATGATTGGTGATTTTGTAGACGAGTGATCTATATAGAAAAATAATAAACCATTGTGTAATAATTTGCAGCGTTTTTCACCAATTTTAAATAGTATTGAATTTTTAAAAATTTTTGAGACCACCCGGAGCTCTGTAGGACAAACCGTTCGGTCCCTACGAGTACTTGAAGGTTTCCCTTCGATAAAACAGAATCATGAGTGTGAATCGCAAAAGAGGTCTAATCGCCGTTCAAATTTTATCTGACTAAAATGCGATCGCTGTTCATTTCTTCGATTTGTATACAGTTTTGCCTTCTGCGTAACCAGTAATCAAATTTCCATATGAAGCTTTCTATTTTTCGAATCGAGTGTGAAGCGTTTAGTTCTTTCTAATAAACTTGATTGTGAAGGTGTGAAGCAGTATGGTGTGGTAGGTAGTACCTACCAATAGTTGGTAGGTAAAAAACGCTGCAAATCATTGCTCAAAGGTTTATTATTTTCTGTATAGATCACCCTTCTGTGTTGATCACTGGTTCTCCATCAATAGCACCTACCACCATCTGTATTCTCCCTTGACCTTCCCTCTCAAATTTCAGCTTGCTGCGTTCAATAGGATTGAAAATGGCTTCGGAGCTCACTCAGCTGATCAGTGCTCTTCCAGGCGTCTCCATCATTCGAGAAGATCTTCACTCTTCACATCACAGATCAGCTGAGCGAGCTCCGAAGCCATTTCCAATCCTATTGAACGCAGGAAGCTGAAATTTGAGAGGGAAGGTCAAGGGAGAATACAGGTGGTGGTAGGTGCTATTGATGGAGAACCAGTGATCTATACAGAAGGGTGATCTATACAGAAAATAATAAACCTTTGAGCAATGATTTGCAGTGTTTTTTTTTTTTCAATGACGTAAATTGAATTTTTTATTTTTGAGGTAGGTAGATATAAACTATTTCACATTTTAGCTACCTATATTTCTGTTCAATTTCAAGTTTCTGTTTGAGTTGATTATTTTTCGAGACCGCCATGAGACTCTCCAATAGTAATTTCTGGCATAGCACCGCTACTTTCGAACCAATCGAGTATCAATGGGCCCTTTTCAATCCAATTTTGTTCTACACTATATCGATCCTTAAAGCACAAAGGCGTTATGTTCATGAACGAGGTTTGGAGAAAAACGCAAAAGAAGTTTTCACCAGTGCGCAATTCCTAAAATAATGGCTCTATAATTTCTTCATGCAATTTTCAAGCTATAATCTTCAAAGTCATTAATAGTTTTTTTGAATTTGACGTTTTCTGAAATTTAAAAAATTAAAAAATGTGGATAATGGATAACCTATATGTGCAGTTTTGGACTAAACTGAATTGTATCTACCTAGCTGAGAAAAAAACAGATGGAATTATGTAGAAAATTAGGGAATTTTTTATTCTTGGTTTGGGGTTGCTGTTTTGTTGTTGGATTACATTGTTACTCTACATAGTTTCTCACAAGAACGTTTGTGTTTCCCTCAGATCGGACTTGAGAAAAAGGCGACAGTAGATACTCGCCTACTTTTCTGCACAGCTGGCGTGCTCCTGCAGCAACTAATTAGCCAACAGAGTTTGTCCACGTACACTCACATAATCATTGACGAAGTTCACGAAAGGGACAATGAGACAGACTTCCTGCTTATAGTGATAAAAAAGATGATGAGAATGAAAGGAAATAGGACGAAGGTGAGAAAATCAGTGTATTTTACCATCTTATAAGTGAAAACCACGTAATCATAGACATTCTGACATAGTTGACGTTCAATGCGAGTCAACCAGTAGGAATTTGGATTAGATTTGGTGGTGCCCTACCACTAAGTAGCAAACATGTCTACTGCCGTAATCGTAATTGCAGTGTCTGTTGAACAAAACATGATTAAGTTATACAAGTGAAAGGTGCTGAAAAAGTGGGGCATAATTTTCTTCAAAACCAACACAAGTAATTTTACAATATTACAAAATATAAGCAGATGAGCTAATATTACCTCATGGCACTCCACTCCGCTTACGGATAAACTAATATTACTTACCCCAAAGCCCGCTCTCTTTGACTAACCTGCTTCGACCCCAGAAAAATTCACAGTCGAGAAATGACTTCAGTAGGGGATGGTAGAGCTCTTGAAAGGTTCCGCATTGAATGGCTTCACCAATAAATTACCAGAAGAATGATTTTTAAAAAACTAACGCTACTTTCAACCCTTGGAATTGAATGAACTTTCGAAGTAGTAAATTCATGTTAGACTCACATTGTATTTTGACACCAGTGAGGTGCCAGACTTCCTAGGTTTGAGAAGATCTTCACTTACCAAGGTAAGTGATATACGAGTGAGGGTGTAAACGTTAAGGGCGCACCATCGGCTAGGGATCGATTCTAAAAATAATTTCCAACAAAAAATGTCTCTTAGCAATCTTTTTTAGAGGCTTCGTTTTTAAGTTATTTCACTTAAAGATTTTTTTTCGTATTTTCGACCTTGTTCACTAAAACTGTCAGAGCTCCGTTAATTGATGAAGTAAATTCAAATTTGATTATACCATTGGAAAGAGCATTAAATTTTCTGTCACAATAGTGTAAGTTCAATTTAAAATAGTAAAGTAAGTTCAAGTAAAAATAGTAAATAGTAAATAATTTAAGTAAATAAGTAAATAGTAAGTTCAACAAAAATTTGTAAATTATTGAAAATTTTCAGTTTTTTCAATTGTTTGCTAGCTTCACTAAGTGTACGGTTTTTCTTCCTGTAGTATTCTTAAAAGTTGGTCCAAAAGCGCATCTTTCCAACGGTGTATTCAGATTTTTTTAATGCTTTTATTTTTCGAAAAATTTGTGTTTCCAAGAGAAAAAGGGTGACGTTTTTATCGAATTCGTGGGTTCAGCATGACGTAGTGGCTGTTTCATCACTTGCGGGTGAATGAGGTTTGGGGCGGTTTTCCAACTGATTTTTCTCTCTGAATCGAATAGTGCCACTCACGAGGCTGTGTGAGTATCTAAAACAAAAGATCTAGGTGGGGTGATAACGAAGTGGAAGTCGAAAGAATGTAGATACCCTAGTTCTCCTAATTTGGGTTCCTGTGGTGAACTTTCAATAGTTCCTTTGGTTCAGATTGTTTTATCATAATTATCTACGCTCAAGTATTCTAACGATTTTATTTTATAAAACATTTATTGCTTCCGAGTCTACCAAGGTAGCGGAAGCTTTGTTTTCACTTTTCAAGGACGAAAAAAAAAGTTCTCCAAAATCAAAATTTTCACTCGCGTTTTGCGTTTTAGACCTTCCTGAACAATTTTGGTTCCGTGTCTGTGTGTCTGTCTGTCTGTCTGTGTGTCTGTCCGTCTGTCATGAATTCCTTGTAACGCGCATAACTATACGAAGTTATTGTCCGATTTCGATGAAATTTTCAGGGATTGTGCGGGTTGGTGTGTAGACGGTCCCCTATGAAAATCATCAACCTCGGACTGATAGAAGCGCATGCGCAAACGTGAATTCCTTGTAACGGCCATAACTTCCACATTTTCCATCCGATTTCAATGAAATTTTCAGGGATGTTACAGATTAGTATCTAGATGGTCCCCTATGAAAATCACCCCTTTCGGATTGATAGTAGCTACTGCGCATGCGCAAACGTGAATTTCCTTCTTTTCCACTCGATTTCGATGAAATTTTCAGGGATTATGTGGATTAGGTTGTAGATGGTTCCCTATGAAAATCATCATCCTCGGACTGATAGAAGCGACTGCGCATGCGCAAACGTGAATTCCTTGTAACGGCCATAACTTCTACATTTTCCATCCGATTTCAATGAAATTTTCAGGGATGTTACAGAGTAGTGTTTAGCTGGTCCCCTATGAAAATCACAGAGAATTGTTTTTCATAGAGGGATTTATTCATAGAGGGATGGTCTCCTGTGAGAATCTCAAATCCTATTAATTGCAGGTCATCGGTAGCTCAGAGGAAAAAAAAACTCCAACGCCCGGGCTTTTTGTAGGATAATCCCCTTTTTGCCACAACAACTAAGGGGCGAAACTGTGGACCTTTTCAAGTGGGGCACCTCATAGGCGATCCACGATACCCCGGAGTTTCCCGATATCGTGGGTACCCATTGCCTCACCGCCCTGGGTTAGGACGAGGGGCCGGCAGAGAGATTCGAACCTGAGAACTCGTAGCGAACCGAGTGAACGGCTCGTCATTCTCTCTGCCCGAAGTGACCGCGCGCTTAACCGCTCGGACACCCCGATCCCCAACTATATATAGACTTCAGAGAGAAAAATCACTTGGAAAACCGCCCCAAACTTCGTTCACCCGCTTGTGATGAAACAGTCACTACTTCATGCTGAACCCACGTATTCGGCAAAACTGTCACCCTTTTTCTCTCAGAAACACACATTTTTCGAAAAATGAAAGCATTTAAAAGAAATCTGAATAGACCGTTCGAAAGATGAGCTTTTGGACCAACTTTTAAGACTACTGCAGGAAGAAAAACCGTTCATTTAGTGGAGCTAGCAAACGATTGAAAAAACTTAAAATTTTCAATAATTTACAAATTCTTGTCTTTGGGCTTATTTTTTTTTACATTTAAATCCCTTTACAAAAAATTGAACATTCACTATTGTGACAGGAAATTTAATGCTCTTTTCAATGGTATAATCAAATTTGAATTTACTTAATCAATTAACGGAGCTATGACAATTTTAGTGAGCAAGGTCGAAAACACGAAAAAAATCTTTAAAGGAAATAACTCGAAAACGAAGCCTCTAAAAAAAATTCCTAAGAGACATTTTTTGTTGGAAATTAGTTGTAGAATCGATCTCTGGCCAATGGTGCGCCCTTAACGTTTACACCCTGTATAAAGGGGGTGGGTTCAGCTGGAACAGATAGGAGACGAGACGTTGGTCGAATTTACGAAGACGCCGTTTTACTCCAGTCTTGCCAAACTCGCACTCTGAAAATTCCCGGTGAGCTCAGGTGTTGTGTTACGGCACACCTGATAACCGGGAAATTTTGAATTTAGGTCCCTTAGCAACTCTGAAGACGATAGTTGTTTTTTTAATCCCAACTTGTTTTGAACTCTGACTTGATTTTATTTTTTAAATTTATTGATTAATTTCCACTGGTTATTTTTAGCTGATTCTCATGTCTGCAACCATAAACTCGGACAAGTTTGTCGACTATTTTTCCAAAAAAGTGGACAACGTTCGAACTGAACCGCCAGTTATAGAATTGGAGGATAAATCGAGATACCCAGTCCTAGAGTACTATTTGGATGGTCTGAGCGGCCTTTGTGTGGTAAGTGAATGTACCTAACTGCTTTTGTTGCTAACGATAAATTCAAAAAATCAGGTGGCAAATTGGAAAAAACTGGTTATTTCAATTGCATTCCTGTTTTGTTTTGACATTTTATGTCTTTACTATGGCACATAAATGAAAAATCGTCACGCGGGGAGCGTTACGCGGAAATTTCTGATGATTTTCACGTACAACCAATCGTTCCTAGGGAAAACTAACTTCCTCATTTTCCACCCCACAAAAATCGTTCATCACTCATTGGAAAGCTCTCAATTTATTAAACATAAGACATAAAATGTCTCTCGTGGTTGCGTACTTTTACGAAAGCTGTATCCACCGTTTGTGTTTTGGTTTGTGTTTTTTTTTTTAATTTTTAATCGAAAGTAGATTTTCTGTATAGTTTTTCTCTTTTTTCAAATGAAAAATTAGTATTTTAAGGTTGGAAATGCCTGTGTACGTTTGGAATAAGCTTTCCCTTTGAAAATGACCTACCTCCTGGGATTCAAAAACTTCGTAGTTCAAAAATCCGTTGAAATATGTCTTTTAAAATTCTCTCATTCTACATGACTAGAACTTATGACAAACCTTTTTTTCTTTCTTGGGTCACCAAACGTTGCTTTAACACTTTCCAAGCGGGTCCCAAAACGGCGATTTCATCACCAAAGCGGATCCCAAACAGGGTGGTCTTCCCGAAAGCGCAGGGTGCCTACCGGTAGGCACTTTTTTGCTGCCCTACTGCCATCTGTTTCTTCTTAGTTGAACCAGTAGGTAATTTTGCTTCCTCACTACCGAAGGTAGGGAAGCTTTGTATTCGTGAAAGAAGTGAAAAAAAAAAATGTCCTCCAAAATCAAAATTTCCACTTGCTTTTTGCGTTTTAGAGCTTCCCGAACAATTTTGGTTCCGTGTCTGTCTGTCTGTCCGTCTGTCTGTGGTCAATCCTTGTCCCGGGCAAAACTATACTAACCTGTGGTCCGATTTTGATGAAATTTTCAGGGATTGTGCGGGTTAGGTCCTAGACGGTCCCCTATCAATTTCAGCACCTTCGGACCAATAGGAGCGAGTGCGCATGCGCAAACGTGAATTTCCTGGAACCTCGGTTTCTAATGAACCGATTTTGCTCAAATTTGGAGGTTAGTTAGGGACTAGCTTCTAAGAGACACCCTATAAGTTCCAATCAAATTGGTCAAGCAATAGCCGCTGCGCATGCGCGAACTTTAAATTTATTGTTACAACCAAAACTCCGCAACTATTCAACCAATTTCGATGAAATTTTCAGGGATTGTGTGGGTTAGGTCCTAGACGGTGGACCGCTAAATAAAATTCTACGTTGAAAATACAAATATCATACTACTCGTGCCCACACTTACTTCCAGGTTCCCGTGTAAATTGCTTCTTTTATTGTGTGATCAAATGTTGTGGTCTGCAGATCAATTAATGTTGAAACCAAATTGACCCCTCATCACAGTCTCTTTTGCATCTTTCAATAACTCTTTGAATCATAATTTTTTCGCCAACTGATTCTATACGTCCATGTTACAATGAGTGAGGAAGCTATACTGCCCACCCAACTTGGCAGACTTTTTTTTTTCAACAGGACTTCTCCATGCGATATCGTTTAGTAATACCCGTTCTCCACTAGGTTGCGTTCTGGGTATAAAACGGGTTGCAATTTCGCCCGACTTTAGTAGTTCATACAACGTATAGAAAGCGCTCAAAACGTCAGCCGCTCAGGGGGTGGGATTTTGTTTGCCTACCGGTAGGCAATCCGCGCTGGCGAGAGAATTACTTTTGCCTGCTGGCAGGCAATCCGTGTGGAAAGTGTTAAGCAAACTTAATATTATGAAAGATTATAGTTAATGGAGAAATTATTGAAACTTCTTAGTAATTGAGATATTAATTATTAATTTTATTTTTTTGTATCATTGAAGAACAATTTCCCCTCTGAGGAATTTGCCACACAATTTTTTAATTTTTTTTTCTTGAAAGAAATTTACTGATAAGAAATAAAACCAGAGTGTGCTGCTAGAAAACGCATCCAAAAAATTTAGAGAATTTAAGGGAGATCGAAATTTTAAATGAAGTGGTAATCTGAATCAGAGGGACAGACATGTGACGTGATGAGCTGCCCCTTATGACAGCAGTGCTACCTCTGGAAGAAGAACGCCAACGCGGATGTGACCAAGAGGAGCCATTCTACTCACTCTTCTTTACAATACGATTCTACCAATTAGTTTATCGACAGGGTGTAAAGCGATCTGGAAAATCGGGAATACTCAGGGAATTTCATTTTTCCTGGCCCTAGCGCCAAAGTGGGAAGTTCTGGCAGTCTGAAGGGGAAAAGTTCTAGTATGGAAAAATACTCATTCCTGAAAACTTGACTAAGTAGTTAGTTAATTGTATTCCGTTGAACTAGCTATAATAGATGCGTCCTCCTTGGCAAAATGTAGGCAGTTTCCAAAAGGAGAGTCTAGCCCCCAGAAAGTGTTGTTGTGTTTCAGCGCTACCTACCGCCACTTCAGCGAACTACAATTTCTGATATACGATCAGGTGATCATGCTCGCGACCGCATTACCGTCGGTCCTCTAACTTGCAGTTATCCCAAGATTACAATGTAGCAAAGAAGAACAACACAATTGAAAACAACACAAAAATGCAATATCAAGTTCCTTTTCCTCGCAATTTAAAAAGGCAGGGAAGTAAAGCCGCCAAACTTAGAAATTAGAGAGTGGTAAAACCGAGGTGGTAAAATCGAGGTAAGCCTGCTTTTCAGAAATGCCACTTGACCACGGTCACATCGAGCTGAAAAAGGATAATAGTTTGCTGAAGTGGCGGTAGGTAGCGCTGAAACCCGGCAATAATTTCTGGGGGCTAGACTCTCCTGTTTCCAAAACGCAGGAATGATTTTTACGTTCATTTTTGACTTTTTCAAACAATCTTAGGTGAAAACGAGCCTTTGAAGTGGTCGTTTGTTTCGAGTAAACCAACAAGTTTCGATGATTTCAACGTTCATTTTCGACTTTTTCAAACAATCGTAGGTGAAAACGAGCCTTTGAAGTACCTAGTCGTTTTTCTTGAGGAAACCAACATGTTTCGATGAATTTGACGTTAATTCTAGACTTTATCCAAGAATCGTAGTGTCTGTCATGAAATCCTTATAATGGGCAAAACTATTAGAAGTTATTCTTCGATTTTGGTGAAATATTTAGGGTGAATTAGGGCTTTTATTTGGCGATTTTGGCCCTATGTATATAATCACCCTCTGACTGATAGTCACTTCTACAATGTCCATCCTATATTTCGATGAAATTTTTTGGGATCAAGCGGATTCCTAAAATGATGGTGCCCTATGAAAATCATCTCCCCAGACTGATCGGTACTTAGAGATTGATGTTTTGAGATCAGTTAAAATGGATTGGATCATCCCAACAATCAGGTTGTAGAAACGACGAAACTTTATGCTACAGCCACTTGGTTTTTTCATTTCTAGTGCTTTTTCATTCAAAAATGTCCTTAAAAACTTCAATTTTGAGAAATTATCATCACACTTATTTATATTTTAATTCGTTTATAACTCTGGAATAAACCCAGGGAATTTTTTTTTTTCGGGGAATCGCTGGATCTTCAGATCGAGCATTATTAGTCTTCATCTTCTCCTACTTAGTTTCTATATTTGTTAATTTCGATATTTGAGTAAGTAACATTGTTTGACTGGATCATGTGGTCATTAGGGCGCTCACAACTCTACCTGTTGACATTCTCTGACACTATTTGCCGAGACTTGTACCCTTCGCCAGAGCACAGTTTTGCGGGAGGAACCCCAAGGTGTGACGTGATCAGTTTCCCTCGATTTTAGCGGATTCTTTTTGACAGAAGCTTCACCTATTTAGGCATTTTCTTCTATGGCAATTTTTTTCCCTTGGGTATTCCTGGTGTTAAACGTTATTCTAGAGCCCTAATATAGGATTTGACTTGGAATTCCAGAATCTAAAATTGAGACAAATTAGGCATTAGATTTGGGTGGATTTTGATTAAAGTTCAGGGAGGTATTAAGTCAACGTTTTCTTATCATAACTTGGATACATATCCTTGGAAGGGGGGGGGGGGAAGTTGAATATAACGGCGGCCATTTTGGTGAACTTACAATGAACTTACTTATCCCTGTGTTATGTCGATTTCATGTTGCAGATTAGTGACGTACACATCGATGAACCCAAAATCTATCAATCTATGTACAACTTGGTCATCCTTTTACTCGGGGCGTTTTCAACCATAGATAGCCGTGATCACATGAACAAACCTTTCAAAGGGTCAGTTCTGATATTTTTACCTGGCATTCACGAGATTGACACCATGTACAGCATTCTTCACGCAAAAAATTCGAATCAGTAAGTGAGAAATGTAACCCTAGCTAACAAAATTATAAGTTTACTGCGTGGCAACGTGTTTTGCGGGGTATTAACACAGAATGTGAGATTGTGGTTTAACGGATACTTTGTAAGAACGTTTTGGACAACATTCCAAGGCGGGGAATCGCCGAGAAAAACATTATAAATTTCTAAATAATTGGCACTCAGAGGTTCTTGAAGTGTCCTCCAGATTTCATTCTACAATTAATTATTCCTTTCAGTCCGGATGACTAGGTACTTAAGAAGTCAAGGCGGAGTCTCGCTCAGCCGGCAGACTTCTTAAGAAGTCATGACATTCTCACTACCTCGCTTGATTCAAACGTGTTGTCAGGGATGGAGAAGGGCTGCAGATCCTTCGTCAGGTGGTTTTCTCGTTCAAGGTTCTAAACGATTCGGTTAAGTTGTTCGTTGGGGGTTAGGCCAGTATCAACTTTGTCTTCAGAGCCGATAAGATAGCTCGGCTGGTGGGCTGGACCTCTCCGAGAGTGCAGCATTGAATGGACAAATTAATACCACTCCCTATTGACCCCCACGGCAACCTGTCCCCCCTCCCAAGCTCTTCTCATCAAAGCCGAGGATAGCTCAAATGGAAAATTGACTAGAATTTGACGCAACACGAAAAAAACGGGAAATTTAACTTTAAAAACAATGAAGCCTTCCTTTGTGGCTCCCTACCCCTCTAAACACCGAATCATCTTCATTGTGCCTATTCTGATTCATAATATCTTAATGAAGAATATGTCAAATTTAAAAGGAGGCTACCCTAATGTTCTGTGAGCGTGGTAGAACCGTGGATAAAGAACAAGACTGAAGACAGATGGGACTTCACTTTACAATGACACGTCTTGACAGCTACACAACGACATATGACATTGACGGTATTAACCAAACTAATGTTAATTCGACAAATTGACGCGAGGAAAGCTACTACTTTGAGTCCATGTCATTCAACCAAGAAGGTAAAGTTATAACATCCGATCCAAACAAGGCAGCCAATCCGAGTAGAGTGAGGAGCGGGCTTCCCGCCTTCGTCTTCTTCGCCTTCAAGTGTTGACGCCCAGACGGGTATTTTGTGCTGTCATTGGAGTTGTTCCTTGCATGCGACTCTAGCTATCAACGCGGCAACTTGTTCCTCATCAATGTCAATTTCCCGCTTCAGTTTGAATAACGTACGAGGCTGTCAATTGGCTAGCCGACAAATACATCTTAACTAGCTGTGGAGACATCGTCATCTGGTTGTACAAAGTACTACACGATTACTGTAGAGAGTACTCTCTTGACAGCCTGATGATGATGTGACAGCCTGACATTGAAAGCGCTCACTTCCTGTCACGAACTGAATGCAATGGGCTCCTATGATTAGGTAGCTTACTTCTTACAATACATTCTTAGAAAAAAGCTGCAAATTATTACACAGGTTTATTATTTTTCTATACAGATCACTCGTCTGCAAAGAAATAGGCTTTGCCATTGTTATCACCAACCAATATGAAGAAAAACATCGATCCTAAAATTTGAACGGAGATTAGGCCTCTTGCGATTCACACTCGTGTTTCTGATTGGTCTAAGTCCAACCCTTGAGTTCTCGTAGGGAGCGAACAGTTTGCCCTACTACAGGGCTCCGCGTGGTCTCTAAAAATTCCGTACTAACTTCAATTGATGGAAAAACAATAGGTACCTTTATATCAAAATTTTTTGAGTTAATGCGTTTTCATAATTTCAACCCTTAGAAGTGACCGAAATCAACCAAAAGCTTCGGGGCACAACTAGACCCCAAATGGAGCCTACATACCAAATTTCATCAAAATCGGTCGATGCCAAGTGGGGAAAGTGCCGTGTACGGCGGACGGACGGCCTAATTTTTATTCGATTTTTGGATTCTACGTACCTTAAAAAGTAAACCAACAAATTTTGAGGGAGGTTAAAAAAAATTTCTTGGTCGATTCCATAGGTTCATTGTTGAAAATAATTAACCAAAAGGCGGTCATTGTATTTCGTGTTTTCTTGTGTGTAGACGTTCTTCTGTAAACGCTGTAAATGCAACAGCGACACCAAATGAGTCTTGGCTTCTTTGTCCTCTCCACTCTACAATGAGCTTTGATGACCAGATGAAGGTGTTCATGCCACCTCCAACTGGTCAAAGAAAGATAATTTTGGCTACAAATATTGCCGAATCTTCTATTACCGTCCCCGACGTGAAATACGGTAAGATTATTTATTTATTTCCTAATTATTCCCTAGCTATGGTCAAGTTTCTCGTTTTAATTTACAGAAACTATTGGTAGTTCTACTTGACTGTTTTGTTTCAGTTATCGATTTTTGTTTGACGAAACACCAAGTTCAGGATAAGGACACGTTCTACTCGTCGCTTCAGTTGACTTGGGTTTCCAAGAGTCAGGCAAAACAACGAGCTGGTCGAGTGGGGCGTACTATGCCAGGCCGAGTTTACAGACTCGTACCTGAAGAAATGTATAAGGTGATGTACTTGTACTTTCTGGCTCTCTACAGACTGAAACAGTAGGCATTCGATCAAATGAAATTGGCCGCACTTCCATCAGTGAACGTTCATCTATACGATTTGATGATGAAAGGGTGCCCCCAGACAGTCACCCGTTCCTAGAGGCCCACTGTCACGAGCCCCTCCCTCCCCCCCCCCCCTGTCCAAAGTTAACTGGCTTCTTTCTTCAACTGGGTAGCATCCTCTGTTGCTCGCGCTAGTCTCCTCCTAACAGGGCCCGTCAGATTCTGGCACTAAAAACTCTCTATTGACTCGTGGGTCTGATAAATTTCACGATAATACCTCATTAAATGATAGTTGATCAGCTGAATGGTAACATTCCTTTTTAGGACGTCCCACAGTAAGACTTGGGAGTCCTTATGCGATTGATCTGGGGTAAAGTTGGACAACACTCAACAGAAAAAAAATATCCACTCTCTAATTCGTTTTAGACCATTCTGCCTCCAAATCCGCGAAAAAACCATAGGTGTATGTATGTGTGTGTGTGTGTGACAAAATCTTGTGTCGTCTGCCCAGGCCTTAGTTCTCAACCGATTTTCGTGGTTCTTTTTTGGTTCGGCTCGGAAAACTATCTAGTTGTGCACTACGTCGCCGGAATTTCGAATTTTGCCTTCTAAGGGGCGGAAAGGGGAGTTGATGCTCAAAAAACGTGCGTTTGTGGGCATAATCTTGTAAACTCTGCACAGGCCTCAATTTCCAACCAATTTGCGTGTTTCTTTTGTTGTACGACTCAGAAATCTTCCAAATTGCACACTATTCCACCAGAGTATCAAAAATTGCAAGGGGAGAGGACGAATGGGAGGATAATATTCACAAAATTTCCAATATTTCGGTTCCTTTACAGCTTACTAATTGTACTCAAGCTTTGAAATTGAGGAAAAATTCTCATTATACCCCTGGATTTTCATGAATTATTCTCTGGAGGTAATAGTGGTGCCACCATGGTGCCAGGACACCATAAACCGCATATTTCGTGGGTTTTGTGTTTCACCTTGAATACGGATGTGAACTTCGATGGACTGCCTACCAAAACTAACAGATGAAAGTTCAGCGTTACGACGTACTACCGCTTTGGTGCCAGACTTTCACCATTGGGGGGGGGGGGGGGGGGGCTCGAATTCGCATGTTGGGTGTCGTAGATCATGGATTTCAAAATGGTTTTCAAATGGGGAGGATGGAGAGACAACTGTTTCTTGTCTAAAATACTAAACAAAAAATAAAAAAAGTTTTAACGCTTACCAACTGGTTTAAATTGACCTAATGGTCACAAAGTGGGACATCCCCTGGAATGCATGCATTACTTAACAATATGTTTTAAAATTAAACACCATCTTAAATTGATGAATAGAATACATGGAATATTCATTAATAAGGTAATTTATTCCTCACTAAGTTATCGGATGGCCCCGCGAGGCTCTGGTTGGTGTCGTCAAAATATTAAAAAGTTAGAAAATTTTAAATGAATGAAAAAACAATACTTGTCAAAAGTATTTGTGGTAGGGCGTTTGGAAAACGTTTTTCCTCACATTTTGCCCCTTAGAAGTGACTGACAATAACCAAAACCTTCGAAGCAGAAAAAACAAGACGTACTAAATTTAATTAAAATCGGTCCTTGAGAGCTGGACAAAAAGCAGCGTACAGCGGACGGATGGAAATAATTGGATTCCACATACTTCGAAACGTTAACCATCAAATTTTGAGGAGAGTAAGGGGATTTCTTTTCTTGCGCGATTCCAAAGGTTTGTTTTTCACAATAACACTTTTTTTTTTTTTCAAAATTACGTTCCAAGTGAAGTTTTTCTAGGATCAGAACATTTTTATTGGGAAGAAACAAAATTTACGAAAATTTCCAATTGTACCAATTTTACCTCGAATGAGTGCAGTTTTGCCTAAATTTTGCTTGGTGGTAGAAGGAGAATTGATAGTAAGCAATCCTCCCGTTATAGCTAGTGCCACGTTCTGCACTCACAGAGGAAGTCTCATCAACAATATTTCTATCTGCTATTTTCCTTCATGTTGTCAACTCCAGCATATGTCCTTATTTAGCTGTTAGTTATATTTTTATTATTTATCTACTAAGTTCTAAGAATTACTCAAATACCTCACTTTTCAGGCTCTAGAAGAAGATGCTACTCCCGAAATTCTTCGCTGTCCGCTTGATAATCTGGTGTTGAAGGCCAAAAAACTCAATTTCGGACCTCCCATAGCTATTTTGGGCAGTGCGATGGATCCTCCTGATTTGACGAACATTCAGAGGACAATTTTAAATTTGAAAGAGGTAAGTTTCAGTTAAAAATAGGAACATTTAATCATTTTTGTGGGTAGGAACTTACATGTGCAGTAAAATTGATAACACTAGGGGACTACACCAAATTGTGCCAGTTGACTGTTCAATAGATCTCCTTATGAAACCTACCTACGGTCATTAGCTGGTTTATGAGAACTGGATTCCGTGAGATGACCGAAGTTAAGACTAGTTGGCTCAGGAGATTATTTATTGGTGACCGCTCGCAGGCAGGATCGTAGGTCCTAATAATTTTTCCAGTTGGGACGTTGGTGAATCTCTCTCTACTTGAGGGTGAGGGCAATACGTAGCCATGAGCGAAATCATCAGAACCAATTCTGATCTTTCCTTTGGAAGACAGCTGATGACGCCCGCGACGCCAGAAATGGCAGTTGGACGAAAATTCAACCTGAGATTGATTGATTGATTGAATTGTTTATTTAAACAGCTGGGGTACAGTAGGGCCTTAAGGCCCTCTCTTCCCTGTCCCCAGGAACAATAAATCAACATGTAATAGCTCAATTACAATACAATGCATTTACAATAAAAAACCAAAATTTAAAATTAAAAGTACCACATAATAAAATAATGGTATACAAATTAAATTGTAACTTTTGTCTCCAATATATAAATACTTTTTACGAATAAGGAAAAAGTATACTACCTACACTGATACATTATATTAATTTTGTAAAGTAACTTTATACTTCTTCCTGAAACTTCCTACACTCTCTTCAAAATCAAAAATATCCCTGTTTCAATTGAAAATGTTCAATCCTTTCACGCAAAAGGATCTACCGAAGAAGACAGTTTTATGTAGAGGGATCTGTAATATATCCCTCCTAGTCCCATGCCCATGAACCGCACTTTGCATCGCAAATTGTTCCCTCAAGTACCTCGGGTTATCGAATTTAATGGTCTTAAATAGTAGTGTTGCTGCTGATAGTTTTATTCTTTCCTCAATCTTGAGCCAGCCTAACTTCTTATAGTACGGCGTTACATGCTCATCAATCTTTAGCCTGTAAACAAACCTAAAAATAGCATTCAAGGCTCTCTGTATCCTACAAACTTGCTCATCTGTCATATCACAGAACGCAAGGAGGGCATAATCAAAATTGTGCAAGAGGAGACCCGCCAAGCGCAACCACACTCCAAAAGGCATATCAATTGTCAGTCTTCGGAGCTGATAGAGTGATCCGTACGCACGGTTACAGATAGTGGTTACGTGCGACGACCAAGACAATGAGTTTGAGATTTGGAGGCCCAAATTCTTCATTTTCGAGATGAACGGAATCGTGTTACTACCTATACTAACCACACCTACTATCCCCTCAAGATCGGCATGCGAAATCAGACGGCTGTTGCCTAGGATCATGGCATTGATCTTCATGCCATGTAACCTGCACCATTCCTCCAGTACCACCAATTCAGCGTTTACAGTCGCAATAGCCTTCAGGAAGACCAGAGATGGGCACGCTTAAATAAAATTGCAAATCATCGGCATATAGCTTACACTGGCAATGTTCAAAAAGTCTAGGCAGCTGGTCAACAAATATAGTGAAGAGCCTGGCAGATAAGACCGAGCCTTGAGGCACACCCTCTTCCAAATCTCTGGTCTCCGACAGCTCTCTATTCGGACCCCTCGTTCGCAGAGATCTTGACTGGAGACATGACCCGAACCAGCTGAGCATCCTCCCCGAAACTCCGACTGATGAGATGGTAGTTTACTTTTTTTACTGGGTTCAGGATCGAGATCGGTATAACGAGAAGAGGTTAAACCTTCATTTACATTCCTAACCTGAGCCAAGGACAGGTTGTTAATTTCAATGGTTACCCTTTTCAGGTAGGAGCTTTGACGCTTACAATAAATGGTGAGTACGATGAAGAAGACGGAGACATGACCTTCATTGGCACTGTTATGGAGGCACTGCCTTTAGACATCCAACTCTCTAAACTCATTCTCGTCGGTCATATGCTGAGTGTCCTCCGCGACTGCGTTATAATGGGTATTCTACTCTTTATGTTCTAATCTTTAAAATCTTTATCATGCTATTTTTTAATGTTTTGTATTTTTCTCTAAAATTAGGCAGGCACTGACAAGTAAAGCTTTGAAAATCTGCTCAACCCAGTGTATCCTGCCTCTTCTATTACAATCTCTCTGAAAGTCGTTAATTATCTACCATCCTTTGTAAATGCACTTTCGATCTAACTTTGCTAAGCCTGTCACTCTTGTCGCCGTTACATAGTCTCGTCATTTTTCAGCTTGCTGCATGTCTGGGAAGAACATACTGGTTTCTCCAATCGACAAGAAGCTTGAAGCTTTCAACAGCAAGGTGGCTTGGGCTGATGATGGTACCAGTGATGCACTGACGTACCTCTCCGTGTACACGGTTGGTATCACTCAATCTATATAAAAAGAACATACTCCTTTAGGTATGCCACGAGTCTTCACTAGTATCTTCTGTAGGGGCACTCAGAACTCTTGACTTACAGTTGTCATTGATTTCTGCACATACGAGTTCTCAGCGAACCACATGTGCCATGAATCCGAAGGTTCATCAAAAGTCACACATTCATCATTAGGTAACTTTTGACCGACTATCTGATTTGATTTCTTTTCTTTTTTGCCTTTGGTAATAATTTACTACGGACTTTCTGTTTCAATGGCGATAAGTCAAATTTCTCTTAAAAGTAATCGGCCACAGAAGATGGTTTGTTTTATGAAACATACACTTATTCTAACTCTTGGAGAAAAAAATTACTTACTGATGTTTAAAATAAATAATAAGCATTGTGTTGCTTCTGAGTCTATCAAGCGGAAGCATTGTTTTAACTTTTCAAGGTAAAAAAAAGTTCTCCAAAATCAAAATTTGCTGTCGCGTTTTACTTTTTGGCCCTTTCTGGTTGGCGTGTAGATGGTCCCCTATGAGATTCGATAGTAGCCTATGTGCTTGCACAAACGTTAATACCTTGTTACAGCCATAACTTCTACATTATCCATCGGAATTCGAAGCAATTTTCTGGGATCGTGTGGGTTGGCGTGTAGGTGGTCCCCTGTTAAATTTAGTTCAAGAGACTTTGAGATGGATGTTTTGAGATTAGCTACCATTCATTGGGTTGTGGATATGAGGAAGCTACATGCCACACTCACTTGGTACTTATTTAAGGCTTATTATGGATGATTGGTTGCTCCCATTATTCAAGTCCCGGACACTCTCGAGAAAATCGAAGCTCACTATATATAAAACGCTCCTCTGTCCAGTCCAAGTTTATGGAGCGAAAACATGGGTGTTGACCAAACAGTTGGAGAATAGAATTAGAGCTTTTGAAAGGAAAATTTTGCGTAGGATCCTCGGCCCTGTCTGTGACCACGGGAGCTGGAGACGTAGAACTAACGAGGAAGTGTACCAGCAGTACGGCGATATTGATGTGGTCCATTTTGCGAAGCTGGGGCGCCTCAGGTGGGCTGGGCATGTGGCAAGACTTCCAGACGATGATCCAGCGAAAAAAAAGTCTTTAAAGCGCAGCCGCTAGGGAGCAGAGGAAAAGGAAGACCTAAGCAGAGATGGATCGACAGTGTGGAGGAGGACGTTGCCAGGACTGTTTGCCGGGATTGGAGGAATGCGGCAAAGGATAGGGTGAAGTGGAAAGCCATCTTGAAGGAGGCCAAGGCCCACCCAGGTCTGTAGAGCCAAGAAAAGAAAGAAAGAAGATGGATGATTGGTCGTGTCTGAAAAGCGCTTTCAGACAGTTTCCCATTTTCTACAAGTACCCACACATTAAGTAGTTTACAATGTCATAATTATAAAAAGCTGAAGTAAGTAGAATCAGAATCAGTTTTTATTTGTCATAACAATGAAATGCGGAGACAATGGTAAGTTACGTATGCATATTATTAAAGTAATTATCAAAGTACTTTTCTAAATTGCTGGAGTGTGAGGGAAAACCTATCTCCCGCATGCTGTCTGGGCGCTATCCAACCGGCCCCGGGCCCTACCCACCATGGCGGTGTCCCAGGATCAGCAACCGTGAAGGGAAAAGGTGTCAAATACGCCCCCACCACCGGACACCGAGCCACACACAAACGCCAATGGGGGCCGTCGCTCAAGACCAGCCGGACCAGCGTCAACTGGACATAACAATGCACACTCCATAACAAAACATTATTTGCACGCAAACAATCACATTAAAATAATTATAATAGTAGTAACCAAAACAGGTAAATCAATCAAACAGGTATTGAATCATTTGAAAGAGAATAGAAAGTAACCAACCAACAAGTAAGTAATAGCTAACTTTTTTTCTTGCCTGAAGCTTTTTTAATCCTTAAAATTATCTCACTGTTTATTATTGTGTACCCATCAAAGTTGTTGTTTTCCATCCTCAGTCTTGGAAACAGAGGGCAGCGCGTGGTGGATTCGCCAAACCTGGGTCAGAGCAGCTTTATGCAAAGCAATGCTTCATTCATCTGAAGGCGTTGAAAGAAGTCGAACGATTGGAAAGCGAAATTATGACGCGTTTGGATAGACTAGGGATCCGTGACACCAAAATTCCTTTGGTGGAAGAGAGAGTGGAACTTCGGCCTATCCTTTTCAAGGTAAGTGTTACGTCAGTGTATGTCAAATGATTTCTTATGGTGTTGGTACACCCGACGTTCGATAATAATTGTATTTTTATTGTTCAATTTTATGCTCTCTGCGATAATGGACGTCAATAGTGGACCAAAATACGGTGTCAGAGCTAAAAGGAGTGGCACCAAAAACATCAGTGTGATGGGTGCAACCTTATCATGACGCGGGGTGTGTTGTGGGAAAATTGCCTCGGAGTTGCGCGAGTTGGGCATCTCGGTACTCCGTGGTATCACCACTCGTGTCCTGCTCGGCTAATATTTGAACTGTTGGTCTTTCTATAGAGGCACTTCCCTACATCCCTTTCTCCCACCCCCACCTTCCTCATCTTCCCTCATCTGTAGGGCCAGCGTTGGGTGAGTCCTGGGCGTCCTCCTCATTAATATTTCATTTGTTTTTTTTTTATTATTATTATTATTTTTTTTTTTCATTATCGCGTGCCCCCTGTGTCTTTTAGGAGTTATTTAAAAAAACGCTGCAAATAATTTCACAAAGGTACATTTTTTCCCTGTATAGATCACTCATCTGCAAAGATCACAGCTTTGCCATTGTCACTATTTTTTTTACCTACCAACCAACGTGCCTACTACCTACGAGAGTTTTAGAGCTAGGGCATTTTTTAAAATTTCATCCCTTAATTTCCATTTGTGCCGCGAAGCTTTGGGTTGAAATTTTTGACTAACGTGACCAAATGTATTCCCAGGTATTGGCATTTATTCTGCAAGGAGATTCAATGTTCCACTTGTATGTCTTAGATAGCTATCGCCGGAGCTTTCTACCCCAACTATTTCATCCACTCTCCCATCGACGAGAAGGAAGCGGTCAAGATCCTGGGAGGTCGCGATCCCTGTAAAACTGTCTACCTGACCAAATTCCCTCAGAATCAGCCAGGCCCACTGTACAGAGACAGCATCAAGAAATTGTTTGAAAACTGCGGCTCCGACATCAAAGTTCAGTTTGATGGCAGCGCGTAAGTTCATTACCTCTGCACATTAGCACTTTTTTTCCAACTGATTTAGTGTTGTGAAAAGTTTTTTGATTGAAAGCCCTAGGACCTTTCTACGTATTTGTACTACTAACACACTCTGAGAAAGTTATAATAATACCTACAAAAGTGATAATATTTTTTTTTTTTTTTTTATATAAATAAGTTAACTTTATTGTAATTTAATTACATTGTTGTTTCGCTCATGTAAGAGAAATATAGTAAGGTTAACTTACTTAGTAAGTCACCTTAATTGACATGGTACTTGTTGTAAGTTACTACCCATCGGTAGGCCTTACTTGTAATAATAAATATTGAAGTACTAAACAATTAATTTAAATAAATGAAAAAGTATGTATGAAAAGTATTGGCTCGCATGCATCATGGTGTTTAATTATGTTCGTTATAGCATTAAGTCGGGTGGACGTTTTCTCTTTAGTCTCCGGTGAGTTGCGGGTGGTGGCGAGTGGAGTGGAATTTCGCGAACCAGCGGGTTTGGATGATCCATCATTTTGCTGAACAATCGTTTGTAGGCTTCGGTTGTAACTTCTGCTACGTAAGGTATATTCAAATCAGCATGGAGCGTAGAATTCCTAACATACCACGGTGCATTAGTAATTAGTCTTAAGACTCGGTTTTGGACTGTCTGCACCTTCTGAACTTGCGATTTTGAGGCTGATCCCCAGAGCTCGCATCCATACATCCAATTCGGTCTTATTACCGAAAGGTAAATTCTTCGCTTGAGATGTAGAGGGAGAGGAGACTTGTTGCAAAGCATAAACTTCAACTGTTTCAGGCGAAATCTAACTTTCTGGACAATACCTTTGATGTGTCTCTCCCAGATCAGTTTACTGTCAAGTTCTAAGCCCAAATAACGAACAGAGTCTTGCTGGGGAACAGTTTCACCATACAGTGTGATGTTATGCGGTTGAACAATTCTCTTCTGGGTGAATCTCACAATTTTTGATTTTCTGGGGTTCAATTTGACCTTCCATTGTTCACACCAGCGACCCACCTCATCCGCGAATGATTGCAGTTCCATAGTTGCCGATTCGGGTGTTCCTTTAGATAGGGCAGCCACATCATCAGCAAAGTGGGCGATACTTATAAGTGGGGATGTCGGATAGTCGGATGTATATACAATGTATAGCAGCGGCCCCCATACGCTACCCTGCGGTACACCGGCTTCAATTGGTTTAACTGGTGAGACGGATTCGTTGCATCGTACTGAGAATTTGCGATTGTTGAGGTATGACAGTATTAGCCTGTAAAAGGTGTCGGGGAGGAGTTTCTTGATTTTTGAGAGTAGACCTAGGTGCCAAACTCTGTCGAACGCTTTTTCGGCGTCAAGAAACAGTCCATAAGTCAGACTATTCTCCTCATAGGTATTCAATATAAAGTCGACTGTTCTATGCAGCTGCTGTATACATGAGTGCTGGCTTCTAAATCCAAACTGAGCTTTTGGGAGAATTGGCTCGAAATGAGTGATCAAGTGAGGAAGTAGCAGGCGTTCTAATATTTTACTGAACAGTGGCAACAGACTTATGGGCCTATAGCTGTGAGGATCGTTTCTATTCTTTCCCGGTTTATGAATCATAGTTATAATGGCATACTTCCAGGTCGTAGGAAAATATCCCAAGCGCAGTATGGCATTATAAACCTGCGTCAAAAAGACGAGGGATTTCCGTTTCAAATTTTTTAGAAGAGGCTGTACGATCTCGTCATGACCAGGAGCACGTTTTGTGGGAGAACGACTGATTGCATTTTTGACTTGGCTGGGAGTGAAGTATAGTGAAAATGGGGAAAGCTGAAGTGGTTGATTTACATTCTCCTCAACGGATCGCGAAAATCTTTGGCTCCTCGTAGTATTAGGTTTGAACTGTTGCCCTAGGACCTTTCTACGTATTTGTACTACTAACACACTCTGAGAAAGTTATAATAATACCTACAAAAGTGATAATATTAGTGATAATATTACCTACAAAAAATTGAATTTTGTTTCTTAATGATTTTTCTCTTTTGGCCAATTCAGAATTGCATCAATTTAATTTTGAAATTAATGGGTTATTTTCAATGTGGTGAAAGGTTTGTGTTCATTTCAGCAAGGTGTATGTCGAGTTTGGAAATAGTCGTTGCAAGGAGTCGGACGTTCCGTCTGCAGACGTCGTATTCTGTGAAGAAGCGGTTCCCGGCCGTGTTATGAAAGCAGTTTACCGAGCTATCAAATTGAGACAACTGAACGTACCCATGAGATTTCCTATGCTACCGTGAGTATACGTGAAGTGCTTATAGAATGAGAATATCGTATTTGTAATTGATATGTAAATTTTCGAATGCTAAAAATGGTAATGAACCAGCAGAAAAATCCGTATAAATTTCGTACGATATTCGTACTTTAAACAGAACCCAAATAACTCGTAAGAATACGAGTTTCCTGGACATCGTGGTTGAAGAACCTTTGAGGGTGGGTTGGCTTGAGTTCTACAGACCTATTTTGCATCGGCAAGCAGCAGAGAATGGGGTGTTTCGGTGGGTCGGAAATGGGGAATTTGCCTCACATTTTTAGTTTATTTTTATGGAATAAAACCATAGTGAGCTGCTTGAAAACGCATCCAAAAAATTTAGAGAATTTAAGGAAGATGGAAATTTTAAATGTGGTGGCAATGTGTAAGAGGCAGCCATGTTTGAAACGTAACGGATATTCTACCAATCTGACTTCAAAGGAGGTTCTGTGGCGCTTACCACAGAAGCGGAACATACACGAACTTTTAGCTTACAACGATTAACACAAGAGTGCGCCGCGAACTGGCAGGAAGAACCCAGACACAAAAGTGACAAAAGAAACAATATTACTCACTTTTTTACAATACGATTCTACCTACAAGTTTATCAAGCATTATTAGTCTTCATCTTCTCTTATTTAGTTTCAAGATTTGAATCACATTATTCGAGTAGCCATTTTACTGGATCGTTTTGTGTGGCGGTGCTAGAACTCTGTCTGTTACCGGAGTTGTTTCTTTTGTTTTTTTTTTCGTATGACGTCAATAATATTACTCGATTTTTGCGGTGTTTTGTAACAGAGCTTCACGTGTTTAGGCATTTTCTCCTACGGTAATTTTTTCCCCTTGGTTATTCCTAGTGTTGAACGTTATTCTAGGGTCCTATTATAGGATTTGACTTGAAATTCCAGAATCTAAAATTGAGGCTAATTCCCCATTCAGGTTTTTGACCTCAAATTTGGATTCAGCACCCTTGAAAACCTAAATGCTACAACTTTAAGCCCAATGATACTATAACATGTGGTAGAAAAATTAATTAAAGAGATCACACGTTTGAAAAAGGCGGGCCGCTATAAATGCACACACACTAGGCAAGGACTACGCCGCGCGCGTGTGTGAGTACTATTTTGTAGTATCCAAGAGGTGCTCCGAGGGTTTCTGTGCATGGATACTTTTTTCAAAGACAGTTGGCTAGCTACGTCACGATTGGCTAGCTACGTCACACCATTCAAATCTTCAACTTTCCTTAGCTTCTCTGATTTTTAAAAACATTTTCTCGACGAACAGACCCGATTACCGTTATTCCTGAGCCTTACTCTTTTGAAGAAAAATATAAAAAAATTTACTGAAATACCCCATTGCAGAGAGGAAAAGTCTCAGGCGACCAAGAACTCCGATCAGTCTGCTTGTGATCCTTTCATGTGAAAGTGGACCAAATCATGATACGATTTTTATGAAATTTACGAGGTTTCCGGTGGAGCCTTGGCTTAGTTGTTGCTGTTCTTCTTCTATGGCACTACTACCCGTCGTGGGGTCAGGGCCTCCTGCAATGATGTCCGCCAGTCCTCTCTATTCTGTGCTGCTGTTCTCCAGTTTCTTGTACCTAGGATTGAGCGGGAATCAGAGGCAACACCATCCAACCATCGAAGTCTCGGGCGCCCGATTCCTCGCTTGGTGTGGATTCTCTCGTCGAAGATCCTATGAGGTGGCTCCTCTGGGCTCATTCTGGCAACATGGCCTTTATAAATTGGACGAAGTCTTGGTCCCTGTAAATGGCTTTGCTGTTGGCATTCCAAGAGTTCTGAGTGAGGACAATAATGGAGAACAATAGGTTTTTGTGTAAAATCTGTGCTAGCTATCACATTGCGTGAAATTTCGTCCATTAGATGTTCAGTTGGTCAGCAATAAGATTGAGATAACTTGACTCAAGTTCATAAAATATTTCTATACTACTTGAAACCATAAATCTGAATCTATTTTGTTACACTTCAGATCGGCAGAGGCAGATAGAAGAGCACAAGCTATTTTCGGAGAAGCTATGGGCGCAAATATTTTTTCTCGACGGAATACGAAGAACGGAACCGTCAAAATAAAGACTCAAGCGCTGGGTTTGTCAAGATCCCACATTAGAATTCTCATTTTACATGTGAGTACCATTTCACCGTATTAACTTACGTTCGCTTGAATTGGCGATTCTAGTATATCAGAAAGGATTAGACCGTTGATTTTGGAAGCAATGTTGGAGGTACGAAAAACTCGGAAATAGATTAGTTAATCACATTTATACTAGAAATCACAAACAGACAAGGAATTGAAGACAAATTTTTTGGAATCGGTCATAAACTCTCTTGATTTGATCATTATACCTTCATCCTGAATATATTCTCTTGTCTGCTCTCACAAAGATCTCTTCTTTAACTTTTGACACAGATCGTCGACCCTTCGAATTTCTACGTTTTGCTCGCCGACGGTCAAGTCGATGACAAAAGCATGTGGATCGACGGCGAGCTCAATAATCGTGGAGAGGATAACGTGCTGGTACACTTGAAAGATAGCGATATTCAGCCAGATCTCCTGTGCGTAGCTCCATTCAGTTCGGGACCGCATGAAGCGTACAGGTTCTATCGAGCTAAGGTGCTCCAAGTCAGGAATGTTATACAAGTCAAGGTATCCATCGTTCAAATAACGTTCTATTTATTATGAATAATTGATGTTCTGTAATGGGAAGTACCCTTGATAAATAATTGTTTGTTGATAAAATATCTTCAAGATTGTGGACATTCAGTTTCATACTAAGGGATTCGATCAGTGATGCTATCCACCTCTTCAATAACAGTCCTTCAATGATTTATTCACCAACTACTGTCCACCGATGAAAAGAATGAACGCGAGGACCCTACCGAATCCTAAACTGAAAAAATCCGTTCAACCTCCTCCGAGCTTGTCACTCGTCCAGGGATATCCCAATTTCGGTCACTTCCGCTCAAATCCTTTACCTGACTTTTCGCAAGGTAGGCTTGGGTGAGAATTCATAAAGGGAAGGAATACGGATGGTGATTTATCACTTGAAAGCCTTCAGGAATTTACAATGGAAGCTGTGAAACATGACTGGAAATCCTAAGTGGGCCACATCAAGAAGATTGAGAATGATTATTGGTGGAGTGCCACGCACGGCATGCAGACGGCAAAATCAATAAAAGTGGCAAGAAGTCTAAAAAATCACCAAAAATCGAAATATTAGTTTGAAGAACTTTGTCTGCCAAACCTACATGTGAGCTTTACTCGTTTTTGTTAACGAAAATGAATCGATGAGAAAAAACATTGTAGGTAATGAAAATTCAAAGTCGTGCAGCACGACCGCATGAGCGAATTTTTTTGAAACGTTATTAAAATACAACTTTTGCATTTTCAGCCATTTTCCGACGTTTAGAGCCCTTTTATGCTATGTGAGAACACATTTGAGCATGAAAATGTGAAACAATCCTGTTTACAGCCCACGAACTTATCCACTCATTATGAATTTTGGTAATATATAAGACATTCTTAAGCAATTTCTAATCACATTTTTCAGTGTTTTGAGAACTTTTTTTGCGTACTTTAATTTACAATTATTCAATTTATGGCCTAGAAACTTTCTCTACAGAGAAATTTGCTTCCATCTAAAATATTTAATCTTTAAGGCTATTTTAGCGATTTTGTAAAGCTAATTTTTGAAATTTAATCAATTTTTGGTTTTAAAAATGGTAAAATCTAGGAATAGTTTGAAATGCCCCTAAACGGATTTCTATGGAGTTATTTCTATGAGTTATTTTATTACTTAATTACGACGGGTCACTATTCTTTCCCGATCACGAATTCGTAATGTATTTTTCTTGCCCTGGTCTCATTGGACAGATGTGACTGTAGATATTCGAGAAATGACCTAAACGACAATGTGAGAAGGGGGTAACAAGGGGAAAGGAAGAAAGTATGACTCACGGCAGGTTCAGGGGTGTTGGATAAGGTCAGTTATTACCTGTGAACGTATATTTGTGGAAAAGGGTGTAGTTCTACGTTGAGGATACCCAACTCCCTGTCGGGCCTCGCGTTCATTCTTTTCATCGGTGGACAGTAATTCCATTTTGCAGTCGTTCAACTATTTTTAAGCAATAGAATCCACCAAATAGAATATCAACCACATTCTCTCAAGCTCTTCTGCTGAATTCAACTTTTTCCAGGTGTTCTTCATAGATTTCGGCAACGTGGTGGAAATGGAAAAGTCCCTTATTAGAGGGTACGGACCTGAACTGATCAAAAAAGGAGTACGGGATGAACCCCCTCTCTGCATAAACTGTAGGCTAGCCGAAGTTCAACCAGTGGCGTACAAACAGGGAAAAGCTGGCTGGTGCTTCGAAGCCATTAGAACTTTCGAAACTCAATACCTTAATAGGTACGCAAATGCAAAGGTATGTCAACAGTTCATCTACTAGAAAGTACCTCTGTAATTACTTCCCCTTGGTTTTAGAAGTAATGATGAGAAAGGAAGAATTAGGAACTAACCGGACTAGGCAATTGAAGTTATTTTAATTACAACCAAAATTAAATGTGAATGAGGAATTTCACCAAATTCTGTTTGCATTTTTCCTGAATAGTTAATGGTGTGGGATAGATGAAAATCGGTTTGATTTTGGAAAATAAGTCTCCTGTTATTTTTGGGAGACATTCAAAATTTATGATTTCAAAAAATAACCGGGAAAACGGACCTCTTCAAGGTGAAGTGGAAACGCTCGCTGATTGGCTGTTCGGATCGCCGTCCCCTCCCCTTGTTGCCCGATGGAACGACAAAATCGTGTTATCTAAGAGGAAAGTTATCAAACAAAAACAAGGGAAACTTCATTTTCTCCATCTTGCTTTTTTCTATTTTGCTTCCGAGTCTACCAAGGTAGCGGAAGCTTTGTTTTCACTTTTCAAGGACGAAAAAAAAGTTCTCCAAAATCAAAATTTCCACTCGCGTTTTGCGTTTTAGACCTTTCTGAACAATTTTGGTTCTGTGTCTGTGTGTCTGTCATGAATTCCTTGTAACGCGCATAACTATACGAAGTTATTGTCCGATTTCTATGAAATTTTCAGGGATTGTGCGGGTTGGTGTGTAGACGGTCCCCTATGAAAATCATCATCCCCGGACTGATAGTAGCCACTGCGCATGCGCAAACGTGAATTTCCTTGTAACGGCCATAATTTCCACATTTTCCATCCGATTTCGATGAAATTTTCAGGGATTACCTATGCAGATTAAGTTGTAGATGGTCTCCAATGAAGATCATCACCCCCGGACTGATAGTAGCCGCTGCGCATGCGCAAACGTAATTCCTTGTAACAGCCATAACTTCCACATTTTCCATCCGATTTCGATGAAATTTTCAGGAATTATGCAGATTAAGTTGTAGATGGTCTCCAATGAAGATCATCACCCCCGGACTGATAGTAGCCGCTGCGCATGCGCAAACGTAATTCCTTGTAACAGCCATAACTTCCACATTTTCTACCCGATTTAGATGAAATTTTCAGGGATGTTACTGAGTAGTATTTAGATGGTCCCCTATGAAAATCATAGAGAATGGTTTTTCATAGAGCGATTCATTCATAGAGGGATGGTCCCCTGTGAGAATTTCAAATCCCATTCATTGCATCACTAGGCCTCAGTAGCTCAGTTGGTAGCGCATAGAATTATCCCTCAGGGGTCCCGGGTTCGAATCCCAGCCGAGGCTAAGCATTTTTTTGATCCAATCACGTACATCTATTCACTTACATTTTTCATCCGAATTTGACGAAATTTTCTAGGATTGTAAAGATTAGCGTGTAGATGGTCCCCTATGAGGGTATTGAAAGGCACTTAGAGGTTGGTGTTTTGAGATTAACTACTATGCATCGGATCATCTAGTCGGGTTATGGATACGAGGAAGCTATGTGTCACACCCACTTGGCAGACTTTTTTTCTTCAGTTCTTCAATTTTGATTTTTACTGGTTTTGTGAAATGTTACCTCCGAGGACTATTTGAAGTGAGATTTCACGATCTCAGCGCTTCAAGCTGCCGTAAATGAACTATTCCCAGTTGATGTCATCCTCCCAGTTTTTTTAAACGTTCATATTTTGTACACTGTTTTGTTTATTCGTAAATTAGTATGGGCTGTATGCAAATTAGTAGTATGAGCAAATTAGTAGTTTGCGAGGTTTTTCGAGTTGCTGAATCGGATTGTGGGGTCAAAAATAGGAAATTCCGTCATGGTGAAATTCCTCTTTGTCTGATCTTTAGCTCCTCGCTAAATCCCAACGAAATGAAACGTATAAACATTCAACCTTCTATTTCAACTTGTACATAAAAATACAGTCCCGTTAGTGTTTTTATCTCTCACAAACTTAAATAAATCCCCCCTTTTCAAAACCTATACAATTTCATATTATGTTTGCACATTTCTAATGAGGAATTTCACCATGTCGGAATTTCCTATTTTTGACCCCAAAATCGGATTCAGCTCCTCTAAAAACCATCTATGGCAAACTTTCAGCCCGAACTTCCTAATTTACGAATAAACAAAACAGTGTAGAAAAAACGAATGTTTAAAAAAACCGGGAAAATGACGTCATGCTGGAATAGTTCATTTATGGCCGCTTGAAGCGCTGAGATCGAGAAATCCATAGTCCCCAGATGCAAAATTTCATGAAACAGTAAAGTTCGAAATCCAAAAACTGAAGAAAAAAATAGAAAAAGCGAGATGGGGAAAATTAGGTTTCCTCTGTTTTTGTTTGATAACTTTTCTCTTAGAAAACACGATTTCGTCGTCCCAATGGGCAACACTGGGAGGAGACGGCGATCCGAACAGCCCAATCAGCGAGCGTTCCCGCTGCACGTCCGTTGTAACGGTTTTTTAAGGGTTATGGGGAAAAACCGTTGAAATACTTCCCAGCCAGGAAAGAGAAACCGCAGACTACTACTGGTCTCCAAACCTCCCCATACAACCAGCCACTAAAATCCTTTTCCTGGAAAGGCACTTTCTCTTTCCTGTTGGTTTTCTTTATTTATTTTTTTTTGTTAATTTATTTATTTATTTTTATTTTTCTCTAACTTAACAAGGTAGGTACCTTGATAGGAAGAAACTTATTCTAACAAATCAGACCTTATCATTTAATTATCCTAGCTTCTTGGAAGGTTATATCGGCATCTGACAGGAACTTCAGGGAAGATGATGGCTGGAACTTCTTGTAGTAATCTGGACTGGAACTTCAGCTATGAACCCAGTGGGAAGCAGGAACTTCTGATAGGACTTTGAATTCCACCCTTGAGTAGAGATGTTAGAAGGAAATTCTTGTAGTGATCTGGACTGGAGCTTCAGCTATGACTCAGAGAAAAATTTGAAGAAGCAGGAACTAGTAGAAATCTTGATTCACCCTTCTGTGGGGATTTCAGCAGGAACTTCGAAGAATAGTCTGGACTGGAACTTCAGCTATTAACTCAGTGAAAAAGAACAGGAATCTGGACTGGAGTTTCAGCTATAATCTCAGTAGTAAACAGGAAGCAGGAACTTCTGGTATGCATGAAGAATAGAACTTCAGTATAGCCTCTATGGTATTAATTTCCCCTTTTTAGTGATTGTAATTTCCAGAATAAATTGATAATAGTCAGTTCTTTTTATGATGTTCTATCTAAATTGGTGGAGATTGATAAGAGGTTCTTCCTCTATATTACAATCTGTTCAAAAAATTTGGATTTCACAATGGAATAAGTGATACTCCTTTGTGAATCCTTAGGGGTTGAAGCTTGCACTAGACAGTCAAGTCCAGTCAGTCTTATTAACCATGAGAAGCTTAATTAATCTGTCAATTCTGAATGACCGAGTAAATTGCCGTCGTGTGAGACACTCAGTAGAGTCCTTTGGCCTTCATCCTGCACTGCCCTCTAGCGAGACTCCTGTGTCTTATTGTCCGTTCGCCGGTCCGCCGCTAGGGCGCTTCCGCATCTCTTTCCCCGCCGTGATAGGGTTTCTCGCGCCTGTCCACAGGTGGCGACTCTTTCCATCTTCAGGTCTTGGTGATGACGGGAAACTGCCGTTCATTTCTTCGTTAAATTTATTTGTTTTCATTAGTAATTTTATGGGAATGGACATCTTTTCTTTTCTACAGAAGCATCCCATTAACTTTCAGGTACGTTTGCATATTATCGGTGGTTATTATTGTTTGATCATTGGGAATTGATAACTTTGGCAAAATTTGTAGGTCTCATGCTGTCCATCAGTACCTACTTAATTATCTTGAAAATGGTGAGCAGGTGTGCAATCGCCACACCGTTTTCCCGGTTAGTTTTGAAATCAAAAATTTTGATTGTCTCCCAAAAATAACAGGAGACTTATTTTCCGAAATCAGCCCGATTTTCATCTATCCCACACCATTAACTATTCAGGAAAAATGCAAACAGAAATCGGTGAAATTCCTCATTTTGATTCAGGCTAAGCACTACTTATCAAAAGAAAAAAAATGAAATTCAAAATTACATAAAAGTTCATAGATATACCTAATTATCTTTTTTTTAGATTATTGAAATTTAAATGTACATAAAAGTTATGCGTAATGTTCTTTTTTTTTGAAGATTTATTCGACAGTTAATGACATTGCTGCAGTCTATCTCTTCAGCGATGTGGATCCCCTGGTCGTTTCGCGCTTTAAACTGTCCAACGAATCCTCGTTCAACCATCATTTAGTGGTTCAGAACTACGCACAGTTTATGGAGGAACCCTATTTATCCAAGGTATCATTTCCTTCCTATAAGTTCGAGGGGGTTACCCAAAAGTAACCTTATTTCTTCAAAACCATGTATTTTTTACAAATCAACCTTAATACCTTCAATACACTCTCCATTTAACTCAATGCACCTGTGGGTTCGGGACACTAGATGGTGAAACATAACCATCATAACGCCCATAGTTTCCGTCCGATTTTGATGGTACTTTCAGGGATTGTGGGGGTGAAACTCTGGTTGGTTCCCTATAAATTTAAATGATTGAATTTTTGAGAATAAATATTATACATCGGATCATCTATAACAATCGGGTTATGGATACGAAGTAGATTATGTACTACATCCACTTAGTAGACTTTTCACGTGTGAAATATTAGATAGGTATACAGGGTGTAAGCCTAACTGGTCAGCCATACGGTACCAGTCGATTCTACAACTAATTTGCAACAAAAAATGTCTCTTAGCAATTTCTTTTTAAACTCTTTGTTTTCAAATTATTTTAACTTTAAACTTTTTTTCGTGATTTTTACCTTATGTCATTAAATAGGTCATAACTCCGTTAATTAGCTGTGTAAATTACAATTTGAGGATACCGTTGGAAAGAGCGTTAAATTTCCTATCGGATAGATCCCTTAACTTTTATTTGAGACAAGGTTTGAGACATGAAAACGTCCTCTAAAAAGAGAATTTTACGTAATTTTGGAAACCTTGCATTTTTTCAACCGCAAATAGAACTACGAGGATCAACATTTTTTCAAGATGCAAGAACAGTGAAAACTGCGCCAGAATCTCAGCTTTCCAATGGTATAATCAAAACATATTTTACAACCGAATTTAGGGGAGAATTTTGTGTTTGAACGCGGAAAAACGTGCATTTGTTCAACGAAATCGACGCTCCGATTTCACGCTCCGATCCATCGACGCTAGTCGATCACGATAGCAGTAGGTGAGTAGGCGCCGCAGTAGACCGCGAGGCTTCCGGAAACAGGAGGCCAGAGCGCTGATTTCGTTGAAAAAATGCACGTTTTTCCGCGTTCAAACACGAATTTCTCTCCTAAATCTGGTTGTAGAATATGTTTTGATTGTACCATTGGAAAGCTGAGATTCTGGCGCAGTTTTCACTGTTCTTGCATCTTGAAAAAGTATGGGTTCTCGTAGTTCAATTTGAGATTGAAAAAATGCGAGGTTTCCAAAATTACGTAAAATTCTCTTTTTAGAGGACGTTTTCATGTCTCAAACCTTGACTCAAAAACAATTAACGGATCTATCCGATAGGAAATTTAATGCTCTTTCCAACGGTATCCTTAAATTGTAATTTACACAGCAAATTAAAGGAGTTATGACCAATTTAATGACATAAGGTCAAAATCATGAGAAAAAAAGGTTAAAGTTGAAACAACTCGAAAACGAAGGGTTAAAAAAAAACGCTAGGAGACATTTTTTGTTGCAAATTAGTTGTAGAATCGACTGGTACCGTATGGCAGACCAGTTAGGCTTACACCCTGTATAGGTACATGGCCCATGTAGCCGCCGAGACGAGCCGCGGCCGCGTCAGGGATATCGGTTAATCTAAAACCACTGAAGCAGTGGGGAGCGTCTGGTCGTGAGCGGCAGCCGCCCGCCGCAGACGCGCCAGGGAAATCGAACCTTAACACTTTCACTGCTAACGGATTCATCCGCGCTTTTGGGCCCTTGAAAACTACTAGAGCGGATCCAATCGCGCTCTGCCCTATTATTTAAGCTGACTTTCAAAGGCAGTGGAATGATGGTAGTAGTTGGTTCAAACCTTGTTTCTGGCTTTAGAAGTGGCAATGAACCCAAAGGCCCGCCATATGGCGGACAAGGGACTGGCTTTTCTACCACAACAATGCGCCTGTTCACTCGGCGATATCAGTTTTTGGCCAAAAATGACCTGACTTCCTCGCTCTCTTCTCACCTGCCCTTCATCCGTTTGATTCCTTTTTGTTACCCCGAATGATTGTTTACCATAGAAGAAGAAAACAATGAACGAGAGCTTGCAGCCATACAGACCGATGAGTTTAAAGAATTTTGTTCGACATTGGAATCACCAGTTAGACAAGTCGATTAAGTTAAATGGAGATTATTGAAGGTGTAAAGGTTAATTTGTAAATAAAATAAATACATGGTTTTTATAACGAAATTCCTGTTACTTTTGACCCCCTCGTACAAATGTCGTACATTAAGGTCTCAAGTTTTAAAATGTTCCCAATATAAATCCGTTTCGAAACATTCTAGTTCGTTTTTTGGAGTAAATCATTTTTTGATTGCTTGAAGGCTTGCAGGGTGCTTTGTAAACAGGTCGTTTTCTACCGAAAACATCGTCATTCATGTCTGATGAACCTCAAGGTCTCTTCATTTATACGTTAAGATTTCGCTTTTTTTTGTAATTTCGAGGTTTACATACTAAAATCAATTGGGTTTCAGGAAAATCACGCTTTAAGAGAGAAAGTTATGGAAAGCCCTGACTTCGGCCGCTCAGCATACTCGTCCGTTGACGAGTACCAGGATTACTTGGACGGAATTGAATTTAAATCTCCTACGGAAAAAGATACTCACTTAAAAGTGAGTACCTGTTCATTTCTGTACATTCTGTAGGGAAAAGAAAGAGGTTCTCTTACCTATAGATACATTCGTGATTCTTCTACATTTAATAAGTAGTTGGAACTCCTAATTTTGGTTTTTTTTTATTTTCAATGAAAAAATGTACCCCCCCCCTTCACAATTTCATGTTCCACGTTTCAAGGTTGAATCCGTCTCGTCTTTTGTCGATGAGGAACAGTTGAATGCGATTCGGAATTCTGGTAGGAAGGGGCATCTGCGTAAAAAGTGAAAGGTGTCCTCCTTTTCTTGAACATAGCACTCGTCTCGAGAATCCAAAATATACGACAGGGCGTTGAGAGGGTCTTACGATCCCTGAAAGGGGTCACCCAAGGGTGATAGAGTGATCAACACGCAAGAGATGAACACATTCAACACTTGGGTCCAGTTCCCGGTACAATGTGAATGTTTCGGATTCTTGAGTAGGCTTTTTTCTGGCTTTTGATTCCCTGCAACAATCGTCCCTCATAATTTTTAAATAGAGAAGGATCATGACTGGGCATGTTGTAATGGGGTGTGCGCATGGGTTGGAAAAACTGTTTATTGTTATTTATAATCTAAACTAGACCTCATTCTGAGAACTTTGACACCAACCGCGACCTTCTAGCGTGAGAAGACCTTTTTCTATGATTTTTCAAAGTTTCGAATATTTTTTTTTTTTTTACGGGAGTGGGGAAATTTTTCAAGAGCGAAGGGGAATTTCACCCCAACAGTGTTGGACTCCCCAGCATTGGGCCTACCATCTAAAACCCCACTCCTTCTTAGAAGGAGCGGAAGTATCCATGCCTTGAAAGGATTTGAGTCAGGTAATAGTTCACCTCACCGTGTTTTCTCTCCAACCAAGCCTTTAGATCGTCAATTATGAGTGCTGTCCACCTTCCACGGGTTTCTCAGACAAGGTCTGCTTGCCACCTACGGATGTTCTCCTCCCGCTCTTCCTTCTTTACTATGGATATTGCCTCTGCCTTCCTCATTCTTATCCTTTTTCGTTCCAGTGCCTGGATCTGCATCAGTGGTGATGCTGGACCTGAGAGTTTCGAATGTTTATGACGTCACAGTTAGCTGGGGGGTCCCGCCAAGGCGGGAGGGGCGTGTGACTCATAAAAATTCGAAACTTTGGAAAATCATAGAAAAAGATCTACTTTTCCAAAAAGAGAACGGCTGGTGTAAAAACTCTCAGGATGAGGTCTACTTTCATTTGAATTTTTTTTTAAATCATGCGCACCCCCCATTCACCCCATGCATTGCTGCCTGATTTTTCCAATTCTCCAAGTTTATCTGGCATCCTTGCCACAATCAGAATATACTGGAGGTGCAGTTGTAGAGTATAAGCAGAAATTGTATCAACCTCGGTTTCCAAGAGAATGAGGAATTTCACAATGTCGGAATTTCCTATTTTTGACCCCAAAATCGGATTCAGCACCTCGAAAAACCGCCTAAGGCAAACTTTCAGCCCGAACTTCCTGATTTACGAATAAACAAAACAGTGTAGAAAATACGAATGTTTAAAAAAAACCGGGAAAATGACGTCATCCTGGAATAGTTCATTTATGGCCGCTTGAAGCGCTGAGATCGAGAAATCTATAGTCCCCAGATGCAAAATTTCACGAAACAGTAAAGTTTGAAATCGAAAAACTGAAGAAAAAAATAGAAAAAGCAAGATGGGGAAAATTAGGTTTCCTCTGTTTTTGTTTGATAACTTTTCTCTCAGAAAACACGATTTCGTCGTCCCAATGGGCAACACTGGGAGGAGACGGCGATCTGAACAGCCCAATCAGCGAGCGTTCCCGCTTCACGTCCGTTTTCCCGGTTAGTTTTGAAATTAAAAATTTTGATTGTCTCCCAAAAATAACAGGAGACTTATTTTCCGAAATCAGCCCGTTTTTCATCTATCCCACACCATTAACTATTCAGGAAAAATGCAAACAGAATTCGGTGAAATTCCTCATTAGATAATCTGATGCGAACTGAAAGAGATGGAAGATGCTCTTCAAAATAACAACAATACCTTCTGCTGCCAGATATTCTTGGAATCTCCTCACTTGTGCCTGGTAACTCAGGATAGCTCACACTCTTAGCCTTCATTGATGATGTTGATGTTGAATAATTATCTACGTATAAACTCTAATCAGTTCGTTTCTAATCCTTAGGCTACTCTTCAAGGTCCTAAAAGTCCGCTGGAAATGTCCATCAATTCTATAACTCGAAAGTGCTTAGGGAAAATTGCTAGCATCGATTTCAACTCTGTGAACTCAGTTCTTCTTGACAACAACCCCATGGATACGTCATCAAGGTAAATAACAACAATCCGATTAAATAATGTTCTTCCAAGTAGGGTTACTACATGAATGATTGTAGTACATTACAGATTGTAGTATTGTTACATGTATGAATAAAATTATAATGCTGAAAAACATTTGGAAGATAGCAAGGGAGTGAGTCAACATTATCGACGAAGTAGAAGGAAAACTCACTGTTAATGTGTGTTAAGAATTCTCCTTCAAGTCTAACTAGTTACTCTTCAACTAAATAAATTTTTTGAACGTTACTTATTGAAGCTTCATAAATATATTGTTTCTCCAAACATATTTGCTACTAAAAATGGATGCTTAGTTTTATTGAAATAGAGATGTTACTTAAGCTGGGTTCACATGAGCGCGGTCAACGCGGTTGTGCGAGGAGGCGGTCAACGCGATCGGAACGCGGCTGGCATCTAGAGGTTCACATGGTCGCGGTTGCGCGTCAGCTTCCCGCCTTTTCGACTTCTATTTTCCCGCGCTTCAGTGGAAATCCTAAGCTTCAGTTTTGAATCCTAGCTCGTTTTAATCCTTTTAATTTCAATATAATTTTTTAAATTTCACATTGTGATTGAGTTCATTTGGGTAATGACAAGCAAAACATGATATAATATATCACATATATCACCTACATATTATGTAGGTGCATGGTATTCAGGTGCCCACATATAAAATCTATGAATCACTATAAAATCACCAATGTACCTCCTCATCAAGGGAGACTGGGGGGTACGTCAAGTAGGTACATTTTTTCTGTTCCTACGATGTTCCATTTCATTTTTAAATGCATCAAAGATAAACAGTATTTTACTGAATCGAGATAGATACCATTACCTACCAACTCCAAAAATCGGAATTATGATAGCTTTATTTTATTTTTAATCATTATTATCAAAGTAAATTATAATGTAGAATATTCCCATGAAAAGCGTAATTTATAATTTCGTTGTTGGTGCTAATTATGCAAAAAAATCTTAGAAATCACCTCAGGTGGTTGAAATTTTCATCAAATTTAGTTTCCATTACATAAATCACAGATCATATTTATTAGATATACCATTTATTTAATTACGATGCATTCTTCACATGTTTACAGGAGACCAAAATAAACGAAAATTACAAATACCTATAAGTAAAATAAAAAATACTTGGTGACCCCTACCTTAAAGTCCCACAGCTGTCTTCTCTCCTTCACAAGGTCAATAATAAGTTCGCTAAAACTTGTCATTTTTGGACAGAGGATTTGTAATCGGCGGAATCTTCTGTGAATCAGCTTCCAAGCTCACCACACAAAACACCAGTTGAATTCCCTTCTCAAACAAGTGGTGATAACAAGTCGTGATAACGAAGCGTTCGACGCGTCGAATATCAGAATTTTTGAAACGCGACAGGCCAAATGGCCGAACGCATCAACCGCAACCACCTCAACCGCGTCGACCGCCCTCATGTGAACCCAGCTTTACTCTTCTCAAGTTATGATTGCTAATAGAAATAACTGTTATGACAAGTTATGATAACCATTATGTAGCCCTTAGTTTGGATGTCAGTGCAAAGGCAGGATTGCCATGGTCCATTGGAAACTTTGAAGGGCCAAGTACTTCCTTGGGAACTAATAGTACCAATTTTTTGACTAGAAAAACATGTGAAAAAAATTTTGTAAGTTACCTGGATGCGTGCGGTATATTGATTTCATAACTATGCACAGCACCTCCGACCTCTGATTGTCAACTAATTATGAAGAACTGGAGAAGCTTTCTAATTGGTCGATACTCCAATTGTTAGAGGAAAAAAAGTGAGACATTTTTTCCATTTTGATGAGTAAAGTAAAGTATCATCAGCTGTCTTCCAAAGGGAAGATCAGAATTTGTTCTGATGATTTTGCTCTTGGCTTCCTGTTGCCTCACTTCGGGGCAATGTGCTCTGAACGCACAAACGCATAACCGCTGGTGGCGAGAACTGAACCAACAACCCCCGCAGAAGTCAGTCCGTATCCTACCACCTAATAACGCGCGCCCCAGCGACCACGTCCACACACCCCCCCCCCCTTATTGTGGTGATTTGTTGAAAAGCCCTTACAAGTTCTTCCAATCTAAGTGATGAAGAACAGTGAGTTGACCCATTGGTCAACATTTTAATAGAACAGGCAACCCATGGCTCTTCCATGCTTGCAACCTATCTTAATGTTAGCTTTCTTCTTGCTTAAGTTGTCTGCGATGCTCTGTGGTGTATTGGCCTCGGAGTGAACATATTGACTACAATCCACTATGCGCAACCACATTCAAAGCAGCCAATATTACAAAATTTTGAATTCAACTCAGCTTTTGGAATTGTTCTTGTGTAGTAAGTGACAATGACTGCAACTTCATTCTCGATACACTCATTGAAAAATATGAGATAAAGGCAAACTGAAGTCCGCGACCGTTTTAGAAGATGCGAGATAGTGGGAGGGATTCATTCCTGACACTGAGGCACTCCCTTATCCCACCAACTGTGATGTTCTGGAGAACCGTTCTCATTCATTTCAACAAAACGTTCCGTTTACACATGTTCATCCCTAGATTCAGTGCAAGATAAGGTATTTCTGATTTTCATGTTCACTCCTGACCGACAAATCTCAACTCAGATATTGTTTTACTAGGTAGTCACAGATCCCCATACAGATGTTACTAAGGGGGTCTCAGTCAGTCGCTGTTCGTTCCTCGTTCCAGGTTAGTATTTCCCTCCATTACCGGCGCTCAAACTTTAAAAATTTCCCTAATTTGAAATTTTCAAGGAGTTGCATCTGCCTTGGGAATTGAACAACTTAAAGATTGCCGCTGGAATCATCAAAATTGAACAATTGCGAACAAAAAATGGAAAAACCCGTTTATTCAGTCAGTTTTTCCCATTTTTCGTCGACAATTATTGTTCGATTTTGATGATACCAGCGGCAATCTTTTAGTTTTTCAATTTGCGAGGCAGTTGCACTAATGAATTTAAAAAAACCTAGAAAATTTAGAATTTAGGTACAACTTTTAAACTTTGAGCGCAGTTTCTTGAGAGAAATACTAACCTGGAACGATGACCTCCTATCCAGTGAGCCTTCCTTCAACTTCTTTCATGACAAACTCTGCCCTTTTCCATTGGAGATTTCAACGAGAGAATCTATCCTCTAACATGCAAACTGAATGAGTTGGCAATTATAAAGTGTGAATTTATTTGTTATTTTGAAGTATTTATTAGTTATACCGATCCACATTGAGGATTCAGATAAACCAATGTATTCGATCTCTTTCCAGGCTAGTAGTCGCTGGGACTGTAACTCAGAACTTTCAAGGTGACAGATTAACTTTGAGAAACACTACGATTATGCCAGCGATTAGAGGTATCGTTGGCATCATGTGTCTCGTCTTCACTCCCAAGGCAGAATTGAGGTTAGTTCTCGTAGACTTACTCCCTTCCTAAGTACCTACCTACTATTGTCGTTACTAAACTGGTCTTTTGTATCTCGGATCCTGTTCCGTACTTTCTGATTCTATTAAATGAATTAATTTATTAACCTTGTTCAATCATCGTTGCAACTGTTTAGGGTTGACCCGTCGAAATCCTACGTCACTGGTGCGTTGTGTGGCCTCGGATGCGACAGCGATGGAATGAGCTACGATCAGGAAAACGACATTGAAGTATCTTTCGATTGCAAATTCGACATGAATGACATTGAAACGGTAATAATAATGCAATGATGCAAATATCCAATGCAATAAGTAGCTAATAGAATTGGTCGACTGATTTCCAAATACCATTTTTTAATGATAAGTTTCAGACATGGGAATCGTTCTTGAGAAGGATTTTATTTCTGCTTAATCCTAATTATATATTTTCTTGCTATAAAATCACAGTTTTTTGATGATGGTGAGAGGGGAAAAATAAAAAAGCTAGTGGCGTCTTAGATGGAAACCAATGTTATTAATTACGCCGCTGGAATATCTAGAAACTGGCGGGAATCGAATGACCAATGATTATCTGAGTATACTCAGAGGCTATTTTCGGTCCTGTTCCTCCTTCTTAGTTTAAATTCGACAAGGAGGATCCCTGTGCCAGCTGTAAACGATTTACCATCTCCAAGAAACAGAGAGCTCTGGGGCCGTTTTGGGACTGCTCTCTCAACCTTATTTTTTCAATTTTAAATTTGACGGAAAGCATGTCTTTTCTTCTTCTTCAAGAGCCCTGTTCAGTTCCCCGAACATTACCAATCACAGAAGAGAGAACATCGCTGTCTTCCGCAATGAAGAAAAGGTCCCCTGCTCGCTGGATGCCAGTCCACTCCCTGATGTTCCAGAGTCACATCTTCTTCGATTTTCCCCTTCATTATCAGCTGCTGAAGCCGATACTTTTCTCCTCGAAGCACGTGACCAAGATACGATATCTTCCGGCACTTGATGGCATTCAGAAGTTGGCGCTCAAACCCAGCACGCTGCAATACCTCTTCATTCGTCATCCCAGCAGTCCAAGGAATCCGAAGCATTCGACGATGGATCCACATCTCGAAAGCCTCAAGGCGGCTTAAGAGTATTAATTTTAAACGTCCAGATCTCGACTTCATAAAGGAGCATGGACCAGACATAGCATTTTACCATCCGCTGCCGCAGTTTGAGGTTCAACTTTTTGTTGCATAAGAGCGCACTCATCTTCATGAAGCTTGATTTGGCAACTTCTATTCTACATTTGATCTCAAGCTCAGGGTCAAGATCCTCAGTCAGCAAGCTGCCAAGGTACTTGAAAGACGATACCCGCTCAATCTGCGACTCTCCAAGATATAGGGGTGCATTGTTATATGGCTGGCGGCTGAATACCATTAACTTGGTCTTGCTAATGTTGACATTCGAATCCATCCTGGAGCTAACGGTGCTTGTGAAACACCTCCTGGAGTCCATGTAACCTGTCGCAAAGAAGGACAGTGTCATCAGCATAGCGTATCGAGCTCAGAACCACCCCTTAATCCCCAACTCCGAGCCCTCTAGAGCCTCCTTAAATAAAGCATGTCTGGGACGACTAAAACCAAATCAGCTTATGTTTGGCTCAGTGAGCTCTGAGCCTATTTTCAGTTCTGCTTGTTACAAAATGAATCAGACAAAAAACTGTGGCCTTGGCCACCGCTCGCATTCCAATTTTCGTGTAAAGTTATAGTCGAAATCAAGAAGTAATGGATCACATGTTGGAAAAAAGCTGGTGTTTAAATTAGATAGAAGGCCTAGGCGATGTGCACAAGATTTTGTCACATACACAAACATACGTTTTTTTTAAGCTGATTTCGATTCAGGATGGTCCAAAATACATTTGTACGTGTTGTTTTTCTCCGTTAAGTGTACTCGTAGTTCTTCTTCGGGACGCCCATGTCTTGTAGGACGAACCACAGGAGGGAAGACCCCGTAACTTCAAGGGGCGAAAATGTGGTCGACGTTGTGAACAGATTGTCCAGCACTCAAAGTACATCTAGGAGGAAAGCATTTCATTAATGGCGATGAACCGATGAGAGAGCTGGGGGTGGTTGAGGGGAAGGACACGCAATAGTTTTACAATGGAATAAAAAAAAATCACTGCGCCAAAACAGTTTGGATGGATAGGGTTTTTGTGGAAAAACGCCACCCGAACATGTATAAATTTATATTTCGTCCCTATACCTGGTAAACCATGTAAGTCGGTATTTTTTCGAAAATAAGGTTTTGAGCTTTTCGGATAAATTAGGGTCTCTTGATCCATTTAGTGAAGCCGTTTTCCAATCTGAAGAATAGTTTTTTTAATCCAGAAAGCATTAAAAAAACGTGTATGTCGGTTACCTCTTTTTTCGCTGTAAGTCCTGTGTATGCCTTCATAAAAGTGAGCAGCTCACGCTGGTGTCAAGTTTCCATCAAAGATAGCCAGTTTTTTTCTTTTTTTTCATGTAAAAGTTTACAAAATTCATAAATGGAGTTTGGAGAAAGTGATCATAAATAGAAACCTTTTTATAAGGCTCAATTTCAGCAATAAATTCCACTCCTTGTGTTCTGCAGACACGTGATTTTCCATAATGTGGCCAACCTTAAGATCACGACCTACCTACGTGTTTTTTTTACTTAGGTACCTAAGATCACGTGTTTTCCCGCATTGTTTCTAAATTATTTTTACATTATTTAGGAGGATATTTTAGATGAATTGATTGATTTTGTTGGCTGTTTGACCTAGCTGTAATGCTGATGTTATAAAGAACAACAAGAGATTAGTAGTGTGCTATTGGTCTGCTTATGTTTTACAGGAAACTCTGTAAAATTAATGATACAAGAGATAATAATGAGATAACCATTAAGGAAATCCAGCTCTGACCAATCCCTAACCCATCCTCAATCCACCCCTAGTCCATCTATAACCCATCCCCAGCTCATCCCTAACCCAGCCCTGACCTATCCCAACCCCTAACCCGTCCCTAGCCCATCTCCAACCTATCCTTAACCCCTATCCCATCCGTAACCTAACTCATACCTAACCCATCCTCAATACATCCCTAGTCCATCTCCAACCTATTCCTAACACATCCCATTCCTAACCCATCCCTAGTCCATTTCTAACCCAACCCAGCCCAGACCTATCCCAACACCTAACTTATACCCAGCCCACCCCTAAATCGTCCCTAGCTTATGAATTTTCATTTAAATATTTTCCTTTTGCATCGATTTGGGTATTTTGTGTAACCTTGAAACCTGGAGAAAAAAAAATTGAATAATATTCCTAACAATAAAATAACCCAAGCTGGGTTTATTTTCATAAAAATCAAATTGAAAACCATGTAAGTCGGGTGTCAAAGGCTGGGTAAAAGCACGTAAGTCCATTTTTTCGTTCGCTGAAGTAAATTTTGATGAAATTAGTCTCAGGCTCTTTGAAATACTACTGTTACCACCAATTTTATGGAATGGAACGAAAAAACTTATTGTATATGGAATGAAAACTTAATGATTCAGTTTTTAGTGTCCCCTGTAAAATTTGATAAAACTCGACTTACATGGTTTACCAGATATAGGGACGATTTGCTTAATTTTTATCTTTATTCCTGGTTGATGGCACCTTTAAAACTATTTTATCTCATTGGTGTTTTTTACAGGTGAACAGAATCAGATTTTGGATGAATGAAATCATGTGTGGTGCAGCTACTTCAGTTGAGCAACAAATTACGTCCAGAGCATCAGCTTACAATGCTCAACAAAAAATCGTCAAATATCTATTATCGTAAGAACACTATATTTTCACCTTTTTCATCTAGTATTAAAAACGAATGATGCTAGGTATTGATGATGCGCAATGTTGTATGTACACATTCTGCTGCCTATTTAGTATGCGATCTCAAGTGTGCACTGCAAAACCCAAAAACGCTGTCCCCACGTGTGTTGGCGGGAGAGCTGGTGTAAAACGCTGACGTCACCTGGCAAAATTAATTTCTTGATAGAACATATTGAGATCATTGCAATCGAGGACAGATTAGAGAATGCAAAACGCAAAAACCTACATTGAAATAAGAATGCAAAATAATGGTGATAATTAGAAAAAGAATTACGTAGATTTTTCAGCTTCTGCTTATTTAAATTGCTAAATTTAATTTTTTTTCTTAAAGAAAATTCCTTGAAAAGAAACAAAATTCGGCTCCCACTCAAAGATAGAGCCACCAAAAAATGACAGGTGGTTTGGGAAATTATCAATAGAGTATTTTTGTACTTGCCGTTTCGTTTCACACGTACACGCAAAAAGTTCCTTGACGCCAAAAGCCAAATTTTGGCGTTTGAAAAAATCCGTTGTCTACGCGAGGGTGCGCTACGTGAGGATAACCTCAGAGTGGATGGAGTTGTTTTTCTTCTTCCATAGACTACCCAAGGCAGAAAACAGCAAGTTTAAGGTTGAACAGAAAAGACTATTTGTTTGTACCTACCACTAGCTATCCACTTCGTCATTAATATTGAAGTTATTTTAATTCAATTCTCATTATTGTTTCATTTACTATGGGTTCCAATTTTTCTCCATTAGGTTTTACTATCATTTGTTAGGTAGGTACTATCATACTTCTTTATTCATTTTACTGGTATCTATATATGTTACAAGCGGTTAAAGACAAAATAAACACGACAACTCTTCTCAAATTCGCACAATGTAATATTTCCTCCTCAGCGGAGAAACTCTGCCAGATGGACTCACCTCATGGACTCTGCCATAAGCTCCATCCATTCTTCCATAACTTTAATCATGATACTAGGAACATGAAAAAGAAAAAATTAATATCCTATCTAAATGGGGAACAAAATTTCAAATTGACAAGGAGTAAAAATCCGCCAAAGTAACCTTGCCAACTTAACTTATAAGTGTCACGTTAACGACACTACAGGAGTTCACTTTTCATGATTTCACGGAGGAGATCTGAAAAAAATGACGTGGAAAGTTAGCATCTACGAGTGCTCGCGCTAGCTGCTCTTTTTCACGTTTCGCGTTTTGTCAACACGGGAAGTACAAAAATACTCTAATTTTACGAAATGCCACGTCAAAAACTCTGGAGAATGTGATTGGCTGTCTCGAGGTAGCTAACATCGTTAAAATCCATCTCAAATAAAACTTCCGCTATAATACTGTACGCCAACAAAATTCCCTCGCCATTACCCCCCCCCCCCCCCCCATAGGCCCAACGCCCTCAACTCGTTCCTACTTCTCTTCAATACTTCATCTCGTATTTACTTCACCCCTCATTCTCACTTCGAAATTGCTGTCTGGTGTCATTTACAAGGAGTTGTTAAACTACGGGTGGGATCTGCCCTACTTTACTTTCACTTCTTTCCCTACTTACTTTCAGTTCTTGTTTGTTACTGTCGATGACATAACCGTCGAAATTGATTTAACTTTGTCCTTTACTTAATTACTTTCGTGGAAATAGACTGAGTTCTTCTAAACTCATCGAGAATAATTCTATTCGTATGACGAAGAAAGTGTTTGTAGGAACAGTGGTCCGTGCTACGCTCTAGAAATTTGATAAAAACAAACCTACTGAACCGAATTTCTGAAAAGAATTTTATTCGTACAGAAAATTCTTCTGTGCATACAAAGTTAATATTCACTTACCTGGTGAAAATATATTTTTTCCTGGTGACAATGGCTTTATTTGTAAGCCATTTTCATATTTTATCCAAAAGGACAAAACTTTTGATGTCGTTGAGCACCCTTTTGGTTTATTATTTTCAATAATGAACCTTTGGAATCGACCAAGAAAAAAAAAATTTAACACCCCCTCAAAATTTGATGGTTTACGTTTCAAGGTACGTAGAATCCAAAAATCGAATAAAAATTTGGCCGTCCGTCCGCCGTACGCGGCACTTTTGCCACTTAGCATTGACCGATTTCGATGAAATTTGGTATGTAGGCTCCATTTGGGGTCTAGTTGTGCCCCAAAGCTTTTGGTTGATGTAGGTTACTTCTAAGGGTTCCAAAATCAATTTTGAAATTTTGAAAACGCCCTAACTCAAAAAATTTCGATATGAAGGTATTGTTTTTCCTTCAATTTAAGATTCTATAGAATTTTTAGAATTTTTTGAGACCACGCGGAGCTCTGTAGGACAAACCGTTCGCTCCCTACGAAAATTTAAGGGTTTACATTGAAATATATATATGTATAAATCAAAACACGAGTGTGAATCGCAAAAGAGGCCTAATCTCCGTTCAAATGAGGAATTTCACCGAATTCTGTTTGCATTTTTCCTGAATAGTTAATGGTGTAGGATAGATGAAAATCGGGTTGATTTTGGAAAAAAAGTCTCCTGTTATTTTTGGGAGACAATCAAAATTTTTGACTTCAAAACTAACCGGGAAAACGGACGTGAAGTGGGAATGCTCGCTGATTGGGCTGTTTGGATCGCCGTCTCCTCCCAGTGTTGCCCATTGGGACAACGAAATCGTGTTTTCTAAGAGAAAAGTTATCAAACAAATTCAGGGGAAACCTAATTTTCCCCATCTTCCTTTTTCTATTTTTTTCTTCAGTTTTTCGATTTCGAACTTCACTGTTTCATGAAATTTTGCATCTGGGGACTATAGATTTCTCGATCTCAGCGCTTCAAGCGGCCATAAATGAACTATTCCAGGATGACGTCATTTTCCCGGTTTTTTTAAACATTCGTATTTTCTACACTGTTTTGTTTATTCGTAAATTAGGAAGTTCGGGCTGAAAGTTTGCCTTAGGGGGTTTTTTCGAGGTGCTGAATCCGATTTTGGGGTCAAAAATAGGAAATTCCGACATGGTGAAATTCCTCATTAGAGCTGCTCAAAATGCGATCGATAGTTGGTAATTTTAATTTTTTTTATTTTTATTTTTTTTATTTTTTATTTTTTTCTTCATATTGGATGGTTGGTGATTTTGTAGACGATTGATTTATATAGAAAAATAATAAACCATTGTGTAATAATTTGCAGCGTTTCTAGGTGAGCTGGTAGGTCCAAATTTTTACACGATGTTTTTGTTACTATTTGGAACAAATTCGAGGCCCCAGTAATTATCATAACTTTTTTTTCTTTTGACCCTGTTTTGAGCCACCCTACAGGACACGTTATGCACTCATTCGAGTTCAGGAGTTTATAACTCGGAGGTGAAAGGGCATGATTGTATGAGACCTCAGAAAGAGATCGCATAATTCCATGTCCATAAGAGCCTAAAGCTTGGTTCACTTAAGCGGGGAATGTCCGTAATGCGTAGTGCGTAATTGGATGCCATTGGCTGAAGCCAATTGGTGGGGCAGGACTGATCTTTGTGGATATCGACTTTTGGAGCAGAGTGTATCGTTTTGAAAAATTGGATATTTTACGCATTACAGACGCACTTCGTAACAAAAGGTTTGTTCCATGCGAGGCGATTTCAGGTGCAGGGCAGGTGCGAGTGCAGATTCGGGTTCTTGTGAGTTCATTGAGGATTGGGGGGAAGGTGTAGAGCGGGTGCAGAAATTTCTCAGTTCGTGTATTCATCGCTTGGAACACGAAAAGTGGAACAAACGTTTTTTTTCTTCCTGCCCACATCTTCCTACGTTCATTTCAAGTATTAAGTCGTTAACCTTCATCTAATTTCTCCCTTAATGGAGAACAAAATACTGCCTAGACATATCCATGATCTATTGTTTTTCCCATCAAGGGAGAAATTTCGAATATTTGCCAGGTGTCCTTCTTTGAAACCAAATCCTGACTACGAACCCTTTACTAGTGCTGGTGATGTGAGACCGCTCACATTCGACCCAGCGTGGGTAAATACCTGGAAAATGACACTCCATATTATGGTGCATAGTATGCACACTCCAAAAAATCGAAGATAGGTATGTACTACATACCTATCTTCGATTTTTTGGACTATTGCTTGGCAAATTTAGACGAGTTGTTTTGGACCGTATGGGCTAGCGAGTTTTAGGGGTGTTTTCGGGCATTTTTGAAATTTAAACCTAGGCAAATCTCTTCTAAATAATTGTCTAAATTATTCACTTGATGAATAAAAATACCTTAAATAATTCGCTAAAATGTACGTACTTGCTCAATTGGAAGCAAACGGCCCGCTATCAGAGTGGTAGAACTCTGAAGGTTGATCACCTCCGCGATTTTCTGGGCGATCTTTTTAGATACCCTAAAATGCTTTATAAATTGTACATGGTCGTATAATAGTACTGTTTTCAAATAATCTTCATTTTAATTACAAATCCGGTCGGCGACCGCAGCAGCTATTTCCTCTTCTGTCCTGAGGATTGGTTCCAGGATTGGCTATCCTCATCGAATAATAAAGAATAAATTAAATTATTCACATCCATTATTCTCGTTGAGAGTTCCACACTTTCGAAATAAAAAAAATTGAAGAAAAAAATCAGAACAAAACGCTTGGAACGAACAAACAACAACGATTTAGAACGAATAACTCCAATTTTGCGCCAAAAACAAAAATGGATGTTTATTTCTGCACCCGAACCCAAAGCTGCACCTTCTCAGATAGTTCGGAATTTTCGTGAACTCGGCGCAGAAATTTCATGAACCCATCGGGCTTGGAACACGGTTCAGTGTACAGTCCGAGTAGAAAGTAAAAGTTAGGTACATGAACTCGATCGCTTGGAACCCCCACCTGCCCCCATCCCTGTGCGTGGCCACTGCGCCGAACTGGTTCATGAGTTCAGCTCGCTTGGAACAAACCTAAACTCTCGTCATTTGTTCACAGCAAGTTTATTGACTCGGTCTCCTTTATTGACAAAACAACCAGACTCATTGTTTTGTGTCTTGGAATCATTTCTGTGCAGAACGTACTGCGCGCTTCTACGTAATCGCCTAATCATTCGGCGATGTGAACGCTCTTTTCTGCATTATGCACTTTCTGCACTACGGAACACCCCCACTTCTTTTTTTGCGCATTACGGACATTACGCACCTATGTGAACCCAGCTTAAGATCGCATACTAAACTGGTCACTTTAGCTTCCTCCAATAGAGTGTAAGTATACTTTTCTCACTAGGACATGATGGTAGGTGTAATTTTTCAGTTTACTTGGTGTTGACACTGACGACTTTCCTACATCCTAGCTTCTGGCCAACAATATAAACACCACCGTTTTGAGACAAGTAAAACAAGATGAGTTGATTTACTACCATCTCAGTGTGATCAAATATCCGGTGTGTTGGGGAAGGGTAGTCTCCTCTCCCAACCTCACGTTTGAATATTCATGTTTTCAGGTTGTTCCAAAGACCGAGAGATCCTCTTTGCCCAACGACTTTCGCAAATTCGTACGAATGGAACCAAATACCGGAAGAGGACCTTCTGAAGCCAACTAAATCAGACCCTGGAGGTTTTGTATACCCCCTCATATGGGGCGTAGAACTTCGAGAGTCCTCAAGGGAAGCTCAGATCGATTCTTTGAAAAATCATCTTAAGAAGCTCAACATGTACGCTAGCGGGTGAGTGTTTTACCTTCCGAGTTCTTCACATGTACATTGTTTGATGTGTTGCTAGAGATCTATGGATGCTCCACATTTACAATATCTGAGTCTGTTCCTCCAAAAGGGGGGCTAACCGCTAATGGGGTATTTCGGTGGGTCGGAAATTCAGGTTTTTGACACCAAATTTGGATTCAGCACCCTTGAAAACCTCTATACTCCAACTTTTAGCCCATTGATACTATAACATGTGGTAGAAAAATTAATTAAAGAGATCACACGTTTAAAAAAGGCGGGCCGCTATGTGTGAGTACTATTTTGTAGTATCCAAGAGGTCTTCCAAGGGTTTCTGTGCATGGATACTTTTTTCAAAGACAGTTGGCTAGCTACGTCACGATTGGCTAGCTACGTCACACCATTCAAATCTCCAACTTTCCTTAGCTTCTCTGATTTTTTAAAAACATTTTCTCGACGAACAGACCCGATTACCGTTATTCCTGAGCCATAGCTTTTGAAATAAAAAATAAAAAAAAATTGACCGAAATACCCCATTTTGATACAGTCGCGCATCTACGAAGACTTTTAAGGGCTAAATTAAAATTACAATTTTATATTGCCACTCTCAAATTACTTCCTTCAAAAAACAAACTGCGAAGGAGACAGTTCTCCCACTCTTCATACCAGTGCAGGAACTCCAGTACTGGAACAACTGTCAGCTGGTTGGTTACATCCATTTAAATATTTTAGAGTATCCCAAAATGTGTTCTGTTGAGATAATTTTGAATGTCGGGAAGAAGACAATTTCAGAATTCATTTTCTAGTAAGCACGAACGTTTAAACCACTGCATTAGTTCATCGATAGTAAAGCACTTTTCCCTTGAATCGGCTTCCTCTTGTTAGGTTGTGCTTTATCAAATACTTGACCTTATCATCTTATCTGCGCTGTCTTTGTCATTCTCCTCTAGTCGAGGAGAAACAATGACGAAGTTACTTAATCAACGGAGTTCTACTTTCTCGTAAGGACGACATTGTGGACCTCGGCGTACACCTGGACTCCCAGCTCTCCTTCTCCAATCACATTGCACAGGTGGCTTCCCGCAGTATGCATGCGCTGGGCTTTGTGAAGAGGAATTCCAGAGAATTCACCCAAGCATCAGCCCTAGTCACTCTTTACAAAACTCTCGTGCAGCCCATCTTGGAGTATGCATCGGTGATCTGGAGCCCTTACTACAACTGCCACACCCTACAAATTGGACGTATCTTCAGGGCCTTCCTTCGGTTCCTCGCTTATAAGCTCTCCTTTCCCCGCGAGAACATAGACTACCACGAGCTCGCACGCCGTTTCAACTTACTGTTTCCCCATAATCGTCGCTTGTGTTCTGATGTCTCTTTCCTCCATGGTTTGCTATCGGGGAGAATTGATGCTCCGGATCTCCTAGCTCGTGTCGGCTTCTTGTGTCTCGGCTCACGTTACGCTCTGCCACACCTTTTGCCGCCCCTTTCTCCTCTACGAATGGGGTATTTCAGTGGGTCGGAAATTCAGGTTTTTGACCTCTAATTTGGATTCAGCACCCTTGAAAACCTATAAACTCCAACTTTGATCCCAATGGTACTATAACATGTGGTAGAAAAATTAATTAAAGAGATCACGTTGTCATTGCTATCGTTTGAAAAAAAGGCGGGCCTCCCTTAACGCACACACACTTATGCCGCGTGCGTGTGTGAGTAGTATTTTGTAGTATCCAAGAGGTCCTCCAAGGGTTTCATTGCTTCCCTGTGCATGGATACTTTTTTCAAAGACAGTTGGCTAGCTACGTCACACCATTCAAATCTTCAACTTTCCTTAGCTTCTCTGATTTTTTAAAAACATTTTCTCGACGAACAGACCCAATTACCGTTATTCCTGAGCCATACTCTTTTGAAAAAAAAAATTGACTGAAATACCCCATTACCTCTACAATCGCCCAATGTGTCGCATTCCTCGCCAAGTAAACCTCTTCTCCACGTCCCCTCCCGTCATCGACATTGTGTCCTCGCCCCTCTCATCTATTAACACCTTGCACGGGGGAAAAAAAACGTGTTGGTCCCCTGTGGCGGAGAAATTTTTTTTCGCCGAAACGCTATAGCAGCAACATATATTAAAAAGTACATTTTTCCAAAAATTTTGACATAAAAAAAAGTTGAGAATTTATTCTCGGCGTCAACGTGACGCGGCCAGCGGTGGTGTCAAGTTGCTCCAGTTTGAATGGGAAATCAACCCCTATGTGAGTGGGTTGGCTTAGGCCGCCCGTCCACTGGACGCGAATTCTGGCGGCCTTTGCAAGGGAGATAGGTTGATGGTGCATAGAATGGGTAGGAATCAATCATGTACGACAATATAATACCTAGTTATTCCATACTTGGAAAGAGAACAAGTCTTCTCTTTTTTGGGAGCTTTGTAGAGTACTCTGGCAAAGATTCAAAACACAAAAACCGAGTGAAACACACAAAAAATCGGAGTCGAACCACTGTGTCTTTTTCACGATAACGAACTGAAAGTATGAAACTTATGAGAGGATTGAGCTGATTATTGACACAACCAACAATTAAACAATGTCGATCAACCTTAAAAAGAGTGAATTATTCCGTAAAAATGGATGAAAAATGTGAAAACATAAAAAAATTACCGGAGGAGCACACAAAGATAAGGTGTCACTTTGATAACTGCTCAATTGCCTTCAACCTCGACCGATTCAGCTCCGGATTGAACCGTTCAACTCATAATATGTTCATCTATCACGAAAAAATGCTAGAAAAGAGTGGAAACTGAGAACGAAAGAACAGGAGCAGATATTCTTGAACCTGTTTTGCGAGAGGTGTTTGCGTGACATAGACGCGGCCAGCCACATAGACCCCGGGATTTGCGTGACATAGACGTGATCCGCGTCCAACGTGTTAAGAGTGCTCTTTTCCGCCATCTCTGCTCCAAACCTCTACACGACCCTATCTAGCCCTAAAGTTTCATATTTCTGTAACCATTTGACTGTACACTGTTTGTTTTTTCATTCGTAATTGGGTTCGTCCCGTATTCACATAAATAAATAAATAAAAGTGTGAATTTTGTGGTGTTACTTACAAACGTTGGCAGTGTTTGAGTAGGCATCTATCCAATGGGGGTAATTTCTCATTAATGTAACTTCTAATGGTAACCATTGGCGCCCGAGCGGAGAATACATGAACTAATGCTGCTGGTACAGTTTAGAAATTCGTTGCCATTGCTAGTGGCGAGTCTTGGGCGTTGAGCTGGCCATTCACTAGCGCTACATATGGCGTGGCGCGTTGTTCCCCGAGCCAAATGGCGCGTGGAGAAATTGTCGGAGATTGGCTATGCCATTCACCAACACGCCACGCCACACCACACCACCCGTGCTGATCTGACTGCCACATTGTTGTGCAGTTACTTATTGCTTGTACGTACAATCTTGTCATGGACATTGATACTCTCCTGTGCTACAGTGGTTTGTCTCTACATCAAGAAGAAAAAACCCAAAAGTAAATGGGTGAAACAATGGATTCTCAAGAGAAACTAGTTGACTCGTGTGAACTTATTGAATGATCTAGTTCTCGAACCTGCTGACCGGAGAAATTATTTGAGGATCGATGAGGAGGTACTACCTGTCCTACTTCCTTTGATATCTCCACTGATTCAGAAGAAAGATACAAGCATCAAACAGTTATAACACGTGTCCTTGACGAATATTCTCAGATCAATGAATATTTGACAGCAGCACTTGAGGATACAGACAAGCTGGTGAGGTTGCATGAGGCACTGATGGAGAGTGGTGCTCCATTGTAAACTACGGATCAGCCGAGAGTTACTGAGACAGGCTTATTTGTGAGAGGGGAGTGAAGATATACGAAGGAACACATTTGAAGAAAGGAAGACGTGAGGAAGAAGAAACAGAGGCGGAACACATCAAACAAGCAAGTGCTATAAAAGAAGACAGATCAGTGACCACGCGGCTAGGCCACGGTCAGAGGAAGAGCAGACAGACAGACAGAAAGATACGTCCATGAGGAAATTTATCAGACCTCAAGAGAGGGGCTCGTGGCTACCCTGAGATTTATAGCTACATCAGGGATGAACTGTGAAGAGCCTTTTGGATTACTATTTTCAATAATGAACCTTTGGAATCGACCAAGAAAAATATTGTTTAAACCCCTCCCCTCTCAAAATTTGTTTAAAAAATATTGTTCAAGTTTCAAGGTACGTAGAATCAAGAAAATTTTGCCTTCTGTCCGCCGTAAGCGGCACTTTCCCTAGTTACCAAGGACCGATTTTGATGACATTTGTCATATTGGCTCCATTTGGGGTCTAGTTATGCCTCGATGCTTTTGTTTAATGTCAATCACTTCCAAGGATTGACAAATGAGTGAAATGTTCAAAACGCCCTTGTTGAAAAACATTCGATATGAAGGTATTGTTTTCTAATCAATTTAAAATACTTAGTATTGAATTTTTAGAATCGAATGAGACCACACAGGGCTCTGTAGGACCAACCGTTGGCTCTCTATGAGAACTTAAGAACTTACGATAAATCATAAAAACGAGTGTGAATCCCTAAACAGGCCGTTCGAATTTTAGCTGAACGAAATGCGACAACTCGAAATGAGTGTGAAGCGTTTATTCCTTCAAAATAAACTTGATTGTGAAGCGATAATATGGTTGGTAGGTAGTAACATGCAAAGCTGTGTTCTTTGCAAGAGAGCGATTTATACAGAAAAGTGATAAACCTGTGTGATAATTTGCAGGGTTTTTTGGATCACGGTTTAGGTTTAGCTTGGAGTTTCACAGTTTGGAGCGTTGGGGTGTCCGTGAATGGTGAATCCTGTCTGGCTTGGCACGTAGGCTTTCCCATTCACGTGAGATTGGCCGGCCCGCCAAAAGGCGAGGCACGGTGTATTTTGGACGGCCCAGATATCCGACCCAGCTGACCGCTCCAATTGTTGCAAAGCAAGTTATTACAGAGGCACTACAAATTCATTTAATGAAGTGGGTGTCCAGCAGCTGCGGCAGGCAGTTTCATCATCATGTTTATGAGAAGTTGGAGCAGTCTATCGCGGTGATTGTTTCGACGCTGCAAACTATGTCCTCCTCGATGTCATGATTCTGACTCGCTGTGACCTCGATGTCACAGTGATCAGCAATATGTTTGGACCAATAAGTTTCATTCGACTGAAATAAGGTTTCATTTGTTTGAAAAAAAGTTTTATTCGGTTGAAAAGAGGTTTCATTTGATTGGAACAAAGTTCCATTTGGTCGGTATAAAGTTTCATTTGATAGAAAAAAAGGTTTCATTTGATTGAAAAATGCTATGTATATGTCTCTTCGTCGGAAGACATGGTATTTGCAAAGGAACAACACTTCCGAATTGTAAGCTAATTTTGGTACTTGAGTATTAAACGGAGGCCACCTAACCTAAAGAAATATTTCGTACCGGATACCAACAATAACTACATAATTGGAAAGAACACACTTTAATAGATTTACAGGTGAAGTTTAGAATTAATCCGAGGAACTTCGCGTCATCATTTGGATAGCTATTTGGCAGAATACATGTGGCGATCTGATGTGACTGCTAGCGGCGGCGACGCTTTCAACTCCATCCTGACCGACATTGCTGCGTTCTGGGTTGCACAATGTCAGAACCAGGCGTCGGATTAATTCTAAACGTCACCTGTAAATCTATTAAAGTGTGTTCTTTCCAATTATGTAGTTATTTTTGGTATCCGGTACGAAATATTTCTATAGGTTAGGTGGCCTCCGTTTAATACTCAAGTACCCTAATTTTATTACCTAAAGAAACTTTACTATTTCAGAAACGGAACTCGAGTTAGCAATACTCCACCTCGGACAGCATTTACTACAAATTTGATACCAAAATGATCACATGACACCTCAAAGGTTCACACTCAAGCGAGCTACAACAATAACTGTTCAAACAGAAGTAGAGGAGGGTTTAACAGGTGCCCCCTCTCTTCTCTCAATAGTTTCAAAAAATTTTTAAAATAATAACGATTGTTTAAAATAACAATGTCAGTAAATCTGATGATATTGCAAGTAAAATGGTAAACATTCAATCGTGTTCAATCCGGGTTTGAGTCTTTGTTTTCATCAATCCATCACATATATTATAAAAACAAAAAGATTTTTCTGGTCTGAGCTCAGAAATTAAATTCTCTTACGAGAAAACATCTACACCTCCAGGCTAAATGGTAATAACTGATCATCATGGATCATCCTGGATCACCATTCATGCTGCGTAGGGCGTCATCTTGTGAAAGTGTGGAGTGACTGAAGGCCTGCATACGGAACTGAAGAACCGGATAAACGCATATGAAATGGAATACATCCTCGCAAGCTCTTAAATGGGGAATTTGCCTCATTTTTAGCTTCTGGAATTTCAAGTCAAATCCTATAATAGGGCCCTAGAATAACGTTTAACACCAGGAATACCCCAGGGAAAAAAATTACTGTAGAAGATAATGCCTAAACAAGTGAAGTGGTGTCAAAAAACACTGCAAAGATCGAGGAAAACTGATTACGTCACTCCCCAGGGTTCCTCGCGCAAAACTGCTCTGGCAAAGCGTAAAAGGAGTTTCGGCAAATAGTGTCAGAGAATTTCAATAGGTAGAGTTGTAGGGCCTTCGTGACCATATGAAACAATCCACTCAAATAACGTGATTCAAATATCAAAACTAACTGATATAGACACTAAATGAGAGAGGATGAAGACTAATAATGCTTGATCAACAAATAGGTAGAATCGTATTGTAAAAAAGAGTGAGTAAAATTGCTTCTAATCGTCACTTTCCTGTCTGGGTTCTTTCTGCCAGTTCGCAGTGCACTCGTGAGTTGTTTCATGTATGCTATCAGAGATAGCGCTGGTGTCGTAAGGAAAAACTTGTCACGGCACACACTCCTGGTACATTTAAAATTTCCATCTTCCTTAAATTCTCTAAATTTTTTGGATGCATTTCCGAGCAGCACACTGGAGTTTTCTTCCATATCAGTGAACCCTCTTTACAAAAAAATTAAAAAATTATGAGGCAAATTCCCCATTGCAGAGAGAACACTCATTCCTTGGGCTCGTTCCATATTTGTAACAGTCATGAAACATTCCTGGAAATGCCCATCTCTGATTATCGTTTTCTTTCCTTTTCAATTGCAGGTCAGACTCCATGAAAAGCGCAATCGCTTGTGAAATGTGCCAAGTGTACTTCGAGACCCCACAAGCCATCAGCTTACATCTCAAGACTGCAGTTCACAAGACGCGGGAGAAGCGTCTGCTGGGCTCCGTGGAAACCAACAATGACAACTACTACCGCTCTTGATCTCCACTTCCAAAAACAAACTCTCTCGTTCAATATTTATGTTAGTGATTCTATCATAACTCTACTGTCAGAACACTTGGACTGATACTGCATCACTCACAATTGACGAAACCAACAACATATGCCTTCAATATGTTGTCGGTAATCATTTATTGTGGCCTTTGTTTTTATTTTACTCGGTTGCAGAATTCATCTTGTTTTACTTGTAACATTTCTGTTCCTGCCTATTGAACACCTTATTTTATTGAATTTCGTTTCATACCTACGTTTGTGTTTTTATTATTAATGTGTATTAATTTTTTGTAACTCACGAAATCTTATTCCGATTGGGCAATATAAAGTTTGAGAATTTGAATTATCTATATTATATTTTGAGAAATTGACTTTGTATGAAAACGTTCTTGTTATATATATGTAAGTGATATTTCTTTTTAGGGCGTTATTCGTTACCAAAATGGGTATTATTATAATCATATATATGATATGTATGCATATAGTCCATGATGTTTTGTTCATTTTTTTGTGTTGACCGAACTTCAGGAAATAAATTTTGTTTATTGAAAAACTTATTGAATGTTGCATTGTGCCTCCAGATGATTGATAAAAGGGCAGAACTTGTCGGTTGTTGTTAAGCCAGAGCCGAAAATCGACAGTGGCAGGTAGAAGATTTTCCCTATCGGGTATGGTGGGGCTGCAGAGTAACACCCAGGAAGGCCAGTTTGCCAGCAGGGCTTGGGGGCTATTAAAAAAATGCCATTCATGCAGCATAAACGAATTTTCAAACCCCTATTTTTCGTCCCTTAGGAGTGACTGAACTCACCAAAAGCATCAGGGCACAACTAGACATGTACCAAACTTCATCCAAATCGATCCATGGTACCTACCTAAAGGCTCCATTCCTCTGGACGCGTTTATTGGCAGTTAGTGAGTAGCTTGTAAGCTCTCCCTGTGGATTCGAGTCACTTGTGCACTAGCGGGGGCTGCAGAGTACAACCCAGGAAGGCCAGTTTGCCAGAAGGGCTTGGGGGCGATAAAAAAAAATGCCATTCATGCAGCATAAACGAATTTTCAAACCCCTATTTTTCGTCCCTTAGGAGTGACTGAACTCACCAAAAGCATCAGGGCACAACTAGACATGTACCAAACTTCATCCAAATCGATCCATGGTACCTAAAGGCTCTGAATGAGTTTATTGACAGTTGGTGAGTAGCTTGTAAGCTCTCCCTGTGGATTCGAGTCACTTGCATACTAGCAGTCAGTGCCTAATAGAGTTCCTAGTGGGTTTGGTTTGGCTTAGATATGGCGTGACGCATCACCCACACACTCAATCTGGCGCCATATTAAAGAGTTCCTAGTAGGTTTGTTTCAGCATGACGTAGCCGGATCGTCCGCCATGTTTTCAATACGGCGCGCCAGATTGCCCCCTAGTGACGTAGGTATCCAACCGTAATATTACAGTGCCGGATCGGATTCAGCGCGTTCTTATCACAAAACGGCGCTGGATTGAGAGTGCGTTCTTATAAAAATACGGTGCCAGATTGAGAGTGTGTGTGTGTATACGCTGTATCCAAATCCACTAGGAACTCTGTATTGTGATAAGAATGCAACGTAACCGACCCAGCGCTGGAATATTACGGTAGAATATGTCACTAGGAGCCAATCTGGTGCGCTGTATTGAACATTCCCCATCCAACTCTCACACTGGAATTGAGCCTTTAGTTTTGATAGACCTTTTCTGACATGTCGAGGTTTCCACTGAAGTATTCTAAGCATAAATAGAACTGGTATGTTCAATTTCACTACTGGAATGTTCAATTTTACTTATTGAAAAATGTCAACGAGTTAGATCGAACACTGCTCAAAACATTGATGGCACAAAAACACTGGCTTCAATAAATCGATTGGAAAAACATCGAAACGGATGCCGCATGGCCTAATGTTTTAGCAAATCAATTAAACCCCAACAATTGAGGATATTAAGTAGGTATACTAGATAGTAATCATTTAAAATTTAGGTAATTAATTTCTTCCGAAACCCAATTGTAACAAATACCTATTGAATGGAATGACTTTTTATTTTACTACAAATGGAAACGATCAAGTAATAAATCAGTTATATTTTTTATTAAGAAATTTCCATAACTATCAGTAAATCAAAATAACATATTGTTAAGTAAGGCATGCATTCCAGGGGACATCCCATTGGATAAGCGGTAGATCAATGTAAACCAGTTGGTAAGCGATAAAACTGTTTCACTCGATGTAATTTATTTAGTATTTCAGGCAACAAATAGTGGTTTGTAGCATCGACTTTGAAGGGCTTTTGAAAATCCTTGATCTACGATACCCAACACAAATTCGAGTTCACCCCCCCCTTGGTGCCAGGTCTGGCACTAAAGCGGAAATACGTCGTAACGTTGAACTTTCATCTATTAGTTTTGGTAGGCAGTTTATGGTGTCCTGGCACCATGGTGGTAAAGGGAATAATTCATGAAAATCCGAAGGTGTAATGAGAATTTTTCCTCAATAGGGTGTGCGCCTGGGTAGGAAAAACTGTTTATTGTTATTTTTAATCTAAGGTAGACCTCATTCTTAGAATTTTGGTACCAACCGCAACATTCTAGCGTGTGTAAATCTTTTCCTATGAATTTTTAAAGTTTCGACCGTTTATGACGTCACAGTGGGCTAGGGGTTCCACCCAGGCGGGAGGGGCGCATGACGTCATAAACGGTCGAAACTTTGAAAAATCGTAGAACCAGATCAACTCACGCTAGAAGGTCGCGGTTGGTGCCAGAATTCTCAGGATGTAGTCTACTTTCGATTAAAAATCTAAAAAAAAATCAAGGCGCACCCCCCATTTCAAAGCTTGGGTACAATTAGTAAGCTGTAAAGGAGCCAAAATATTTTTAAATCGGATAGTTTGTGAATATTATCCCCCCACTCACCCCCTCCCCATGCAAATTTTGGTACTCTTGTGAAATAGTGTGCAATTTTGGAAAATTTTCGAGTCGAACAAAAAAAGAAACACGCAAGTCGGTTGGAAATTGAGGCCTGGGCAGACGACTCAAGATTTTGTCACAGACATACACCTATGGTTTTTTTTCGCGGATTTGGATTCAGAATGGTCTAAAACAGATTAGTGTGTGGTAATTTTTTTTCTGTTGATTGTTGTCCAACTTTACCAAAATCTTACTGAGGGTCATCCTAATGATGAGTCGAAAATTTTCCTGGAGTCCATGCGAGATTAAAAACGTGAGGAAGGTTATCTATGAAGGACATTCGAAGAAACATTAATTAATATTAATTCGTTCCCATACTACTTATAATTATTATTCTATGGCAGACAAAAGAAGAAAATTATTTCAGTTCGTTTCTTTTCTCAAATTTCATTTATCGATATACAGGAAGAAAGTATCGATACCTCCGATATTTTAGTTAAAATCTACTCCTCGACTTATTGATAACACCGAGTCAGATCTTCGATTTTTCAAAAACGATATCGATATCGTTCTACCAGCGCCGATACTCTGTGCTACTGTAATAGCGCGTTTTCCTGGTGGAGGCCGATTGAATTTATATTTGAAAACCCACTAAAACAGTCCTTGCGCTTACAATCTAGTATGAATGCGAGTGCACTTACCGTGTTTCATGAATGGTAGGTAGCGGTTGGCAGTGAACGGCGTCGGTATCGTTGACTAGGTGTTTCCTTTGGGAACACCGAAAAATGATTTCCTACGTCGGAAGTGACCAAGGTAAGTATAGATCTTTATAACTTTTACTAGTATTACGTGTTTGTGTATAATTTGCTTGTTATATGACTCTAACTATTCTCCTTAGTTTCAGGTACTTCAGGACTTCGTGAAATCGGGTAAGTGAACAATCCTTTACTACTGCTCAAGTGACTCTACTTCCGCTCTGGTTAAGGTGAGTAATTCAGGTAAGTATTTAACCACTTTATGTTATTCTGATCCTATTACGCTCCAGGAAACTGTTCAGGTATGTATTCAATGACTCAACAACAAGTATAGGAACGAATGATAAAACTTCTATTTAATGTATAGAATTCAGCAATCAATCAAAGAGATGGTATAAAACAATAAAACTCAATAGTTTAACTTCGAGATAGTAAGGTAAGTATTCGGTACAGATATCTCCCTGATGGGGGTTAACCTCAAATGACCACGTGGTGGGTCGTGTTTTGGAACAAGATGTTATCAAAAGTAAAATCAAAGACCACGTGGCGGGTCGTGTTTCGGAACAACATGTTATCGAATTCAAGCAAAATCAAAAGACCACGTGGTGAGTCGTGTTTCGAAACACAGTGTTATCGAAATCAAATAAAGTCCTTTGGACAACGAAAAATACAATTTAACTAGATCCTAGGAGGAACTTTGCAAAAACATATACAATAAGAATTTAAATTTACCGTATTGACTAATTTGAGAGAGAGAGTTCTTTGGGAAGTCCTTTGGGAGATTGCCAGGGTCATCCAGTATCTTCGTTGGAGTACTTGGGAGGGTGAGTTCGTACACCAATGTCTGCGGTGGCTCGAGGATCTGGTTCCAGTTGATCAAAGTTCGTAAGGTGGGCTCTAATTCAACAAAAATCACTGACTATCTTCAATACTGTCCATCACTGTTTGACTAGTTATGTTATCGGCAACTTCAACCCGTTCCGTAACATCAACTTGGGGTGGGCTCTAATACAAAGTGAGTGGTCAGAAGCTCCGTTCAGACACGACTGATGCTTCTGCAAGGTGTTGCCCCAGCCGCATCCTCCCCCACGTGACCTTCCCCCACTCTGCTATTGCTCTGTGCCTGCCTGTGAGGTGCTGCTTCCTGGTGGTGCGGTTGCTCCCTCTACTTCCATGCGCTCACCAGTATATGGAAGGCCCCTCTTCAGTTTTAGTTTCGGGATAGCAGCTGGTGGTCTCTGTGGTAGCCCGCCACACTACCAGGACTAGGGATGGGACATCGAAGTGAAGGAAGGAAGGAAGGAAGGAAGGTAGGAAATGAGCAACCTCTTCAGGTTTTCTCCCTTGATTCTAACTAATTGACAAATGAATTATATTTCCCGCTTTTTAAAAACATCGATTTTTTTATGATGTTTTGTTAATATCGACGTTTCTATGAAATTGCTTTTATCCGTGTGACGTCACACAGAATGGATGTATCGATTCTTCGACTGATCGAACGGTTATTCGAATCTCGCTGAAAGGCGGCCATGTTGACTCCGTTGTAAACAAATATTGTATGGACGCTTTTTAATTTTGCCAATTTATGCGGTTATTAGTTGCTCTTCTCGTCCCGGAAGCGGTGTTTAATTTTTTGGTTTGCCAAAAGTGATTAGAAACAGTGTGGAAAGACAAGAGAACTTTCCGAAAAAATGAGAATATCAGCCGTTTGGTGTCGCTGATTCCCAGCATTCCTGACAACCATGTTCAATGAACTGACTGAATTCCCGTTGTTGTAAACAAAGATTTTTTCATTAGGCATGCCAATTTGTGCGGTGTTTGGCTCGTAGGGTATTCTGTACATAAAAATAGGTAGGTACTATATAAGTTTTAAAAAATACCTAAAAACCTTGCTATCTGTACTTCGATCTGAAATTTGAAAGAAAAATTCACTACAGACCTCAGTTTGGAAGTGAAATTAATGAGGCCACCACGGTGCCAAAACGTTCATGGCACGACCACTACATATGGATGAATGCAACCATAATAATGCGTTAGTGTTGTTCTTCAACGTACAAGTCAACTCATGGGGCCAGTTATGACTCCATTGCATGTTAATCTATCCATATTCGAACCATACAACGGAGTAAACGTTTAGGTCAATATATATATGAAGGGTACAGGGGAAAAATGATAAAGGTCACAGCGGAATCTCTTCGCTCTCGTTAAAAACTATGAATGTCCAAAGACCCTCACCTCAGCGTTTTTCCCATAATACTAAACTTTCAAAAGCTCACAGAACTGGACTTTCATAGTTTTCAACTGGTTGAAAGCACTTGGAATAGTTCCGATGATAGCCTACAAGATAGCAGCACAAACAACAAAATCCTTATTTTGGACGTTCAGCGTTTTTCCCCTGTAGCCTTGATATGGAACCTAATTTTGAAAATTTGCTCATACAATACTGCTTCATGGCTCGAAGTAGGGTGCGTGCTAGAGTCAGGAAAGTGGTTTATTATAAATTATTAATTGAAAGTAGAGCCCTCACTGAGAGTTTTGGTATCAACTGGATTCTTCTATGATGAGTAGATCTTTTCCCATGATTTTTCAATGTTTCATAACCTTGATAACCTGGGAATACCTTGCATGAGACGGATTTCACATGCCCTTAAGTAACGAAGTTGTGCGCATCCAAAGATTTGCAGCACTTCAGTTGCTTCAGGGATATGAAATCCGTCTTCAATACAAAATACTCCACGAGATCTTCGCGAGCTATGTCAGGAAAATCGTCGTCTAAACCACCGCAGAGACGTATCTTATATTCATACCTTCTCAGGTCGTCACCTGAGAGTGAACACACAGGGTTTGTTCGGTGAGGCAGTCCCGGGCAGTCCAGGGCTGACCACGCCCACTTTTGGCCGTTCGGAGAGGACCAGTGTAGTCCCGGACGAGAGATTTGCCGTTCGGAGAGGCAGTCCAGGGTAGTCCAGGGTCGTCCGAACTTACTCCAGATTTCAGCGAGAGTAGAGTCCGGCGCATGCGTATTGCACTTTTTTCTCCCGCTCCTCACCTCTCGGGTTTAAATGACAACAATCTTTAGAGAATTCAGAAGTTTTTTGATAATCCAATTATGATGTCGGCTGATTCTTCTGATTGCGAAAGTGACGTGATGAGTGTGGTTTATTTTTTTGGACGATGATGTCGAAGACATTTTCATTATCGAATTGATTTATCGGAGATTGAGGCTGAAGAACCAAAGCTACATTCAACAAGTTGTGTTGGAATTTGATGATCAACACTTCGTAGAGTAGCTGGTACGAACACTCCCTCGATTTTTCTGCTCAAGCAGGTTTGTCATCTTTCAGTTTTCCTACTGTCGATACATACTTACATCAAACTATAAAAATATTCATTCTGTTCTTCATTATTTCATAATATTGTCCACTTATAGGTCCATACGGAAAGCTGAGTGCCCAACATCGGAGTTCTGATATTTTTGTGGCCTACCTACCTACTGTGGGCACCAAACTGCGTCGTTCTGGAATGTTGCTGACCGCTTCGACCTAAATATCTCTTAGCACATGTGGAATAAGAAAAGTGGAATTGAAAACTAGTATTGTAAAGTAACAGTAATTATATTAACCTCTATTCATAAAACAATTAAAGACCCGGAACTTTGAAATTGAGTATGAGTAGCTTAGGAAATACGATTTTGGTAAAGAAGCATAAATCTGTATATACGTTCAATTTAGTTTCTTAATTTTGTTACCATTGTTCTGTCTCTATTTGAAATTATACCCATCGGTCAAGTCAAAAGCGTTTTACTTTCATTTTTCTTTAAATACAAGCGTCTTGTCGAAAATGGCCTTCCCTTTTGTATGACTCTACCTGTACCTACTCTTAAGAAAGCTTCACTTGGTAAAAAGGGTGGTTTAAGACACCTCTTCGAAGAATTGGTAGCAGTGGAATCATCACATCAATTCACAGTAAGTAATTTTGTACTACTTGTGTAAAAATTCGTTAATTCGTAACCCATAACTTCAGCTCGTAACTTAACTTCAATTTAAAGTAGTTTTACGAAGCTCCAGTCGCAGTTTCCATTTGGGGGAATAGGAAACTTTAGAAATAGGCAGCTAACCTCATTTTAGAAGCATTTATTCTTCCTATACAAAAAGGAGTAAAATCAATAAGAAGTATTAATAAATACGTCTATAAATTAATAAATCTTAAAATAAAATCGCAATAAATTTCACATCTCTCTGGCATGGATATTTTATACGTATGAAATATCCATGCTTCCAGTGCTGTCCCATGTGCGTTCGGACAACACCAAATCTCGGACAGTCCAGGGCGACTCTGTGACGTCACGAGTCCTGGACTGCTCCAGTCCTGGACCGTCCAGGACTGCCTGACCGAACGAACCCACATACTGAGTATGGAATTTCTTGTCAGACATCTAACCCACAAGGGAGTCATAATAATAACGATTAAATAATTGCTTTTAAAGAATATTATCACCATCGTTCTGTTTACATACCAAGAAACTTGGTATGTAAACAGAATGACCTTGCTGGATTGGAGCGCAAATGGCGCCCCTTCACGACCAGCTGATCGGGTCAGAGAAGGTTATGTTTGATATCGAAAATAATCGATTATTGAGTCTCGAGGATAAAACGAATATCGACATCGATGTTCTCCGTTCGATGTCCCATCCCTACCTGCCAGTCGTCGTCCCCGTCGAGGGAAAACATCGATGTCGATGTCCAAAGAATCATCGATATCGATAAAACATCGTAAAAAATCGATGTTTTTAAAAAGCGGGAAATTAATTCATTTGTCAACTAAGGGCCCGTTTATCAATTGGAAAGGTATACTCTAGGTAAGCCTCAGATAGTTACCTCGACTTTACCTATGCCAAGCGGTCAACTTTGTGGGGTCGTTTATCAATCAACATTTATCCCTCAGGTAGCTCTTCCTCGGGTAGGTATTCCCCAGATAACTTGGTCTGAGGGAAAAAGTGGTACCATCACAACAACGCTGATTCCCCCACATTTTAGCATTTCAACACTGGTTTTTTCATCCTTTTTTGTAGGTTTTTCAGTAAAATAGTAGAGGTTAGACAATCCCTGCGAAGTCTATTTTGTTTAAAATCCGAGTTTTCTCATTTTTGTTCGCGGAAAACGTCTGAAACTTCTGATGGTAAGTACCTTCTATTTTTGAAATACTATTTTTCTACTGATTTTATCATTTTTAATAATAAATGTATGATAGCTACAGGTATGATTCAGGCGTTAAATGAAGCTGATTACAATCTATTCAAATTTCTCTCTTTACTTCTATCTAAAATCAGTAGTTTTGCGAATGAGAGGCTCAATACACTGCCTTTAAACAAAAATTTCACTGTTTGGATAAAATTACCCATTTTTAAATTGCTGAATCTCCTTTATTATCCAACCTATGGAGCTCAGGTTGATCTAGTTGAGCTCAGGGTTAATGTACTTTGGAAAGTTACTGCGCATAAATTATTAATATTATCATAGATTAGAAGTTGAAATTAAAAAACTGAAGAAAAAATTTCACAGTTTTTAGTGCATTATGGGGTCTTAACAACATACAGAAAAATCGTAGATACCTACCCCCCGATGTTTGGCATTTTTTGTATAAATTGACTGGTCTAAATGTCTAAACTTGAAATCAATTTTCTCGTAATTTATTTTTGGGACATAGCACCTTCTTTCACTTGTATTTATTTATTAATAAATGATTTATTTGATAATAGAACTGTAAGCCGCAAATTGAAAAGGGAATGGTTTTTAGTAAATAAAGAAATTTTGAAAATTTGGTATGGTAGCGTGTTTTTGCCTGAGGGGCGTACCCTTCCCAACCTACGATCCACAAATTATCTCGTCTGAACCAACCTACTTTTGGAGGTACTCAAGGTGAAATCAACAACAACCAGTTGAGGAACCATAAACATCTATAATTAAGAAAATAGGAATTTCAGCATTTCACAGGATAAATCAATCCACATTCATCACAGGTAACGTCAAGAATAAAGAAAGTTGTCACTTCGTGACCAAAACCATAAACATAGGTATGTATCTTCAAGGTACGGGTATCGGTGCCCTACTGGTACCCAACGAACAGAAACAAAGGTACGTATATTGATTGACCACGTGGGGGCCACAGAACAAAATATAAAGTAATTCAATAAACGTCAAGAAATTAAGGAAAATATGCTCCTGGAGTTCAACAGTACCTTCAGGTAAGTATTTAAATGAACAATTTGGGACGCGAGGTCCAAGTCAAGTACCTCAACTCCGAGGTAGGTAAGTATTACAGAAATCTCAGGTAAGTTAATTATAAGAAAAGATATTTAGTGTGTAAGCAACAGGTAAGTATCAACCCCGTTACTTTAGAAATAAGAACGTAGAGTTATCCAACGGGACAAGATCAACTATCAACAAGGTAAGTGAGAAACACATGTGAAGACCTAGGCGTCATGAAGAAACGCAGATCGACCAGGTAAGTTTTAGAATTTAAGAAATGGTAAGTATATTACTTTAAGTTGCTTTTAGCTTTAAGATTTTACAAAAAGAATTGATTAAACCGGGGTGGAAGAAACACCGCGGGGACTTACAACACGCTTGATGCGATATCAAGGTACGCACACGCTACCGCCGCTACGCGTCGGTACGGGTGGTGACTAGTACGATTTACGAAATTTAAACAGAAATTAATACTCTTTGATAACAGAAATTTGGCAAGAAATGTCATACAGTGCGTGTCCAACGATATTGAAGTGGTACTTTACCGTAGCTTCTCTGGAACTTCGTCTGACGAGGAAAAACGTAGTGTGTAGAAGACGGTCCCGAAGGGGTCTTTATGGAGAGAAATTTTGGGTTTAGTTTTGCAAATCAGGCAAGAACTCAACAAGTCTTTACGATTCAATCAATGTCCTTTCACAATCACCGGGGGAAATATCCCAAACTCAAATCCACTGACTAGCACAATTGGCTCTAAACAAACGATCCACTCTACCTACAATTGAGGCGTCCTTGGTTCACGTCGAGACAGAACTGACTCGTCCACGCGCAGGGGGTCAGCGCTCCCCTCTCCGCAGCTCTCCTCCTCCTCCACTGCCTCTCCCATCACTACCCCGACCTCCTCGAAGGCTGTGGAGGGCGGTTTTTCCGCGCCTTTTCGAATTGGCGGCTTACATAACCCCCCCCTTCTCCGGGAGCCGTCGTCCTCGACGGTGGATCTCTGCTCAGCGACGCTGGGTATGGGGAGGGCTCGGCCGGGGTACCGGCGTGTAAATTCCACTTCGTACCGGGTACGCCTGCAGTGGCTACAGGTGGGGGCCACCCCCCGCATGCGGCGGGTTGCACTGGTCCATCAACTGTCCTCGTTCGTGCCTCTTTATCAGTCGCTCCCAGAAGGCCTTGCAGGAGGCGCACCTGAACCCTCTCATGACTGTGGGTGGCCGCATGCATATGGGGCAGAGGTCTCCCTTCGATGTGGTCCTGTTCTTGCTCTCCATTCCGTCGACTTTCTTCATGGCTGGGGTAGGGAAACTAGTAAGTCCGGGATTTGGACGACCTTTAAGCGGTACCGAAGAAGTGGAGGCGGTCTCAGAATAGCTGGGGTCCTGGTCTTCATTTTCGTCGCCAGACTCCTCCGCCGAGGTATCCATCCCCTCCTCGGGGGTTACAGTTCCCTGGTGGCCTCGCTTTCCTGCTCGTCGTTCGTGGGTCTGTTTATGGGCCTTCTCTAGCGGTACGGTAGGTCTGGCGTTCAATTGCACCATCATGGTATCCAGTTCTCCAGTAAGACTGCTAATCCTTTCCTTTGCTCCCTGTAACGCCTCCTCCGCGATCGCGCATCGAGCCCTCCATCCCGCTACCTCCATCTCATGCATCCTCCACTCCGGCAGCAGCGCAGCCAGGTTCTCCAGGCCCTTCATTCCGGCTTCGTAAAATGAGTCCAGCATCGCATGATTTTCAGCCTGCTTCATTACCTCCATAGCCGCAGCCACCACCTCCACGTTCTCGATGGCCTCGCGCTCATGTCCTCTCGAGCCAGTTGAGTCATTCAAGGCGGAACGGGTCAGGCATTGTTGGCACGCCCCGTCATAAGCCCGTCTCACACGTCGCACCGACGGTAGGGTACGAGATAGTGGCGCCTCGTCCTCTGCCGGCTGCACCTCGGAGTTCCTCCGACTCTCCATCTCCTATTGGGTAAAAGAAAACAGTTCCAGGTTAGTTGAGTCCTCTTCTGCCTTCATCCTCCTGTACCTTATCGTTTCCTACCTAGCACTGTATGACTGCCATTAATCTTTTATTATGTTCTTTTCCAGTTCTGCTCCTACTGTCACCATCCTTGGGTCTCCACTTAAAGGTAAGTTAACACGTGTTTATATAAATCTATATACATGTATATTTTTATTATCATTATTATAATTACTACGTTCATATATATATTTTTTTTTTTTTTTTTTTTTTTTTTTTTTTTTTTTTATTTTAGTCACCGTACCCGTCTACATCACCCCGTACCCTGCACGAACCCCAGCCAGCACCCCCTTCTCATGTAGCTTTTTGTAGTCACGGGGCGGGCGAGCTCGCAAGAAATACGTACCCTCGCCCGTACCTGTCTCGCTTCCCCCTCCCGTCTCCATTAATGCTGGATCAGTCGATGGGCTTTTGGTAGGGGTATCTTCCGTACCTTCGTCCGGCCCGTCTAACTCCTCCAAAATTTGGCGGTCAGCTTCCTCGTTCCAAGCGTCATCCAGCTCCCAATTCTTCTCACGTTCCAGGGGTTCCTCAGGTACCCGTACCTCGGATGTAGTTCTCTCATCCGGTTCCTCCAGTACGGCATCATCGGGCACGCCGTTCACCATAGCTGGCTTCAGTCTGTTTATATGGACCACTTGTTGGCGAGCCCCCAACAAGTCCTGAATTTCATAATTTACGGCCGAAATTACCCTCTTCACTCTCCAGGGCCCAGACCAGGGACTCCAAAACTTCCGGCATTCCCCGGGGGGTAGGTGCATTTGTTTCAGATACACCCGATCTCCCTCTCGGTACTGCCTCGTGCTTCGTCTGCGATTTATCCGGTCCGCTTGCTGTTTCCATGCCCGATCCAAACACCTCTTGGCTATCCTTCTTGCCTCCATTAAGGTGCGCAACTCGACTGAGCGATGACCATCGCTGGGTCGGGTCCACTCGGTTGCATTTGGGAGGCGCAGCTCCCTTCCGTAAGTCAAGAAATTTGGAGAGTACCCCGTGCTTTTATGTGGGGTGGCTCTGTAAGCCGCCAACACTATGGGCACCATTCGTTCCCAGTCTCTAGTCTGTCGGACCACTTTCGCCATTATGTTAGCGAAGGTTCGATGGAACCTTTCGCACACCCCGTTCCCCTGTGGGTGGTATGCTGTGGTTTGCACTTTGGTGATCCGCCAAGTCTCACAGAGTTCCTGAATGAGCTCAGAGGTGAACCCCGTACCCCTATCAGTCACCAATCTCCGGGGTACCCCGTGGTAGGGTATGTATCGTCCTACCAACACGCGAGCGACCGTTTCAGCCGTTGTGTTGGTTACCACATATGCCTCGGCAAATTTGGTGTAATGGTCCACCATAGTTAAAACATACTTGGGGCCACCAAGCGTCACAAGTGGTCCCACGAAGTCCATACCCACCACCTCCCCGGGTGCCGAGGGTATCAATGGTCGCTGGATCGGGGCCGATGGATGTCCCGGCGCATTCCTTCGTTGGCACGGCTCGCACGCGGCGATGAACTCCTTCACGTCCCTCCGGATCTTCGGCCAATACCCCACCCGACGCACCAGTCGTTCCGTCACTTCTGCCCCCGGGTGCCCAGCCCAGGCACTACCATGACACGACACCAGCACCCATTCCCTAATTGTTACGGGAATCAGAGGTACTCGTCCTTTCTCCCCCTCGACCTCAACAGGGATAGTCCACACCCCGTCCTCCCGTTGCACCCTATCCCGGTGTTTCGTAATCATGCCCTGCACCCACGGGTCCATATCCTGCGCCGCCCCCATCAACGGTTTAGGGACTTCCACATTGACCGCAGCCACGTGCATCCGGCTTAATCCGTCAGCGTGACCCATGTTCGCGCCGGGTCGGTACCGCGGCTCAAAGTCGTACTCCGCCAGCCTCAATGTCCACCGACCAACCCTCGAGGTTGGGTCCCGCAGTCTCAGCGCAGCAGTCAGCGCCATATGGTCCGTCTCCAAAATAAATCTCCTTCCCAGCAAATACTCCTGATAGTGTCTGCATGCCCAAACCACCGCCAACAGCTCCCGCTCAGTTGCCGAATACCTAGTCTCCGCGTCATTCAGCTTTCGGCTCGCAAACGCCACTGGTCGTTCGACGTCCCCACATTTCTGGGACAGCACCGCTCCCAGCGCGCTCTGAGAGGCATCGGTGGCCAGTATGAAGTCCTGGGTCAAGTCCGGGTAAATCAACACCGAATCGGATAAGAGAGCCTCCTTCAACGTTTCGAACGCCTTACCCTGCGCCTCTCCCCATTTGAAATCAGTTCCCTTTTTGAGGAGTCCAGTCAGTGGGGCCGCCATGCCCGAAAATCCAGGCACAAAACGGCGGTAAAAACCCGCCAGCCCCAAGAAGGCGCGCACCTGACTCGCTGTAGTGGGAGTGGGGAACTCTCGTACCGCCCGTATCTTCTCCGGCTCCATACCGACCCCTTCACTGGTGATGCGGTGTCCCAGATAACTTGTTTCCTGCTGTAGGAACTCGCACTTGCCAAGATTAGCTCGAAGACGGGTCTCCCTAAGTCGCTCCAACACTCTCGTCAAACTATCCAGGTGAGCCTCCAACGTCGGCGAAAATACTATGATGTCATCCAAATAGACCAAACAATCGTGACCAATCAGTCCGTCGAGAGCATTGTTCATTGCCCGCTGAAAAGTTGCGGGTGCATTCCGAAGGCCAAAGGCCATACGAGTGTACTCAAAATGGCGTCCCAAGACTGAGAACGCCGTTCGCTCAATGGAGTCGGGGTGCATTTCCAACTGATGGTACCCCGACACAAGATCAATCTTCGTAAAGTACCGGCACCGCCCCAACATCGATATGGTGTCCTGCAAATTCGGCATAGGGTAGGCGTCCGCCTTAGTCAACTTATTCAGACGTCGGTAATCTATACACATACGCCATTTTTGGGGTTCCCCCTCCGGTGTCTTTTTCTTAACCAAGACCACCGGGGCCGACCACGGACTCTTTGAGGGTCGGATTACCCCATCCTCCAGCAACCCATGGAGCTGCTCCTCCACCTCCTCCCGGAGGGCGTGGGGTATCGAATACGGTCTCACATGAACGGGTTCCGCCTGTCCGGTGTCAATGACGTGTTCCACACCCAATCGACATCCATCCCGGTCGGGTTTATCAAAAACCTCCTCGAACCGGTGAAGGATCTCTCCCACTCGGCTCCGCTGTCCCTTGTCCAGATGTTGCAGCTTAGTTACCAATTCGGTCCGGGTATCGGGTCGTTCCTGGTCCCATCGTTCCATAGGCATCTCCTCCGCGTCCCCAGCCGCATCCCCCGGGTCGTCACCAAGCACCGCCCCAATCCTTCGGAACTCGATGTCCCCAATTGGGAGTCTCGTCACCGGGCAACCCACACTCTCGACCGTCCCCTCAATTTCCAACCCGATGCTCCCGCTGGTTTCCCCATCAGCGTCTGCCACATTCCTCCTCCGTTCGGCCGTCGACACCTCCGCCCGTCGTTCAGGGATGGGCATCTCCATGCGCGGCTCATCCATAGGCACGTTCATACCCGGCTCAACCTCGGGTTCCTCCAGGTGCGACACGAGTTGCCGTACCTTTGCACCCGGCTCAGCCACGGATACCTCCACGTGAGGCACGAGTTGCGGAGCCTCAGTATCCGGCTCAGCCACGGTTACCTCCACGCCCAGTTCGGGGGTGGCCACGTCCAGCCTCGGCTCGACGACGGTCAAACCAACCCGAGCCACCTCCGACTCCCTTCGGCGATCCGCGACCCCGCGGCGCGACGCCACCGTAGCCTCTCGCCTATCCGGACGGATCAGAAGCGGTACCTTCTTCATAAGGTCCAGGCCGAACAGGTCGAGGCCGTTTCCTTCCTGAGAAAACACCAGAAAAGTATGCTTGGTCACAGTCCCGCACACCTCCACCGTCAGTTCCTGTTCACCACAGAAGTTCAGCCGATTTCCATCCGCTCCCCACGCCATAGCCTTAGTGGGTCTCAACAGCGCACCACCCACCGGTTTCGCCAACACCGAGATTGCCGCACCAGTGTCCACGATCAGCTCTCGGGGTTCTCCATCCAGGGTAACGTCCAACCTTATTGGTTGCTCCATCTGGTAGCGTACCATGGGCACATGCCCCATTGGATACGCGGGAGGTTCTCTCTGCGCCGCTTGAGTCGCGTCCTCAATAGCTGGCACTTTTGTACCTCGGGGATGGGACACCGGGGTTAACAACTTCTTTTTGTGGCAGTCGGTCTCGAGGTGCTCCCTCACTCCGCAATAGTCGCAGTAGATGGTTTTCTGGGGGTTGTTCCCACAGTCCACCGGAAAATGCTCCATACGGTGAGAAGCTCCGTTCAGACACGACTGAAGCTTCCGCAAGGCGTTGCCCCAGCCGCATCCTCCCCCACGTGACCTTCCCCCACCCCGCTATTGCTCCGTGCCTGCCTGCGAGGTGCTGCTTCCTGGTGGTGCGGTTGCTCCCTCTACTTCCATGCGCTCACCAGTACATGGAAGGCCCCTCTTCAGTTTTAGTTTCGGGATAGCAGCTGGTGGTCTCTGTGGTAGCCCGCCACACTACCAGGACTAGGGATGGGACATCGAAGTGAAGGAAGGAAGGAAGGAAGGAAGGTAGGAAATGAGCAACCTCTTCAGGTTTTCTCCCTTGATTCTAACTAATTGACAAATGAATTATATTTCCCGCTTTTTAAAAACATCGATTTTTTTATGATGTTTTGTTAATATCGACGTTTCTATGAAATTGCTTTTATCCGTGTGACGTCACACAGAATGGATGTATCGATTCTTCGACTGATCGAACGGTTATTCGAATCTCGCTGAAAGGCGGCCATGTTGACTCCGTTGTAAACAAATATTGTATGGACGCTTTTTAATTTTGCCAATTTATGCGGTTATTAGTTGCTCTTCTCGTCCCGGAAGCGGTGTTTAATTTTTTGGTTTGCCAAAAGTGATTAGAAACAGTGTGGAAAGACAAGAGAACTTTCCGAAAAAATGAGAATATCAGCCGTTTGGTGTCGCTGATTCCCAGCATTCCTGACAACCATGTTCAATGAACTGACTGAATTCCCGTTGTTGTAAACAAAGATTTTTTCATTAGGCATGCCAATTTGTGCGGTGTTTGGCTCGTAGGGTATTCTGTACATAAAAATAGGTAGGTACTATATAAGTTTTAAAAAATACCTAAAAACCTTGCTATCTGTACTTCGATCTGAAATTTGAAAGAAAAATTCACTACAGACCTCAGTTTGGAAGTGAAATTAATGAGGCCACCACGGTGCCAAAACGTTCATGGCACGACCACTACATATGGATGAATGCAACCATAATAATGCGTTAGTGTTGTTCTTCAACGTACAAGTCAACTCATGGGGCCAGTTATGACTCCATTGCATGTTAATCTATCCATATTCGAACCATACAACGGAGTAAACGTTTAGGTCAATATATATATGAAGGGTACAGGGGAAAAATGATAAAGGTCACAGCGGAATCTCTTCGCTCTCGTTAAAAACTATGAATGTCCAAAGACCCTCACCTCAGCGTTTTTCCCATAATACTAAACTTTCAAAAGCTCACAGAACTGGACTTTCATAGTTTTCAACTGGTTGAAAGCACTTGGAATAGTTCCGATGATAGCCTACAAGATAGCAGCACAAACAACAAAATCCTTATTTTGGACGTTCAGCGTTTTTCCCCTGTAGCCTTGATATGGAACCTAATTTTGAAAATTTGCTCATACAATACTGCTTCATGGCTCGAAGTAGGGTGCGTGCTAGAGTCAGGAAAGTGGTTTATTATAAATTATTAATTGAAAGTAGAGCCCTCACTGAGAGTTTTGGTATCAACTGGATTCTTCTATGATGAGTAGATCTTTTCCCATGATTTTTCAATGTTTCATAACCTTGATAACCTGGGAATACCTTGCATGAGACGGATTTCACATGCCCTTAAGTAACGAAGTTGTGCGCATCCAAAGATTTGCAGCACTTCAGTTGCTTCAGGGATATGAAATCCGTCTTCAATACAAAATACTCCACGAGATCTTCGCGAGCTATGTCAGGAAAATCGTCGTCTAAACCACCGCAGAGACGTATCTTATATTCATACCTTCTCAGGTCGTCACCTGAGAGTGAACACACAGGGTTTGTTCGGTGAGGCAGTCCCGGGCAGTCCAGGGCTGACCACGCCCACTTTTGGCCGTTCGGAGAGGACCAGTGTAGTCCCGGACGAGAGATTTGCCGTTCGGAGAGGCAGTCCAGGGTAGTCCAGGGTCGTCCGAACTTACTCCAGATTTCAGCGAGAGTAGAGTCCGGCGCATGCGTATTGCACTTTTTTCTCCCGCTCCTCACCTCTCGGGTTTAAATGACAACAATCTTTAGAGAATTCAGAAGTTTTTTGATAATCCAATTATGATGTCGGCTGATTCTTCTGATTGCGAAAGTGACGTGATGAGTGTGGTTTATTTTTTTGGACGATGATGTCGAAGACATTTTCATTATCGAATTGATTTATCGGAGATTGAGGCTGAAGAACCAAAGCTACATTCAACAAGTTGTGTTGGAATTTGATGATCAACACTTCGTAGAGTAGCTGGTACGAACACTCCCTCGATTTTTCTGCTCAAGCAGGTTTGTCATCTTTCAGTTTTCCTACTGTCGATACATACTTACATCAAACTATAAAAATATTCATTCTGTTCTTCATTATTTCATAATATTGTCCACTTATAGGTCCATACGGAAAGCTGAGTGCCCAACATCGGAGTTCTGATATTTTTGTGGCCTACCTACCTACTGTGGGCACCAAACTGCGTCGTTCTGGAATGTTGCTGACCGCTTCGACCTAAATATCTCTTAGCACATGTGGAATAAGAAAAGTGGAATTGAAAACTAGTATTGTAAAGTAACAGTAATTATATTAACCTCTATTCATAAAACAATTAAAGACCCGGAACTTTGAAATTGAGTATGAGTAGCTTAGGAAATACGATTTTGGTAAAGAAGCATAAATCTGTATATACGTTCAATTTAGTTTCTTAATTTTGTTACCATTGTTCTGTCTCTATTTGAAATTATACCCATCGGTCAAGTCAAAAGCGTTTTACTTTCATTTTTCTTTAAATACAAGCGTCTTGTCGAAAATGGCCTTCCCTTTTGTATGACTCTACCTGTACCTACTCTTAAGAAAGCTTCACTTGGTAAAAAGGGTGGTTTAAGACACCTCTTCGAAGAATTGGTAGCAGTGGAATCATCACATCAATTCACAGTAAGTAATTTTGTACTACTTGTGTAAAAATTCGTTAATTCGTAACCCATAACTTCAGCTCGTAACTTAACTTCAATTTAAAGTAGTTTTACGAAGCTCCAGTCGCAGTTTCCATTTGGGGGAATAGGAAACTTTAGAAATAGGCAGCTAACCTCATTTTAGAAGCATTTATTCTTCCTATACAAAAAGGAGTAAAATCAATAAGAAGTATTAATAAATACGTCTATAAATTAATAAATCTTAAAATAAAATCACAATAAATTTCACATCTCTCTGGCATGGATATTTTATACGTATGAAATATCCATGCTTCCAGTGCTGTCCCATGTGCGTTCGGACAACACCAAATCTCGGACAGTCCAGGGCGACTCTGTGACGTCACGAGTCCTGGACTGCTCCAGTCCTGGACCGTCCAGGACTGCCTGACCGAACGAACCCACATACTGAGTATGGAATTTCTTGTCAGACATCTAACCCACAAGGGAGTCATAATAATAACGATTAAATAATTGCTTTTAAAGAATATTATCACCATCGTTCTGTTTACATACCAAGAAACTTGGTATGTAAACAGAATGACCTTGCTGGATTGGAGCGCAAATGGCGCCCCTTCACGACCAGCTGATCGGGTCAGAGAAGGTTATGTTTGATATCGAAAATAATCGATTATTGAGTCTCGAGGATAAAACGAATATCGACATCGATGTTCTCCGTTCGATGTCCCATCCCTACCTGCCAGTCGTCGTCCCCGTCGAGGGAAAACATCGATGTCGATGTCCAAAGAATCATCGATATCGATAAAACATCGTAAAAAATCGATGTTTTTAAAAAGCGGGAAATTAATTCATTTGTCAACTAAGGGCCCGTTTATCAATTGGAAAGGTATACTCTAGGTAAGCCTCAGATAGTTACCTCGACTTTACCTATGCCAAGCGGTCAACTTTGTGGGGTCGTTTATCAATCAACATTTATCCCTCAGGTAGCTCTTCCTCGGGTAGGTATTCCCCAGATAACTTGGTCTGAGGGAAAAAGTGGTACCATCACAACAACGCTGATTCCCCCACATTTTAGCATTTCAACACTGGTTTTTTCATCCTTTTTTGTAGGTTTTTCAGTAAAATAGTAGAGGTTAGACAATCCCTGCGAAGTCTATTTTGTTTAAAATCCGAGTTTTCTCATTTTTGTTCGCGGAAAACGTCTGAAACTTCTGATGGTAAGTACCTTCTATTTTTGAAATACTATTTTTCTACTGATTTTATCATTTTTAATAATAAATGTATGATAGCTACAGGTATGATTCAGGCGTTAAATGAAGCTGATTACAATCTATTCAAATTTCTCTCTTTACTTCTATCTAAAATCAGTAGTTTTGCGAATGAGAGGCTCAATACACTGCCTTTAAACAAAAATTTCACTGTTTGGATAAAATTACCCATTTTTAAATTGCTGAATCTCCTTTATTATCCAACCTATGGAGCTCAGGTTGATCTAGTTGAGCTCAGGGTTAATGTACTTTGGAAAGTTACTGCGCATAAATTATTAATATTATCATAGATTAGAAGTTGAAATTAAAAAACTGAAGAAAAAATTTCACAGTTTTTAGTGCATTATGGGGTCTTAACAACATACAGAAAAATCGTAGATACCTACCCCCCGATGTTTGGCATTTTTTGTATAAATTGACTGGTCTAAATGTCTAAACTTGAAATCAATTTTCTCGTAATTTATTTTTGGGACATAGCACCTTCTTTCACTTGTATTTATTTATTAATAAATGATTTATTTGATAATAGAACTGTAAGCCGCAAATTGAAAAGGGAATGGTTTTTAGTAAATAAAGAAATTTTGAAAATTTGGTATGGTAGCGTGTTTTTGCCTGAGGGGCGTACCCTTCCCAACCTACGATCCACAAATTATCTCGTCTGAACCAACCTACTTTTGGAGGTACTCAAGGTGAAATCAACAACAACCAGTTGAGGAACCATAAACATCTATAATTAAGAAAATAGGAATTTCAGCATTTCACAGGATAAATCAATCCACATTCATCACAGGTAACGTCAAGAATAAAGAAAGTTGTCACTTCGTGACCAAAACCATAAACATAGGTATGTATCTTCAAGGTACGGGTATCGGTGCCCTACTGGTACCCAACGAACAGAAACAAAGGTACGTATATTGATTGACCACGTGGGGGCCACAGAACAAAATATAAAGTAATTCAATAAACGTCAAGAAATTAAGGAAAATATGCTCCTGGAGTTCAACAGTACCTTCAGGTAAGTATTTAAATGAACAATTTGGGACGCGAGGTCCAAGTCAAGTACCTCAACTCCGAGGTAGGTAAGTATTACAGAAATCTCAGGTAAGTTAATTATAAGAAAAGATATTTAGTGTGTAAGCAACAGGTAAGTATCAACCCCGTTACTTTAGAAATAAGAACGTAGAGTTATCCAACGGGACAAGATCAACTATCAACAAGGTAAGTGAGAAACACATGTGAAGACCTAGGCGTCATGAAGAAACGCAGATCGACCAGGTAAGTTTTAGAATTTAAGAAATGGTAAGTATATTACTTTAAGTTGCTTTTAGCTTTAAGATTTTACAAAAAAGAATTGATTAAACCGGGGTGGAAGAAACACCGCCCATCACTCTCCCATCACTACCCCGACCTCCTCGAAGGCTGTGGAGGGCGGTTTTTCCGCGCCTTTTCGAATTGGCGGCTTACAGAACAATACGAGTTATTTGTATCAATATTTTTCAGATACGTGTTAACTAACATGATGTTCTTTTTCTGTGCAGGTGAGGGAGACTGAAGAATGAAAAATAAGTAAAAAAGAATGAATTTATTACTTTTTTCTTGTAATTACTGAAAGTATTATAAAACATATCAATTAAAATTATTGTTATTACATGCTATGAATATTGTAATAAACTTGAAATATATTTTTATATTCCTACCCGTCAAACCTCTCAGTACATTTTCCTAAATTCTCTCACACCATTGTTGCAAAATACTCATGAACGAGACGATCCCTAGCTGCACTGGTGTAGTCTTCAAGGTGTTCATCAGGTATGAAAACATCATTAGTTAGTATTTTCTTCGAAAAGTATGCTTATTTCTGGATCCGTATGAGGTAGGTTGTTCCTGTGCAAAGCGGAGTACTGCTGTCACCAAAATAAACATGGTCGTCGTCGAAAGTTTCAGTCGTACTATTCCAATAATAATTCCGATTATGGGATCCTTCTGTTCCACACTCCGTATTGTATTCCATTGGTATTATTGGAATCTACTCACCAAGGCCATAGAATTTGAGTATGAAGAGAAGTATCGATATGGAGTGATTTCTGTCATTGTGAATTTCAATTTTCTCATCTATCGACTACAACACTATAGAAGACGGTTTCCTAGGAGAGTCGGTATGAAATTTGAAAATTTCATGAAAATGGGTCAGGACGAGGTCGAAACGTATTAATATGACCATACTCGAGAAATTAAACTATTTCCTCATCTGAAAAATCCGAAACTATCAATAATCATGTTGTGGAACATGTATGTTGTGGAACATTATGAAGTGCGAAAAATCCTCATCTGAAAAATCCTCATCTGAAAAATCCGAAACTATCAATAATCATGTTGTGGAATCATGTATGTTGTGGAACATTATGAAGTGCGAAAGAATCACAAATAATTATGAATACGAATCAAGGCCAATATGGATTCCAAATCACGACAAAATGGAAGTTACCCAAGGAATAATGCCTTTACCGGAACCTCGGATCTCCAGGCAAAGTTATCCAGCAGAAAGCGCTACCTGGGGGTTGAAAGTGCGTTGATAAACGACCTATTTGGTTTGCCAGAGTGGTTATCCGAGGCAGACACCTACCCAGGCTTTACCTGAGCTTTGATAAACCGCCCCTAATTGGAATCAAGGAAATAAACCTGATGAGGCTGCTCTTCCTCCATTCCTGAGAATTGGATATACTTTCTTCTGACGTGATTTTATTTTACTTGATTACCTGATAATTTTTTTCATTAGTGATATATTATCCGATTTTTATGCCCTTTATTTCGATAACCCATGCCTTCCCCATTTCAAGCATAGAGACTTTTTTTTGTTTTCCAGTGACTATCTTGTTATAAAAAGTGGTGATTGAGAGTTTGGAGGTGTTCATCTAGTTCCAAGTAAATTCAATGTTATCTGGGAATTGGATTTTGTCTAGTTTCCTTGCAGTACCTAGAAGGTCACATTTTTATCAAACGATGTTATCAGACCATCTTCTCGACATATCGATATCGACGGACCGAAACATCATCGATGTTTGTAAAACATCGATGTTTCGATATTATCGAACAGAAAACATCGATGTCTATAAGGTGAAAAATCGATAAGGTGAACAATCGTAAAGTGAAAAATCGATGCTTTTAAAAAGCGGGAAATTTAATTCATTTGTCAACCAATTTGAATCAAGGGAGAAAACCTGATGAGGCTGCTCTTCCTCCATTCATAAGAAGTGGATATTTTTTCTTTTGACGTGCTTTTATTTTACTGGATAACCTACTCCATTATCAAATATTATAATTTTTTTCATTCGTGATAAATTATCCGATTTTTATGCACTTCATTTTGATATTCCATACCTGCCCAATTTCCATTATTGGTTCAAGCATAAAGAGACTTTTCTATTGTTTTCCAGTAATTATCTTGTTATATAAAGTGATGATAGTGTTGAATCATCAAAAATTAACGTCCCTCGACCAGGGATCGACCTGGTTCTTGGAATCCTATCGTTCCGACTGAACTATACTTACACTTCTGAGTCGGAGCTCGTTACCACTGAGCTAAGGAAGTGAATGGACAGAAATGCGAAGCAGGTGCCTTGTCATCTAGCGGCTGGGATGTTGAGAGGGAGAGGTTATACCACATGCCGAGTGACCAGGGTAAGAAGCCCGACATCGTTGCCGTCAAGCCCGACCAGTCTTGCATTATCCTGGATGTCCAAGTTGTCAATGGCAGCTTGGACATGGAGCAGACTTGGCGGGCTAAGATAAGGAAATATGACACGAATGATTTACGGCAAGCGGTGTCGGAGCTAAAAGGAGTGGCACCCAACAACATCAGGGTGATGGCTGCAACCTTGTCATGGCGCGGAGTGTGGTGCGGGAAAAGCGCCACGGAGTTACGTGAGTTGGGCATCTCAGTAGGCGTACTCCGTGGTATCACCACCCGCGTCCTGCTCGGCTCATATTTGAACTGGTGGTCGTTCTATAGAGGCACTTCCCTTCATCCCTCTCTCCCACCCCCACCATCCTCATCTTCCCTAATCCCGAGGGCCGGCGTCGGGTGAGTCCTGGGCGTCCTCCCCATTATATTTGATTTATTTATTTATTTTGTATTAATGGCGTGCCCCCTGCGTCTTTCAGGGGAGTTTCTTAAAAAAAAAAAAAAAAAAAAAAAAATAGCTGGTCACAACAATTGAAAGGTAGATTTTCTTCAAATTCCAAGTAAATTTAATGAAGTTACCTGGCCTGAAATTGGATTTTGTCTGGTTCCCTTGCAGTTATTCTTGACTGGTTACCTAGTTGGTCAAATTTATCAAACGATGTTATCAGACCATCTCGTCGACATAGCGATAACATCGGACCGAAACATCGATGTGTGAAAAACATCGATGTGTGAAAAACATCGAATGTAGAACATCGATGTTAAAAACATCGATATTACGAGCAAAACATCGATATCGATGTCCCATGCCGCCAGTCCGCCGGGAAGACGTACCGGGTAGTGGTCACTTGCTGAGTGCTCTTCTTGTTACTTGTTATCTTCTTATCGCTCGAGCTGTAAGTCTATAATTTTATTTTATTTTCTAAGTAAACTCTTTTATCTAAAACGCTTGGCTTACAACTTTCCGTCTGTCACAGTTCAAGTATAATCGAGAACCCTTTTCTCACGTGAGCTTTGCGATTCTTCGGACTTGTTTGTGTTAATCCACCATATTGAATTTTTCAGTTTCCACTATCGTGAGTGAACAGTTACTTATGTACCAACATGTTGCTGCCGATTGATCAAATATGTAAGTACTTACCTAATAGACACTCAAGTTCATCTTGTATAATCAAGTGCATGGGAAAACTGGAATGAATAAGAGGGTAGTGACGGGTCCGGTACCTCGAACTACATGGGCATGGGCCCGGTTTATCTAACTTCAGCTGGCGAGAACAGACAAAATGGAATTATACACCATTGGAGATTTTTTGATGTTAGTGGGCGACGTTAGCTGAATTGAGCCTGGGGGTCCTCGGGGGGAATCACCGACGTCAACAGTGGGGAACGAAAAAGTTTCAGCGGCCTCAGATCAACACTGCCCATGCTTTTTCGCAATTCGTCGCTGCCACAGCAACACTGGCTATCTGATTTTTGCCAACTTTTTAGGAGAGCGAAAAAACTGGTTTTAAATGATTTATTTTCGGAATATAATAACGAATTTCCACCATTTGTCTCTAATGACCATTTGATGTGATTTTTCGATGAAATTTCAACCCTTAGAGTAATTAATGAAAAAAATGGGGGAAATTGTGTAGATATCCTCTGTTGTTTGCCACTTTAAGGTAGATAGCCAGTGTTTTTAAGTAATGTGTGATACGTTGGAGCTGTAATAATCCACCAAAAAACAGTATTTTAGCGTTGTCAGTCTCTCCAAAAATCGCCTTTAATGAACCTAAATGTATGCCTCAAACTATTTCTCTCCCAGGTTGTCCTAACTGAGTTTTCAGGAAGTGAAACGACTAGAACTTACGAAAACTTTCAGAATTTTTATTAGGAACACTTTGGGTTTTAACATAAAAGAAAACTTTGTATACTAAATAGTAGTAAAATAATTCAAAACTTTAACAAGGAATACTGAACAAAACTCTTGAACAATATTAATTAACGTGGTGCGAGGAATACCGAATTTTTTGGATGCTGCTTTCTTCGAGATAGCATTTCGTCGCTTAAGCAGCCACATGCTATAACTCATTTTTCCCAACTTTACAGGAGACGCATAAAACTGATTAATTCATTAACTACGGCCATAAAGACAAAAATTCGAGTTTCCTGAACTAAAATTGACGCCTCCGAATTTATTTAGAAGGGGTTTCCATGGAAATATTCATTTTTAAGGATATTGGCTGAGTTGTAGCAAGTGGAGCAAGTTGACTCTTGAGTTATAGCAAGTGGTAGCCTAAATGTTCACCTACTGTGTAAAAAAGAATTGTCATTTCAATTAATTAAAATGACCAGAATAGTGTATTTTGTCATGCAATTTTCAATCTGCAGTTTTTGTTCTATAGAGAAAAAGAAAACAGCGAATGGGAGATAAATTAACACGTTACTAGTGGTTCAAATAGTTCATTTTTATTGCCTTTTGCTGGTTTCATACAGATCACTTTTTTGTGTAAGAAAAGAAAAGAATTACTTCTGGCGTATCACAATAACTCAGTCTTATTAGAACTAAAAATACCAAGAAGGCGCTTTGGACAAGAATGAGAGACCAGTAAATAACTTCTGGTGTATTGCAATAACATAGGACAAGAATGTCTGACAAGATAAAAAAAATTACAATTCACAGAAAACCCCAAACCTAATACTTCAAAAATAAAATGACATACGAAACGTAAACATTTTGATGTTTTATATGAAAAGAAATGAAGACAAGAATGTCTGACAAGATACAGGAAAAACTAAACATAAGTAGCTTGCATCTAAGCACTTGATTAACCCTTTCCCCCCGACGGGCGGCCTCCTGCCGCAAGGTCACCTTCCCGGCGCTTGAGCCAACTGCCTGTCAACCCCGTACCGAAGGAATTTTCCAGGCCACCCCCGCTGACTCCCGTTGTCTTCCTCTTTTATTTTCGCCCACTTTCACTCAACATTATTTCTCAACTGAATGATTTTTGTGTTTGATACATGTTACCCTATTGTTCATGTATTATTATGAAGATTTTTTCATGACTGAGTAAGATTTATATACTTTATTATATAGAAATATATTGCATTCCACTATACCAGAATAATTTTGATACCAGATTTTTGTAATAAATAGGCTGTAATCCCTAAAGATAAAAATGATCATAAAACTCCAACATTTTATCATGTGTTACCATAAAAACATTCCAGAAACGTGTACCTACGTGATAAAAATAAATCCTCCTTGAATGGTTAGTAAAAGGCTCTTACCGAGAGGTCAACTTTGTCTCACTTTCTCTCGCCCAACACAATATCGCTACTGCCCTGAAATCTGTTGAGGACGGTGAAAATGAAAGGTACAATGTTACCATAATGGAATGGAAGTGATCAGTTCAGAAATATGCCCACAGATCGCATCAGAAGCACGAAAAAGTACGAAACGGCGAAAGGCGTCCGTAGGGACGGGTGAAACATTGGGAGGCAGACGCCAAAAGCCGTCCATAGGGACCTCCAAACGTTTCTCCCCAGACGCCTTTAGGCGTCCGTCGGGGGGAAAGGGTTAAAATACAAGAAATCACAAGGGAATCACAGTCTCAATCTTTGGCTTCAACCTTACTTTTCTTAGCTTTGTTCTTCGCTTGGGTTTTAGCCTTCCTTATGCTATCGTCGTGGTGCGGCAAATTTTCGTAAAAATGGTGGCAGTGGGCAGGAATGTGGTTTTTAAGACTTAACAAATCTTCATATTTATCCTTAGTGATTTTACGTCGCTCATCACTCATTTGAGGGTACATGAAGGGACCCACGACTTGTTTTTTGGGACGTCTTGGCAAGGGCAGGAATTCAGCGTCAAAATCAATTTTGAAGTCGATTGTGCCACCGGGATTGTACCTAAGCCACTTTAAATCATTTACTGTAGGCTCATACGGTTTGTTCCCTGGTCGAATCGATTCATATCGCAGAAACTCAGGTTTAGAAAAATCTTTGAAGTCCTCAATGGTCATCAATTTAGAGCGATAGAGCACAGTTCCCGGTCCCTTACGAGCCATCTTGGCAACGACGTCATAATCATGAGGCAAAAAAAGTTCCAAGTTCTCAGCGGTTCTCTCCACGAGGCTGTGGACGCTGTCAGCCTCCATTTGCGAATGTCCCTTCTCAAAGTATTTTTGGTGGATTGTCACTTTGTAGTTCATGCTTACAGCCAAAAGAGCATTGGCCAAAACATTATTTTTGTTTTGGTACGAGCACCCATCCGAGAATATCACGACTTCCTTCACACTACTTGACAACAGCCTTTCAAGTTCAGCCACAAGACAGGAAGCAAACGTGGACGCTTCCAAGCTGGCTTCACATTCAGTGAACCAGAAATTTAGGACATCATTGTTCTCCAAGTTATACAACGTATAGTTATGAATGGCGAGCTTCATCTTGTAGTAAGCTATGCTAGCCTCTATATTGGGCAGCATCTGCACGGCCATGACATCAACACAGAGCAGATGAATTTTTTTCTCTTTTGCAAGTAACTTGTCATTTTCCTTTTCTTCTCTGGCTCTGTTCTTCAATTTTATGTGGAAGTCTTGTTTTTCTTGGGAGAGTGAATTCATTCTAAATTGAAAACACTCGTCGCACTGGTCTTTGCGTGGTGTAAAAATGCTCACATTTTTACTCTTTACATGTTGGTCAAAGACAAATCGAGAAAGAGGCGTGACATTGTCCTGCTCACACTGGGATTTATATAGCTCTTAAAACTTGCCTATCGACCTTATATCCGTCTGGAGGTATTGCTTTTTGGTCGTGGATCGACAATAATGCGATGGTAGTTTCGGGAATGTGTCGATGAACCTGCACAAGTGTTCAGTTCTCATTTGGACTGATGACCTGACACGTCGAACGGAGTTTGCCGTGTTTGGCCCTTCAGGTGATGGATTTCCACGTTCAGCAGTAATCGAAGATGGAGCGGCTCCAGAAGATGAATTTGCAGGAACGATGGATGCCTCGTTATCAGCAGAACCAATGGCACGGTATTTCTGTAACCAACGCCCCACCATAGTAAATTTCAAGCCGAACGTGTTCAAAAACAGCTTTTGGCAGACGGGTATCCTTTCGTCGTTTACTCGCAAGTGGTAGGTGTAACTGAAAGACCTGGAGACTCTTTTTACTTCGTGTTTTTGCGGTTGCTTTGGATTTTTCATGTCTACGAGAGTCACCACGAACATTTGCCTCTGCTTCCAGTCCATTGTTTCACTCCAGAAAGCATCAAACAGTATCCGCCTTTGATCTTCAGAAACCTTGTCACAGGCCCTGGTCTTCCACTTCTGGCAGCTGCCGTCAGGCTTGCAGCGAGGACCCAAAGCTCTCGGTGGCCGTATTATATCATGACTAACCTTCTCCTTTCTCCTACTCCCTACGTACGCCAAGCCTTTAAGCCGGTTCAATTTCGCCTCTTGCTTACTCCACCTGAAAAAATGAATTAAAATTTCAAATTTTAGGGTCCGATGGGATATCAGTTGTCTGTAATGACAAACGAAAAATTGAGATTTAGATGAAGCTATGATAAAATAGTAGCCTATTTGTTACTAGCAGATTTTCTTCTGAACGGATCCCTGGTTCGTGATGGCTTTTTTCGCACTTCAGTGGTAGATAATTCAGGTAAGGGCAGCTGGTTTACTTCTGTGTCATGGTCCACGGGTGAATCCATCAGCTCTTCAAACAGGGGTTCAGGTGCTGCGAGCATATTTTCAATTGATGTTTCATGTTGTGCTGCATCCAAGGCGAAATTCGGATGTGATTCCTCCTCCTCGTTTTGTGTACAGTCAATGACTGGCACCAAATGTTTTGGTTTCCATTCTACGCCGCCTGCGTTTGTAGCCAGGCACACAAGATGGTCCAATGAAACCATTTCACCATCATCATACTCTTCAAGTTCAAGATCAGATTCCTGAAACACACAGGGTGGGCATCATTGACTAACGGCTCAAGAACCAAATTAATTTTAGAAAGTCCAACGTACGAGTATAATATTGTCAAGTTCCATAGTATAGAACCCTCCTGAGTCCTGCTGGCTTAACGATTCGTTCCAAATTTGACGCGAGGCTTCTAGTTAGATTTCCCACTGTTTATAATTGCATCCCAAAAAATTTATTTTTAAAATCATAATTAAGGGCAATTATTTCAGAGTGGTAAGACCTGGTATAATCAACAATAATAATGGTACCTATTATAATAATACTGTAAAATCAACAACGTAATGCTATAACTCAGAAATCCGAAATTCCCACAAGCTGTAACTCATGAGGAAAGACCACAACAGTTTTTCTGACATGATTCCAAAGCGACAAAAAGCTGTGAGGTAAAACCTCAGTGCACATTATTTCAAGAAGACCCTACTTAATCAACTGATACAAAAGAAAGACGGTTTACTGCTATAATTATACAAGAAAAATGCAAAACTTACCAGTACATCCATTCCGCCGGTGTATCACCACAGAAACAGCTGAGTTACAGCATGTGGACAAACGATTCGCTTTGTAGCATGTGGACAAAACTGGCCGTAACAGTGTTGCCATCGTTTTTTTTCGCAATTCTGACCGCAGAAATGGATCCAGAGCGTCATTTTACATTAAGGATAAGGTCTAACTCAGTTTGCCCAAAAATTGAGTTATAGCATGTGGCTGCTCAAGCGACGATTTGATTTAATCGCCTTCAGAGCCTCTTCTAACTTCTCATCTGAGTACTACTTCCTCTTCAAACCAATCTTCTTCCTCAGAGGCGTTTTACTAGCTTTCTTCTTGTTTGCCATTCTGTAACCAAGTCAAAAAAATTAACTAAGTATGTGGTTATTTGATAATAAGTATTATCACAATATTCATGTACCTATTACCTACCTCTAACGCATAAAATTACAGAATAGGTAGGTTGGTCAAGTTTGTATGGCTGAACTTCAGATTCAGATTCTAAAATGACGATAAACTAAAATTTAGAAATGTCCAGGCACTCCCAAAATTAATTTGGAGTCACCCAAATCTTTTCTCCAAAAATTCGTCAAAGACTAGCTCTAGGACTAGGTACCTTTCTAATCTGTCAGAAATGCCTAGCTACCTACCGATTAGGTGAAAAAAATACCTAGATTCCCACAACAGCTCAATTGAAATTATCCTCTGAAATTACCTACCTACCTATCGAGTTATTTAGGTAAATAGTGAACATCGTAATTGAATTCGTATTTCACGTACCTCAGTTTTAGTACTGGTAGAGCAGTTATTTGATTGATCCAAGGCTGCAATCTTCTCTTCTGTATATGATAGTCGGGAAGGAACGTGAGACCGTGGCAGTTCAGCGAAGCGTCGGCGGTGAAGTGGGACGAGAGCGAATTGCAGCGTCACGATGACGTCACGACGCTCACCAGCGGAGAGGGGATGTTCTCGTCTTCCATGGTATCCCATCCTTGCGGATCCTCTTCCATGTTGGTAGGTAGAGGACAGAAGTTTGCTGTCCCGTCACTCCCCTCCAAACTGACTTCCGGTACCAGCAGAGGCTCTCCAGAAGGTCCCCCGAAGTCAACACCGCCGGTTTGACATAGCACTCTTCAAGCGCCGACATGACTCCATTTTGGCGTCATTCAGTTGTTGACTTCAGGCAACCCTCCTTCGAGTCAACACCACCACGGACATCAGCCTGGCTCCGGTTTGCAAACATATCTCCGGTTTGGGCATGGCTACTGCTCTGGAAAACAATAGTTTTCCTGCAGCTCCGGTTTTAGACGTTTTAGTCGATACACCCATCGAAATGGAGCGACATGCGTGAGTTCCACGCCTTAAGTGCAGCAGGAGCCTGCTTGCTTTCGCCTCTGGGTGTAGCAATGGCTGCGAGATCTCTGGTTTTGGATTCGTCTGAACAGATTGAATCCTCTCGCTCATTGCTGGCGAAAGCTCCTCCCCTCGCCTGACGTCGCACACCTTCAAGCCAGTTTTGTGCGGGCGTCTTCTTCTTCAGGCGATTCTGAGCAAGAGTACGAGAAAGACCAGGGTTGCTGTTCCCAGATCGAGGCCTAGTGTTGTCAGTACGTTTTTCAAGTGAATCTGTCCTCCTTTGAGGACAAACGTACTTCCTATTTGCTGCCTTTTTATTTTGTAAAGTGTATGATGAAGCCGGTTTCTTACACTGGGCAGACAAATGTCCAAAACCGCCACAATTGTAGCACATCTTCTCCGTATTTCTGCACGTGTTCTTCATGTGGCCTTGTATTCCACATTTGAAGCACGTGACAGTGGGCCTTTTGGCAGAAGGAGCACCCTTCTCTTGCCACTGTGCTTTCCTCTTCTTGAAGTCCTTAGACTTTTTAAAGCCGATCAGGGCTCTTCCTCTCACACCTTCTCTCCTATTATTTTCCGCCATCATATCGAACATAGCAAACATTCGATCAAAGATGTTGGCGACCTTCATCTGAGAGCCCTCTTGGAGAGCGTCCTCTACAATTCTTGGACACTCTTCCGAGATGGCATTGATGAGGTTCCTCCGGATTGCCTTGTCTGTCAATTCAGCTCCAGGACATCTCCGGATTCCTTCGACTAGTTCCTTAAACCGGTTTTGGAACTCTAGAACAGACTCTGCAGCTGAATCAAATCGAAGATTCATGAACTCAATCTGCAAGGAATGTTCTTTTGCCTGGGTAGGAGGATCTACCGCTCTCTCAATCATATCAAGAGCTTCGAGAGGATCATCAATGTCCTTGATCAATCGCTGGAGATCAAGCTCGAGATTGGACATGATGTACGCCATCACTGGACTTCTCATTTGGAATAGCTCCTTTTCAGTGTAGTCTAGTTCGGGTTTTACCTCCGGATTAACGAGAAAAGCACACTCAGCACTGTTCAAGTCCAGAATGACTCTTCTCTTCCAAACAGAGACAGAGCCATCTTTTAGTGGATTGTTGCCACATCCGGAAGTTTGTATGACTCGATAATTTTCAGTCATACATTTCTTCCTTGGCCTTTTCTCCACTGGACACACCGGTTTTTCAGTTGTGGGCCCTACTACAACCACCAGTACCTCCTCCGCTTGGGAATCTTGGCCATCGTTGGCAGGATCCAAATTTGCCACCTCCATTACCCCAGTTTCTTCAGACACCGGTTTAAGAATACTAGAGGCAATGCTGGCCAGTTTTAAGATGGACCCCTGCGCAACCTTTTCTATTTCCTCTTTGACCTCCGCAAGCTTAACAGCGTACTCCTCGACCTGAGAACCAGCTCACTTTTCCTGATCTCCTCGTCAATTACTCTTTGCATCTCTCCGTTGTTCATGGTTTTCTGTAGGCAACAAAATTGAACTCATAAAAAAAACGTCTGTATTACACCTTATTACTCAATCATTCTTTCACAACATTTTGAACCAGGTAATTATTCACTCCGTACTACACAATGATAAATTGACTATGTATTACACCGTACTTCTCATTCATTCTTCCATACCATAGGTATATTAATTTTCACCGTCTTCATTAGTCAATTTTTCACCTGTCTTCATTAGTCAATTTTTCACCTTACAAGAAAACCACTCCAACCGGGTTAATACTAAAATAAAATAACTCTGATGGATTTGTTCACGTCTTATCACAAAGTACATAGAATTGAATGTAACATGTTAAAGAAAAACATGTAATTGGGATTCAGTTGTGGGGTATTACATTAGGCCCCACTACTCGAGTGCGCATAGCGAGCACGTTTTGCTTAAGCAACAGAGCCACCAACTATCTAACTCCCCAGCGACGCGTCCCTAAGGATCAACCCCGCTGACATCCATAAACTATGTATTATTAGTCCAAACACACCGATTTAATTTCTAGCCGGATTAAACCACCTCTCATATAGATTACTTTGATCTTATGATACCACCGGATTTGACTTGCTCCACTTCACCTCGCCAAAGGCCCATACATACTGTCTTGAATTAATCAAACTCTGTATTTGTTAACTTCGTTATTATTCACTGTATTCGTTAATCACCGTATTCATTAATCACTACTTCGTTATTCACCGTATTTTATCAACAAAGAAAAATTTTAATAATGTATGGCCTTCCTCAACTACATTTATAAACCACCTTTCCGTTCCTTCCCTAACATGTGAACAAACCATCATTTACACCATTTGGCTTTGTTCAGTCGAGATATGCACGTCGGATTAAATTAGACAATAAAGCCGTTCATTTCTTTGTCTTCAACCACCGGATTATCAACCATCATTTGTGTTATACCACCGGATTATCTTCATCATTAAATGTCTTACTTGCATGAGAAAACACCAACCACTCCGTTTTAATAAAAAATAAATAAAAAATAAGCCATAAATAATTCGTACCTTTCTGTTATGAATCAGCAAAGTCTCAATTTTGCGTAACTTCTTCGAGCTCCGGTCGGTAATTAACACAGTTTTCTGGACATAACCCAACAAATCAAAAATCCATTTAAGACAAATATCTCACGTGGATTCATGAAAATCAGGCATGTAACAGCACTATTATTATTCGCCTCTAACTCAAATTGAAATCAATCAATAAAATAAGACTTCCGAATCCGGATTTATTCATACACAGAAAAACAATAACGTTTGTTTACCTTTACATCAAACGTCCGATCGAATTTCACCGGATTGGATATTTGAATCATCGAGTAAATCGAATGAATAAATCGATGTTTGTCTCTCCGTATTTTTCATCATCTCTTTTTGATTGTGTTGATTCGAATATTTTCTCATGCAAGCACATTGTTCATCACATAGTCACGTGAATCGATTCAAACCACCGAAATCGATACACCAAAGAATCGATTTAAATAATTGAATGTGTGAACACACACACATCGAAGAACAAGACATCGAAAATATCACGTTCCTCACGAGCCCGAAATGTCCGTCGTTATTCAAGCCAAAAAAAAATCGTTTTTCACACCGAACTTCGAACACACATTTCTCTTGCTTCCAGAATAACTCCCGACACCGTATTCCAATGCTTCTTAATAGGAACGATTTAAAAACATGGGGAACACCGTACTAAATGCATACTCGAGATTTATTGCGACCATTTTGAACCGAGGAGTCCCCCCATCACCTGTACCAACTTCTCATTAAAGTTGCCCGTACTGTTAGGATTTCTCACCGTTGATTAAATAGGACTCCTCGACCGTTTTCAGAGTTAATCTTTCCACACAATGAAAATCCTACAACCATTGTGCCGTCAATAAAAGCATAGAGAAATAACGTGCAACATCTCGACTGTATGGAAATACCCTGTTTTCCAGCCAATGCATGCATATCGAGTTATTTAGGTAAATAGTGAACATCGTAATTGAATTCGTATTTCACGTACCTCAGTTTTAGTACTGGTAGAGCAGTTAATTGATTGATCCAAGGCTGCAATCTTCTCTTCTGTATATGATAGTCAGGAAGGAACGTGAGACCGTGGCAGTTCAGCGAAGCGTCGGCGGTGAAGTGGGACGAGAGCGAATTGCAGCGTCACGATGATGTCACGACACTCACCAGCGGAGAGGGGATGTTCTCGTCTTCCATGGTGTCCCATCCTTGCGGATCCTCTTCCATGTTGGTAGGTAGAGGACAGAAGTTTGCTGTCCCGTCACTACCTATTCCGAAATTTTGTTGGTGTCGGCCATTGAATTGCTGGTTGAGTCAACGAAGGACACCCTGTCCGTCATTGGATGATTGTACCTATTGAATGACCGACACCCCTGTCGATCATTGAAATAAAAGCCAAGAAGCGTTCAGCGAAGGACACCCCTGTTTTCTAACCCCAAAAGGCATTTTGTGGCCGTATTTTGCGTGAAATAAGAAGAGGAAGGGTCTCGTAAGTGAGGAAAAACAGTTGGAACAGCTGAAACATGCAATAAATGAGCGAAATGAAAGAAAATTACAAGCTAGTCCACTTACCTTTTGCCCGAAAAGCACTGAAAAAATCGCTTGTTCTCAATGAGCCGGGAAATGGATTATTAGTGACTGACAACGGTGTCCTAGCACTTTGGTGAAGCATTTGACGCACTCTGTAGGATTTGCTGATTTGCAGTCACTAGGGATACCTCGCGAGGTGTGTAATGATAAATGAAGGCGTCGATTTTCGGGTGAGGTGTCTGGAGGTGTCGGTCAGTCAACTAGTGTCGGTCATTGCACGATTACCCTAGGTTTTTTAACTAATCAGACTAGTTTTCTGCAGGCACGGGGTTTAATGGGCACTTTGCTCATTTTTGGTTGAAGTTTAGCGGATTCATCATCTTCCCGTTTCGTTTTCCTTTTGAGAGTTCTTACGCTCTCATCACTACCCTTATGGGGCAACTGATCGAAGAATGCATGACAATCACTTCATCGCTTCAAGTGATTGTAGATCTTTCCACTTATCGTAAGGGATTTCAAGTCGTTTCTTATAGAGCTGGGGAAAGGAGACGCAAGGCTTGACTTGTTTTGGTCTGTAGGAAAGGTCCCTAAGATCGTCTGAGAATTTCAACTTATATAAGATGATTCCGTTGGGATCGTAGTTGATGACCCGGAGATCGGTGACGGTGGCTTCCCCTTGGCGTTTGCCGGGACGAATATCCCATCGTGGATGGATCTGTGAAGTCTTTGAAAAATGAAAAGTCGACGAATTTGGAATGATACGGAAATGGCAATTTCCGAGCTTGAAAAGTATGAACGCAAAATTGGCTTGGAATGTGCACGTTTACTTTTTCGAATTTCCTCTCAACGGCGCTGTGCACGCTGTCACACTCCATTTGGGTATGACCTTTCTCGAGGTATTTTTGGGTGATTGGCGCTTTAGTCACCATACTGAAGTTAAGCAAAGCGTTGCTGAGGATTGAGTTCCTATTTTGGTAGTTACAGCCATCAGACAAAATTATGATAAGTAGTAAACCGGGACAACTTTGCCACTTTTTTTTCTTTCAAAAGTTCACGGATTCAGAAATGAAAAACTGCCTTTTGAACTTTTCAGAAACACTAGTCTTGACCTCTAGTTTAAGAGTCAATAAAAATATATTCTCCTTTATAATTATTGATTTATTAAAACTACGAAAAACACCCGTGGCAAAGTTACCCTGGGAACTGGGTAACTTTGCCACATGGTATCAAGCCCAGGGCAACTTTGCCATGAGGTCGTATTCCCAGGGCAATTTTGCCATCGGGTCATAAATCACAACGCTCTTTAACTCGTGACAATAAAATGTAATTTGGTAACTTGTATTATAGGTACATGTGCTTGACTTGTCAAAATTTAGCAGCTTGAATAGATTCATAAAATAATATATATATTACAAAACAGTATTAAAATTTAAAAAAATCACAACTTTCCGAAAATTATTTTTAAATTTTCATCCTTAAGATAAATTTTTGCACCATCTTCCACAATTGAATTGGGCGGTATGACGTAAACCATCTCCACAAGAGAAACTGATGCTTCGTCAGCTACTTTTGGGAATTGAAATGACTGTCCTTGATCCGAGGACCGGAGGTAAGAAATCTCAAAGTCCCCATCCTCGTAATATTTGGCCAACTTACCAACGAAGTGCGTAATACACTTCTTCGTTGGAAATTTTACAACCACGAAAGTTCCTGGTTTCAACTGAATCAAGTCAGTTTCCTCCTGGATGTCCACGATAGTAGGTTGCTCCTCTGAAGTCTTCCGATTGGAACGAGTTCCAGAAGTACCCGGTTGGTATTGGATGAAGTTGTCTGGTTCATGTTCTTCGGCTAGATCACAGTTGTTGGGAGTGGCCAATAGCCTCTCTAGTTCCGCTTCTTCGGAGGGAGTGGGTTCAGTCTCTGAATCAGTGTCATGTAGAGAGAAGGCGTCATCAGATTCATCACTGCTTTGGCGACGATTCCTCCCCTTACTGCCCTTTCCTTTTATAAGTTTTCCATTCAGTCCTTCTGAGGTTTTGGGTTGGCTAGTCAATAAGTGTGATTAGTCGACGGCTTGTCCTGGAGCGACATCAATTTTGCGCCTCCTTTTCTTCTGAGGACTTTGGCTTCGACGACGACAAGCTTGGAGATAGTTCATCAAGGAATCGCTCACTCTTTTAGGGGTTCCTTCATCATCGGTCCTTTCTGCATCTGGGAATTTGGAGAAAACTTCATCTGGATTGAACGGTGCAATGCCACATTTCCTGAACCCTGACAAGATGTTCTGTCTCATACAATCATTTTCGTCCAGAGCGTGCAAAAGTTTGGAGAGGAGCGATGGGAATGAACATTTGTCTAGAGCCTTGTTTGATGGGTGCTTCAATTTGTGTTCTGTCAAGATGGCTCTCCATTTTTTTTTTTTGCAAGGGGCAAAAACTGCCATGGATGTCAACCATAGGTTGATGACGGGGGCAAAAACACAAAGCAAATATTATTAGTTTTGCATGCCTTGATGACTCGCGTACTCACATGGCTGCTGGGATTGTCGGCAATCAGACATTTTGGGCCATCAAGCTTCTTAGCCCTGTGACGGATCCCAGCGATAACTTATCGAGAGTCTGAGGTCCACCTGATAACCCTTCCATCCCGACTTCCTTGATGAAGGAGGAAGGGGGGGGGGACAGGTACCGCGGGATCCGCCACCCCCACTTGATTCATTCTGTTCTCAGACCTACAAATCGTAAGTCGATCCGTCCATTTATAATCCTACCTATTTTGACGAATGTCTCATTGGTGTATTTCCAGGATCTTCTCATATCTTTGTTTATAACATATATGTAATATTTCCGACCCGAACTGAGCCATTCTCATTATAGGACAATATATACCTATTTACTGTCACACTACCGAATCCACCTGACTTGTACATGAACTTCTCCTTCATCATTTCAAGTGTGAATAGGAGTTTCCAGTATAGGGATTCCATCCTCTTTACGTATCGTGGTAGGTACTCTACAAAGGGGACGTACATCCAGAAGTAGGTTAACTTCCCTGATCTGCAGTCGTAGGTACCTTTAACTAGTATCTATTTCTTTTCTTCTTCCTATCACGTTACATGGTAGCAGAGCGTGGTTTGAATACCCGCACTGTCTTAACCCCGTGCTGAAGGACCTTCTGCGGATGGCCAGAGTCTGTAACTCTGTATGCAAGAAGCTCTTCTTGTGTACGCGAGACTAATGGAGTATGTCTTAACTGAGAGATGTGGCTCAGTAACTTTGACGCGTAAGCGGTGGTGTCTGCGGATAGATAGACTAGGTCAGGTATCCGGATTGTGTCTTTATCGATTTCGCATTGAAGATGGTCGCGAATCCAGATAGAGACAGGACAGTGGTTTGGATGAATCACACGATCAGTGGCGTATTGTACATATTGTTTGCAATGTAGGCACTTGTTTCGTGGAAGGGTGGCTGGCATAGTGAAAGAAGGACATGTTGAATTCTCAAATGAAAATATTAGTCCTATAATCTCTCTGCGATCTAGGTACATTTCAGAGCAAGCTCTGATGAGCACACTAGATGGTGACGTTGCCACCTCACTTCGGATGTCCGCTTTGACACTATTCAGTAATTGAATTCGAGCAGCAGCTCTATTATCAATGTCTGACTGAAACATCGACTGTACTAACCATCTCAGTTGGTGGAGAGACAGGTTGTATTTAACCTGTAGAGATGTGTTTAGTGTGGTCGGAGGAATCAGAGTGTCAGTGTGAGTAGCCTTTGCTGATGCTGACGCATGCAAGAAACTACCTGTGGACAGTGGATCGTATGTGATGTCGTTTGTAACGATGAGCTCAATGAACTGTTGAGTCCGTTTCCTTTCGTATTCTTCTAAAACGAGAGCAGTGAAGTACGTACGGAAGCTGGTGATCTGTTGTTTCAAGCTAGACTTGTGTTTGATCACGAAGTTTGAGATCCTGTTGGAGGTGCGGTCTAGGTCTATTCGTTGTTGATTGACCTCAAGTGCTGAGTTGATAGAATCTGTGAGCATGGTGATGTATGCTGTTGTTGCTGAGATGAACTCAGGTCTATCTTCATCAGTCAGTTTTGGAACAGGGATTTTGAGACCACTGAATTCCAGTTTGGTGGATGACCGGACTAGTCCTAAAGATATCACTTCTGATATGGATCTGGTCTTGTTGGATTGAAGCTCTGTCACAAGTTTGGAGAACTTGGATTGGTTGGTTAGTTGTTTGAGTAAGAAATCCCGCTGGACGCTGGAGGATATAAATCCAGCAGAAAACTCAGATACTTCGGAGTCTAACTTGGTAGTAAAGACTCTTGGCTCCCAGATTAGCTGCGACGTTCCAGGAGTTACTTCAGTGACAACCATTGTTTCACCAAATATTGCAAGTCTCGATGGATCCAATTCCTGAGATGGATATTGGAAACCATGTTGTGATGGGAATGGGGGGGGGGAAGGAGTTTTGTAGCCAAGACCCTGAGAAACGGGAGTGTTTCTAGGTGGGAGGGTAGGCGGATGGGATGTTGAAGGTACGCTGTATGGAAATGATGACATTTTCTTTACAAGGTGGTACCGTTGTTTGCTAATAAAGAACCTCTTTATATATAGCAGGTAGAACCTGGGCAAGACTACTTGAAATAACCATTTTTCAAATTGAGAGGCGTCAAACCACCACTTGGGGTGTTTCCATACTTTGTTCCTTTTGGGCCTCCCGTTATCCATGTGTCCCACAACTGTTTTGAGCGATATACAACGAATAGTGGGAGCAGATCCCCTGATGCGGATGCAGTAAACATTAAAGAAACACACGCTTTGGTTGAATTGATGACTCTCTCAGGATATTTACACCCCCGACGAAATAGCATGGGTTTAGGGCCAGGATCATCACTTAAATTAGTCTCATCATAATTTAAAATATGAGACGGAGGAATGCCTTGAAGAGACTCCTTCGAGTCACCAAAATAAGTTTTGAGTTGTTCTATACCTACACTAGCTCGAGCTCGAGAAATGTTCTGGCACTTTCGTAACAAAAGCCTCTCCTTGTGCCGTTTTATAAAATTTCGATACCAGTCCTCTCCAGGAAAGTTATCCCGGAATTGTTTTATCTTTATCCCTGTTGAGTCCAAATAATTCTTGACAATAAGCCATAGATCCAATGGATCTAATGGCATCCCCAGTCGGCACATGTCATCACCTGCTCGACGATCTCATCCTCCTCCAGATTTGTGAGGGCTTTTTGCCTCCCAGGTACATTACCGTGCTTCGCTTTCAATTTGTTCTCTATCGTTCGGCGAGGAATTTTCCATGCAGCAGAAGCTGCACTGCTCTTCATGGAACCACTCTTCACAGCCAAGACTGCTTCCTGGAGTGCACTCGGAAGATAGTTTTGGTACGACCGTCCGCCCAACTTCTTTCTCATTTGACTTGGCATCTGATAAAAAGAGAAAAAATATAAGTACAGTTTTAGCAAAAGTGCAAGGATTTCAGATGAAATACCGAGAAATTCAAGTTGGCAAAGTTGCCCCATTCCTCTTGAACATCCTGGTGCAACTTTGCCAATCGATTTTATTCGATTCAAACAAAAAATAAACTCCACATCTTTTAGGCTAGGCGCAAATAGAAACGCAGGTTGGTGAGGTGACGCAGAGTGACGCAGCGCAGGAAAAAACTGCGCGCAGTCGTCGAACGCAAATAAGAACGCAGGTTTTCATTCTCACTTCAGTAGTGCTTTCATTCTCGTGCTCTTCACTAAAAACAAATCCTCAGAAATGAATGGCGAAGCTGCCCGAAAATTGCTATTGCTCCATGATTGCTATTGCTCCATAAGCTCGGAAAGTGACTCAGATGATGCTGATGACGAAATTTTGTTGATGGCGCTTTCAAAAAGCAAGTCACCTACGAGCTTATATATAAGGAAACGGTCGTCCCATGGAGAATTCGCCCTAACGAGAGAATTAAATGACGCTAAATTCAGCAACTACTTCCGTCTGACTCGGGAGCAGTTCAGTGAAGTGCACGAATTAATAAAAAACGAGATCGAGACATCAGGAAGCAACGCAGCATCGATTGGGACAGAAGAAAAACTCGGATTGTTCCTGAGGTAAGCTTCTTCTTGTTTTTAAAAATTGCCACTTTGAATTGGTTCGTTTTGAAAAATTGCCACTTTGAAATTGAATCGGGGTTCAATAGGTACCTTCATAGAGGAACATTATTTTCGAATAACTTTCTCGATTTATTTGTATAGGTTTTATAAAAGATGTAATTGGAATCAAAAATACTTCAGTAGAACAATAAGTACTTAATTAGAAAATGTACAAAACTCGCTGTTTCCCTCATTACCTAGTTGGTTTCAGAAAAAGTGTTGATGAGATTAACCAAAGTGTATTGGGTGTCCCGGTTTTCCTCATTTGATTCTGTTGTTGAGATAGTGTTGGAGGAAGAAAATTGAGATGGAGAATTGGACTGGCTCGATGGATACAGATAGTTCTGAGTTTCGTAGGCAGGGGCTGGAGATAGGCCCAGTAATGATTCTTCCATGTTTGAGACTACCTGAAATATTTTATTCTTAACTGTGCACTGAGATGTAAGAGGCATTCTTTTTGTTGTCTCATACATCGTGATGAAGAAGTGGTACAGGGGATCCTTGGGAGCTGTTGCTTCCTCCATCAGTTGCTTTCTTTCTTCCGATCGCTGTGCTGACATTTTCTGACGAGTTTCAAAGTTCTTTCTCAACAAAGCAGCGATGGTGATAGTAGTCTTCTTGGCATTTTTCTTCCTCGTGGTGGTATCCTCATTTTCTTGTGAATTGGATGGGGTTGCTGGCGGGTTCGAACTTGAAGCTGTTGAAGAACTCGGGGAAAAAATTTCAAATTCTTCATTGTCGCTCATCGTATTCATTGTTAGTTGCTCTGGGTCATTAGACACGCTATCCTGAAAACTTTCATTGGGAGCATCAGAGTCATCAGAATTGCTGACATCTTGCAAGTTTCCTTCTCGCTTTCTGTTGGCCATGAAAGGTTGTAGAAACCCCATTTCTTTTTGATACTTCCACAGTTTTATCGCTTCGGCAGGTGCTCCGCTTCTCTTCATTCTTTTCTGCCTTCTCAAGGCATCTCTGAATGCATGTCTGAGTTTCTCCCACTTCGATTTAGCCACAGCCCCTGCAACAACAAAGCGTCTTTTTATTCTGGCTCTGGTAATACATTACTTTCATTAGCGAATTTTCGAAGAAAAATGAGCTATTGAGATGGTCACAGACCTCCAAAGCTCATTTTTCGGTCAAAAATACTAAGTTTTATTTAAAATCATCAAAAATGTCTACAATATTTCTGAGAAAATTCGCTTTTAGAGCCATGCTGCATGACTGAATACTTTTTTTTGTTTCAGATATTTGGCCTCGGGAAACAGCTACAAAAGTATTGGGTACAGCTACAGAATGGGAGACCGTACAGTATCAACGATTGTAAATCAAGTATCAAAAGCGATGTGGAAAGTGTTGAAGCCCTTGTACATGCCCGAACCAACATCACAGAAATGGGAATCAATTGCTCTTGATTTCCAGGAAAGGTGGCAATTCCCTCACTGCGTGGGTGCCATCGATGGGAAACATGTAGTGATTAAAAAACCTACAAAAACTGGCTCTTCATACTTCAATTATAAACAAACTTTCTCTATCGTGTTGATGGTGGCCACAGATTCAGCATACCGATTTATTTCCATAGATGTTGGCTCCATGGGCAGATTCAGTGATGGAAACATTTTTGCTAGCAGTGTACTTGGGAAAAAAATCATGAAACAAACGTTGAAATTTCCACAGCCTTCCTTGATTCCTCCAATTGACAGCCCAATACCATACGTTTTTGTTGCTGACGAGGCATTCCCTTTACTAGAAAATGTGATGCGTCCGTTTCCTAGACGAAGTGTGACAGACAACTACGAAAGAAAAGTTTTCAATTACAGGCTGTCACGAGCGAGGCAAACCGTGGAATGTTTATTCGGAATACTCTCATCTCGCTTTAGAATTTTCCAGAAACCGTTGGAAATTTCCGTAGATAGCGTTGTGCATGTTGTTAAGGCAGCCTGCGTATTGCATAACTACTTGCTAATAAATTCCCCCATGCTTGAACCAGTTACTGAAGAAATCATTCCTATTCCACAACATCAGCTGCAAAGGGTCCGTGCTAACAACAACCGAAGTGCAAGGGAAGCGTTTGCAGTACGTCAAAAATTCACCGACTATTTCAACTCATCAGGAATGGTCCCTTGGCAGCGGGATCGAGTGTTGAGAGGGCAGTACTGATATGGCATCGTCACACCATCACCATATGTACCTACCTACCAAAAGTGATAAAAATATCCACCTGTTCAAAATTGATCAAAAAGTTCTTAGTCAAAACTATGTTTAAATAAACTTATCACTAATATTACTAGGTAACGTATTTTATTCACATGTAAGTTTGTATAAGTAATAGTACTTAGTGTAAGTTTGTAAAAGTATTAATCTTACACACATTTTATACAAGTTTTAAACAAATAAATATACAATCCATTCAAGGAAAATGTTGGAAACTTACCATTCATCAAACCGGCTTCCTTTGCGATGTCCTTCCACTGCTCATTTTTGAGCTTACTCCTCATGTAATCGCCATGAGAAGTATCATAGAGAATCCTTCTTCCTCGCACAGCTTCAATCAATTTCTCGTCCATTTTCCGGAGATGTAAGCACTATTGATACGAAGATTGATCAAAGTCACGTCAGTCACTAAGGAAATTCTGCGGCAGGTCGACTGCGGGACACAGGGCGCAGTGATGTGAGTGAGATTCACGTCACTTCACGGTCCTATTTGCGCTGCCCCATTGATTTCTGTGTTTCACAGACTACTCGCCGTGAATCACACTGCATCACCTCACCAACCTGCGTTTCTATTTGCGCCGGGCCTTATAACTGGCTTCTTAAAGAGGATCATATTGTTGACGCCAGCCTCTGTCCCCTCTATTTTTGGTGTCCTGTTAAGTGGATTGCCCTGCCCTTCAACCTCAATGTAAGTAACAACTGTTTGTTTTCATTATTAGCCATATTATGGCTAATAATGAAAACAAACAGTTGTTACTTACATTGAGGTTGAAGGGCAGGGCAATCCACTTAACAGGACACCAAAAATAGAGGGGACAGAGGCTGGCGTCAACAAACGGTAATAATAAACTGTAAACAAACTTTTGGCGCGAAAAACGAGATAACAGCTGTTAAATAAGGCCCACTCAGTCAAACCGAACGTCGCCGCATTCTGTGAAGTGCTTTCGGAACTTAATATCACGAAAAAAAACTTGGACATAGGAAACTGGCAAAGTTGCCCCAGGAGGCAAAGTTGTCCAGGTTTACGGTACTAATTAAAGTGCGTAAATTTAAATGTTACGACAATTTAAATGTAGGTCTGAAAGCACCTATCATCTCGTAGTTGTAGTTACAAGTATTTACCCATCCTGGCGGCACAACGCCTTCCAGTAGGTAGCAAGTACCAGGGTCTTCTGCAGTTCTTCTACGGTGTAGGCATTGTAGCGCGACTTGAGCACTTTGGTTGGAGCCAAATTGTGGCTTTTCAAGTTCGGGACTACAGAAGACAGCGCATCAAATGGTCGATGGATGCGTGGAGATTCGACAAAGATGTAGTTTGCAGGACTTATTCGAGCTGGAATTCTTTTCTTCAACAGCTTAGCATCTTCAAGGGTGACCTTCTCAAATTTGTCTTTGGGTGTTTCAAGTTTTGACGAAACGCAAAGGATTAATTCTGGGCTAAAGCAAAGCCGACTGAGCAGAGTATCGTCATTCTGAAACTCTAATCCTTCAAGACGATCCCTTCCTTCCTGCGTCAGATTGTCTATCGATCCATAGCCGAGTAGATTGTCAGTGGGAACTGCGCCTTCTGGGAAGTTACCATCCGGTAGTGGCTGCCAATCGTAATTTTGTTCCCATGTTTCCATCACTCTCATCATGCTAACATACGGTGACAGATAACATTCGTATTTGTTGTGGTCTAGATCTGCTGGACCAAATTTGCCTGAGTGAATGTACTGAATTTGCATAAGAAAGGAACTGATATAAACGAAACACTTGAAGGCTCATTGAGCTCTTTGAATTTATTTCTATTATTCTTACTTATCTCGTGACTTTATTACCTGCATCGTGTCTCTGTCCGTCAAATGGGCCAAGTAGATTGATGAGACCATCTGGAGTCACTGTAGATTGAAATTTGAGGCAGTGATACATTCTATGCCCATGGCTTACGTAAACTTTGACGTCATCGGGAGTATTGTTCAAGCTCTTCAAAACTCAGTTCTTCACGTCTTGCTGTATGTGATTCCTATAAACAAGATTACGCATCGTTGGGATAGCTTGTCGGATGCCCTTTCTAGTAGAACTCTCACGGTCAGTCACAATGATTCGGTTCTTCATATCCCAACCTTGTTCATTGAGAACTCTGAACAAACTTTCAGTAAATTTGTATAAAAACTTTAACAACACCTCCTCCAGTAGAAAAAATACTTAATTTCAAATCACAGCACCTATCAATTAGTTAAATATTGCGGTATCTTACTTGCAACAATCTTATGCTTGAAGAGAATTGCTTGTACTTCTGTCGTGGTAGAAGGAAATGGTTTCAGCGTACAGCAGACATGATCCAATTAACCCTCGGTCAAGAACAAAGGGAGAACCAGGGATTGGAGTAGTACTTCTTGATTATCTAGCAACCTTTTAAGTAGAGCATTAGCAGATTCAGAAGGATTAATCGTTATTCCAGATTGAGGAGTGTAGACGCCAAGTTCCTTCAGAACCCATGTAGCATTATTTTTTACATCTCTTTTCAAGTGTTGGTTGAAATTTTGGAGAAATGGAGCGCTCCATTGACTGCTCATCTTCTCTAGTTTATCGTTTTGTTCTGACTCGGAGTTACTTTCTAATAAATCCCACATGGCTTACGTAAACTTGGACGTCATCGGGAGTATTGTTCAAGCTCTTCAAAACCCAGTTCTTCACGTCTTGCTGTATGTGATTCCTATAAACAAGATTACGCATCGTTGGGATAGCTTGTCGAATGCCCTTTCTAATAGAACTCTCACGGTCAATCACAATGATTCGGTTCTTCATATCCCAACCTTGTTCATTGAGAACTCAGAAAAAACTTTTTTAGTAAATATGTATAAAAACTTCAACAACACATCCTCCAGTAGAAAAAAATACTTAATTTCAAATCACAGCACCTATCAATTAGTTAAATATTGCGGTATCTTACTTGTAACAATCTTATGCTTGAAGAGAATTGCTTGCACTTCTGTCGTGGTAGAAGGAAATGGTTTCAGCGTACTGCATACATAATCGGTTTAAAGAGAATCGCTTGTACGTCTTTCGTGCTAGAAGGAAATGGTTTCAGCATCAAATCAGAAATCGGATTCGGTTCCCCTGATAATTGAAAACATGTAAATTGAACATGTAAATTACTTAATGGAATAATAGTCTTTGCTTAATGTTCTTAGTGTATGTTTCCGGGCTTTTTTTTCTTTACAGTCTATTTTCTCCAGCCTTTCATCTCTTTCAGTCTTCAATAAGAAGTCCTCCTCTTTTGCTGCATTTTTTTTTTTTTTTTTTTTTTTTGCATTCTCCTGCTTTTTGGTTTCCCTCCTGTTTGAAGGGGTGGAAGTCAACAGGCATCATTCTTTTCAACCACTGGAGATCTTCAAATTTGTCCCTTGCAATTTTAGGCCGAGTTTTGATGAGTTGAGGGAAGCTTGATATGGCTCTGAAGATGGGTTTCGCCCGGTATGGTAGCTGCCGAAGCTCATCTGAAAAGTTTAGCTTATAGGAAATGTATCCAGCGGGATCATACTGTAGTACGCAAATGTCGTTTACCGTAGGGTCTCCAGTTCGCTTTCCTGGGCGGATAGATGGGTAGTGTCGTGTCGTTCCTCCCAAAGTCCTTAAAAAAGGTATACTCTAACAGTGTGGAGCGGTATGGTCCAGGATTCTTTCTAGCTCTTTTTGACAGCTGGACATAGTCGTGTGGGAGGTAAACATCTGTGTTTTTGAAAGCACTTTCGACATGACTATGGACACTGTCACACTCCATATACGTGTGTCCTTTCACAAGGTATTTTTGAACAATGGTTCAATAATATCTGTCTTTCGACACTCAAGAGAGAAACGAATGCATTTGACCAACCAACTCTCCTACACCATCATCTGCTTTTTCCATCATTGGGATCTGCTTCAACACCGTGTCCTTGTTGAATGGCACGAGTCCTGTTGCTCAGAAGCCACTTTGGATTTTATTGGGTGAGGCTTGTTTAATGCGATCCAAACATTGTTTCAAGAGACCAGGGAATTGATCTTTGGAAACCACACCTCTGTATTTTCGTTTCCAGTCTTGCAGCACAGCTCTCCAAGCTTTTTTCAGAGGACCGAAGTATGCCACGTCGTGGGGCTGAAGCAGGTGCGTAGAATTAGGTGGTAGAAAAATAAATCGGATGTCATGCAGTTGGCAAGATCTCACCACTCGCAGCGACATGTGGCTCGCAAGGTTATCCCCAATCAAAATTTTGCGTCCTTTGTTCCTGAAGAAGGGTATGACTACAGTTGAAAACTTATCTTCAAAACAATGCATGTCAAACCAGCCACTCCTTATACGATTGTACCGAGTACCAGGCGGGCCACCTTTTTGCCAAGTGTCATATAAATGCTCTGCTTTGTACATAATATACGGTGGTAACAGTGTACCATCTGCTGCAGCAGCAAACATTACAGAAGTTGACGACTTGGAAGTATCACGAATGATGTGAGCATGCTTGGCACCTCGCCTGACAACGACCCAGTTCCTCCCAGCTTCATTGCAGAGTTTTGTTTCGTCAAAATTCACTAGGTTACCAGCTGGAACGTTCTCAATTTCCTTGTTAATATTATCAAGATAATCCTCAACAACCTTTCTGTCAACTCCCGCCTGAACTCGCTAGATGTTTTCAAACAAGCGTTTGGATAGACGACTGCAATGACGCTTGAGAAAGCCGTCGGCCCACTTTTTGCCAGGAAGGTTGGCTGGTCGGTCCACATCGACAGTTGCTTCGCGCCTGAATTGCTTCTCCCTTCTTCCGCGATCCTGTAGGTACTCTTTGACAACCAAGCGAATGTCAAGCTTTGTTAACGGAAAGCCCCATTCTGCTGCAATGAGGATTCCACCTACAAGATTGTCTTCCTCGAGGGCTCTGAGCACAGTTGGAGCCCCAACGTTTTTACAATGCAACTTTCTTACTTTGTTATTCAATGTAGACTTCAGTACGTTGAACACTTCTGATGCTTGACGCAATGAATACTTGCCTGATTTTACGGCATTGACGGCCTTTTCAACGCGCGACGAGGGGTAGTTGACGTAGCTTCGAGCGCCGAGCTTTTTTCTCGATTTCGTCATCGTCCAATGTTGGGATCCTTTTTTTCCAATCTTGCTTTGGTCCTCCCTGCCGCCCTTGAAATGGCTCAAACTGAAAAAAATGATATTGCACGTTGTAGCCTACTTAAATTGGAACAAATTTAAAAAAAATTAAAGTCCTGGGTCAAATACACTTACCGTGGTACACAAAGCATTCAGAGCATCTCCAACTGAGCGAAATTTGACACAAACTTCGACGTACTGATAAGGCCCCTTATCAACATCTGACCGGCTCAGGCATCAGATGGATCAAGAAACATCTCACGTTGATATCCCACCCCTATTTTTGTTTTTTCTATCCTTTCTCGCAGTGCTATCAACGAAACAACGAGAAAGTACCCCTCTGTCCGAAGTTAGGAGCAGTGTCCAAAGTTGTAGGGTTTTACGGTACTACTCAGCGAACAGTTGAGTGGGTTTTTTTCTCTGAACTTGGTATTGCCTTTGGAAAATGTCTTGCTGTAAGACGAAGAGGATTTTGTTCGTTGCAGGAATGATGACGATTTAGAGGACGACCTCCTTTTGCTTTTGGAGTGCCATATTTTTCGAAAATCTGACGAATCAAATCAAGTTGAAACTCAGCAGTAGGGGTCTTCTTGTCTGATATGAAGTCGAAGAGAGTGTGGGCGTTTAGAAGTCGAGCAAATCGACCCCCCCCCCCCCCCATGGCGTGGTTGTATTTCTTGATTATTTCCGGTCGTTTTATTTATACATACTTCTTATTTTTTTGTCCCACCTCTTCTGCTGTGTCCTCTTGACCTATCCCGACAAAGTTGGATGCGAGGACAATGCTTTTATTGTCAAGCCACTTGACAACTACAACTTTACCGTCTGGAACTGCTTCGCTCGTTCCACGAGGTTTTTTCAGAAAAATTCGATCTTCCGTCAGTGGAGGAGAGAAAAATCTATTCAGTAGAATAGTTCCTGCTGCGTCTATGTTCAACTTCTTCAACATAATAATGAGATGATACCCAGAAAAGTAATTGTCAAAGTACAATTAAATTGTACAAATTTTGTGGCGAGCCACATCGGTTATTCTTCTCCTGGTTAGAGTGTAAACAACATTGCAAGAGGCCCCAAGGTGCAGTTTGGACATAGGATCCAGTTCCGTCGTCTGGCCCTGATATAGAATGAAGTCATACGGGAAGCCTGATTTTCCACACAGGAAAAAAAATCTTTATCCCCCATGGGCAGGGTTTCCCTTTGACGTATAGTTTTACGTCTAATTGCCCCTGGAAAGGGACTATTTGCTCGTCAATGGCAAGCTCATTTTCAAGTGGAATTATCGTGCATCTCCTCCTGATCGATTCGTACAAAGGTCGTACTTTAGCAAACCGGTCCCTCCTATCGTTCACTTCAAGATTATTGACAAAATGCAAGTGAGTCCTCAGCTGGAAGAACCGTTCTCTGGTCATCTGGTTTCTGGAAAAATATTTATTTGCAAACGACGGTCCCAGTAAAGATGCTGTATGTTGAACAGGGGACTGTATGCTATGTATGCTATGTATGGAAAGAGCGGTTTTCATGAAAAGCGAATATTAGGAGCGGGAGTACGAGATAGAGGGGTTTCTCGATAATTAAAAGGATTAAAATGAAAAATTAGGTCGCAAAGTATTACATAAAGGTCGTGAGATGGAATACCTTGTTGAAATACGGTGATCCCGTTGAGAAGGGCCCTTCTGCTGGTAGTTACTCGAGCTGCAAGCCAGGAAGTTGGACGCCCGGTTCCGCTCGGTCCGAAACTCGCCGTTGTCGTAAACGAGTAAAAAAACCAAAAATGCACTACTTTGCGTTTAACGTTAATGTTTGAAATGCGAATCAAATAAATTAATTGAAAACTGAATAAAACTGGAAATATGTAAAGCGGGGGAGCGATGGATGTGGTGATGCGTGTGGTCTCAAGAGAAAGTTGTGACTGACTGGCGAACGGGAAGAACAGAGCTATTTTTACTGAACTTGATAAGATGAAGGGTTGAAAGGTGAGGCGCACGGTATCTAAGAGATGATAGGTAAATTATTTACTTCGGAGAGTTCACTCCACGAAACAGTTAGGAAAAATTATTGGATTGAACATACCGCCCACCCGAAAAGTATTTTTCGCGATTTGAGAAAGAAAAACTTTGAAACTACTCAAGTGTTATCCATAAGACTACTAGGTATGAATAACCAGAAAATTAAAAAATCAAATTAAAGGTATCTTCTGGAAAGGAGGATTTGGGATGGGTTATTGGAGGAGCTCGGCCGGAGGCAGTGCGACCAACTTGTGAACTGGTCGTACATAACTACCACTGGCAGTACGAATCTGAGCCACTCGAACAACGTCGTCTCTCCCTGGAAACACATCTTCAACGCGTCCGATGGGCCAGTCCAACGGGAAAGTGTTCGATGACTTGATGTACACGACATCACCCTTCTTCAAGTTTGGCTGTGGAGAAGTCCATTTCGAGCGAGGAATGAGCGTATGAATATAGTCGAGGGACCAACGTTTCCAAAAACACTGTATCGCACGCTGCAGCACTTGGTAACGATCTAGACGATTCGAAGGTACCTCGACGATGTCAATTTCAGGAGGAGCGATGAGAGGTGATCCAACTAAGGCGTGTCCGGGAGTCAGATAATCGCAGTCATCATTGGGATCCGAAGACAAAGTGCCTAGAGGTCGACTGTTTAAAACTGCCTCGATGCGTGCCAAGATCGTAGTCATTTCCTCGAAAGTCAGAACGAGAGGCCCCACAATTCGATTCAGATGATGTCGTGCAGATTTCACGACCGATTCCCATAATCCTCCCATATGAGATGCTGCAGGTGGGTTGAAAACCCACTTCATTTCGCGCATGGCGAGGTAGTTCTCAATTTCTGAATTATTTTCCTTCAAAAATCTCAGAACTTCATTAAAATGGTGAGAGGCGCCTTTAAAATTTGTGCCACAATCGCTATGAATTTCTTTACATAGCCCTCTTCTTGCCACGAAGCGATCTAAAGCCGCCAAAAATGCAGATGTCGAAAGCGACGACACGAACTCTAAATGAACCGCTTTCGTGGACATGCACACAAAAACTGCCAAGTAACCTTTAGTTTTATGTGCCTTTTTGAGCTTGCTCTCTTTGACAGTGAAAGGTCCAGCGTAGTCGATTCCCGTCGTAAGGAATGGCCTTCCTTGACTTAGGCGAGAAGATGGCAAATCTGCCATAAGTGGCTCGACCGTGGCACCTTTCAGTCGAAAACACACATTGCATCGGAGTATGCACTGACGCAAAAGTGGACGGATTCCGACGATCCAATATTTTCGCTGCAGGAAGGATTGAGTAAGACGAGGTCCAGAATGTAGAGTGAGTTTGTGATAATATTCACACAATAATAGAGCGAGTCTTGAACGACGTGGCAAAATCAATGGATGACGAGCTGAATACGGCAGTGAAGCATAGCGTAAGCGACCGCCCACCCTCATAAAACCACCTTCGTCGAAAAAAGGTGTGAGACGGATTAAAGTTTTGGAACAAGGCTTCTGTTCCACCAATTTGGTTATTTCATCCTTGAAATAAAACTCCTGCGTGACTTTCACACAAGTCATTAATGACTCCCTGAGTTCTTTGGGAGTAAGGTTTCCTTTGGAACGTTCAAGACCTCGCCTTTTAGCAATAACATTGAATTTGTATCGATTCAGCCACCCAACTATTCTCATCAATCGGTATAGGCTCGATGAACGATTGATATATTCCAATACGATAGAGGGATGGAAGGAAACCAACATTGAATCAACATGTATGTTTTTCATTTCATTCGAAGATTCTATGGATGGTTCAATCGACTGGGAAAATGTCCATGTGGAATATGGCTCATACAGAATGGGTGGACCATGCCACCATAAATCAAAATCAACCAATTCCATCGGAGTCAAACCTCGACTAGCACAATCTCCCGGGTTGATACTGGTAGAGACGTGAGACCATTGTTCGGGGCGTGTTGATTCGAGAATTTCAACTACACGATTCGAAACGTAAGTTTTAAGTCTGTGAGGCGGAGTTCGAAGCCAAATGAGAACTGTAGTTGAGTCCGAAAACAAATGCGTGGACGTGATTCCAATTTGTTCAGCCATAGGTTTGAGTGTGACGATCAATTTAGATAGGAGTACAGCTGCACATAATTCGAGTCGCGGTATGCTGACGGTTTTCAACGGTGCTACCCTAGTTTTACCTTTCATAAGATGGACCGTGCACTCGCCATCATCGGATTCAGCTCTCATATAAATCACTGCACTGAATCCCTTGGAACTTGCATCGCAGTACCCAATCAATTGACGGATTGTAGCCGATTTCATTGGAGTATGGCGAGGAATCTGAAGACGGGATAGAGCAGGCAAACCCTCTCGAAATTGTTCCCATTGTTCTATGAGATTCTGAGGTAGAGGAGTATCCCAACCAACCCCTAACATCCAGGCTTCTTGAATCAGCTGTTTGGCAAAAAATGTTATGGGACACAGCCAGCCGAGGGGATCGTAAATCCTTGCCACTTCAGACAACAGATCACGTTTCGTACGAACCTCGACGTCGGAATTTGCTAAGTAAGAGAAACAATCATTTGCGGGATCATATTGGACTCCCAATATTTTCAATGTATGGTCACCCTCTTCTTGAATGACGAGAGGGTGTTCACGAAAGTCCAGTGGGACAGCATCAAGAATGGTTTGATCATTACTTGCCCATTTGCGCAAAGTAAAGCCACCCAAACTGAATAATTCAATCAGTTCGTGTTGCAACTTGATTGCATCACTAACGGAATCGACAGAGGTACAGATATCATCAACGAATGTTTGGTTGAGTATTACCTGAGAAGCGAGGGGATATGATTGACCATGATCAATCACCAGTTGTTTTAATACTCGTTGAGCTAAAAATGCACTGGGTTTTATTCCGAACACGAGTGTGTTCAATTCAAATTCTTCGATTTCGCCGTGTGGGTTTGGTCTATAAAAAATGTGTTGATATTTGCGATGTTCAGGGTGAACCAAAACTTGACGATACATTTGCTTCAGATCACAGCAGACTACGATGGAGTGGAGGCGAAAACTGCATATGATGTCTCCGATATCACGTTGCAGTTTGGGTCCCGTCATGAGAACATCATTAAGTGAACGGGTATCAGTGGAGGGACGATATGACGCGTCAAATACCGTTCTCACTTTTGTGGTGCTACTACTTTCTTTGAACACACAATGATGAGGCATAACATATTCAGCTTTAGTAGTAGCAATATTCATATGACCGGATTCGATGTATTCGTCCATAAATCTCCGATATTCATCATAAATAGGTGGCTGAGATTTCAAACGCTTTTCTAAATTGGTAAGCCGTTTGAAAGCATGATTTCGAGTGTTAGGCAGAATTGCCTTTGTGTCAAGGAAAGGCAATGAGACAATATAGCGGCCAGATTCATCACGGTTGTGAGTTTTAATGAACTGGGTTTCGCATGCGATATTTTCAGGATCGTCTGGGATCGGTTTATGAACCTCCTCAGTTTCCCAAAATTTTGTAATAGAGTTATTGAGGGATTCACAACATGTGAGTAACGATGTGACGATTTCTCCATTATTTTCAGAGGAAATTCTCGGTAGCACACCACCAATGATCCAACCGAATACAGTGGAAATCGCGCTAGGTTGACCTTGAATTATGTTGTGTGACGGGTTTAGTATCTCGTAGTAGAGGTCGGCGCCAATGAGAAACTCAACTGGAGCCCTTTTGTCAAACGTCGGATCGGCAAGTAAGAGGTGAGAAAACGTTTTCCGTATTGCTGGAACGACTACGTTATTCGGCTGAGGTACAGATATTTCGGAGAGTATAAGAGCTTCTGATCTGAATATTTTCTCAGGATTTTCAAGGGGGCTGATAGAACAACTAGCCATTCCTTTGTTTTGTGGAACAGACGAATTCGAAACTCCGGAGAGACCTACGTGAGCCCTTTTGCGTTTCAATCCAAGTTTTTGAGCACAAGAGTCGGTGATGAGACTGACCTGGCTCCCTCCATCAACAATTGCTCTAACGCGGTGAGGTCTTCCATCCTTATCACGTATGCCGATCAAAGCTGTGCTTAGTAGTACACCAGAAACCTTTGGAGTTACAGCTAGGAGAGATTGCGGCGCGGTATTCGTATTCGAAGACTCCTTCGTTACTACGGCGGGTGAATCTTCATCAAAAATATGTAGTAACGAATTGTGTTTCGGCTTCAAACAATGAGAGCAAACTGATTTGGATTTACAGTTTTTTTGAACATGAAAACCCATGCACGAAAAACATAAATGATTTTCTTTAACGAAAGTGCGCCGTTCCTGAACGGTAAAATGCTTGAATTTTGGGCAATGATTAATTTTATGTTCATCAGATTTACAGCATGGGCATCGATTCAAATTTTGCGCAGATGTTACAACAAGCGAACTTTTGGAACTGTTGGGCGATCTTGGAATTTGTTTAATTGGTTTATTCACCAACTGATTCGTTTTAGGTGGTTCTAATTCCAATATTCTGGCTTGTTTTTGAACAAATTCTATCAAACCTTCGAATTTTGGAGTTTCATTTGTTTCAAAAGTATTTTCAAATTCTTTCCTAGTTGAAGGCGGAAGAACTCTAAGACCTTGATGCAACATTGCAAAATCGAATAAATCTGTGAAGCCCATATTCTTCAAAGTAGCTATGTTGGTTCCAAAAACATCGACAAATTCGGAAAGTCCTTTCAATGACTCATGGGTTAAAGGGCGAAAAGATGCAATTTTATCCAAGCAGAGAGAACCCAATAAACGCGTATTGTGATAGCGTTGAATGAGAGTATGAAGTGCTAAGGCATAATTGTTGCCAGTGATCGGTATTGACTCAATCAATATAAGAGCGTGAGATCGAAGAAGACTGCGTAGGTACGTCAATTTTTCGACATTCGTTAATTGATGGTTTTGATCGACCAATGACCTGAATAAGGCATAAAAATTCTGCCATTTGTTGATGTCACCATCAAAGGGATCAATTTCAATTTTCGGAAGCCTAGCTGGAGTGGCCCTAACTGCGGTTGGGTCCGAAGCGTGAGTACCGGTTGGAGGCTGCGGTCCAGGAGGTTGAATTTCCTTGTAAGCATTCACGCTCCTGGCGATCGAGTGCGCAGAGAAATATGCTTCTTCAACCTCAGCTTGAGTTGCAGGAACTTCAACTTTACTTTCATCATCAGCATAATAATTTAACTCGATAATTTGATCATTCATCAGTTCGAATGATTTGAGATCATTCTCGAGGCGTGAGAATCGAGATATGAATGAATTGAAGTCCGAGGGTAATTTGCTACTAACGTACTTCTTGCCAGCATCGTGAGCTGCTTTGATGCGCAAGATGTACTTTTCTCGCTTGACCTTCAGAATGCTCAATTTTTCATCGGTATCCTCCATTGGGAACTTCGAGGAAGGGACAGGAACGAGAATAAATCGAACGAATAATAAGGAAAAGAGACAGAGCAGTTGAAGCTGAAATTTCCTAAACCGAAGTTCAAAGTGTGAGGTGGATGTAACCAATGAGAAATGTAAGTTTGATGTAACGTTCAATCATGCGAGATGACGTCATGTGGCGAACAAAGAAAGCTGACCACGTTTTTTACGATCAAGAAAATAAGCGATTCTTCAAATTGCGGTTCAAAAATTTGGCTCGAGAGATCAAAATGTATGTTGAACAGGGGACTGTATGCTATGTATGCTATGTATGGAAAGAGCGGTTTTCATGAAAAGCGAATATTAGGAGCGGGAGTACGAGATAGAGGGGTTTCTCGATAATTAAAAGGATTAAAATGAAAAATTAGGTCGCAAAGTATTACATAAAGGTCGTGAGATGGAATACCTTGTTGAAATACGGTGATCCCGTTGAGAAGGGCCCTTCTGCTGGTAGTTACTCGAGCTGCAAGCCAGGAAGTTGGACGCCCGGTTCCGCTCGGTCCGAAACTCGCCGTTGTCGTAAACGAGTAAAAAAACCAAAAATGCACTACTTTGCGTTTAACGTTAATGTTTGAAATGCGAATCAAATAAATTAATTGAAAACTGAATAAAACTGGAAATATGTAAAGCGGGGGAGCGATGGATGTGGTGATGCGTGTGGTCTCAAGAGAAAGTTGTGACTGACTGGCGAACGGGAAGAACAGAGCTATTTTTACTGAACTTGATAAGATGAAGGGTTGAAAGGTGAGGCGCACGGTATCTAAGAGATGATAGGTAAATTATTTACTTCGGAGAGTTCACTCCACGAAACAGTTAGGAAAAATTATTGGATTGAACAGATGCATCCGGGGAAATTTCAAGTTGCCACATAATATGTGGCATTATATTATAATGTGGAGGCTTACGTAAACTTGGACGTCATCGGGAGTACTGTTCAAGCTCTTCAAAACCCAGTTCTTCACGTCTTGCTGTATGTGATTCTAACAAACAAGATTACTCATCGTTGGGATAGCTTGTCGGATGCCCTTTCTAATAGAACTCTCACGGTCAATCACAATGATTCGGTTCTTCATATCCCAACCTTGTTCATTGAGAACTCAGGAAAAACTTTCAGTAAATATGTATAAAAACTTCAACAACACATCCTCCAGTAGAAAAAAATACTTAATTTCAAATCACAGCACCTATCAATTAGTTAAACATTGCGGTATCTTACTTGTAACAATCTTATGCTTGAAGAGAATTGCTTGCACTTCTGTCGTGGTAGAAGGAAATGGTTTCAGCGTACTGCATACATAATCGGTTTAAAGAGAATCGCTTGTACGTCTTTCGTGCTAGAAGGAAATGGTTTCAGCATCAAATCAGAAATCGGATTTGCAGCATTTCCGTACAGCTCATACCAATTTCCCGCGTCTTCGCAGATTCGCCTTAACTGCTCAATAAATTCGGTTCCCCTGATAATGGAAAACATGTAAATTGAACATGTAAATTACTTAATGGAATAATACTTTCTGCTTAATGTTCTTAGTGTATCCGGGGTTTTTTTTCTTCTCTTTACAGTCTATTTTCTTCAGCCTTTCATCTCTTTCAGTCTTCAATGGGAAATCCTTTTCTTTTGCTGCATCTTTTTTGCATTCTCCTGCCTTTTGATTTCCCTCCTGTTTAAAGGGGTGGCAGTCAACAGGCATCATTCTTTTCAACCACTGGAGATCTTCAAATTTGTCCCTTGCAATTTTAGGCCGAGTTTTGATGAGTTGAGGGAAGCTTGATATGGCTCTGAAGATGGGTTTCGCCCGGTATGGTAGCTGCCGAAGCTCATCTGGAAAGTTTAGCTTATAGGATTCCTTCTCGCTCTTTTTGACAGCTGGACATAGTCGTGTGGGAGAAAAAACATCCATGTTTTTGAAAGCACTTTCGACATGACTATGGACACTGTCACACTCCATATACGTGTGTCCTTTCACAAGGTATTTTTGAACAATGGTTCAAAAATATCTGTCTTTCGACACTCAAGTGGAGAAGCGTGTTCGCCAGTACCGCATTCCGATTTTGGTATCCACAACCATCGGAACAAATTGAAGCGTTGCAAGGCGCTTCGGAATTTCGTTATATCTCTGTCGAATGTAGGAACTGTGGGTAGCAACAGCTGCATATATTTCACTGCCTCAAAGGTGGGGAGATTTACCCGATCTACCTTGCCGCTCTCCTTGCTAGAACTAGCTGGTCTTACTAGCGAGAGCTCGATTATTTGATCAGCTAACTGCTCGGCCAAGGAATCGGATGTTTCTTTTGCGAATCCGGCTGTGTCAATTTCGTCACTGAGCTGGTCGGTGGAACTAAGGTACTTGTCAACCATCTTCACGACTCGTTCGCTTCGATCTTCCATCTTCAGAATGTGGCTCATTTTGATCGACCACGGTCGCACTTTACTGTAAATTCCCTTCTGTTCGTCATCGAAGAGACGAACTAATTCCGGTTCGATATGAATCACCGACATGATTAAATTGTTGATCGAACGCGAACTAAAATGAACTAATAACTTCGAACTAACCTGATCGAGCCTGGAATTTCTCAGCGCTCGAATCACTCGAAATTTCCCGGGTTTCGGCACCAAACATACATTAGAGCTAATTTTTGCAAAACTTTAATGAAAAGTGTAAAAAACATTGTTCGAGTGAAGAAAAAGGATATATTTCAATATTTTTAAAGAATTGCTGTTGTTTAACATTAAACTTGAATTATTTTTTCGAAAAAATACCGATTCTCATTTGGGAGAAAAGCCAGCATGTTATTCAAATCATTTTTCTTGGCCTCATTCAGAGGTATTTCCTTTGGAAGACTTGAAAGGAGCGTAGTTTGAAGATTTTTAGTACCTATAGTCCATAATTTCTGGTTTGGTTGGCCACTTCCACGATTTTAGTGACTTTTGAATGGCACTGATTTGGGCACCGTCATCATTAATCTTTAATATTTTTCCTGGAAAATAGGACCCTTCATACTGAAAAATTACATGCTCTCCAACTACTCTCGAACAATCGCTTAGCTGCAGGGCCGATTGTATGGGTTTTTGGCCTTCAAAGACTGCTGTACTTAGCTTCATTTTCATCGTCCAGTTCTTGCGTTTGTTTATTAATGTAAGTTTCCATATCTTCGTCCGAATAATCTTACATTCCACAATTCGGCTGTTGTTCAACACCAGACGTTTAACCAATTGCTTTTCCTCCTCCCCGAATACCGTTCTTTTAATATTCATTGTCGACCTATGGATACCAGATAAGTGACAAAAATTAGAATTTTGTTTTGATACAGTTGAGTTAAGAGTTTTGAGGCGCAACACGTGTAATATACGACGTGTCTTTGTATTGTTACGACGTCTCACAAGATCGATGCGCCTCAAAACTCTGGAACAATATTCACCTATCAATATTTCAATTTTTGTCAATACTCACCTCACCTCAACAGAACTGGAGAACAGAGCTGGAGAACACAATAATATTGAGTATATTATACTGGAGAACACTGTAATATCAAAATTGGCACCACAACAGCAATCACAGCTAACAAACCTAACAACAGCAAATAAGACAAGAAATAAGAGAAATTCATTCAGCATTTTTCACATTTCATCTGTCTCTGTAGAAGCATGGCCGACAAAAACCATCAACATGGAACTACCAATGACCATGGAATAACGAAAAAACATCTTTTTGCTCGCTCTAGAACACAGTTCTTTCCCAACCCTCCTCGAAGCCACCTTGAGAAAAGTTGGAGTCGAGGCCACCCTCGAGATATGACCGGTTCGACTGTGAATACGAAACCTTCTCCTCGAGATCGATGTCACCTCGACTCGAGTCAAGAAATTTCTTGACTTGAGCCGCGACTGTGAATTCCGCCCTTAGTCTTTGGCTTGCCTGTGGTGGGGGCACTAGTACTTGGCTGAGAACCATCGATATCCTCTACTAAGATACTCTGCCCTGGTTCTTTTGTAATTTTTCGCTTCCTGCCTCCCTTCTTCCCTCCAACAACGTTTTCTCTTAAGTTTTGGAGTTTTTGAATGAAAGATTCTTCCAAAGCCTCTCTGTGCAGCACAGAAGGAAGCCTCGCAATAAGAGGCGCGGGATCAGTAGGATAAATTCCACACTTTTTAAAACCAGAAACCAAATTGTCCCCTTGTTTCGGCTGTATTGCATTTAATAACTCCTTGAGAAGTCGTGGAAAGTCCTGTTTGGGTAACACAGGGCATCGACGACCAGCCTCTGTCTCTTTCCATGATCCTAAAATTTTCCGCCATGCCACTTTTAGAGGCCGAAAGAAGGCAACATCGAGGGGCTGCGTGAGGTGTGTACTATTGGGTGGAAGGCACACAAAACGAATGTCGTTTTCCTCACACAGGCCAAGGACCTCGGAGGAAATATGTGACGAGAAATTGTCACCTATTATTACCTTCGTGCCTGTTTGTTTTTCAAGGTTGGTAGCATGAGTGTTTTAAACCACTCCTCGAAAGTTTGCCCATCAAACCAGCCACTTGTTGTATTTGAATACCGGCAGCCGGTTGGCCCATTTTCAACCCAGGTTGACTTGTTGGTTGACTTGTATACAACAAAAGGCGGGAGGAGAACACCCGCAGCGTTCCCTGCTAACATGAGTGAGACGCTAGATTTTGACGAGTTTCTTATGGTTTCAGGGTATTTTACACCTCTTTTGGTGATCACTTTCTTCTTCCCTGGATCATCCGTTAAGTTTGATTCATCATAGTTCCAGATGTTACATGGCTCAACTCCTTGGAGCACGATTCTTAAATTCTCAACAAAATTTGTCAGAGTCCCTTGTGTGACACCTGCTCTACTTCGCTTAATATTCTCAGCAAAACGGACTGAAAGACGTGGATGGTGGGTTAAAAAATGTTTAGCCCATTCTTCTCCTGGAGTGTTGTTTACAAACTGTCCAATTTGTACACCTTACTTTCTCAAGTAATCCCTCACGATCATTCGTAGATCTCTTTGACCCAATGGAAATCCAAAATCACCCAGGCGAATGATGCATTCTACCACTGCCAACTCTTCTTCTTTGGAAAAAACTGTAGGTCGACCAGGCTTCAAACAATGCTGTTTTTTCAGTTTGTAGCAGATGGTCCGTTTTGGAATACCGAAAACAATTTCAGCCTCTCGCAATGTTACGTCACCGTTTCCAATGGCTTCAAGGCAGGCACGCAAGATTTCGGGAGTATAATCGCGATATTTACGGGATCCGGGAACCCTTTGGTAGTGTCTCCCCATTCCTGCAACAATAAAGAAAATGGGTTTCACATTGTTTCAATAAAAAGCGAAATCATTCTTGCAGAAACACTTGAGGTGGATACTTTGCACCACGATTTTGGGTGGTGCAAAGTAAGACCCTTCTTTGGTGCAAAGAGACCACCATCATGAAAACTACAAATAACTTTTTAAGTAATCAATGAAAAACAAAGACTGAATCAAGAAAATGTAGCCAGGTTACTACCCTTTAACCCATTAGTCCCCAAATTTTTTTTTCAACGATTGCCACTCTAAATGATCATACTGTGTTCAATGAACACTGGAAAAATAGAATTTCAGAAAAAAAATCGATTATCATGGAGTAAATTCAAAATTTCGAAAAAGTCCCAAATGGGGATCATGGGCAGTGGCGACAACGATTGCTCTCAACCATAGATGTAATAACCACAACATAAATCATTGCCAAAAATGTGTATTATTCAAAACAGTAGAGTAATATAGGTAACTTTAAACCATATAATAATATATTTTAGATAATTATATAATTCGTGAACAATAGTATAATAAAATATATATTACAGAAGTCTCTCTACCAACTACCCGCTATTGGACTAGCTGAGCCAAAAAGCTATGACTTAGTAAATTGTATCACATTATTATTGAAAAATGACTTGAATAATTGAGATAAAAAATGATACAGTTCGTATCCAATGTCCATAACCGAATTCATAACTATTTATGCCAGTACGCCATACAATGTAAGTGTATTCCCACGTTACATTTCGAGCATTGTTTCCGAGCGTTTTTCTTGCACACGGCACATTTTCGTTGTTTTCCCCCCTCTGTTCGCTCAAGGTTATGACCTTCCTGATTTTTTCTAATCTCTCGAGGAACTCGCTTGTCCGCAGCTTTCGTCAAAGATGGTCGTCCCGGAAATTTGGGGTTTGAAATGGATGGTATGTACAGATAGGATCTTGTTATGAGCCTCCTGAATTCCAGAAGTGGCAGATTTTCGTTGTTCACCATGTTGTGCAAAACATGAGCGTTGACCACACAGACGTCTATAAGGTGGGTGATTATTGGAAAATACCATTTCTTCCCTCGTATTTTGGTCCTGTATTTATTCACTAACCAATCAAGTTTGTCAACACCCCCCATGCATTTGTTGTATGTTGCGATACATTTTGGCTGAGGAACATTCACCATAGTCTTGTTTTCCTTTGACCATCTTTTGACTTTTTCAACTTTCTCCACTCCTTGACAGTTTGTCATGATGCGCACAAGGTTGTTGTCTTTCCACAAAACGAGCATTATACCATTCTGATCATCGAATCGGTAATCAAATGCCCCTCTTTTTTCTTTTTTGAAAACCTCATCAGTCTTGGTGGAGCATTGGTTAGTACGATTGCTACGCACAGTTCCAACTGCAGCTATATTGTGATCTGTCAATGTTTTCATGAGAGAGAAACTAGTGAAAAATTTGTCAAAATAGAATACGTGGTCGGATGGATTTTCTATGGCCAAGATGTTATCCAAAATAACTGTTGAACCCAGACCGTCTGAAGGGTTTTCATAATCTTTTTTACCTTCATACAACTCAAAACGGTAGCAATAACCAGTTTCAGAACAGCACATAGCCCACTGTTTGTGACCAAACCGAATTGGCTTTCCTCTTATGAACTGCTTCATGAAGTGACGACCATAGTAGCGGATCATTTGCTCGTCAATACTGATATTTTCAGAGAAAACCCCAAACTGAAGAAATTTATTACTAATAGTTTTCATAATTGGCTCAATCTTGAAGCATTTAGGATGATTCTTCTTTTCTCCCTTCAAAATTGAATTATCGTTGAAGTGCAAGTTCCGTTTTATCTCATCGAATCTGTTACGTGGCATACATTGACGAATGATCTGAATATTATAATCATCATCCTCACTCCAATACAGTCTCTCTCGTGGCAAATGATGGTACCCAGTGAACAGGAGAATTCCGAGGAATTTTCGTAAGCAGTCGACCGAGAAGTTGTAATTGTGTCTATTTTGTTGAGTAGCATAAGTGACACTTTCTTTCACAATGTTCAGCAACACGTCCTCGGTGAAAAACAGCTCGAAAAGCTCAACTGTAGATTTTCCCTTCAACTGCTCGCATAAGCCTTCTCTTCTGTGCTGAACATTTTCTGGTCTACCAAAACTCTTCTGGAAATCAGGATTTTTGCACTTCCAACTACTTTTGAATTTCAAGTTTTTCTTATATCTTGAGGTAGATGGACAAGTCCGGGGACTTGAGTTTTTTCCTGAGTCTAGACGTTCAGGGAGTTGGTTTGGACTAGGTACTTCATTGTTAGATGAGCTTGGTCCAGACTCAGTATCAACGACAACACTGTCATCAGGGGAATCTAAAGGAACGTTGGTGTGGATTTCGAGGGTACCTGGGACGTCCTTTGGTGGAGAATCATCGAGCAAATCATCCTCGTCGACCTCCTCGTTGTCTGAAACTACGTCAACAGTTTGTGGTGGCAGCTGTACGATGTCAATGTGATCCGCTTCTTCATCTATTCCGCCTTCGTCTTCAAATTGATTCAGAAAATCGGGGTCCTGCATGGCATCTTGAAGCTCATTGAGAGTCCAATACTGTTTCACCTTCATATCTGTGAATGAAACAATCAAAGATACATGTCAAGAGGTGGAGTCAAGCTTACCGCATCTTGTAAGTCGCTGTTACCCATGATCCCCAAATGGGGATCAGCATAAAACAGACATTATAGCATGCCGTAACCAATGATGTGACAAACTAGTATTTTTTCTTCAATCCTGAACATATTTGTGGAGACATACAACAATATCATGTTGAACGATCGAGTAGGTAACATTCAACAGATTTTCAAAAGTAGGTAACGTTTTTCGGTTTTACTTACCGTAGGTTTTCACTCTTCAGATGATGATTGAAAACATGAAATGCACTCAGAATCGAAACACATGGGTTGAGCACTTTTAGGAGAGGTTAGGGGTTCGCCTAGGACGCTGAGTGATAAGGTATCACTCACTGCTGCCAACCTAGGGACGATAAAAGTCAGAAGTCCCAATTGGGGATCATGGGTACAAATGGGTTAAGATGGTATATCACTTACCTCAATTCAAAGCTGACCTTCCACAAAATCTGAATCACACCCTTCCACTGCCTGCAGTCCATCGCACGACAGGATTATTGACTCTCTTAGTTCTTTTTCCTCCTCATTCAGAGGAGACAACACCTCGTCTTGTGGTCCACCTCCCGTCTTCTTCCAAACACCCGTACCACAGGTGGTGCGACGAATCGCCTTTTTAATGCACTCGTACTTCAGCCTCAGTACTTTTGCTTCCCGTTCCTGAAAAAAGTAATTTAACTCGTCATAATTTTGTTTTAACGCCGTTCCAACTTACTTTCTATATTAGGTTGTTGGGTAGGTACTTACAGGGCCTGCTGTGTTGGCGTTGTACAAATTTGCTAGCTCAACCCAGCACTTTGCTTTTGATTTGTTGGTTTGCGCGTCCGTTTTTTTATTTTCCTGGATATGCTTGAACTGGTTCGCCAGTTTAACCAATAGCTTAGAATCAGCCTCTGAAAAATTTGCTGATCTCTGCCGCTTCGCTAGAATAAAGCCAAACAGAATATTTATTGAGATAATATGTAGGTAATTGTACACGGAGCAGGGCGACTCGACGGGGATAACATCAATTTACTTACCTTAGTCCATGGTGTTCTCGTTCTCTTCCTTGTAACAAACGAACTAACTAACTTTTTCGTAACAATTTGAAAACAACGAACTAACCACCAAACGACAGAAGTGGATAGAAGAATAGAAGTAAACAACAAACTACTCAGAATTCCCAGAAACTGGAAGGTTACTATGGTTATAGCAACTTCCCGATGAAAAATAATCGATTCTGACGTTATTCGACAAATACTTATTTGTTCAATAAATTTCGTTGGATGAACGGTTATAAACACTGCTACTATTTTATTCGTCGAACAGTGTTATTCCTTGAATTGTTACACAACTGTTTATCCAGCTGATTGATGAACCGGCCCTAAATGCGTTAAAGAAACGTTGCGCGTGCAAATCAGGGCTGAGCTACTGCTTTTCTGACTTAGTACGCATGTAATGACTTTCGTCACGTGGGAAACTGTTGACGTGCTCTCTAACATCGCACCTATCCTTATAGGTGAATTTGAATACTCTGCAACCTCCTCGTTTTTCTTTGAAGGTTGTTAATCCGCTTTTTTTCTTAGAAACGAGGGTTGTAATGGGGAATTTGCCTCAATTTTAGATTCTGGAATTTCAAGTCAAATCCTATAATAGGGCCCTAGAATAACGTTTAACACTAGGAATAACCAAGGGGAAAAAATTACCGTAGGAGAAAATGACAAGTGAACCTCTGTTACAAAACACCGCGAAAATCGAGGAATATTGTTGACGTCATACGAAAAAAAAAACGACGCGAAAACAACTCTGACAACAGACAGAGTTCTAGCACCGCCACACAAAACGATCCAGTGAAATGGCTACTCAATTAATGTGATTCAAATCTTGAAACTAAATAAGAGAAGATGAAGACTAATAATGCTTGATAAACTAGTAGGTAGATTCGTATTGTAAAAAAGTTAGTAATATTGTTTCTTTTGGTCACTTTTGTGTCTGGGTTCTTCCTGCCAGTTCGCGGCGCACTCTTGTGCGCACTACTCGGAAGCTAAAAGTTCGTGTATGTGGCGCTTACCACAGAAGCGGAACATGTTCCGCTTCTGTGGTAAGCGCCACAGAACCTCCTTTGAAGTCAGATGGGTAGAATATCCGTTACATTTCAAACATGGCTGCCTCTTACTTATTGCCACCACATTTAAAATTTCCATCTTCCTTAAATTCTCTAAATTTTTTGGATGCGTTTTCGAGCAGCTCACTATGGTTTTATTCCATAAAAATAAACCCTCATTCGAAAAAAAAAAATGTGAGGCAAATTCCCCATTCTTTGTGGACTTGAAGCAAAAATTTCCATAAAACTTTTTGTACATGTCTTCTTCAATCCTCCATTTCCGTCAGGAACCACATAACTCATGGTGTGTTGTCTACGACTTGCACGACTATCATAGGAACCATTCCGTCGTCTTTGTATAGGTAAAATCTGTATCAGTCCCATCAGGTAACTCCCTTGTTCTTCCAAATTCAACTTGTGAAAATGTTCAAAAAGCTTTTTCTTCATTTCTAGGATGTCTTTGCACTCATATTTGCATTTACAAACCATCTGAAACAATATCAACAAACAGTCAGTATTACACGTCATATTATGGACCCATCAAGCACATACCAGTTCCCACACACTCCGTAGGTACCTACGTCCACAAATTGATGTAATTAACTAGAATGTGCTAATAAGAAAAACTAGAATACTATTCTGCATTTAAGGGAACCCAACAGGGAAAGAATGAAAAAAAAATCGATTTTCGGTTTTTTACATTAAAAAATTCTTTATTTAAATGCAGACAAAATGGTGTATTATTTTTGAATTTTGCACAATTAGAACTGGTAGAAAAGTTAGTTCAAAGTTGGGAAAGTAGGTGTTAGCCGGCGCGGATTTAATTTAGGCCAGCTCCGTAGGACGGCTCGTCTTCATTATCTTCATACTCCTCTTCTAATTTTCTCCTGGCAATTCTTTTTCTTACTCTGGCTTCTCTTGTTACATTCTGGGCCGCTCTTTCTGCATATTTTCGTCTTGCTTAGTCGTTTGACTTACAATATTGTATGAAGTGGTCCCCCTTTTCCATGAGTAGCTCATCAATAAGATTGCATTTATGGATGTTCCCATTGTTAAAATTGGCAATGGCTTCATAAACGCCAAACTCCAACACTGGCAAGGTGACAAAAACACCTTTAAGAACCAAAGTCCATAAAACATTATTGAAACTTTCGTTGTTGTTTTGTGTTTTACCATGGAGACAGCGGCGAAGTAGATCAGGTGAAGCCAAGTCTCGAAAAATCGGTTTTATGATGGACATGATTACTGGATCAATGTGGAAGTGATTTTTGTGCGGGTAAATAGTGTTATCTAGTTCTATCTATAGTTATCTAGCTTTCCGGTATTTACACCATGTTTCGGGACCAGGAGGACACAAACCATGGCTAGGATGTTCATCTGTAGACATGGTATGGAAGAAAACTGACTTCCAGCTTTTCTTCGAATGGCTAATCCGTAGTACTTAGGTCTGTAATTTGTCAATACTGGCATCAGTCAAACGTCCTTTTCCTCCGATAGGCTTTCCATCGCCCAATTTTTTGCTGTTGCTCCTCTTCTTCAGAGCTCTCAACCGTGTTCCCATTCTCTTCTGGACATGGCCCACACACTCTAAATTTTTCTATTTTATCTTCAGGACCGTAGGGCTCTTCAGCAGCTACTGCTGAAAAAGCCTTCGAATCACCATCACCCAGGTAATATTTATACTGAACACCGTATTCAACTGAGCGACTATAAATTTCTTTGACACCTACCAATTCCATCCCTCCGCTCTTTCCCTGATAATTCGATTCACATGATACCATATGCTGCCCAACCAGCTTTCTGGGACATGTGCAATATTTAGAGAGTATGGAGCAAAACAGCACTTGCTGGAGATCCACACATAGTACAACGGTAGTACTTCCAGATTGTTTGGAAGTCTCTGCATCGCTAGAAATGGTTTTGTAAGCTAGGTCAGCATGAATGTGATGCAACTGGCTTTCAGTTTCAATTTTCTTCAACTCCTCTTCGTTTCTACTAGCCTTCATTTGAATGTAAAAGCGGTCACACTTTCCACAAGTATCAGATCGAGGAGCTCCAAATCTCAGATTGTAACATGTACGAAAAATGTCCCGATAAAAAGTATAAGAACAGGGTGAAGAAGGATATTTGGCAAGATATAGTTTCCACATTTTTTTAAGATTTGAGTACAGGATTTCCTTCGAGTTGGAACGCCGTGAGTAATGGTTTTCTTGCTTAGGAAAAGATGATATGTGCGCTTTCACAAGGTCGGTGGTCTCATCAGGCAGTTTGTTACCACGATTACAGTGCTTGCCTCGTGCATCAGTGAATGTAATCTGGTAGATATCGCACAAAGTTTTCATACACACCTGAACTGAAGTAGAGGTAAGTGAGGGAATAAAGTACTTCACCGTACACATCCTTCTGGAGTTACATTCGTCCACTCTTCGGCGTTCAACATCAAAAATTTTGACGCATTGTTCACCCAGAAATGTTGACTGGTCGTTGTAATCAATTTCGTGAAACTTTGTATACAGCATCATTTTTGTGACGTAGTCAAAATCCCTGCAAGCGTAAGTACACTTTGTACTACATACTCGATCCTAAAACAAACAAAAAGTCAGTGACGCTAGGCTCACTAGCAATGTAAGCAAGAAAGCTTGAATGGACTACATTACGAAAGATTTTGTAATGTCCTACCTTCCTGAGAACAAAAGATAGATAGTATCTACTAAGACATCAGACATCATCAATTTTTGAGGTCGGTCCATTTTTTTGTTAAAAAGGTTTTTATACAGTTCAAATTTTCCTTTGAATCATTTTTTGCCTTTCTTCTCTTTGACTGTGCTCAGCATAAAGTAGGCTGTCGTAGAACCCATGGGTGTCTCTTGGTAACATGGGTTTTAAGCTTGCTAGGTCCCTAAATGTATCCAAGGGAATTGGGAGGGGTGACTTGAAGGCTGAAGGAAATGCTGAAACGGGAGCAATTTGTTTTTTAGCGCGTTGGGGCAAGTCAGCGAAGTCATCTGAATAATCTAGTTTGTAGTTTATTACACCAGTGGGATTGTACCGGATCACTCTTAAGTCTGTGACGGTTGGGTTTCCCAGGGCAAATTGAGGTGTAGATCATCGAACTACTGAAATCTTTGACAAAGTCGTAGTTTGTTTGTTTTGCACGGTAGGGAAATGGATTTAGTCGCGCAGTTTTCGAGAGTTCCACCAATTGACTAGGCAAATGGACATCCAAGTTTTCATACTTCTGTTCTATGCGGGCGTGGACGGAATCTCCTTCAGAGTAGGTATGACCTACTTCTAAGAATTTTTGGGTAATGGTGATACCAAAATTGATGCTCAAGTGTAAAAGAGCGTTGGAGAGGATGGCATTCCTATGTTGATAGGCGCATCCATCGGAGAAGATGACGACTGGCTTTACAGCCTGGTGGAGAAGTTCCTTTACGTAGTCAGTTAGGAAACTGGCAAACGTATTTGCACACAAATTGGCGTTGGTTTCATCAAACCAGTATGCCATCACATCTTTGTTTCCCAGGTTGTAAACAGTAAAGTTGTGTACTGTTAATTTCAGCTTATAATAAGCTGCACTGGCTTGGATACGGGGTAGACATTCCACCTTCATCAGATCACATACTATCGCATGAACTTCTCCAGCTACAGCTCTTTCTTTGTCCAATTTCTTCTCGTTTTGAGCATCTTCTTTTCTCTTGATGTGAGCTAAATATTGCTCTTCTGATAGGTTATTATTTTCGTTGTATGCACTGGTCTTTTCGCGGGGTGAAGATATGAATATTTTCTTGCTTTAGTTTTTCAACAAAGACGGTTCTTGACAAGCATCCAACATTGTCTTCTTGGCAACATCTTTGGTAAACATTATACACCTGGGCTGAAGATCTAAACTCCGTTTGAAGGTAGAGTTTTTTGGTGTCCCTTCGAGCATAATGGGAAGGAAGCTTGGGGAGCTTTTGCAACCAATCATTCAAGTATTATGCCCTCTGGAGTTGTACAGCTATCCTGGATCGCTGTACCTGTGATCTGTGGCCACTGACAACCATGACTTGCATATTTTGGCTATTTTTCAGATCCACAGACATGTCGGAGTTGTCTTCTCCATCCTGCTCTGAAGCTGGACAATCCTCGACTGCCTCGTTGTTGGTGTTTGGGTTTTTGGGGGTCAGCCAGTAACGAACTTCTTGTTCCTTACACCCCAGAGTGGAAAGGAACATGTTTTTACAAACAGGATACTTCTCCCCATTAATGCTCAAATGATAGAAATAGGAGACGTCCCTTTTGTGGTTTTCGCGCACACGTTTGGGTTTTGCACTGATGACCACTGTGCGTACATACATAATTTTAGTCTCCCAAGACCATTCCCAAAATGTTTTGAAAAGTTGAACTCGATCTTCTTCCCTAATTGAGAAGCATTTCCTGGTGTTTTTGTATTTTTCGCATGCCTTTGAGGTGCACGAAGGCCCCATTTTTCGTGCCTCTTTATGGATGCCTTGTACCATCTTGAATGGCCTGTTATTTTTTTTAGTGCTCTGTTGCTCAGTTGTTTCTGCGGGACCGTCTTTGTTCAAATACTCTCTGCAATATCCAATGTAAGCTTGACCATGCATTCTTTTCAATTTGTTTGACAGCTTCTGGTTTGTTTTTTTTTTCATTTCTGTGGTTTCTTCTTCAGAACCAGGCTGATTCTCCACAGGGTTTACTTGCACTTCATGGATGGGGGAAAGCATTTCTTGAAGAGGGGAGTCGATGGTGTTATTACCACAAGGTTCAACTCCAATATTCGCCTGCACAATGACATTGAAGGGTCCACATTCCTGAAGAGGGAGGTCTGAGTCAATCCCCACAGGATCTGGTGGAAAACTTGCTTGATCACTGACAATGGGGGATTGGCTGTCCCAGAAAGGGAATCGGGAGTCCTCAACTTGAAGATTGCTTTGTTCAATTGTGCTTTCAGATGGAAGTACCTCGAGATTGAAGTTTGTGTTTAAGGACACGTCATTCAACTCTGGGGCATCTCCGTCAATCAAAACAAAACCATCATTCGAGAGGTCAATCAGATCATCAGTATCACATTGTTCGACAACAACTTCAGTCAACTCTGTTACTTCCTGTTCAGGAAGTTACCATCGTTGTTATCATCGTCACAGTGTAAGGTGGTACCGAGAGTAGGAACAGGTGTATTGCTTTCAAGATAAGGATCGTTTGAAGATTCTTTTAAACCTAAGGTCACTGTGGTGTCAACGCAAGTCAGCGCAGCAGCATCAGCAGCATTTTTCAGGTCATCTTTGGGTTCTGAGTAACTAGGCGATTCAAGGTTTTTGAGGGCAGCTGTTGACTCTTTGTTGGCGCGACATCGATGTGTCCAATTTCCCGACTTTTCTGCAGCTTCTAGAAGTTCTTCCAATGTTAAAATATCCCTTGAGTCACTGAAGTCTTCCGAGTCTTCTTCTCTGCTTGAGCTTGGGGAATATTCGCTTCCACTTTGCATCTTGTCTTGATATAATATAACACTGAAAAAAAGAAGAGGTGAGACTGAAAGCTAGTCACCGACTCTAAATAGGGTTTTGGTTTATTCCTATCTTGAAACAATGAACCTTTGAAAATAGACCAGAAAGCATGTTTTTTAACCCCCGAAAAAACGAAGACGGAGCATCATTTTGGGCACAAAGGCACTGCCATCGGATTACACGTGAATCGCTCACCTTAAAATTTTTTCGAATCATCAAAATTAGTTGAATAGCTCTATTCGACTTTTTAGTTTGGAGAATTTGGAAGGGTGAATTTCAAAAGCTGGAAATTACGCGCATTCAAGCGGACACACGTATTTAGGTATATTTTGATATCACTACTATTTTCCATATTTTTACAGAGATAGTAGGTACATAGGTATAATGTATATTATATTATACGCCAGTATCCCCATTTTTGTCCAATTCTGAAGAAAAATTATGTTAAAACTCCACAATGCAAAGATGTGAACACCTTCAACGACATAGAGCTTGACGTTCCATCACTACATAACGTCAGCAAACTTTTTTACATTCCAACATTCATGTAAATTTCCAGAAATTATCGTAATGCACATTATGGAACTTTTAAGAAACTATCCAAGTTGAATAAGAAACAAGAAAAAAGTCGGAGTAGCATTATAAACCATGAAAAACATACTCCGAGCCTTCTAGAACTGCCCTCACACACGGGAAAACATGGAGCCTGGCAGACGTGTGGTGAATGTGACGGGATGACGTTGCGTAGTGATGACTTAGATGCGATTTACGCGCTTCCTCGCGATTTTTGTGTTAACCTACCTAATTAGACCGATGCGCCGTGAGATAGGACACCCAGTAACATAAAACCTCATTTCCGCCAAAAATGACGTTATGTGGTGATGGAGTGACACCCTCACAATGGAAATATCAAGTGCAGGCTTTCCTTATGTGAAAATTTGGGATCTTTACATTCTATGAATGAATATAACACATTATGTATATCATTATGTACTGAGACTACCGGCGACCTTCATGGCACTTAAAGGCAACAGAGTACTCGGTGTGCCATGAGGTTGCCGGCGGGTCACGTTTTTGTAACAGAAAACACGATAGGTTTTCAAAGCCAGCTTTGAAATATGAATAAATTGTGAATTCAATATAAAGAAAGGTTTCTATGTACATATTCTAATGTAAAATAGTGAGTCCTGAAAATGAATAGGTGAACAAAAATTGATCAAAACTGATTTTTTATTGATACTGAAATACGAATAAATTGAATGAGAGACAAACATGAAGTGAATGAAAAACAATATTCAAAATATGACATGCAAACGGATGAAGTGGTGATCAAAAAAGGGAATTTATGTTATTATTCTTCTGTTGGTTTTGTGAAGTACTGATAAACATGTATAGCACTTATATTCATCACATACGTCGCAGTATGTGGTAACTTTCTTAGTCTGCGTTTGTGCCGCTGTCCTCCCTCTTTTTTCGGCATTTTCGGTTGCTGCAGATCTGCTCTCTCTCAAATAATCCTGCAGAGCTGAGGCCCATTGTTGTCCATTCTCCTCAGGATCTACTTCAGGGGCCCTATATCCAGGCAATCTTTTCAACACCTCCTCCCGGTTCACTGGACACAATCCACACGCCTTAAAGCCTGAGCGCAAGTCGTTCGCAATTCTATCCTGCATGTGGATCAGCAATTTGTTCAACAGAGCAGGAAATCTGTCTTTCGGGACAACTCCCCTATTTTTCTGCTTGAATTCAGCAAGGATTTGTCTCCATTTTGACTTTAGAGGCGCAAAAAAAGAGACGTCAAGAGGCTGGCATATGTTGGTGCTGTTTGGTGGTAACAGAATGAATCTTATGTTGAGCTCTCTGCATTTCTCTACCACATGAGGCGAAATGTGACTAGCGAGGTTATCACCTAAGAGCACCTTGGGCCTGTCAATGGGGAGGGTTCTAAAATAATTTACAGCAATTTTTTCAAACCAGTCCAGGAAGATGGCTTCATTGAACCAGCCACTCTTCGAGCGGTTGTACCTGGCCCCATCTGGACCATGTTCAGTCCATGTGTTGTATAAGTGCTCAGCTCTGTAGCAAACCATTGGTGGTAGGAGCGTTCCACTCGCGGAACCACTGAACATCACAGAGATGCTCGTTTTCGAATGATCCATTACTCTTTCAGCCCTTTTGATTCCTGTTCTAGCAATGACATTAGCTTTCCCTGGATCATCTGTTATGTTTGTTTCGTCATAATTTTGAATTGCATTTGGGTTCACATCTCTCATGGAAACTTCCAACTCGTCGAAGTAGGAATTGATGACGTCAGGGGAAACGGCAGCCCGAGAATGCTTGACATTTTGACACAGCCTTACTGTGAGTTCCCGGTTCCTTGAGAGGAAATTTCTTAGCCATTCTTGTCCAGGCATATTGTCTTTAAATATGGGACTTTCAAACCCTTGTCGATCATAGTAAAGCTTCACAAACACTTTTACCTGCCAAGCAGTTAGTAGGAAGCCCCATTCAGCCATAACTGAGAGCGCCGTGACGAAATTTCTTTCTTCAATGTTACTGAGAGCAGTTGGCCTCCCAACTGCTTTGCTATGGAGGCCTCTGAATTTGCGAGAGAGGGTGGCGATCGGTATTCCATACTGGGCCGAGACGTCGCGGAAGGTCTTCCCATTGGCCACCTGCTCGATCGCCTTCTCCAGACTGTCCTCCGCATAGTTTCGGTACGGCCGAGCACCTGCCTTGCGCTGGTATACTCTCCCCATGAACCTTAAATGAAAAATAACGGACTTGTCACTGTTTCATGTTACCCCACAAAATGTTATTTTTTAATCAAAATTCAACTGTATCAAAACTAATGGGGAAAAGAACCGGATTAGGTTATCATCCAGCCAACTGATAGTAGGTACATCAACTAGTACGATTAGAACGAATTCATTTGGTGATTTCGCTGTTCCACAGCAGAAGTTAACCAATGCTACATATTCACCAAAAAAGACAGGATTTTAAACGATTTATTATACAATTTACTTACGATTTTCGAGAGAAGCTCACGTCAGGCGCGAATGAGCTGATAACGAGTGTTGACAACCCTGTTATCAGAGCTTAAAAACTGCAACGGGAGATCCGCAGTCTGTTGGGGAATATCGGAACTACCTACATTTCTTTCAAGTTACCACACTGTTTCAAGTAACCCTGCCTGACGGTTCCCAAAATTTTCCTCTACTAGATGGCATTAGAGGGACAAGAATTTTTAATATACCTTTTTTTTCTCAATCGGAATTCCTCGCATTTTCGTTCTTTTGGTAGGTAAGGGAGGCTCACCTATATACTTCTTTTGAATAAAATCAAGTTTCTCAAATTCGTCAGTTAAATGATAGGTCTTGGAGTAAAATAATTCATTCACTCCTCGTTCTACTTTAACTCTGACGATATCAGCGATGTAGGGTCGATTAGTCATTTTTTCAGCTTATATGGGCTAGATCCATCTTTCCAATCAAAATAGTCTTGGATCTCCATGAAACGCATTAAACTCTCTTGAAACGCATGCTTCGAAGTCATCAAAATCGCATACTTTTCTTGCTTCTTTCATCTTAAACTCTACCTGGTGATGGAAACTGTCAGCAGACATAAATGTATGCCCAGGCTCGAAGTAGTACACGTTGATAGTTTGAGCTTCAATCAACTCAGAGTTGACAATTTTCACAAGATATGTAAATAGAGTCCAGTTTTTGTTCTGGGACGAGCAGTTGTCCAGAACACGTCTCGTAGATGGAGGAAAAATGCGCGGAAAGCACTGAGGATATCTTCTTTTTTCTTCCAGCACAGGCTTCATGCCAGATTACTGCTACCGGGACGAAGCTTTCGTTGAAAGCGATAATGCGTCTTGTAAACAAAACTTCCTTGAACATGTCCATGCGTGGAAGCATAATGACTTTCTGCAAGTCTCCCGAAAAGCATACTTTACTTGCGTTCCAGGTCGCTAGGTTTTGTGCCTAATCCAGGCTAAGCACGTTTCACATTCATTTATTATACTTGACAGCCCATCTTCTTTATTGACGCTTTCCTTCTGCAAAGCAACATGGTCATTGTTGTGAAGATTGTATACTTCACAAGTGGAACATTCCTCATTTCCAAGTTTCGTAAATGATATATTCAGTTTGGACACCTGGACTAGATAGGTTGGATACGAGCAACGAATTGACGGATAGGATTCTATGAAAAGGCTGTGCATTTTTCTAACGGTTAAAGGCTGGACCCCACATGCCCGAGCCAAGCCCGACCCGCGACATGGCCGTGTGTACATTACGGAGTAGGGTCACATTTCCGGTCACGGCCTCACATTTCTGAGTCAGGACCGAGCGTGGTCAGTCACGATTTGAAGCTCAAGTCGTAATGTTGGCGAATTTTAAAAACAGTGAGTTAGGGATGGTAGCCTTAGCTAGGGATGTTGATATCAGAGAAAATATCGATATATCGACTATCGATATTTTAAAAAATATCGTTTTATTACTTCGATATATCGTAGAAAAATATCGATATATCGGTCATCGATATTTTTTTATTCATCTCAGATCCAAATTCGATTTATAAATACATCAATTTTTGTTAGGTAGGTATAGGTATAGGTCATAGGTACCTACATAAGAAATCCACTCACACAAAAATGCACATAAATATATATACTAAAAAGTTTAATCATTATAAACAAGTTAATCATTATAAAGTTTAATCATGTTAAGAGTCATGGTAAGTTTAACCATCATAAAAATCATTAAAAAATGCTTGTTCAATCAAACCAATACTTATTCAGGATTGAAGTCAAGAAGACTCGTTGTTTTATGTGCTCCCCAGTAAAGGCTGGACCCCACATGCCCGAGCCGAGCCCGCACCGAGCCCGACCCGCGACACGGCAGTGTGTACGTTACGGAGTAGGGAGGCCTCACATTTCCGAGTCAGGACCGAGCGCGGTCAGTCACGATTTGAAGCTCAAGTCGTAATGTTGGCGAATTTTAAAAACAGTGAGTTAGGGATGGTAGCCTTAGCGCTGGAAGAAGAGGACATAAATTGGAGGCGAAATTCTCGCCGAAGAAAAATGTGGGTCCATGCTGCTTGGAAAAAAAGAAGCACTGAAGGGAATTTGTTTCGCTGCTGCCTCATCTAACTACTCTTTCCTTGTACTCCGAATTACGATATTTTTCACTGGACTGATCATACAACACTGGAAAACTGCGAACCTCCTCAATTAACTTTTCCAGGTCCATTGCTATCCGAGGCACGTCCGTGCAAAACTAAACAAAAGTAGTTTGAGACGGTGCGGGCTCGTGTCGGAGGGATGGTGTGGAAGAGTGGGGACTTCCCCGAAAGATTTCCCATGATTACTTCCTATCCGTGTGTCGTCCGTCACTCGGACGTCGCACGGTGCGGGCTCGGCTCGGGCATGTGGGGTCCAGCCTTAAGCCGACTTCTCAGATTTGGTACACACAGGTTCACCGATGAAGCAACCCTCTCAGATGATACCGATGAAGCACACGGGATCAAGTACTTCATGGCAATTTCTGAGAGCACAGGGGTAAAGTGGCGACTGTCAATCCAGAATTGTACAGGGTTTGAACCTTTTGCCAGGATGGGTTGGTCCAAATATTGTTTGAAGTCACTCGGGAGGGCCTCCCTTTCAGTTACTTGCTGATGCTGACTCATTGATGCAGTTTTGACAATTTCTTCGTGCCTGTTCCAAATGGAGGAGGACCCTTATTAAACTGCGTTGAAGTGCGTTGTTGAAGTTCTGGCGATAGCTGTCCCCTCCTTCTATGCTCCGTCCGAATTTCCGCAGAAAGGGCCGACACTGCTTTACCAACTGCCAAAGCGTCTGTGAAATGGAGTTTTTTGAATCGAGGGTCGAGGATGGTGGCTTTTGCCAAAAACAGTTGGTTTTGCAACGGGGCCAATCTGTCTTGTACCCCTTTCAGAAGACTTCTAGCCACTGATTTGCCAACTGTTGTTTCGGGGTATACTTCCTCAACAATTCTTGAAAGACTCATTGCCATAGACTGGCCAACTTCTGTTTCAGTTTCCTGGTTTGCTGGTGTTGGCTTTGATGGGTACTCCATTTCCTGTTTCAGTAGGCTGGCAAGAGGAATAACCAGGCTTGCTGTGACATAATTTTCGCCACTCACATCTTCAGTTGCCTGTTTGAAAGGCTTGAGTAGTGAAATTAACTCTCGCATCACTTTTAGTAAAGATGTTGGGATCATATCGGGAACATTCTGGCTCGAGCCACATCCACTCATTGAGGAGAGGATTTTTGCCACCGGGCCTGAAAGGTTAACAAAACGCTCCATCATGTCCAGGTTTAGAGTTCCATCTGGTCCTTACAGCCTGGATTAAAATCAATACCTCACCCTCCTTCTTACCTGATGCCATCTGCTCAGCTCTGAGCGCATCCATGGCGTTAACAGAGTGTTTAAAGAAAGTCACAATAACTTTGGTTTGGTCTGCAAGTTTGCTGAACTCCTTGACGTCTTTGAGAGCTCCATTCACGATTAAATTGATAATGTGAGCCATGCAGCTGATTCTTTTCCCTTCACCCAAAAAACTGTTCACTGCTGCTTTGATATTAGCTCCACTGTCATTCGTCATGGTTAGGATCTTTTCTTTTTCAATTCCAAAGTTTTCTGTAATTTCGACAAATACTTCTTTGATATTATCAGCTGTGTGAGATACTTGCAAACGTTGCGCGGACAAAGAAATGCTATCCAACACCCCAGCTGATTTATTGAGAAGATGAACGGTCATGACGAGGAAGCTCCTCGTAGAATTAGTAGGGATGGGTGATACTGCAAAAAGTATCGATACATATCGTATCGATACTTTTAAAAAGTATCAAAAAAAGCATCGGGTGATACTTTAGAAAAGTATCGATACTTTCAAGTATCGATACTTTTTTCATTATTATTCAAGAATTGCCAGTTGTACTTAAATATCGAGCAATACTTGAGAAAAGTATCGATACTTCCATGTATCGATACTTTTTTCATTGTATTCGAGAAATGCTAGTTGTACGGGAATATATTTTCATATCTCACGCCAAAAATTTTAGGTATTATTGATAATAACGCAATATAATAGGTAAAGGTACCTAACTTATTTATTGATACTATTATATTTAAAAAAATCTTGTGAATAGAAATAAATTCAGGAAAATTCACAAAAGTAGGTAGGTATTTAATATTTTCATGAAAGTATTTATTTGTTTGTATAAAAAGTAAGTATTTCATAGTTTTATAAAAACTTAGAACCAATACTTATCTGGCACAGTTGCCAGTAGCACTCTTTTGTCTGATGTGTTCAGCAGTCAGGCGGCTCCTGTTGTCAGGCACAACCATATTGACGGTGGATGCTGCTCTCTCAGAAGGAACACTGGAAGCTTGAGTGATCAAATATTTCAATGCAACTGCTGACAAGGCTGGAGTGAAGTGCTTGACCTGAATCCAAAATTTCACAGGATCCGATAGTCTTGGAGTAAGCGCTTGATCGAAAAACTGCTTCAGCTGGTTTGGGACTGCACCTGCACCATGGCTAGGCAATTCAGGAGCTGCCATAGCTTCTTCGACAAGGGTGTCATGAGTGGTCCAAAGGGAATCATTATTTTCATTCTCAGTCGCAGCTACAGGTACAAGGTCTGGAGAGCGCCCCCCTTGTCGCTTAAGCTCTTCTCGAATCTCCGCCGACAATTACAACACAGCTTGGGACACTACTAGTGGGCTCGAGAAGTGGACCTTTTTAAACCTAGGGTCCAATAGCGTGGCCTTGGCAAGAAGTTTGTTTTTTTCAAGCGGCTGTAGCCTGTCGTTAAGGCCTCTAAGAATACTTTGCTGTACATCTCTCCCAATCGAAGTGGATGGCTTTGCCTTTCGAATGGAAGCTGGAAGTAAATTAGCCAGTGGGATGGCCAAGCTGGAAGTAACATATGTGTCGCCACTAACATCTTCTGTCGCTTCTTTCAAGGGTTTCAAAAGAGTGATGAGGTCTTCCAGAATGGTCAACTGAGATCCCATCATCATATCCGGAACTGAACTTCTAGCCTCGATCCTTGAGGCTAGAATTTTTGCAACATGCTTGGAAAGCAAGAAAAATCTCTCGATCATGTCTAGATTAGAGTTCCACCTTGTATTTACCGATTGAATTAGTGTCAGGACCTCCCCTTCTTTTTCCCATCCATCTCCTGTTCAGCTCGTAACGCATCCATAGCTTTCACCGACTGCTTAAAAAATGTTACGATGGATTTGATGTTGTCGCAAAGTTGGGAAAAGGGTTTGATGTCTTTCAAAACACCATTCACCAATGTGTTGATCAGGTGAGCAACACATCGAACCCCCTTCCCTTCACCAATGAACAAATTTACTGCTGCCAGCATATTGGAGCCTCCATCAGTCGTGATGGATTGGATTTGACACTTTTCTATACAGAAATCACTCGTGATGTTGGTTAACATGGCAGATATGTGAACACCTGTGTGTGGCCCGGTGATCCTCTCTGCTGATAGGTAGCAACTCTCCAGTTCTCCCTCACAATTGAGGAAATGGGCGGTGACGACCAGGAAACTTCTGGATGAGTTCGTGACTGTCAATATATCGCTTGTCAGAGCTACCTGGTCTACGTCACACAAGGCTTTCCTCAACAGAGCAATGGTGGCTGAGTATTTTAGCTCCACCAGATATGTCAACCTTTTTCGAGTGGGAGGTTTGTACCTTGGTAATGCGACTTTGCAGAAATGTTGCAGTCCTCTTTTTTCCACGCACGAAAACGGCATATTGTCCCGACAGACCATGTAGACTAAAGCCTGAGTTATTTCGTTGTGCCGGTCTCCTCCTTCGTTTATACTGGAGAGTTTATCTATGAACTCTGGAATAGTGACTTGTTTCTTCGGAGTTGAAGCAACGGAAGAGGTAGAAGCAGGGCAAAGAAATGAAATAATACTACCTGTGTTTAAGGTATTTTCTCCCAATTTGTCCGGGGTGGATGATGAGTTCTTCTCATGTTTGTCAGTAGACCCGAGACTATGTTCCTCTGAAACAGATTGAATGATTGACATTGTAGTTTTTACGTGCATATATTCATATTACACTGTCTTCATTGTTGAATAAAATTATTAACAATACTCAGGTAGGAAGGTCATTCATCGAAAACAAACAACTTACCTGATGTGTTGGCGCTCATGTTAACATCCTCTCTTGGATCATCCACATTCTCGTCGTCTTCCTCACTTTTTGAGGAACGAGAAGGTTTGTTTGTTGAATTTGTGCTTTGTTGTTTCTTTGTCTTTTTGGATTTTTTGAATCGTTCAGTTCTTGAAAAGCGCGCGCATGCTTTCTTTTCAAATGCAGAGTAGCATTAGTTGCGTTCCCGCTTGTCTTGTACGATTTCCCACACAACTTGCACTCCGACTCAACACTTGATTTTTTCTTGAAAAAATCCCACACAGAAAGATTGGATTTGGACGACATGATCGAACTCAAACCAAAATAAGTACCAAATTTCTTCAATTTTCACGATTTTACTTTACAAACAAACTTTACTTTACAAATTTACGATTTTACAAACAACTTAACAACTCTTATCTCTTCGTCCCAACATCAACTCTCTTCTTCTTCGCAGTTATCTGTCCTGCCAAGCCAGACGCCGGACATAGGTTGTATCTACATTTCTACATGGAGCGTTTATACGAAGCAAACTCCTTCCATGACTATGTGTAATAATTACGGGATTCCAGGGAAATATACTGCTAATTTACACCGAGATTAAGTTGACTTTTATTAACGAACGGACACTTCGACAAGTAGAACTGAACGACAGAGAGAACAAAACATTGCCGATAGAGGCGCTAGCGTTCCCTACCTACCACCATGGAGCTACCTACCAACATGGATTATATAAGAGATAGGATCGATCCCTCAACACCTCCCCACAATCCATTCTTATCTTATCACAAGACAACAACTGATAAGTGATATCAAAACAAACATGAAACATTTCAAATTGAGACCAATTTTCACACAAAATAGGGAATTCTACCAATAAACAAAGTCATTTACAAGGTAAAACATTAATAAAATGCCTCATTACTTCAAACTTCATTGCGTCGAGTCCCTTTGTAAACACATCGGTCTTCTGACACTGCGTCGAAACGTACTCAACAAGTATCTTCTTTCTTGCCACAAGATCACGTATAAAGTGATACTTGACGTCCATATGCTTCAACCTTTTATGCTCCCACTTATCACCAAGTGCGTAGATACAGGGTTGATTATCTTCGTAGATGACTGGAGCCTCTACGAACGATACAAATTCTTGTATGACTTTAACGAGCCACAAACATTCAGCACATGAAGTGGCGAGTGCAACAAATTCTGCCTCTGTAGACGAAACAGCAACACAGCTCTGTTTCTTGGTACACCATGACACGGGTGCACCGAACACTTCAAAATAGTATCCAGATATCGATTTTCGATCAGATTGTCCAGCCCAGTCGGAATCGGCAAATCCTTTGAGAGGCACGTCATCAGTTTTACAGAATAACAGTCCGAAATATAGCGTACCCTTCAGGTAGCGTAGGATTCTCTTTAATCCTTTCCAGTGTTCCTCAGTAGCACACACTTGATACTGACTAAACACGTTGACAGCTGCTGCGATGTCTGGTCGAGTATTCATCATAAGATAGGACAGACAGCCAACCAATTCTCGATAAGGTTTCTTCTCATCAATTCTCGGCGAATTTTCGTTGAAACTAAATCTTGACTCCAGTGGGGTCCTCACTGGTTTACAATCCTCCATATGAAAACGTTTCAAAATGTTTCTAGTATACTCAGCTTGACTTAGAAACATTCCATCGTTTGTTCTTGCAATAGCAATTCCAAGGAAACATTCAACATTTTTAAGGTCTTTCATATCAAACTTTTCCGAAAGAGCCACTTTCAACTTGTTGATTTCTGAAATGTCGTTTCCTGCCAACAAAATATCATCGACAAAAATTAATACATAGATCTTGACATCACCTTTTGACAAAATATACAAACATTTGTCATGTGAGGATGGTTTCAAACCATATCCTTTCAAGAATGTATCAATCTTCGAGTTCCATGCGCGAGGAGCCTGCCTTAGTCCATACAGTGCCTTATTCAGCCTGCACACAAGGTTGTCTTCTTTAACATATCCTTCTGGCTGCACCATATATATTTCTTCGTTGCATTCCCCATGCAAAAATGCATTCTTCACGTCCAAATGCACAGCTTGAAGCTCTTGCTTGTTGATTACTGCCAACAGAACACGAACTGTAGTAATCCTTGCAACAGGAGCGTAAGTTTCGAAATAGTCAAACCCTCTTCGTTGGGCACAGCCCTTCACTACAAGGCGAGCCTTGTATCGCGAAATCTTGCCTGAAGAATCTCTTTTCACCTTAAAAACCCACTTAGAGTTTATAGGACGCTTTCCTTTGGGCAAAGGAACTAGAGTCCATGTCTGGTTATTCAGAAGAGAGTTCATTTCTTCTTCACAGGCATCATACCACATATTTTTATCGGGTTTACTCTTGATGTCATCAAAATCTGTAGGTAGATCCTCAACATATGCCTCAGCACTCATGGCAAGTGCAACATAATCGTTCAGGTACACAGGCTTACGCCTGACTCGTCGACTACTTCTCACAGATTCGGTTTCACTGACGTCATCATTTTCATTACCACTCTCACTAGAGGTGTCCAGGTCGATTGTTGGAATCTGTTCAGATTCGGAACACAATGAATGTGAAATTTCGCTCAGGTCTCCATCAGCACCAGCTGCTTCAGCTCCCGAATCTCCAACAATGTTTTGAGAAACAGCATCAATTTCTTGGTCCGAATTTGGATATTCTTCTTCCAAATTTATCGTGTAGATGGGCTCATCTGGTCGATTGGGAACATCCTTTGCCATGCACTTTTCGTTGAAGATCACATCCCTCCCCAGGATTATACGTTGTTCTTCATCAGACCAAAGGCGATACCCATTCGTGGTATAACCGACCACATAACATTTCTTCGTCCTTGATTCGAATTTTTCTTTCAGAAGTTCCTTCGGTGTCTTGAGAAATGCCAAACATCCAAATACACGGAGTTTGCGTACATCAGGTTTCGATCTATACCATAGCTCAGCAGGTACTACGCCGTCCAATGCAACAGTCGGAGACCTGTTGATTAGAAAGACAGCTGCTTTCACAGCTTCTGACCAGAGTCTTTTGTCCAAGCCAGACTCAATTAGCATACTGCGAGCTTTTTCTGATATTGTTCTTCCCATCCTCTCAGACACTCCGTTATTTTCAGGTGTATAACGGATATTCACCTCCATTTGAACTCCAAGCTCGAGAAAAAAACTTTTCACGTCGTTAGTTATATATTCTGTGCCACCATCACAACGAAATCGGCTGATTTTCCTACCAAAATGAGCAGTAGCATACGCATTATACTGCTTCAGGCATTCGAAAACTTCTGATTTCCGTTCAATCACAAAACATACACAGAAATGTGTAAAATCATCCGTCAACGTGAGTACATACCTCTTACTGTCTTAAGACACAGGACTTATTGGGCCAAATACATCACTGTGGATCAGCTGGAGTGGTCTCGTAGCTCTCTCCCTCATCCTCGAATGGGGCAGTTTGGTTTGCTTACCAGCAACACAAAACTCACAGGGCTGTGACAGACACTGTACTTCAGGCATTCCAGTGACCAACCCAGGTAGCTTCTTGAGGTAATCAGAACCAACATGGCCATACCTACGATGCCACAATTCTGTCTTCTCAGAAGTACACAGATACGCAGTATCAACTTCCAAACAGAATTCGAGTTCGTACAGTTTTTCAGTACGAGTGGCAACTGCCAAAACAAACTCGTTTTTCATTATTGTGGCCAGTTTGTTCTCAAAAACTATTTTCATCCCCTTCGATTCCAACTTAGGTACTGACAATAAATTGGCTTCCAAGTCTTCAACGATCAATATGTCCGAATGGTTATATTACGGTACTCACCATTCACCAGAGATCTCACAGACAGATCACCTTCTTCAAAGGCTGTCAAAACGTGTCCTGCTTTTGCAACACGAATGTACACAGGTGACGACAACTGCCTAACATTTTGCATGCCAGTTTTTGAACCTGACAAATGTTCAGACGCACCTGAGTCGAGGTACCACTTCATTCCCTTCAGAGAGGAATTATCTTGGGCCATAAAGCAAAATTCAAGATTTTCCATAGTATCAGCCAAATGCGCTGACTCACCTTGCTGAGGCGTCTTACTTTTCTTGCTGGGACAGTCCCTGCTAAAGTGCCCTACAGCTTTACAATTGAAACACTTGAATTTCTTTTTGCCCACCTTTTTCTTCGCATTTGTTGCAGAAAAAGCCGACTCTGAAATTGCAGTACTCGAAACTTCGTCTTTATGCTTCGCTTCTTCTTCAAATAGCCGCTTCTTGACAAACGCGAGAGTCAGGGTATCTGCTGACAAAGTTTCCAATGCCGTGACAACAACATCATACTTCGATGGAGACGGCAATGTCAACAACAAATGACTGACAATACTTGCATCATCCAACGTTGCACCAGCATTCTTGAGATCACGAATAAAGCCGTCAAATTTCAAGAAATGACGTTGTAAACTATCAGCCGGGTCGAGCTTCATTGTCAAAAGCTTCCTTCTCATTGAAAGTTGCGTAGCAATTCCAACTTTGACGAACGTTTCTCTCAACGAGTTCCACATTTCGAATGGGGTAGAACGTCCCTTGACATATTCCAAGTGGCTATCAGCAATCCTTTGCACGATCTACGATGCACACTTCAGCTGTTTCTTTCCAGCTTCGAGATCTTTCTTAGGAGTTTGACCACCCTTTAGGTCCATTTCAGACGGTTCAACTAGGGGAATAAAAACGCTCTCCCACAGACCTTTCTCCTTCAGCAAAACTTCCATTCGGTATGCCCAATTATCGTAATTCGTCCCATCAAACAGAGGAATCTTAAATTTCTCTTCCTCAGACGTCATGACGAACTTCGCGAAAATTTACACGGCAAAAACGAACTGTTTTAACTCAACACGGAAAAGTCCAACGATCGACTCGTCAACACTCACGGTTTTCAGCAAAACTTCGACAGATATTTCACCAAAAAAACGAATTCCGTTTATCGCAAACGACACGCAGTTATTCTGGGCAATCCATAACCTGTAATAATTACGGGATTCCAGGGAAATATACTGCTAATTTACACCGAGATTAAGTTGACTTTTATTAACGAACGGACACTTCGACAAGTAGAACTGAACGACAGAGAGAACAAAACATTGCCGATAGAAGCGCTAGCGTTCCCTACCTACCAACATGGATTATATAAGAGATAGGATTGATCCCTCAACACTATGACATTAATTTGTACAAATCCATGTGAAATCTCTACCATTTACTTCCATGACAAGGAATCCTTCTTCCATTCACGAACCTACATCCAGCTTGCTTGAACCATAGTATCTATGGACCTAGTATGTCCATGTATTGTCTTGGGTAGGTAAGTTGGACGGTGATTAGAAAGTTTTTTTTGTTGCCAACTTGAAACTATTTAAATTAAAAAAATGAAAATTTCACAGAAGTATCAGTTCTCCGATACCGGCGAAAAAGAAAAAGTATCCCGATACTTTTAACACAGAATGTGTTTTTGCGATGACCTACCGAAAAAAAATCGTCACGAAAAAGCGACAGAAAAAACCGTTACGCGCCTTTTATAATGATTTTCACGTGCAACCAAGCCGTTGGTAAGGAAATAGAACTCCCGCAGTGTTCATTGCACAGAAATTGTTCACCATTCGTTGGAAAGCTCTCAATTTATATAGTATTTTTCTTGTAGTTACATATTTATTTATATAACATTTATAGGGTTTTAGACCAAATTAAATGTCTAACAATTATTTATTTTATTATTGCCAAAGACTCCACATTTATTATTGTTGTTTTTTATTTAACGGATGACTAGCATCGCAAAAACACATTCTGTGTTCCTATGATTTCATACAGAGTATGGAAAAAGAAATAAACCGGGGGGTGCAGGGGGGCGGAGCCCCCCGCCGAGGCGCAAAGCGCCGAGTTTTCTTAAAAAAGTATCAAAATGTATCGATACTTTTTTTGAAAAGTATCGATACTTTTTACCCATCCCTAAGAATTAGTGAGTGTTCGGATATCACTCGTCATTGAAACGTGTTCGGCATTTGACAATGCATTTTTCACGATCGCTTTTGTGGTGATGTAACGTTGCTCGACCAATTTAGTTATTGTAAACCTGGAGGGCAGTGGAAAGCGTGGGAGTGCCGTTTAAAAAAAAATGTTTCATCCCTTCTTTTTCAACGCATGCGAACGGAAAGTTGTCCTTACAGATCATGTGAATCAGAGCTTGAGTGATTTTTTGGTGTGTTTGCCCACCTTCCACGAAGGAACCTATCTTCAGAATGCAGTCGGAGAGTGTCTGTTGCCTCTTGGGAGGTGCTAGGCTTATAAAAGAAGACTCATCTGCAGATGAAGTACTCGGATTTTGATGATCCAGTGTCGGTTCATCAAGTGTAGCATCGTCAATCAGAGGGGGATCATCAGTACTATACTCATCCGTAAGAAGAGAAAGAGATTCTGTTTCTGACTGTGACAGTTCAGAAGAACTTGGTACTGCCTCTGCGTCAGTGGGTGGAGCTGGAGGTGCCTTACGTTTTCCAGCACAAGCCCCTGAAAGCGAGGCAAAAGCACACTTACATGCATGCTTACTTTTGAGGTGTGACGCCAAGTTCGTAGTGTTACCACTCGTTTTGTATCGTTTTCCGCATAAATTACACGTCACGAAGTTTGACTTCGGATCAATCTTCTCATAAAATTTCCAAACTGCAGACATCACAATCACAAGTTGATCACACCAACCAATAAACCAAAAACCAATGCACGAAACAACAAATAATTCGAGTCAAATAAGCAACAGTCTACAACTATAATAAAAAAATACGATGAATGAACAGCTGGCTATAGGGTGGAGGGACCAGTGTTTGACACCTTAAGGGAAATTTTGACTTTGACATGCAATAAAGTTGCGTTTTTTCCTTTGTTCAAACTTGAATCTTTAATTTATCGCAGCATCAGGATGTCCTCTAAGTATTTAGTATTGAAAGAATGAATAATTCAAGCCGCAAACTATTATAAATTCGTTTTTTCGAAATCAATTTTTTGACCCAGTGTTTGACAGCCAAATTTTTGGTTGCGCCAGTGATTGACACGGTAGTTTCTCAGCAATAATGATTCCTTATTTCAACAAAACATTTATTTCAACATTTAAGAACTAAATTGTTCTCAATACCATACAATTCGAAGAGAGAAATACAAAATAATGAAGAGAAATACAAAATGGAACTAATGACAAGATTTAATTGAGATCCATATTAAACTATACATAGAAAATCAGTCCTAAATTTCTCCTAAATCCGCACTGTGTGTGATTCTTTCGAACAATATAAAATAGAAAAATAACTGACAAGAATGATTGGAGATCAATAAAACAGATAAGAATGATTGGTAATCATGTGTTAAGCTCAAATTTTTGAATGTAAAAGTGAATTTCACAAGATTTGAATTTCCATCGTAATTACACTCGTCACACGCAGTTAAATTTTCCGGTCTAGTATGGTCGCTTCGCTACTTCCGCTTTCATGTTGGGTGGAGGGCCCAGTAACAGGATTCCCCCCGCCAACATTGCTCTCCTGCAGAACTTTTAACGCATTTAATATTTCTTTTATATTCATAGCCGCCTTCGCCTTCTTGTTCCCTTCGGCGGTTTCCTTGTTTCCTCCAGCTTCCTGCAACAACAATAATACATGTTAATCCAAAAGAAGTGTCAAACAAAAAGACAAATTTGTTTCAAAACCCACTTTAAATATTACAAACATATTGGCATGCATTCCAGGGGACGTCCCATTGGATGAGGAGTAGAAAGTTCAATCCAACCGATTAGCGATGAAACTTGAATTTGTACGTCGTGGGATCTTGAGGTTCAGTCAAAAAATGGTCAATCTTCTTCTAGGCCGACGTTTCGGTTTATTTATAAACCATCCTCAGGGCTACAAAAGTGCACCAGAGGATGTTAGACATAATATGGACCTACAGCATTAGGCAGTGAATGATATAAACAGAATGAATGGAAATAACAATATTTGACTGAAAAAATGGAGTGGGTGTTGGGTAGGTACTATTTTGAGAACACAGAACAAGCAAATAACTAAAACTACTAAATAATTAACATACTTTCATAACTATACCTACTTTCGAATGATATACTAGGTAAAAATAGATGAAAAAACTTTACATACCTAAGATGAAATTATGAGACCTTATTTACATTTAGGGTCTTGTAGAACACAATACTCTGACATCTCAGACTAGACACATTCCGATGGTACTATTTCTGATACAGTTTTACCTAGGTCGATTTGAAAGAAAACTTTAGTTGATATAAACGTTGTTGCAGATTTGACACGTGGAGTTGAAACAGTGAAGGTTATACAGAACAGGTTATGTAAACAGTGAAGAAGAAGGTGACATAAACAAAGATGGTTGTGGCTGACATTCTTCAGTAGACATTGTGGATGTTTGACTTGGTTGATATGTCGGTAACTTTCATGGAAATACAGCTATTTATTAGTCTTATTCATTCATTTATATATTATTGAAATATACATTTTAAATATATATCACAGATTTATCACATTAATTACTGTGAGACTTAGTACCTATGAATTGATATCTATTTGCTATATATTTACATTAGTACCTATGAAATGATATCATTTATCTATATATTTACATTACATGTACATTTATGAATTGCACTAACTATGCTGTGTGAACATAGCCTAATCACTGTCAAGCAGATCTAATCAGGTTGGAGTACAGCCTACTGAGATTAGATCTGCTTAGATCTGATTAGATCTGATGCTTAGATTAGATGCTTAGATTAGATCTGATGCTTAGATCTGATTAGATCTGCTTGACAGTGATTAGGCTATGTTCACACAGCATAGTTAGTGCAATTCATAAATGTACATGTAATGTAAATATATAGATAAATGATATCATTTCATAGGTACTAATGTAAATATATAGCAAATAGATATCAATTCATAGGTACTAAGTCTCACAGTAATTAATGTGATAAATCTGTGATATATATTTAAAATGTATATTTCAATAATATATAAATGAATGAATAAGACTAATAAATAGCTGTATTTCCATGAAAGTTACCGACATATCAACCAAGTCAAACATCCACAATGTCTACTGAAGAATGTCAGCCACAACCATCTTTGTTTATGTCACCTTCTTCTTCACTGTTTACATAACCTGTTCTGTATAACCTTCACTGTTTCAACTCCACGTGTCAAATCTGCAACAACGTTTATATCAACTAAAGTTTTCTTTCAAATCGACCTAGGTAAAACTGTATCAGAAATAGTACCATCGGAATGTGTCTAGTCTGAGATGTCAGAGTATTGTGTTCTACAAGACCCTAAATGTAAATAAGGTCTCATAATTTCATCTTAGGTATGTAAAGTTTTTTCATCTATTTTTACCTAGTATATCATTCGAAAGTAGGTATAGTTATGAAAGTATGTTAATTATTTAGTAGTTTTAGTTATTTGCTTGTTCTGTGTTCTCAAAATAGTACCTACCCAACACCCACTCCATTTTTTCAGTCAAATATTGTTATTTCCATTCATTCTGTTTATATCATTCACTGCCTAATGCTGTAGGTCCATATTATGTCTAACATCCTCTGGTGCACTTTTGTAGCCCTGAGGATGGTTTATAAATAAACCGAAACGTCGGCCTAGAAGAAGATTGACCATTTTTTGACTGAACCTCAAGATCCCACGACGTAGTTTTGAGCCTAGCAGTCGAGAAAAACCAGCCTTACTTGAATTTGTATTAATCTTTTCACTGCACAAACCGCTTCACCCAATTTAATATGCAAAAAAATATGCTAATGACTCCCTCTTAATAGTAAACTCATCAATAATAATTATTGATGTGTTAAAACCTAAAGTTGTAAAGAATTCTACAGTTACTGTAGAATTCTTTACAACTTTAGGTTTTAAATAATCTAAATTGACAGGAATTTTCGACCTGAGGTTTCTACTCATGAGCAGTTGTGAGGGTGAATGATCAAGTCCAGCAACAGGAGAATTTCTATAGTTAAGAAGATATAAGCTGAAGTCTTGCTGTTCAAAATCACATTTACGAAGCATTGTTTTAGTTATTCCTACAGCTTTTTCAACGAGTCCATTGCTTTGGGAATAGTGAGGACTGATTGTTTTAATTTCAAATTTCCATTGGGACGCAAACTCCTTAAATTCATAGGATCCAAAAGGGTTGTTGTCAGCAATTATGAGACTCGGGATTCCAAAACGAGCGAACATGGGTTTAAGAGCTTCAATTACAGAGGAACTCGTTTTACTTTTTAATAATTCTACTTCCAACCATCTAGAATAATAGTCGATTTCATAATAGTCGATTGGAAATCAGATTCCCTATGGGAGTGTAGGTTCGAGTCCTACCGACTGCGCCATGTTTCAGGTTTTATAATAAATTAAAATGCTCGGAAAATATTTTAGAAAATCATTTAAGTTGTATTAGGGTCAGGTGGGGTAATTGGGAACAAAATTTGTAGGTTTCACCTTCTCATTACCACTGTGACCTTGTGAAGCATGTAAAAACTTGTTTTTGTGCATACACTTGTCAATACACATTTCATTGAACTTTCCTACATGGCAAAAATGGAAATCGGTTATTTAGATGGTCTTATTTTTTGCGTTCACAATTACCCCAAAGATTCCCAATTCCCCCATAGGTTAGGGGGTAATTGGGAATGGCTAAATGGTCACCTGTTATGCCTCTAATCCACTTTGAGCGCTCTAGCGCCTCGTTCACATTTACCCCAAGTTATGTTCTCAATTACCCCAATTCATGCGGTCATCAAGACGTTGCCACATAAATTTTACTTCAAAATCGGGAAATTATGGCCCACTTTTACGAGGACCAAAAAGTGTGACAATAATATTAAACTGAATAGGTAGGTATTTACTGAACATGAAAAAGGAACTTGAAATAAATTATCGAGCAAGAAAAAATGAGATCCTTATAAGAGTAAAATATTCTGGAGATCACGAAATCAACACTTCACATTACGAACTGACCATAATAACGTTATTTTTCCTTCACACTGACGCGACCATTGAAATTGTACAGTTCTTTTCTACCTTCTTTAATGCAGGATGGGGTAGGCAGAACAGCTTTTACTTGCTCAATGTTGACTGAAAATTTGTCTTGTTCAATCAAAGCAAACTTTGATTTAGATCCATCACTACTTTTTAGACCAGTAACCTCCAACTCTTCAGCTGTTACTGCATCCACCCTACAAGCATAGGAGAAATGCGTTTTTTTCCTGGAACCTCCTGTTCTATCCACAAGCACGTACATGGATGGGGATATCTTGGTAGCAGTTGGATCCAAGTAGGTAACCTCTATGAGTTCTTCATTCTCCATATTCTCCAGAAACGCATCTAGATCATCATCGCTTTCGTCTTCGTAGTTGATTATCTCTTCAGTCTCTTCCTCACCTTCAGTTTCGCTGCTATTAGTCTTCTGTGTTTTGTGTCTGTTGCCTGGTACTCTGATTTTCTTGACTGGCTCTTTGGCTTTTTTAGTAGTTCCCCTCTTGGTCGATTTTTTACTCTCAGCTTCTTCGAGTCGTTTCAACACATCTTCAGAGGTTAAAACTTCCCCATAGGTGTGGTGTTTCAGTCGAGTCCCTCCTTTTTTTATGGGGCTTACACATGAGGTTGAGGCTGCAGTATTCCTGGTGATACTTTTAGAAAAGATGTCAGTTAAGTCAATAGTTTTTGTTCCAGAGCTTCCACTGGCCTCATTCAATTCGTCATCTTGTTTCTTCATGCTCAAATCCAAAACGCCAACTGTATTGAAGTCATCACATTCATCTGTGGGAAAGATTTCGCCACAGAAATAAGGAATGTTGCTAGGATTTTCTGTTTCTTCAAACATTGGTAATGATGGGTTATTGATCCTCCCCCGCGTATTTTCAGCGATTTTTTGTCGTTTCTTGAAGCGATCAAGATCAACAGGGTCGAATAGGTCTTTGGGAATTTTGTCCTGGTCAAAAGGGAAGAGTCCAGTAGACGAAAATCCACTTACAACGTTTGTGTCAGGAATAGAACACCAGACTTTCCCCAGAAGTTCAGAAAACTGATCTTTTCTTAACCGACTTGGACCTTTCCCCATTTCAGTTTTCCCGTGGTCAACAAGAACTTTTTCCCAAGCGTTCTTGAGAGGACCAAAGACTGTTTTGTCCAAAGGCTGTAGGCGGTCAGTTAGATGGCTGGGAAATTTCACTAACTGTACTTTACTCTCTATAGCTAGCTGGATGATTCTCACACTTATGTGACTTGCATGACCATCATAAAGTAGCACAGCTGTTTCACCTTCCAGTTCATTAGTTTCACGAGTTTTTTTAACGTGTGGGATGAACATTCTTGAAAACCACTGAAAAAAGCATGTTTCCTCCATCCATCCATTTGAAGTTGCAGCGTACATTGTGCCTGGGTACGATTTATCGGAGACCCAACGAGGTTGCACCGAGAGACCTTTGAAAACAATTAAAGGAGGGAGACAGTCCCCATTAGCTGCAACGCAGGCAAGCACTGTGGTTGATTCTCGCCCTGATCCATCTGACACTCTATTAAGGGCTTGACCTTTGGCACCAATTGCTCTCAGACGAGATGGATTAGATGGAAAGCCACTCTCATCAGCATTGAACACCAAACATGCAGTAACGTCTCTTACAGAATGTTCATCATACAACGACTTCAATGATGAGAAGAAATCGCACAAAACGATCCCTGGCTTGTTTTCTAGCCTTTTGCAGGTGTTCGGGTTTTTTTAGGGAAATCTTGGGGTTGCGACCCATGAATGATTGATACCAATCCTCTCCCGGTTTCCCATCAACGAATCTTGTACTCATTCCAGTGGCTTTGATGTACTCCTGCACAAGTTCTTTAACTTCTTTTTTATCACAAGGATAACCCATTTTTGCCCTTGCTATCAAGCACTGCACGAGAGTTTCTTCAACCTCTTTCGGCAAATCAGTAGGTCTTCCTGCCCCTAATTTATCAATATTAGTTTTCCTACCTTTGATGCGGTTGAAAAGGACCGTTTTAGGAACACTGTACTGCTCAGCTGCTGCGAGGTACGTCAAGTTACCGTTGAGAATGTCATGAACAGCATGGGTGACATCGTCAACCGTGTAGGAGGGCGGTGCCGTCTTTCTAACATATGTCCTTGGCATCCTGTTGGCCACTGCAACAGTCAATTTACCAAATAACTTCATTACGTTGGCCAAAACAATGTTTTGGAAGAGTTAAAATGAGAAAAAAGAAGTTTGAAATTCTGTTCCCAATTACCCCAGAAGCAAAAATCTCAGGGGTAATTGAGAATGTCCTCATACAGGGTGGTAGAAACCTTATTGAGCCAAAACCACCCTAAATACTATTACTTCATACAATAAGCAACAATGATTGATCACTGACAACTCTTACCTGTGAAATCTGTAGTCAACAGGAGCTTGAGAAAACAGAGATGAAACTTCGATTTTCAGAAAAAATGGTACACAGTTTGATAACCTCATCATAGGACAATCAGCTGATGCCGAGAAAATGCGGGAACACGTTCTCCCTCTTCGTAGTGATATTAACCTTCAAGTTTCATGCCACTTTGGTTTCCTGAACCCACACGTGAGCGCTAATGGCGCTTATTCCCATTTACCCATGATTCCCAATTACCCCACCTGACCCTACGTCTTCAGAAAACAATAAATTCCACGCGTCGATTGGAGAGGCAAGATTTTTGGCATTTGATTGTGGACCCAGTCTTCCTGACACAATATTTCGCTTGCTAGGTCTCCCTTTGGCGGATGGTGGTTCTTTATGCCAAGCATACCCATTTTTGCCCAGCAAAACATTCAATTTACGTGGTACCTTTGGCGGAATTTCGCTGTTTTCGGGTGATGGAACCGAGACTTCTTGCATTGAAATATTCCCAGAAGATGACAGCGCAGGAACCTCGACTTCTTCCATAGAAATATCCCGAGGAGATGATGGTTCAGGCTCCAGAGTAACGTCATCCGCCTCGTCTTCTGTTGGCACAAATTCTTCTTCTTCCACATGATCACTTTCTTCATCTGAGCCATCACCCCCAAAGAACTCCTCTTCCTCCAACTCCTGTAGAACACGGCTGAACTCCTCTGGCTCGGTAAATATCTTTTTGTGGGACATTACAACTAGAAAAAAATTAATTGAGGAAAAAACACAATCAGGATGTTAGCAGAAGGAAAGCTGCAATCATGAAAAAAGTGGGCAATAACTCACCGGTGGAGTGGCACACACCCCAGTCACTAGAAACGTACGTGTCACTCGCGTGCCAAACGTAAACTGAAGATGACAAGGGTCTCCACAGGTAGAAAAAGGTTGAACAAGAATATAGAGGGGGGGAAGAGGGAAGGCAGCCCAGGATAAGGTATCAAAACAGAGCTCTGAAGAATCTCTGGGGTGTGGCACACCCCACCGGTGCATTCCAGGACTGAAAAGAGCTGGCCATAGGAAAGCGTGAGGCAGTATCCAGCTAGGGATAGCGTGCTTACGTATGGGAAGCCTTTTACTTCGAGGTCCGGGTAGAGTGCTGTGATGTTATATGGAATATCGTCGCTTAAGTTCTGACACCACCTAACCCACATTTCCTAAATTTTATAGGAGACACAAAAAACTGTTTATTTCTGAAACCACAACGTTTTTCATCCAAAACGGGTAATTTTTTAAAATTTTGGTGCCCCCCGAGTATATTTCAACAAAGTTTAAGCTAAAATGATTTAAATTACAAAAAATGTGTGGGTTAAGTAGTATTGCCTTGAGGTTTTCTGGGTTAGATGGTGCTACTAGGTATTTTCCGGGAGAAAACCTATTTTTGTTGAACATCCTAAATTATTTTTCATAGAAGAAAGGTGAAAATAAGTACCTACTTAAATGAAAATAAATAAGACCTAGGTAGGTCCAGCAAGAAGGTTGAAGAAGTAGTGTAGTGGGGCAACCAATATTGTTTTCAGTTCTTTATTTTCAATAAAATTCAGTCATTTTCTTTAATTAAAAATTATGTAGAAGTACATCTTGGTTACTTCCTTGTTGAAGTCTGATAGTCCTTCAGCTCCATGTTCACAACCATACTTATTTTTTCAGCCTTTTTGTTTCAACACTACACAATAAATTTTTATTCTTGTTAGGAATCTCAAGAACAATTGTTGTCCCTAGAAAAAACGTAAACTTAAGAACCTGATAACTAAAAACTGCACATTAGAACGAAATATTTTTATCCAAATAATTCAAACATAAAGCTTGGTCACTTCGAAATTAGGAACTCAAAACTCCAGTGCTGTATTGCACGATCATTTCAGTCGTCATTGTTGTCATCCTTTTTCCTCTTCTGCCCCTGATTTTTCTTCGATGCTCAGTTCTCTTAACGACGGCTGACTGCCTCGTGTTGAAGGCTATCGTAAAATGAATGCGTATCTTGAGGTACGAATTGTTTCAACGATTGCAAGTCCTGAAATTTGTCCTTTGGAATCGTTTGACGACCAGTGAATAGATCAGGGAAATCCAGGGAGAACAACACAGCCTTCGGCCTGATCGGAAGTTCTCTGTAGTCGTCGGTGAAATTAAGCTTGTAGTAAATTTTTCACCTGAGGGCGCCTCAGTTATGGTCAGCGCCTCCAGGTGGGCTGCTGCCTTCCCGGCCTCACCTGCGTTTCTACTAAGTAGAAAGACAAGACAAGTCTTGTCTTGTCTACTACTTGTCTTGTCTTGTATACTACAAGTCTTGTAGTGTCTATGGTTCTAGAAATCGATGTTGTTCAATGAATAAATATACAATGGGAAGAAAGTAACATAGTATAAAAGTCCTAAAACTGTACAAGAGTAAAATTTAAAACTCATGATCTTAAATGAATAGAAATGAGTACTTGAGTAAGATCATTCGAAAGTCAAGTACTTTAAACAAAATGAAATGAACGAATACTACTTTCTCTACTACTTTCTCTAGTATGAGCAAGGCCTACTGCTCTTCGCAAATTTTTTTCCTAAAATTTTGAAATCATTGCACACGTTCAGCTACATTATCTTTGAAAATTCGCTGATAATAATATAAATAAAATATAAATCAAGTCTCGCGCAAATGGCTTCTGTTCATCCACTTTTTCATTTTCGTCATTATTCAATTTCAATCATGCATTGAAATATAATTAAAAAAATATAAAATAGGTACTCACTATTCTCTTGTATTTCATCCATACCCACGACTTCGACACTTCTCGGGGCCAACCGACCAGTGTCGCTGTCAATGGCATCAACAATTTCGACGTCCACACCCAGGCTATCCAGCTCGGCATCTTCATCTGCAATCTGGGCACTTGGCCCGCCCCCTGTTTTGAAACGTTCCCGTTTCTCAGCACTAAGCTGCGCCTTCCTCCTTGCTTTCACATTCTCCCAAAGTCTTTTTAATTGAACAACACTTCTCTGAAACATGCAACAAGGTACAATCAACAGTAGTAACACAACGGCACCTACCAGTAGCTGGTGGTCTGTTGTAGGAGGTATGCAAATTTCCGATGACTTATCTAGAACCGCTCTGGTTGGTGGTTGATTGATAAGCAATCTAGTTAGATAGAAGAATATTGGTATGCATTATTTCTGGAGATAGGGTGGGTGGACCAGTAGTTGAACACTCAACGAGTTTTCTGCGGAATTTTCAACTTTGATAATTCATTCCCGCTCCCCTAATGCAGATATTTCCATTTTCTTGGTCCCATACCTTTCTCATGGATGTCGAGTTCTTATTAAAGAACAGACCGAACACCTGAATGTGTTCAACTATCTGAAAAATAAGATTTTGTGGAGGCAAGCCCATTTTACCCAGTAGATGAACACTGCTGCCCTTGAGATGAACAGTAAAAACCCAGTAGTTGAACGGGATAAATGAGGCCCTCAAAAAAAATTTAAAATTGTTTTATTTAATACAGGAACGTGTTTTTCTGGTTTCAAACCCATTCGTAACATAATAATTAGGACCATGGTTGTTTAAATTTTCACAGCCACAAATTTCAGTACACTACAATGTAAAAATACCCGTTATAACTTAAATTAAACACAAACTTCGTTTGAAAGGCACAACGGTGACTAGTAGGTACCTAATACCTACCTAGGTAGGTACCTAAGGTTTTTTATTTTTAAGAATGGGTAGGTAAGTTAAGTGGGAACTAGGTATAATAGGTCACATTACTTTCACTTTTTGCTCTTCCTTTGCACTTTTTTTAACTGTTTATCTTTTGCCTTTTGTTCTCTCGCCAACTTCCTCTCTTCCTTCTCTTTTTCTTTCTGTTCTTTGGCTTTCCTTTTTGCTTCTTGAATTTGTATCCATTCTGTAGTTGTTATGCAACCAACTATTTTTTGCACTGTTGGCTGTGCACTGTTGCTTGTAGGAGCTATGCTTGTAATGTTATTGTAGTTAAAATGTTTTTTCCAAGCATCGGACAGCATCGGGGCATCCTTTTGAATGTTTGGTTCACTGTCAGCTTCAACTGGTGCTGGTGATGCTGTTGCTTCAGGCTGGTGAGAAGGGTCTGCTGCTGGTGCTTCAGGCATGTCAGAAGGGTTTGCTGCTGGTGCTGTTGCTTCAAGCTGGTCAGAAAGGTCTGAATGTTGTGACGTCACCGTGGATTGGGGGGGTACCGTCCAGGGATAGGGGTGCGTGACGTCACAACATTCCGAAATTTTGAAGAATCATAGAAAAAGATCAACCTACTCAACCAAAAAGAGTACGGTTGGTGCCAAAATTATTCTCAGGATGAGGTCTACTTTCGAAAAACCATGCGCACACCCCATTTGCCAATTTTACTACCTACGTGAATGGTATTCCTGTTCCATCATAACACACGTTTTCAAAATTATAATTTATCAGTCTGTGCAGGACAGTCAAATGCAGAAAATCTCAATTTTCTTGAAATCACATGGTTGTGGATTGGGTCCGAATTGCTTATCTACGTCCAAATATGAAAATGTTTCAACTTATAAAAATGCTATACCAAATTAGACTATTTTTGAACTTACGGTTTCCACTGTCAGAGTCGTAGGTTGATGGGCGACCCACAGCCTTCTCCTTTCCCATCAGCTCCAGCAACTTCAACTCCGAGTCTTGTAACTCAATGATCTGAGTCAGAGGACCTCCCCCAGTGCCCTTTATAAGCCGCTTCTCATCCGTGAGATCACGCCGCAACTTCTTTTTTAGGTTGTTATACTTCTCCCGGAGAGAATTTGAGGTTCGAGCTTGGGTTGAGGCGTTGGCATTAAATTCAGCCTCAACCTCTTCCCAAGCTCTTTTTTTATCCTTGGCCCCTACCATATCACTTTTGTGGCACTCCAGTATGCCCTTCTTCCTCTCTACTAGCATAATCAGCAATTCTTCCTCTTGCAGGGAGAAATTTGGAGCTTTCACTTTTTTTTGTGAAGTTTTACTCATTGTAAGAAGAAACAGGAAGAAACTTTAAAGAACTCAGAATGTCAGAACTTTTCAACAGGACGCACGCAACACAAAACTCGGGTGAACCGCGAAAAAGTAGATACAACTGCAGGTTATGTAGGTGACAGTGTTGCCAAAATCGTGATTTGCATGTCAGAAATCCATGGTGATGTAACCATGGAAGAAGGATAGGGCTATCTTACTTCCATGGTGAGGAACGCCGAACTTCAGAGCGTCGGGTATCCATGGCAACCTTGAAGTTCACCATGGTTAAACGAATAATCGATTCTATCAAGGTAACCTTACCCCCAAAAGTTTTTTTGAACGCTCTTTGCTTCAACCCTGGGGTTACGTAACTATCAAGGGTAACCATGGAGTTACGTAACTATCAAGGTTACAGATTTTTTTTGAACCGGGCCTTAGGCGCTACATGGGTCGACAAAATGTAGGATTCATCTAAAAAAATTATTGGGCGTCCTTCTTCTCTGTATCTAGTAATAGCCTTCAAGTACGAAATTCTTTTGTGCCTTATATCATGCTTTTCAACCAACAGTTTTCTGTTGTTCCGTGTCTTTCGCCATGTAAATCCAAGATCTTTCAGAATTACTTTCAAGCTTGACTTACCCCCTTCAAAATTTATATTCTCTCTAAGCTCTTCAAGAAGCAATCGAACCGTTGGTAATTTTTTGTGGTTATTGTGGAAATTATGAACCACGTCCCTTACCACGCATTTGTCAAAGTCATCAAGGCCTGTGACTCGTTTCCGCGGGGTACGCTTTTTGTTGGGGGTTGAAAAACTTGCCTCTCCGTCTTCACGATCGTTCATGCGTCGGTACTCGCCAACCACTCTGCTTACACTTTTTTCTGAAACTCCAGTGGCTGCTGCTGATCGAGCGCGAGCCTGACCAATGGGGATGCCACAAGTCTTGTTCTCCGCCTCTTCTTTCATGAAATTGTAAACATTAGCAACGATTTCTCTACTCTGACTGTGCAAAACTTTGCCTCCTACTTTCGACTTAAAGTTGTCACCCATACTGTCCGATAGCTAACCGATGAAGGCACTTCAGGAAAGAATAACACACAACTGAGTCTACCAAAGAATTCCATAAATACTCAAAAGTGAAAGGTACTTCCCCTTCCTCTGCCATACCCAACAGTCGTGAAAGACACTAATCCAAACAACTATTCATAACGAACTGATAAACAGATGAGTCATGCACGTTTGCCCTTTGACTGGACTAAGGGAGCGCTCATCGTTTTCGGGAAGTGGTCGATGTTTTCAGAAAGGACGGATTCAACACCCTCCCGTCCATCGATGGAGGGTGAGGAGGCATGGGACTTGCTATAACGGCCGATCTGTACCTATCTGACAGACAGGTGTATCTGACAGATACAACGCGACTAAAGCCTCGGTTTCCTAGGAATGCGGTGCCAGTTTTTGACGCCCGTCACTGTACGTTCGGACGGCCTGGTGGGGGTGAAGGTAGCGGTACGAGGCTAATTCCAGAAGGGAGGGTCCCTGGAAGTTGGAGATAGTTCAGTAAAAAGCGAAAATAGTGGATTAACCCTTGCAGTCATCAGAGAACTCAACATGTCTTATCCGTACCAATAATTTGACGACCACTGACAGCAAAAAAGGTTCAAGAGTGCTTCGGAAGCTTTTTTTAAATAATAATAATTGGCATGCCCTAACCTCCTACAGTTTGTAAATAGGTCTGTAATTAGCACTCACGGGCGAGGGGTCATCATGGGCAGCAAAAATTCCATGAGTGGCATCAGGGGCCATTTCCCTGAGAGGTTTGCCCCTGACCGAGTTGGTTTCTTCTTCCATTCTTTGCTGAAGCGATCACGCAACGTTTTCCAACGTGTTCTAGCAGTTTCGACTGGAACACAGAAACTTCGATGAGAGCTTTCATTCATTACCACGCTCACATACTTAGATGAAGTGAATGAAAGTGTTCAATCATGCATCAATAGATACCTCAAACGATAAAGTAAACAAACAAAGAGAGAAATAATGGTAGGTAGGAAGTGAAAATCAACTCACCGTCGACCTGTAGCTCACTCGCGATTTCCTCCCACAATCTTCTTACTTTCTCCGAGTTTTTGTGTTCTTTCGACAATGGATTCCAAATCACTTCTCTACCACGCACTAAATCAATCAACATCTCGTTGAAATTCATTGTCATGAAAAACGGACGACAAGCAGAAGCAGAGGGACGAGAGACGACGCGAAAATAATGCAACTTCTACTGTGGTTATAACACTGCGCATGCGCGAGGGGCGACGGAACCGCCGGAAGCGGTATGGGCGGTATGAAATTTTCTACCGCCGATTCCGTCTGCCCGTGGGACCAATCTGCTGTCTAATGAGGATAAATTCGTCGAATATTTTCGTTTGAGCCCAGTGCTCTTCGACTATGTCCTGAAATTTATTAAGGATGATATAACTTCAACGCCATACAACAGAAACCTGACTCCTATATCTCCTGAGCAGAAACTCTGCTTATTTCTGAGGTAATGATCACTATTATATTCAGTACCTATTGTGTATTATTCATTACAGTAAAAACGGTATGATTAAGCAACGAAAGAGTTCCTCCTACTTATAACTGAATTTTATTAATAAAAAAGGTTCATTGAATTACGAGTATATAGAATGAATATGTAGGTACAATGGATATTTACAAATTTACATAACTCGGCTGCTCAGAGGATACCCTAGAGAAATGAGCCACTTCTGCTGAGCCAACCAATTGTCCAACCTCCATCCTAATTCTGGCTTGCTCTGGTGGAGGCAACTTCTTCACACTTTTTGCCATGGACGAGAAGAACAAATCATTCTCGTCCATCTCATTAGGGCTTGAGTTTTTCGCAGCAATCTGCTTCAAAATCTGCATCCTTTCCTCCGACAAAGACGTCTTCCGTTGTTTTTTAGGCTGAGGTATAGAAAGTGGTGATCTTCCTCCTTCGGAGGTATCATCTGAGCCTGAACTGGACGGATTGCCTGAAAGGGAAGCCATCCGTTTTCTCGGCTGAAGTACGACGGGCAGAGAACCTCCTCCTTCAGAGGGCTCTTCAGCAGCTGAACTAAAGTGGTTTTCCAAGTCTTGTATAGGATTGATCTCGTCGGAGTCGGTGCAATCAGTTTGGGAGTCCATGGGGCCCTCAACGTTGGTCATCGTGCTGAAATTAAAATTTATTTTACAATAGAAACATAATATTCTTACGTAGGTATACTTATCTTCGATGATGACTGTTACTGACTGAACAAATACTGTGATAAATGTTACGTATTTCACCAGTCAACATACCTTCTCTTTGAAGAGGGAATACTGTCCAAAAATGACAGCAGGTCGGATCGTTTTTTGGCCAGTTCTCCACCAGATCCAGTACCTGGTTTTCCTCTACGCCTCAAGTAGTAATCTCTCACATAGGCCCATCTTTTACTGCATTCTTCCCCTGCAATCAGTACCAACTTTTTAAGAAATTGACCGTTTTGTTTTTGGTCAGTTTTTATTATTTTCATTCTTTTCCAGATTTTTGGCAGCCGGAGAATCATTCAGGTCACTCACGTTCCAGTTTCGCATAAGCCATTCCTGGATAAGCTCCATCGTAAAACAAGTTGTTAAGAGTATAGTCTAACGAATGTTGACAATAGCTCTACCATCTCCGACAGAGCAGTCGCTAAAGAAAAACGCGACCAACTTTTTATTGTCCTGGCAGTTTCCAAATTGTGTGGGTGCGATGGATGGCAAGCACGTGAGGTGCAAAGCTCCAAAAAACTCTGGGTCACTATACTTCAATTACAAGGAATTTTGCTCGATTGTGATGCTGGCTTTGGTCGATGCCAATCGTAAGTTTATTGCCGTGGAAGTTGGCTCCTACGGCAGAGAAGGAGATGCGGGGATATTCCGAAAAAGCAAATTTGGGCAACTGATCTTGGAGAATAAATTCAACATACCACCCCCGCAAGCTCTTCCCGGAACGCAGGAGGTCGTACCACACGTGATTCTTAGAGATGCAGCTTTTGCTCTGCACGAAAATTTAATGAAGTCCCTTTCACGCTCAATATCTTCATCCCGAACATCTTCATCTGTATCTGTTTCTTCACCAAACGAGCCCTCTCCTTCATCATTATCATCATCTTGGAGCATGCTGACTATTTCTTCATCATTCTCGTTTTCCAGTGAATACGTCCTACGATCCATGTTACGTCTGAAAAACAAATTACACTCAATATTAGTCGCGGCGATCTGAAAGATTACAGTAGGTAATACCATCAATATTGTAACTTTTACACAAAAAATAGGCAATGCAAAACGCTACAACCGATGTAATAATATCAATGAAAAAAAGAAAAGTTTATTATGAACTAAGGAAAACTTAAGGTATGTCCGCACTTGCGCGCTTTTGCTTTCAACTTTCGTCTTGCGTCTTGCCTCCTGCCTCTTTCAACTTTGACGCATGCCTCTTGACGTATGCATGAAAGGCAAGCAATTTCTGTCCGCATTTGATCAACTCGTTGAGTTGAACTGACGCAAGGTTTGGCGTCTCGTCAGTCCTCAGCAGCCACCTCAAGATGGAGTCCTCAGACGCGTTGTCCCTACTTTTTTTAAGTTCTACCTTTTTAGTGTTGCGACATAGAAAACGGAAAGAAATAGGAAGAAAGAAGAAATCCCCGTGGGTTTCGGACTTCTTGAAAACGCGTGATTATAAGATCCTGAAACAAGTGAATACAGATGATTTGTTATTCAAAAACTTGGCTTGAATTCCTTAATCTGGGAAAAAACCCCTATTCTTCGTTTCTATGTTCAGTTCTTCTTGATACCAACCTACTTAATACATACATTTTTTCACGATAGCTGTAAAATCAATTTAATGGAATACCTACTTAATTATTAAATTCTTTATTCGTAATTTTTATTTATAATTTTTTGTACTTACCTCATCACTTGTACAGTCGCCCGGCTGAGTTTCTTCCGATTCCTTTGTCTCCCTTGGAGTGATTGAGTCCAGGATAAATAGGAGGGGCTTATATCCGAACCACGGCGAAACATAGATATCGTCAGTCCCGGAACCTGTTTTTTTCTTTGTTACTTTAGCGTGTTCTTTTGAAAAATAAGACCTCAAGCTCTTTATCTTATTTTTCACGGCTTTGGAGTCCAGTTTGTATTTAGCCTCCAAAACGGCTGAAGCGTCAATCCGCGAGGTTTTATTCGTGTATAACTTGTTCTTTACGTCCCACAACACCGGTAATTGTCGGTAATCTTCAATAAATTGCAAAGTTTCCCTGGCATCAGTCATCGTGAAAAAGAATTAAACACAACGGAGACGGAAAAATGAACACGAGACGCACAATGAAACGAAAAGATCTCCGACCCGTGCGGTTCGGCTTGCGCTGCCCCTTGCCCTTCGTTCAACACTTCCATTCAACTCGGAAGACGCATGCGCCTTGGTCTTCATCCCGTGTGTCAGCGCCTTGCGCTACGACGCATGCCTCTGACGAACGAAAGTTGCACAAGTGCGGACATACCTTTACGATGTTAGTCGCGGTGATCTCTCAGAACGAATTCGCCACAGAGCACCAATGATCGACGACACGCGGGTTGGGACAACACTAAACCCTTCCCCTGCATCCATCAGGAAGCTACTGGGAAGGACAGCGCAGGGCTGCCAACTTTCACTGTGGGAGAACAAAAAATACCATCGCGCGCTCTGTCAGATCCCGCGACTACTGAAGGGTTAAGGTGTTCGTCGTATTCGTGCTTTTTTTCCTTCCGACCGGAATTTTCATGAACAGTGCATAGTTCACACATGTCTTTCTTAGGGATGAAGAAAGATATATTGAATTCATTGAAAACTACGAAAAACGTAGTTCGTTTGGCGTAGGGTGCTCCTTCTGAGCACTTCTTGAGGTAATCTCTGATTTGTGCGATGGTTCTCCCTCCTTCGATATATTCTCTGTCTGACTGTGCCCGAAGATAATGGGACTCGATTCTTGGTATGGAGTTGATGTGATTTCGAATATCGTCTTTGACAGTTTCTGGGAGTTTTTGGTGCTTCCCGTGTTTTCCACGATTATCCCCTTCAAGAACTCCATGAGCAATTTTTTTTTCTGACAGTCGCAATAGTCGTTGTGGAGACATCAAGAGTCGCCATGAAAAATTGTCTGCACACACGGATTTGTTTGTCGTTAATTGTGAAAAAGTATGCTACATTACAACTCCGGGCGTCTTCATTTTTTGACTGAGTTCTGTTGACCTCCTTGATGCACCGGCTGATGAAATCTCGCTGCCTGTTGACATCCCCCAAACTCCAGTATTTACGAAAAATGTGGAAACACGACTCGTATTCAATTTTCTTGGAACATTTATACTGGCGTTGTTCACCACAGCCTGGCCTCATTTCTCTTCTGTCAACTATCTTATTCGAAAATTTTGATTGGTATTTTTTCCCAACATTGAGTCGTTCCTTGGCGATGTTACGCTTCCATTTAGCCGGGTTAGCCTTCCTCTTGCGGGTTTTGGCCTTGGCTGTGATTCCGGTAGCCGATTCATCGAATTCATCCGATGAAATTTCGTCATCACCACTGAATGAGTAGTTGGGATCGGCTACAGAGTCATCACCATCGTCCATCGTCATTTCCGCGCTATGATAGTTTTGTTTGTCGGGGATAGGGAATTTCAACCGCAAATTAACAATATCTTGATCTTTGATTGTGTTGAAAAATGTGCCGTGTTTGTGAAGATAAGGTAGCCAGATTTTCTCATCTTCGTACTGGCTGGCTTCAGAAGGAAGTTTAATTTTTTCTGGATTCCCCTGGATGTTTTTGGATATAAATGGACTCTGCAACCCAGCCAGATTTGAACCCAAGGATTTCATTATGCGAGCGCCTCGGGAATCCATCATACATATGATGCAAATACACAATCATTCAATTCCGAATCATGTACAAACTCACAAACCAACTATTGGAAACACTGTCACAACTATGTTAAGGCCGGGAAGTCTTCCAGGAAACACAATCACATCGCGAGAAAGAAGGGGAAATAGTCCGAGAAACACAATAATATCACAGAGGGAAGTGGACAGGTTCAAGGTTAATGCTGGACTGAAGGATGTTACAGTGTTTTGCGAATGTAACTCGCACATCCCCTCTCCTCAAAACTGTAACTACTGCCGCCTCGAGGCCAACTACTGAACTATGCTTGGAGCCCTATTCCACGAACAAACTAGACACTTTTCTGGGTTGAATGCCGTCACAAACCGAAAAAAGGCAATTTTTGAGATGTGACAGTATTCCATGATGGGTGCGATTTCTTTTGTAGCAATTTCTGCCCCTCGTCTGTTTTCTCCTTCCTCTGGGTTCAGTGGAGAGTGGCTGTAACCTGGAGAAATGTTTTTCCACGATCGTATCGTGGGCTGGCTGTACCACCCTGGAGGGGGTCGGGGTAGGGATTTGGCCACACAGGTGGTCTACGATAGCCAAGCGGAAGGAATGAAGGTCCAGCTTCGAGGATGTCACAGAAAACCTTTGGTACAAAAAATAGGCGTTCAGCAACATCAGTTTGATGATGTGAAGGCCAAATTTTTTGTACCACTTGATCGATCTATGGGGTGAAGTATAATAGGCAAGGTGTTGATCGATAAGGTCGATCCCACCCATGCACTTATTATACTCCACCACCGATTGAGGTTTTCTGGAAAATCCCCTGACCTATGACAAGGTGGAGGGCCCCCTAACGGGAACTTGGCAGACCTCCACCTTGCCATCTGGCGCCACCGTAGTAAGAGGCGCTTAACAGACTGGTTGCGCCGGCTCCCTTACCCTTTCAAAGGGATGATACCTTTGTTGGGTTCACCAGAGGGCGCCTCCAGGTGGGCTGCTGCCTCCCCGGCCTCATCTGCGTTTCTGCTTGTAGTGTCTATGGTTCTAGAAATCGATCATGTTTAATCAATGAATATACAATGGAAAGAAAGTAACATAGTATAAAACTCCTAAAACTGGACAAGAGTAAAATTTAAAACTCATGATCTTAACCCTTTCAATACGGCTAAAAATTCGGTTGGTGATGCTCCATTACCGGGAGCTAGTATTTCTCCTCCAGGTGATTATTAAGAGGAAATAACTTTTCAGGCTGGTAGGCTGACGGTCTTGGAGACGCATAAACAACCCCATGGCAAGCAAATTACAAGAATGTTGATTTTATGAGCTTCATTGATGGGACAGCATATGTCCCACCGTAAACCTAGCGCACCTGAAATCCGGGACTGGGTATGTCCCAGCCGTAATTCTAGAGCCAACAAAGGTGGGACAGCACCTGTCCCGCTGCTACTTCTGTTGATCGGTAACTCTCACATTCACAAATTTACAGCTATTAATGGGTCTCTAATTTTCAAGATGAAAATGGAGCTAAAATTTGAAATTTTCAGGTGACAAATAGTTCGAAATTTCTTATTGTCTCAAATAGACGCAATTTTCGTGATGTTAAAACTTCATAGAAATACTTTATTCAGAATAAATATTTACGAAAAATAATAGGAACGTTTGGAGGTAACTCCTGAAAGGCAATATTCTTGAATGCTCGAAAGTTTGAAAAGTATAAAACTGAGGATAAAATTGAGGAGAAGGGAACTATAGTCTGATTTTCTTCATGGTGTGGTATGGCCGGAAGCAGTTCTTACATAGGGCAACTCTACAAGACGTGCAAAGCATTTTCGAGCGTGATTCTTTTTTCTTCATCGTACACCAGGCGCATCTTCTTCTAGTTTTTCCTTCTTCAGGAAAATGTTCACCAACATTTTTGAGTCTCGCAGCTTTTTTCGACGAGTGCGATGCCGAGTGTCTACCCACTTCACAATCGAGACTTTATGTTTATTGTCCACAACTTCCTCGTATGACCCTCTGCCTCTTTTGAGTAACTGCTTGTCATTTTCAAGTGTCTTTTCTGCTAGTGCAAGTCGGTTTGACCTTAAGGTCCCAATCGATAAGATGCCAAGCTCCTCTGTCAAATACCTAACTTATTAGGTCGGGGGAGCTGAAAAAATTGTCGAAAAATACGGCAGAGAGAGGAGGGTCAGAGATTGTTTTGCATAGGCTGAGGACACATTTCGTGGAGAAATTCATTTGTTTTTCTTTTTCGGTGAACGTGATATGGTTGAAAGAGCTGTCTCCACCATAAATAAAAAAGTCGTAAATGAATCGAGATGTCCCGCTTCTTGCATACACCTTGAAGCCCCACTTAGTAGGCTTTTTGGGCATATATTATTTTCGTGCTCCGGCCTTCTTGCCCTTGTATGGTATCATCATTTCATCGACCACAAACCTCCGATCAAGGCCTTCAGCAGTCAAAAACTTCTGGCTTCATCAACGGTTTCCAAACTGTAATTCGCATAAGGACGTCCCCCTACTTTGTTCAGGTACTCTCTACCCATGATGTGTGATCGTCTGTAACATCGTAATTTAGTTAATAATGAGTAAAGAAGACAAAAACCACAAACAATCGGTAGACATATCTCACCCCAGCAATTGCCAACTTTTTGTTTTTGTTCTATTACGTGGGAACGAGTCGTCCCACAAAGACGATCTTTCTCCTGCACTTACTCAGATGATATAAGAACACTAACATCAACTTACCAAGCGTACACGACAACTCGGAATTGGATTTCCTCTGAAGGTTTTGCCACTTTTCCGAGAGGTCAACAAAAGTATGAAAAATGGAAATCACCACAAAACGTAAACAAATCCGTTCAAGAAGGTTTCTTCGGCACCACGCGCTACTGGCACAATCTTCCCATCTGGGAAAAATAGGCGGAACCCTCTAATTACTACATTGGCCTCTAGGTAGCGCTATGATGTGAAAAAGCTGAGTTGGACTCATCACCCCGGTGGCCGCATCTCACCTCATTTTACTGGTACCACAGTACCAGTAAATACAAAACTGTAAATTCTCAAATATGAGAAAGCTTCATCAATCTGAGAATGAAAATAAAATAGAATCACATTTCCTTGGTGGCAGTCTCCTGGGGCAAGTTTCATCAGTCTTCAATTTCAGGTAAACAGTCTTGGCACTCCCTTTGCAATTTTTCATGTAGCTTACAAATGGGTTTGTTGCAACTATCGCAGGAATGAAACGTTTTCCTGTCATTGGTGCATAAGTGGCATCTCTTCCTCGTTGATGGTTGGCCCTGGCGTGGAATAAGAACAGCTACTACCGGTTCTGAAACTCCCAGAACAGCTCTTATTTCAGCTCGTAGACTTTTTGGGTAGCCGTGGGTTGTCCATCCTCTTTTTTCATTTGGGGCTCTGCCAACGAGAATGCCAAGGATTTTAGAAAGTCAGCTCTGGTGGATTGTGTTGCTGCGTCGTTATTGTGCCGATGCAGTATGAAGGCGTTTATTCCAGCAGCATCAAGCACCCCAAAAAAGTAGCGCATTGACCATCTTCTGGAACCTCTTTTAGTTGAATATGTGTGGCACAACTTGTCAAAAACATCAGCACCCCCTTTCGTCATGGTATAAAATTCAACGATATCAGGTTTTCCTGAGTCTGGGTTCTCAGTTCCAGTATCGTGCATCGATGACAGTAGAATCACGTTTTTGTTTTTCTTCTGGTTATACGACACCAGAGTTTTATCAGGCTGATAGAGGAATCGTGATGTTCCCAGAAGTACTCCTGTGGTTGCAATGAGAGATAGAGGAATTTCTCGCAGGCTCCCAACCATTGTGAGCTTGCGTTGACTGAGCGGGGCTAGGTAAATTGGGTCCCGGCCCTCCCGAAAACGGTAAATTGGGTCCCGGCTACCTGGCTAAGGCATGGTAAATTCGGTCCCGGGCTCGGGTTGGGTCTGGATCTCGGCTGCCTCATCAACCTCTGCAGACTCGGTCCCAGGCCGGGTTTCCTGTCTGTGGCAATGTTCTCCTTCCTATAGATCTCATATTAATATTAAGCTCCATGAATCTTAAGCTCTTTGAAATATTAATTAAAATTGCAGACATTAGCATTACCCAGGAAGCACCACGAGGAGGTTGTCTGTTTTGCCTCCCAAAGTTTTAAATTTATAATCCACTTATTATAGAAGCTTCGTCTTCATATTTAAGATATTTACATTGCCATGAAGTTTTCATGAAGTCATTTGAAAAAACGAACCCACCAGAGTTTTTTATATGGAGGTTCTTCGTTTCTTCCCGCTATTTCATCCACTTATTAGCTTCGTCACTTTTTAACATATAAAGAAGATTCTCCTTATTTATTACATTCAGGTGAATTGTCATGAATAATTTTTTTATGATGGTAAAGGAAGAAATTTAAAAGATACAGCATTCATGTATTCTTTTCTTGAAATTGAACCATTCTGAAACAATATCATTTTCTCTCTTAAAAAATTTTCTTTAATGAGGGTTTCTGGTTTCCTTCGCTGATCGTTGGATCTGAGGGCAACATAAATCTCACACTGCAGGTCCTTGAGAACTTCTACAAATAAATAAATATTGGGATGAGATACATGGAAAAGTCCATTTAGTTTACTATGAAATGCCTCGCATCCATTGGTAGTCCGATGTAAGGTGGCTGCAAATTTCGCCCAAACTTTGGGAGGGAATGGACTCTCTTCTGATATATAATTATCCAATATATAGTCAGTGAATGAAGTAATCCTTTCATCATGTGGGAGGATGCTCATGATGTCTTCTACAAAGCAGTCATCTACTTCCTCGGGCTTGAGAAAAGGCAATCCAAAAAAATATTTCAAAAATTTACTTTTATCGCCATTTTCTTTGTAAACACTAGTTAAGCCAAGGCTCTGGATTTTCCTCCACCAACTCTGTCCTAAAGGCTCTGGCACACAGAACGCGATCTGTCGCGGCGGGCAGCGATCACTGACCGCCGCGATCCGGCGATATGGTTGTAAGATGCAACATTGCATCATCCCTGTCACACACAGCACGATCTGTCAAAGCGATCCAGTCTTGATCGCGGCGACAGGCGATACACTTGTACAAAACTACAAAATTATAACGCGATCCGGCGATCCAGTTTCAAGATGGGGGATGAAATAACCGAGCTTTTGATTGAAAAAGTGAGAAAATACGTGTATTTGTATGACACATCACACCACCACTACAAAAATGTTGTGAAAAAGGCAGTCTCTTTTTTGATTTATTGGGTGCACCCAAAATCGTCTTCTTGTGCTGGTACTCTGTACTAACGCGAAAAGAAGCAAGAGTTCCTCTTCGTCAGAACTACTCATTTTAGTTTATTATTTTCAATCATGAACCTTTGGAATCGACCAAGAAAAAAAATTTCAACACCCCCTCAAAATTTGGCCATCCGTCCGCTGTACGCGGCACTTTTGCCACTTAGCATTGACCGATTTTGATGAAATTTGGTATGTAGGCTCCATTTGGGGTCTAGTTGTGTCCTGAAGCTTTTGGTTGATGTAGGTCACTCCTAAGGGTTCCAAAATCAATTTTGAAATTTTGAAAACGCCCTAACTCAAAAAATTTCGATATAAAGGTATTGTTTTTCCTTCAATTTAAGATTCTATGGAATTTTTAGAATTTTTTTGAGACCACGGAGAGCTCTGTAAGACAAACCGTTCGCTCCCTACGAAATTTTAAGGGTTTATATTGAAATATATATATATATATAAATCAAAACACGAGTGTGAATAGCAAAAGAGGCTTAATCTCCGTTCAAATTATAGCTGACCAAAATGCAATCAATGGTTGGTAATTTTGATTTTTTTTTTATTTAAAAAAATTTTTTTTTGATTCTTTTTCTTCTTTTTTTTATTGGATGGTTGGTGATTTTGTAGACGAGTGATCTATATAAAAATAATAAACCGTTGTGTAATAATTTGCAGCGTTTTTTCTGGAGAACCATACGAACTTGTTGATAATGTACAATACTGGATCGCTCACACAGATATCGCGTTGCATGTGGCGTAGCTGCATCACCGATCGCCAAGGAGATCACGGGATCGCTGCCCGCCGCGACAGATCGCGTTCTGTGTGCCAGAGCCTTAAATGAAAACGACATCCCCGAATCTCAGCCGTTGGCCAAACCTCTTTAGCAGCCGAATGGATTGAATATTCGAAATCAGCAAACACTTCTTTAGGTTCTAACTGCAAATTCCATGTGGAACACTTCATTTTTATACCTTCGAAAATTAGTTGATAATGTTTCTTCTCCTTTCCTGACAAAAGACAAAAAACTAGTGGTACAGTTCGATGGTTGATAAACGCATGTAGTGTGAATATTTGATAGAAGAATTTTGGGCAGCTCTTAAAAGTCCCATCGACATATATGCTTTCCGCTGAACATAAACGGGCTAAGTTGGATGCTGTAGAAAACCCTATAATGCCATTCTCCATGTCGTTCAAAATAAAGCGGCCCGCACACGATCAATATTATTGTCAATATCAGTATTGTCAATACTCCCATCAATACTCGAGCCAACCCGTTTCAATATTGCCCAACCGCACACGATCAATATTATTGACAATAATTCGGTCAATACATTTGCTCAGTTCCTTTCTGTCTGACGGACGAGTAGGGTGATTTCAGTGTAGTTCTCCCCAGTTTTTCCCTTTTATCCGTTTTTCTGTGTTACCATTTTCTACCTTATTATGGACAACCGTAAAAAAGCGTGCATTGCCATAATTATGGCTTTGGGGGCCAACCGTCGAGTTGAGAGAAAACGTTGGATGAGGGAGTGGTTCAAGAAGCGAGAAGAATACCCTCATCTTCTTTTACTGAAACAAATTAGCTCCAGCGATGTAGACGACTACAAAAATTACTTTCGGATGAACGAAGCCTGTTTCCAAAAGTTGCTGGGGTTAGTTCTACCATTCGTAACAAGGTCCAATACAAACATGAGAGAGTGTATCTCGGCAGCTGAGAGATTGGCACTAACTCTCCGTTACTTGGCCACCGGGAGGGCTTTTGAGGATCTGAAGTTCTCGGTCATCATGTCGCCAAGAACCATCAGTGGAATCGTCATCGAAACTTGTGAAGCTCTTGTATATGTATTACAAGATTACATGAAGGTAAGTTTTCAGAGTCATTGTAATTTTTTATGTTTAAAATTAACATAAGCAGATTTGTTAATTTTTGCGAATTTTCATAATCGGGATAAAGTAGGTAGGTACCAACGCATTGAATGATGAACAAGAAGTACGTATATTGACTACAACAGGCAGTACTAATGATAATAATAACTAATGTACGTTTGACTGCAACGCAACACGAATACCTAACTCTTTAAAAAAGTTACGAAACGATAGACAAAGTTTAGGGAGAAAAAGTCAGGAGATACTTCAAAACTAACGACAAACACTCATTCTTTGAAGCTCTGAAAAAGTGCAGAGAGTGACTGATCCTGCGTGTACAATGTAGTTTGTTGTGATGGATTTGGCATAGATGGGGTATAATCACTGTAATTGTACGACGTGAGTGACGAGCTACTATGTTGGTGCGAATTATCAGAAATTGTCAGGGGGTCACGTTCCAAATTGATTTTAACGGAGTCACGATTTAGAGTCCCCATAGTTGCCTCAAACAGAATATCATTTATTGCTTTTTCAGCGAAAGCTCTTTGTCTTGACTCTAAAGTCAGCAGTTTTTCTCCCCAAGCTATTGCAATACTCGGAATGTTGCTGTCAGGCTTCGATGGGGTTTCCAGAAGTGCACATGCTTTTTGTAAGAGCTGGTTTTGCTTGGAGATGGGGCCTTGTGTTTTTATTTTTTTTTTTCGAGTGAGAAGAGGTGATGGTGGGGGATGCATTGAAGATGTTGATGCTGTGGAATTAGCAGATGTCTGGTGGGCGTTTGCACTCTGCGAGTCTTGACTCAGCATTTCGGTGTCTTCAGTTTGGGTTCCATCCCGTTCCTGTAATTCCTGGAAAGACAGGGTATAGAATGTTTAAACATCCAAGTGGGTACACCTTAGCATAGCAATGATTTATTTAAAATTAATGTTGTTGTGTATGTTTCAGTTTCCCACGACTGCCGCTGAGTGGAGAGCCATAGAACAAGAATTTGGAATCCGACATCAATTTTGGAACACCATTGGAGCGTTGGATGGCAAGCACATTGCCATAAAGAAACCAAACATGTCAGGTTCTTTGTACTTTAATTACAAGGGATTCTTCAGCATCGTGCTTTTGGCTCTAGTAAACGCAAAGAAGGAATTTATAATGGTTGACGTTGGTATGAACGGGCGAATTTCGGATGGAGGGGTTATGTTTTACTCCAAATTCGGACAATCATTTAAAAAGAAATTTAAATTTACCCCCACCTGCACCTTTGCCGAATACTCATGATCTTTTCTCATATGTGGTTGTTGCAGACGAGGCATTTGCACTGCATAACAATTTATTGAAACCTTACCCTCAAAAATCGTTGAATGACCCCCAAAAAACTTTTAATGAGAGGTTGTCAAAAGCACGAGTAGTTGTAGAAAATGCATTCGGGATACTGAATACAAGGTTTGGTGTGATTCAGAAACCTATCCTCCTTGAGCCATCAAAAGCTACATTAGTAACGCTTGCCTGCTGTTATTTGCATAATTTCTTGTCCAAGGAAAATCAAATGTATTTCAGTTCTAATGATCAAATTGTGGACACGCAAAACTTGATACCCTTGCAAAGTACTCTACAAAGAAACAGCTCCATGGGTGTGAAGGCAATCCGTGATAAGTTTTGTCATTACTATAATAATGAAGTCATGAATACCTAAGCCTTATTTGTTAAATTAAGTACATGTATATTGAAATACACATTGTAGGATGAAAAATAGTTGCAGCTCAAGTTTATCTGAAAACCTACCCACGTAATCCCAAAAAATTGCATCAAAGACGCGCCAAACTGCAACCAAACTTCAGCATTGTCGTCATGCTCTCGATAGGTAGGTAGGTATATAAATATCTATTATTCAATCAATTCAATCAATAATAATAGGATAGGGTAAAGTGCCTACCTGATCCACTAAAGGTTCAACGGGTCGTTCAACTGGCTTCTCGAACCTTTCCAGGAAGGACAACGCTGAAAATACCCATGAGGCCGGAGTGTACACTTCATCTGCGCTAGCTCCCGATCTCTTCGATGAACTAATCTTCTTCAATTCTTTCCTGAAGTTCGTCCGCAGACTGTTTATTTTTTTTTTTTTAACGTCATCCCTGTTGGCCCCTGGCTTCATTTTCTCGAGAATGGGAATTAGTTGGTCAAGCCCGGCATTTCTGGCCATTTTATTTTTGTATCTTGGGTAGGTTGGATTCCAAAGTTCAGGGATTAGTTCGAAAGTTTCTATGAAGAGTCGAAGGGCACATCGTCCCTCTTCTTGGACCTGCGAACTGGGTGATCCAGCATTTGCTTCGTCGTCACTGGTTAAATTAGTCATAATTGCACACCACCTTTACCGCACGGTGACTAGAGACGGACTGAGGATTCATGAAAATATTGACGTGCGTCCGCACACGGTCAATATTATTGACAATATCCCCTCCACTTTCCAGTATTGACGACCGAAGAACAAAAAATCCGGATATCGTCAATATTCTCATCAATACCGACCTTCAATCCACTTTTGCGCCCGCACACGGTCAATATTATTGACAATATCTTTTCATATTGACAATAATATTGATCGTGTGCGGGCCGCTTTAGGGGTTCCTTCATCATCGGTCCTTTCTGCATCTGGGAATTTGGAGAAAACTTCATCTGGATTGAACGGTGCAATGCCACATTTCCTGAACCCTGACAAGATGTTCTGTCTCATACAATCATTTTCGTCCAGAGCGTGCAAAAGTTTGGAGAGGAGCGATGGGAATGAACATTTGTCTAGAGCCTTGTTTGATGGGTGCTTCACTTTGTGTTCTGTCAAGATGGCTCTCCACTTTTTTTTGCAAGGGGCAAAAACTGACATGGTTGTCAACCTATGGTTGACATAAGTGGGTCGATGACGGGGGCAAAAACACAAAGCAAATATTATTAGTTTTGCATGCCTTGATGACTCGCGTACTCACATGGCTGCTGGGATTGTCGGCAATCAGACATTTTGGGCCATCAAGCTTCTTAGCCCTGTGACGGATCCCAGCGATAACTTATCGAGAGTCTGAGGTCCACCTGATAACCCTTCCATCCCGACTTCCTTGATGAAGGAGGAAGGGGGGGGACAGGTACCGCGGGATCCGCCACCCCCACTTGATTCATTCTGTTCTCAGACCTACAAATCGTAAGTCGATCCGTCCATTTATAATCCTACCTATTTTGACGAATGTCTCATTGGTGTATTTCCAGGATCTTCTCATATCTTTGTTTATAACATATATGTAATATTTCCGACCCGAACTGAGCCATTCTCATTATAGGACAATATATACCTATTTACTGTCACACTACCGAATCCACCTGACTTGTACATGAACTTCTCCTTCATCATTTCAAGTGTGAATAGGAGTTTCCAGTATAGGGATTCCATCCTCTTTACGTATCGTGGTAGGTACTCTACAAAGGGGACGTACATCCAGAAGTAGGTTAACTTCCCTGATCTGCAGTCGTAGGTACCTTTAACTAGTACCTATTTCTTTTCTTCTTCCTATCACGTTACATGGTAGCAGAGCGTGGTTTGAATACCCGCACTGTCTTAACCCCGTGCTGAAGGACCTTCTGCGGATGGCCAGAGTCTGTAACTCTGTATGCAAGAAGCTCTTCTTGTGTACGCGAGACTAATGGAGTATGTCTTAACTGAGAGATGTGGCTCAGTAACTTTGACGCGTAAGCGGTGGTGTCTGCGGATAGATAGACTAGGTCAGGTATCTGGATTGTGTCTTTATCGATTTCGCATTGAAGATGGTCGCGAATCCAGATAGAGACAGGACAGTGGTTTGGATGAATCACACGATCAGTGGCGTATTGTACATATTGTTTGCAATGTAGGCACTTGTTTCGTGGAAGGGTGGCTGGCATAGTGAAAGAAGGACATGTTGAATTCTCAAATGAAAATATTAGTCCTATAATCTCTCTGCGATCTAGGTACATTTCAGAGCAAGCTCTGATGAGCACACTAGATGGTGACGTTGCCACCTCACTTCGGATGTCCGCTTTGACACTATTCAGTAATTGAATTCGAGCAGCAGCTCTATTATCAATGTCTGACTGAAACATCGACTGTACTAACCATCTCAGTTGGTGGAGAGACAGGTTGTATTTAACCTGTAGAGATGTGTTTAGTGTGGTCGGAGGAATCAGAGTGTCAGTGTGAGTAGCCTTTGCTGATGCTGACGCATGCAAGAAACTACCTGTGGACAGTGGATCGTATGTGATGTCGTTTGTAACGATGAGCTCAATGAACTGTTGAGTCCGTTTCCTTTCGTATTCTTCTAAAACGAGAGCAGTGAAGTACGTACGGAAGCTGGTGATCTGTTGTTTCAAGCTAGACTTGTGTTTGATCACGAAGTTTGAGATCCTGTTGGAGGTGCGGTCTAGGTCTATTCGTTGTTGATTGACCTCAAGTGCTGAGTTGATAGAATCTGTGAGCATGGTGATGTATGCTGTTGTTGCTGAGATGAACTCAGGTCTATCTTCATCAGTCAGTTTTGGAACAGGGATTTTGAGACCACTGAATTCCAGTTTGGTGGATGACCGGACTAGTCCTAAAGATATCACTTCTGATATGGATCTGGTCTTGTTGGATTGAAGCTCTGTCACAAGTTTGGAGAACTTGGATTGGTTGGTTAGTTGTTTGAGTAAGAAATCCCGCTGGACGCTGGAGGATATAAATCCAGCAGAAAACTCAGATACTTCGGAGTCTAACTTGGTAGTAAAGACTCTTGGCTCCGAGATTAGCTGCGACGTTCCAGGAGTTACTTCAGTGACAACCATTGTTTCACCAAATATTGCAAGTCTCGATGGATCCAATTCCTGAGATGGATATTGGAAACCATGTTGTGATGGGAATGGGGGGGGGGGGGGGAAGGAGTTTTGTAGCCAAGACCCTGAGAAACGGGAGTGTTTCTAGGTGGGAGGGTAGGTGGATGGGATGTTGAAGGTACGCTGTATGGAAATGATGACATTTTCTTTACAAGGTGGTACCGTTGTTTGCTAATAAAGAACCTCTTTATATATAGCAGGTAGAACCTGGGCAAGACTACTTGAAATAACCATTTTTCAAATTGAGAGGCGTCAAACCACCACTTGGGGTGTTTCCATACTTTGTTCCTTTTGGGCCTCCCGTTATCCATGTGTCCCACAACTGTTTTGAGCGATATACAACGAATAGTGGGAGCAGATCCCCTGATGCGGATGCAGTAAACATTAAAGAAACACACGCTTTGGTTGAATTGATGACTCTCTCAGGATATTTACACCCCCGACGAAATAGCATGGGTTTAGGGCCAGGATCATCACTTAAATTAGTCTCATCATAATTTAAAATATGAGACGGAGGAATGCCTTGAAGAGACTCCTTCGAGTCACCAAAATAAGTTTTGAGTTGTTCTATACCTACACTAGCTCGAGCTCGAGAAATGTTCTGGCACTTTCGTAAGGAAAGCCTCTCCTTGTGCCGTTTTATAAAATTTCGATACCAGTCCTCTCCAGGAAAGTTATCCCGGAATTGTTTTATCTTTATCCCTGTTGAGTCCAAATAATTCTTGACAATAAGCCGTAGATCCAATGGATCTAATGGCATCCCCAGTCGGCACATGTCATCACCTGCTCGACGATCTCATCCTCCTCCAGATTTGTGAGGGCTTTTTGCCTCCCAGGTACATTACCGTGCTTCGCTTTCAATTTGTTCTCTATCGTTCGGAGAGGAATTTTCCATGCAGCAGAAGCTGCACTGCTCTTCATGGAACCACTCTTCACAGCCAAGACTGCTTCCTGGAGTGCACTCGGAAGATAGTTTTGGTACGACCGTCCGCCCAACTTCTTTCTCATTTGACTTGGCATCTGATGAAAAGAGAAAAAATATACAGTTTTAGCAAAAGTGCAAGGATTTCAGATGAAATACCGAATAATTCTAGTTGGCAAAGTTGCCCCATTCCTCTTGAACATCCTGGTGCAACTTTGCCAATCGATTTTATTCGATTCAAACAAAAAATAAACTCCACATCTTTTATAGTTTCTTAAAGAGGATCATATGGCTAATAATGAAAACAAACAGTTGTTACTTACATTGAGGTTGAAGGGCAGGGCAATCCACTTAACAGGACACCAAAAATAGAGGGGACAGAGGCCGGCGTCAACAAACGGTAATAATAAACTGTAAACAAACTTTTGGCGCGAAAAACGAGTTAACAGCTGTTAAATAAGGCCCACTCTGTCAAACCGAACGTCGCCACATTCTGTGAAGTGCTTTCGGAACTTAATATCACGAAAAAAAACTTGGACATAGGAAACTGGCAAAGTTGCCCCAGGAGGCAAAGTTGTCCAGGTTTACGGTACTAATTAAAGTGCGTAAATTTAAATGTTACTACATTTGAAATGTAGGTCTGAAAGCACCTATCATCTCGTAGTTGTAGTTAGAGCATTTACCCATCCTGGTGGCGCAACGCCTTCCAGTAGGTAGCAAGTACCAGGGTCTTCTGCTGTTCTTCTAAGGTGTAGGCATTGTAGCGCGACTTGAGCACTTTGGTTGGAGCCGAATTGTGAATGGCTTTTCAAGTTCGGGACTACAGAAGACAGCGCATCAAATGGTCGATGGATGCGTGGAGATTCGACAAAGATGGAGTTTGCAGGACTTGTTCGAGCTGGAATTCTTTTCTTCAACAGCTTAGCATCTTCAAGGGTGACCATCTCAAATTTGTCTTTGGGTGTTTCAAGTTTTGACGAAACACAAAGGATTAATTCTGGGCTAAAGCAAAGCCGACTGAGCAGAGTATCGTCATTCTGAAACTCTAATCCTTCAAGACGATCCCTTCCTTCCTGCGTCAGATTGTCTATCGATCCATAGCCGAGTAGATTGTCAGTGGGAACTCTGCCTTCTGGGAAGTTACCATCCGGTAGTGGCTGCCAATCGTAATTTTGTTCCCGTGTTGCCATCACTCTCATGCTAACGTACGGTGACAGATAACATTCGTATTGGTCTAGATCTGCTGGACCAAACGTGCCTGAGTGAATGTCATTATCCGGGCTCTCTGGGATTGCAATCAGAGGAAGGTTCAGATTGACTTGATCACCATCGATAGTTGCGGAATTCGAGATACATCGCAGATGATCATGAATTGGTGCTGGCACTGGTAAGCTTTGAGGAAAAGCATCCTGCGCATATTCATTCTGGTTTAGCGGCCGTTGTCCATTTTCCTGGTCGCAATTGATGAGAACGGCATTAGCCAGTGTGGTCATTGCATGATTGAACATGCATCTTGGCACTGTCCGAGTTAGCCGTTCGTCGCATGTACGGAGCTCTTTGTAAGTCCATTCAATAATCTGTGGTGATCCAAACATGTCAAAGTTCTGACATTACTCCTCTCGTACAGCAATGGATGCTCCAAAACCCAAAACGTTGTATACGGGTTCATCCATTGGTTTAGATTCCTTTTTGGAATCTACAGTTAAAATGTGACTACGATGTGTCGATGTCATATGGCCGGAACAACCTGTGGGATGTTGAGATCCAGTACATTGTGCTGTGTGTTTTTGAAAATTCGTAACTATTGTCGTATGAATTTCTTGTAAAAATAAATGTGTTATAAATAACCACACGAAGTTTATAATTCCACGAGGAACTCTGCATAAGAAAGGAACTGATATACACAAAACACTTGAAGGCTCATTGAGCTCTTTGAATTTATTTCTATTATTCTTACTTATCTCGTGACTTTATTACCTGCATCGTGTCTCCGTCCGTCAAATGGGCCAAGTAGATTGATGAGACCATCTGGAGTCACTGTAGATTGAAATTTGAGGCAGTGATACATTCTATGCCCGTGGCTTACGTAAACTTTGACATCATCGGGAGTATTGTTCAAGCTCTTCAAAACTCAGTTCTTCACGTCTTGCTGTATGTGATTCCTATAAACAAGATTACGCATCGTTGGGATAGCTTGTCGGATGCCCTTTCTAATAGAACTCTCACGGTCAGTCACAATGATTCGGTTCTTCATATCCCAACCTTGTTCATTGAGAACTCTGAACAAACTTTCAGTAAATTTGTATAAAAACTTTAACAACACCTCCTCCAGTAGAAAAAATACTTAATTTCAAATCACAGCACCTATCAATTAGTTAAATATTGCGGTATCTTACTTCTAACAATCTTATGCTTGAAGAGAATTGCTTGTACTTCTGTCGTGGTAGAAGGAAATGGTTTCAGCGTACAGCAGACATGATCCAATTAACCCTCGGTCAAGAACAAAGGGAGAACCAGGGATAGGAGTAGTACTTCTTGATTATCTAGCAACCTTTTAAGTAGAGCATTTGCAGATTCAGAAGGATTAATCGTTATTCCAGATTGAGGAGTGTAGACGCCAAGTTCCTTCAGAACCCATGTAGCATTATTTTTTACATCTCTTTTCAAGTGTTGGTTGAAATATTGGAGAAATGGAGCGCTCCATTGACTGCTCATCTTCTCTAGTTTATCGGTTTGTTCTGACTCGGAGTTACTTTCTAATAAATCCCACATGGCTTACGTAAACTTGGACGTCATCGGGAGTATTGTTCAAGCTCTTCAAAACCCAGTTCTTCACCTCTTGCTGTATGTGATTCCTATAAACAAGATTACGCATCGTTGGGATAGCTTGTCGGATGCCCTTTCTAATAGAACTCTCACGGTCAATCACAATGATTCGGTTCTTCATATCCCAACCTTGTTCATGAGAACTCAGAAAAAACTTTCAGTAAATTTGTATAAAAACTTCAACAACACATCCTCCAGTAGAAAAAAATACTTAATTTCAAATCACAGCACCTATCAATTAGTTAAATATTGCGGTATCTTACTTGTAACAATCTTATGCTTAAAGAGAATTGCTTGTACTTCTGTCGTGGTAGAAGGAAATGGTTTCAGCGTACTGCATACATAATCGGTTTAAAGAGAATCGCTTGTACGTCTTTCGTGCTAGAAGGAAATGGTTTCAGCATCAAATCAGAAATCGGATTTGCAGCATTTCCGTACAGCTCATACCAATTTCCCGCGTCTTCGCAGATTCGCCTTAACTGCTCAATAAATTCGGTTCCCCTGGTAATGGAAAACATGTAAATTGAACATGTAAATTACTTAATGGAATAATAGTCTTTGCTTAATGTTCTTAGTGTATCCGGGGTTTTTTTTTTTTTCTTTACAGTCTATTTTCTCCAGCCTTTCATCTCTTTCAGTCTTCAATGGGAAGTCCTCTTCTTTTGCTGCATTTTTTTTTTCTTTTTGCATTCTCCTACTTTTTGATTTCCCTCCTGTTTGAAGGGGTGGCAGTCAACAGGCATAATTCTTTTCAACCACTGTAGGTCTTCAAATTTGTCCCTTGCAATTTTAGGCCGAGTTTTGATGAGTTGAGGGAAGCTTGATATGGCTCTGAAGATGGGTTTCGCCCGGTATGGTAGCTGCCGAAGCTCATCTGAAAAGTTGAGCTTATAGGAAATGTATCCAGCGGGATCGTACTGTAGTAAGCAAATGTCATTTACCGTAGGGTCTCCAGTTCGCTTTCCTGGGCGGATAGACGGGTAGATTATCGTGTCGTTATTACCAAAGTCCTTAAAAAAGGTATACTCTAACAGTGTGGAGCGGTATGGTCCAGGATTCTTTCTAGCTCTTTTTGACAGCTGGACATAGTCGTGTGGGAGGTAAACATCTGTGTTTTTGAAAGCACTTTCGACATGACTATGGACACTGACTATGGACACACTCACACTCCATATACGTGTGTCTTTTCACAAGGTATTTTTGAACAATGGTTCAATAATATCTGTCTTTCCACACTCAAGAGAGAAACGAATGCATTTGACCAACCAAGCTCTCCTACACCATCATCTGCTTTTTCCATTATTGGGATCTGCTTCAACACCGTGTCCTTGTTGAATGGCACGAGTCCTGTTGCTCGGAAGCCACTTTGGATTTTATTGGGTGAGGCTTGTTTAATGCGATCCAAACATTGTTTTAAAAGACCAGGGAATTGATCTTTGGAAACCACATCTCTGTATTTTCGTTTCCAGTCTTGCAGCACAGCTCTCCAAGCTTTTTTCAGAGGACCGAAGTATGCCACGTCGTGGGGCTGAAGCAGGTGCGTAGAATTAGGTGGTAGAAAAATAAATCGGATGTCATGCAGTTGGCAAGATCTCACCACTCGCAGCGACATGTGGCTCGCAAGGTTATCCCCAATCAAAATTTTGCGTCCTTCTTTGTTCCTGAAGAAGGTTATGACTACAGTTGAAAACCAATCTTCAAAACAATGCATGTCAAACCAGCCACTCCTTGTACGATTGTACCGAGTACCAGGCGGGCCACCTTTTTGCCAAGTGTCATGTAAATGCTCTGCTTTGTACACAATATATGGTGGTAACGGTGTACCATCTGCTGCAGCAGCAAACATTACAGAAGTTGACGACTTGGAAGTATCACGAATGATGTGAGCATGCTTGGCACTTGGTCTGACAAAGACCCAGTTCCTCCCAGCTTCATCGCAGAGGTTTGTTTCGTCAAAATTCACGAGGTTACCAGCTGGAACGTTCTCAATTTCCTTGTTAATATATTCAAGATACTCCTCAACAACCTTTCTGTCAACTCCCGCCCGAACTCGCTTGATGTTTTCAAACAAGCGTTTGGATAGACGACTGCAATGACGCTTGAGAAAGGCGTCGACCCACTTTTTGCCAGGAAGGTTGGCTGGTCAGTCCACATCGACAGTTGCTTCACGCCTGAATCGCTTCTCCCTTCTTCCGCGATCCTGTAGGTACTCTTTGACAACCAAGCGAATGTCAAGCTTTGTTAAGGGAAACCCCCATTCTGCTGCAATGAGGATTCCACCTACAAGATTGTCTTCCTCGACGGCTCTGAGCACAGTTGGAGCCCCAACGTTTTTACAATGCAACTTTCTTACTTTGTTATTCAATGTAGACTTCGGTATGTTGAACACTTCTGATGCTTGATGCAATTAATACTTGCCTGATTTTACAGCATTGACGTTCTTTTCAACGCGCAACGTGGGGTAGTTGACGTAGCTTCGAGCGCCGAGCTTTTTTCTCGATTTCGTCATCGTCCAATGTTGGGATCCTTTTTTCCGATCTTGCTTTGGTCCTCCCTGCCGCCCTTGAAATGGCTCAAACTGAAAAAATGATATTGCACGTTGTAGCCTACTTAAATTGGAACAAATTTAAAAAAAATTAAAGTCCTGGGTCAAATACACTTACCGTGGTACACAAAGCTTTCAGAGCATCTCCAACTGAGCGAAATTTGACACAAACTTCGACGTACTGATAAGGCCCCTTATCAACATCTGACCGGCTCAGGCATCAGATGGATCAAGAAACATCTCACGTTGATATCCCACCCCTATTTTTGTTTTTTCTATCCTTTCTCGCAGTGCTATCAACGAAAAAACGAGAAAGTACCCCTCTGTCCAAAGTTAGGAGCAGTGTCCAAAGTTGTAGGGTTTTACGGTACTACTCAGCGAACAGTTGAGTGGGTTTTTTTCTCTGAACTTGGTATTGCCTTTGGAAAATGTCTTGCTGTAAGACGAAGAGGATTTTGTTCGTTGCAGGAATGACGACAATTTAGAGGACGACCTCCTTTTGCTTTTGGAGTGCCATATTTTTCGAAAATCCGACGAATCAAATCAAGTTGAAACTCAGCAGTAGGGGTCTTCTTGTCTGATATGAAGTCGAAGAGAGTGTGGGCGTTTAGAAGTCGAGCAAATCGACCCCCCCCCCCCCCATGGCGTGATTGTATTTCATGATTATTTCCGGTCGTTTTATTTATACATACTTCTTATTTTTTTGTCCCACCTCTTCTGCTGTGTCCTCTTGACCTATCCCGACAAACTTGGATGCGAGGACAATGCTTTTATTGTCAAGCCACTTGACAACTACAACTTTACCATCTGGAACTGCTTCGCTCGTTCCACGAGGTTTTTTCAGAAAAATTCGATCTTCCGTCAGTGGAGGAGAGAAAAATCTATTCAGTTCCTGCTGCGTCTATGTTCAACTTCTTCAACATAATAATGAGATGATACCCAGAAAAGTAATTGTCAAAGTACAATTTGTGGCGAGCCCCATCGGTTATTCTTCTCCTGGCTAGAGTGTAAACAACACTGCAAGAGGCCCCAAGGTGCAGTTTGGACATAGGATCCAGTTCCGTCGTCTGGCCCTGATATAGAATGAAGTCATACGGGAAGCCTGATTTTCCACACAGGAAAAAAAATCTTTATCCCCCATGGGCAGGGTTTCCCTTTGACGTATAGTTTTACGTCTAATTGCCCCTGGAAAGGGACTATTTGCTCGTCAATGGCAAGCTCATTTTCAAGTGGAATTATCGGGCATCTCCTCCTGATCGATTCGTACAAAGGTCGTACTTTAGCAAACCGGTCCCTCCTATCGTTCACTTCAAGATTATTGACAAAATGCAAGTGAGTCCTCAGCTGGGAGAACCGTTCTCTGGTCATCTGGTTTCTGGAAAAATATTTATTTGCAAACGACGGTCCCAGTAAAGATGCATCCGGGGAAATTTCAAGTTGCCACATATAATGTGGAGGCCAACGAGCTCTTGAATCTCCGCACACTTGTTTTCTTGAAGGTTGTATGACACTACTGTTCAGCATATAAGTTGGTGTAAATGCTGCTGATTCGAATAACTTGTCTGGTATGTACCGAAGGAAGTAGTCCAACAGGGTGAGAATGTCTTCACCAATCAGGAGGTCACATCTGGGCCCGGCTGGGTGCCTCCTGGCTGGGCTCCACTGCCTTGGTCTTCTGGAGGATCTGATCTCTCGTTCTTTTTTTACCCGTGTGCCCTGTCTAGTATCCCATTTATATTTTATTGACTATTGTCGATACACTTTGTGTGGAATGGCAATTAAAACATTCATTCATTCACTATTGTCGAGTAGGTGAGGTAACAAACATGGGGAATTCATGTCATTTTTCGTCCAGTCGACGAGCACTGACTTAGGCTTCCCTTTTCTAGACACTTCACGAACTTCATCAAAGTATGCTTGAAGCAGTTCATCTAGGGTGACCTGCCCAGTGAATGAACAGTTAGCAGCTGGTCCTAGTGTTTTCTCACTTGAAAAAATCGTTTCAAGGTCAAAATGCGACGGAATCGTTTAAAAAACTACTTTTTTCAATCAGTCAGTTCATACTCTTCTCAGCAAAAATAGTTTCAGGTCTCAATATTAATCTGGATCCAAATTATACCGATTTGAGTGAAAAAACAGAAATTTGCCAGTGATTGAACAAAATCCTCCCTTTAAATGAACACCGTCTTCCAGTGAATGAACACTCAAGAAACCGTGAAGTTTTCGCTTATAATCACATATTCTGCTTATTTAAGTTTTCAATAATTGACTAGTTGCCTCATGTCAGATTTATGATGACATTTTTTAGGCATTGGGGTCCGCTAACCAGGCACTCTAATGCGATTTTCAATGTTTTCTTATATCCTAGTGCAAAAATTATCGTTTTATTATCACGATAAATTCCGATCAGCTCGAAAAGACATGCACAAATTATTTGTACTGTTACAAGGCAGGCTTGGGGTTCTTATTCTTTTTGGCAGCTTTAATCTTCTTTTCTTCTGCGATTCTTTCTTTTTCTTTTCTCTTTTCATCTCTGATCTTGGCTCGTTCCTTCTTCAGAGAATTTCAGCCCACGCTCCAGCTAAAGCGGTTGAGGGCTGGACTGGTGCTGGACTAGCTCCAACTGAAGAGTTGGAGAGCTGAACTGGTGCTGGACTAGCTCCAGCTGAGGAGGTGGAGGGGTGGACTGGTGCTGAACTAGCACGTCCTTGGTCTGACGATTTTTCAACAAGTTGACTAGGAATATCAGCTTCAGCCGCATCGTCAGAAACTTCCATTTCATTTACATTCTTGCATTCTTCCATTTTTTCATTTCCTTCTTCTTTATCATCACAGCCTTTCATAATTTTATCACCTTCAACTTCATTATTTAGGCATATATGAACTTCATGTGCATTCTCAGTCTTATTTTTTATATCACAGTTTGTAGTGTCAATAACTTGAACTGATGACACACTAGCTAACTGGTCAGCAGGCCACATTGTTGTTTCCATGCCATTTAATACATTTTTGTAAACCATCAAGCCTTGCAAGAAGCTCTTCATCACACATCATGTACATGGAATCGAGTCCGATGGAAGAAGTTTGAGTCTGGTCGAGGGAGTTCGATTCTGTTGGAAGTGGTTCTGTATTTCTGGTCTTCAAGGAGGATGTTTTCCACAAAACGAAGAGGAATTCCTGGGGCCCAGTTTCATGTGTACCTTCTGTTACATGTTGCTTAAACCTTTCGAGATCTTCTTCGGATATTGAGTATTCAATTACATTTTTTGTGACCTTGTAGTCCTCAACACTCGGCTCATATGGAACTGCAGAAATCTCACAGTTGTTCTCCAACAAACTCTGAGCTTCTCTGGCGATCTCTGCCTCACGTTCTGGAATGCATTTGGAATAATCTATTGCATTTTCATTCAATGGGTATAGCCCACATGTTTCAAATGCAGCCTTGATCACCTCACAGGAAACACCGTCAAAAGCATTCTTGAAAATCCAAGCAAAATGTAGCTTATTGATTGGGATTCGTTGCCGTTTGCATTTCCTCACTTCTTCTCTCCACTTGACTTTTAGCGGGCGAAAGATGCAAACATCACATGGTTGGATGATATGTGTAGCATTAGGTGGTAGACAATAAATTAATATTCCATTTTGAGCACAGTACTCGGCCAGTGACATGTTGAGGCGACCTGAAGGGGTTAACTATCTGACATAGTTCGGTATTCTTCCTGCCAGTAAGGCTACTAATTAAAGTGCGTAAATTTAAATGTTACTACATTTGAAATGTAGGTCTGAAAGCACCTATCATCTCGTAGTTGTAGTTAGAGCATTTACCCATCCTGGTGGCGCAACGCCTTCCAGTAGGTAGCAAGTACCAGGGTCTTCTGCTGTTCTTCTAAGGTGTAGGCATTGTAGCGCGACTTGAGCACTTTGGTTGGAGCCGAATTGTGAATGGCTTTTCAAGTTCGGGACTACAGAAGACAGCGCATCAAATGGTCGATGGATGCGTGGAGATTCGACAAAGATGGAGTTTGCAGGACTTGTTCGAGCTGGAATTCTTTTCTTCAACAGCTTAGCATCTTCAAGGGTGACCATCTCAAATTTGTCTTTGGGTGTTTCAAGTTTTGACGAAACACAAAGGATTAATTCTGGGCTAAAGCAAAGCCGACCGAGCAGAGCATCGTCATTCTGAAATTCTAATCCTTCAAGACGATCCCTTCCTTCCTGCGTCAGATTGTCTATCGATCCATAGCCGAGTAGATTGTCAGTGGGAACTGCGCCTTCCAGGAAGTAACCATCCGGTGGTGGCTGCCAATCGTAATTTTGTTCCCGTGTTGCCATCACTCTCATCATGCTAACGTACGGTGACAGATAACATTCGTGTTGGTCTAGATCTGCTGGACCAAACGTGCCTGAGTGAATGTCATTATCCGGGCTCTCTGGGATTGCAATCACAGGAAGGTTCAGGTTGACTTGATCACCATCGATTGTTGCGGAATTCGAGATACATCGCAGATAATCATGAATTGGTGCTGGCACTGGTAAGCTTTGAGGATAAGCATCCTGTGCATAGTCATTCTGGTTTAGTGGCTGGTGTCCATTTTCCAGGTCGCGGTCGATGAGAACGGCATTAACCAGTGTGGTCATGGCATGATTGAACATGCATCTTGGCATTGTCCGAGTTAGCCTTTCGTCGCATGTACGGAGCTCTTCGTAAGTCCGGTCAATAATCTGTGGTAATCCGGACATGTCAAAGTTCTGACAGTACTCCTCTCGTACAGCAATGGATGCTCCAAAAACCGAAACTTTGTATACGGGTTCATCCATTGGTTTAGATTCTTTTTCGGAATCTACAGTTAAAATGTGACTACAGTATTGTCGATGTCATATGGCCGGAACAACCTGTGGAATGTTGAGATCCGGTACATTGTGTTGTGTGTTTTTGAAAATTCGTAACTATTGTCGTATGAATTTCTTGTAAAAATAAATTTGTTATAAATAACTACACGAAGTTTGTAATTCCACTGTGACGAGGAACTCTGCATAAGAAAGGAACTGATATAAACAAAACACTTGAAGGCTCATTGAGCTCTTTGAATTTATTTCTATTATTCTTACTCATCTCGTGACTTTATTACCTGCATCGTGTCTCCGTCCGTCAAATGGGCCAAGTAGATTGATGAGACCATCTGGAGTCACTGTAGATTGAAATTTGAGGCAGTGATACATTCTATGCCCGTGGCTTACGTAAACTTTGACGTCATCGGGAGTATTGTATCTTTGAATTTATTTCTATTATTCTTACTTATCTTGTGACTTTATTACCTGCATCGTGTCTCCGTCCGTCAAATGGGCCAAGTAGATTGATGAGACCATCTGGAGTCACTGTAGATTGAAATTTGAGGCAGTGATACATTCTATGCCCGTGGCTTACGTAAACTTTGACGTCATCGGGAGTATTGTTCAAGCTCTTCAAAACTCAGTTCTTCACGTCTTGCTGTATGTGATTCCTATAAACAAGATTACGCATCGTTGGGATAGCTTGTCGGATGCCCTTTCTAATAGAACTCTCACGGTCAGTCACAATGATTCGGTTCTTCATATCCCAACCTTGTTCATTGAGAACTCTGAACAAACTTTCAGTAAATTTGTATAAAAACTTTAACAACACCTCCTCCAGTAGAAAAAATACTTAATTTCAAATCACAGCACCTATCAATTAGTTAAATATTGCGGTATCTTACTTGTAACAATCTTATGCTTGAAGAGAATTGCTTGTACTTCTGTCGTGGTAGAAGGAAATGGTTTCAGCGTACAGCAGACATGATCCAATTAACCCTCGGTCAAGAACAAAGGGAGAACCAGGGATTGGAGTAGTACTTCTTGATTATCTAGCAACCTTTTAAGTAGAGCATTAGCAGATTCAGAAGGATTAATCGTTATTCCAGATTGAGGAGTGTAGACGCCAAGTTCCTTCAGAACCCATGTAGCATTATTTTTTACATCTCTTTTCAAGTGTTGGTTGAAATTTTGGAGAAATGGAGCGCTCCATTGACTGCTCATCTTCTCTAGTTTATCGGTTTGTTCTGACTCGGAGTTACTTTCTAATAAATCCCACATGGCTTACGTAAACTTGGACGTCATCGGGAGTATTGTTCAAGCTCTTCAAAACCCAGTTCTTCACGTCTTGCTGTATGTGATTCCTATAAACAAGATTACGCATCGTTGGGATAGCTTGTCGAATGCCCTTTCTAATAGAACTCTCACGGTCAATCACAATGATTCGGTTCTTCATATCCCAACTTTGTTCATTGAGAACTCAGAAAAAACTTTCAGTAAATTTGTATAAAAACTTCAACAACACATCCTCCAGTAGAAAAAAATACTTAATTTCAAATCACAGCACCTATCAATTAGTTAAATATTGCGGTATCTTACTTGTAACAATCTTATGCTTGAAGAGAATTGCATACATAATCGGTTTAAAGAGAATCGCTTGTACGTCTTTCGTGCTAGAAGGAAATGGTTTCAGCATCAAATCAGAAATCGGATTTGCAGCATTTCCGTACAGCTCATACCAATTTCCTGCGTCTTCGCAGATTCGCCTTAACTGCTCAATAAATTCGGTTCCCCTGATAATTGAAAACATGTAAATTGAACATGTAAATTACCTAATGGAATAATAGTCTTTGCTTAATGTTCTTAGTGTATGTTTCCGGGCTTTTTTTTTCTTTACAGTCTATTTTCTCCAGCCTTTCATCTCTTTCAGTCTTCAATGGGAAGTCCTCTTCTTTTGCTGCATTTTTTTTTTTTTTGCATTCTCCTCCTTTTTGATTTCTTTCCTGTTTAAAGGGGTGGCAGTCAACAGGAGACAGTTGGGCTCTTCAACCACTGTAGGTCTTCAAATTTGTCCCTTGGAATTTTAGGCCGAGTTTTGATGAGTTGAGGGAAGCTTGATATGGCTCTGGAGATCGGTTTCTCCCGGTATGGTAGCTGTCGAAGCTCATCTGGAAAGTTTAGCTTATAGGATTCCTTCTCGCTCTTTTTGACAGCTGGACATAGTCGTGTGGGAGAAAAAACATCTGTGTTTTTGAAAGCACTTCCGACATGACTATGGAGACTGTCACACTCCATATGCGTGTGTCCTTGAACAAGGTATTTTTGAACAATGGTTCAAAAATATCTGTCTTTCGACACTCAAGTGGAGAAGCGCGTTCGCCAGTACCGCATTCCGATTTTGGTATCCAAAACCATCGGAACAAATTGAAGCGTTGCAAGGCGCTTCGGAATTTTGTTATATCTCCGTCGAATGTAGGAACTGTGGGTAGCAACAGCTGCATATATTTCACTGCCTCAAAGGTGGGGAGATTTACCCGATCTACCTTGCCGCTCTCCTTGCTAGAACTAGCTGGTCTTACTAGCGAGAGCTCGATTATTCGATCAGCTAACTGCTCGGCCAAGGAATCGGATGTTTCTTGTGCGAATCCGGCTGTGTCAATTTCATCACTGAGCTGGTCGGTGGAACTAAGGTACTTTTCAATCATTTTCAAGGCTTGTTCGCTCCGATCTTCCATCTTCAGAATGTGGCCCACTTTGATCGACCACGATCGCACTTTACTGTAAATTCCCTTCTGTTCGTCATCGAAGAGACGTATTAATTCCGGTTCGATATGAATCACCGACATGATTAAATAGTTGATCGAACGCGAACTAAAATGAACTAATAACTTCGAACTAACCTAATCGAGCCTGGAATTTCTCAGCGCTCCAATCACTCGAAATTTCCCGGGTTTCAGCACCAAACATACATTAGAGCTAATTTTTGCAAAAATTTAATGAAAAGTGTAAAAAACATTGTTCGAGTGAAGAAAAAGGATATATTTCAATATTTTTAAAGAATTGCTGTTGTTTAACATTAAACTTGAATTATTTTTTCGAAAAAATACCGATTCTCATTTGGGAGAAAAGCCAGCATGTTATTCAAATCATTTTTCTTGGCCTCATTCAGAGGTATTTCCTTTGGAAGACTTAAAAGGAGCGTAGTTTGAAGATTTTTAGTACTTATAGTCCATAATATCTGGTTTGGTTGGCCACTTCCACGATTTTAGTGACTTTTGCATGGCACTGATTTGGGCACCGTCATCATTAATCTTTAATATTTTTCCTGGAAAATAGGACCCTTCATACTGAAAAATTACATGCTGTCCAACTACTCTCGAACAATCGCTTAGCTGCAGGGCCGATTGTATGGGTTTTTGGCCTTCAAAGACAGCTGTAGCTTCATTTTCATCGTCCAGTTCTTGCGTTTGTTTATTAATGTAAGTTTCCATATCTTCGTCCGAATAATCTGCCAGAAGGCCTTCTTCATCTGCATCCTCTTCATCGGAAGGGTCCTGTTCAGCTTGAAGTTTACGATTTTTAGTCATTGGCTTGCCTGTGGTGGGGCACTAGTACTTGGCTGAGAACCATCGATATCCTCTACTAAGATACTCTGCCCTGGTTCTTTTGTAATTTTTCGCTTCCTGCCTCCCTTCTTCCCTCCAACAACGTTTTCTCTTAAGTTTTGGAGTTTTTGAATGAAAGATTCTTCCAAAGCCTCTCTGTGCAACACAGAAGGAAGCCTCGCAATAAGAGGCGCGGGATCAGTAGGATAAATTCCACACTTTTTAAAACCAGAAACCAAATTGTCCCCTTGTTTCGGCTGTATTGCATTTAATAACTCCTTGAGAAGTCGTGGAAAGTCCTGTTTGGGTAACACAGGGCATCGACGACCAGCCTCTGTCTCTTTCCATGATCCTAAAATTTTCCGCCATGCCACTTTTAGAGGCCGAAAGAAGGCAACATCGAGGGGCTGCGTGAGGTGTGTACTATTGGGTGGAAGGCACACAAAACGAATGTCGTTTTCCTCACACAGGCCAAGGACCTCGGAGGAAATATGTGACGAGAGATTGTCACCTATTATTACCTTCGTGCCTGTTTGTTTTTCAAGGTTGGTAGCATGAGTGTTTTAAACCACTCCTCGAAAGTTTGCCCATCAAACCAGCCACTTGTTGTATTTGAATACCGGCAGCCGGTTGGCCCATTTTCAACCCAGGTTGACTTGTTGGTTGACTTGTATACAACAAAAGGCGGGAGGAGAACACCCGCAGCGTTCCCTGCAAACATGAGTGAGACGCTAGATTTTGACGAGTTTCTTATGGTTTCAGGGTATTTTACACCTCTTTTGATGATCACTTTCTTCTTCCCTGGATCATCCGTTAAGTTTGATTCATCATAGTTCCAGATGTTACATGGCTCAACTCCTTGGAGCACGATTCTTAAATTCTCAACAAAATTTGTCAGAGTCCCTTGTGTGACACCTGCTCTACTTCGCTTAATGTTCTCAGCAAAACGGACTGAAAGACGTGGATGGCGGGTTAAAAAATGTTTAGCCCATTCTTCTCCTGGAGTGTTGTTTACAAACTGTCCAATTTGTACATCTTTCTTTCTCAAGTAATCCCTCATGATCATTCGTAGATCTCTTTGACCCAATGGAAATCCAAAATCACCCAGGCGAATGATGCATTCTACCACTGCCAACTCTTCTTCTTTGGAAAAAACTGTAGGTCGACCAGGCTTCAAACAATGCTGTTTTTTCAGTTTGTAGCAGATGGTCCGTTTTGGAATACCGAAAACATCTTCAGCCTCTCGCAATGTTACGTCACCGTTTCCAATGGCTTCAAGGCAGGCACGCAAGATTTCGGGAGTATAATCCCGATATTTACGGGATCCGGGAACCCTTTGGTAGTGTCTCCCCATTCCTGCAACAATAAAGAAAATGGGTTTCACATTGTTTCAATAAAAAGCGAAATCATTCTTGCAGAAACACTTGAGGTGGATACTTTGCACCACGATTTTGGGTGGTGCAAAGTAAGACCCTTCTTTGGTGCAAAGAGACCACCATCATGAAAACTACAAATAACTTTTTAAGTAATCAATGAAAAACAAAGACTGAATCAAGAAAATGTAGCCAGGTTACTACCCTTTAAGATGGTATATCACTTACCTCAATTCAAAGCTGACCTTCCACAAAATCTGAATCACACCCTTCCACTGCCTGCAGTCCATCGCACGACAGGATTATTGACTCTCTTAGTTCTTTTTCCTCCTCATTCAGAGGAGACAACACCTCGTCTTGTGGTCCACCTTCCGTCTTCTTCCAAACACCCGTACCACAGGTGGTGCGACGAATCGCCTTTTTAACCCTTGGCGGGTATCGCCTATTTTCCACCTCTATTGGGTATCGTGTGTCTGACAGACACGTAGAATCTTAAAGATGCAGCAATGACTTTTTTAACCAAGGTATCATCAGGAAAGGACTAAAATAACATATAATAATAGAAAAACTTCTGAGCAAATGGATTTCAATGACTTTATATTATACATATATAAGAATATACATGTGAAAAAGTTATTTTAGTAGTATATATGACAAAAATGTTGTTTCAAAAAGGAAAACAAAAATAAAGGGAATTTTCTTAATGGAAATTTTTCATTTTCCATTTAAACTCATGAATCATTTTTGTTGTTGTTGTTGAAGACAAGCCAAACACAATTTTCTTGAACAGCTCGATTCTGACGTTATTCGACAAATACTTATTTGTTCAATAAATTTCGTTGGATGAACGGTTATAAACACTGCTACTATTTTATTCGTCGAACAGTGTTATTCCTTGAATTGTTACACAACTGTTTATCCAGCTGATTGATGAACCGGCCCTAAATGCGTTAAAGAGACGGTGCGCGTTCAAATCAGGGCTGAGCTACTGCTTTTCTGACTTAGTACGCATGTAATGACTTTCGTCACGTGGGAAACTGTTGACGTGCTCTCTAACATCGCACCTATCCTTATAGGTGAATTTGAATACTCTGCAACCTCCTCGTTTTTCTTTGAAGGTTGTTAATCCGCTTTTCTTCTTAGAAACGAGGGTTGTAATGGGGAATTTGCCTCAATTTTAGATTCTGGAATTTCAAGTCAAATCCTATAATAGGGCCCTAGAATAACGTTTAACACTAGGAATAACCAAGGGGAAAAAATTACCGTAGGAGAAAATGACTACAAGTGAACCTCTGTTACAAAACACCGCGAAAATCGAGGAATATTGTTGACGTCATACGAAAAAAAAACGACGCGAAAACAACTCCGACAACAGACAGAGTTCTAGCACCGCCACACAAAACGATCCAGTGAAATGGCTACTCAATTAATGTGATTCAAATCTTGAAACTAAATAAGAGAAGATGAAGACTAATAATGCTTGATAAACTAGTAGGTAGATTCGTATTGTAAAAAAGTGAGTAATATTGTTTCTTTTGGTCACTTTTGTGTCTGGGTTCTTCCTGCCAGTTCGCGGCGCACTCTTGTGCACACTACTCGGAAGCTAAAAGTTCGTGTATGTTCCGCTTCTGTGGTAAGCGCCACAGAACCTCCTTTGAAGTCAGATGGGTAGAATATTCGTTACGTTTCAAACATGGCTGCCTCTTACTCATTGCCACCACATTTAAAATTTCCATCTTCCTTAAATTCTCTAAATTTTTTGGATGCGTTTTCGAGCAGCTCACTATGGTTTTATTCCATAAAAATAAACCCTCATTCGGAAAAAAAATGTGAGGCAAATTCCCCATTCTTTGTGGACTTGAAGCAAAAATTTCCATAAAACTTTTTGTACATGTCTTCTTCAATCCTCCATTTCCGTCAGGAACCACATAACTCATGGTGTGTTGTCTACGACTTGCACGACTATCATAGGAACCATTCCGTCGTCTTTGTATAGGTAAAATCTGTATCAGTCCCATCAGGTAACTCCCTTGTTCTTCCAAATTCAACTTGTGAAAATTTTCAAAAAGCTTTTTCTTCATTTCTAGGATGTCTTTGCACTCATATTTGCATTTACAAACCATCTGAAACAATATCAACAAACAGTCAGTATTACACTTCATATTATGGACCCATCAAGCACATACCAGTTTCCACACACTCCGTAGGTATCTACGTCCACAAATTGATGTAATTAACTAGAATGTGCTAATAAGAAAAGCTAGAATACTATTCTGCATTTAAGGGGGCGATCACGGCTGACTAGGAAAACCACAAATCGCTAGTGTCGTTTTTCGACGGATTTCCACCGAACCACTCTGTCTAGACAGAGAGCCGAACTGTTTTCCTTTCTCTCTCGAACCCTCCAATATCTTGTAAGAGGTGCCGTATACCTGCCTGCTAAAGACCCTTTTTATTGTCAACGTAATGAGCCATACGCTTCTAGTCTGTGTCCACCTTTTCCGACTAGAAACCTGGCCTTGAGATTAGGAAGTCCGAGTACTTTTGAAGCTCACTACATTGGGCTCAGTAATTTGTCCCTTCGTTTCACAAAATTTTTTGTCGGAAGGAAATGCAGATATACCAAGTGACTCAAAAATGTTGAGTTGCGACATTTTTTAATAATTTTTTTCTCCATTGAAAGCACGAGCGTTTTGTATCCTAAAACATATTGTTTAGCAATGCATGCATTCCAAGGGACGTCCCATTGGATGAGGCGTAGAAAGTTCAATCCAACCGATTAGCGATGAAACTTGAATTTGTATTAATCTTTTCACTGCATAAAACAGTTTCACCCAATTTAATTCGGTTAGTATGAAGTACCATAACGGTTTTAGCATCATTTTTCGGTACATTCTTGGCTGTAGATCGGAAACTATCGGTGCGATTTTGAAATTCTTTGCTCAAGGGGAAGCTGATTAAATTTTCTATCACTTCTCCTATATGAAATTTCGATTTAGGCCTTGATAATAGAGGGACCAAACAAAAACGTCCTGGTGAAAAGGAGAGTCAATTGAAAATCGCGATTTTCTTAGGCTTCTCTGTATTTCACTAGTTCTTACGGTGCTTACTACCTACCTGGTTCTTACGAAAATCTCATACATGGGCTACCTCGAAAGTAGTGTAAATCAGCTTTCACGTGCGGAAAAAGTTTTTTTATTCGTAATTTCCACCTTTTAGCGAATTTTCAAGAAATGTACCGAAAATTGTGGTTTTCCGCGTACGGAGAGGTACGTGTTTCCTATAAAGTTTTGTTGTAACTCTGTCAGGCAGCGGTATGGTAGGTTATTTTCAAAAGACAGAAAGACAGTGCCTATTCTATAGCCTATTCGATTAGGGAAAAGTGTTTCGTGCTTCTGATTGGGAAACGGATATAATGTAACGGATGAGAAACAATAGAATTTGTCACTAATATTTTATTGACTGAACAAGTAGGTACTAGGTAAATATAACGTAAAATATTATTATAACAAACAATTTCACTAATTTCATTCATTGATTAAATATTATGTCTGCTGTAACGTTCTTTCTAATTATTCAATTATTACAACATTTCACCAAACCGACATGTTTTTACGTCACTCAGTTCACATTCCATGGTACTAGTGTTGAGTGTTGAAGCATTCGTTCTGGGATCTCACAATAGGTAAATTTGAACTGAAGTAGGTATAGGTAAATATATAACTTATTTTATCAAATTTCCAAGGGCTCGTTAAATTTTCTCTTCTTCCCTGCAACTTGTAGCATCGCTTCTTCGATGTAGGAAGGGTTTCTTATTGGCATGGACCGTGTATGTCTTGGATCTGTTAATTCAGGCAGGATGCAATCCATATAAAATCTTGTGAGTTTTGGCTCCATAGATTGAGACCAAAACGAGTCGTCCCTGAATATTTCTTCATGTGCAATGAAGGGGTCCACTTTAGTGTAGAGAACAAATATGCAACTCGCCCTCTTTGTAACGTGAAGCTGCCCTTGAATCTGAAAACACGTAAAATCAAGATTACACCTTCACTATTATAAAAAAGGAGGTTATTCTAAAATCAACTTTAGGTATTTAACCGATACAATCGAATGAATACAAATATTTAATTAATGTTAGAGCATAATTACCTGATAGTAATAATGGTGGTTTTTGTTAATAACCCTCTCGCCTCCAACCATCGACCAGAAATTAAACTTTTTACTGATGACTGCCTCCATCGGACTTATATCCCGTGCCGAATAAGGACACTTGATTTCCAAAATTTTACTATCGCCGACAAGACCGTCTGGAGTGGCCCCCAAAAATGGGTGGTCGTCATCAACGAACAAACCACAACGATAAACTTGTACATTCATTTGTTTTTCCACCATGTCAATTGCCTCTTTTTCAGTAGCTCTGCCGTATAACATAGCATTTGTGTCAATATTATTTGAATATAGCAGAGCTGAGACCAATTTGACGCAACTTGTAGTCGGACGTCGCCTGCAGACCACGCCAAAATTTGACGCAGTAATTCTTTTCCTGCGTTCTTCTTTCCATAGTTCACAATTACTTTGTTCCCGGGTTATTTCTTCCAGTCTTTTTTTTTCGTCATCCTGCAATTGCAAGCTGATCAAAATTTCTTGTTGCCTCAGTAAATACTCACTTACCTCCATATCGGGTTTTTCGGCATGTTCACCATAGTGACTGTCCGCCGTTACGGAGGAGTTCCCTGCGTTCCGTTTTCTGTAAGAACTAGACCTTTTGAGTCGCTGCCATCGTAATTTCGAAAGCCTCCTACATTCCATTCTTTTGGTGAAAACACCAGGGCTACGCCCTACCTTTGCTTTGGTTACACTGTACAATAGACGTTTTTTGTTGTGAGACACCACAGCACCCATGCATCTATTTTGGTAGGATCGTGACTGACAAAAGTTCACTCTTTTTCCTCCTATCATTTTTGCTATTAGGCTGTTGAAATTTTCAACAATATTACTGTTTAGGCGTTGTATTATGCTTTTTGAGTGCACTGCTAGATATGCAACAACGCCAGTTACTTTGGACCACAATCCACATACTGTGAGGGAGGGAATTATGTTCACCTCTCCCTCTTTCGCACCAGAACAAAAATATGCATTGCATTTGGCATGATCGCCAAAAACGTGCAGTGGGCTGTTCACAATATCCGCTCTGAGGCCCGCTATCCGCTCTGACAGACCATTAGACTGTGAGTTCCAATAAATAGACGCTCGATTTACAGCACTCCTGAGTTTTTTAACTTTACTTGTTATTACGTCTCTAAGAATTTTGGGCCCTGCATGCCGATTTTTTCCCAAGTCCCTGAGATTTCGACAATAGTTCCTGAGGAGATGATTTAGGCATTCAATTTTTTCTACGCCAACATCTCGATACGGGCGACTCTTTAGTATCTGATTGTATACGCTGCTGTCCCCATCAGCAACCAACTTGTTGTAGATGAGCCCATATTCCATTGAAGTTTTGAACCCGTTCACAATTACCGAGGCTTCCATCCCAGACGAGGAACCAGACCAATTTTTGTAGCAGTCGTGGGGTTTTGGCGTAGCATCTTTTGTTTCCGCTTTTGCGCATGTCACGCAAAATTTATTCCTGACGCCAATATACAAAACTTTCCCAGTTCGACATCCCATTATTGCGGCCTGAAAATATGAAAAACCAGTTTAGATTGTGTTGTCTACAATTTATATACATAAATGGGTGGTCTAGCTATTATTGGTACACATGAAGGTCGCTGAGTAAGTATTAAACTGAGAAACCGAGAAAACTCACCATTCCTGATAAAGAATCGTATTTTGTTCGATACGACCGCTTCGCCCAACTTCCATCTGCTACAACAGTTATTAGTGGAACTCCATTTGAGTCAACTTCATTCATTTCTCGGGCTAAACGAGCCTCTTCATCTGCGGCTTCTTTCATTGAAGTCAATGCCACAGAATGCAAAGTGTCCCCGATCTCATCCTCAGCCTTTTTGAACTTGGAGAAAGTCATGAAAGGGATGTCAAATCCACCCATAATTTCTTCCATTTGCCGATGGCCAACTCCAATGGATACCGCACTTGCAGCCACAATTTGGTTGATATCCATGTTGGTCTCATTAGCCTCTGGTTCTGATTCGATTGTGCTAGATGCCAGACACACGTTGCACTCAATGAGAAACGTACTCCGTAGCCCATCTCGCCGTTCTTTTATTATTTTCATGTTTTGCAAGGTGCATGAATATCTGCGGTCATGATTGAGATCTGTTGCAACCAACTGATTAAAAATGTAATTGAAGTCTACAATCCTTCGCCCTGTAACTTCTCTTTTGTTTTCTTCTACATGCGAACGTTCTTCGATGAGCAGCGGTGGCGGAGTTTGACATGATATTTCCACAGGAACATTTACAACAACCTTTTTTGGCAAGTGTGAGTCACCAACCTGCGAAAAGAAGATTATAAACAAGATCAGACCTAACAGACGAGTCACCCAATTCAATAGCACCTAATAAGGTACTAACTACGGAATACGAATGACCAGATGATCTGATAAGTACCTAGGTAGGTTTGGTAGGTAGGGCGTTTGTAATATTTACCTCCGAATTAGGATGCGCAAACAGAATTCTCCTGGCTACTTTGGGGTTGGAGCCTGCTGTTACTGGAGACAACGGCACAGCACCATCATGTTTTGCATCAGTTGATGTGTTTCCCAGAGCATCTCCACTGTTCTGAATAATGAAATATAACAAAAATAATTCCTAAACGAATCTACAATAGGCCAGTCAATTTAGACATCAAACTGAATTATGTGCAATATCTGCGTACCTTATCAATAAATTTTTCAAAATACATAAAAGTTGCTAAAATTTCAAACCATAACCAGTTCTGTCAAGCAAATAGTGCCTGAGATATGCCTTTTCAAAAATGAACAAATTTTTCCGAAATCTGCAAATTTGCTGCTATACTCATACGTTTCCAGCTAGAATAATTGTCTAAGGATGCGTCCTGATAGAAAATGTTGGAAATTGAATTACCTTTAATTGAAGTGCAAAATGTCAGTAGTAGTTTACCCATAAATGATAAAACGGAAACATTTAAAGCTGTAAAATAAAATATTGGCTTAAATAGGAGATAATAGATCGGGAATTTATTGTGCGCTGGTCCCGGATATACTACATCATGTAAATGTTAGTATGTTATCACAAAAAATATGTTAGAAGTTTAGACAAAAAAGTTCTAGTTATTATGTCGTAGACACAATGACATGTATTGTTATTATGTAATCGACACAATAACACGGACATTAAACAAAAGACAGCAAAAACACGATATTTGATCCTGAATTTTTAAAATTTTACCGCTTGATTTTTGAATTTTGGAACTTTTAGCGAATTTTTGAAGAGAATTACGGTATTGTGCAATAGCTTCAAAATGTTTGCAATGCGAATTTTTGAATTTTTTAAAATGGAAATCCGTTGTAGACTAACTTAAATCGATTCCCAAAATTTAACACTTTTTTTAGATTTGTGTATGTATTTATATGTCACTCCAGACAATAACTGCCCGTAGGATGAACTTGAAAAATGCAAAAAAAAAAAAGTCAAAATGTCTATTAATATTAAAATAAAGAATGAGTTCGTTACTAAAATCGGACTGTCCTTACAAAATACGGACGTAGGGCAACCATGATTACCTATAATAAAATATGCAATTGCAAAAAAGCACTCACCTTCAAAGACAATAAACTACGCAGTCTCGCAATTCTTTCCTGGCCCAGTCTCTTCAGACTTCTCACTTTTGAAGCAGGTTTTCTCTTGGGGTTCCGAGGTGCCATAATGATATCTAGGTACCTATCTAATAAGTAATAAACGAAGCGGAGCAAGAACTGACCTAACAGTATAGAGTGATGAATGATACAGAATGATGAAAAAAATAAGCACGTTGTAGAGAGTTGTTCTGAAAATAACAGTTGACAACTAATGTATTATTGAAGCAAAGTTGATCTGAACGTAGGTAGGGAGAAATGTAACAGAGCAGAGTGTGATAGTAATCCGATTTATTCCATGATGAGTCAGGTAAGTAAGTTTTGCAAAATAAGGGAGGGGGGTTGGTCCTAATTCTAGACGAGATAAGCAGGAAGTTCAAAACAGGTCGTAAAATAGGTAGCAAACAAATTAAAGGAACTGGTAATCAGATTTATTTCACGATGTGTCAGGTAAGTAATATTATCTTACCCAGTCTACCTGTCACGTGAGCATCCCTTTAAAAGTTAAAGGGGTTTGTGAAGGGGCTTTTCCTCATTGTAGGTCAAAGCACCCCTGTCAGGTCGGGCTGCTATCTATGAGGAAACAGCTGAACTAGTAGCCACTCCCCCCGACTCCTGGGTGGAGGAAGCAGGTACGCGGGGAATTCTAATATTCACTAGTTAGTAATGCTTATTTTATCAATGATTGGCTATTGTTATGGAGTTGAAACTTTGGGAACCTGCCTTACTTCTAGTTCTAGACTAAACTGTTGAAAAATTTCATGATTCAAAAATAAAAATTTTCAATTTTTATTTAATTTCTAAGAAAAATATATGAATACGATTTTTTATTGGGATATCAGTCCGGCAATTCTATCTGGAATCTAATTCTGCGTCGAACTGTTTTTAGTTCATCAATTTCGGTCTTAAATAGCCCAATATATATTTGCATTTGTAGAAGTAGCACTCCTGATCGCCCCCTTAAGGGGGCGCGGGACTCAGTGGTTTCCCTTATCTTCACGTTTTCTCTGTGAGTGTTCATTTTTTCCTCTCAAAAAAAATTTCTAAATTCATTAAATAATTAATACTTCATACATACGGGCCGAAATGTCAAAAAAATTGAAATTTGAAAAAAATAGAAAATTTATTTTTTAAATAAAATTTGTTTTTGATAAAAACTCTTCGTACGGAACTTTTTGGGAGACTAAAACCTCTGAAAATTCAAAGAGGACAATTCTAACTTCTAAAATCACGGAGATTACGTGAAGACAAAGTTCCGTGATTTTGAAAGAAGTGCGTTAAAAGAGGCCCTGGTTTCATGCGCTACCTGCAGGCGAGAGGAGAAACTACAGTGCACCTCCGACCCTCCGAGAAACGGGTGACCAAGGAGGTGATTGTTTTTCTACCCCTTCAATCTCAATATCGTAGCAAACGGACTCTTGGACCTGTATCCCTAGACCGGGCCTCCACCCCTTTCACCACCCATCGCCATGCAAACATTAGCGTGGATCTGGCAACGTCGTACCGTACGACCTCACAGAGCCGTTGTGCTTCCCTCTGAATCGCTTCTCCCGTGAGGGTGCAGCACATAGCTTTCTCGAATTCATAAAAACATTGTAAGGATGATACTGTGCGTAGTACTTGATTAAAGTTTCGACCTTCAAATATCTATCTCAACAATTCAACCATAACCATCAAAAAGACTGATTTCTTTCATTAATTTTTTACTTTTATGTAAAATTTATGGTTTACCTATGTAGGTACTTTTCTATTATTTTGATATTATTAAATTAAAAGGTAAGTATGTGTACAAAAAAATTAAATTAAAAATGTACCTATACAATGTCAAATAATTAGTAATTTTCGGGATCAGGGCGATGTAGAAATTCATAAACTGGTACTATCATTTATTTAACCCCCACAATGACCATAACTTCAGTAGGTATGCCTAAAATTTATCCTCGACCTACATCTAGGTGTGTACTTTTCGGAATCAGGGCGATGGGGAAATTCATATTCTGGTACTATTGCATAATTTACCTTACAGTACGTCAGTAGGTATGCTGAAAACCATATAATTTCAACAGACCTACACTTTTTGGAAAGAAGGCGAAGTAGTGATTCAAAATATGTAATTCAATTTTGTTTACCTTCACTCTGTTAAGTAGGCTGAAAATAATACTTCAACCTAATAGTTGGTAAATCCTTTTTAGGACGCCCCACAGTAAGACTTGGGCGTCCTTATGCGATTGATCTGGGGTAAAGTTGGACAACACTCAACAGAATTGAAAAATAACCACACACTAATCCGTTTTAGAACATTCTGAATCCAAATCCGCGAGAAAAAAAACCATAAGTGTATGTGACAAAATCGTGTGTACTTTGCCCAGCCCATAGTTCTCAACTGATTTTCGTGGTTCTTTTTTTGTTCGACGCGGAAAAATATCTAGTGGAAAGAAGAATTTAGAGTAGGTATCAAATTTAGCTCCGGGGATAATATTGACAAAATATCCGATTTTTCAAAATTTCGGTTCCTTTATAGCTTACTAATTGTACCCAAGCTTTGAAATTGAGGAAAAACTCTCATTATACCTCCGGATTTTCATGAATTATTCTCTGTATCACCATGGAACCAATAGTGGTGCCACCATGGAGCCAGGACACCATATACAGCTTATTTCGTGCTTTTCACCTTGAATAGGTATGTGAACTTCGACGGACTGCCCAGCAGAACTAATGCATGAAACTTTAATTTTTTACTCAATCAATTTTTTACTCTCCCATACCATACAAAGTGTTAGATGAACTTAAAATGAGTAATTTTGGGAATTTTGAAAATTAAATAGTACGCCATTATTTATTGCTACAGTAAACCACTAATTATCGGACTATTAAATCCACGGTAACTACCTACCATAGTAAAGTGCATAGGAAGTATTATAGAAACATTATCGATTTGTAGTATAAATGATTTATTGACCATTAGGTAACCTCAAACTGCAAAAACAATAAATCTTGTTTATTACCAACCATTTGAATTTTTAATAAATTAATTTAATTTTACATCTGAAGGTGAGGATGCTTGCTAGACAGAGCAGCTTTTCATCATCAATATGATGGACAAGTTGCTTTCAAACGGTCCTGATTGCTAGTTCAATGACTTGACTTGCTCCAGAAAAGTCTCCAGTCAAATACAATTCTGAGTAAAATCACTCCTGAAAAAAACAAAAACAAAACAAATTTAGGTTTCTATTGATAATTTCACTATAAACATGTAGGAAGAGATACAAACAACAAACATTAATTAGGAATGTGGGTCCATACACCCTTCTCTGGGAGATCTCAAAAATGGATCCGCTATGTGGACGTCTACCTGAGCAACAAGTTTAGTCCTTAGATTTCAACTATTCTTCCTGAGATCAATGCAAGCGACCCATACTTTGCCTAGTACGATGTGAAGAAAAATAATGACAGATTTGGACTGAAAAGGTTTGGAGAGGTTAGATAGTTAGAATATTTCTACAGCTTCAATTTGTCAAACTGATTTGACACATGCCCACTCCCTCCAACCTCCTCTATTTCATACGTGGCAAGCAAGGAGTTCATCGGAGAAGTAATGAAATCAACTGTTGGTTATTAACCAGAACAAAATACTTAAATAAAATTATGAATAATCAGGATTTTTATCAGCGAGTTCGAAATACTAAGGATAAAACGATGTTCCTATATTATTAGCCAAGTAGGCAGCTGCATGATTCAATCCAACAATAACGTCAAAGAAGAATACTCATGTCCCTGATAATTAAAATTTAAAGAAATTCAACTCCATCAGTCATGACTTTTGGAGGGAGTGTGATAGTTTCGAGAATATTTAGTACCTACAGACATTGTTTGCTACACAAATCTGTTTCACCCTACGTACAATTTCATCTGGTATGGTATGTTTAGCCAGTAGGTATAATCTTTTTTAATAGGTTGAAAATCATAGTTTTTTAAAATGATTTTCTCTCGAACTCTGGACATATTTATGGCCTAACATTGTCAAAATAGGTAATCAATCAAAATTCGAAACGCTGACAAATTCTTATAGGATTTTTCACGCAGAATCGAATGAGACCACCCCCCCCCCCCCCCGGTCGCTACAACCAACCGTATAGAAACTACGACGTGTGATTTCCGCTGAAAATCAGTAAAAACAATTATGATTTTCACCGGAATTTCGTTCGTATTTATTCCATAAAATTGTCAAAATAATCAGTTAAAATTCGAAACGCTCATAAATTCTTATAGGATTTTGTACGACGAATCGAATGCGACCCCTCCCAAGTCCCTACAACCATTCATATAGAAATTTTGACGAAATGTTCGATGAAAATTGTACGTTTTTTTTGCACAAAATTTCCCCAGAGTTCGGGAGAAAATAATTTTAAAAATTATGATCTTCAGGGAAAATCGTTTAAAACAATCGATTTTTAGGGAAATCATGGAAAAAATCATAAAATCGTATTCAAAATACGAATACGAGGGAAATCCTATTCAAAATGCGAATACGATTATATTCGTATTCATGAATAAGAATTCGCCCATCTCTGCCCAGGGCCACCAAATTAATCCTAGCATTATGAAAGGTCCTAATTTGAAGAGGATTCAAAAATCCATAATCTAAGTAACCCGTTAAATGACTAATTTAGAGCCATTTATACAATTTATAGTAATTTCGGTAAGGTTTTCTAGAAGAAATGGTTTGATTCTCAACTCTATGTACTTATTCTTTCCGCTATCCTCACTATTAATTGATATGTTAATTTCCACAAAAAACTACCTATGCGTAATGTTTGTTGGGGGAGCATGACAATTTTGTGGCACTATCCCGCGAAATGGTCATGCCCCTTCAAAAAAAAATTATCTTTCAAAAAGCAGGACGAATTAGGTAATTCTTTCTACTTACTAACCTACCTACCATTGTTTTATGCAATCTTATAATTACGCTCATAAATGTGAAGCTGTACGAAAATAAAGTTTCAGTTTCAAGTTCAACAACTAGAAGTTTTTGATGGAATATTATTGATGACTACTCAAATAATAGGTACCTAGCTGCGAAAAGACACCTAAGTACTAGGAAGAAGTAGATAACATAATTGTACTTACTTGCAAACGTTTTACTTTCCAAGGGCGTTTTGTTCTCCTATAACTACTTCCGTCCATGTGTATTCATTCGAACTCCTGTCCTTCCTTGGTGGATCATTGCTCAACAAATCAACTATTCAAACTCGGAACAACACGGAGAGAGATCATAAACGAGATGGTAGTCCAGGTAGGTAGGCACTTCACAAAAACGCCTTCGCGAAATCAAAACCAGGATTTGATAACAGCTTATCCGACACGGGAGGGGGAGGTTACAGAAACAACAAAATTGGGAGAACGAGAAAAACGTCCAGAGGACCGAGCGATGCTAGCGCTTTTGTGGATAACAAGTGCGAATAATTAACTCGCCTCTGCAATCACGAAAGTCAGCGACATCTCTCGGTTGGCGCTGATCTGAGCTTCGAGTCCCGCGCCCCCTTAAGGGAACCCAACAGGGGAAAAAAATAGAAAAAAATCGATTTTCGGTTTTTTACATTAAAAAATTCTTTATTTAAATGCGGGCAAAATGGTGTATTATTTTTGAATTTTGCACAATTAGAACTGGTAGAAAAATTAGTTCAAAGTTGGGAAAATAGGTGTTAGCCGGCGCGGATTTACGAGTAATTTAGGCCAGCTCCGTAGGACGGCTCGTCTTCATTATCTTCATACTCCTCTTCTAATTTTCTCCTGGCAATTCTTTTTCTTACTCTGGCTTCTCTTGTTACATTCTGGGCCGCTCTTTCTGCATATTTTCGTCTTGCTAAGTCGTTTGACTTACAATATTGTATGAAGTGGTCCCCCTTTTCCATGTGTAACTCATCAATAAGATTGCATTTATGGATGTTCCCATTGTTAAAATTGGCAATGGCTTCATAAACGCCAAACTCCAACACTGGCAAGGTGACAAAAACATCTTTAGGAACCAAATTCCATAAAACATTATTGAAACTTTCGTTGTTGTTTTGTGTTTTACCATGGAGACAGCGGCGAAGTAGATCAGGTGATGCCAAGTCTCGAAAAATCGGTTTTATGATGGACATGATTACTGGATCAATGTGGAAGTGATTTTTGTGCTGGTAAATAGTGTTATCTAGTTCTATCTATAGTTATCTAGCTTTCCGGTATTTACACCATGTTTCGGGACGAGGAGGACGCAAACCATGGCTAGGATGTTCATCTGTAGACATGGTATGGAAGAAAACTGACTTCCAGCTTTTTTTCGAATGGCTAATCCGTAGTACTTAGGTCTGTAATTTGTCAATACTGGCATCAGTCAAACGTCCTTTTCCTCCGATAGGCTTTCCATCACCCATTTTTTTGTTGCTGCTCCTCTTCTTCAGAGCTCTCAACCGTGTTCCCATTCTCTTCTGGACATGGCCCACACACTCTAAATTTTTCTATTTTATCTTCAGGACCGTAGGGCTCTTCAGCAGCTACTGCTGAAAAAGCCTTCGAATCACCATCACCCAGGTAATATTTATACTGAACACCGTATTCAACTGAGCGACTATAAATTTCTTTGACACCTACCAATTCCATCCCTCCGCTCTTTCCCTGATAATTCGATTCACATGATACCATATGCTGCCCAACCAGCTTTCTGGGACATGTGCAATGTTTAGAGAGTATGGAACAGTCAAGTATTTTCCCTGTATCTCCGCTTATAGCTGTTACTAGGGGTGTGTCGGTCCAGGTATTTCCCTGGAACGGTTCCAACGGTTACGGTGACAAAGATGTAACCGTTCCAAATTACCAGTACAGTTCCATTACCGGTACAGGCGATCAAATCCCACTCACATGACATGGATGAAGCAGGCTGTCAAATCCCTATTGTCCTTCTTCCATGCTTATGATCTCAACTTGCAATACAATAGCATCATTTTCCTTGACAATTCGCTAAAAGGAAGGAATTTGAACAAGTGTTACAAAAGAGGCAATTTATTATAAATAATAGTTACCAAACAATAAGAACTTAACATGACAATAATAAATTAATAATACTGGAGACAACTTCCATGCTAACCAGTCCAGAAGATAACTTTCCGCTCAAGAGCCATTCCATGAACCATTCCATGTCCATGGAAGTAGTAAGGGCACTTCCAGGTACAACATGGAACAGAACTGAGAACAAGATCCATGCTTACCGGTCCAAAACCCTTCCCGTTCCAGAGCCATTGAACCATTGAACCATTCTATATGATATCTTATCGGTCCGGTTACATCCTTACCGGTCCAGTTCCATCCTCACCAATCAGAATGATCAGATTGATGAGGTGATTGATCAGATCATTCTGATTGGTGAGGATGGAACTGGACCGATGGAAAAGATTCTCTTCCCGGTCCAGAGCCATTTCATCAAGATATCTTATCAGTCCGTGGAACTGGACCGGTAAGGGTCGAGTTTTTGTCACTGCGTGGAACCGTTCCAACCTGATACTCGGTTCCACAGTCCCGGTACAGCTGTACCGACACACCTCTAGCTGTTACAACACCGTTTAGAGAGGTGTGCCCCCTTTTTTGCCAGGTTCCGTCAAAGGACACAGACAAGGTAACATTTTCATTTTCTTTCACAGCTTCAGCTCTAGCTGCCCTCATTGAAGACTCACAAACCTTCTTGGAAGCAAACTTCAAGATCTTTTGTTATGTCATAATCTTCGTAAATGGGTATATATATATATAATGGGTATATATTTCGAGAAAGGATTCTCTACATCAAAGAGTAGGGGAAAAATAAAAGAGAAAAATAGAAAGAATGGAAAATGTTATATTCGTTTTGAAACATACAAGCTTTGGAAGCAGACTGATGCGTTTCTTTTCCTACCTCGCCAGTTAGCTCCTCAAACGATAGAAGGGAAGGGGACATGTGCGCATGCGCGCCTGGAAGGTTGTCCCCCCTCATCTGGTATCCAAGTCCTCCCTCGATTTTGGGAAAGAAATAGGTAAGAACGGGGAACCGCATTTAAACATATTCCGAAACGGCCATTCTGACCATTTCACGGTCCCACGTGAAATAAGATTTATTTAAAACTTATTTAAGATTATTTAAAATTTTAGATTTATTTACAATTTCAGATTTGGTTACAACAAGATTTATTTACAATATTTCATCAGCAAGCACCTAGTGCATTTAACCTAACAAGATTACACTAATCCTACCTAAAGGAGCTACTAACAATGACTGTTGGACGCATCAGGAAAAACAGGCGTAGACAGGCTTTTCGCACACTGTCGACCCCCGGAAAAAAAACCTAATGCGTCATAATATGATCAGCAAAAAAAATAAAACCTCTGGCGAGTACTTATCTTAAAAATATCGCAAGTTTGTATTCCATTAGTAATATAAATATGGGGCCTGTCATTCATAATTTACAGTATGTAGATATTAATTTTATTTCAGAACATTTTTGTCGGTTTGTTTTGGGGCCGGACACGAATTATTGGCGGCGATCTCCTTCTGAAAATTTCAAACAGGCATTAGTGGAATGCAAAGAAATGGACCTTGGGCGACGGAGTGACTTACCGACGTTAGCTGGCGGCGCCCTCAGACCAAGGGTTTCTCAAAACACCAATAGGTAGTACAAAAAGTCTGTGGCGTCACCCGCTCCCCAAGGCGAAGTAAACAGGTACACAGAATTCACTGAAGAAGGATTGTGAAATAGTTTGTGTGAGAGAGAGAGAAAAAAAAACGTAGTTTGGGGCCTGGGGCATGAAACTTATACCTGCCAACCTAGGGCCAAATCATTACAATGTTGCCATTCGACCATCCTGACCAAACCTCAACTCGCCTTCCCTTTTGAAGTGATTTGGCGAGCAAATGCCCATGTGGCTAGTTTTTTTTTTATTTATTTATTTTATTTTTTTTAAACTTCTCGATTGACGAAAAATGTATGTAAAATTGATAAAATAAAAGAGTCGATTGCATGAAATATTTTATCAGATCCATTTGATTCTTCTCGATTGACGAAAAATGTATGTAAAATTGATAAAATAAAAGAGTCGATTGTATGAAATATTGTATCAGATCCATTTAAATATCGATTTATCTTGTGATAAATAATGTGAGCACCAATAGATAATGGGTAAATATGAGAATAGGCTCCAAAAAAAAAAATTTGTATGACAGATTCGTCAATAGAATTTAAAAAATTAGGAATGTTTTCAGTTCTGAAGACTTGAGTTATTTTTTTCTTTGATATTTTCATGAGTTTACTTCTTTGTCCTGTTAGCGGTCACGGAATCTTGCCGGCGTGCTACCAGGCAAAGTGTGGGTGTTCCACAAGTATAATGTGCGCAACTTGAATCAAAACTTGGGAATGTGGTCTTTCCCACCGTCGAAGTTTTTTTTTTTTAAGAGGTAACATCCTCTGAAATAGATAGAGCTCAAATAATGGTGGCCACATATCCACCTTGACTGTTTTCACAGCCCAAAAAATTCACCGGTGACGGTCACGGAATCTTGCCGGCGTGTCACACGGTGACCTCGAAGGCGGTCACGGAATCTTGCCGGCTTGCCATACGAGGAGCCCTGGCAGCGTTCACGGAATCTTGCCGGCGTGCCACCAGGACAAATCTCTGGCTTTACATAATGCTACCGACCAGTGCCAGCCGAATGCTGACCCAGGCATATGCACATGCTTGCCACCGTCATGGGTCCAAGGGGGGTGGAAAAACCACTGTCTGCATGAGCAAAACAGTAATCCCACATAAAATTTGTTCGAGGCTCGTGGCCAGTAATAAAAAAAAATTTTTTTTTGTCCGATGGCAGTCACGGAATCTTGCCGGTTTGCCACTCGGAACAATATAAATAAATAAAATAAAATATTGCAATCCCCACTTGAACCGGGAGACGGCACCTATAGACGAATGCTCCTAGGAAGCACCGCCAAGGGGATAGCCATTGCCCACCTGACAACAGTCGCGAGGACCCCAGTCACCAAGCGACATAATTGAAGCTAATCGTGTCCAAGAGCAGGGTCGCCCTCTACGACGTTATCATAGGCAAAGGATTGATATCGTTGGCCACCGATAACAATCTGAAGCCTAAATGTCAAGAGTCAAGTGCAAACACAAACAAAAATTGAAAATTGAAAACATTAAACATTCCATGGAATAAAAATTTGTTATTAAAAAAAATTGTTATATTTCGGATTCTGATTCAGTACCACTATCCTCACAAAGTTGTGGTATTAGTCCAATATCCTGAGTAATTTTACGTAATTTGTCATGGGCGTATTTTGCCCGTCTTTTTGTGACTATATGTTCGAGAGTGTATCTGTCGTTAGGTAATATTTCTACGACTCGATACATCCCGCGATATTTTGGACTACATTTTTGAGAAACTCGTGGTTCTACCTGTCTAACCACAAGGTCATTTTGCTCGAATGGAATAACAAGTGACTTTGTTCCAGCAAAACGCTGAACTTCATAATTTGATTGTTTTTGAATGCTCTTATCAGCTATGTTACGTATTTCATCCAATTTTGAGCGCGTTGGTGGATCTATAATGTCATCCGTAGTTGGCATTCCGGGTACATGCGGTTTCCTCCCGGTTAATAATTCAATCGGGCTGAAACCTGTAACTCTATGTACAGTTGAATTTAAAACAAGCTGGATTCTAGAAGTTAATTGACGAACAGATTGTGGCTTAATATATTGCGCCACTGTTACCAGACTCGTAATGGTCGACATGAGACGCTCGACTTGAGAGTTCCCTCTCGGAGTGCCACTGGCAATGGCATGAATTTCAATATCATTCATATGACAAAAAGATACAAATGTATTGGCTGAATAGGACGCTCCCATATCTACCACCACACGCCTGGGTGATCCAAAAAATTGAACTAATTCAGATAATGCATTGACAGCTGCTTTAGCAGTCAACGAGCGTGTATGGTGCAGCATAACATATTTTGTAAATGCACAAATTGCTACAATATAAAAATCTGGCGCTCCCGTCGAACCTGAAAGTTTGCCTGTAATATCTAAATGTACCGTATCAAATGGAACTGGATATTTGGGAATTGGGTGCAATTCAAATTGCTGCTTTCCAGATGGGCTCTTCGCGACCTTACATGTGACGCAGTTCTCAAGAAAACGTTTGATGTATTTTGACATGTGTGGAAACCAAAATTTAGTCAAAACCGCGTCCATGGTCTTTTGAAGTCCCATATGGAGCACCGCTTCATGGGCTGCATTTGTAACAGTCCATTTGTAAAATTTGGGGACCATAGGAGCTTTACGATTCAATTTTCTATATTGGAATTTCCTAAATAATATCCCATCTTTCAGTTCATACGTGTTGGCTAGATGACGTGGTAAAGTGTTGTTTTCTAATTGCTGTATTATGTACTTAATCTCGGGATCCTCTTGCTGCGTAACCAAGAGCCAATCCCCAGTGAGTTCGACTAAGTTGACCCGTTTTTCAAACAATTTAGCATGTTCAAAATCTGTGATTTTAGGTAAATTTGATTGGATAAGTCGGTAATCGGAAGATGTATGTGTCGGCGGATAATCGTCTACCGACGTTTCGAAAACATTTATGGCATCCTCAGGGTCAAGAACTGGATACCTAGACAGAAAATCTACTGTTTGCATTTTAGATCCGGGTCTATATCGAATTTCAAAGGTAAACATCTGTAAGTATGACCACCATCGCCTGACTCGAGGATTCAGGTGCTGTTTGACATACGACGCCTGAAAAGCCTGACAATCAGTAACCAGCGTAAAATCATGATATAATAGGAAATGCTCCCAAAATTTAAACGCTTTCACAGCAGCTAGCGTTTCCAGCTCAAATGAATGGTATTTGGCTTCGGCTGGTGTAGTTTTTCGACTGAAGTACCTACCCTACTACTTTACGTTCGCCGTCTATAATATTAAAACAAATTCCACCGAATCCCAATTGTGAGGCATCACAAAATACCTCAATCGGAAATTCAGGCCGAAACAATGTGAGGCACGGTTCACTAGTCAGGTAGCTAATTATTTCCAGTCTGATTTTCTCGTGTTCAGGGGTCCATTTGAAATGAGTTTTTGGGGATGTTAAGGCATAAAGGGGAGCGCATTTTTGCGCAAATCCTGGAATGAACTGTCGGAAATACGAACATAACCCAAGAAAACTCCGCAATGAGGTAACGCTATGCGGGGGTGGCAAATCAGTAAGAGCTTTTATCCTAGCATTATGTGGACAAATTTCCCCATTGTGTACATGGTATCCTAGATAAGTAACTGAATTTTTCAAAAATGAGCATTTATCCGGATTAAACGTAAAACCAGCTCTAGTTAACACATCTAGAACAATTTCCAATCGATTAAAAGCGTCTTCTTTATCATCAGCTACAATTAAAAGATCATCAATATAAGCTAAACAATACGTTTTTGATAAATCGCCTAGTGCATTCGTAATGGCCCGCTGATATGTGGCAGGGGCATTTTTGGTACCCATAGGCATACGACGGTACTGAAAATGTCCGTCTGGAGTTGAGAATGCCGTCTTGGGACGAGACGATTCTCCGACTTTTATCCCGTAAAATCCAGATGCAGCATCCAAACAACTGAACAGAGTTTGACCACCTAATCTTGCGATTTGATCGCGAATTAGCGGAATGGGAAAACGTTCTGGAACCGTTTCCGCGTTTATTTCCCGGAAATCAGTACAACGCCATAAACGCCATTTCCCGTTGGATTTGGGAACCAAAAGAATCGGACTAGAAAAGGGAGATATGGAAGGCTCTACAATCCCAGCGTTTAATAAATCTTGAACATATTCGCGAACAGCTTCGCGATCTCTGGGATGCATGGAATATGGACGCTTATACACTATATGTTCTTCATTGAAAAATTTAATATTAAATTCAGCCGTGGTTACCTCCCGACGGGGTAAACCACGTGTAAAACTATCCTGAAATTTTGCCAAAATTTGGCGAAGCCTTAAAATTTCAGCTTCATCTGTCAAATTTGTATCCAAATTTTCTGTATATGGATTAAAATATTCCCCTTCACTAGCTCCGGCTGTAGATCCCTGAATAATCCGCGGAGCTCGTTCCATCGCGGATATAGATTCTACTTGCCTATCAACCATAGGGGTTAAACAGGGTGTTGGCCAAATTTCCTCACCTTTTGGTTCAAGGTCATGTTGAATTTTAGGGAGATTTTTCGCGGATTTTCGCTTTGATTCTAAATATCTAGATTTTAATATTTGTTTTTCTTCCTTTTTCTTTTCAGTTTTAGTGAATTCATATCGGTCTGCTAAAATTGTTACACTTATCCCAGACTGTAAAACATCACGGCCTAATAGAATTTTATTCAGAGTGGTCCCTTCAGGGACAATATAAAATAACACCGGGATGTCAATATCATTAATTGTTACAACTGTAGAAATTTGAAAATCGGCAATAACTTGACCTTGACCTATCCCTGTTAATTTTACTGGATTTTTATATTTTAGGCCAATAAATTGAGGCAATAAATCATGTGATAAAAGGGATGCTTCGCTCCCAGAATCAAATACAAATGGAAATTCATTACCTTGGTGTTGTAGTTGACCAACTGGGTTAATGGACAGGACATTTACCCGTCTCTCTTGTTGTCCTTGGCCCTGCTGCTGAGGCTGGAGTTGAACCCGGTTCGGGTTCTTGAAACAGTGCGGCCAGTCGTGAGAAGTTGAATTGCATGTTTTGCAGAACCGCTTTCGGCCCGACTGCTGCTGAGGCTTCTGTGATTGTTGCTGTTGTTGGGTTTGCTGTATGCCTGAGGGGCCAGGGGCTGGTTGGCGTGATTGAAATGGGGTGTCTGAACGCCACTTTTTGAACTGAAGTTGTTGTCCAGATTGTTGCCCTTGATGAGGCCTTTTCCATGGGCTCGATGGTCTTGGAGTCTGTAATTGACCACCTCTTGGAGTGAAAAAAGGTCCAGACTTGCCCTTCGTCACTTTTGAAGCTTTTACTTCTTTCAATAGGGCTACTTCTGTCGGACTGTCCTGCACATAGCACCATTTTCGAACGTCAGGATCGTGACGGGCGGCTATAGCTGAAGCAACAAGAACAGCACATTCGTCACTCGTTTTTCCTCGGAAGGCACCCCTAACCTTCACGATCTGATCAGTGATTAACTTGGTTAAATCGCCGTCTTTGGGGTATGAGGTGATGGCCTGGTGTAAAGTCGCTGCGGCCGTATCGACGAGACAAAACTTCGCCTCGAACTGTTGCTGGAAAAGGGTCCAGGTGAGAGTGTCATCGACGACATCGGAAAACCACTCGGACGCAGCTCCCTTCATGGCGTCCGTCAATGCCAAAACCAAATCAGACTGGTTGGTTACCCGGTTTTTGACAATTATACTGGACGTCCTCAACCATGTCTTCGGTGCCACTGTTGCCGGATCGAACACCGCGAACTTTAGTTGGCCTTGCGTTGGTGGAGGATGGGAAATTCGATCAAGTAAGGCACCCAAAACTTGTTCCAAACCTGAGGCATCAGGTATTGGGGGCGTCGGCTGCGGGATTCCCTCCTCTGGGATTTGGTCATCCGCCATCTCGTGGGTAGAGTGTGTTGACCCCGTGTTGACGCGATTCGAACTTTTTAATAAAACGAAAGAAAAAAAAAAAAAGAAAAGAAAACCGAAATTTGTAAGCGCGGAAATTGCTTATCCCACTTTCTGATTTCGAGAAAGGATTCTCTACATCAAAGAGTAGGGGAAAAATAAAAGAGAAAAATAGAAAGAATGGAAAATGTTATATTCGTTTTGAAACATACAAGCTTTGGAAGCAGACTGATGCGTTTCTTTTCCTACCTCGCCAGTTAGCTCCTCAAACGATAGAAGGGAAGGGGACATGTGCGCATGCGCGCCTGGAAGGTTGTCCCCCCTCATCTGGTATCCAAGTCCTCCCTCGATTTTGGGAAAGAAATAGGTAAGAACGGGGAACCGCATTTAAACATATTCCGAAATATATACACCAGAGGGCACCTCAGTTATGGTCAGCGCCTCCAGGTGGGCTGCTGCCTCCCCGGCCTCATCTGCGTTTCTGCTTGTAGTGTCCATGGTTCTAGAACCATGGACACTACAAGCAGAAATGCAGATGAGGCCGGGGGTAACAATAATAACAATAATTAACAATTAACAATTGAATGGGTGGCCGGAACAACGTTGTATGTCGAAAAATCTAACTTTTCAGCATGGAATAAATTATGTCTCTGTTGGCCAATTTTGGTTTTTTAAGTTTTTCTAGTTACGTAGCAATAAACTTACAGTATAAACAACTTACCTCTCAAATTCCAAGAAAAGAGGACGCTTCCTGAGCGTACAATGAAGTATTTTTGGGATATTTGGGGGCAACAACGTTGTATGTTACAGGATATACAACGTTGTTGCGAAATTCATTTGAATTTGAACAGAACAGAAACATTCTTTCTGTGGGCGTAGCTATAGAAAACACATCTATTTGAAATAATAATGTTTTATTAATTGTAATTAGCTAAGTGTTGGTAAGTACAATGTAAAATTAGAAAAAAAATTTGTATAAAAAATCTCAAATAACTGAAAGAAGCAGCTTCCTATGCACTTTGAAGATTTTGGTAAAAACGCTTGTACTTGGGCAGAATGTAATTACACTGATCTAGAAGATCTTTCTTTTCGGCGGCCTTTATTGGTAAAGGACAGTCATACACTGTGGGAAATTCACTCATTTTAACAGGTGGTTTTATAGCGTTCCCTCTACCTTTTTTAGAGAGGCTGTGGGGTTTCCACGGTTGAATAACGTTGTGTGATGTCCTCCCTCGTAGTGTTGTCGGGTCATCCTCGGCGATTTGATACCAAACATGGTCAGTTACTTTGAAAGAACCTTTATTGAGTGAAATTTCAATTGGACTCAAGTCTTTAAAATCAGACTGCTGCATATTAAAAACGAAGAATTTTTGCTCTGAAGCATTGGCAATGACATTTATCCAATGTTTTGGGATGTACACAGATGCAGTTTTTTTTCCCCTTTCTATTATAGCGAAATCCCTGTCGCACGGGAGAAAACTGTGACCTGTAGTGAGAAATTTTTGCTCAACATACGAGAAATATTTTTGAGCTACCAAGTGTTGAATTAAAGCGATCATACGCCAGTTATTATTTTGGCCAACACAACGGTCTGACCAGATTACTAGCTTTCGGCACTCTCCAGGTTGTAAGAGACTAAAGTGAATTTCAACGTATTTTAGAATGCATGAAGAAATTTCAAGCGACCCACGATTTCCAACAGTTTCGTCCCAGAAAAACATCATAGCTTTGCCTGTTTGTTGGTTGTGAATTGCAAAATTATAGCACGACAGCTGGCGCTGGTAAAACATTGAGCTGTGCACAAGTTTCGGGCAAAACAGCACTTGCTGGAGATCCACACATAGTACAACGGTAGTACTTCCAGGTTGTTTGGAAGTCTCTGCATCGCTAGAAATGGTTTTGTAAGCTAGGTCAGCATGAATGTGATGCAACTGGCTTTCAGTTTCAATTTTCTTCAACTCCTCTTCGTTTCTACTAGCCTTCATTTGAATGTAAAAGCGGTCACACTTTCCACAAGTATCAGATCGAGGAGCTCCAAATCTCAGATTGTAACATGTACGAAAAATGTCCCGATAAAAAGTATAAGAACAGGGTGAAGAAGGATTTTTGGCAAGATATAGTTTCCACATTTTTTTGAGACTAAGATTTGAGTCCAGGATTTCCTTCGAGTTGGAACGCCGTGAGTAATGGTTTTCTTGCTTAGGAAAAGATGATATGTGCGCTTTCACAAGGTCGGTGGTCTCATCAGGCAGTTTGTTACCACGATTACAGTGCTTGCCTCGTGCATCAGTGAATGACTTACCGAATTTGATTTTGTCTTGCAAAATTTGTAGACGACGTGGAGTAATCTGGTAGATATCGCACAAAGTTTTCATACACACCTGAACTGAAGTAGAGGTAAGTGAGGGAATAAAGTACTTCACCGTACACATCCTTCTGGAGTTACATTCGTCCACTCTTCGGCGTTCAACATAAAAAATTTTGACGCATTGTTCACCCAGAAATGTTGACTGGTCGTTGTAATCAATTTCGTGAAACTTTGTATACAGCATCATTTTTGTGACGTAGTCAAAATCCCTGCAAGCGTAAGTACACTTTGTACTACATAGGTACTCGATCCTAAAACAGACAAAAAATCAAAAAGTCAGTGACGCTAGGCTCACTAGCAATGTAAGCAAGAAAGCTTGAATGGTCTACATTACGAGAGATTTTGTAATGTCCTACCTTCCTGAGAACAAAAGATAGATAGTATCTACTAAGACATCAGACATCATCAATTTTTGAGGTCGGTCCATTTTTTTGTTAAAAAGGTTTTTATACAGTTCAAATTTTCCTTTGAATCATTTTTTGCCTTTCTTCTACTTTCTTCTCTTTGACTGTGCTCAGCATGAAGTAGGCTGTCGTAGAACCCATGGGTGTCTCTTGGTAACATGGGTTTTAAGCTTGCTAGGTCCCTAAATGTATCCAAGGGAATTGGGAGGGGTGACTTGAAGGCTGAAGGAAATGCTGAAACGGGAGCAATTTGTTTTTTAGCGCGTTGGGGCAAGTCAGCGAAGTCATCTGAATAATCTAGTTTGTAGTTTATTACACCAGTGGGATTGTACCGGATCACTCTTAAGTCTGTGACGGTTGGGTTTCCCAGGGCAAATTGAGGTGTAGATCATCGAACTACTGAAATCTTTGACAAAGTCGTAGTTTGTTTGTTTTGCACGGTAGGGAAATGGATTTAGTCGCGCAGTTTTCGAGAGTTCCACCAATTGACTAGGCAAATGGACATCCAAGTTTTCATACTTCTGTTCTATGCGGGCGTGGACGGAATCTCCTTCAGAGTAGGTATGACCTACTTCTAAGAATTTTTGGGTAATGGTGATACCAAAATTGATGCTCAAGTGTAAAAGAGCGTTGGAGAGGATGGCATTCCTATGTTGATAGGCGCATCCATCGGAGAAGATGACGACTGGCTTTACAGCCTGGTGGAGAAGTTCCTTTACGTAGTCAGTTAGGAAACTGGCAAACGTATTTGCACACAAATTGGCGTTGGTTTCATCAAACCAGTATGCCATCACATCTTTGTTTCCCAGGTTGTAAACAGTAAAGTTGTGTACTGTTAATTTCAGCTTATAATAAGCTGCACTGGCTTGGATACGGGGTAGACATTCCACCTTCATCAGATCACATACTATCGCATGAACTTCTCCAGCTACAGCTCTTTCTTTGTCCAATTTCTTCTCGTTTTGAGCATCTTCTTTTCTCTTGATGTGAGCTAAATATTGCTCTTCTGATAGGTTATTATTTTCGTTGTATGCACAGCAAACATCACACTGGTCTTTTCGCGGGGTGAAGATATGAATATTTTCTTGCTTTAGTTTTTCAACAAAGACGGTTCTTGACAAGCATCCAACATTGTCTTCTTGGCAACATCTTTGGTATACATTATACACCTGGGCTGAAGATCTAAACTCCGTTTGAAGGTAGAGTTTTTTGTTGTCCCTTCGAGCATAATGGGAAGGAAGCTTGGGGAGCTTTTGCAACCAATCATTCAAGTATGCCCTCTGGAGTTGTACAGCTATCCTGGATCGCCCGTGCCTGTGGCCACTGACAACCATTACTTGCATATTTTGGCTATTTTTCAGATCCACAGACATGTCGGAGTTGTCTTCTCCATCCTGCTCTGAAACTGGACAATCCTCGACTGCCTCGTTGTTGGTGTTTGGGTTTTTGGGGGTCAGCCAGTAACGAACTTCTTGTTCCTTACACCCCAGAGTGGAAAGGAACATGTTTTTACAAACAGGATACTTCTTCCCATTAATGCTCAAATGATAGAAATAGGAGACGTGCCTTTTGTGGTTTTCGCGCACACGTTTGGGTTTTGCACTGATGACCACTGTGCGTACATACATAATTTTAGTCTCCCAAGACCATTCCCAAAATGTTTTGAAAAGTTGAACTCGATCTTCTTCCCTAATTGAGAAGCATTTCCTGGTGTTTTTGTATTTTTCGCATGCCTTTGAGGTGCACGAAGGCCCCATTTTTCGTGCCTCTTTATGGATGCCTTGTACCATCTTGAATGGCCTGTTATTTTTTTTAGTGCTCTGTTGCTCAGTTGTTTCTACGGGACCGTCTTTGTTCAAAATTTAATTTCAGTATTTAATATTTGTTCAGTATTTAAATATTTGTTCAGTATTTAATACTCTCTGCAATATCCAATGTAAGCTTGACCATGCATTCTTTTCAATTTGTTTGACAGCGTCTGGTTTTCTTTTTTTTCATTTCTGTGGTTTTTTCTTCAGAACCAGACTGATTCTCCACAGGGTTTACTTGCACTTCATGGATGGGGGAAAGCATTTCTTGAAGAGGGAAGTCGATGGTGTTATTACCACAAGGTTCAACTCCAATATTCGCCTGCACAATGACATTGAAGGGTCCACATTCCTGAAGAGGGAGGTCTGAGTCAATCCCCACAGGATCTGGTGGAAAACTTGCTTGATCACTGACAATGGGGGATTGGCTGTCCCAGAAAGGGAATCGGGAGTCCTCAACTTGAAGATTGCTTTGTTCAATTGTGCTTTCAGATGGAAGTACCTCGAGATTGAAGTTTGTGTTTAAGGACACGTCATTCAACTCTGGGGCATTTCCGTCAATCAAAACAAAACCAGCATTCGAGAGGTCAATCAGATCATCAGTATCACATTGTTCGACAACAACTTCAGTCAACTCTGTTACTTCCTGTTCAGGAAGAAGTGTATCATCGTCACAGTTTAAGGTGGTACCGAGAGTAGGAACAGGTGTATTGAGCTTGGGGAATATTCGCTTCCACTTTGCATCTTGTCTTGATATAATATAACACTGAAAAAAAGAAGAGGTGAGACTGAAAGCTAGTCACCGACTCTAAATAGGGTTTTGGTTTATTCCTATCTTGAAACAATGAACCTTTGAAAATAGACCAGAAAGCATGTTTTTTAACCCCCGAAAAAACGAAGACGGAGCATCATTTTGGGCACAAAGGCACTGCCATCGGATTACACGTGAATCGCTCACCTTAAAATTTTTTCGAATCATCAAAATTAGTTGAATAGCTCTATTCGATTTTTTAGTTTGGAGAATTTGGAAGGGTGAATTTCAAAAGCTGGAAATTACGCGCATTCAAGCGGACACACGTATTTAGGTATATTTTGATATCACTACTATTTTCCATATTTTTACAGAGATAGTAGGTATGTGTATTATATTATACGCCAGTATCCCCTTTTTTGTCCAATTCTGAAGAAAAATTATGTTAAAACTCCACAATGCAAAGATGTGAACACCTTCAACAACACTTCAACCAACTTGAAGCATGATCATAACACAACGCCATAGAGCTTGACGTTCCATCACTACATAACGTCAGCAAACTTTTTTACATTCCAACATCCATGTAAATTTCCAGAAATTATCGTAATGCACATTATGGAACTTTTAAGAAACTATCCAAGTTAAATAAGAAACAAGAAAAAAGTCGGAGTAGCATTATAAACCATGAAAAACATACTCCGAGCCTTCTAGAACTGCCCTCACACACGGGAAAACATGGTGCCTGGCAGACGTTGTGTGGTGAATGTGATGGGATGACGTTGCGTAGTGATGACTTAGATGCGATTTACGCGCTTCCTAGCGATTTTTGTGTTAACCTACCTAATTAGACCGATGCGCCGTGAGATAGGACACCCAGTAACATAAAAACCTCATTTCCGCCAAAAATGAAGTTATGTGGTGATGGAGTGACACCCTCAAAATGGAAATATCAAGTGCAGGCTTTCCTTATGTGAAAATTTGGGATCTTTACATTCTATGAATGAATATATCAACGCATTATGTATATCATTATGTACTGAGACCGCCGGCGACCTTCATGGCACTTAAAGGCAACAGAGTACTCGGTGTGCCATGAGGTTGCCGGCGGGTCACGTTTTTGTAACACAGAAAACGCGATAGGTTTTCAAAGCCAGCTTTGAGATATGAATAAATTGTGAATTCAATATAAAGAAAGGTTTCTATGTACATATTCTAATGTAAAAGAGTGAGTCCTGAAAATGAATAGGTGAACAAAAATTGATCAAAACTGATTTTTTATTGATACTGAAATACGAATAAATTGAATGAGAGACAAACATGAAGTGAATGAAAAACAGTATTCAAAATATGACATGCAAACGTATGAAGTGGTAATCAAAAAAGGGAATTTATGTTATTATTCTTCTGTTGGTTTTGTGAAGTATGATAAACATGTACAGCACTTATATTCATCACATACGTCGCAGTATGTGGTAACTTTCTTAGTCTGCGTTTGTGCCGCTGTCCTCTCTCTTTTTTTTCGGCATTTTCAGTTGCTGCAGATCTGCTCTCTCTCAAATAATCCTGCAGAGCTGAGGCCCATTGTTGTCCATTCTCCTCAGGATCTACTTCAGGGGCCCTATATCCAGGCAATCTTTTCAACACCTCCTCCCGGTTCACTGGACACAATCCACACGCCTTAAAGCCTGAGTGCAAGTCGTCCGCAATTCTATCCTGCATGTGGATCAGCAATTTGTTCAACAGAGCAGGAAATCTGTCTTTCGGGACAACTCTCCTATTTTTCTGCTTGAATTCAGCAAGAATTTGTCTCCATTTTGACTTTAGAGGCGCAAAAAAAGAGACGTCAAGAGGCTGGCATATGTTGGTGCTGTTTGGTGGTAACAGAATGAATCTTATGTTGAGCTCTCTGCATTTCTCTACCACATGAGGCGAAATGTGACTAGCAAGGTTATCACCTATGAGCACCTTGGGCTTGTCAATGGGGAGGGTTCTAAAATAATTTACAGCAATTTTTTCAAACCAGTCCAGGAAGATGGCTTCATTGAACCAGCCACTCTTCGAGCGGTTGTACCTGGCCCCATCTGGACCATGTTCAGTCCATGTGTTGTATAAGTGCTCAGCTCTGTAGCAAACCATTGGTGGTAGGAGCGTTCCACTCGCGGAACCACAGAACATCACAGAGATGCTCGTTTTCGAATGATCCATTACTCTTTCAGCCCTTTTGATTCCTCTTCTAGCAATGACATTAGCTTTCCCTGGATCATCTGTTATGTTTGTTTCGTCATAATTTAGAATTGCATTTGGGTTCACATCTCTCATGGAAACTTCCAACTCGTCGAAGTAGGAATTGATGACGTCAGGGGAAACGGCAGCCCGAGAATGCTTGACATTTTGACACAACCTTACTGTGAGTTCCCGGTTCCTTGAGAGTAAATTTCTTAGCCATTCTTGTCCAGGCATATTGTCTTTAAATATGGGACTTTCAAACCCTTGTCGATCATAGTAAAGCTTCACAAACACTTTTACCTGCCAAGCAGTTAGTAGGAAGCCCCATTCAGCCATAACTGAGAGCGCCGTGACGAAATTTCTTTCTTCAATGTTACTGAGAGCAGTTGGCCTCCCAACTGCTTTGCTATGGAGGCCTCTGAATTTGTGAGAGAGGGTGGCGATCGGTATTCCACACTGGGCCGAGACGTCGCGGAAGGTCTTCCCATTGGCCACCTGCTCGATCGCCTTCTCCAGACTGTCCTCCGCATAGTTTCGGTACGGCCGAGCACCTGCCTTGCGCTGGTATACTCTCCCCATGAACCTTAAATGAAAAATAACGGACTTGTCACTGTTTCATGTTACCCCACAAAATGTTATTTTTTAATCAAAATTCAACTGTATCAAAACTAATGGGGAAAAGAACCGGATTAGGTTATCATTCAGCCAACTGATAGTAGGTACATCAACTAGTACGATTAGAACGAATTCATTTCATGATTTCGCTGTTCCACAGCAGAAGTTAACCAATGCTACATATTCACCAAAAAAGACAGGATTTTAAACGATTTATTATACAATTTACTTACGATTTTCGAGAGAAGCTCACGTCAGGCGCGAATGAGCTGATAACGAGTGTTGACAACCCTGTTATCAGAGCGATAAAAACTGCAACGGGAGACCCGCAGTCTGTTGGGGAATATCGGAACTACCTACATTTCTTTCAAGTTACCACACTGTTTCAAGTAACCCTGCCTGACGGTTCCCAAAATTTTCCTCTACTAGATGGCATTAGAGGGACAAGAATTTTTAATATACCTTTTTTTTTCTCAATCGGAATTCCTCGCATTTTCGTTCGTTTGGTAGGTAAGGGAGGCTCACCTATATACTTCTTTTGAATAAAATCAAGTTTCTCAAATTCGTCAGTTAAATGATAGGTCTTGGAGTAAAATAATTCATTCACTCCTCGTTCTACTTTAACTCTGACGATATCAGCGATGTAGGGTCGATTAGTCATTTTTTTCAGCTTATATGGGCTGGATCCATCTTTCCAATCAAAATAGTCTTGGATCTCCATGACTTTAACGGTAACTTTTCCATTACACGCTCTTGAAACGCATGCTTCGAAGTCATCAAAATCGCATACTTTTCTTGCTTCTTTCATCTTCAACTCTACCTGATGATGGAAACTGTCAGCAGACATAAATGTATGCCCAGGCTCGAAGTAGTACACGTTGATAGTTTGAGCTTCAATCAACTCCGAGTTGACAATTTTCACAAGATATGTAAGTAGAGTCCAGTTTTTGTTCTGGGACGAGCAGTTGTCCAGCCAGAGGTTTATCTCCTTCACGTCTCGTAGATGGAGGAAAAATGCGTGGAAAGCACTGAGGATATCTTCTTTTTTTCTTCCAGCACAGGCTTCATGCCAGATTACTGCTACTGGATTAACCCCAGGTTGTTTATTTGAGCCTACTGGGACGAAGCTTTCGTTGAAAGCGATAATGCGTCTTGTAAACAAAACTTCCTTGAACATGTCCATGCGTGGAAGCATAATGACTTTCTGCAAGTCTCCCGAAAAGCATACTTTACTTGCGTTCCAGGTCGCTAGGTTTTGTGCCTAATCCAGGCTAAGCACGTTTCACATTCATATATTATACTCGACAGCCCATCTTCTTCATTGACGCTTTCCTTCTGCAAAGCAACGTGGTCATTGTTGTGAAGATTGTATACTTCACAAGTGGAACATTCCTCATTTCCAAGTTTTGTAAATGATATATTCAGTTTGGACACCTGGGCTAGATAAGTTGGATATGAGCAACGAATTGACGGATAGGATTCAAGGAAAGGCTGTGCATTTTTCTAACAGTTAAAGGCTGGACCCCACATGCCCGAGCCAAGCCCGACCCGCGACATGGCCGTGTGTACATTACGGAGTAGGGTCACATTTCCGGTCACGGCCTCACATTTCCGAGTCAGGACCGAGCGTGGTCAGTCACGATTTGAAGCTCAAGTCGTAATGTTGGCGAATTTTAAAAACAGTGAGTTAGGGATGGTAGCCTTAGCTAGGGATGTTGATATCAGAGAAAATATCTATATATCGACTATCGATATTTTAAAAAATATCGTTTTATTACTTCGATATATCGGTCATCGATATTTTTTTATTCATCTCAGATCCAAATTCGATTTATAAATAAGTACATCAATTTTTGTTAGGTAGGTATAGGTATAGGTCATAGGTACCTACATAAGAAATCCACTCACACAAAAATGCACATAAATATATCTACTAAAAAGTTTAATCATTATAAACAAGTTAATCATTATAAAGTTTAATCATGTTAAGAATCATGGTAAGTTTAACCATCATAAAAATCATTAAAAAATGCTTGTTCAATCAAACCAATACTTATTCGGGATTGAAGTCAAGAAGACTCGTTGTTTTATGTGCTCCCCAGTAAAGGCTGGACCCCACATGCCCGAGCCGAGCCCGCACCGAGCCCGACCCGCGACACGGCAGTGTGTACGTTACGGAGTAGGGAGGCCTCACATTTCCGAGTCAGGACCGAGCGCGGTCAGTCACGATTTGAAGCTCAAGTCGTAATGTTGGCGAATTTTAAAAATAGTGAGTTAGGGATGGTGGCCTTAGCGCTGGAAGAAGAGGACATAAATTGGAGGCGAAATTCTCGCCGAAGAAAAATGTGGGTTCACGCTGCTTGGAAAAAAAGAAGCACGGAAGGGAATTTGTTTCGCTGCTGCCTCATCTAACTACTCTTTCCTTGTACTCCGAATTATGATATTTTTCACTGGACTGATCATACAACACTGGAAAATTGCGAACCTCCTCAATTAACTTTTCCAGGTCCATTGCTATCTGAGGCACGTCCGTGCAAAACTAAACAAAAGTAGTTTGAGACGGTGCGGGCTCGTGTCGGAGGGACGGTGCGGAAGAGGGGGACTTCCCCGAAAGATTTCCCATGATTACTTCCTATCCGTGTGTCATCCGTCACTCGGACGTCGCACGGTGCGGGCTCGGCTCGGGCATGTGGGGTCCAGCCTTAAGCCGACTTCTCAGATTTGGTACACACAGGTTCACCGATGAAGCAACCCTCTCAGATGATACCGATGAGGCACACGGGATCAAGTACTTCATGGCAATTTCTGAGAGCACAGGGGTAAAGTGGCGACTGTCAATCCAGAATTGTACAGGGTTTGAACCTTTTGCCAGGATGGGTTGGTCCAAATATTGTTTGAAGTCACTCGGGAGGGCCTCCCTTTCAGTTACTTGCTGATGCTGACTCATTGATGCAGTTTTGACAATTTCTTCGTGCCTGTTCCAAATGGAAGGAGGACCCTTATTAAACTGCGTTGAAGTGCGTTGTTGAAGTTCTGGCGATAGCTGTCCCCTCCTTCTATGCTCCATCCGAATTTCCGCAGAAAGGGCCGACACTGCTTTACCAACTGCCAAAGCGTCTGTGAAATGGATTTTTTTGAATCGAGGGTCGAGGATGGTGGCTTTTGCCAAAAACAGTTGGTTTTGCAACGGGGCCAATCTGTCTTGTACCCCTTTCAGAAGACTTCTAGCCACTGATTTGCCAACTGTTGTTTCGGGGTATACTTCCTCAACAATTCTTGAAAGACTCATTGCCATAGACTGGCCAACTTCTGTTTCAGTTTCCTGGTTTGCTGGTGTTGGCTTTAATGGGTACTCCATTTCCTGTTTCAGTAGGCTGGCAAGAGGAATAACCAGGCTTGCTGTGACATAATTTTCGCCACTCACATCTTCAGTTGCCTGTTTGAAAGGCTTGAGTAGTGAAATTAACTCTCGCATCACTTTTAGTAAAGATGTTGGGATCATATCGGGAACATTCTGGCTCGAGCCACATCCACTCATTGAGGAGAGGATTTTTGCCACCGGGCCTGAAAGGTAAATGTTATGTATTAGACTTCCTTATTTCATCATCATTTCATTTCCAGAATATTCCAGAAGCAGTCCCATATCTTATTGCTACCTGAAGGTCGTTCTCGAACCTTCGACTCTAGCAGACCCTTCTACCTGCTTTCACTGGTCCCTATATATATACGCACGCACCCTCCCTATTCATTCTTTCTCCAACCGGCTTACTACATATTACACTACGCTCTGTGACAGTTTTGTTAATATACGTATTTTATACTTAAAAGTGCCGTGTTATTTATTTAACAAATCCCACGATTTAACAGTGGTGTCAGAAGTGGGATAAATAAATAACGTCGCGTGTGCAAGTGAAACCGAGTGAACAACAAGTAACATTTTAACCACGACACAGTTAAGTGCACCGAACTCAGTTCATCGCCACGCGGGTTAGTGTTGTTCTCTACTCATCTTCACAATGGCCACGGCAGAGCTACTTCGAGAGTTTTCCACGCTGATTGCTCAAGCCTTGCAGCAGTCAAGGTCACCGGACACGAGTCAACCTCATCCACCGCAGTTCTCAATGCAGCCATATCAAGCCACTGACGGAACAACAGTTGCTGACTATTTCACGCGCTTCACATGGGCACTGAATTTGAGTAAGGTTCCCAAGGATCAACATGCACAATTTGCCCGAGTCTACATGGGTTCTGAACTCAACGACGCATTGAAAATTCTTGTAAGTCCTGAAAGCCCGGAAACTCTTACGTATGACGAAATCCAGTCCAAATTGATAGGTCATTTTGACGCCGCTCGCAACAAATACGCTGAGAGTATAAAATTCCGGAGTGTCATGCAGAAGCCAGGGGAAACAATCGCTAGCTTCACCTTGAGACTACGACAAGCTGCGACATTTTGTGAGTTTGGCACATTTCTCGACCGCATGTTAATTGAACAAATGCTCGCAGGCATGGAGTCCAGAGAAATGTGCGATGAAATTATCGCAAGAAAACCAGAGAACTTCACCGCGGCGTATGAAATCGCGCATGCACTCGAAGCCACTCGTCACACTGCTGACGAGGTCAAATCTGTCGCCAAACCAGAGCCAACTAACCGCATAGGCTATGAGAAACCACTCTCCCGGAAGAGCAACACTCAGCGGCAGTCACGCAGCAAGTCAGCCCATCAAAAACAGGGGCCTTTCAACCAGTCAAGGCAGCACCAAGGGTCTCACCAGGCAAACCAGAGGGCAACCCAGGACAACCACTCGTCGTGCTCAGGATGCGGTGAAGCTCATCCTCGTAAAGAATGTAGGTTCCTGAACGCCGAATGCCGGAAGTGTGGTAAAAAAGGTCACATCGCAAAAGTTTGTCGATCAAAGACGCAACAACGAACAAACCACGTGACCAAAGAGGACCTTCCAGCAGAAGACCTTGATGTCGTGGAGTACCTTAGCAAAGTTGAGGTCATTGGAACAGCCCAGTCAATCCCCAAATCACTGATCGATGTCACCATAGAGGGAACCAACGTTAAGATGGAACTCGACACCGGCGCCCCCTGTTCGACGATCAGCAAATTGCAGTTAAGTATGATCAAGCCAGGTTTTGTGTTACAGAAAAACGACCGCAACTTCATCAGTTACACTGGGCACCCAATCAACTGCATCGGTAAGACGCCAGTTCGCACCACCATTGGGACCACAACAAAGAACCTGCCTGTCTACGTGATCGATGGTGAAGTCCAAACACTCCTTGGCCGAGAGTGGATATCAGAGTTTGTGCGAGAAATCGACTTTGGTCACCTTTTTGCAAAATCTGACCCAATCCACAAGCTCTCTGCCAAACAGTCGCTGTCCCCAGGGCAACAAAAACAACTCGACGACGTTCTCTCTCGCTACCAGAATGTATTCAGCAACATCCCAGGAAAGCTTTCAGGCCCTCCAGCAAAGATGCACCTGAAGGCTGGAGCCACACCTGTGTTCGCCCGAGCACGAGATGTACCAGTTGCACTTCGAGATGCCTACGCCAAGGAAATCGATGCAAAAATTGCATCTGGTTTTTACAAACGAGTGGACTACTCTGAGTGGGCATCAACAACGCACGTCGTTGCCAAGAAAAACGGCAAACTGAGAATCACTGGCAACTACAAGCCTACTCTCAACCCACGGATCATCATCGACGAGCACCCAATCCCCAAGGTGGAACATCTGTTCAACCAGATGCGTGGCGCCACTCTCTTTTGCCACCTGGACGTCACGGATGCTTACACTGATCTCGAGGTCCATGATGAGTTCAGCCACGCGCTCACACTGAACACGCCAACACATGGCCTGATCCGCCCAAGCCGAGCCGTCTATGGTGCAGCTAACATCCCCGCTATCTGGCAACGTCGAATGGATACGGTCCTGCAAGGTCTCCAAAACGTCGTGAGTTTTTTCGACGACACAATTGTTTTCGCAGACAATTTTGAAAATCTTTTGCAGGCTCTCGTCACAATCCTGGAGCGGTTTCGGACTCACGGTCTCAAGCTCAACCGAGCCAAATGTGCCTTCGCCCAGCCTGTCCTGGAAGCCCTGGGCCACAAAATCGACGCGTCAGGTATCCACAAATCTGATGCACACATCCGAGCTGTTCGAGATGCGCCAAAACCAAGTTCCCCAGAAGAACTCCAGCTGTTCCTGGGTAAAGCCACCTACTACAATGCGTTCATCCCGCATTTGTCCACAAGAGATCGTCCACTCAGAGACATGCTGCTGAGTGATCCTTTTACCTGGACACCGGAGGGCGAAAAAGCCTATAAGGACATCAAGGCCGCCTTGATCTCACCACAGGTGCTCATGCAGTATGATCCAGCATTGCCACTCTTGCTGGCAACTGACGCAAGCAAAACTGGCCTTGGTGCAGTGTTGTCACACCGGCTCAGCAACGGGCTGGAGCGCCCAATCGCTTATGCCAGCCGAACGATGACAGGCACGGAGCAGAGGTATCCCATGATCGACAAAGAAGCCCTAGCCATCGTGTGGGCTGTTCAAAAGTTCTTCCACTATCTGTATGCTCGCCATTTTACACTCATTACCGATCACAAGCCTCTCACCCAAATTCTGCACCCGGAGAAGTCTCTACCAGTCTTGTGCATCAGTCGCATGGCCAATTATGCTGACTACCTTGCACATTTCGACTATGACGTCGTCTTCAAGACCTCCAAGGCCAACGCCAACGCTGATTACTGTTCCAGAGCCTGCCCTCCTACAACAGTCAACCACATTCGCAACTTTTTTTCCCCACAGGAGGAAGAGACGAATGGTTTTGATGATTTCGATTTTTTTACAGTGAATCAGACGCAACAGCTACCAGTCAGAGCAGAGACAATTGCACGAGAAACTAGGAAAGATCCACACCTGGGCCAAATTGTTAAGATCTTAGAATCAGGACAAGATCTGACACGCCATAAGTACAAGGCACCCGAAGCCAAGTACACCCTCGCCGCTAACTGCCTGATGTTTGAGCATCGAGTTGTCATCCCACCGCCTTTAAGAGAAGCCATCCTCAACGACTTACACACAGCTCACCTGGGAATCGTGAAGATGAAAGGCATGGCTCGCTCTTTTGTTTTTTGGCCTGGAATCGACAATGACATCGAGACACTTGCCAAATCCTGTGCTGTGTGTGCAACCCATGCGCATGCACCACCCAAGTTCCGCAATCATCACTGGGAGTACCCGGGAGCACCTTGGGAATGAATCCACATCGACTACGCGGGCCCAGTAGTAGACATCATGCTACTCATAATTGTAGACGCATACAGCAAGTGGGTAGAGGTGAAACCTACGTCATCCACCACGGCCGCAGCAACCATTGCCATCATGGACGATCTGTTCACGGCGTACGGCGCACCAATCACAGTCATCTCGGACAATGGTCACCAGCTCCATAGAAACACCACCTAGACCACTCTTTTAAAAGAGGGAGGAAATGTTATGTATTAGACTTCCTTATTTCATCATCATTTCATTTCCAGAATATTCCAGAAGCAGTCCCATATCTTATTGCTACCTGAAGGTCGTTCTCGAACCTTCGACTCTAGCATTTTCCGGACCCTTCTACCTGCTTTCACTGGTCCCTATATATATACGCACGCACCCTCCCTATTCATTCTTTCTCCAACCGGCTTACTACATATTACACTACGCTCTGTGACAGTTTTGTTAATATACGTATTTTATACTTAAAAGTGCCGTGTTATTTATTTAACAAATCCCACGATTTAAGTTAACAAAACGCTCCATCATGTCCAGGTTAGAGTTCCATCTGGTCCTTACAGCCTGGATTAAAATCAATACCTCACCCTCCTTCTTACCTGATGCCATCTGCTCAGCTCTGAGCGCATCCATGGCGTTAACAGAGTGTTTAAAGAAAGTCACAATAACTTTGGTTTGGTCTGCAAGTTTGCTGAACTCCTTGACGACTTTGAGAGCTCCATTCACGATTAAATTGATAATGTGAGCCATGCAGCTGATTCTTTTCCCTTCACCCAAAAAACTGTTCACTGCTGCTTTGATATTAGCTCCACTGTCATTCGTCATGGTTAGGATCTTTTCTTTTTCAATTCCAAAGTCTTCTGTAATTTCGACAAATACTTCTTTGATATTATCAGCTGTGTGAGATACTTGCAAACGTTGCGCGGACAAAGAAATGCTATCCAACACCCCAGCTGATTTATTGAGAAGATGAACGGTCATGACGAGGAAGCTCCTCGTAGAATTAGTAGGGATGGGTGATACTGCAAAAAGTATCGATACATATCGTATCGATACTTTTAAAAAGTATCAAAAAAGTATCGGGTGATACTTTAGAAAAGTATCGATACTTTCAAGTATCGATACTTTTTTCATTATTATTCAAGAATTGCCAGTTGTACTTAAATATCGAGCAATACTTGAGAAAAGTATCGATACTTCTATGTATCGATACTTTTTTCATTGTATTCGAGAAATGCTAGTTGTACGGGAATATATTTTCATATCTCACGCCAAAAATTTTAGGTATTATTGATAATAACGCAATATAATAGGTAAAGGTACCTAACTTATTTATTGATACTATTATATTTAAAAAAATCTTGTGAATAGAAATAAATTCAGGAAAATTCACAAAAGTAGGTAGGTATTTAATATTTTCATGAAAGTATTTATTTGTTTGTATAAAAAGTAAGTATTTCATAGTTTTATAAAAACTTAGAACCAATACTTATCTGGCACAGTTGCCAGTAGCACTCTTTGTCTGATGTGTTCAGCAGTCAGGCGGCTCCTGTTGTCAGGCACAACCATATTGACGGTGGATGCTGCTCTCTCAGAAGGAACACTGGAAGCTTGAGTGATCAAATATTTCAATGCAACTGCTGACAAGGCTGGAGTGAAGTGCTTGACCTGAATCCAAAATTTCACAGGATCCGATAGTCTTGGAGTAAGCGCTTGATCGAAAAACTGCTTCAGCTGGTTTGGGACTGCACCTGCACCATGGCTAGGCAATTCAGGAGCTGCCATAGCTTCTTCGACAAGGGTGTCATGAGTCGTCCAAAGGGAATCATTATTTTCATTCTCAGTCGCAGCTACATTTACAAGGTCTGGAGAGCGCCCCCCTTGTCGCTTAAGCTCTTCTCGAATCTCCGCCGACAATTCCAACACAGCTTGGGACACTACTAGTGGGCTCGAGAAGTGGACCTTTTTAAACCTAGGGTCCAATAGCGTGGCCTTGGCAAGAAGTTTGTTTTTTTCAAGCGGCTGTAGCCTGTCGTTAAGGCCTCTAAGAATACTTTGCTGTACATCTCTCCCAATCGAAGTGGATGGCTTTGCCTTTCGAATGGAAGCTGGAAGTAAATTAGCCAGTGGGATGGCCAAGCTGGAAGTAACATATGTGTCGCCACTAACATCTTCTGTCGCTTCTTTCAAGGGTTTCAAAAGAGTGATGAGGTCTTCCAGAATGGTCAACTGAGATCCCATCATCATATCCGGAACTGAACTTCTAGCCTCGATCCTTGAGGCTAGAATTTTTGCAACATGCTTGGAAAGCAAGAAAAATCTCTCGATCATGTCTAGATTAGAGTTCCACCTTGTATTTACCGATTGAATTAGTGTCAGGACCTCCCCTTCTTTTTCCCAACCATCTCCTGTTCAGCTCGTAACGCATCCATAGCTTTCACCGACTGCTTAAAAAATGTTACGATGGATTTGATGTTGTCGCAAAGTTGGGAAAAGGGTTTGATGTCTTTCAAAACACCATTCACCAATGTGTTGATCAAGTGAGCAACACATCGAACCCCCTTCCCTTCACCAATGAACAAATTTACTGCTGCCAGCATATTGGAGCCTCCATCAGTCGTGATGGATTGGATTTGACACTTTTCTATACAGAAATCACTCGTGATGTTGGTTAACATGGCAGATATGTGAACACCTGTGTGTGGCCCGGTGATCCTCTCTGCTGATAGGCAGCAACTCTCCAGTTCTCCCTCACAATTGAGGAAATGGGCGGTGACGACCAGGAAACTTCTGGATGAGTTCGTGACTGTCAATATATCTCTTGTCAGAGCTACCTGGTCTACGTCACACAAGGCTTTCCTCAACAGAGCAATGGTGGCTGAGTATTTTAGCTCCACCAGATATGTCAACCTTTTTCGAGTGGGAGGTTTGTACCTTGGTAATGCGACTTTGCAGAAATGTTGCAGTCCTCTTTTTTCCACGCACGAAAACGGCATATTGTCCCGACAGACCATGTAGACTAAAGCCTGAGTTATTTCGTTGTGCCGGTCTCCTCCTTCGTTTATACTGGAGAGTTTATCTATGAACTCTGGAATAGTGACTTGTTTCTACGGAGTTGAAACAACGGAAGAGGTAGAAGCAGGGCAAAGAAATGAAATAATACTACCTGTGTTTAAGGTATTTTCTCCCAATTTGTCCGGGGTGGATGATGAGTTCTTCTCATGTTTGTCAGTAGACCCGAGACTATGTTCCTCTGAAACAGATTGAATGATTGACATTGTAGTTTTTACGTGCATGTGCATATATTCATATTACACTGTCTTCATTGTTGAATAAAATTATTAACAATACTCAGGTAGGAAGGTCATTCATCGAAAACAAACAACTTACCTGATGTGTTGGCGCTCATGTTAACATCCTCTCTTGGATCATCCACATTCTCGTCGTCTTCCTCACTTTTTGAGGAACGAGAAGGTTTGTTTATTGAATTTGTGCTTTGTTGTTTCTTTGTCTTTTTTGGATTTTTTGAATCGTTCAGTTCTTGAAAAGCGCGCGCATGCTTTCTTTTCAAATGCAGAGTAGCATTAGTTGCGTTCCCGCTTGTCTTGTACGATTTCCCACACAACTTGCACTCCGACTCAACACTTGATTTTTTCTTGAAAAAATCCCACACAGAAAGATTGGATTTGGACGACATGATCGAACTCAAACCAAAATAAGTACCAAATTTCTTCAATTTTCACGATTTTACTTTACAAACAAACTTTACTTTACAAATTTACGATTTTACAAACAACTTAACAACTCTTATCTCTTCGTCCCAACATCAACTCTCTTCTTCTTCGCAGTTATCTGTCCTGCCAAGCCGGACGCAGGTTGTATCTACATTTCTACATGGAGCGTTTATACGAAGCAAACTCCTTCCATGACTATGTGTAATAATTACGGGATTCCAGGGAAATATACTGCTAATTTACACCGAGATTAAGTTGACTTTTATTAACGAACGGACACTTCGACAAGTAGAACTGAACGACAGAGAGAACAAAACATTGCCGATAGAGGCGCTAGCGTTCCCTACCTACCACCATGGAGCTACCTACCAACATGGATTATATAAGAGATAGGATTGATCCCTCAACACCTCCCCACAATCCATTCTTATCTTATCACAAGACAACAACTGATAAGTGATATCAAAACAAACATGAAACATTTCAAATTGAGACCAATTTTCACACAAAATAGGGAATTCTACCAATAAACAAAGTCATTTACAAGGTAAAACATTAATAAAAATGCCTCATTACTTCAAACTTCGTTGCGTCGAGTCCCTTTGTAAACACATCGGTCTTCTGACACTGCGTCGAAACGTACTCAACAAGTATCTTCTTTCTTGCCACAAGATCACGTATAAAGTGATACTTGACGTCCATATGCTTCAACCTTTTATGCTCCCACTTATCACCAAGTGCGTAGATACAGGGTTGATTATCTTCGTAGATGACTGGAGCCTCTACGAACGATACAAATTCTTGTATGACTTTAACGAGCCACAAACATTCAGCACATGAAGTGGCGAGTGCAACAAATTCTGCCTCTGTAGACGAAACAGCAACACAGCTCTGTTTCTTGGTACACCATGACACGGGGTGCACCGAACACTTCAAAATAGTATCCAGATATCGATTTTCGATCAGATTGTCCAGCCCAGTCGGAATCGGCAAATCCTTTGAGAGGCACGTCATCAGTTTTACAGAAAAACAGTCCGAAATATAGCGTACCCTTCAGGTAGCGTAGGATTCTCTTTAATCCTTTCCAGTGTTCCTCAGTAGCACACACTTGATACTGACTAAACACGTTGACAGCTGCTGCGATGTCTGGTCGAGTATTCATCATAAGATAGGACAGACAGCCAACCAATTCTCGATAAGGTTTCTTCTCATCAATTCTCGGCGAATTTTCGTTGAAACTAAATCTTGACTCCAGTGGGGTCCTCACTGGTTTACAATCCTCCATATGAAAACGTTTCAAAATGTTTCTAGTATACTCAGCTTGACTTAGAAACATTCCATCGTTTGTTCTTGCAATAGCAATTCCAAGGAAACATTCAACATTTTTAAGGTCTTTCATATCAAACTTTTCCGAAAGAGCCACTTTCAACTTGTTGATTTCTGAAATGTCGTTTCCTGCCAACAAAATATCATCGACAAAAATTAATACATAGATCTTGACATCACCTTTTGACAAAATATACAAACATTTGTCATGTGAGGATGGTTTCAAACCATATCCTTTCAAGAATGTATCAATCTTCGAGTTCCATGCGCGAGGAGCCCGCCTTAGTCCATACAGTGCCTTATTCAGCCTGCACACAAGGTTGTCTTCTTTAACATATCCTTCTGGCTGCACCATATATATTTCTTCGTTGCATTCCCCATGCAAAAATGCATTCTTCACGTCCAAATGCACAGCTTGAAGCTCTTGCTTGTTGATTACTGCCAACAGAACACGAACTGTAGTAATCCTTGCAACAGGAGCGTAAGTTTCGAAATAGTCAAACCCTCTTCGTTGGGCACAGCCCTTCACTACAAGGCGAGCCTTGTATCGCGAAATCTTGCCTGAAGAATCTCTTTTCACCTTAAAAACCCACTTAGAGTTTATAGGACGCTTTCCTTTGGGCAAAGGAACTAGAGTCCATGTCTGGTTATTCAGAAGAGAGTTCATTTCTTCTTCACAGGCATCATACCACATATTTTTATCGGGTTTACTCTTGATGTCATCAAAATCTGTAGGTAGATCCTCAACATATGCCTCAGCACTCATGGCAAGTGCAACATAATCGTTCAGGTACACAGGCTTACGCCTGACTCGTCGACTACTTCTCACAGATTCGGTTTCACTGACGTCATCATTTTCATTACCACTCTCACTAGAGGTGTCCAGGTCGATTGTTGGAATCTGTTCAGATTCGGAACACAATGAATGTGAAATTTCGCTCAGGTCTCCATCAGCACCAGCTGCTTCAGCTCCCGAATCTCCAACAATGTTTTGAGAAACAGCATCAATTTCTTGGTCCGAATTTGGATATTCTTCTTCCAAATTTATCGTGTAGATGGGCTCATCTGGTCGATTGGGAGCATCCTTTGCCATGCACTTTTCGTTGAAGATCACATCCCTCCCCAGGATTATACGTTGTTCTTCATCAGACCAAAGGCGATACCCATTCGTGGTATAACCGACCACATAACATTTCTTCGTCCTTGATTCGAATTTTTCTTTCAGAAGTTCCTTCGGTGTCTTGAGAAATGCCAAACATCCAAATACACGGAGTTTGCGTACATCAGGTTTCAATCTATACCATAGCTCAGCAGGTACTATGCCGTCCAATGCAACAGTCGGAGACCTGTTGATTAGAAAGACAGCTGCTTTCACAGCTTCTGACCAGAGTCTTTTGTCCAAGCCAGACTCAATTAGCATACTGCGAGCCTTTTCTGATATTGTTCTTCCCATCCTCTCAGACACTCCGTTATTTTCAGGTGTATAACGGATATTCACCTCCATTTGAACTCCAAGCTCGAGAAAAAAACTTTTCACGTCGTTAGTTATATATTCTGTGCCACCATCACAACGAAATCGGCTGATTTTCCTACCAAAATGAGCAGTAGCATACACATTATACTGCTTCAGGCATTCGAAAACTTCTGATTTCCGTTCAATCACAAAACATACACAGAAATGTGTAAAATCATCCGTCAACGTGAGTACATACCTCTTACTGTCGTAAGACACAGGACTTATTGGGCCAAATACATCACTGTGGATCAGCTGGAGTGGTCTCGTAGCTCTCTCCCTCATCCTCGAATGGGGCAGTTTGGTTTGCTTACCAGCAACACAAAACTCACAGGGCTGTGACAGACACTGTACTTCAGGCATTCCAGTGACCAACCCAGGTAGCTTCTTGAGGTAATCTGAACCAACATGGCCATACCTACGATGCCACAATTCTGTCTTCTCAGAAGTACACAGATACGCAGTATCAACTTCCAAACAGAATTCGAGTTCGTACAGTTTTTCAGTACGAGTGGCAACTGCCAAAACAAACTCGTTTTTCATTATTGTGGCCAGTTTGTTCTCAAAAACTATTTTCATCCCCTTCGATTCCAACTTAGGTACTGACAATAAATTGGCTTCCAAGTCTTCAACGATCAATATGTTCCGAATGGTTATATTACGGTACTCACCATTCACCAGAGATCTCACAGACAGATCACCTTCTTCAAAGGCTGTCAAAACGTGTCCTGCTTTCGCAACACGAATGTACACAGGTGACGACAACTGCCTAACATTTTGCATGCCAGTTTTTGAACCTGACAAATGTTCAGACGCACCTGAGTCGAGGTACCACTTCATTCCCTTCAGAGAGGAATTATCTTGGGCCATAAAGCAAAATTCAAGATTTTCCATAGTATCAGCCAAATGCGCTGACTCACCTTGCTGAGGCGTCTTACTTTTCTTGCTGGGACAGTCCCTGCTAAAGTGCCCTACAGCTTTACAATTGAAACACTTGAATTTCTTTTTGCCCACCTTTTTCTTCGCATTTGTTGCAGAAAAAGCCGACTCTGAAATTGCAGTACTCGAAACTTCGTCTTTATGCTTCGCTTCTTCTTCAAATAGCCGCTTCTTGACAAACGCGAGAGTCAGGGTATCTGCTGACAAAGTTTCCAACGCCGTGACAACAACATCATACTTCGATGGAGACGGCAATGTCAAGAACAAATGACTGACAATACTTGCATCATCCAACGTTGCACCAGCATTCTTGAGATCACGAATAAAGCCGTCAAATTTCAAGAAATGACGTTGTAAACTATCAGCCGGGTCGAGCTTCATTGTCAAAAGCTTCCTTCTCATTGAAAGTTGCGTAGCAATTCCAACTTTGACGAACGTTTCTCTCAACGAGTTCCACATTTCGAATGGGGTAGAACGTCCCTTGACATATTCCAAGTGGCTATCAGCAATCCTTTGCACGATCAACGATGCACACTTCAGCTGTTTCTTTCCAGCTTCGAGATCTTTCTTAGGAGTTTGACCACCCTTTAGGTCCATTTCAGACGGTTCAACTGGGGGAATAAAAACGCTCTCCCACAGACCTTTCTCCTTCAGCAAAACTTCCATTCGGTATGCCCAATTATCGTAATTCGTCCCATCAAACAGAGGAATCTTAAATTTCTCTTCCTCAGACGTCATGACGAACTTCGCGAAAATTTACACGGCAAAAACGAACTGTTTTATCTCAACACGGAAAAGTCCAACGATCGACTCGTCAACACTCACGGTTTTCAGCAAAACTTCGACAGATATTTCACCAAAAAAACGAATTCCGTTTATCGCAAACGACACGCAGTTATTCTGGGCAATCCATAACCTGTAATAATTACGGGATTCCAGGGAAATATACTGCTAATTTACACCGAGATTAAGTTGACTTTTATTAACGAACGGACACTTCGACAAGTAGAACTGAACGACAGAGAGAACAAAACATTGCCGATAGAAGCGCTAGCGTTCCCTGCCTACCACCATGGAGCTACCTACCAACATGGATTATATAAGAGATAGGATTGATCCCTCAACACTATGACATTAATTTGTACAAATCCATGTGAAATCTCTACCATTTACTTCCATGACAAGGAATCCTTCTTCCATTCACGAACCTACATCCAGCTTGCTTGAACCATAGTATCCATGGACCTAGTATGTCCATGTATTGTCTTGGGTAGGTAAGTTGGACTGTGATTAGAAAGTTTTTTTGTTGCCAACTTGAAACTATTTAAATTAAAAAAATGAAAATTTCACAGAAGTATCAGTTCTCCGATACTGGCGAAAAAGAAAAAGTATCCCGATACTTTTTTCTTAAAAAAGTATCAAAATGTATCGATACTTTTTTTGAAAAGTATCGATACTTTTGAGTATCGATACTTTTTACCCATCCCTAAGAATTAGTGAGTGTTCGGATATCACTCGTCATTGGAACGTGTTCGGCATTTGACAATGCATTTTTCACGATCGCTTTTGTGGTGATGTAACGTTGCTCGACCAATTTAGTTATTGTAAACCTGGAGGGCAGTGGAAAGCGTGGGAGTGCCGTTTAAAAAAAATGTTTCATCCCTTCTTTTTCAACGCATGCGAATGGAAAGTTGTCCTTACAGATCATGTGAATCAGAGCTTGAGTGATTTTTTGGTGTGTTTGCCCACCTTCCACGAAGGAACCTATCTTCAGAATGCAGTCGGAGAGTGTCTGTTGCCTCTTGGGAGGTGCTAGGCTTATAAAAGAAGACTCATCTGCAGATGAAGTACTCGGATTTTGATGATCCAGTGTCGGTTCATCAAGTGTAGCATCGTCAATCAGAGGGGGATCATCAGTACTATCCTCATCCGTAAGAAGAGAAAGAGATTCTGTTTCTGACTGTGACAGTTCAGAAGAACTTGGTACTGCCTCTGCGTCAGTGGGTGGAGCTGGAGGTGCCTTACGTTTTCCAGCACAAGCCCCTGAAAGCGAGGCAAAAGCACACTTACATGCATGCTTACTTTTGAGGTGTGACGCCAAGTTCGTAGTGTTACCACTCGTTTTGTATCGTTTTCCGCATAAATTACACGTCACGAAGTTTGACTTCGGATCAATCTTCTCATAAAATTTCCAAACTGCAGACATCACTATCACAAGTTGATCACACCAACCAATAAACCAAAAACCAATGCACGAAACAACAAATAATTCGAGTCAAATAAGCAACAGTCTACAACTATAATAAAAAAATACGATGAATGAACAGCTGGCTATAGGGTGGAGGGACCAGTGTTTGACACCTTAAGGGAAATTTTGACTTTGACATGCAATAAAGTTGCGTTTTTTCCTTTGTTCAAACTTGAATCTTTAATTTATCGCAGCATCAGGATGTCCTCTAAGTATTTAGTATTGAAAGAATGAATAATTCAAGCCGCAAACTATTATAAATTCGTTTTTTCGAAATCAATTTTTTGACCCAGTGTTTGACAGCCAAATTTTTGGTTGCGCCAGTGATTGACACGGTAGTTTCTCAGCAATAATGATTCCTTATTTCAACAAAACATTTATTTCAACATTTAAGAACTAAATTGTTCTCAATACCATACAATTCGAAGAGAGAAATACAAAATAATGAAGAGAAATACAAAATGGAACTAATGACAAGATTTAAGGGCACAAGGAAATTTTTTCGAGTAAAAATTCGATTTTTTAAAAATAATTTTTTATTAATGTGCATATAATTACGGACCAATTAAAAAAAAATCATGAAAAAATTTGAACGAGAAGTCGGTCAAATAAATATGCAAACCGACCCGTGTCAGGGTTTGAGTTAGTAGAGTCCGGCGCCATACGCTGGACCGTCCGCCTCTTCCTCCTCAGCGTACTCTTCTAATCTCCTCATCGTTAGGGTCCTTTTCATTCTTCCTTCCTTCGTTCTTGCTTGAGTTGAGATTGTAGCATAGGCTAGCCTTTCCTGGTCAAATGCTTTCAGCGAAGAAACGCAGAATTTTCCTGGCTCTATACCTAGAGCTTTGAATATTTCACAGAAACCAAGATTTCCCTTGTTGAAGATCAACACAGCCGCATATGTTCCCAGCTCAAGAACGTGCAAACCTACGAAACTCCTCTTAGGAACCATGGACCAGATGACGTTGTTCATGCTTTCGTTTGAGTTCTGCGTTTTGCCATGGAGGCAGCTTCTCAAAAGAGCAGGATCAGCCAAGCTGACGTAGATCGGTTTTATGGCCTGCATTACGGCAGGAGGAAGATGGAAATGGTCCGAGTGATGGTATGGCACTTTGTCTTTTTGGCATTTGAGGAATTTACACCATTCGGGGGAACAAAACTCATGACATGGTTTTCTGTCAGTCGAAAGAACATGAAGGTAAGAACCCCACACAGCTTTTTTCATTTCTGGGAGGGAATGGGTGTTTCGGCGAATAGCGAGTCCGTAAAACAACTGTAACTTGTTGATCGCTTCTTCCGTCAACCGCCCTCTACCACCAATAGTTTTCTCGTCTGACAATTTCGTGTCTCCCATTTTTTTCTTCAAAGTCCTCAAACGTGCCCCCATGCGTTTTTGAACATTTCCAATACATTCAATTTTCTCCACTTTCACTTCAGGGCCATAGACGTTGTCATTGCACACTGCTAGAAAACCTTTCGAGTCGCCATCACCCAAATATCGTGTATACTTTACCCCATACTTTTCCTCCGGCCTTTTGAACATACGAAGTACACCATCCACTTCCATTCCCCCACTGGAACCCGAATAATTTGCCAAACAAACTGCTTCATGCAAATTTTGCAAACGGCTCTTACATCTACAAAACTTTGATAAAATTTCCACATCAATCACCTTGTTACCTTCGCCACAAGTAGCTGTGACGACGCCGTTCTTCGATGCGTGGCCGCGCTTTTGCCATGTACCATCAAAGCCCGCTGTTAGGTTTCGGTCCCCATCATTTTCTTCCACAGCTTCTTCCACGGCATTTTTCATATTAGCTTCACTCGTATCTTTGACTACTTTCCAGAGAACTCCTTCGTATGGCTCAAATTTTGACGGAGGTGGAGGCAGGTTCATCATCGACAGGAACTTTCGAGCGGCCGTTTTTCCTTTTCCAATTGTTCGCATGCCGAACAAGTTTAGGGCATACATTTTCGTCAATTTACCTCGCAAATTAGTTGTCTCCAATCTTTCGCAGTTTCGGTATTTTGTCTCCGTGGTGCATCCTTCACAAGACACAAGGATTTGAGCAGCAAGGCCAACCCGTGATACTACCTCGAACTTCACTTGCGCACCACAGAGCTTGCAGCAAATTGCCGTGGAGATACAGTCACCAAAATCCTTGACATCCAGCATATCATACATCTGCTCGCTTCCAAAATCATCGTACTCTTGTACGGATGAGCCCAATTTTTTCTCAGTGAAACTAACCGAAGTCGAAGAGCCGGATGAAGACGGTCTCGAAGTCACTGCAGGAGAAGGGTTCGACGATGGCCCCGCCGACTCAGGAATATCGGAAGCTAACAGCGGTTCATCTTGAGGGGATATCGCTGGAGTACGTACAGGATACCTTCCAGGAGGAATAGTTTTCTTTTTTTAAGGTTCGTTGCGATCGCGGCATTTTCAAGATGATTCAGCACGGATTTCATGGCACAAAACGAGACATAAACATAGAAAAAGACGAGTAAACAACGAAACAAGAGATTTAGCTTCTTCTTCTTCTTTGTTTTCATCAAAGCGAGTCACCTTGGAGCAAGTTGGAAGCGTTAGGAAACCGTATGATGACGTCATGAGATGAACATTGTTTAATTTCAGAAAATCGTGTTTCCTGAAAAATCACGTTTTCTAGCACTCGTGTTCCTTTTTGTTGAATTATACTGGACTTATCTCCTTGTTCTTTTTTTTTACTTGTACGTCAGTATCTTATACACCAACTGTGCATAGGGATTGGCGTATTTTTCCCGACAACAAGATAAAAATGTCGTCCGTTTTGGTGGGTTAGAGCCCTGATTTTGATGGTTTTTTCAAAAATCCGCCTTTCTCTCCTCAAGCGTTTTACGAAATTATCCTATGCACCAGTTATAGAGCATAAGATGCTCGACAATATTTGAAAAAAATCAAGGTGATCGCTTGATTACAACCCGAGAAAACGGTACATACGTTTTACGGGAAATTGTACTCTCGGGGAAAATTTCCTTGTACCCTTAATTGAGATCCATATTAAACTATACATAGAAAATCAGTCCTAAATTTCTCCTAAATCCGCACTGTGTGTGATTCTTTCGAACAATATAAAATAGAAAAATAACTGACAAGAATGATTGGAGATCAATAAAACAGATAAGAATGATTGGTAATCATGTGTTAAGCTCAAATTTTTGAATGTAAAAGTGAATTTCACAAGATTTGAATTTCCATCGTATTGGCTAGGGAATGAGGAATTTCACCATGTCGGAATTTCCTATTTTTGACCCCAAAATCGGATTCAGCACCTCGAAAAAACCCCGTAAGGCAAACTTTCAGCCCGAACTTCCTAATTTACGAATAAACAAAACAGTGTAGAAAATACGAATGTTTAAAAAAACCGGGAAAATGACGTCATGCTGGAATAGTTCATTTATGGCCGCTTGAAGCGCTGAGATCGAGAAATCTATAGTCCCCAGATGCAAAATTTCATGAAACAGTAAAGTTCGAAATCGAAAAACTGAAGAAAAAAATAGAAAAAGCAAGATGGGGAAAATTAGGTTTCCTCTGTTTTTGTTTGATAACTTTTCTCTTAAAAAACACGATTTCGTCGTCCCAATGGGCAACACTGGGAGGAGACGGCGATCCGAACAGCCCAATCAGCGAGCGTTCCCGCTGCACGTCTGTTTTCCCGGTTAGTTTTGAAATTAAAAATTTTGATTGTCTCCCAAAAATAACAGGAGATTTATTTTCCGAAATCAGCCCGATTTTCATCCATCCCACACCATTAACTATTCAGGAAAAATGCAAACGGAAATCGGTGAAATTCCTCATTACACTCGTCACACGCAGTTAAATTTTCCGGTCTAGTATGGTCGCTTCGCTACTTCCGCTTTCATGTTGGGTGGAGGGCCCAGTAACAGGATTCCCAACATTGCTCTCCTGCAGAACTTTTAACGCATTTAATATTTCTTTTATATTCATTGCCGCCTTCGCCTTCTTGTTCCCTTCGGCGGTTTCCTTGTTTCCTCCAGCTTCCTGCAACAACAATAATACATGTTAATCCAAAAGAAGTGTCAAACAAAAAGACAAATTTGTTTCAAAACCCACTTTAAATATTACAAACATATTGGCATGCATTCCAGGGGACGTCCCATTGGATGAGGAGTAGAAAACAATTATTATCTACGTACCGTATTGAAGAATCCGTCGTAACCAGCAAGTCGAGTACAGGAGGCGAGCGCTTTCGATGTAAAGACATCATCTTCAGGCCGTCAAGAGAGTACTAAAGTTTGTCAGTCCGTCGTTCTGTTTATATAGTCTGGGTGAAAGGGAGGTAGGTAAAAGGATTAGAAAGGAAAGGGGACCACATAGTAACGAGACCACGTGGTGAAAGGTTGTTTGTCTGTCATGTCAAGTGAAAGGGAGAGATAAAACTAATCCTATTAGCTAATTGTACCTTCACCACCTGGTAACCACATGGTAACCACGTGGTGACCACGTGGTCTTCTATTCTAAATTATGAATATATTATAAACTAGCTTACATAACTAAATTATTGATAAAATGATTAACTTATATCTATATCTATTTCTAACTTTTTTTTTTTTTTTTTTTTTTTTTTTTTTTTTTAAATTTTTATTTTTGGTTAGTTGATTATTTTATTTATTGTTAGAGATTATGATATCCTAGGTCGTTTGGTTGTCTGGAAGTTAGTGGAGTCGTGAGGGTGCTGTTTGCGTTTGTAAGGAGATATGGTAGTGTGTTCTGTTCGTTGTCTTTTGTTGTTCAGGTTGTCAGTAAATCCGTCTGTGGGTGTTTTTCGTTTTTGAATGAGTTTGTCCAGTGGTTTGAATATAGTGTCTGAGGTAGTGTCAAGTAGGTTTTTGTTTATTATACGTCCGTCAAATTTACGTAGTTTGTATATTTCCATGTTTTCAAGTATGTTGAGTCGTCGTCCTTTCTGTTGTGGGTGGAGGAGTGTCATGCAGTTTTTTATGTCGGATAATTCATGTCCATGGTCGTATACGTGGTTTGCGTAGTTGGAGCGTCTAGTGTTGAGTCGAAAAGATCTGATGTGTTCGGTGTATCTTGTTTTTAAGTTGCGTCCTGTTTGTCCAATGTATGTGTGTTTACAGCTGCAAACCAGTTTGTAAACTCCACTTCTGTCGTATGTGTTTGTTTTGTCAATGCAAGTGTTCAGTTGGTTTTTCAGTGAGTTGTCAGTTTTGAATGTGGTCGAAAGTCCTTCCTTCTGGAAAAGGTTGGTGAGTTTATAGGTCTCTGGTCCAGTGTATGTGAAGATGCAGCGTTGGTTCGTGTTTGTGTCTCGTGGTTGTGGGTTCTTCTGTTTGTTATTGTATTGTCGGAGTAGTTTGTCTATGGTTTTGTTTGTGTATCCATTGCTTTGGGCAATAGAGTAGATTGTGTCTAGTTCTGTTTTGTAGTTTTGTTTAGTCAATGGTATGGTTTTGAGTCTGTGTATCATATGTCTGAAGGCAGCAAGTTTGTGTTGTTGAGGGTGGTTTGAGCTTGCGTGTATGGTGGTGTCTGTAGCTGTTGGTTTTCTGTAAATTGCGTATTGTAATTGATTGTCTGTTCGTATGATAGTGATGTCAAGGTAGTTTAGTGAGTTGTTCTGTTCTACTTCTACAGTGTAAGTGATGTTAGGGTGAATGTTGTTGAGGTCAGTAAGTATTTCGTTTGTGTTGTCTGTATCTATGACGCAAAGTATGTCATCGACATACCTTGAGTAATGTTTTATGTTGTGTTTGGTCATTAGTGTCTGTATATGTAAGTCCTCAAAGTGCTGTAGGAATGTTTCAGTGAGTAGTGAGGAAGTGGGATTACCCATTCCGAGTCCGTCTTGTGGTTTGTAAATGTCGTTGTTGAAGCGGAAGTAGTTCTGTTTGAGTATCGTCTGGGTGAGGTCGATTAGTTCGTTTATGTATGAGTCGTCGTACAGGTCAGAGAGTTTATCTCTCAGTATGTCTAGTGTTTGGTTAACTGGTATGGAAGGGTAGAGGTCTTTGATGTCGAATGATATGAGTTTAGTGTTTTCAGTTATGGGTACGTCTTGTAGTTTTGTTATGAGTTCGTTAGTGTTTCGGATTGTGTATGTGTAGGGTAGGTCTAACGTTTCTTTGAGTATAGCAGTAATGTGTTTTGCCAATTTGTATGCTGGGGCGGGAATGTAGTTGATGACAGGTCTGATGGGTATGTCAGTTTTGTGTATTTTTGGTTGAGCCCTAAGCATAGGAGGTTTGGGGTTCATGTTTGTAAATTTGAAGTGAGGTCCGTCGATGATGTTGGAGCACCGTTTGAGTGCTTTTTGTATGTCTTTTTGGTATGCGTCTGTCGGGTCTCTGTCAAGTTTGGTGCAATTGGTTTTGGTGATAAAGTTCATGGTTTTGTCAATGTAGTTCTGTTTGGTCATGATAACAGTTACGTTACCTTTGTCAGCTTTAGTCAGTATTAGTTCGTTGTTTTTCAGTTTGTTCCTAATTTGTTTAGTGGTCTTAATGTCGTCGGTTGAGTGGTCTTGTTGGTGTTTTATGATGTTGCTTTCGAGTACGTCGGCTATCTTGTGTCGTATGTGTTCCTGTCTGTCAGAAGGGAGAGTGGATATTGCTGCTTCAGAATCTATGATATGTGTTTCAATGGTTTTTTGTATGTCTTGGTGAGGTAGGTTGTGTTTGAGGCCCTTTTCCAGAAGTTGTGTTTGTTTGTTAGTGAAGGTAACATCAGTAAGGTTGATCAATCTATTGTGGAATTGTATGTTAGTGTGTGTTGGTTTTGTAGGTTTTTCAGTCAGTGTTTCTAGTTTTCGGTTCATTTTTTCGTATTTAGCAGTCATAAGTTGTTGTATTTTGTCATGTAAGTACTGTTGGTAACTAACTAAGTGTTGGTGTATGTCAAGTTTAGTCATGATGTCGGCAACTTCTAGGTGAAGTTTGTAGAGTTCTGTGTTGAGTTTGTCTTTCTTAATATATAAGTTTCTAATTTCGTTCTTAACCCATAATTTCTGTGCTACAGATTTAGTCTTGCGAGCTGAGGTAGTTCGCGCGTTGATGTTAACATTAGCATAATTAGGAGTAATATTATTATCTAGGCATCGTTTGTTGAACTTAATATTAGCAATAGTGTTGTGAAGTTGGATAGTCTTGTTATTCAGTCTAGTTAAAAGTACCTTAGCCTGACTGGCTGTGTCTGGTATTAAATGAATGGGGTTAGTTCCGCTAGTTATAAGAATACAATTATTATCTACGTACCGTATTGGAGAATCCGTCGTAACCAGCAAGTCGAGTACAGGAGGCGAGCGCTTTCGATGTAAAGACATCATCTTCAGGCCGTCGAGAGAGTACTAAAGTTTGTCAGTCCGTCGTTCTGTTTATATAGTACTCTCTCGACGGCCTGAAGATGATGTCTTTACATCGAAAGCGCTCGCCTCCTGTACTCGACTTGCTGGTTACGACGGATTCTCCAATACGGTACGTAGATAATAATTGTATTCTTATAACTAGCGGAACTAACCCCATTCATTTAATACGAGGAGTAGAAAGTTCAATCCAACCGATTAGCGATGAAACTTGAATTTGTATTAATCTTTTCACTGCACAAACCGCTTCACCCAATTTAATATGCAAAAAAATATGCTAATGACTCCCTCTTAATAGTAAACTCATCAATAATAATTATTGATGTGTTAAAACCTAAAGTTGTAAAGAATTCTACAGTTACTGTAGAATTCTTTACAACTTTAGGTTTTAAATAATCTAAATTGACAGGAATTTTCGACCTGAGGTTTCTACTCATGAGCAGTTGTGAGGGTGAATGATCAAGTCCAGCAACAGGAGAATTTCTATAGTTAAGAAGATATAAGCTGAAGTCTTGCTGTTCAAAATCACATTTACGAAGCATTGTTTTAGTTATTCCTACAGCTTTTTCAACGAGTCCATTGCTTTGGGAATAGTGAGGACTGATTGTTTTAATTTCAAATTTCCATTGGGACGCAAACTCCTTAAATTCATAGGATCCAAAAGGGTTGTTGTCAGCAATTATGAGACTCGGGATTCCAAAACGAGCGAACATGGGTTTAAGAGCTTCAATTACAGAGGAACTCGTTTTACTTTTTAATAATTCTACTTCCAACCATCTAGAATAATAGTCGATTTCATAATAGTCGATTGGAAATCAGATTCCCTATGGGAGTGTAGGTTCGAGTCCTACCGACTGCGCCATGTTTCAGGTTTTATAATAAATTAAAATGCTCGGAAAATATTTTAGAAAATCATTTAAGTTGAATTAGGGTCAGGTGGGGTAATTGGGAACAAAATTAGTAGGTTTCACCTTCTCATTACCACTGTGACCTTGTGAAGCATGTAAAAACTTGTTTTTGTGCATACACTTGTCAATACACATTTCATTGAACTTTCCTACATGGCAAAAATGGAAATCGGTTATTTAGATGGTCTTATTTTTTGCGTTCACAATTACCCCAAAGATTCCCAATTCCCCCATAGGTTAGGGGGTAATTGGGAATGGCTAAATGGTCACCTGTATCTATTAAATGAGTCCAAACCGCCATTGACAATGATTTCTGAAGTATGTTATGCCTCTAATCCACTTTGAGCGCTCTAGCGCCTCGTTCACATTTACCCCAAGTTATGTTCTCAATTACCCCAATTCATGCGGTCATCAAGACGTTGCCACATAAATTTTACTTCAAAATCGGGAAATTATGGCCCACTTTTACGAGGACCAAAAAGTGTGACAATAATATTAAACTGAATAGGTAGGTATTTACTGAACATGAAAAAGGAACTTGAAATAAATTATCGAGCAAGAAAAAATGAGATCCTTATAAGAGTAAAATATTCTGGAGATCACGAAATCAACACTTCACATTACGAACTGACCATAATAACGTTATTTTTCCTTCACACTGACGCGACCATTGAAATTGTACAGTTCTTTTCTACCTTCTTTAATGCAGGATGGGGTAGGCAGAACAGCTTTTACTTGCTCAATGTTGACTGAAAATTTGTCTTGTTCAATCAAAGCAAACTTTGATTTAGATCCATCACTACTTTTTAGACCAGTAACCTCCAACTCTTCAGCTGTTACTGCATCCACCCTACAAGCATAGGAGAAATGCGTTTTTTTCCTGGAACCTCCTGTTATATCCACAAGCACGTACATGGATGGGGATATCTTGGTAGCAGTTGGATCCAAGTAGGTAACCTCTATGAGTTCTTCATTCTCCATATTCTCCTGAAACGCATCTAGAAAAAAGTAAAGTAGTAAAGTAAGCAACCATTTCAGGTTGAATTTTCGTCCGACTGCCATTCTTGGCGTCGCGGACGTCATCAGCTGTCTCCCTAAGGGGAGATCAGAATTTGTTCTGATGATTTCGCTCATGGCTTCCCAAACATCACCGCCCTGGGTTGGAACGAGAGATTGCCGATCGTCTAATAGACAGAAAACTTTCTGCGACGACCAGACCCGAACGCGCGTCCCCGCTAGACGGTTCGCATCCTATCACCGCAGTCCGGTACACTGTCCACTAGACCACCGACGCCCCCAGAAACGCATCTAGATCATCATCGCTTTCGTCTTCGTAGTTGATTATCTCTTCAGTCTCTTCCTCACCTTCAGTTTCGCTGCTATTAGTCTTCTGTGTTTTGTGTCTGTTGCCTGGTACTCTGATTTTCTTGACTGGCTCTTTGGCTTTTTTAGTAGTTCCCCTCTTGGTCGATTTTTTACTCTCAGCTTCTTCGAGTCGTTTCAACACATCTTCAGAGGTTAAAACTTCCCCATAGGTGTGGTGTTTCAGTCGAGTCCCTCCTTTTTTTATGGGGCTTACACATGAGGTTGAGGCTGCAGTATTCCTGGTGATACTTTTAGAAAAGATGTCAGTTAAGTCAATAGTTTTTGTTCCAGAGCTTCCACTGGCCTCATTCAATTCGTCATCTTGTTTCTTCATGCTCAAATCCAAAACGCCAACTGTATTGAAGTCATCACATTCATCTGTGGGAAAGATTTCGCCACAGAAATAAGGAATGTTGCTAGGATTTTCTGTTTCTTCAAACATTGGTAATGATGGGTTATTGATCCTCCCCCGCGTATTTTCAGCGATTTTTTGTCGTTTCTTGAAGCGATCAAGATCAACAGGGTCGAATAGGTCTTTGGGAATTTTGTCCTGGTCAAAAGGGAAGAGTCCAGTAGACGAAAATCCACTTACAACGTTTGTGTCAGGAATAGAACGCCAGACTTTCCCCAGAAGTTCAGAAAACTGATCTTTTCTTAACCGACTTGGACCTTTCCCCATTTGAGTTTTCCCGTGGTCAACAAGAACTTTTTCCCAAGCGTTCTTGAGAGGACCAAAGACTGTTTTGTCCAAAGGCTGTAGGCGGTCAGTTAGATGGCTGGGAAATTTCACTAACTGTACTTTATTCTCTATAGCTAGCTTGATGATTCTCACACTTATGTGACTTGCATGACCATCATAAAGTAGCACAGCTGTTTCACCTTCCAGTTCATTAGTTTCACGAGTTTTTTTAACGTGTGGGATGAACATTCTTGAAAACCACTGAAAAAAGCATGTTTCCTCCATCCATCCATTTGAAGTTGCAGCGTACATTGTGCCTGGGTACGATTTATCGGAGACCCAACGAGGTTGCACCGAGAGACCTTTGAAAACAAGGAGGGAGACAGTCCCCATTAGCTGCAACGCAGGCAAGCACTGTGGTTGATTCTCGCCCTGATCCATCTGACACTCTATTAAGGGCTTGACCTTTGGCACCAATTGCTCTCAGACGAGATGGATTAGATGGAAAGCCACTCTCATCAGCATTGAACACCAAACATGCAGTAACGTCTCTTACAGAATGTTCATCATACAACGACTTCAATGATGAGAAGAAATCGTACAAGAAATTCGCTCAAAACGATCCCTGGCTTGTTTTCTAGCCTTTTGCAGGTGTTCGGGTTTTTTTAGGGAAATCTTGGGGTTGCGACCCATGAATGATTGATACCAATCCTCTCCCGGTTTCCCATCAACGAATCTTGTACTCATTCCAGTGGCTTTGATGTACTCCTGCACAAGTTCTTTAACTTCTTTTTTATCACAAGGATAACCCATTTTTGCCCTTGCTATCAAGCACTGCACGAGAGTTTCTTCAACCTCTTTCGGCAAATCAGTAGGTCTTCCTGCCCCTAATTTATCAATATTAGTTTTCCTACCTTTGATGCGGTTGAAAAGGACCGTTTTAGGAACACTGTACTGCTCAGCTGCTGCGAGGTACGTCAAGTTACCGTTGAGAATGTCATGAACAGCATGGGTGACATCGTCAACCGTGTAGGAGGGCGGTGCCGTCTTTCTAACATATGTCCTTGGCATCCTGTTGGCCACTGCAACAGTCAATTTACCAAATAACTTCATTACGTTGGCCAAAACAATGTTTTGGAAGAGTTAAAATGAGAAAAAAGAAGTTTGAAATTCTGTTCCCAATTACCCCAGAAGCAAAAATCTCAGGGGTAATTGAGAATGTCCTCATACAGGGTGGTAGAAACCTTATTGAGCCAAAACCACCCTAAATACTATTACTTCATACAATAAGCAACAATGATTGATCACTGACAACTCTTACCTGTGAAATCTGTAGTCACCAGGAGCTTGAGAAAACAGAGATGAAACTTCGATTTTCAGAAAAAATGGTACACAGTTTGATAACCTCATCATAGGACAATCAGCTGATGCCGAGAAAATGCGGGAACACGTTCTCCCTCTTCGTAGTGATATTAACCTTCAAGTTTCATGCCACTTTGGTTTCCTGAACCCACAAGTGAGCGCTAATGGCGCTTATTCCCATTTACCCATGATTCCCAATTACCCCACCTGACCCTACGTCTTCAGAAAACAATAAATTCCACGCGTCGATTGGAGAGGCAAGATTTTTGGCATTTGATTGTGGACCCAGTCTTCCTGACACAATATTTCGCTTGCTAGGTCTCCCTTTGGCGGATGGTGGTTCTTTATGCCAAGCATACCCATTTTTGCCCAGCAAAACATTCAATTTACGTGGTACCTTTGGCGGAATTTCGCTGTTTTCGGGAGATGGAACCGAGACTTCTTGCATTGAAATATTCCCAGAAGATGACAGCGCAGGAACCTCGACTTCTTCCATAGAAATATCCCGAGGAGATGATGGTTCAGGCTCCAGAGTAACGTCATCCGCCTCGTCTTCTGTTGGCACAAATTCTTCTTCTTCCACATGATCACTTTCTTCATCTGAGCCATCACCCCCAAAGAACTCCTCTTCCTCCAACTCCTGTAGAACACGGCTGAACTCCTCTGGCTCGGTAAATATCTTTTTGTGGGACATTACAACTAGAAAAAAATTAATTGAGGAAAAAACACAATCAGGATGTTAGCAGAAGGAAAGCTGCAATCATGAAAAAAGTGGGCAATAACTCACCGGTGGGGTGGCACACACCCCAGTCACTAGAAACGTACGTGTCACTCGCGTGCCAAACGTAAACTGAAGATGACAAGGGTCTCCACAGGTAGAAAAAGGTTGAACAAGAATATAGAGGGGGGGAAGAGGGAAGGCAGCCCAGGATAAGGTATCAAAACAGAGCTCTGAAGAATCTCTGGGGTGTGGCACACCCCACCGGTGCATTCCAGGACTGAAAAGAGCTGGCCATAGGAAAGCGTGAGGCAGTATCCAGCTAGGGATAGCGTGCTTACGTATGGGAAGCCTTTTACTTCGAGGTCCGGGTAGAGTGCTGTGATGTTATATGGAATATCGTCGCTTAAGTTCTGACACCACCTAACCCACATTTCCTAAATTTTATAGGAGACACAAAAAACTGTTTATTTCTGAAACCACAACGTTTTTCATCCAAAACGGGTAATTTTTTAAAATTTTGGTGCCCCCCGAGTATATTTCAACAAAGTTTAAGCTAAAATGATTTAAATTACAAAAAATGTGTGGGTTAAGTAGTATTGCCTTGAGGTTTTCTGGGTTAGATGGTGCTACTAGGTATTTTCCGGGAGAAAACCTATTTTTGTTGAACATCCTAAATTATTTTTCATAGAAGAAAGGTGAAAATAAGTACCTACTTAAATGAAAATAAATAAGACCTAGGTAGGTCCAGCAAGAAGGTTGAAGAAGTAGTGTAGTGGGGCAACCAATATTGTTTTCAGTTCTTTATTTTCAATAAAATTCAGTCATTTTCTTTAATTAAAAATTATGTAGAAGTACATCTTGGTTACTTCCTTGTTGAAGTCTGATAGTCCTTCAGCTCCATGTTCACAACCATACTTATTTTTTCAGCCTTTTTGTTTCAACACTACACAATAAATTTTTATTCTTGTTAGGAATCTCAAGAACAATTGTTGTCCCTAGAAAAAACGTAAACTTAAGAACCTGATAACTAAAAACTGCACATTAGAACGAAATATTTTTATCCAAATAATTCAAACATAAAGCTTGGTCACTTCGAAATTAGGAACTCAAAACTCCAGTGCTGTATTGCACGATCATTTCAGTCGTCATTGTTGTCATCCTTTTTCCTCTTCTGCCCCTGATTTTTCTTCGATGCTCAGTTCTCTTAACGACGGCTGACTGCCTCGTGTTGAAGGCTATCGTAAAATGAATGCGTATCTTGAGGTACGAATTGTTTCAACGATTGCAAGTCCTGAAATTTGTCCTTTGGAATCGTTTGACGACCAGTGAATAGATCAGGGAAATCCAGGGAGAACAACACAGCCTTCGGCCTGATCGGAAGTTCTCTGTAGTCGTCGGTGAAATTAAGCTTGTAGTAAATTTTTCACCTGAGGGCGCCTCAGTTATGGTCAGCGCCTCCAGGTGGGCTGCTGCCTTCCCGGCCTCACCTGCGTTTCTACTAAGTAGAAAGACAAGACAAGTCTTGTCTTGTCTACTACTTGTCTTGTCTTGTATACTACAAGTCTTGTAGTGTCTATGGTTCTAGAAATCGATGTTGTTCAATGAATAAATATACAATGGGAAGAAAGTAACATAGTATAAAAGTCCTAAAACTGTACAAGAGTAAAATTTAAAACTCATGATCTTAAATGAATAGAAATGAGTACTTGAGTAAGATCATTCGAAAGTCAAGTACTTTAAACAAAATGAAATGAACGAATACTACTTTCTCTACTACTTTCTCTAGTATGAGCAAGGCCTACTGCTCTTCGCAAATTTTTTTCCTAAAATTTTGAAATCATTGCACACGTTCAGCTACATTATCTTTGAAAATTCGCTGATAATAATATAAATAAAATATAAATCAAGTCTCGCGCAAATGGCTTCTGTTCATCCACTTTTTCATTTTCGTCATTATTCAATTTCAATCATGCATTGAAATATAATTAAAAAAATATAAAATAGGTACTCACTATTCTCTTGTATTTCATCCATACCCACGACTTCGACACTTCTCGGGGCCAACCGACCAGTGTCGCTGTCAATGGCATCAACAATTTCGACGTCCACACCCAGGCTATCCAGCTCGGCATCTTCATCTGCAATCTGGGCACTTGGCCCGCCCCCTGTTTTGAAACGTTCCCGTTTCTCAGCACTAAGCTGCGCCTTCCTCCTTGCTTTCACATTCTCCCAAAGTCTTTTTAATTGAACAACACTTCTCTGAAACATGCAACAAGGTACAATCAACAGTAGTAACACAACGGCACCTACCAGTAGCTGGTGGTCTGTTGTAGGAGGTATGCAAATTTCCGATGACTTATCTAGAACCGCTCTGGTTGGTGGTTGATTGATAAGCAATCTAGTTAGATAGAAGAATATTGGTATGCATTATTTCTGGAGATAGGGTGGGTGGACCAGTAGTTGAACACTCAACGAGTTTTCTGCGGAATTTTCAACTTTGATAATTCATTCCCGCTCCCCTAATGCAGATATTTCCATTTTCTTGGTCCCATACCTTTCTCATGGATGTCGAGTTCTTATTAAAGAACAGACCGAACACCTGAATGTGTTCAACTATCTGAAAAATAAGATTTTGTGGAGGCAAGCCCATTTTACCCAGTAGATGAACACTGCTGCCCTTGAGATGAACAGTAAAAACCCAGTAGTTGAACGGGATAAATGAGGCCCTCAAAAAAAATTTAAAATTGTTTTATTTAATACAGGAACGTGTTTTTCTGGTTTCAAACCCATTCGTAACATAATAATTAGGACCATGGTTGTTTAAATTTTCACAGCCACAAATTTCAGTACACTACAATGTAAAAATACCCGTTATAACTTAAATTAAACACAAACTTCGTTTGAAAGGCACAACGGTGACTAGTAGGTACCTAATACCTACCTAGGTAGGTACCTAAGGTTTTTTATTTTTAAGAATGGGTAGGTAAGTTAAGTGGGAACTAGGTATTATAGGTCACATTACTTTCACTTTTTGCTCTTCCTTTGCACTTTTTTTAACTGTTTATCTTTTGCCTTTTGTTCTCTCGCCAACTTCCTCTCTTCCTTCTCTTTTTCTTTCTGTTCTTTGGCTTTCCTTTTTGCTTCTTGAATTTGTATCCATTCTGTAGTTGTTATGCAACCAACTATTTTTTGCACTGTTGGCTGTGCACTGTTGCTTGTAGGAGCTATGCTTGTAATGTTATTGTAGTTAAAATGTTTTTTCCAAGCATCGGACAGCATCGGGGCATCCTTTTGAATGTTTGGTTCACTGTCAGCTTCAACTGGTGCTGGTGATGCTGTTGCTTCAGGCTGGTGAGAAGGGTCTGCTGCTGGTGCTTCAGGCATGTCAGAAGGGTTTGCTGCTGGTGCTGTTGCTTCAAGCTGGTCAGAAAGGTCTGAATGTTGTGACGTCACCGTGGATTGGGGGGTACCGTCCAGGGATAGGGGTGCGTGACGTCACAACATTCCGAAATTTTGAAGAATCATAGAAAAAGATCAACCTACTCAACCAAAAAGAGTACGGTTGGTGCCAAAATTATTCTCAGGATGAGGTCTACTTTCGAAAAACCATGCGCACACCCCATTTGCCAATTTTACTACCTACGTGAATGGTATTCCTGTTCCATCATAACACACGTTTTCAAAATTATAATTTATCAGTCTGTGCAGGACAGTCAAATGCAGAAAATCTCAATTTTCTTGAAATCACATGGTTGTGGATTGGGTCCGAATTGCTTATCTACGTCCAAATATGAAAATGTTTCAACTTATAAAAATGCTATACCAAATTAGACTATTTTTGAACTTACGGTTTCCACTGTCAGAGTCTTAGGTTGATGGGCGACCCACAGCCTTCTCCTTTCCCATCAGCTCCAGCAACTTCAACTCCGAGTCTTGTAACTCAATGATCTGAGTCAGAGGACCTCCCCCAGTGCCCTTTATAAGCCGCTTCTCATCCGTGAGATCACGCCGCAACTTCTTTTTTAGGTTGTTATACTTCTCCCGGAGAGAATTTGAGGTTCGAGCTTGGGTTGAGGCGTTGGCATTAAATTCAGCCTCAACCTCTTCCCAAGCTCTTTTTTTATCCTTGGCCCCTACCATATCACTTTTGTGGCACTCCAGTATGCCCTTCTTCCTCTCTACTAGCATAATCAGCAATTCTTCCTCTTGCAGGGAGAAATTTGGAGCTTTCACTTTTTTTTGTGAAGTTTTACTCATTGTAAGAAGAAACAGGGAGAAACTTTAAAGAACTCAGAATGTCAGAACTTTTCAACAGGACGCACGCAACACAAAACTCGGGTGAACCGCGAAAAAGTAGATACAACTGCAGGTTATGTAGGTGACAGTGTTGCCAAAATCGTGATTTGCATGTCAGAAATCCATGGTGATGTAACCATGGAAGAAGGATAGGGCTATCTTACTTCCATGGTGAGGAACGCCGAACTTCAGAGCGTCGGGTATCCATGGCAACCTTGAAGTTCACCATGGTTAAACGAATAATCGATTCTATCAAGGTAACCTTACCCCCAAAAGTTTTTTTGAACGCTCTTTGCTTCAACCCTGGGGTTACGTAACTATCAAGGGTAACCATGGAGTTACGTAACTATCAAGGTTACAGATTTTTTTTGAACCGGGCCTTAGGCGCTACATGGGTCGACAAAATGTAGGATTCATCTAAAAAAATTATTGGGCGTCCTTCTTCTCTGTATCTAGTAATAGCCTTCAAGTACGAAATTCTTTTGTGCCTTATATCATGCTTTTCAACCAACAGTTTTCTGTTGTTCCGTGTCTTTCGCCATGTAAATCCAAGATCTTTCAGAATTACTTTCAAGCTTGACTTACCCCCTTCAAAATTTATATTCTCTCTAAGCTCTTCAAGAAGCAATCGAACCGTTGGTAATTTTTTGTGGTTATTGTGGAAATTATGAACCACGTCCCTTACCACGCATTTGTCAAAGTCATCAAGGCCTGTGACTCGTTTCCGCGGGGTACGCTTTTTGTTGGGGGTTGAAAAACTTGCCTCTCCGTCTTCACGATCGTTCATGCGTCGGTACTCGCCAACCACTCTGCTTACACTTTTTTCTGAAACTCCAGTGGCTGCTGCTGATCGAGCGCGAGCCTGACCAATGGGGATGACACAAGTCTTGTTCTCCGCCTCTTCTTTCATGAAATTGTAAACATTAGCAACGATTTCTCTACTCTGACTGTGCAAAACTTTGCCTCCTACTTTCGACTTAAAGTTGTCACCCATACTGTCCGATAGCTAACCGATGAAGGCACTTCAGGAAAGAATAACACACAACTGAGTCTACCAAAGAATTCCATAAATACTCAAAAGTGAAAGGTACTTCCCCTTCCTCTGCCATACCCAACAGTCGTGAAAGACACTAATCCAAACAACTATTCATAACGAACTGATATACAGATGAGTCATGCACGTTTGCCCTTTGACTGGACTAAGGGAGCGCTCATCGTTTTCGGGAAGTGGTCGATGTTTTCAGAAAGGACGGATTCAACACCCTCCCGTCCATCGATGGAGGGTGAGGAGGCATGGGACTTGCTATAACGGCCGATCTGTACCTATCTGACAGATAGGTGTATCTGACAGATACAACGCGACTAAAGCCTCGGTTTCCTAGGAATGCGGTGCCAGTTTTTGACGCCCGTCACTGTACGTTCGGACGGCCTGGTGGGGGTGAAGGTAGCGGTACGAGGCTAATTCCAGAAGGGAGGGTCCCTGGAAGTTGGAGATAGTTCAGTAAAAAGCGAAAATAGTGGATTAACCCTTGCAGTCATCAGAGAACTCAACATGTCTTATCCGTACCAATAATTTGACGACCACTGACAGCAAAAAAGGTTCAAGAGTGCTTCGGAAGCTTTTTTTAAATAATAATAATTGGCATGCCCTAACCTCCTACAGTTTGTAAATAGGTCTGTAATTAGCACTCACGGGCGAGGGGTCATCATGGGCAGCAAAAATTCCATGAGTGGCATCAGGGGCCATTTCCCTGAGAGGTTTGCCCCTGACCGAGTTGGTTTCTTCTTCCATTCTTTGCTGAAGCGATCACGCAACGTTTTCCAACGTGTTCTAGCAGTTTCGACTGGAACACAGAAACTTCGATGAGAGCTTTCATTCATTACCACGCTCACATACTTAGATGAAGTGAATGAAAGTGTTCAATCATGCATCAATAGATACCTCAAACGATAAAGTAAACAAACAAAGAGAGAAATAATGGTAGGTAGGAAGTGAAAATCAACTCACCGTCGACCTGTAGCTCACTCGCGATTTCCTCCCACAATCTTCTTACTTTCTCCGAGTTTTTGTGTTCTTTCGACAATGGATTCCAAATCACTTCTCTACCACGCACTAAATCAATCAACATCTCGTTGAAATTCATTGTCATGAAAAACGGACGACAAGCAGAAGCAGAGGGACGAGAGACGACGCGAAAATAATGCAACTTCTACTGTGGTTATAACACTGCGCATGCGCGAGGGGCGACGGAACCGCCGGAAGCGGTATGGGCGGTATGAAATTTTCTACCGCCGATTCCGTCTGCCCGTGGGACCAATCTGCTGTCTAATGAGGATAAATTCGTCGAATATTTTCGTTTGAGCCCAGTGCTCTTCGACTATGTCCTGAAATTTATTAAGGATGATATAACTTCAACGCCATACAACAGAAACCTGACTCCTATATCTCCTGAGCAGAAACTCTGCTTATTTCTGAGGTAATGATCACTATTATATTCAGTACCTATTGTGTATTATTCATTACAGTAAAAAAGGTATGATTAACCCAGTCTGAACTGACGTCCTTCTGGAAGGACGGCGACCATTGTCGCAGATTTTCACTCGTGGGCGTTGTTCATGTTAATTCCCATAAATTGTAGCATAGTCTCATAAATGTTGACATCTAAACTAAGGGAGCAAAGGTCATTTGGTTCCTGTTTTTCATTCTCATCAGCTGTTTTTGCGGTTAAAAGATCCGATCCATGCACGATGAGTGAACCTCCTGATTTTTATGACATCTAAACTAAGGGAGCAAAGGTCATTTGGTTCCTGTTTTTCATTCTCATCAGCTGTTTTTGCGGTTAAAAGATCCGATCCATGCACGATGAGTGAACCTCCTGATTTTTATGTTGATGGGCAAGTACTGCTTCAATTTTACTTCTCAAAAACCACTGAAATTCATTGTTATAAGGTTCTAGTAACTTAATATATCCAATTTAATCGTTTACCTGTGCTCATGAGATTTCAACGGTTCAGGAAACAGGCGATCCTTCTGGGAGGACGTCAGTCCTATGTGTACTCACTTCGGTTCCTACGGTCTTCTTTCGGATGTTTATGAATTGCTACCTAATATTGATTATTATTTCGTACTACCAATTGCTTGTATTTTAAATAAATATAAATATAAATTTTGGTGTGGAGGTTCATCACCTGGTTACATACATACTACATACATGGTGCGAACCTTGCCAGAAAAATATGCTTTCTTTGGATCGGGTTACGGAGTTGTCATGACCTATGCAGATCAGCTGCCTGAGGATTTTCCCTATAAGCTGTATTTGGACCACTTTTTTACGAGCTGTGACTTGCTGAGAGATCTGGAAGAAATATTTGCGCTACTGGAACAATGAGAATAAATAGACTTGACAAGGCTTGACCACTGCAAGATAGACATGCTCTAAAGAAGGAATACAGTGGAACGTATGTCTTCTGCGGTGATAAGACTCAAAACATTATGCTTTTGTCCTGGAATGACAGCATCTTTACCCTTGCAACGAATTTTGATTCAGTGGAACCTAACAATGCTGCAGCAAGATTTTCACTCCAGCTAAATAAAACGATCTCCATTGAACAATCTCATCTCATCTCAGATTATAATGAGTCCATGGGAGGAATCGATCGTGCCGATCAATACATATCTCTGTACAAGACCTCAATCACAGGAAAAAAATGGCACTTTCCCATTACAGCTCATGTTATTGACGTTGCTGTACAAAATGCCTGGCAGCTATGTAAATATGGAACAATGGACCACCTAGCTTTTTGCAAAAGGATCTCATCAACTATGATGAAGTCTAAAGGCCGTCCATCCAAATTTGAGAAGATTGACAGCAGATTTGATAAAATCAAAAAGGCAGGAAAACACTGGAAGAGGCAGACAACTAAGCTGCAGAAATTGCAATAGAAAAGGAACCACAAAATTTTTGAATTGTGAGATCCCTCTTCACGTGTCTTCTTTTTTTATATTATTATTATCACACGAAATTATAATATTACAAAATGTATAGATACACTGTTTCTAATAACAAAATGCATGTGTCATCAACATGCATTGTGTTTGTATAACCAGTTGAAATACAATGTATTATTCTTGTTATTTGATAAAAATGTTTATACAAAAAAAAGGATATTCCATTCTCCCAAAATTGTCTATTATCCTAATTATCATACATATAATATTTATATGTAATTTTGTATAATTTTTTCTGGTCCTATTTGAAAACTAAAGTAAATTTTGCGAAGAAACGGCGACTTCGTTCTAATTCTGTGACCCGTCTATTGGTGTGTGCACATAAGACTGACGTCCTTCTGGAAGGACGGGCTTCTGTGACGTCACTAAATGATCAAGATGGAAATGAATATTTTTCTCTAGTTCAGAGAGGTCCTTAGAAAGGGAAATTGTGGTTAAAATGTATAAATTTCGATTTTAGAAATTCAGTCTTATCTGGGTTAAGCAACGAAAGAGTTCCTCCTACTTATAACTGAATTTTATTAATAAAAAAGGTTCATTGAATTACGAGTATATAGAATGAATATGTAGGTACAATGGATATTTACAAATTTACATAACTCGGCTGCTCAGAGGATACCCTAGAGAAATGAGCCACTTCTGCTGAGCCAACCAATTGTCCAACCTCCATCCTAATTCTGGCTTGCTCTGGTGGAGGCAACTTCTTCACACTTTTTGCCATGGACGAGAAGAACAAATCATTCTCGTCCATCTCATTAGGGCTTGAGTTTTTCGCAGCAATCTGCTTCAAAATCTGCATCCTTTCCTCCGACAAAGACGTCTTCCGTTGTTTTTTAGGCTGAGGTATAGAAAGTGGTGATCTTCCTCCTTCGGAGGTATCATCTGAGCCTGAACTGGACGGATTGCCTGAAAGGGAAGCCATCCGTTTTCTCGGCTGAAGTACGACGGGCAGAGAACCTCCTCCTTCAGAGGGCTCTTCAGCAGCTGAACTAAAGTGGTTTTCCAAGTCTTGTATAGGATTGATCTCGTCGGAGTCGGTGCAATCAGTTTGGGAGTCCATGGGGCCCTCAACGTTGGTCATCGTGCTGAAATTAAAATTTATTTTACAATAGAAACATAATATTCTTACGTAGGTATACTTATCTTCGATGATGACTGTTACTGACTGAACAAATACTGTGATAAATGTTACGTATTTCACCAGTCAACATACCTTCTCTTTGAAGAGGGAATACTGTCCAAAAATGACAGCAGGTCGGATCGTTTTTTGGCCAGTTCTCCACCAGATCCAGTACCTGGTTTTCCTCTACGCCTCAAGTAGTAATCTCTCACATAGGCCCATCTTTTACTGCATTCTTCCCCTGCAATCAGTACCAACTTTTTAAGAAATTGACCGTTTTGTTTTTGGTCAGTTTTTATTATTTTCATTCTTTTCCAGATTTTTGGCAGCCGGAGAATCATTCAGGTCACTCACGTTCCAGTTTCGCATAAGCCATTCCTGGATAAGCTCCATCGTAAAACAAGTTGTTAAGAGTATAGTCTAACGAATGTTGACAATAGCTCTACCATCTCCGACAGAGCAGTCGCTAAAGAAAAACGCGACCAACTTTTTATTGTCCTGGCAGTTTCCAAATTGTGTGGGTGCGATGGATGGCAAGCACGTGAGGTGCAAAGCTCCAAAAAACTCTGGGTCACTATACTTCAATTACAAGGAATTTTGCTCGATTGTGATGCTGGCTTTGGTCGATGCCAATCGTAAGTTTATTGCCGTGGAAGTTGGCTCCTACGGCAGAGAAGGAGATGCGGGGATATTCCGAAAAAGCAAATTTGGGCAACTGATCTTGGAGAATAAATTCAACATACCACCCCCGCAAGCTCTTCCCGGAACGCAGGAGGTCGTACCACACGTGATTCTTAGAGATGCAGCTTTTGCTCTGCACGAAAATTTAATGAAGTCCCTTTCACGCTCAATATCTTCATCCCGAACATCTTCATCTGTATCTGTTTCTTCACCAAACGAGCCCTCTCCTTCATCATTATCATCATCTTGGAGCATGCTGACTATTTCTTCATCATTCTCGTTTTCCAGTGAATACGTCCTACGATCCATGTTACGTCTGAAAAACAAATTACACTCAATATTAGTCGCGGCGATCTGAGAGCTCACAGAAAATTTACATACATTAGTCGCGGCGATCTGAAAGATTACAGTAGGTAATACCATCAATATTGTAACTTTTACACAAAAAATAGGCAATGCAAAACGCTACAACCGATGTAATAATATGAATGAAAAAAAGAAAAGTTTATTATGAACTAAGGAAAACTTAAGGTATGTCCGCACTTGCGCGCTTTTGCTTTCAACTTTCGTCTTGCGTCTTGCCTCCTGCCTCTTTCAACTTTGACGCATGCCTCTTGACGTATGCATGAAAGGCAAGCAATTTCTGTCCGCATTTGATCAACTCGTTGAGTTGAACTGACGCAAGGTTTGGCGTCTCGTCAGTCCTCAGCAGCCACCTCAAGATGGAGTCCTCAGACGCGTTGTCCCTACTTTTTTTAAGTTCTACCTTTTTAGTGTTGCGACATAGAAAACGGAAAGAAATAGGAAGAAAGAAGAAATCCCCGTGGGTTTCGGACTTCTTGAAAACGCGTGATTATAAGATCCTGAAACAAGTGAATACAGATGATTTGTTATTCAAAAACTTGGCTTGAATTCCTTAATCTGGGAAAAAACCCCTATTCTTCGTTTCTATGTTCAGTTCTTCTTGATACCAACCTACTTAATACATACATTTTTTCACGATAGCTGTAAAATCAATTTAATGGAATACCTACTTAATTATTAAATTCTTTATTCGTAATTTTTATTTATAATTTTTTGTACTTACCTCATCACTTGTACAGTCGCCCGGCTGAGTTTCTTCCGATTCCTTTGTCTCCCTTGGAGTGATTGAGTCCAGGATAAATAGGAGGGGCTTATATCCGAACCACGGCGAAACATAGATATCGTCAGTCCCGGAACCTGTTTTTTTCTTTGTTACTTTAGCGTGTTCTTTTGAAAAATAAGACCTCAAGCTCTTTATCTTATTTTTCACGGCTTTGGAGTCCAGTTTGTATTTAGCCTCCAAAACGGCTGAAGCGTCAATCCGCGAGGTTTTATTCGTGTATAACTTGTTCTTTACGTCCCACAACACCGGTAATTGTCGGTAATCTTCAATAAATTGCAAAGTTTCCCTGGCATCAGTCATCGTGAAAAAGAATTAAACACAACGGAGACGGAAAAATGAACACGAGACGCACAATGAAACGAAAAGATCTCCGACCCGTGCGGTTCGGCTTGCGCTGCCCCTTGCCCTTCGTTCAACACTTCCATTCAACTCGGAAGACGCATGCGCCTTGGTCTTCATCCCGTGCGTCAGCGCCTTGCGCTACGACGCATGCCTCTGACGAACGAAAGTTGCACAAGTGCGGACATACCTTTACGATGTTAGTCGCGGTGATCTCTCAGAACGAATTCGCCACAGAGCACCAATGATCGACGACACGCGGGTTGGGACAACACTAAACCCTTCCCCTGCATCCATCAGGAAGCTACTGGGAAGGACAGCGCAGGGCTGCCAACTTTCACTGTGGGAGAACAAAAAATACCATCGCGCGCTCTGTCAGATCCCGCGACTACTGAAGGGTTAAGGTGTTCGTCGTATTCGTGCTTTTTTTCCTTCCGACCGGAATTTTCATGAACAGTGCATAGTTCACACATGTCTTTCTTAGGGATGAAGAAAGATATATTGAATTCATTGAAAACTACGAAAAACGTTGTTCGTTTGGCGTAGGGTGCTCCTTCTGAGCGCTTCTTGACGTAATCTCTGATTTGTGCGATGGTTCTCCCTCCTTCGATATATTCTCTGTCTGACTGTGCCCGAAGATAATGGGACTCGATTCTTGGTATGGAGTTGATGTGATTTCGAATATCGTCTTTGACAGTTTCTGGGAGTTTTTGGTGCTTCCCGTGTTTTCCACGATTATCCCCTTCAAGAACTCCATGAGCAATTTTTTTTTCTGACAGTCGCAATAGTCGTTGTGGAGACATCAAGAGTCGCCATGAAAAATTGTCTGCACACACGGATTTGTTTGTCGTTAATTGTGAAAAAGTATGCTACATTACAACTCCGGGCGTCTTCATTTTTTGACTGAGTTCTGTTGACCTCCTTGATGCACCGGCTGATGAAATCTTGCTGCCTGTTGACATCCCCCAAACTCCAGTATTTACGAAAAATGTGGAAACGCGACTCGTCTTCAATTTTCTTGGAACATTTATACTGGCGTTGTTCACCACAGCCTGGCCTCATTTCTCTTCTGTCAACTATCTTATTCGAAAATTTTGATTGGTATTTTTTCCCAACATTGAGTCGTTCCTTGGCGATGTTACGCTTCCATTTAGCCGGGTTAGCCTTCCTCTTGCGGGTTTTGGCCTTGGCTGTGATTCCGGTAGCCGATTCATCGAATTCATCCGATGAAATTTCGTCATCACCACTGAATGAGTAGTTGGGATCGGCTACAGAGTCATCACCATCGTCCATCGTCATTTCCGCGCTATGATAGTTTTGTTTGTCGGGGATAGGGAATTTCAACCGCAAATTAACAATATCTTGATCTTTGATTGTGTTGAAAAATGTGCCGTGTTTGTGAAGATAAGGTAGCCAGATTTTCTCATCTTCGTACTGGCTGGCTTCAGAAGGAAGTTTAATTTTTTCTGGATTCCCCTGGATGTTTTTGGATATAAATGGACTCTGCAACCCAGCCAGATTTGAACCCAAGGATTTCATTATGCGAGCGCCTCGGGAATCCATCATACATATGATGCAAATACACAATCATTCAATTCCGAATCATGTACAAACTCACAAACCAACTATTGGAAACACTGTCACAACTATGTTAAGGCCGGGAAGTCTTCCAGGAAACACAATCACATCGCGAGAAAGAAGGGGAAATAGTCCGAGAAACACAATAATATCACAGAGGGAAGTGGACAGGTTCAAGGTTAATGCTGGACTGAAGGATGTTACAGTGTTTTGCGAATGTAACTCGCACATCCCCTCTCCTCAAAACTGTAACTACTGCCGCCTCGAGGCCAACTACTGAACTATGCTTGGAGCCCTATTCCACGAACAAACTAGACACTTTTCTGGGTTGAATGCCGTCACAAACCGAAAAAAGGCAATTTTTGAGATGTGACAGTATTCCATGATGGGTGCGATTTCTCTTGTAGCAATTTCTGCCCCTCAGCTGTTTTCTCCTTCCTCTGGGTTCAGTGGAGAGTGGCTGTAACCTGGAGAAATGTTTTTCCACGATCGTATCGTGGGCTGGCTGTACCACCCTGGAGGGGGTCGGGGTAGGGATTTGGCCACACAGGTGGTCTACGATAGCCAAGCGGAAGGAATGAAGGTCCAGCTTCGAGGATGTCACAGAAAACCTTTGGTACAAAAAATAGGCGTTCAGCAACATCAGTTTGATGATGTGAAGGCCAAATTTTTTGTACCACTTGATCGATCTATGGGGTGAAGTATAATAGGCAAGGTGTTGATCGATAAGGTCGATCCCACCCATGCACTTATTATACTCCACCACCGATTGAGGTTTTCTGGAAAATCCCCTGACCTATGACAAGGTGGAGGGCCCCCTAACGGGAACTTGGCAGACCTCCACCTTGCCATCTGGCGCCACCGTAGTAAGAGGCGCTTAACAGACTGGTTGCGCCGGCTCCCTTACCCTTTCAAAGGGATGATACCTTTGTTGGGTTCACCAGAGGGCGCCTCAGTTGTGGTCAGCGCCTCCAGGTGGGCTGCTGCCTCCCCAGCCTCATCTGCGTTTCTGCTTGTAGTGTCTATGGTTCTAGAAATCGATCATGTTTAATCAATGAATATACAATGGAAAGAAAGTAACATAGTATAAAACTCCTAAAACTGGACAAGAGTAAAATTTAAAACTCATGATCTTAACCCTTTCAATACGGCTAAAAATTCGGTTGGTGATGCTCCATTACCGGGAGCTAGTATTTCTCCTCCAGGTGATTATTAAGAGGAAATAACTTTTCAGGCTGGTAGGCTGACGGTCTTGGAGACGCATAAACAACCCCATGGCAAGCAAATTACAAGAATGTTGATTTTATGAGCTTCATTGATGGGACAGCATATGTTCCACCGTAAACCTAGCGCACCTGAAATCCGGGACTGGGTATGTCCCAGCCGTAATTCTAGAGCCAACAAAGGTGGGACAGCACCTGTCCCGCTGCTACTTCTGTTGATCGGTAACTCTCACATTCACAAATTTACAGCTATTAATGGGTCTCTAATTTTCAAGATGAAAATGGAGCTAAAATTTGAAATTTTCAGGTGACAAATAGTTCGAAATTTCTTATTGTCTCAAATAGACGCAATTTTCGTGATGTTAAAACTTCATGGAAATACTTTATTCAGAATAAATATTTACGAAAAATAATAGGAACGTTTGGAGGTAACTCCTGAAAAGCAATATTCTTGAATGCTCTAAAGTTTGAAAAGTATAAAACTGAGGATAAAATTGAGGAGAAGGGAACTATAGTCTGATTTTCTTCATGGTGTGGTATGACCGGAAGCAGTTCTTACATAGGGCAACTCTACAAGACGTGCAAAGCATTTTCGAGCGTGATTCTTTTTTCTTCATCGTACACCAGGCGCATCTTCTTCTAGTTTTTCCTTCTTCAGGAAAATGTTCACCAACATTTTTGAGTCTCGCAGCTTTTTTCGACGAGTGCGATGCCGAGTGTCTACCCACTTCACAATCGAGACTTTATGTTTATTGTCCACAACTTCCTCGTATGACCCTCTGCCTCTTTTGAGTAACTGCTTGTCATTTTCAAGTGTCTTTTCTGCTAGTGCAAGTCGGTTTGACCTCAAGGTCCCAATCGATAAGATGCCAAGCTCCTCTCTCAAATAACTTATTAGTTCGGGGGAGCTGAAAAAATTGTCGAAAAATACGGCAGAGAGAGGGGGGTCAGAGATTGTTTTGCATAGGCTGAGGACACATTTCGTGGAGAAATTCATTTGTTTTTCTTTTTCGGTGAATGTGATATGGTTGAAAGAGCTGTCTCCACCATAAATAAAAAAGTCGTAAATGAATCCAGATGTCCCGCTTCTTGCATACACCTTGAAGCCCCACTTCGTAGGCTTTTTGGGCATATATTGTTTTCGTGCTCCGGCCTTCTTGCCCTTGTATGGTATCATCATTTCATCGACTGCGAACTTCCGATCAAGGCCTTCAACAGTCAAAAACTTCTGGCTTCATCAACAGTTTCCAAACTGTAATTCGCATAAGGACGTCCCCCTACTTTGTTCAGGTACTCTCTACCCATGATGTGTGATCGTCTGTAACATCGTAATTTAGTTAATAATGAGTAAAGAAGACAAAAACCACAAACAATCGGTAGACATATCTCACCCCAGCAATTGCCAACTTTTTGTTTTAATTCTATTACGTGGGAACGAGTCGTCCCACAAAGACAATCTTCCTCCTGCACTTACTCAGATGATATAAGAACACTAACATCAACTTACCAAGCGTACACGACAACTCGAAATTGGATTTCCTCTGAAGGTTTTGCCACTTTTCCGAGAGGTCAACAAAAGTATGAAAAATGGAAATCACCACAAAACGTAAACAAATCCGTTCAAGAAGGTTTCTTCGGCACCGCGCGCTACTGGCACGATCTTCCCATCTGGGAAAAATAGGCGGAACCCTCTAATTACTACATTGGCCGCTAGGTAGCGCTATGATGTGAAAAAGCTGAGTTGGACTCATCACCCCGGTGGCCGCATCTCACCTCATTTTACTGGTACCACCGTACCAGTAAATACAAAACTGTAAATTCTCAAATATGAGAAAGCTTCATCAATCTGAGAATGAAAATAAAATAGAATCACATTTCCTTGGTGGCAGTCTCCTGGGGCAAGTTTCATCAGTCTTCAATTTCAGGTAAACAGTCTTGGCACTCCCTTTGCAATTTTTCATGTAGCTTACAAATGGGTTTGTTGCAACTATCGCAGGAATGAAACGTTTTCCTGTCATTGGTGCATAAGTGGCATCTCTTCCTCGTTGATGGTTGGCCCTGGCGTGGAATAAGAACAGCTACTACCGGTTCTGAAACTCCCAGAACAGCTCTTATTTCAGCTCGTAGACTTTTTGGGTAGCCGTGGGTTGTCCATCCTCTTTTTTCATTTGGGGCTCTGCCAACGAGAATGCCAAGGATTTTAGAAAGTCAGCTCTGGTGGATTGTGTTGCTGCGTCGTTATTGTGCTGATGCAGTATGAAGGCGTTTATTCCAGCTGCATCAAGCACCCCAAAAAAGTAGCGCATTGACCATCTTCTGGAACCTCTTTTAGTTGAATATGTGTGGCACAACTTGTCAAAAACATCAGCACCCCCTTTCGTCATGGTATAAAATTCAACGATATCAGGTTTTCCTGAGTCTGGGTTCTCAGTTCCAGTATCGTGCATCGATGACAGTAGAACCACGTTTTTGGTTTTCTTCTGGTTACACGACACAAGAGTTTTATCAGGCTGATAGAGGAATCGTGATGTTCCCAGAGTACTCCTGTGGTTGCAATGAGAGATGGAGGAATTTCTCGTTTGTTTTTTCGCAGGCTCCCAACCATTGTGAGCTTGCGTTGACTGAGCTCTTCACAAAGTTCTATAGATGAGAACCAGTTATCACTGGTAACGTTGCGGTTCGTTCCCTTGATGGAGTCGGTCAACTGAAGTACTTACTGGGTTGGTAAAAGCAAACCGTGGCGGTTTTCAGTGTCTTTCCCTATGTTTGGGATACCTCCGCAACATGACAGCATGAACATGATGGCAGCACCTACGAGCTTTGCAAGTACAAGATTCTGCGAATTTGCCATCGCGAGTGAACAATTTCACAACGTGTGTCTCTTTCGTTCCACTGATTACAAAACCACCATGCTCAGGAAGTAATAAGTAAAGTAACGACCACCCAACACTATTTGTTTAGCCAAATTGTCTAACGAGTACGGTATACGGGGTTCTTGATCAACCTTGGGGAATTTGAATTTATCTTGCCAAATTTGTGGCATTTGTGACACATCGACGGGTTTACTTTTTGGCATCTCAGCGTAAGCCTCGTTAATTTCGAGTCCAAATTCTTCATACACTGGTTTCAGCGAATAATCACCATGACACCGCACAATCATCTCAAAATTTCTGTGCAAAAACTCAAATCAAGATTGAACAAAGAGAGAACCAGGGATTGGAGTAGTACTTCTTGATTATCTAGCAACCTTTCAAGTAGAGCATTAGCAGATTCAGAAGGATTAATCATTATTCCAGATTGAGGAGTGTAGACGCCAAGTTCCTCCAGAACCCATTTAGCATTATTTTTTACATCTCTTTTCAAGTGTTGGTTGAAATATTGGAGAAATGGAGCGCTCCATTGACTGCTCATCTTCTCTAGTTTATTGGTCTGTTCTGACTCGGAGTTACTATCTAGTAAATCCCACACATGGCTTACGTAAACTTTGACGTCATCGGGAGTATTGTTCAAGCTCTTCAAAACTCAGTTCTTCTCGTCTTGCTGTATGTGATTCCTATAAACAACATTACTCATCGTTGGTATAGCTTGTCGAATGCCCTTTCTAATAGAACTCTCACGGTCAATCACAATGATTCGGTTCTTCATATCCCAATCTTTTGTTCATTGAGAACTCAGAAAAAAACTAAATAAAAAAAAGTAAATTTTTATAAAAACTTCAACAACACATCCTCCAGTAGAAAAAAGTACTTAATTTCAAATCACAGCACCTATCAATTAGTTACATATTGCGGTATCTTACTTGTAACAATCTTATGCTTAAAGAGAATTGCTTGTACGAGTAGTTCTGTCGTGGTAGAAGGAAATGGTTTCAGCGTACAGCAGACATGATCCAATTAAGGGGGTTCGGTAGTAAAAAATGTTCAAAAATTTCATTTTTCAGATTTAAAAAAAATATTATTCTAAACATTATCCCCGACATTTTGGCATATAAAACTTTCATGTTTGAGTCAGGAAATGTCCTGCAATCGTTGCCTGAAGTTGAGTATCTCCGAACCGCTTTTCAGTACCAGTGGAGTTACTCTGCTATTGCTTGTTCAACATTTGCACAAGCCATTTTTTCCACTTTTGTGTGCTTATGGAAGTTGCTGTGAAGCACATTATTCATGTAGCAATAAAAAAAATTCTAAACCCTAAAATTTTGAATTTTAGACTTTTTGCAAGGCTTACGAGTTTTTCCTAAATACCAAATTTTCTAAAAGGAAAGAAAAAATAAATTACATATTATAAATCACATTTATTGTTATTTACCAATGGTGAAGATAAAATATGTAATAACATCAAAATAAATTTATCAAAATGCACCAGCACTGTAGGAAGGTCCATCTTTTTCAGCCTCTTGTAGGCGCTCCTGAAAAGTTTTTTTTTTTGCCGGCTCTTCTGTCTCGCTGTTTTGGCCACAGCAGTAAGGGCAACATCAGCTCTTTTTATTCTTTTTTTCGTCTGCTCTCTGTAAGATTTTCAAGCAGCTCAGCCCAGGCTGTATACCCATTTCACCAAGTATCAGCAAGTGGCTTACATTTCTATCGTTGAACTCGGGTATTGCGCAGAAAACCCCTGCTTCCAATGTTGGGAGAGTCACGAAGACAGATTTTGGTAACTTCGTCCAGATTGAATGATTTATACTCTCATTTGGGTTTTGGGTTTTTCCATGGAGGAGGCATTTTGCAAGGAGAGTTGAATTTGAAAGGCGCCGGAACAACTCCCTCGCCTTTTCCATAATTTCAGGATCGATATGAAAGTGCTTCTGAGTTTTATGATCATACGTGTCAGGGTTTTTCTTGTACTTTGCACCACGTTTTACTACGTATGAATTTCTTGCAAAAATAAATGTGTTATAAATAACCACACGAAGTTTATAATTCCACTGTGACGAGGAACTCTGCATAAGAAAGGAACTGATATAAACAAAACTCTTGAAGGCTCATTGAGCTCTTTGAATTTATTTCTATTATTCTTACTTATCTCGTGACCTCTATTACCTGCATCGTGTCTCCGTCCGTCAAATGGACCAAGAAGATTGATGAGACCATCTGGAGTCACTGTAGATTGAAATTTGAGGCAGTGATACATTCTATGCCCATGGCTTACCTACGTAAACTTTGACGTCATCGGGAGTATTGTTCAAGCTCTTCAAAACTCAGTTCATCACGTCTTGCTGTATGTGATTCCAATAAACAAGATTACGCATCTCAGCGTAAGCCTCGTTAATTTTGAGTCCAAATTCTTCATACACTGGTTTTAGCGAATAATCACCATGACACCGCACAATCATCTCTAAATTTCTGTGCAAAAACTCAAATCAAGATTGAACAAAGAGAGAACCAGGGATTGGAGTAGTACTTCATGATTATCTAGCAACCTTTTAAGTAGAGCATTAGCAGATTCAGAAGGATTAATCGTTATTCCAGATTGAGGAGTGTAGACGCCAAGTTCCTCCAGAACCCATTTAGCATTATTTTTTACATCTCTTTTCAAGTGTTGGTTGAAATATTGGAGAAATGGAGCGCTCCATTGACTGCTCATCTTCTCTAGTTTATTGGTCTGTTCTGACTCGGAGTTACTATCTAGTAAATCCCACACATGGCTTACATAAACTTTGACGTCATCGGGAGTATTGTATTTTTTTTATTTATTTCTATTATTCTTACTTATCTTGTGACTTTATTACCTGCATCGTGTCTCCGTCCGTCAAATGGGCCAAGTAGATTGATGAGACCATCTGGAGTCACTGTTGATTGAAATTTGAGGCAGTGATACATTCTATGCCCATGGCTTACGTAAACTTTGACGTCATCGGGAGTATTGTTCAAGCTCTTCAAAACCCAGTTCTTCACGTCTTGCTGTATGTGATTCCAACAAACAAGATTACGCATCGTTGGGATAGCGTGTCGGATGCCCTTTCTAATAAAACTCTCTCGGTCAGTCACAATGATTCGGTTCTTCATATCCCAACCTTGTTCATTGAGAACTCTGAAAACACTTTCAGTAAATTTGTATAAAAACTTCAACAACACATCCTCCAGTAGAAAAAAATACTTAATTTCAAATCACAGCACCTATCAATTAGTTACATATTGCGGTATCTTACTTGTAACAATCTTATGCTTAACCTTCATGCGTTCGCGCCAACATGAGTCACACCGGCGCTCGCATAGCTGTCAGTTGACCGCCCACGTTTTTTTAAATGATTGTCATGCTGGTTTCTCTAATTTCCATTGCAGTGAATACAAAGGAACTAGGATGCAACTCAAAAACCACATTTTCCATTAAAAAAATTCTTCATTATTCAAAATAACATTGCCATTAACATAAAAATAAACTCTTGCCATCGAAAAACCGCGATTGGCTTCAATAGGCCACGTGGAAAATACTATTATTTTCCTTCAAATTTTGTTTGTGTGTGGAAAAACTAGATTATTTATTTCAATCAAACTAGATAATAAGGAACTAGAATCAAAATACAAAATACAAAATTATAACTTGATGACGAGTTTGATACGTAATTTGTGGATTTTCGGTCGCCCAGATTCGAAAATTCCACCTGTTCAAAACACCGTTGTTTGTGAATTTGGCCTCAAGTCAATGTCCGAGTCACTGTCGTGATCAGTCACCTCGATGTTCTCAGGCTCGTAGTCTGGGTCATCAGAATCATCAGCATCCATGGGTGCAAAAATCGGGTCTCCTCCTTCTTCTTCATCACTTTCCATTTCTGCTAGCACCTGAGCTATCTCCTCAGTCGTTCTGTAAAGTTTTTCCCTGAACAAAAAATGAAAAAGGTTATTAGTTTTTTTGGGTGAAAGAAGAAGAGGGCGAGAGAGGCAAGGTAGGCAAATGAAGTCGCAACACTGCAGGAAAAATTACATTTTACTAGATAAGTAGGTATCTATTTATTTCTGAATAAAATTGATTTTAGTTTACTAAACGAAATTATAATTTACTTACATTTTACGATGTCGATGAAAATATTTCGTCAGAAGTCGCGCGGCAGACATGATCCAATTAATGAGAATCGCCTGTACTCCTGTAGTGGTAGAAGGAAATGGTTTCAGCGTACTGCATACATGATCGGTCTAAAGAGAATCGCTTGTACGTCTTTCGTGCTAGTAGAAAATGGTTTCAGCATCAAATCAGAAATCGGATTTGCAGCATTTCCGTACAGCTCATACCAATTTGCAATAATGGAATAATCAATCAATAAATTCGGTTCCCCTGATAATGGAAAACATGTAAATTGAATATGTATTAACGAATATAAATGAATATTTTACTTTAATAATCGTTAATGGAGGATTTAACATCTTTCTCTTAACTTTCTGACATAGTTTGGTATTCTTCCTGCCAGTAAGGCCACTAATTAAAGTGCGAGAAACTAATATAAACAAAACACTTGAAGGCTTATTGAGCTCTTTGAATTTATTTCTATTATTCTTATTTATCTTTTGACTTTATTACCTGCATCGTGTCTCCGTCCGTCAAATGGGCCAAGTAGATTGAAGACCATCTGGAGTCACTGTACATTGAAATTTGAGGCAGTGATACATTCTATGCCCCGAATAATGAACTTCTTTGTTAACTGAAGGCCTGCAAAAGTGTCGAGCTGTTCTGTCAACAGTTTTTTAAGCAATCATGCAAGTTTAAATGTAGATTTATAGTCGCCTTAATAAATTTGCCGCGCCTTCGCAGAGTCGCCCTGATAATGGAAATCGCACTCCATGTAGGTGTGGCCTTTGACTAGAAATTTTTTATTATAGTCACTCGTTTCTCCACGCTTAAATGAAGTAACGCATTCGCAAGAACTGCGTTGCGGTTTTGGTAACCACAACCATCCGAGAAGATTATGACGGTTTTCGCTGAGCCCTTCAGTAGTTCACAAATGTAATCAATCAGAAAAGAGGCAAACGATGATGTGCTAAGCGTCGATTCAGATTCATAAAACCAATAATTCATGGCATCATGGTTTACCAAATTGTATTCTGTGAAGTTGTGCATAGTTAATTTAAGTTTAAAGTAGGCGCTGCTTGCTCTTATGTGAGGCATAGTTTGCACAGCCATCATGTCGCAGCACAGCGTGTAGCTATGTCCATTTATGCTAGCGATCTTGTCTAGTTCCTTCTCTTTTTGAGCCCGATCTTTCAATTCACGATGCTTCTCATAGCTCTCGCCCGAAACTGCTATACCATTTTCATGGTTGAAACACAAATCACACCTATCTTTTTTCGGTTTGTCAGAGCTATATACAGAGCATATAGGACATTTTCCGTTCTTGCAGAGCTGTCTCTACCTTCTAGTTCACGTACCCCAGCATCAATACTCTCAAGAGAGTCACTAAGCCTACCAATTCTTGAGGAAACTCCTCTTAGATACTTGACCTCTTGAGCCAGGTCTATATATCCCTTCATCAGGGGTCTGATTAGATTATTGATCAGTTTCCCCAATTTGTCCGTTGCCTGTACAAAGGGGCCTGTACAAACCCAATGTTGTTGGGGTTTGTGCCCCACATATCCCATGCTTGCTTGAAGAAGATCAGTTCTTCTTCCATAGTTTCCATGTTGAGGAGTTTGGTACCTACCAGCTTTTCTCCTGGGCCAGCCTTTTTGCGGGGTCTCAATTTGGTCTTTTCCTTCCGCTGTTCTCTAGGGACTACCCCACCTGCAGCGCCCACGGGAGTTCTCGCCTCCCTGACCATGTCACCGCCCCCTTCAGACTCTTCCAGTGCCTCTCTTTCGGATTTTTCTTCTCCTTCACGATCTGTAGGGTCTGATGCCCCCATCATCCTGACAGACTGAGTTTCCCGGGCCTTGGCCCATCTTTTTACCTTGTCCTCATTTCCTAGATCGCATACCGCCTCAATCAACTTCATGTGGAGGGGATCGATCAGTGAATGTCTTTGCACAACCGGAGGGGCCATTTTTTCGCTGAATGGTTTAGCTGGCTTGCCCAGCACTGTCCCTTTTACTGGGATGTCTCCCTGGTGTGGTTTGTCCCAATCAATTATTATGTTTAGCAGGTCCTTATCATCTGTCACCGTTGCCCAACTTCTCTCTGAATCAGTTGATGGTTCCCTGCTTGGGCAAGAAGCCCTCCCACAGCTGGCTGGCACCACTCTGCGGTGAAGAAAGGTGAGGTTAGTGACCTTTTCAGGTCAGTTGAACCACGATTCTTCGCCCGTATATTCAGGCCCCATCCACAAAGGCCTCTCCTTGTAGCCAATTGGAGCCCTATATGGCTGAGGTTTGCCTTTGGAAGAGAACTACTTGAAACTACACTCTTCTTCAAAGCTGCTGCATGGTTGGGAAGAGACTGACTTTTCAGCAGGGTTTCCCCCACTTATTCCAGGTCCTCCCAGAGATCCAGTGTGTCCTGACTTTTTCCACTGTTCGTTTGCTTGTCTGGAGCCTCTTGGTCTTCTTTCCTCCTCGTCTCGCTTATTCTCGCAATCCTGGTGGTACTGTTTCAGCTGGTTTAACGATTTGGCCAGATTGTTTTGGCCCTTTCGCTCGTCCTGCTCAGCATCCAAGCGCCTATGCTCTGCCCGTATCTCTTTGATTGATGGCCCTTGTTTCTTGGTGAATTTGTTTAGACTTGGAGGATATAAAACTCCAGTCAACGATTCGACAGCGAACTTGATTGAGATGCCTACTGCCCCCCATCCCCCCCAACCACTAGAGCCGCCGGACTACCGTTTGTGATGGCGTCGGCAGCAAATCCAAAGATACGAGGGCTGTGCAAAAAGTAAGGTTCCCTGGGCTGAAAAAAATAGTAGACAGCGTTTGATCAACTTTTTTATTTTTTTCAGATTCTACAGGGTTTTTTTAAACTATTTTTCCACATACCCCCACATTTCCCATTTTTTTTTTTTTTTTTTTTCATTTTCCACATTTCTTTCAATGCATTTTGTAAACTGCGGCACGAGCTTTCGCAGACCTTCCTCGTAGCTGGGCGTGCCCACCTCCCGTAGGAATATCTCAACCACTGTCTTCAGCTGCGCGAGTTATGATAAAGAGGTCGGTCTTGACTTTTTTTAAAAGAACTTTATTTGAAAGCTCACTATGACAATGATTATATGTACAACTGATATAAGAACTGTAAACTTGTAGTTGAGCAAGACTGGGATAGACTGCACGTCTCGAAATGAAGCGATAGAGTGCGCAGTTCATCCTGTTCCTTTGAGGTTTATATACTACCTCTGTTTACAATAGAAGTCATAAATATCCTTCCCAGGCAAGCAACACATTAGGGCTCGTAAATATCTCTTAGGTGGACAATGCATTAGTTTCAAAAGGGAAGTATTTCAATAGGTTACATAACTCCTCCCTCCTTTAGAGTGAAGCATCCTCGCAAGCTTGAGAGAAAGAAAAAGGTTAAAAATTATTGAGAAAAATCAACAGGTGGTGCTGTGGGAATGATTCTGAGTGGAATTGCGATCTCCTGATCGTTTTGACGAATTGGTATGTGAGTTTTTTGACGTTTATAAATCTACAACAGAAAAATTATTAATAAAATAAGAAATAATCCCATTAATATATATGAGATGTAAGGTATAGTATGGGAAACATCTTCCAGTACTTCAAGAGGTTCCATTTTAATATTAATCTTATGCAATTGTGCAAAAGATATTGGTAATTGTTTTGATCGAGGTGCTTCATCTAATAACAATTGAAGAGGTTTGCTCTCAAAATATTCATAAGTTTGAGTTACATTTAAGATTTTTTCATCAGGATTTAGTTTTAATAGAGCGGTTTTCGTCTTAGGGTGAATTATTATCTTTTCCTTTAATTATAGTAATAGTCGATACATTAAAAAGTAATTATTGATCAATAATTTTAACATATGTAAACATAGATGTGAAAGAAAGTTAATAATTTTAGAAAGTTCATAATTTACACAATGTTCAATTTTATCTTGAAATAAGTCATTAATACAAACATCCGTAACCATTTTTCCTTTTTTACAATAATAATTATTTAATAATAATATACAATTATTGCCTTCATATAGGTTTACATCCTTAATAATATGTGTTGGATGTACATAATAATATTATGTACATCAGAATGCGTAAGGACCCTTTCTGCATGACGCGATGTACATATTATGTACATCGCGTCATGCAGAAAGGGTCCTTACGCATTTTTTTCTGTTTTGAGATAATGAAAAAAAACTGTTTACCCCCAACAAATTCAGTGCTATTTCAATGACATTTTTACTAGGCATTCCTCAAGATAACCATTGTTAGAAACCGAAGTGCTTTTTTTAAAAAAATGTTTAGTTTGTACGTAAAAAATACTAACAGGTGTCGGAATAAGGTCCCTTTCTGCATGAACCAGCCGTGGTGGTTCCAAATAACACACAACCGAGTTTTAAACACTTTTTATTGAACAAATTGAGTCACAAAATGTGACACACACGACCTTGTTGGTATTATTATAATTTTTTTACAACTAAAACTTTTAAGATTATTACTATTTTTACACAACGATATTGTCGGTATTATTTTTTTCCTTTCCAGTATCCTGGTCACTGTTCATTTTCTGGTTCATCCTCTTGACTGGTTGAGTAGGTCGGCCAGGTGATTAGGGAAACAAAGAAAGGACGATACTTTTCGGGAATGTAGGGTTGTAGCTTTGCTACATCATCAACCTTGGCTTGCTTCATGGGAACCTTCCCACTAGGATAAGCTTTTGCTGTTGGAAGATCCAGTATCGTTGCCTTCCTCAATGCGAATGTGTGATGAACTAGCCCATCGATAAAATTTCTGGCTTTAATCGGAACACGGAATCGTTGCATGACAGTTAATGTGGTGGATACCAGGACACACAGACATATTATTTCAGTTTGTTTTATTTACTCGAACCAGTTAAGTTTTTTTGTTAGAGATTTATCGACATATAAACAGGTACTATAAAAATGTTAGGTAAATGTCAATTGCCTGTAATCAGCATCGGAAGCCGGTGTTAATAATAAAATAAAAACACCTCGTTATTTGATGCGGTGACCTAGAATGAATTAACCTATCCTACTATTTCAATTTTGAAGAGTAAGAACAATGTTTTTTGTTTCAACTGGGTGAAATAAGAATAAAATGTGACAACTCCGTTTAAAATTCGCACATTTAATTCCGAGTCTGAACAATGTTCAATAATAACAAACCGGGAAACACAAAAAAAAATAATGTAAGTGAACAGTTCCCTACAGATGTTGAATTTAATGAAAATTCTAACAGAAATACGTAACAATACAAACTTTCATATTTTACAATGAATTTTGAAAAATTATCATTTTTTGACATGATATTGAGATTCCAAACTGTAAAGGTGTTGCTGTCGACCTGTTTTGACCCCATACTTTAATTTCAACGTCCCCCAAAAAGTAAGTATACGACGCCTACCAGAGAAAAAAAGAGACATTAAAACATTTTATCATCAAACACTGGCTTATTTGGGCATCATGGTTAATTTATAGGTATCTATTGTTACTTCCTACCAACAACCATAGGTACGTCAAGACTGGTCTTGTCTATTACTATATAGTAATGCAATAAAATTATAAATTAATAATATAAATTATATTATAATATTATTTATTATTTAATATATTATTATTATATAGTAATACAATAAAAATATAAATTAATAATATTATTTATTATTTATTATATAATTATAGAAAATAAATAATAATAATTATCATTATAATTTTTAATTTAACAATAATAATATAATAATATATAACAATAATATCTGTGCTTGTTGGGGGAAGGGGGTTAAGTCCAAAATCGTTGTTTTGAGATATTTGCAATTTAAAGTTTGGAATTCTCTCATAAATCCTACGTACTATAAAATTAATTTTTTAGGTGCTATTTATATTCGCTATCTATGACTATAACTACCAACGGCCTATTTTTTCATTTTTAGGAGCTGCTTCATTACCTAATCTCTACTTTATATCTGACAGTACATGAAAGTACGGACTTGGCCCACTTTACCCAAACGAATCCTGGACCTGACTCCCTTTACGCGTTTGTGATGCACGCTGGGAAATGTTACCCCTACATTGTTATTTATAACTATAGTGTAAAAGGAGTGGAATAAGTCATCATTTTTAATAATTAGAATTTTAATAACTTTAATTATTAAAGTATTAATACAAATTAAAAAACAGTATGAATTATTAGTATCAGGTACTTATTTAACCATTACAATATTTGAAGGAGAATACCTTTTAAATAAAAAAAGTCCCTAGTCATTCGTCTTCATCATCTGTTTCCGGGAATACGTCGTCCATGTCCTTCGTTGGTAAGTCTTCATAGAACTGATGGAAAACAGGCGATATGAATTGCATCAAATCCGCTAAATCCTTTTTCTTTTCTGCTGAAATAACACATGGTTTGTTATACCTTTGATTCGGTGACAACCTTGCGTTTCTTCCTCTCCTTTTGAAGCTGACGGATTGAAAAGGTTCTTCAGTGCTGAGAGAAGTTTTGAATAGCAGAACACCTGGCTTGTTCTTCTCGTACCTCAACCACCTCACGTTTTTCCAAAGGAAATCATTTCCATCGTTGTCCTTCTTGTGATATTGTAGCTGGGTTCTTAGCAGATGCGCAAAATCGAAGAAGTTTTTTTGTTCCATCTCAAACACACTAAAAGGTTGTTTTTTTCCAGTTTGCCTTATCAATTGGGCCCAATCATGAGGGTGTTCAATGGGACCTTTAAAAGCTTTCTTCTTTCGTTCAATTAGACTGTGGGAAGAATCACATTCCATGTGTGTATGGCCTGGGACTAGAAACTTATGTTCAATCACTTCAAGATAAGGAGAATTTTGCAGGGCCACCCAACACATCACAGCAATGTGGGTGTTCTTATTCTGCCCAGGACAGCTATCAGAATACATAACCAACTTTTTTATATCTGGCTTCAGGTCTTTCATAAACTGATATAGGCAAGATGCTATTTCATTAGCTCCTCTGGCTGCCATAGCCTCGTGCCATAAGTAACAATAGGTTTGTTTTTCATCGCAATCAAAAACAGTAAGATTAAAAGTCCACAATGTCCTTTTATAAAATGATACCGAGTTTTTCAGTAGTGGCGTCGGAAGGCATTGCTGGAGATCAAACGTTATGGTTTTTATTGAAATATCCTCCTTAGAAAATTCCTTATCAATTTGTTTGCTTTTGTAAGCCTTATCTGCCAATTTTTGGTGCGATTCCAAATTCAAAATGATATCTCCTTTTTCAGCTTCAGATGCAAATTTGATTGCCAATCTCATTCTATCACATGTTGCACAGGTATCGACTGACGGTTTTTTAATAGATAGGTAAATTCAGTTTGCGGAACTCCTCCCAAAAAACGTGATAGGAAGCCACAGCATCGTTTGTCTCCATTTTTTCTTTGTTATACATCTCATGAAGGGCCGTCACCGTGAAATGAGGAGGTAAAAAGCGTTTGGAGCAATCTCTTCTAGAATAATGGCTCTCGTATGAAGGTATTTTACCAAGAAATTCACGGATTGCCAACCTGACATCATAATACGAGTACTTTTGATTTTTTGGCTGCGAACCTCTCATGTCATGTTGTATAATACCAGTGGACGCTGCTTTTTTCTTTTGGATTACAGTCTCAACAAACTTCTTAGTTTCGCCAAATATTAGTAGAAAACATGACTTGCACACAACCTTTCTTGTCCCTTTAAACGTGACGTGGTAAACAACTGTTACAAGTTTTGGGCATCGATTCCCTTTTCGAATTCTTGATCGGTCCGGTTCTTTTAGTTCCAATAAGCTTGAAATGTACTGGGCTCTTAGATTATGATGTCGCATATCCCAATAGTTCTTGAAGAGCAACTCTCTCATGTCTTCTGTTATGAAATTTGAACACTTATTCCGGCAGGAACCCAACTCTTTGGAAATTCTTTTTGTGATTATTTTTCCTTTGCTTGAGATATATTCTTTCCCAGAATTTTTCATTTGTTTACGCAAAGCTCTTACTTTCCTCGATTCTCCTTTCAATCCACGTTTTCTTACTGTCCCTCTTTTTGTAAGTTGATTAATCCGTTGTCTGTTATCCGAATCTTCTGAATCACTAGTAGTGTACACAAGAGGTTGAGGTCGGTTTCGTTTAAATTTTTTCCGCATCACAGGACTTCCTTCCGAACTGCAAGATGATGCACGACGCCTATTCAGGGCATAAAAACGCGACTTTTTTTCGGGAAGATTTTCTCGATAAAGGAGCTTCGTCTTCACAGCTTGAAGATGTTGTAAGTAAATCGTGATCACAACCAATAAAATGCTCGTCCTTGACAGAGTCGTCAGAGTCCAAAAATTGTTCTAAAATTTGCATTTCTTCAGAAACAGAAGGAGGAGGACTTGAGCCTGCAACAAAATAGATAAAACTACCTGTATTACAGCTATCCATGTACCTTATGTTTCTTTTTCCCATTTCATAATGGAAAATGATCCCAAACGAATCTAAAATAGGTATAAAGTTAGAAGGGGTAAACATAAATGAAGTTAAAAGAGTTAAAAAAAAGAAGTAGGTACCTATGTAGGTAGGTACTTACAAAGTGATCCTTCCGTATTTTCTCGATCAAGGGGTTGCCGAACCATATCCAACAACAGTTGAGCACGAGAAATTTTGTTTTTATACATAATTTATTCACGATCACAGAGAGCAACTGCACAGTGTAGTCCGTCAAATTACTACTGTAAAGCGGCCCATAGACGATCAACTTGGTTGACAACCTGGGTTGTCAACACGATGTTGAGGTTTACCATAGACGGTATACCAGGTTGTCAACCTGGGTTGTCAACCTCAGTTCCTTCCTAGGCTTCCTACGTGTACCTTGTTGTTTTGACATTTTATGTCTTTGCTCTGGCACATAACTCGAAAACCGTTACCAAAATTCGTTACCAAATAATTGTGTTTTTTCTGATGATTTTCACGTACAACCAATCGTTCCTAGGGAAAACTAACTTCCTCATTTTCCACCCCACAAAAATCGTTCACCACTCATTGGAAAGCTCTCAATTTATTAATCATGGTACACGGTCCCTAATATGAATGCACCTGTACGGAAAGCTGAATTATGCGCGTTTACTAACATACGAGTATGATGTGAGCAACAAATGAGATGTCAACATGATCGTGAGAGGAAAATAGGTATCTTCATCCAACAGATCCCTTTAAAGCGTTACGGAGGCAGGGTCAATGGAGAATGCTGAAGGCGCCTGAGTGGTCACTGATCAGCTGAGTGAGCTCCAAGGCCATTTCCTCTCCTGTTGAACGCAGGGAGCTGACATTTGAGAGGCAGGGTCAATGGAGAATGCTGAAGGCGCCTGAGTGGTCACTGATCAGCTGTGTGAGCTCCAAGGCCATTTCCTCTCCTGTTGAACGCAGGGAGCTGACATTTGAGAGGCAGGGTCAATGGAGAATGCTGAAGGCGCCTGAGTGGTCACTGATCAGCTGAGTGAGCTCCAAGGCCATTTTTTCTCCTGTTGAACGTAGGAAGCTGACATTTGAGAGGCAGGGTCAATGGAGAATGCTGAAGGCGCCTGAGTGGTCACTGACCACCTGAGTGAGCTCCAAAGCCTTTTTCTCTCCTGTTGAACGCAGGAAGCTACATTCGATTCATTTAAATTGCCCAATCGTATTACGTAAAACACTCCGTTGTGCGTGGCCAACAAGCTGCGGTATGAGCATGATTGTTTAAATGAATGTTTACGTACATTACATCGCAACCATCAACGAGCACAATCAAATTTCCACAAACAAAAGTACAATACGAGGTTTTATATGAAGGGGAAAGGGGGCGCAAAGACATAAAATGTCTCTCGTGGTTGCGTACTTGTACGAAAGCTGTATCCACCGTTTAAACCAGGTTAAATACGTAGGCATTAGTTTTCTTGGTCGATTCCAAAGGTTCATTATTGAAAATAATAAACCAAAACAACTGTTCGAGTGTATAATACTGACGGTGGAATTGTCCATTAAACCGGGGACAATTGTGCACTGTGCACAATGTTTTAAAATAGTCTACTCCCTTTGGGCATGCAGTTTACTCATATTTAATTAATGTTTTAAAAAAAATTAATGTTTTAACATTGTTCATCCTTTTCTTCAGGCTGTCTAGGTTCGCGTTGGGCTCAATTTGCCGATAAAACTCCAGAAGCTGCCCCCATGCTTTTCTCTTCTTATTTCGATCTTTAACACTCTCAACGCGGGCTCAAAAACCAGCTGACACCCTCCTACGGGATTTGCTTAAGTCCAATTTTTTGTATGTGCGACCGACGACTTTGAACTGACACTGAACGCTACGAAATAGCAATGTGAAAACGACGCACTCTCTGGTGTTGGTGAGGAACTAAAGAACGAAAACAAACCCTTACGAGACCTCTACACCCCTTCGAACATTTCCTGCGAGGCTGAAATATGGGGACCTGATTCAGGAGGGCCATGATCTCATATGACATCACCCGTAAGGGGCGAAAGGAGGCATGATGTCATATGACATCACCCGCGTTGAGAGTGTTAAAGTCGTCCGACTTAATTTTCCACACCTCGGGAAATTCTCGCCATTTTGCGAAGAAGTCGACCCACATCGGGGTGTTTGGTATGGTGCACATCACGGCGAAATAATAGGAGAATACGGCGAAATAATACGAGCAAACACAACAAAACAGAACGAAATAATGCAAAAAAAAAAGCGAAAGACGCGGGAAATAAAACGTTTCGCACAATACGAATTAAAAGACTCGTTCAGAGCTCGAAGAACAACTGTTATGACGTCAACCATCTCGTGGTCAATCAAGAACAGTACTGATATCGTCAACCTTGTCGTCAACCTGCCCACAGACACTACAACAATGTTGCCAACTTGAGGCTCCGCCCACCAAATATCAAAGTGGTTTGATCTTTTTCAACCTTGTCGTCAACCTGAAACTCCGCCCATCAACCACCCCACAGACGGTCAACATTCACTCCAAAATGCAAGTTGACAACCCAGGTTGTCTACCTAGTTGATCGTCTGTGGGCCCCTTAAGAGTACCATTAGGTTCTGGAATACGGGATAGAAAGTGGGGATACACTTTCTAACGAAGTTGGCGGATTCTTAAATACCTACCTGACTGATTTGCACGTTGGACTCATCCCCTTATGCCCAGACAATGAGCGGAAAACCCCAGCGTAAAAAGGTTAATGTCCTCACAGCCCCTAGTGTAGTGGACTAAACCCCTTTTCACCAGATAGTTGGAGGGAAAACCCAGCGTACAATGGGTCAAGTCCTCACCGCCTGAAGTGTGATGGACTAAACCCCCTTCACCCAACAAGCCGTTAACATTTCAAAGGTAGCTCTTCATTTAAGCTTTCCTTGAAAAAAATTGTATTCGGGTCTGTTTTCTTTAACCTGATCCATCGCATTTGCAGCCAGTTGACAGGTGAATCAGTGTTGGATGATTTTTTTCTGTTCACTATTGCTTTTTCCAATGGTAGTGTGCTCAGGAAATCTCTCCTTGTCATTCTTGTTAGTATATACTTTTTCGAGCTTGGACGACAGTTTTCAATGATGTGGTACCAATCTTCTGGATCGTAGATCAAGGACTCTTTTTTGGCAAACGTTTCAATTACTCCAAAATCAGCATCATTTGGTAGGTAGCTGTGTCCTGAAACCATGAATTTCACATTGATCATCTCTATTTTTGTTGTGTCCAGCTGAAGCAGTTTCATCAAGGTAAGAGTAACCTTGATATTGCGGTTCTGGCCCCCGCAGGAATCAGCATACATGGTAACATGCTTGAAATCCTTTGCTTCCAACTCAAGATGTTTTTTAATACAACCTGATATCTCTTGGGATCCCCTTGATCCTGTCACTTCACTCCATGCATACATGTGTCTAGTAGCACCGTTGAAAATATGGATACCTAAATTATACACATACATGTTGCGCTTATAATAAGCAATTGAGGTAAACAGTTTAGGAAATGGGAGAGCTTTTTGCAGGTCGAATGTAAAAACATAATAACTCTCATTCGCCTTTGCTCGGTCAGCTCGCAACGATTCCCTCGCTTGATCAGCTCTTCATAGATGAAGTTCATGGGCAACATTTACAGATCGTCGTTCTTCCTCAGAAATCAAAGGGTTGTTCGCAGCAGTACGTGCTTTATCACAATGAGAACACGTATCCTTCAAGGGATGTTTAAAATGAAGATTGAACTTGCCAGAAAAACTGAGTAATACATCTTCAGTTTAACAGGCTGTACTTTCCAGTCGTTTTACATTTTTCCACATACATTGTGTACATTTTTTTAATCGTCAAATCCGGATGAAGATATTTTCTTTGAGGATTGAGTGCCCTCGTATAGTGGCTCTGGTAAGCTGGGAAGGACTGTATGTGCTCCTCAACTTTGGATGTATCGACTTTAGTCTTGGTTCTTTGAGTACGAAACTGACCGCCGAAAGCTGGAGTATTTTTCTTTTTAATACGTTAGATCCTTCCATTACTGATCAAGAACTTCTACCAGGAAATAAACAGGTACATGACACGATGATATTTGGATGCCCCAACATTTCTGCGTTGATTGCTGCCAGCCCTATTCCCCGAAAACCCTGTTTGGATCATCAAGAAGTTGGAACCAGTTTTTCACATTCGTGCTCCATGGTCAAAATTCTGGCTCTATCTGAATGGTTGCTAGAAAATGAACTTCAAACCAATCTGTTCGACACGGCTCCTCGTCTCGCAACTTTTTGGGGAGTGAAAATATCTACAGATCCGTTGATGTTAGCAAAACATGGTTTTTATAGAAACATTTTCGAAAAAACATTCAATTTGTTGCGTATTTTGTGAGAAAACTTTCGATGTTCGTAATTACAGTAGTAAGACACACGATTGCATTGGATGGTATGGAACCGAGAATTATTTTTAATATAATGTTATTATTTTAAATAAAAGTAATATTGTTTCACTCACCTTGATTATTTTCTGTGTATGCGTCCTAATGCTTGATAATACGAGTATTTGAGATATTCTCGCTGAAAAAAAAAAAACAGTGAAATTATCTACAGATCCATTGATTTCAGCAAAACATGGTTTTTATAGAAACATTTTCGAAAAACATTCAATTTGTTGCGTATTTTGTGAGAAAACTTTCGATGTTCGTAATTACAGTAGTAAGACACACGATTGCATTGGATGGTATGGAACCGAGAATTATTTTTAATATAATGTTTTTATTTTAAATAAAAGTAATATTGTTTCACTCACCTTGATTATTTTCTGTGTATGCGTCCTAATGCTTGATAATACGAGTATGTCTTGAGTATGTAAGTTAAGTTGGGAGATTCGAAGAAATAGTTTTTAAAAAATGATTTTATTGTTTTAATCACGATTAACTGTGAAATAATACGTGACGGAACTGCGGTAACAAAGGACGAACTGAAACTGACTCGAGCGCGGGATCGCCGCTTGCTTTTATGGGCTCGGTCAGCTAGCTCAGCGAAAAAAGAGATTGTCAGCATATTAGGCGATATAACACCTTCCTCCCTAAGAAAGAAAACCGTACTTAAGGGAAGGTTTTCGTTTGATGGTATACCTCATGTTCAGTCACGTACAATTACAAAATGAAATTACAAAGTTTTTACAAAAGTACAAAAAGTTACAAGTTACAAAAAATTTTCAATTACTTACATCAAATTACACATGATAAATCAAAGTGTACGCAACAAAAATTACACATGATACATAGTACAAAATTATCAATGGTACAAAACAACAACAAAAATGTACGAAAAGTACGAAAAATATAGGAGGCATAGAAATGCGTTAAAAGACACAGCGTGTCGAGGTAAAATTGCGCAACCGTAACAAGGTACATTACGCAAGATTACAAATTGTCATTACGGAAATAGTGGGCATGGCGGGAACGATGGAATCGCACTTTGTCCACTTTTAGACTATTGACGTAACATTATTGCAACGAATATTAAGCCGAATGGGGTACACTGCGAGTGCGATAATAATTGAAGAAAGTGTACCCACACAATGAAACTAACGAGATGTACAGAATTAGGGTCCATATACTGGGTGATAGTGAAGGGTACCATGTAAGCGTTTCTGAATCAGAGCCGATTGGGTTCAAGTTAAGGTGAAGGTTGTCCAATTGTTTTAAATTGATGTCGTCGAATTTTAATGACATGTACGAAAAGTTTAAAGATGAAAAATCTGGGGTTGATGAGCTCAATAAGAGAGGTTTACCATTACCCGTGAGTCGGGTTGAAATGATATCACCTCGATAGTAAATAGTGTCTGCTTGGGGTTTTATTAATTGAATTCCTTTAAGGGAGACCGTTTCTGAATGACTATGGCTTTTTACTAGAATTTGATCTTCTGTAGGGAATACGACTAGTAGGTAGTGAGTATCGGGGATTATCGAGACGTAGTTATTCGTAACCTGTAATTTGGTAAATGAACAATTAGATGTGGATCCCTTAGTTAAGATATCATATTCACAGGCTGCGTTTGCATATGATAGTAGTTCGGTGTTACAATAAAACTCGTCATTGTAGACACAACGATCGGTTAATTGGAAAACTTCGTGGTGGCCTTCCTGCTTTAACAAGTATCTATGTTTAGGGATTACAGTGATGAAATTATTGTCCACTTTCCAAGGCACTGAGTACAGATAGTAAAGATGGTAATTGACAGGTTTGTAAACAGGTAGTGTTAAGAAATAAACTATTGTATCGGAACGAATATTACATTGGAGTTTTATTAAAGATTCATATGTAAGGATATCTGTGATATTGACATCGATCTTCAAAAGTTCTAGTTCTAAGACATGAGTACTGATTATGCTAGGATGAAGAACACCTAACTTGCAAAACGTGATGGAAGCCTCAATTTCAGAAAGTACGTGGAAGATTAGATTGATAGCTGATTGGAGGTGATGGAGGACTTCTTTATAAAGTATTAATTGGCCATCGAAATGGTTGATGATTTTTTCAATTTCTACAAATTTAGCTTTTATTTGATCGTTATTAAATTGGATCGTCTGGATGGTAGTGTTATAATTAGCGATTAACTGGTTGATCACAGAATATTGCCTAGTAAGGTTCGTCTGGCTGTTACGGTTTCGTTTGTCCAAGTCCTCCAGGATTCTGTCGTATTTTTCTCTATCGTCGTTGTCTAGGTTGCCGGTAATTGCCTTAATAACTGTTCCTAGTCCGTTGATCAGTCCCCGTCTATGTCTAGTAAGTCCGTGGTGTTTGATGTTGGAAATTTTTAAATTAACCAGATCTTGGACGTGTTCATAAAACGAACACATATCATGAAGTTGGTCGAAGAGTCTACGTGATGAATTAATCTTGTTAGTAAGTACAGAATAATTAGAGTTCAGGTTGTTCACTTCGGTGAATAGTTCAGTTAGTTCGTAGTAGTATGTTAGAACGTGTTCTGTGGCTTCCAGTTTAGCGCTTCCCAGGTTGATAGGGACAATCCCTCCACTGCGGTCGAGATTTTTTATTTCTGCACACGAGACGATTACTACCAGCAGGTATCTGTAAGGAAATTTGAATTGTAATAATTTAGGTTATTATTTTCTGGGCCATCCTTCCGGCCAATTATCTTCTTCCGAGTCAGTAGATTCTATAGCTTCTGGTGTTTTTGATTTTCGGGGCCTCTTTACGTTTGACAAGTGGATTTTCTCCTTGGTGTTGTGATGGCGGGGCACGATCTTTCCGGTTTTTCTATTGGGGTCTATTTCTTGTAGTTGTTCTTTATTAAAAAGGTTTTTGGTTTAACTCATTTTCTGTTTATTCTTGACATAGATAGTTGCTGGAATTTCGGGAATACTTTCCCTATTTTCGTTTCGTTTGTTAATTAATTTTTCTTTAGATTGAGAGGACGAATTATGTAGCTGGGAATAAATTGCTGCCATTTTTTCCCTATGTTTGGTGGAGTAATCGTTAATTAGAATTTTTTCTATATCTAAATTTACCATCATGTCTTGATTTATGTGGCCGTAAAGTACCTCAAAAGGGGTTAGATCGGTTGACGAATGAATAGAGTTGTTATAGGCAACGAGAGCATATTTCACTTTGGTTACCATAGAATCACATGAGAATTCTTTTCTATTTTTTAAGATTCTGATGTGTTCTATGAGCGTCGAATGAAATCTCTCTAAGAGCCCATTGCTATTAGGATTCTGACTACAAATGAAATGAATATTGATTTTATGGGATGCCAGAAATTCCTTAACTAGTGAAGAATCAAATTCGGCTCCGTTATCGGATATAATTGTTTTTGGGACTCCGTGGTGAGTAAAGAAGGTCAAGAGGTTCTTTACAACTTCGAGGCTATTGTTGGAAGTTAAATAGTAAGCTTGTGCATACTTAGAAAAAGAATCAATTATTGTCAAAAATTTCGCTCCATCTAAGGTTAATTTATCTATATGGATCGTGTCTAGTGGTTTGAGAGGTGTAGGAGTAATATTAAATTTAGGTTTGATCGGGTCACGATCGTACTTAGTGGTTAGGCAGGGTTCGCACTGATTGATAAAATGTTGAATAGTTGTTAATTGGTTAGGCCAAAAATAGGTTCGTTTTAATTTTTTGTATGTTTCAGTGATTCCACGGTGATTTGTTTTTCCTATGTGGTAATTGGAGATTATTTCTCTAACTTGATCTGCGGTTTCTACATCTTGTACGAATTCGGTATATTTGGTCATTTTAATTGTGGATTCTCTGAAAACAGTCATCATAACATTAGTGAACTTTTTGTAAATATCTCCTTGTTCGTCGTTTTTGAAGTAAATGGAGTACCCTATATTAGGTTGAACGAATTCTTTCACAAAATTGACAACATCTCTCTCGAAGTTTTCTCGCGAAAATTCTACGAATAGTCGGGTTTTGGAATTAAATGGTTTTGTGATTTTAACAGGTTTAGGAGTGCTATTGGTTTCTTTAATTATGATTTGGTTTTGGCCATGATTTACTACTCCTTTCCTTATGGGGACAGTTAAGACCGTGTTCCCTTCAGCATTGGAGTGGATGGTGCTTTCGAGTGAGTCGGTATTACGAGATGTGGGGTTGGCTATCAAAGATTGGTTGGCAGTATTTTCTAGTAGATCCATTAGCTGACGAATTTCGGGATCACTAGCGTTGATGTTCGGAAGGGGTTCACTTCCCGTTATGGTATCAAGAATTTCAAGTATATCGGGACTGGTTAAATCGGGAGAGTTTGAACCATGGTTGAATGTAGGGTTAATGTTGGAAGGACCGGGACTACTAGAATCATTATTATTTAGTTCGATACGAGAAAGGGCATCCGCGACATGATTAGAAGAACCAGGTTTGTATTTTATGGTAAAGTCGTAATCTGCAAGTTTCATTTTCCATCGAAATAATTTTGAAGAACAGTCTTTTATACCAAACAACCATTGTAATGGGCGATGATCAGTGTATAATGTGAACTTTCGTCCATAAACGTAGGGGCGGAAATTTTTAAGGGCAAACAAAATGGCTAGAAGTTCTTTTTCTATGGTGGCTAACCTTCGTTCGGTATCGTTCAAAGTACGGCTCGCATAGGCGATAGGAAGATCGGATCCGTTAGTGAGTTGGCTTAACACGGCGCCTAGCGCTACATCGCTGGCGTCACACGTGATGATAAATTCTTTATTGAAGTCGGGATATTGTAATATCGGATTATTCATTAGTAGAGTTTTGCAATTTTCGAAACACTCTACGTATTCCGGGTTGTTGGGGTCTATTACTGTGTTCTTTTTCAATCGGGAAGTTAATGGTTTAGTTAAATTTGCAAAATTGTTAATGAACTTCCTATAGTAGCCCAAAAGTCCTAGAAATTGTTTGATTTCCTTACGGGTCTTTGGAATAGGGAAATTAGAGATAGCTTTGATTTTTGAAGGATTAGGTTTCACACCTTCTGGAGTGACTACGTGGCCTAGGAACTCAATCTCCTTCCGAAGGAATTCTGTTTTATCCATTTGTATTTTCAAATTGGAGTTCCGTAGCCTCTTGAAGATTTGTCTCAATCTAACGCAGTGTTCCTCAAGACTTGAACTGTAAATTAGAATATCATCGAGATAGACTAAACAAATCTCGTTTTGTAGCCCTCTGAGCACGTTACTCATGAGCCTCATGAAGACAGGAGGAGCATTTTTAAGGCCAAATGGTGTTCTAAGGAATTCATAATGACCAGTCTCCGTGGAGAAGGCTGTTTTTGGAATTGATGGTTCATCGAGTTCTATCTGATGGAATCCTGAAGCTAAGTCTATCGTGGAAAAATATTGGCACCTTCCTAATTTGTCGAGTAGGTCAGTTATATTAGGTAGAGGAAATTTATCGGGGATCGTTTTTTCGTTTAGTTTTCTATAATCCAAAACTAGCCTGAACCGTTGTTTACCTGAAGCATCTAACTTTTTGGGGACTACCCATAAAGGGGCATTGTACGGGGAATTTGATGGTCTTATGATTTTTTGATCAATCATTTCATCGACTTGTCGTTTGACTTCTTCCCGGAAGATACTAGGGTATCTGTATGGCTTAACATACACGGGAATTTCGTCTGAAGTCCTAATATGATGTTTGACCTCGTTTGTGAATGTCAAAGGCTTGTCATCTGCTTGAAAGAGGTCAGCGAATTCCATCACTACCTTCATAATTTCCTCCTTAATCTTTCCTTTCCCATTGATTCAGGTGATCTAATCTGAGTCTGGAAAAATCAATATTTGTTTTAGGGATTTTCCTATTTTTAGGTACTTGATCGTCTGAAAATAGACTACAGTCCCAAATAGGTTCGCCAATTATGGGATGGTCAATTGTTACTGTTAAGGGGTTTTCTGAGATGTTTGTGGCATGTACGAAGGCATGAGAATCGTGAACATTTACTAGACAGCAAGGTATTTCGACACTACCTAATTTGGTATATGGAAGTATGGCTTCACCATTGTCTATATTTGAAATTTTTATTTTGATCTGTTCAATAGATCTAGCGTCGATGTGGAAGGACTCTGAGATTTTACCCGGGGATGATGATTTTGAGTTGGTAAATTGTAGTTGTATAGCGAAATGCGGGAATTTTAGGGTATTTTCGTTCAAATCTACGTTAGCTTTTAGAAATTTTAAGTTGTCTAGGCCGAGTAGGAGATCAAAATGGTCGTGAAATTTAAAAATGCTAAACGGAAGGTTAAGTTTAGGAATTCTGAAGAATTCTCCGCATGGTATCACAGCTTTTTGGTTTACCTCTGAAATGCCGTGTGCCGTGCGAATAAAACCTGAGTCGGGCTGGATTTTGAAGGGAAACAATTCGTAAGCTACTTCCGGGTTGATGAAGCTTCGAGAACTACCTGTGTCTATTAATATTTTTAATTTTAATTTTGGCATGGTTATGAATGGGAGTGAATTTTTATTATTGAGGAGGTTCATCAGGTCGATGAATTCGGGGGGTTGGTTACCCCTAAAAAATCACCGTCTGTCTGGTTTGAGGGTTCTATGGCTATCTGTCCAAAATTATCGGCGAATTGGTCCATTTCAGTACTGTATCCGTAAGTTTCGTCAGTAAAGTCGAAATATTGGGCATTCATGGGTTCCAAATACTGAGGCTCTTCGAAATTCTGGGGTTCGAAGTATTGGGGGTATGACTCCTGCTGAGTTGAATCAGTTGGGGTTATCAAGTTAAAATTGGTGTTTCTCGTTGAAATTGACATGGGTTCTTCCTTCAACTTGGATGCATTCGATCTGGTAATTTGTTGGTTCCAATTTTGAGTTCTTTGTTGAGATGAATTTTGGGGTCTTTGTTGGAAAGGTGGTCTTTGAAAGGTGGTGTTTTGAAAGTTTTGTGGATTTCTCCAGCCAAAATTTGTGTTTCCTTGATACTGGGGTCTCTGGAAGTTAGAAAAAGATGGTCTCTGGAAGTTGGAAAAAGATGGTCTCTGGAAGTTGGAAAAAGATCTCGGGATGAATTGCGAGGTGACCTGCCTCGGGATTTGCTGAACAAACGTTTGCTGAGGACGTACGTGCCCTTGACCTGGCCTTATCTGAGGAGCCCTATCCGGTGGCTTATCTCGCGGTTTCATATTGAAGTCGTTAACGAGCATCGCAAGCGCGACTCCAAGATTGGTAGGTGCTTTTGTCCTCAATAAACTTCCTAACGGGTCGGGTAGTCCGTGTAGGAACACCCGAAGGGCCAACGTCTGCATATACTGACTCAATATGGGGGCATTGTCGCCCATATGAATCTGGAGATATGCCGTTTGGGCGGTTAATAATTGGGTGACTCTATCGTGAAATGCGAAGCAGTCCTCATTGGTAGATTGCTTCAATTTGCTCATTTCAAGAGTGAGAGTATAGGTGTCTCTCTTGTCGCCGTAAGTTTCTAACAGGGTTTGCCTGAGTTGAGGATAGGTATCTATCGAATTTAGTAATACTTTTTCTGAAATCGAGGGTCCCAGTTTTGAGGTGAAGGCCCCCATGATAACTTCATTTTGGAAGTTATTAGGGTCATTTTCATCGTGAAACCTTAAATAGACCTTATCGCACTGTTTTACAAATTTACTTAGACCTAAGGGGTCACCATTAAATACGGGTATAAGGTTTTCAAATTCCTTTCGGAACTCTGGTAGCTGTTGATTTTGTTCTGGAATTGGTGGTAAATTCCCTGGGTTGGGGCCTGGACCGGGGTTGCCGCTTCCTCCTGGTCCTGGTGGTAGTGGGATGTCGCCTGGGTTCATTGTTCGATGAAGTGTCCTTAATTTTTGCCAATCCCAAAAGTAACTTTGGGTTTTCTGTGACTTTGCTTTCGGAATTTTAATTGATTGTTGTTGATTGTTTAATTGATAGTTGTTTCTTAATTGATGTTTCTTAATTAATTGTTTCTCTTCTTAATTAATTGTTTCTCTTAATTGTTAATCTTCTTAATTAATTGTTTCTTAATTGTGTTTAATTGATAGTTGTTTCTTCTTACGAATCCAAGGTGGGGATTCCCTAATTTTAATTAGAATCCAAGGTGGGGATTCTCTAATTTTAATTCGAATCCAAGGTGGGGATTCTCTATATTAACTCGAATCCAAGGTGGGGATTCTCTATATTAACTCGAAGCTCGAATGGGGCGGCTGCGTAAAATATTCCTTTTTACTTACAGACCGCACAGGGTTTCCATTTTCGCAGCGAGGAGTTCAGTCGTCGTTCGTTTACGAAGATCTTATTCACAGATTTTTCGTAATCCTTTCGCGGGAGCACCACCGTCGTTCGTTTACGAAGATCTTATTCACAGATTTTACGTAATCCTATCGCGGGGGCACCACACGAAGTTCTATCACGTTCCACTGTCCACTGTTCTGCTTCCTAAATCCGAGAAGGAAAGTTCGCGAGTTCACTTTTTCACAGGAATCCGCGAACTGGAAGTGTCCTGCGAGACTGCGCCAGTTAAGTTGGGAGATTCGAAGAAATAGTTTTTAAAAAATGATTTTATTGTTTTAATCACGATTAACTGTGAAATAATACGTGACGGAACTGCGGTAACAAAGGACGAACTGAAACTGACTCGAGCGCGGGATCGCCGCTTGCTTTTATGGGCTCGGTCAGCTAGCTCAGCGAAAAAAGAGATTGTCAGCATATTAGGCGATATAACATGTATACATACCTGTATGTCTTGACCGTTTGAGCGAACAACGTAATCGAGCGAATGCCGTAGAATCATCTAATTAGGGTCACTTTTCAACTTCAAACACGATTTTCACCTCATACACATTTTTTTAGGAGTTTGAAACCTGTTTTTTCTATGCAGTCTTGGGCTCTAGAATAAATATCTGGGCCTAAAATTTGAATATCATTTTTGTGCGATTTTATATTATTTTTTTAATGGTCTGACCCTTATTACCCTTTGGGTCTTGTAATTAGGGTCACATGTGTTTTTTGACTGAAAAATCTTTTTTAAACCCTTCTCACGTTATTGGGGTCACCAGTAGGTTTTTTAAAAAATTCCAACGGGCTAAAAATGAATTAAACAGTATAAAATTTGTATTAAAATATAAAATTTAACAGTCTTACAAGAGAAGCTTCTCAGTCTTAGACATAAAACATTGCTTAAGGGTTTCAGAATATATTCTCTTATAGTAAAATGAGTAGAGAAATATCACTAGGTAGGTAATCTTATAGTTCTACCATTTGTAGGTAACATCATTTTTAGATTATGCATATCAGCCTTATCAAAACAAGATATAAAATGGGCAAACAAATGTCAAACGAAAGAGGATCATGAAAAATGTCAAAATCATGCTTTAAGCATGAAAAGTGTAAGTTTCTCTGACATTTGATAGGACGTTTAGGACTTTCTCAATTTGCAAAAATGAAACATTATCTAAATCTTTTGACTTGTGGGAACACATATTTATCACAAACGCCCTTATAATTACGAAGAAAAGAGCATCTCAAAGGCTTGGTTTTATTTTTTTTTAAATTCAACAATTTGGCAAACGAAAAGCTTTTTTCTCTCTCTCTTCGTCCCCTTGTCATACTTAATGGCGACTAGAAGGAAATCCTTGAGTTTGACTTCAATTGGGCGCGACAAGGAAGACGCTGGAAGTCTCTCTCTCTGGAGCTCGTTCACAGACAAATTTTCTTCTGAGGACTCCTCATTTCCACTGACTTCGGGACTTGCCTGGACATCAGATTCAGTCTCTTCTCCTACATCCGTTTCCCTGGAGGTCTCGTTTCCATCTTCCTGTTCTTCTTCTTCATCCCCAGAATGTTCTTCTATGGATACGCTTTGACCAGGCGCCACCTGAAGCTTTTTACGCCTTCTCCTCACCAAGTTATTGTTCTGCCCATATCTCATCTGACTGAGGAGTTCATAGAGACTCTTATCTAGATCTCCACTAGCAGGCACTTGAGGGGTACCATCTGGAGAATCAGGGACGTCTGGCAATATGTTGAGCACTTCAGAGGGGTTCAAAGGAACAATGCCACATTTTCTAAATCCATTTTTGATGGACGTAGCAGCATCATTTTGTAAAGCCTTCATGAGTTGGTTGAGGAGCCCTGGAAACAAATCCTTTGGGACCGTTGTCTCTTTTCGTCCAACGCCTTTCTTCCATTGGAGTAAAATTCTATGCCAATGTCCTTTCATAGAGCGAAAAAATGCCACGTCTAGGGGCTGTGTGAGTTGGGTTGAGTTGCTTGGCAAGAACACGAACTTGATTCCATTGTCATTGCATAGCCGAATCGATTCAATGGAAAGATGTGACGAGAGGTTATCACCTATCAACACCTTGGGCCCTTGTTTATCTCTGAAATAGGCCAGGGCAACTGTTTGGACCCAATCGTCAAAACAATCGGCGTCAAACCACCCGCTAGGGGTGCGGTTGTATCTTGCCCTGGGTGGACCACGCTCTGTCCAGGTGGTGTACAGATGTTTTGATCTATAAACAACGTAACATGGCAGCATTTCACCCTCTGCACTGGCAGCCATCATAATGGAGGTTGCTGATTTCGATGAATTCATTATATGTTCAGGGTATTTCATACCTCGTTTTGCTATGATTTTTTGGCGCCCAGGGTCATCCGTCAAGTTTGTCTCATCATAGTTAACAATATTTTGGGGTGGTACCCCGGCGAGAGACGTAGCAAGATGGCCAAAGTAATCTTTAATCACCTGGCGTGAAACTGCTGCTCTGTTCCTTTTTATATTCTGACAGAGCCTCATAGACAACTGGTGCTTGTGATGTTGGAGGAAACCTCTGGCGAACGCCCGACTGGGCATGTTATTTTTGAAGCGAATTACCTTTTTTCCTCTGCGGTCCAAGTAGCCCTTTGTCAAAAGGCGAAGGTCGAACATGTCGAGAGGGTATCCCCATTCAGCACATTTGCAAATTCGATCGACCAATAGTTCCTCTTCCTCCGCAGTCAACGTTATTGGACGTCCAGCACTTTGCCAATCTTTCTTGGGTGTCTTCATTCGCCGCTGGAGACAGCTGTAGGGAATATGAAAACGTTTGGCAGCCTCCCTTATACTCACAGCACCACTTTTCGCAAACCCCATTGCCTTATCCCTTCGCTTAGCCCTAGAAAAAGCTGACATCGTGACCCTTATTACAAACAACCCATAGAAAATCGGACACTCTTCACCTTTTCCTTATTTTTACCGGTATGGAACTCAAAATAAATTAAAACAAACGGTATATTGGATACCAAGTAACTTGCCACGCAAGAAAATGCCTGGAACACAGTTTTCACTCATATCACATAAGCTGTGCGGGAAAAGTTTTGAAGCTATGAAGATAAGCATGATAATAGTGATAACATTCAAGTTGTTGTTGTTGTTGCAACATTTTTTTCAAAGACGCGCTAGTGGTCACAGTGCATTCGAAGTAGTGTGTAGATGATATGCCGAGTACCGGCGTTAATCAAAAACAGACGTCTTGGGTCAGAGAGAGCAAAATGGTCGCACTCGAAGTTTTGACCCTAATTAGAGTACCGACCCTAATTAGATGATTCTACTGTTGTTTACTTTTTTGGGGGCTTCCTCTAGCCCGACGTCTCTCAATAGGTTTTGATCGTATCAATCCATGCAGGTAGATATTCTGTTTCACGCGATCACCCAGACCATAAAATGAGTGGAAAACAGATTCACGGTTGCTGGCACTAATTTTTGAAAAACATTGTCGCCTACATTCACAGTTACGGTTCAAGAAAACTTTCGCATCAACGGTTCTACCTACTCGATTGATGTAACTAGATCCTCTGGCTCTAAGTTTGTTATTCTTTTGTCGTGACCATTTCTCAGGATTACGGGATCTCTTCCTTCCTCGTTGAATGACTTCTCCATCTTGACCCGCTGGCTCTTCAATGTTCAAAAGTTGACCTGATTCTGACTGTTTGTTGACAGCAACAGAAGGAGATAAGGCTGCTTGTGTGGTTTGGAAAGCAGGAACTGGAACGCTATCAGCCTCATCGTCAGAGGATGAAGAATCTCCCAACGAAAACGATGGCGAATAACTGGGATCCATCTCCGAAAAATCGGAGTTTTCACTTTCACAGTAATAGGAGCATTCACCTTCCATCGTTGTAATGGGTCACCAACACAAACATTAAAACAATACACCGGCTAACATCAATGATAACAGTTCACGATAACAGTTGACAACGCGCGAAACCTTCAGTGGACATGACTCCATTGGAAACTGAAAACTTTACAGAACATGGCAGTTGCCAAAACAAACTATGCGATCTAGCGGCGTTCGAGCAAACTAGGACTTCACCCGTTTGTCAACTGAAAGAATATGACCTTACATTCCGCTTGGCATGATACAACACAAATTAGAAAAAGATGGACATATCCTTGTGAAGGAAGTCAAATGGAGATTCTGATGATATCATTTTTAATCTGTATATGTCTGCTTTTAATGATTCAACATTTTTAGTATCAGCAAATTGTTTTTTTAGTTCATTAAGAAGTTCAGGAACTGTAGTAATTGTTTTGGTTAATACGAACTCTTGAGCTGAACCAACTAATTTAGCTCGTATTTTATTTAGGAGTTTTAAATGATTTGCAACATGTTGAGTATTATTTGAGGCACAAACTATATTGTAAATCGCTTCTACCGTAGTGGTAAATAATAATAGTTTTTCTGGGTTTCCATCGTATTCTTGCAAATGATCATAATCAGATCTATCCATTATATAAGAGTATGGTTCTGGAGGTGCCATTTTTACTATAGGGTCTAACTTTGATGGTTTTAATTTAATTGGAGCTATTTTGAATAATAATAAAGAGATACAGTTCTTAAAGACTATTGGTCTTCCAAGTATCAGTGACACCAGCGAAGGCAGCAGTAGACTGGGTAGTAGTCTCGACTAGCAGTTGGGAAATTGATCACAACAGCGAATACACTTACGGCTCTTCGGTGTCTTCTGTTGTTAAAGTTCTCGTCAATGTCTTCGTTGCGAAGTTCTCTCGTCAAGTCCCACAGTTCGGGCGCCAGTTATGATAAAGAGGTCGGTCTTGACTTTTTTAAAAAGAACTTTATTTGAAAACACACTATGACAATGATTATATGTACAACTGATATAAGAACTGTAAACATATAGTTGAGCAAGACTGGGATAGACTGCACGTCTCGAAATGAAGCGATAGAGTGCGCAGTTCTTCCTGTTCCTTTGAGGTTTATATACTCTGTTTACAATAGAAGTCATAAATGAGGCGTTCATAGCCAGAGTGGACCATCTGACTCAGGTGCCAAACTGAGAAAAACGCATTTGAAAAATTGACCAATTTTCATATGATTATTTCAAAAGCTTTCAAAGGTGTTTCGTGAAAAAAAACTGAAGCATTCAATCAAGAATGAGTGACTTATGATCCACAAAGAGTTTTCAACCCCAAATTACCGGAATCCAGCGATTTTTTGTGGGTTGGTCCACTCTGCCTCTGTTGCATTCTGATTTCACCCCCGTGTATTGCCATAGATAGTCCAGGGTCTGCAGCAAAAAAATTATCAAGAAACATTTTATTGAAACTTTTATTCAAAATGTAACCAAAATAAAATAAAATAAACTTCATAACCATGCATTAACAACATTGCTCAGGGATCAGTGGTCCTCCTCTTCCTCTCTTGGCACCGAAATCGTGTCAATGGCTAGATTATTTGACACCCTCAGCTCTTTATAGAAGTCATGGTGCATTGGTGGGATGAATTTCAGCAGACTCATCAGGTCCTTCTTCTTGCTCTCAGTGATGATATTCCCATTAGGGTACAGTAGCGGCAAAGGATTCTGCTGTTCTGCTGTTGCTCTAGTTTTCTTCCGTAAGTCAAGTTTCTGAAGTGAATGAAGTGCTGAGTACCCATACTTGTATGTCACAATGAATGGATCTATTTTTTTGTAGAGTAAGTAGAGTATCTTGAGCCATTGGACATTGTTCCCTTCAACACTTATTTTTCGGTGGGTTATAGTTTTCAGCAGGGAATCGGTTGTAACAAAGTCTGGTTTCGTCATATTAATGATTTGGAATGGATTGCGTTTTTTCGCCGTGGCAATTACCTCACACCAGTCTTGTGGGACGTAAATGTTTTTGTAATATTTTTTGTTCTTCTCAATACACCCGAAATCGGCATCACAAGGGAGAAAAGTGTGGCCACTGACGAGAAACTTGTGCTCAATATATTCTATATTGAACTCTGCATCTGTAACTATATGGCTGCAGAGTACTGCCAGTTTTATATTGCGGTTTTGCCCGCCACACCCATCTGAATACATGATGACTTTTTTCGTGGAAACATGGTTTCTAAAAAAATGAAGAAGGCACGAGCCAATTTCGTTAGGCCCACGAGAAGCTATGGACTCGTTCCACACATACATGAAGGCTTTTCCTGTCCTAGTGTTATGAATACCTAGGCAGTAGGTCCACAACTGCCGTGTATAATAAACCACCCCTGTAGATAGCACAGGCGTTGGAAGAGTTTTCATCAAGTCAAAAGCTATGACTGTAGTGTCGTCATCACAATCTGAGGAAGGGATTTTAGAATCGTCCACCATAGATTTGCGAGCTGCATCTGCTTTTCTTTGGTGAGCTTCCAATTCGTTTTTGAACACAGAAATTTCATTTGGATCTGAATGGCACTTGATTTGCATGTGCAATGTGTCACAAGTTTTGCAGGAATCAGTAATTGGAGCGTGAAAGTGAAGATTGAATTTTGTGTTGAATATGTCGCGAAATATTTTGTCTGAAACAAAGTTGTCCACGTGGGTATTTAAATATTCTTGATAAATCAAACTTATGTTGAGATCAGGAGACAAATAAAGCCTGGAACTTTTGTTCCTTGAATAGTGTGATTCATATGTTGGAAACTTTTTGATGAAAGTACAAGTTTCAGCTATTTTATCATCAGATGTTTTATTTATTGGGGTATGTTTTCCTCTTTGATCTGTTGGTGGTGTCATCCCATTTTTGTTCTTCATAACTCTGTCGATCCTACCGTCAGAGATTGCTAATACCCCCTTAAAAAACATCTTGCACACTTGCACTTCGCTGCCATCTTCTGTTGGTAAAAAGTAGCGCCTTGTTGTGTTTTTTTGTTTCCCATTACGACTTTCCAAAGTAGGCCGATAGTGGCGGAAAACAGGTAGCACTCTTACTTGAAAAAAAATAAAGGCAGTTTGCTTGTCAAAGTTGGCTAGTTCGTAAAATTTTCTGAAAATATTTTGCTGCATTTCTTCTGGAAATTTGGTGTAGCATTGCATTTTGCAGCAACTTGGAGTTGGTCTAAAACGTTTTTCTGGTACCTCATTACCTGAAGTGTTAACGTATGCCATTCCCTTAGCCCTCTGATTTTGCCTGATCTTCTTTTTCCACCCACTCTCATTACGCAGTCTCTTCCTTGATCTTGAAACATCATTCGAAACCCCTACTACTTGTTCACTTACGTGGTTTGAAGAATCGGCTACCTGGTGTTCTGGACGGACTTCACTCACCTCATCGCCAGAGCTCGCCGATTCGGAACTAGATGGTTCATATTCCGACCCAGAATCTTCCAGACTTCTCAGAAGTTCTGCGACTTCTTCATCTACGATAATACATCAAAAAGTACCAATAGAATAATGAGTCGTAAAATCGTTGGCTAAGTAGGTAGGTATATTGATCTGAAAGTATGCTAAGCAAATGTGTCGTACATAAGTATGTATCTACTTACCATTCTCAATGTATCTAGTAGGTGGCGCCATCAAATCAATTCAGGTTATTAAATTAAATTGGAAAAGGTAATCACCGGAGACGAAGGAGGATGCAGGATGAACAAACTAATGAGTAGGTAAGGTTAGGGATGGCAACGATATATCGATATATGAAATATATCGATATATTACGTTTGATATATCGATATATTTATATCGATATAGAGAACCGATATTATCGGTCAATATCGATATATTTAACGATATATCGCGACCTGTTTTCAAGTAAAAAAAATTTTTTTTTAGTAAAAATTAAATATTGAAATGAATGGACGAGAAGGGACGCCTGTACTTGTAAAAACATCAAGTAATTTTATTCCAAATTTTGTAGGTACCTACTGATGGGTTGATTTCAGACTGTTGACTTCAGCTCAGACATGATTGTGTACATAGTATTCACCTACAGTGGCTCTCAAGGCTCAAATACTTGACTTGAGCCAAAATTAATGGAGGCTCGTCCAGCTTAAAACTACCTACTATACGAAGTGAAGCAGGTTTTCACAACAATTATTTTCCATTTTGAAGGATCATGATCGTCCACAGTACCCATACCCCTGTCAATTTATAAATTAATTTAACATTGAAATGACATTTTCGTACTTTTTTCCAGTTTTTAAACAATGAATTTCGATCATTCATACCCAGTAACTTTTGAAAGTAGGTTAATACGTATTTCACACGGTTTTTCCAAATAGATCTTCCGATATGTCGAGTATATCGATATAATTCCCTCAAAATGATGTTAGTAACTTTTCTATTCACCTACCTACTTACTTCTTCAAGTTTTTCCTAGTAGATACTCCCATATGTCCATAAATGTCATCCTAAATTATTTTTATATTGTTTTAAAACTATTAAATTCACCTACCTACTTCACATGTGACATTATAAAGTAGATCTTCCGATACGTCGAAAAATCGATATATTTTATCCGATATATCGAAATATCGATATATTTTCTCCGATATATCGAAGGTATCGATATCTCATTGACGATATATCGTTTGATCGATATATCGATATATTTCATTCGATATGCCATCCCTAGGTAAGGTACCTTCTAGAGAAATCGTAAATGGCACAGCTGTACAGATGGCACATCATCTGGGAGCAGAAGAACAAAAATTCCTTCTACTGGAGTGTGTATGGTCTTCGGTGTTGAGACAAACACGTATAATTAGGTAGGTAGTTTCTATTTCAGGCGGACCAACTCCAAGGCAACGCTGGGTTTTGATAAGTTCATGACGCACCAGAGTGGACCAAGCAACATGGTCCAGTCTGGTTTTCGAAATTGGCAGCCAATTAGCAGTTGGACCATCTGAAAAGTGGCGTTATCTCTTGGCACGTTTGGAAACAATTCAAATTCCAACAATAATTCGATAGATGGGACGACCACGGACCCATTGCACGAAATAACTCATTTTCGGAAAATTTGTGGGATGGTCCACTCTGGCTATCAACGCCTCAAATATCCTTCCCAGGCAAGCAACACATTAGGGCTCGTAAATATATCTTAGGTGGACAATACATTAGTTTCAAAAGGGAAGTATTTCAATAGGTTACATAACTCGCGTTGCTGGAGAAGTTTTGGCCTCCCAGGTGTCCCTTCAACTTCGGAAAGAGGTGATAATCCGACGGTGCGAGATCTGGGGAATATGGGGGATGGGGAAAAACGTCCCAATTGAATTTTTCGAGGAGTTCCTGGGTCTGGTGAGCAGAATGAGGGCGCGCGTTGTCGTGAAAGAGGAGAACCCCTTGGGAAAGCATATTGGGTCGTTTCCGTTTTATGGCTACTCTTAACCCGCGAGAGGTGATCACCTGAGTGGTTTGAGGTGATACCTGAGTGCCGTGCTCAAGTCACGTTTTCTCGCACAAATTTTGCAATAACTCCGTTATTATTTGTCCTATCGACCTACGACTTCGTATGTATACTCTCAGATTGTTGAATGACAAAATATATGAGTGGGGGTATATTAAAAAATGTTCAATAAAATTTATAAAAATTGTTTTATGTCCCAGGCCCTGTTTTTTCGTACATTTTCCATTATAACTCTGCTATTATTCGTCCTAGCGACCTGAAATCCCGTATGCTTACTCTCAGATAGTTTACTAACAAAATGTTGGTGGTGGGGGGTTTATATAAAAAAGCGATGCGCGTATGCAGTATATACATAAATTTATCATATAGCTCAGAAAAATTGGTAGCTCTCATTACTCATATAATGACAAGATTGTAATACGGATATAATAATTTGGAAACTTTTTTATTGAAATATGAAACATTTAGTGAAATCTTCCTGAAAAATCATAAAAAATGAATAAAATGAATTAAAAATAATATAAAAAAAATGGTTTTTATATGAATGCTGATTCACATACATCAATAGGTTCACACTACGTCTCTGTAGAATTCCAAAACTAGGATTTCGCTCCAGTTGTCACCAAAATGTTTCTTTAGTAGATTTTTCACATCCGTGATTTTTGCTGGATTTATGGGGACTCCAATGGGTACTTCACTCGGTGCGATGTCACTGATCTTCTTGTTTTTTTTAGTGATTGTTCTGAAAGCTCCTACGTCGTGGTAGAAATGCTCTTCTCCTTTCACCTCAACGTCATCATTTTTTATTTTCAGTACAAATCGTTTTGCAGCAGAGAACTTGAAGTGCCACTGTCCTGGCAACCGCAGCACTGAAGCACATGAAGTTTTGAAATCCCTCACCTTTCCAGCCAGTGAAATAGTTGTTCCTTCTTCAGAAACACACTGACACGTTGGTGTACTCTTCTGGCGTTAATATTGTATTGATCCTTTTTATTCTCTTCTCAATTCTCCCAAAAACGCGATCGGAGGGCAGAAATGAGTGGCCCACAATGGGAAAAACAACTTCAACTTCTTTGATGTGTTCTGGCGCTGTTGATTTCAGCCAAAACCCGAGCATTCCGATAAAAACAGAATTTTTGTTTTGTCCTCCACATCCGTCGCAGAAAATCTTCACTTTCTTGGCATGTGAAGGAATTTTGGAGAAATTGACTAGGAAATCGTAAACAGCCGATGAAACTTCGTTCGAACCTTTTTTTTGCTGATTTTCTGTCCAGTGGAACACAAAAACGTTTTCTTTGCTCTGTTTTACTTTTGAGTGACCAACTACTATGGTCAGATTGTACTTATATAACTGCCGCGAGTAGTATGCGGACTGATCCTGCACGCGTGGGAGGACTTGATTTTTTTGGCAGTCAAATGAGAAAGTGAAAGCTGCGGGATCATCCTTTTTGAGAAGCTTGTAAAATGCTCTCGCTTTTATTTTATGAACATTTATTTTTGTCACAAGCATGTGCTTCTGAACAGGATTATTGGTGCGGTTAATTCGCTCATTCAGTGAGATACATGACGAGCATTCGTCTGATTTGGGGCTACCAAACCCAATATTGAATTTTGTGCGAAAAATATTCTGGAAGAAGTAGAGAGATACATTCAATTCTTTATCTTTAAATTCGTTATTGTACATGATCCACAAACGATGAATGTTCAGGTCGGCTTGAAAGTAAACACGGGCACTAGATTTTGCCCAGCAGTAGTGGGACTCAATGCACTTGAACCGCTTGATGAATGAAATGACAGTTTTTCTTCGATCCGCATGAAGATTTTTTTTTCTGTCTCCACCTCTGTTTTCTACAGGAGTTTTCCCAGTTACTAGAAACCTCTTCAGGACTCCCTGAACTCGATGCTTCGAAATGAGCAGTACTTTCAAAAATAGATCGGCGCAAACGCGTTTCTTGACCCCCTTGATAAGCATAAAATACTCATACGTATGAGAGTGTGACTCACGATTACTGTTCACAGGTCGCTTACGAGCTGTTGGCTTGCCTTCAACGTATTTCAAAATGAAATTGTCCTGTGTGATCTTTCCTTCATTTGAGTAAAACTTGTGATGAAACTGGTCGATGTCACGAGATCTCACTTCCTTACAGGCGAAAGCTTGGTTCATTTTCTTGTGGTCACAGCAGACAGTACGAGGGGGAGGTCCAGCGCTGGCATACCTAAAAAAACAGCAATAATTCCGAGCGATTAATGTAAAGGGTAAACTTTCCTTGAACAGTTTGTAGAGTTTGAAGACTACTCTTCGGACTATTAAACTCAGTAAGACATCCATAAGCAATGGTAACACCGAACGAAAAAGTAGGTAAGTACCTACTCTTCAAACACAGAAACGTACCTTTGAAGTTTCTCCCTTGCTACCTTCCAGTTTTCGGGATTTTTCTTCATTCTGCGAGGACAATCTGTTTCTTTAGGATACACTTCCATGGTACCTAATACGTAATTAATCAGAAACACAAACAATCAAAACGTGTTCACAACAAAAAATCGTAAGCAAGACTGTGTTGCACAGAAACTGCAATGTGTAACCTCCCGAGTTTTCGCCGAAGGCAGGCGCGCTCCTAGCGGCTCAACTGAGAAGCATGGATTGAGCCAGTTTTGACGTGAAACCACCACTTCAGAGGGGTTTTTTCTACTGGATCTAACCGGATTTGGCCCGTAAGACTTCACAGGGTGATAGATTGCATCGTGAACTTGCGAAAAATGGAACAAAGTGTATTTCGGAAAAATGTGGATTTAGCCGGTTTTGAAACTACTCGCCTCACTTAGCATTCAGGCAATAAACAAATTTCAGTTATTTTGCAGACATAAATAGCACATAGCGTTGATGTGTTCCCCACAAAGATGTTTCGCGCAGCTCGCGCACTGGATGGTTGTGAATCTGTTCTTGCTCTTCATACAGAAGTTGCACTTGGCTCTTTTTCTTCTGATTTTCCTTGCCTCCATCATAGGGGGGATTCAATGGCATCTTCAAAAACGTCGACAAGAATTGACGAGTGGAAAATCTGATGTCGTTGGATAAATAGCGGTTCATCATGTGTGGACGGCACAAATCAAATGCTAGCTCTTTCAAGAAGTCTCGTCGGGATCGCTTTACTTGTGTATTCCATGCCTGTACCATGCATGCATTGATAGATGCAATATTCAACAGGGAATAAAATACTGTCATAGGCCAGCGGTTGCTAATACGCCCTACAGCATACTCCAATTTCAGCCGGTCCACCACATCGACTCCTCCTTTGGTAGCATTGTAGAAATCTATCATTTCTGGTTTCTTCGAGGATGCATCTAAATAGCCGGATGCAGCGTAGATAATAACATGACTACTTTGTTTTTATTTATTTTTGTCTTTGAACCAACATTTTTCTGATGTATGATTTTCTTTAGAGCAAAACTGGCATTTAGTTTTTGAATTGTTATCAGTTTTGTTGAAGGTTTGTTTCTTCTTGTTCTTAAATTTGGTTTTTCCTGTTTGATTTTTGCATTTTGAGCCATAAAAAGCGTCTTCTTGATTCGAACAATCGTTTTTTCTAGCTTCTGCTTCCTCTAAAATTTTTACTTTTAGATCTTACGGTTTTGGAAGGGTGTCTCTATGGCGACACGGAAATTCTCAAAAGTGGGCGAAAGGCTATACAGCATCATGATGCTCAAGAGGTCAGAATTAATTTCGATGTTCATGTCATTTAGTTTGTCCACGGCATCCACAAAACTGGCCAAATGCTCTCTCACATCATCACCTTCCCGCATTTTGTGAAGGACTAACCGCTTTAACAAAGTAGCTTTACGGGCTGGACCATCACTCTGGTAAACATTTTTGAGTGTGTCCCATACTGATTTGGAAGTAGCACAATTTTTAACTTGTTTAAGTTCACTTGGCGAAATAACAAGAAAAAGATCTGACCTTGCGCTGTGATCCTCCTGCATCCATTTGGTTTTCACATCGGCAGCAGTGTTTTCGTCTGGAGGCGGAATATCGCCGTTCACATAGCCCCATAGTCCACTTTTGATAAGGATGGCTTGTGCTTGAATGACCCATGTGTCGTAATTGTCTTTACGTAAAGGTTCTATTCTGTAACTATTCACTGTGCTGTTCGTCATTTTACGGATTGATGCGAAATTACTAATGAAAAATTTTCATTTTTAATATTCTCGAAAAGATTGGAGCGCCGAATCGGGAGCTAGCTAGCACGACGGGGTTGTACCAGAGACAAACGATCACAACTATTTTCACTTCGCGGAATATTTCACTTTTGCGTTATTCTGGGCCCATAACCTATTGTGATTCTAGGAGGAATAATTAAATCTACTTTGAATAAAGGCGTATAATAAACTATTACTGGATATCTACAGAACACGTTAGAAGGTATATAAGAGCATAGAGTGACGCTAGTGTGTCCAAGACACCATTTCTCTGTGAAAGTTTTTCAAATCCGATTCCATCAAAAAGCCTTATGCTGGTGGACTGCGAGGAGGTAGTTGTCAACATCTCGAGTTAGGGAAAATTCATCCTAGAGAACCACGAGAATCTGTAGAATGACTTTCAAATTATTTTATGTCACTGGAAAATCCAATAGAGAGGAAGTACTATCCAGTCACTTTGACCTCTTCCTAATTTGTTAGAACTGAGGGCCATCCAATGGTTCTTTCAATTGGTCGCTTACCTCTGACTTTATAATGGACGTAGAACTCCAGCATCTTTGACTGCTTGAGCAATTGACTTTCCTTGATGGACTTCCTGGACCGCACGGATCAAGGCTTCTTACTGGAAATTTTACGACGGACTTTCTTCTTAGGTTTGCTGATAGGAGACTTCACCCCTTCAAAATGTTCGGGCACTATTGACTCTTGGGGCACAATATCAACCTCCTAAAACTCCTGTTCAGTGAGACAATAACCCTGCGAGATTACGAACCTAATATCATACGCTACATCTTGTAAATCTGCAAATCACACCCACTTGACTAAGAGAGCGAATCGAGCGGACATGATGGTAAAATATATCATTGGAAATTTACTTACCTAACTAAGGTCTGAATACCATTTACAACTCATACATTTATTGTTGCTTGCTCTGAATGAGTTTTTAAACCGGAAAAGACAAAGATAGGTGTAATGAACGTATTTTTCAACTTCCATGAAGCAGTAACCTCATTAACAGCTTCTAGTAATCTGCAGATTTCCACCGTAACGTCATAGAATGTATGAAATATCTACATCATAGTTTTTTGCTGTACCATGGCGTAGTGTCCATCATGTAATATCTCTGCAAAGTTTTTTATTCTCTTGTTATTTCGAAGTTGAATCAACTAATTCCCAATTTCCCTCCAATTGTACATCTCTAGGTACCTTCTTTCTTCTAGAAATACACCTGATGATAGTTAATTTGCCTCTATACTCAATCCACCAGTTATGCAGCCCAAAATGTGAGATGCTGTTGGAGACTCGGAAGATGTGATCATCCCCGGGGTGCACTGATGGGGACTAACCACAGTGACTCCGTCACTCTCCGAGCAGAATTCACGCATTCACTGAAACCCGGCTCGCTAGCATGTTGCCTATGCCAAGACAGTTGGATAGGTATATCTGGAATTCGTCCTGTTTGAGTGGTTGCACACCTCTCATGCTGACTCGTTTTGACACATGCCCAAAATGTGTGGTGTTGAGTTAGGTCTCAGGCTTCTCCATAGCTATGTGAAATGAAAAATACCTAGCTTGCCTCGAGAAACACCTACAAAAATCCGGCATTATCCCTTCTATTTATGATATTGTTTCACAATTCCTAAATGAACAATTAAGGTTTGACAATGTTTCACTTCGAAATAGCTTTTTTTCATTATTACTCTTATTTTGCAAGTATTACAGATGGGGCCATAAAACGGGCTCGCAATTGAATGGTATACGTAAAAGACTCCGTGTAGATACAAAAAGGATTACCTATCATGTAAAACATGTAGATTGGTAAAATTTCAAGGTTACACCTTGAAAAATATTGATATTTCCAATATTGTATTATTAATATAAAAAATACTAACATGCTGGAATTTGGTTGCAAAACTCATGGAAGGTGATAAGTTCTAAGAAGAACTTAGAAAGTATTCAACTCAATATTCGACCTTATTTGCTTCCTTCTTTTTACCACTTGCCGTAGTGGAGCTTGGGTCTACTGATAATGATTAATTTGCAATATCTACATTTTAGTCAATAAGATCACCATAAGTAGGCACCCACGTTTATAAATAGGTAATATTATGAGCAACTTACTGATATGTTCGCTCGTTCATTCAATGTATAAGATCACTGAACTTGATCATGCTAGTGGTTGCGATTTGCGGTTATACGAGATTGAAGTGAAAGCCCTTCTTCTTCTAGGAGAACCAATTACGGTAGCAATAATGTTACTGATGTTGAGTTTGTTTTTTAAGTGAAAGTTCCCACATAATTACCATAGCTCTATGCAGCTACAAGTGTCTGGATGTTTGATAAATTGAACTTACTGTATTTCCTTTACGAAAAGCCTAGAAATCAACAAATATATCACGTTCACACCAATCCGATTCAATAGTTCAATAAAAGATGTTTTAAACATCGTTTATATCTTTGTAGAAAGTCCAAGAACAGGTATTAAAATGAGGTTCATTCCCTGTGCCCATAAAGTAGCTCCCAAGATGTGCCCGTTCAAACTCAATTATTATCTCTTAGCAAGTAGTCCAGCTGGGTCATAGTTTTGCGAAAATCCTTGAATTGTAGATAGCGTAGGAAAACATGAAAGGCCTGTGTAGAAGCAAGCTGTAGAAGTACAGTAGTTCCATTCGACTTTGTCGGCAGGCTCGTGCTCAATACCTCTGGTACAGGCTATCGAACAGTACGACCTGAGTTTTTCAACATCTTTAAGTAGTACAAACAACACCAGAAAAAGTGTCAAAAAGATATACAGCGAAGGTGTCTTCTTTGATTCCCTTGATTGAGATATAGAAGAAGAACGAAGTATTTGAAGGAGGGTTGGTGGTGTAGTAATTTCAGTTGGTAAGATTCGAGGTCATATGTTTGCATAGGTTACTCTATCGATCCTTGTCATCTGCTGGTAGTCCAGTTTTCAATGAGCTAAATCCCTCCTCAATTCTCTATGGATCATAAGTACTACTATGATGGATGCTTCATACTTGGATTCATCAAACCTTTGTATACTACATCAATAAATCCATGTTGAGCAACTGATGAAATATACAGAACCTACCTTAACGAGCACTCTGGCCTCCTTCTTCTAATTAGCTCTGGTGCATAGGAAATTACGAAAAAAGCATGAGGAATCTCCTGGAAATTTTTGAAAGTTGCAAAAAGATCGATTTTTGTAACATTCTCGCCAATTGATTACCAATCTTCTGATAAAGTCATCAAAAAAAAAATATGCACGGTTGATGATTCTTCACTGTTTCATGATCAAGTGTGCGAAGTTGCACGTATCAAGTGTACAAGTAGTTCCAGAGATAGCATCCCCAAAGTTGAGGTAAAATGCATTGGAGAAGGAGCATCTAGTGAGAGAAAGTGGTGGAACGACCTGAGCGCTGCCTAGCGACGATTAGATGAACCTTCCAGAGCTCAAACCATACGTAATCTTTCTTATCAGTCGCCCAATGTGATGTAGGCAATTCCTAAAGCCGGGTTCCATAGAACGAATTGATGAGGTGGGAGTAAGCTTCGCGGATGTCAACTCTAATTTGGAAATTAGATATTTTACGGATTATGGACAGAGCTACTTTGAAAAATTTCGTAACAAACTTCCGTCGTTTGTTTACAACTCGTTAAACTCGATCTCACCCGAACCATTGTGTACTACTATTATTTATTTTGTTGTACGACTCTGTTGAGGGCAAGCACTTCGTCACAGCAAGGTAATATACGGAGAACCCATTGTCCAGATTTTCGCACTGGGGGATTCGCGAAATCAGGCAAAACACACGCGGAAAATCAGCAAGGCAAAACTAATAGAATTCTCGGTAAAATCTGTCAAAGATATTGCCGAGTTGTCATCAGATCAGCAGACTGATAATGACAAGTGATAACGTAGGTTTTAAGCTCCAGAAGGTTCATCTAATCGTCGCCAGGCAGCGCTCAGGCCGTTCCACTACTTTCTCTCTCTAGATGCTCCTTGTTGGAAGAGAGCAGAGATTAGAAAATCAGAGGCATTTCACTGAGCGAATCATAGTAGGTATCCTTGTAGATTTGACGAACTTTTTGAAACTTGGAGTCATTTCGTTGCAACAAATCATCCACGTCCAACAAAATTTGTTGGAATTACTAGGAAATTTTCCTAGTACACTAGCCAAATTATTTGTATTTTGTGCTCCCCTTGGTCCGAAATAGTGAGACCTAAGTGTCAAGTGTCATCCCCAAGTATTTAGCAGTATTAGCTATGGGTATCGCTTGTCCATTCAGCATGATTGGCAAACTAGTTATCTGCTTGTAAGTGAAGCATTTTCATGACTTTCTTAGTGTTGGCTTAATTTTCATACTCTTTACGAGTACGTTGACTCTCTCAATCAGGAGTTTATTGGTTACTTTTTGTTCGTTAACCATCTCGAATAGCAAGGTGAGCATCTTGTCAACCGGTGAACTGATATGTTGACTGCGCACAGTATCGGCATAAGATACCGTTGATTTTTTACTAGTACCACATTTTTTCAAGTTACTATTTTCATTGGGGGGTTTTTGATATTTTTTGATAATTGACTCGCTTCAGGCTTCCCAATCTTGGAGCCTTTTGTCTTATCTTTCATTTTCTGTAGCTCCCTGGCTACCTCACACCCACGATAGTTCGCTGGATGCGCATCTCCACAATTGACGCATTTTGCCGGTCCTTCATTGTGGGAGCAGCTCGTGGCTTCATGCTTTCCTGCATACTTCACGCACCTTGCCTCTCTCTGACAGTAGGTTTTTGTGTGGTTGTACCCCTGACATTTTTTGCACTGAGGAATAAGGTTTGAGGTCTTCCTCAGTGGCTCAATCTTAACTCTGATGTTAAGAATAGATTGGATCTCGTATAACTTACCAACCTCTTCAGTATTTTCGAAGCTGAGAATAAAGAGGGGAAGATTCCGTTTGACCAAAACGGAATCACCTTTATCATCAAGCTCCCTGGTTTTTTTAATGAGATTAACTGCCTCGATAATTTTGTATCCTTTTCCTTGAAGGTCAGATACAATGTCTTCTGTTAGACATGAGTGGTGCAACCCTCTAGCAACTACTCTAAAGGGCCATTCATTTTTATTCTCGTAGGTGTACCACTGGAGGCTCTGACCTCTGATTATGACTCGGGTTTTTGATCATTATTTTGGTAATACTGACCACGACTGTAACTTCCTCGTCCGCGATTTCCTCTGAAAAATGATCCATAACTGCGATTTGCTGCTCATCTTTGACATTCTGCTTCTAATATCGCATGTAAAGGATCTTTTGATGATCCATTTTTATTTTTTGTAAGTTCAGTTGATGAAGGACAATAAATGCTTAGTTTTTTAGTGCGAACGATGTTTTATTGAACATTTGATAAAATATCAGGGCAATACAAAACGATGGCTCAAATTCAGAATTTCCATCCTTGACAATCCAAACCTGTATTTCTCCATGGCTATAATAGCATTGGCCATCAACCTTTCTTCTTCTGCAGTAAATACTGTGCTCCGACCTTGACTAGCGGATTTCTGCCCCCGACGGGATGCTACATGATCATAGAGGGTTTGGAGTGGTATGTTGTAGATCTTGCGTGCTCTGTTGCGTGCTCGGCATACCACTTTTTTCCTCAAAAAACGATTGAAAAGCATTTTTGGAAGTATGAGCGTGTAGAGCAACTTCAGAACTTACAACTCACATCGTCATCAGTCCAGGAAATCCGTCAGGAAAGCGGATGAAGCTGGATATCTCGACGGCACCCTAACTCAACAGACGAGTGAAATGAACAGGTGGATTTCGTAACCTCCCCATGAGGTTACAACATACAGTAGAGCACTCTAGTGAGTTTAGCATACTTTAATAGCATTAAAGTATGTTAGTTCCTGATAACTGCCACGAGATAGCACCCAGTTTTTAAGCTTTGGGATTGAGTTATGGCCAACATACGCACTTGCCCCCATTTTGCACTTGCCCCACCTTACCAAAATAATAATGACCACCAGACTTCAAAATCCATCTCATCCATAATAAATCAGTCTTATATAGTTATGACACTTATTAATATCTAAATTAAGTGAACTTGTTAAAACAATTGAGGAGCACAGCCGAAAAAGGGTACATGTTCATTTATGGAATTTCACAGAGAGCCAAAAACAAATCCTGAATCACCTGGTCACGAATTGGCAAGCTAAATGTGAGCTATGTACCCCTTTTCCACCAGATTTAGGTGTGATAGATATTATGTTGCCACCGTTCTAAATTCGCTCCAATTCGATATCATCCACAGCTTCCTCCTCACTTTCCTCCTCATCCGACAGCATATTGGGTCTAGGGACGAGAGATGAAATGTATGTCCCTCTGCTCTTGAAATTGTTCTGCAATACCAAAAATATGGAATTAATTACTTATTTGGAATGACTTACGAGAAGTAAGAATTTATATACAGAAGAGATTTATCCATTAAATTTAAATAAATTACTACTGATTTATTAGATGGTTCAGCCATGGCCTTCGATTTTTGAACTAAAGATCCAGAAGAACTAGTAAATTTGGCTGGCCTTAATTTGAATTTTTTCAAATCAATTGTGAAATTTAACGTCTATAATACTTTTCAATTTAGTCTTTTCTCTGGGGCATTTCACAGAGCAGGCCGCCTTGCTCTCGAATTCTATTGCAGAGAACGGCGTTTAGGTAGACATTACATTGGTGTAAGAACATGCAGTAGGGCATTTGTCTATCTACCCGGGCATCGACTTCCCTTATGGCTTCGTAAGGGTCGCCACACGTCGACGCACCATAGCCGTTCACCATCGCAGCTCGCATCCTCGCCATTTACCTCGATGTTAGCATCGTTGATGAAACATCGATGAGCGTTCATAGTGGATCAGTTCACCATCGATGTTCTCCCTCTCCTTTTCGAGGTTAGTGACCTATAGTCAGTTGTGCTCGCGCTTTCAAGTAAACATGTTATCAAGCGAGAGCGAAGATGAGACATCGGCAGCCAGCAAATGGTGGTTACTGGGTAGCTCACTACCAAACAGAAGGTTTGTGGCTCACCCAGTTAATAAATTGAGGGAAACATATGGCGAGTACCACCATTTATTCCCTCAGTTGAAGAAGGATGAAGAGAGGTTCAGTAAATATATGAGGATGTCGACAGAAACGTTCAAATACGTACTCGAAAAAATTGAGCCTCTTTTGAATGTAAAGATTTACAAGAACTGTCACGCCATTCCTATTTTCGCTGAGGAACGACTTGTGGTGACGATAAGGTAAGATAAATTCCAAATATCAGGGGATACATTTCCTTTTGAAAAATGTGTATTTAATAGTAGCTTTTATAAAAATTTATTGTTATAAAAAGTACAACAAAGTGAATAGAGAAAATTATAGTGGTTCTGGAATGAGGGAGTCGCTAATGGTGCCATTATCCATGTTGAACAGTTGCGCATAGTTGTTATTTTTGACAGAAAAATCCTCACATGGTTGTGCAGCAATACCTGTTTGTTGAGGGAAAGCGGTTTTGAAAAGCAGTTCTTGCACTGTCATCCTGAACTCCATTTTCTCTCTCCGCGGTAGCAATTTCACTGTTGGGAGAAGCGAGTTGAAAAATGCTACGTCTTCATCGTTGACATCTGTGGTTTTCTTCCGTTTGGCCCACTCCAGTTTTTCTTTTTCCAACTCCACCAACTCTCTACCTAGTGCAACTTGAGGGGTCAACCTTACTTTGTACCCAGTTCTGGTAAAAGAGGCGACAGAGGAAGAGTTCCTGCTGGATGAAGTTGACGGAGTTTCAGGTCGCTGATCATTCTGCATTTGTATCTGTTCGTTGGTAGAGGGGATGAAGAGCTCATTTTCTGGGTCTTGTGGTAACTGAGAAATGTTCTCGTCGCTCATAGTTGAAGCATCATCGTCAATTCGCCCTGTTTCCAATGGAACGTCACTGTTATAATTGGAATCCAAATTTCCCGAAGACGGTCTCGGTGTGAATTGATCCTTCAGAAACTGAAGCTTGTCGAAATACGGCCAGGAACTTGCAGGTTCATCTGGTCCTGATTCCCCAGATTTGCCTTCTAATTTTTTCAATTGTTTTCCAAATTCTTGCCTCAGCGTCTTCCAGACGGTTTTCGCCTCAGAATCTGTAATAAGTAGAAAACAAAAAAGGTTATTCAATTAGGTATAAACAAAATCAAACAACACCTATATACTGATAAATTATATTAAGAAATGGAATTACAATTGAGATATTGAATATAGAAACTTCCAGGATACCTACCTACAAGAATATATGGTACCTATTTGGTTACAGGTATCTTGCCACAGGATGTAGCTACCGGTCCCTATCTTTTTCATTTCGAATGGGCGTCTCTACAATCCAGAAAATGGTTCCAGAAGTCAACGAGATTCTCTGGACGGCCCTCCAACCTATTCACATGCCACGACCCACGACAAATAACTTTTTAGAGATCGCTGATGAGTTTGAGAGGCTGTGGGGTTTCATCAATTGTATTGGTGCTCTGGACGGAAAGCATTGCCGTATAAAATGTCCTGCTCATTCTGGTTCCATGTACTACAATTACAAATCTTTTTTCTCCATTGTTTTGCAAGGGCTAGTAGATGCTCACTATAAATTCATATGTATTGATGTAGGAGGCTACGGAAAACAGAGCGATGGTGGGACATTTGCTGCCTCTTCTCTATCAACTCTATTAGAGCAACATACACTAGGAATACCACCCAACAGGAAACTCCCAGGCAGTGAATATATTCTGCCTCACGTGTTCATTGCTGATGATGCCTACCCTTTGAAGATGAACCTAATGAAACCATATCCTGGACAATCACTGACAGTAATTCAGGAGAATTTCAACAAGCGATTGTCCCGCGCCCGTAAAACCGTGGAGTGTTCGTTCGGCATCCTTTACTCCAAATGGCGATTACTGTCAGGGACTATTGAAACATGTGAAACAAACGCAGAAACTGCAATCAAGGCTATATGTATTCTGCAAAATACAATAATTGATATGGAGGGCAATCACTCAATCGACCCTCTTGAAATCCCAGAATTGCCGTCTGATACCCATCTGCAACGAAACAGGGCACACAACCCTTCAACAAGAGATGCCAAGAATGTGCGCGATACATTTGCTCAGTATTTTGTAAATAACCCACTCACATCTCCATGAAATTCCTTAATTTTTTGTATATACCTACCTAATGTGGTGTTGATTTGATTAGTTGATAACTTTCTGATTTTATTATTAAATCAATCGTATAAATAATAAATACATAAATAACTAACAAATTTACCGTTTTTTCTCCCTTCAATCTATTTTGCCGTGCTAAGCCAGAAAGTCGTAACGTGAAAATTGGCCAGAATTACAGCAATTTGAAAATCAAAGATTAATTATGGTAATTAAAATAATCATTAATTAATGAGGGATTTTCATGATTTTAGTAATTATTTTTGAATTGCCTTGAAGATTGATCTACTATCATTCAAAAATGTCTACAAAAATCATTTGAATCCCTCATTAATTAATGATCATTGTAATTACCATAATTAATCTTTGATTTTCAAATTGCTGTACTTCTGGCCAATTCGAGGATAAAATAGTACTTTCATATATTATTTAAAAGGAAATTTAATGCTTTACAACATATTTTCCGAAGGTTTCCCTGTAAAATTAAAACCTCAGGAGCTAGGAAGGGAAGTTTGATGAGAAACGTGAGGCTAAATACTGATTTTCGTAAAATTACGATTTTTGAGGGCGGATATCTCGAAATCTATAGGTAGAGAAAAAATTAATGGAGTCAATCTTGTAGAAAATTTAATAAGCTTCAATTTTGGTACGAGAATGAATTTTTTCGAGTTTTATCAGTTCATTGTTAACAAATAAAATCTACTTACCAGACACTCCGAGTTTACAGCCGATTTTCTTCCATTCTTTCGCAAGCACATAGCGATTGTGGTGTTGCTTGTGCCGCTTATCCCAAATGGGCGGTGCACCTAGCACTTCATCAATAAGATCGTCTTTATTCATAACCGAATAAACACTTAAATAAATAAACTCAACAATCTCAAACACAAACTCAAACTGATAGTGATCAGCGTCAGGACGGGTCAAGGAGAGCGATCACAACACTGTGATTGACAGAACATTTTTACTGTGATTCACAGACAAGAGGAAGGCAGCCAATCACGAACGAGCGAACATCGATGCTCCCCCGGTGACGGCGAGGAGAAAACAAACTTTTTTGTTATTGGTGTGAGCATCGAGGGTCGACGTCGATGGTGCGATTATAGCATCCTGTGACATCGCAGTGAAGGTGCTTCGTTATGTACGCTCTCACGTCAATGACCGTATTTGTTTCACATCGCTGTTACAGCGAGGGTGCGAGCATCGATGGTGAACGGCTATGGACGTGTGGCGACCCTAAGCCTGATGGACCAAAGGGATAAAACCTCCAAGGTCAAAGTTTGTGCAGTACTTTTCCGTCAAAGGGAAGGACGCACTGCATCCACCTATGTCGTACAGAGGCTCGTCTTTTGGAGCGCTCTCTTCCTTCGCCTGGTATTCTGAGGCATCGAAGGGCTTTTTCTTGAAGCCGTCACGGTTTTGTGGTTTTGAATCAGAGCGGTGGACAGTAACGTCTTTAGGATTGAACTCCTCGCTCCATTTTCCAACCGGCTTACTGTTTGTACTCTCCTTCTTTTGAAGGAAATTTTTTAGTCGGTTCTGGCTCCGCTGATCTCGTGAGCGCAGATTTCCCTGCCACGACGGAACTCTGGTCTGGCTTGTGGGTCGTTTGGCTTCTGCCATGCTAGTAGGTACCTTGTCTTGAGACTACCGAATTTAGCTGCCTCTTCCGCCGAGAAAATAGTTTTTTTAGCCTTGAACGACAGTTTGGAGAATACTGCTTTGAAGCTAAGGTTCACAGCATGATTGTTGGTGGGCGAATTTCGCATTACCCAATCTCAATTTTCTGCTGTGAAAAGGAATTTCTCAACATCGATAGCCTGCGAGCTGGTAATAGCAGGTATGTTGTGGCGATTCGAAAATGTGCATCTGTACCTGCACACGGTACAGACACACGGTACCTGCCGGTATTTTCAGTGCAAAGGGTTTCATCGCTGTTAATCCTGACTTGTGGCGCCTACTATGACAATACGGGTGTCACCAACCAGCTTGGATGAGTGGGACTGGAATTTTATTTCGTTCGGAAGCATTGGAACGAGGTGACCAGCACTGTCGAACAGTTTTTGGAAGGTGGGTAAGTCGATGACGTCACCATGATATTCCGGAATGGTGGACAACATTATTTTCATCAACTTGACTCTATCCAGAATGGACTTAGGAGATTGGGATGCAGATTAGTGGTAACATTGCCTTGTCATTCATGTCACAATCATCGATTTTTGACAATAGAGTCATTCCAGCTTCGAAGACCTCTTTTACTTGCAAGATCCTTTCTGCATTGAACGATTCAGTTTCCAAAAGGGAACATGCCCGAATTGACCAGGTTCTGATAGAGCTATCGAATGTTTGATCTCCTGCAGGTAGAAGTTGAACGACATCGTGAAACAATGAAATTGACTTTTGAAGTGCTCGAGCAATACTGAGACCGAGCCACTCACGTGATTTTTCTTGAGACACTTGAAACATTCACCCTTCCTTTTTGCAGTCTCAATTCGTTCAGTCATTGGCATGTCAACAGCCTTGCAGCATTCAGGAAAGTTATGGGGTGTATCAGACAAAGTTGTACTTACCAAATTTGATTTTGTCGGACGTTGTTGAACAAACGGACGGAGGAAAGAATTCATTCGCGATGAAAAAACACTCCAGTCTTCACTACTCGTCCTGTCTTAGTCGCCACAAATGTTGTTCAATTGAACCTTAAGGATAAAAACACAAATCTTCGGACAGTTGCGATGTAATAAACCAGAATTCAGAACTAACTACTCACTAAATAAGTCAACTAAGGTGGACATCATAATATGATATTATCTTCTACAATAAGACTTCTTTTCAGGCTTATCCGAAACGGATAAATTTGTCAACAACTTGATCGCATCCAGCCCATTCAGAAACGTATCGCGTTTAATTCGTCAGTCTTGAAGAAGTGCCCATTAGCTTCAAAGAAGCTTTCCATGCGCGGTTTGTACACATCCCACTCGTTTTTTCAACTGTCCGACAATACTTCCGTCACCCATTGCTGAAAACTGAGGATGTTTTAATTTAGAATAATTTTGTCCTATTTCGACTTACCATATAACTCACCTATAACTCACTCTTACCTATAACTCACTTGAGAATGTGCAAACTTCATACATCTGAATATCATACGCATTGATTGCCTCGGCAATGTACAGACCTACTGGAGGACCCTCCTGGCTTTTACCTGTATTCAGAGAATATTTATAAATGACACTCTTGCACCATAATAGTAAAAATTGAATACCTTATCAATGTACCTATGTTACAATCAGCCCTATAATAATATTATATTATGTAACATATTATGTTATGTAAGCGAAAGCCAGCACACTAATTATTATGAACTCTAAAGTGACCTGACAATGCTGTACTGGTGGAAGCATGCTCGACACGAGAATAAATCTCTTAAATTGAGGAAACACCTCTCTTTTTCCTCCCCTCACCTGTCAACTTCAGATGTCGTAGATCAGCCTTCTTGCTACTCCAACGTTATTCACTGCTGTGTTGGCTGACTCTGCCCACATCTTCTAGGAACATTGGTCGTCTATCATCATCATCATACGAGCTTGTTCAATGTTTAGCGGTTATAAGAGTATCATCCGCTAAACCATTCTGCTGAGGCTTCTCGGGACAGGTTCTTTGCTGCACAATACCATTCCTCTTGAAGAAAGTATGCAAGGTATGATTCACGTACTCGGTTCTATTATCTGACCGTAAGACTTTGACTGTCACACCTGTGTGATTTTCAGCTATCTCATCAAAATCAATGAGAGTCTGGGCAATCTCATCCTTGAAAGCAAAAACTTTCCTTGTGTGGTCGTCAATAAATGTGAGCATATATCGAGCTCCTGACCACGATTGTACCTGGATAGGACCACAAAGGTCTGTGTGCACAAGACTAAGCTTCTGAGTTGCTAATTTGACCTTGTCCGTAGGAAACAGTTTGCATGGATGCTTCCTCTTCACACATGAATCACACTGTTTATCAACATAATAACTTTTTATACAACGCAGAACTCTCTTCAACGACTTCCAATTACTGTTGGTAGGACATGTTTGAAATCTTGGATGCACAGCCATGGGTTTGCATAGAGGAGCTTCCTCCAGTTGAAATTGTTCCAAGTTGTTGCTGAGTTGGTTTTTAGGCCCTGGGATCTCGGACTTAGCTCCACCATGCTGTGTCCCAATGGGGTCACAGGGGGGAGCGTGAATGAAGGTTTGATTGGTAGAATCATTGGATCCAGAGTCATCAGATTCTGAAGAGGAAGTTGGAGGAGGCAGGAGTTTTGGAGGGCATGTTCAATTAATTTTATCCTCTTGGATAATTTCTTCCCCTTGTGATGATTCTTTTTTCTTATGGGAGATGAGCTCAAACATGACGAACGTGGTTGCTGACTTTGAGATTTCAGCATGCTTCCGTATTGTAGATGAGGCTAAGTTAGGGAATTCAGAACATGTTGAAATTGAATAGAAGAGAAGTGAATGATTTATTCTTATGATATAACTGTAGGACTTACCAGAAGATGATCTGTGGAAAGTGTAACCCCTTTTTCACTAGGGAACCCTTGGAAGGGAGCAAAGTAAAGAGTTAAGCAAAGTTAATAAATATAACCAATAGAAAACCCTACTTTAGGAACTTATGTATCTGATCTAAGGTAACTAATGTGCGGAATGAAAACTTACCTTAGCTGTCTGTCTGTCTTCCCTGAAGATATGAAGCTACCACCACCTACGTAATGTAGAACTTAATCCGTGGATTAAGTGAAATAAATGTTGAATAAAATGAAGTTAAATTGCAAGTGAAGTTACGTTAAGTTATGAATAAAAGAAAGTGAATTTACTGTAAAGACTCTACTCAGAATTTACTAGTGAAGTAATACCTGGTTCAGTGGTAATAAGTCAATGAAAATAGACGGTACTTCCGTATGGTTGTTGTATTAAAGAAAGATGCAAAATAAAATATATCACAACCAACTCTTATATCTACCTACCTATTCTCTCTCTCAAAAGGAACTCTCTCTCTCTTATGTGAACAATGGTGGACACGGTGGTGGACAGGAAGTTGGACACCACATTTATGAATCAAGGTTTTACAAGTTAAATTTAAATGAAATTACAATGCTTAATATTACGGGGGGATTTAGGATCTGGCCATTCTCAGTCTTTTTTCTATTGGCAGGTATTCGGTTGCACCTGTTCGCCAGTCTTTAAAGGAGGAAAATCACTACTATAACCTAATCTGATGAAAAGTCTATATACAATAATAAAGTTTATCCTACCAGTCCAGGAAGTTTGTGATGGGTAGGTGCAGTCTTGGAGTCTTGTAGAAGTGCGCAGTCTTGTCAGGGTGAAACCAGGAGTGAACTTGACAAATGTTGGGGGGCACCAGTCTCAGCGGGCTCGTACTCTCGGCCACTTGGAAGCTACTCAAGGAATGGCGTGGCTCGGAGCTGCAGCGGGGGTCCTCGATTTGGGTGGGTAGGGCGGTGTTTCTGTGCATGCGCTCGGAGTGGGGGATCCGCTGGTGGCGCATATCTGCACTTTGCTTACTATGCATGCGCAGTAACAGCTTGACTACAAGGAAGCTGCACAGAGATTTTAAAAGGACTTGATGCTTTTCTATGAGTTCTTAAATCTTAAATAAAAGTGATAATTAAAAATACAGAATAAAACACATCATTTAGAAACATACATGTCATTATGCTCTTGTAATTGCCGAAGCACAAGTTGCACAGCAAATATTTCTGCCTCCTGGGCGTCCAGATTTCTGATGAGCCCGGATACTGCTAAAATCCGGGTTACTGCCCAATCGACGGCTGCAGGGCCTGCAACACTATCATACATGTGTTTATGCTCTTGTAATTGCCGAAGCACAAGTTGCACAGCAAATACTTCTGCCTCCTGGGTGTGCAGATTTCTGATGAGCCTGGATACTGCTAAAATCCGGGTCACTGCCCAATCGACGGCTGCAGGGCCTACAACACCATCATACATGTCATTATGCTCTTGTAATTGCCGAAGCACAAGTTGCACAGCGAATACTTCTGCCTCCTGGGCGTCCAGATTTCTGATGAGCCCAGACACTGCTAAAATCCGGGTCACTGCCCAATCAACGGCTGCAGGGCCTGCAACACCATCATACATGAGTTTATGATCTTGTAATTGCCGAAGGACAAGTTGCAGAGCGAATACTTCTGCCTCCTGGGTGTCCAGATTTCTGATGAGCCTGGATACTGCTAAAATCCGGGTCACAGCCCAATGGATGGCTGCAGGGCCACAACTCCATCATATATGTCATTATGCTCTTGTAATTGCCGAAGCTCAAGTTGCACAGCAAATACTTCTGCCTCCTGGGTGTCCAGATTTCTGATGAGCCTGGATACTGCTAAAATCCGGGTCACTGCTCAATTGATGGCTGCAGGGCCTGCAACACCATCATACATGTCATTATGCTCTTGTAATTGCCAAAGCACAAGTTGCACAGCGAATACTTCTGCCTCCTGGGTGTCCAGATTTCTGATGAGCCTGGATACTGCTAAAATCCGGGTCACTGCCCAATCAACGGCTGCAGGGCCTGCAACACCATCATACATGTCATTATGCTCTTGTAATTGCCGAAGCACAAGTTGCAGAGCGAATACTTCTGCCTCCTGGGTGTCCAGATTTCTGATGAGCCTGGATACTGCTAAAATCCGGGTCACAGCCCAATGGATGGCTGCAGGGCCACAACTCCATCATATATGTCATTATGCTCTTGTAATCGCTGAAGCTCAAGTTGCACAGCAAATACTTCTGCCTCCTGGGTGTCCAGATTTCTGATGAGCCTGGATACTGCTAAAATCCGGGTCACTGCTCAATTGATGGCTGCAGGGCCTGCAACACCATCATACTGTCATTATGCTCTTGTAATTGCCAAAGCACAAGTTGCACAGCGAATACTTCTGCCTCCTGGGTGTCCAGATTTCTGATGAGCCTGGATACTGCTAAAATCCGGGTCACTGCCCAATCAACGGCTGCAGGGCCTGCAACACCATCATACATGTCATTATGCTCTTGTAATTGCCGAAGCACAAGTTGCACAGCGAATACTTCTGCCTCCTGGGTGTCCAGATTTCTGATGAGCCCGGATACTGTTAAAATTCGGGTCACTGACCAATCGACGGCTGCAGGGCTTGCAACACCATCATACATGTGTTTATGCTCTTGTAATTGCCGAAGCACAAGTTGCACAATTTGAGCTCAATTTGAGAGGGAGGCTCAATGGAGAATCCTGATGGCGCCTGAGTGGTCACTGATCAGCTGAGTGAGCTCCAAGGCCATTTTCTCTCCTATTCATCGCAGGAAACTGAAATTTGAGAGCAGGTCAATGGAGAATGCTGAAGGCGCCTGAGTGGTCACTGATCAGCTGAGTGAGCTCCAAAGCCATTTTCTCTCCTGTTGAACGCAGGAAGCTGAAATTTGAGAGGCAGGGTCAATGGAGAATGCTGAAGGCGCCTGAGTGGTCACTGATCAGCTGAGTGAGCTCCAAAGCCAGAGCTCCAGCGCCGATCGCAACCATTACGTCACCAAGTTAATGGAATGTGCTGAGATCACTACATAGAGGGCACATTCAAGTCTGAAACTATTCGCTAATACATGTCGGAGTTGGTGTAGTCATCGTTCTCCTGATCCCAGTACTGGATGTAAATTGAATCAAAACACTCCCTTTATGCCGAAAACTCTTTAATTAACGTTATATTAAAATGGAATTAAAAATGAACAAGTGTGAGTATCAAAATCGGGAAAAGATATTCGATAATCGCCAAAAAAAAAAAAAAAACACAATCCCGTCTCCTCATTCTCGTCCTCTTCGTCTTCACCTTCCCTTCTTCCTCTTCCACAGGTTCCGTCTTTTGTCGCGGAATCGTTTCGTGTCCTACTTCTACATATATAAAACGATACCTACCTTGCAACAATGTTAGTGATTTTCAAGTCTGCATCTGCTACCGTCTGCACATTAATTGAAAAGAAAGATTTTCTGTTTCTCTAAATTTCTGCGTTTTCTCCTCCTGTAAAAACAACAACCACAAAATGAGTAGGCAGAGTTAAATAATGCTGACGGATGTTGATGGGTTTCTTCACAACCAATATCAATCCTATTGATCAACATGAAACTTGTACCATTTCATAGAAAACCCAAGACGTACCAGGTGATATGATTCTCACGTGAGTGCAGTCTAGTGCTCCGAGGCAGAAGGGAAATCGGGATATGGTATAAAATTTTCGCCTAGTCTCGGCTTTCTCTTCATCGGTTTCTGGGAATCTAATAAAGTCATTTCCAAGCCTGGCAATTGCATCTGAAACCTGTCACATGGAATAGAGTTAAATTTTAAAGTGGATCTGGTATCATGTAATGGGGTAGTTGCAGGGGTCGGAAAAATGGTTAATTGTTATTTTTAATCTAATGTAGACCTCATTCTTAGAATTTTGACACCAACCGCGACCTTCTAGCAAAAGAATACCTTTTTCTATGATTTTTCCCGAAACTTTGAAAAATCATAGAAAAGGATATCTACCTACTCATCCAAAAATAGGATGGTTGGTATCAAAATTCTCAGGATGAGGTCTACTTTCGATTAAAAATCTAAACAAATATGCAACTACCCCATTTCAGTTAGTTATGCACATCGTGCATTCGCAGTAGCTCCAATATTTCAGATGGAGATGCAACTCAATACAGAATTGCCAGTACCTATGAGTACCCATTTTTTCAGCACTTCTTGAGCGGGGTTCACATGCATGCAGAAACTCCGTTAAGAGAAGTGGGGGAGAGAGTCGTGCAGAAAGTGCGAAAAGGCGTTCACATGGCCGATTGATTAGTAAGCAGGCAGTAGTTGTAAACAAAAGACGGGAGTCTAATTTTTTAGAACGTGGACAATCCACACCAAACGTCAACCTGCGTAGCTCACCTCCAGATCGTCAACACTCCCCAGCCAAATTACTCATTACTGGCTCTTGTAAACCCAGCAATACTACTTCCGATTTTCCTTACTTATAAAATAATTTAGAATGCTCGTAGGTACCTGGTGGACGATGTAACACACTGTAGATTTCGGTAAGCCATGCCTGTCTCCACACACATTAAAAAATGCGCCTGTGGCATAGAAGGACAGGGTCGTGAGGAGTTTCTCCTCTGAACTCACAGGTTGGCCTCTGACGGAAAAAAAGTAATACTAGTTAATAATAATACTAAAATGTGAACTTATACACTATTCATCATCATTTCAGTACAGGTACCTAGATGACGATAATTTGATACCGGAAAAACTGGCATTTGATTATGACTTTTTCTGATGCCTGATGGTAAGTACTGAATATGAACTGATGAGTGACCATTCTATGGACATTATGAGACTGAAGGTGACTACTGAATACAACGTACTCATAAGTATAACGTAGGACATGTCTTCCTGCCATAACTGCATAATAGTATCAATCTGGTTCAGCCAGATACTTTTAACAATACTTATGATCCAAGTATCTGTGGTCGAGATGCGGGGACATATCATATCCAGAACATAAGCTGCTCCCTCCTTCGACAACCGAAATCTATGAAAAAACTCCGTATCAGTCCAGGAGTTGAAGGAGGGATTTCTAGTCCGGATGTGATACGTCCGAGGCCCCATCAATAGCTCGAGTTCGACGAAGTCTTCATCGTCGTCGGAACTTAACTGGAGTTAATTTTCCATGTTTCAACCTTTCAACACTTTCAAACTCGATGAACACGAGTGAAATGGCTTTCTGATCCGAAGCAAAAATGAGAACGATGAAAATGAAGGAAAACTTTACCTAGTTGTGATAACATGTAAAATGGCGGATGAAGGGCAGCTAACCATGGTGAACTTCACGTAACCACCCGCCGTCGAGTGGTTACCTTACTGTGGTAAACTAATCGATTATCGCGCGAAAAAATCGATTGTACAAGTTTTTTGAACGCACTTTTTCTTTCCTTGGTTACGTGACCCCTTGGTAAACTTCAACCGTGTAGTTAAATGTTTTTTTGAACTGGCCCTTACAGGTTCAATGAGCGCCGTTCCACACTTGGCCATGTAAAGTCGAAACAATTGAAGGGTAAGGGGAAAGAACGTACTTAGTCAGCTTTTCTTGAAACTGAGAAAAACGCATTTTAATGTTTCAAACTTCTATAAAATCCACACCGTTTGTTAAAAAAATTGTTTTATAAAATAAACTGTAAGAAAAACATATCAGAAAGTAATTCCTGTGCTCTTGGCTTATATAAAATTACTAGAGTCGTTGAAAATCCAGAAAATGTTGACAAAACCCCCTCTGACAGCGGAAAAAACCAAGTAAGTCGGCTGAAACAAATGAAACTTAGCATGAAATTGGGTGAAATTAGGTCTTATACTGGCAAGGTATTCGATCGCAAGGTAGACTTACTTACAATTACTCATTTGTAGGGCAGTTTACTATAAAACCGGACTGCCTCAGGACCACAAAATCTCATCAAACTTTGAATGTCATTGTACTTTGCTCGGGAAATCGGGAGGCGACCTACAATGAATCACAAAAACAAATTCATGAGTACAGTAACTACAACAAGATTCGTGTAAACGACCCTAAATGATGTATAAAAAATAATTACGAGTATATCCAGTAAAACTCACGTTTGTAAGCTGGAGTGGGAAGTTCAAAAAGCCGACTTTCTGACAGCTGACTTCTGTCGGGTCCCTTTATTATGCCAGACAACATTGCACCAAAGTAGGTTGTCCGATAAAATATAAGGCGACAGTGTTCGGACGATGAACTAATGATTTTAATGGGTCGGGTTTTGAATGGACACTTTTTCACAAAAATTAGAACCAACAATGAGGTCCAGTCCAGCACCATTTTCCTTGTGACGTTGACCACGATGAAGGGCGATGGTTTACTCCTGCTTGACTTTACCATATCTTTGAAATCGTTAGGTGTTTCCATTTCCTTCTTCATGTTCCATAATCCGACGTTTTTGTCACATTCTAAGTAAGAATGTCCACGTACGGGAAATGTAACTGTAATTTTCTTAAGTCCATGAATTTGATTGGAGGTGACATAGTGTATGAACCGGAACATGGTGTAGTTTTTATTCTGCCCCCCGCAAGAATCACAAAAAATTTCGAGCTCTTCAGCTTCGTCGTCCAAAAAGTTATTGATGAAGTGAAATAAGAATGAGACCACTTCATTCGCCCCTTTCTTAGCAATACATTCATGGTACACATAGAAAAAAGACTGGCCTGTAGAAAGCACGTGAATGTTCAATGAGTACATTGAAAGTTGACGTTTATAATAAACGTCGTTCGTAGCAATGTTTGGTAGGGGAGCGTTTTTCGCAAAATCTAGACAAATTACCACCTTCTTATTATTTTGTCTTGCCACCTTCTTTGCTCTCTTCTTTAAATCATAGAAGGATTGTGCCTCCTTTTTATGTAGAATGTTCATGTTTTTCAACTTATCGATCTGTTTTTTGTCTACCTCCACGTTCAAAGATTTCATTTTTGCTGTGAATTCATCACACTCTGCACATGTGTCCGTACGGGGATATCCAAACGAAATGTTGAATTTGGTGTTGAAAATTTTTCTATAGGTATCATAAGACACTTTTACTGAGGGATGGAGCTCATGAAAGAGTTTGAACATTTTCATTGTGTCCAATTCGTCTGGCAAATAGGTTTTCTTGCTGTCCTTCAGGCTATAGTGGCTAGTACGACCTTTGAAACTTTTGATGTGATCTATAATCTTAGTCTCAGTACCATTGTCTAGACGTCTGTGAATTGAAGAGTGCATGCCTCTCTTATCTACTGGAGCACAACCAGTGTTTTTCAGACTGGTCTGAAGATACACCAGCTTACCAAGGCTAATACCATGGATTGAACAAAATGCCTTTGCACATACCTGAACGTCTTCTGTTCCACCAGACTCTTGACCAATACGTACTCTGTAGGAAAATGTAGCATGACGAAGCTTAGCAGTCTCTTCACTGTTTCGAATCCTTCTAGTTCTGACGGGCAAAACTGTAATCAAGCCCGCCAAATAGCTGTTCTGATCATCGTTCGATTTCAGATCGTTAAACTTACGTAATATATGCTTCCTTTGAAGCTCACTTGTCGAGGTGTAACAATTCAAATGTTTACAGTTGCAAGGGGGTCCTGGTTCGTGTGTAGAAAGTCTTAGTTTTTTGTTGACTTCAGACATCCTTCCAGTCTTCTTTCTCTTCTTTGTAGGCTGCTCCACACCTACATCGCAATCACTTTCCGTACTCATTATAAGGAAAATAACACTCACAAAATAGAGGAAACAATGCAATACCTACTGGTGGGACACGAATAAACACTTATCACGCAGTGGGAATCACAGGAAATATCACTGTTAAGAGATAATGGAACCGCCGTGGCTCTGGTGGCTGGCCAGGTAACCAATGACTTACGTATTTCTTTCCCCTTACGCTAGGACATACTCGGTTCTTTCCCCTTACAGCAAAACTTCAAAGGCGAATATGGCTGGACTAGAGTGGTTTTTTCCCATTTCTGACACCTTTAAACGATGTAGTTACTCACCCTGAATCCAAAGATACCAATATCTCAGTTTCGAAAAAAAAGTGACTTACTACGTTCTTTCCCCTTACCCTTCAATTGGGAAAAAGACGAAACACCCTGTTGCAGGTACACTTTTTGAAGTGTCCCTTCTGCAATAGTGGGAGGGGAGTTTTGGGAAATCGTCCAGAAATCTTTCAGCATAGGAACACCGCTCATTCCAAGATGACACTCTTCTTCGTGGGACTTCTTCGTCGCTGATACGGTTGCTGGCTTCAGTTTCTGCTTCCCCCTCTTGATCAGTTCCTTCGCTTCCTTCTTCTCTAGGTGATCGCTGCCCCATTGCCAAGTATTACACACCCATTGGCGGATAGTAGACCACTTTAGCCCAAACGTGCTTTCAAAGAGCTGACGGTACACTGGGATTCTTGCAGAGCCAACCTGTAGATGGTAGGAGAAACTGTTTGTACGCCGAGATTCCCTATCACTATCTTTTATGGTTCGCTGTTTCGGAGGAGCAACATTAATGAGGGAGGCAATGTATATTTTTTTCGCCTCGCACTCTCCTAATCCCCAAAAAGATTTGAATTGATGTTCTCGATCCGCTTCAGTAATTGATGAGCAATGCCGCGCATTCTTCCCTTTATTAGCACAGAATTCAGATTTACATGGTGGACCCATGGCTACAGCAGGTCTTTGAACATCTTGTGCTATCTTGTTTGTCTTCTTTTTTCCATCCTCCGGTATCCTAGGTAGGATTCACCACGGCACCGCTTCAGTTTGGCCTCATTACGTTTCCATTTTTTTGGTTCAGGGATATTGTCGACGCAGGCAGGGTCTTTTAAGAATAAATTGTTTTGTCCTCAAAAAGAGAGACTAGGTATGTGGAAAACGTGAAATAACCAATTACCTGGCGCATGATGGTAGATGAATGATATTGTAATACCTAATACCTATATTAATTATTGTTAGCTTCGAAGGACCACCTCCCTTTAACGTTGGAAGGAAACGATTGAAATTGTTGTTTGAGGTGTAGGTAGGTAGATGCCAATGAATACAAATACGTATCAAAAAATAATCAGCTATAATGAAGGTACCTTCATTCACGGTATGCGCTACTTTGCGTCCTACCTATCAAGTGGCCACTATGCAATGCAAAATGCTCTTCAGACAACACAAATTCAATAGTATAATAGTTTTAATGTTATAATAGGCAATAGTATCAAGCCTATAGCAGTTGCAAGTGATGTTGATTGAATTTAAAGTCTTTGAGGTAGAAAAAAATGTTGCTGAATCCGTTGAAAGACGATGAGGAAACGTGGTCTCCAAACGATGGTAGTGGGGGGGGGGGGGGGGTGTAGATCGAACCCAAATCCCAAGTATTGCAAGAAAGGTGGTAGGTATGTAGTTATAATGCAACTTACAATGGTGCGGCGAAGAATACTTCGTTTGACGTAATACAGCGAGATACACGTAGTCATCCGCTTCCAGCCGTGGCGTTGAACGTTCAGGTAGGTCGGCCACCTGCACTCCAGGAAAGCCCCAAGACAAGCCATCCACAGCGAAGAGAAAATCGTCCACGACGAAGTCGCCAGATGATAGAACGCACCACCTGATGCTCAGAATTATCCGTTCCGTGATATGAAGGAACCTGGACAACTTTAAGACGGTGAACATCCAATGATTGATATTTAAGTTGCAAAAAAAGGCGAGAGGATTTGAATGGTTCGAGCAAAAAACGAGAAGGGTAATGGCGACGCTCCTCCAACGGAGGAATCCGACGAATTCGCGATGTGACGTCACGAATCCCAAAGGCACAGCACAAAAACTTCAACCTTTTTTCCACACGTGCGATATTAAACAATACTCAGAAATTCATAAAAATAAACAGGTAATTTATAGTTAATATACCTATTATTACAATTATGGCATTAAAATTGCGATACAAAACGACACCTCAAACAAGTATGGAAGTATACAACATGGAGTAGATATTCCTAAAGCTACTGAATGGACGATGCCACCCTAGGTAGTTATCAGTAGTTCTTGATAAGCAACTAATGGTTGTGGCATGTCAACTTTACTTCATCCTAATGTGAATAGTTACGAGAAAATATAGTGTTGGGAAGCCATGAAGCAAAATGTCATGAACAAAGAACGTAAGTCAAAAATATTATAAACGGCGTGACCAGATATACTCTCTACTTCTTTTAGCTTGCAAGTTCTCATCGTGTTCGTGAATGGTATCACTGGATGCGGTTGCACAGCCAACATGGATCGGGGAGCCCTCTTCATTTGTGAAGAATCAGTACCAACTTCTGATTCAGTGTAATCATAGATATATATACCTGGATAGCGAACTGCATTGAGGCGACTCGGCCCCAGAAAGTTGGGAATCCCCAGGCCCTCTACACTTTCCCCCAGCCCTTTCCGGACCCCCACCCTTCCATAACGCTGGCTGGACGGCAAAAGAGCGAGCCCTCGCAGCTAGTCCAATAAGAAACGCCTAATGAAATAAGTAATTTGGCAAATATTTTCTTAATCAAGTTGGGTTCTCTTAAAAAATATCAATATCTAGGTCCCTAATACTAGGTACAAAAAATTAGCAAATTATTTACACCAATAGTGAAGGACTTAGGATATCAAAAAACCATTTGGAAAGGTGGCATAAAATGAATGATTCGTGGGCAAAATAAAACGAATATAATTCAGAGCATACACAAGCTAGTATAAATATGATATTAGTATATGATGATAGTATTGTAGATATTTCCTTACAATATATAATAGGTACACAAAATATAACACAAGATCCTCACAAGATATAGGTAATTCTTACAACGTCTTACAATATTCTTAGTTTCTCTACGCATTATTGAACAATATAATCTTTGTCAACTTCTGTCTGACACCGAGTTTCTTTGGAGTAGCAGCGTCAATCGTGCGATTTTTCGCCAAATGGTGGCATATAACCTTGGCCGATAAATTGCTTATCATTTTAATCAAGGTATACTCATGACTGTTGCCTGCCCACTCTCTTTTTGTCGAATGATTCTTGAATAGTGTCCCTCTAAAGTTAGTGTAGGTATGGCACATCATTTTATTCGCGTCAATTGAAGTAGGTGATTTTGTTTGATAAGTCAAAATTTTACTATTTTAAAAACATCATTGGACGCCCTCAGCAAGCCTCCTTTAGTTACAAAATCGCAAAAATGGGTGTATGGACTCAGGTCGGTTTCGTCTGTTATGAGGAGAGCAACACATTCTCCACATTTTAATTTTTTCTTTATTTTCCGGGCTATGTACCCACTAAGGTAGTACAATATATTATCTTTGAAAAATGAATTTTCGTAATTCTCCAGTATTTCTGATATTATTGAAATATCACTAAGGTCATCACTTTCATTCTCCTTTTCAACAGATTGAATAAAATTGTACGGTAAAATACTCATATTTACATCGTTACGGCATTCATCAAATTCCAGACAGTTGCCGTTGACACTTGGCCTTACGCTATTGCGAAACATGAGTTTCCTCAGGGTCCATCTGAACTGTTGAACGTTTGGATTGTCGTTTCTGCCATTACTACCTCTAATACAGGAAAATGTCAATTCTATATGGTCTTGGGAAAATTTGTAAGTTAATAAGTATTCAAAATCCCCACTATTTAATAAATTATCTCGCAGTAGCCGAACAGAATTGATACAAGTCATGAACCCCAAAGCGAATGTTTTCCGAGGATGTTGTAAAATAGGTATACCTTCAATTTTCAACTTTGACAAATAGTGAATAGCATCTAACAACATGTGATCATCAGAATCTTTTTTATCTAACTTTACCGGACTTTTAGAGCCTTTACCGAAGGGATTTCGGCTATTCAAGTAGTCAAATAGGGTGTCCATTTTTCTAATAAATTCTACTGTCGGCATGCTTCCTTCGAATAAAGGATGACGTTCTATGAGGCAAAGATATTCAATGGCATCAGCCACGCTACAACTAATGGTCTGTGCTGCTAACTTCACATTCATTTTACGATTTCGGTAATGAATGTGTTTGTCAGACAGTTCGTTTTTGAACGTCAAACCTTCTTTTTTCTGAAGATCATTCAGGTATTGTATATATTTAAAATTTACTATGCCCTTTTCAGACTCAATTTCTTTTTTGTCCGCTAGTGTGTTACGACATAGTTTCATCATGTGAGCTGGATCGAGCATCACCGTTATATCGTGATCTAAATCATCTAATCTAAAAAATGATTTATCGGGTAATTTGCACCCTAGTAAGTTCAACGCGCGTATGTTTGTGCTTGTGCCATCAAATGTGATATTGGCTACCTTTACCCCTACTTCTTGCAGTTTAAGTATTGCTATTCTTATGAGTTGAGAGAGGTCGATAGCACCGAGTTTATTAATGAAAAAATATCCTACAACACATTTAAAATTTCCTTTAATGGAAACGATCTGAAAAACCAATGCCTCAGTTGCTAGTTCTTCTTCGTTTGCAGATGTTAATCCTCCCATATCAACGTAACCAACGTTTTTACCTTTCTGTGCGTCGAAGATCACTTGTTTACGGATACTCATGCCATCAAAGACCAGGTTTACGTGCTTTAAATATTGCTTTGCGTTCACATTTGTTTTCAAGTAGAGAAACACTTCTTCCAAAAACCCAGGAGCACATTGGAATCGAGAGATCCACTTTCTTAAGGTAGAGGGATGAGGCAGACCGAAATTGATAGTTTTCATATAGGTGTAAGCTTTAGGGGAGTAGAAGTATAGTGTCAACGCGAATTCTTTCATTTGTTCACTATACACTTGTTTATGTTTGCTTTTACTTTTATTTTCCACTTTATGCAAAAATAAATGGAGAGGGAGGCCGGAAAAGTTATTTTCAAGTATCTCGATCAAATTCTGCGGCGCATCAAAATTTGTCTTAAGAGTATCAATGATATCTTTCATGTTCTTGATTTTAGAACTTCGACGTTTGAGACGTTTTTTAAGTAGTTTTACCTCTCGGCGTAGTTTACTTTTTGTAGGTGTTCTTGGTACTGCCAAACTGGAATTTAATAAAAACTGAATGTCTGGTATGCTGAAACGTTCTTCATTTTCACTCGATAGAAGTGAAGAAAGCTGAAGATCGCAAGCAGGGAAAGTATCAGGTTCTTCTTCACGTTGAACAGCTGTCAGAGACCCAACCTCAGTTGAAGGGGGTTCCTTTTCTCCCCAGTGAAGAACTGAGGAAGACTCAACATTAGCAGCAGCAGTGATCTCTTCTTCCGAACACTGAACACCTCGCGATAATGATACAGGTTTCAAATGTTGAGGAGGCTCGTCACATTGAACATATTTTGATGCAACGAGCTTCAAATACGGAGGAGCTTCGTTACATTGAACACTTTTGGATGCGAAGGGCTTCAAATGTGGGGGAGGTTCCACACATCGGACAGCTGTGGATTGGTACTTGAACTCCAAAGTGCACTGGTCCATTTGAACTTCTTCTGTTGTTGGTAATTGATGAAGAGGTGAAGCAGATCCTTCTTTCTCCACTGGCACTGCTTCTGGTAACGGGAGTTCAAAATTAGTGGTGACAATCTCTCTCTCATCTCTGTCAGGGCTCTGAAAACGAAAAGGAAAACATATATAAAAAATTAGAACTACCTACCTTTGGAAAAACAGGTTTATGGAAAATGCTTATAATTCTACTAACTACTATACTAAACTAAACTAGTATACTATACTACAAAATTATTATTTTTTCAACAGTTGTGGGGTATACATAACGTTGTTATCAAGTACATAACATAGATACATACCTTAGATTTTCGTACTATGATTCTCCTTTTTTTAGGTTGGGAGGTAACCATGTGGGAGGGAAAGTTGAAGATCGTTGGAATTGCATCTTTTCTAAGGGTCCCAGGTTTTTCATATGCGCTTTTGTCAAAGTGCTCACTGCATATTCTAGCATACTTGGAGGGAATGAAATTCTTCCTCCTAGTGGCTAGAATCCATCTTTTCCTGATTTTTTCTTCTACGGGAAAACTATAAAATAAGAAAAATTCACGTGTAATATTTATCTCTGTCCGAAAAAGAACCTCAAGAAAGTTATTACTTTAAGGGATTACGTTTTCAAGCACTTACCGGTGATAAGAGACTCCACTTCCAGTCACTTGACGGTTTGTACAACCGTACGAAGCACAAGATTTAACCATAATATGGTGAATAATATTCGCATATTATCAAACTACAAAACATTTGGAAGAGAGATTGGCACAGAGTGAAGGGAGAGCCCTGGGCCCTTTTTGCCGTCCAACGGCCTCGGCTTACCTCGGTGACTGGCCGAACTTAACCGAACATTCACCTGAGGTGAATGGCCCTTTGGGGACTCCCCAGTTTGCAAGGCCGAAAATGTCTCTAGCCGTAGGTAGGCAGTTCGCTATCCAGGTATATATGTCTTTGAGTGTAATCTGGATCAAGCTCTCTTTGAGGGGCATTGGGTTGACGATCCTGTGTCTCGTTCAAAAAACATGGTTGCTCGGTGTCGACAACTCCATGTTCAGGCTCATAAAAACGGAGTTGAGTAGAATTTCCACGAAAATAATGAGTTACAAGTTAAATCGATTTCGACGGTTAGGTCATCATCAGTAACAAACAATAACTAATAATAAGTTATAATAATTTATTGTTTGTTACTGATAATAATAAGTTATTATTACTTATAAGTTATTGTTACTTATAATAATAAGTTATTGTTTGTTACTGATGATGACCTAATCGTCGAAATCGATTTAACTTGTAACTCATTATTTTCGTGGAAATAGACAACGTTCTACTCAACTCCGTTTTTATTAAAATGGTTTTCCACAATCTCATCGCGAGTGACTTTATTCGTTTCAGGCTTATCTTCTGGTACATCACACTCTGGCGGGGAGACTTTTTCAAAAACGTATCCTTCTATAGCTGTGGACGTAGCTGAAACAACTTAGGCTGGGGAATCTGCCGTTTCATCGTTCCTGTCTTCAACTTCGGGCTGAGCTGTGACGTCATCAGGATTTTGTGTTAGTTGGATTGCAAAGGTGTGGGAAGACATCTCAAAACCACTGAATTTTCTTTCAGACTCACCATTTGAAGCTGGATGACATTGACTGGAGAACACTGCCCTGAAACTACAATAATTTGCCTATAAGTCACATAATTTTCTACACCTGAGATATTTTCTTGAACTACTGGTCAAATTACGTTACCATTTTCATCCTCTGAGTCTTCGTGAAAGTTGAAATAATTTTGACGAACAGTTTTGTCTATGAATACAGGCTTTTTTTTGGGACGATGTGATACCCCTCTATCTCTAGAGATGAACATAAATGTTCAACTGACAAGATGAGATCGTCGCCACTCAGGTCTTCGTCTCTCTCCATGATATAAAAACTAAAAATAAAAGCCTCGAAATTAATTAAATTGGCTTAATCATGAGATAAACCAACATGACCTATCTCAAGATTCAGTGAAAAACATTGATGAAACGTGCACACAACATGACCTACCTCAAACTCAATTTTTCCTCAATGATTCACTCACAAAAAGTCCATCTGCAGTCAAGATTTCTTCTCCCTTTAGCTTCATAAACTACTGAACAACACTTTTAATACATGCAGAAACTATAAACTGCACAAAATAATGAATATATTCGCAATTTTTGTCTGGGGCCTGGTGTAGACTAGCAACTTCATACGGGAAAAAGCTGTGTTGCTGCAAGGTTAGAGATAGGCAGTGTTGCCACAACTCGATTTAGCAGGTGAAGCAACCCTAAAACGCTCAAACTGATGTTACCAATCGATCCGGCGTGAAAAATTGCATCTAGAACCACTACTAACTCAATTCGAGCAAAAACTGAGTTAGGTCATGTTGCCACTACACCCTCGACATGTTCATTTATGGAATTTCACAGGCGAGCCAAAAAACAAATCCTGAATCACCTGGTCACGAATTGGCAAGCTAAATGTAAGCTATGTACCTTTTCCACCAGATTTAGGTGTGATAGATATTATGTTGCCACCGTTCTAAATTCGCTCCAATTCGATATCACCCACAGCTTCCTCCTCACTTTCCTCCTCATCTGACGGCATATTGCTTCTAGGGACGAGAGATGAAATGTATGCCCCTCTGCTCTTGAAATTGTTCTGCAATACCAAAAATATGGAATTAATTACTTATTTGGAATGACTTACGAGAAGTAAGAATACAGAAGAGATTTATCCATTAAATTTAAATCAATTACTAGGGATTTAATAGATTTTCCTCTTCTCTCGTGGTATATTCTAAAGAATGATCAAATTTCTCAGTAAGGGTGTTCTTTCATTAAGACGATGAATATTTTCCTCAGTATTATTTTCATGATCATTTCTTTGATTTTGTCCTTCAAGATTTTGATTTTGAGAATTTGCAGAATTTTCTATATAATATATAGGCATATTAGGTCAAATCCATTGGTTGAAATCTTTTTCATGTCTGTCCTTGTCTTTGTTCTGAGTTCATTGTTCTCATAGACACCGTATTATTTCCTCCTTGATTTGGACTTCTGAACATTCCGGATAGATTTTTATTGAATTTAAAATTTTTGAAATTTTCATCTTGTTGAGTGTTAGGGTTATTATATGTACTTTGAAATGAATTTTGGGTTTTGAGTAGAATTTTGTTTTAGATTTGATTTTGTCAAATTTTGTTTTCGTTTTCTCCTGTTTAATGAATCTAGGATAAATTGACATTTGAACGCCTGGCGGGAAAAACGTTGGATGTTACATATCGTCGCTTAAGAGGCAACACCACATAACCAACATTTTGCAACTTTTCAGGAGAGACAAAAAACTGATTTCTAATCAACTGATTGCACATAAGTCCACGTTTTCTTCGTAATTCATTCCTTTTTGGCCCCCAACAACTTGTCAAGAGATTTCATCGATGTGCTAGAGGAAATTTTAAAAAAAGTGCAGTTATGTGGTGTTGCATGAAGAATTTCTGCAGTTATGTTGTGTTGCAGTCAAAAATTTTCAAGTGAATTATACTAGTCAAAACAAATTCTTTAGGACCCACTCATATAAAATTAAGGGAAATAAGAAGGTACCTATTCAGATAAAAAGTAAAAACGCATACAACTTTTTATTAATTAATTAAATAATTCAGTCTTCTAATGCATATTTCACACTTAGTTATTACATAAGGAAGGTTGAGGTAAATTTAAAAAAAAAGTCAGGCACCATAGAATAACACGAAATAGTAGGTAGGTAGCTAATTATTATTTTTTTATCAACACAGTCTTTTTGTTTCATGTTGTCTAGGTACATAGCTTAACACAAGAGTTGAAGTAGAACTTCATGTGTACTTATAAGATATTATTTTTATGTAATTATCACAATAAAAAACGAAAATCACAATCGTGGAATAGAAAAAGTTAACAGAATGATGAACTAGGTAACTTATTAAACACAGTCGTTTCACGTAAGGCACTACGTAAATTTACTTGAATTAAAACGATGCTGAAGATTTGACTAGGTATAACTAATCACAAGAGCTGAAACTAGAACAATAAGGAATAGGTTGATAGACTAATTATCACAATCAGAATTCAGAATCCGAGCACTAACTTCTCCGTTTCTTCTCCGTTTTAGCCACAGCCTCTTGACGTTTAACCTGTCTCCTACTTTGTTCCTCGTGTGGAATGTCATCGTAATAACCGTGGGTGTCTGAGGGCAGCAGGGACTTCAGTGACTGCAGGTCGGTCCATTTGTCCTTGGGAATCCTTGGTCTCCTTCGGTACAGCGGCGGGAAATCAAAAGTTGAATTGAGTTCAGTCGTTCTCTTGCGATTTTGCATCTCTTGGTAGTTTTCGTCAAAATTTAGTTTATAAAAAATCCTTCCTTCAGGTGTATATTTAATAGCTCGGAGGTCTACAACAGTAGGGTCTCCAGCAACTCTTCCAGGCCTTATGGAGTGGTAAATTTCGTTTTTCGTAAAGTCCTTGAAGAAAGTGTAGTCTAGGAGCACAGCCCGATAGGGCATTGGACGTTCTCGTGCACGTTGCGAGAGCACTACGTACTGGCTGGGTGTGTAAACATCACAATGCTCCCATTGCCTTTCCACTAGGCTGTGTGCTGAATCACACTCCATTTGGGTATGCCCTTTCTCAAGGTATTTATGTATTATTGTCACTTTTTTTTGGATGCTGAAGTGTAACAATGCGTTCGAGAGGGTGCTATTCCTGTTTTGATGGGTGCACCCATCCGAAAAAATTACAACTGTATCTCGAAAGCATTGGTCCAATAACTCCAAAAGGTAATTAGTTAGGCAGGATGCAAATGTCGAAGCGCAGAGGGAACCTTGCGTCTCATCGAACCAATACATTTTCGAGTCATGGGTGGCCAAATTGTACACAGTGTAGTTGTGCACTACTAACTTGAGCTTATAATAAGCTGCACTCGCCCTGAGCCAAGGACTTGTTTGAACTTTCATTAAGTCCAAAACAATAGTGTGACACACACCATCTTCAGCCATTTTTTTGTCTTTATTTTTTTCCTCTCGAGCCAGCTCCTTCTTTCTCTGGTGAGCTTCATACACTGCAGGCGAGACATGTCCATGCTCAAAGCTTGCACATAGATCACAACGATCTTTCTTAGGGATGAAAATATCCACATTCTTCTTTTTTCTCTGCTGATCAAAAGTGAATCTTGATAAAGGAACTTCCTCCCCACTTTGCTTGCACTTCTGTCTGTACAGATTATACAACTGAGTCCAGGAAGTGATATCAGTCTGAAGATATAACTTGCGGGTGTTTTTCCTGCAGTAGTGCGATGGCATTGTCGGCAATTCATCAAAAAACTTAGACAGAAATTCCCGTCTATCATTCCAGGATTTGGAAGTGAGCCTCTCAACATCATCAGCGGCATCATCGTTTTCAGCTCTAACAAGAACAGCTGCATCCCTTCGATTAATTGGTACATTATTTTTCTCGAAGTTTTCCAACCAGTAACGCACTTCGTTTTCTCTCAAACCCAGGCTAGAAAGGTACATAGTTTTGCATACTGGTACGTATTCTTCGTTGACTTTCAAAAAATATTGGTATGTCTTGCCTCGTTGTTTCCGAAGGTCTCCCTCTTTTGCAAATCTCCGTTTTACTTCACCGGGCTTCACTGTACCACATACAAACATTTTTTTGGCATCCCTGCTCATCGTTTTCCAAAAATCATCAAACAATTTTTGACGTTCTTGTTGTGTGACTGTATCACACAATCTATCACGCCTTTTTTGGCAAGAGGCCGCGGCACAGGTAGGACCCATTTTTCTCGCTTCCCTCTGAACATCTTGTATTACTTTCTTTGTGCTCTTTCGGTCAGCGCGTCTATACCCTAAGTAAGCTTCGCCTTTTTCCCTTTGTTTTTTTGCTTCTTCCCTTGACCATTTCGATGGTTCCGAAACCCTCCTCCTTTTGAGGGAAACTTGATCCCTACATTGGCGAATTTCAGTCACTTCCCTTTGGTCTGTGGGCTCATGGGCTTGAAGTTCAATAATTTCTGTACCATGAACAATTTCAGGTTGGGTTTGGTTGGGAGAAGTTGGGTTAGGAGTGTATGGAGGTACGACCACTGTCAGCAAATTTGGCTCGTCACAGTAGTTGGAGGTCGAGGGAACAGGTAAATCCTTTAAAACTCCATCTACTATCACAGAACATGGGATTATTTCTATATTCGCAGCATTATTACTATAGGGTTTATCCGCTATTACCTTATGTTTACGTGAATTCAGAATCTGCACATCATTGTTTACTCTTAAGAGCTGCTCGATGTCCTCACACGTTACCATGTCCGACGTTTCTGACTCACTTGAAATGCTTGATTCGGGCTGGTATTCGCTGTCTTCGCCTTCACTATCCATTTTACCTACAAAAACCAAGAAAAAGTTTAGATTAGAGCCCTACAATAGAAAGACTGCTGGAAAACCCAATAGGTCATAACCACAAAAGCATCACTCTGAGGAAAATGTATTTTTCTACTTCCTAGCAACAGAAATCTAGGTTGATAATTTCAACTGAAGATAATATAAAGTAAACGCGAAGTACTTACCTATTTGTGATGTGGAAAATATATCAGCAATGCACAAACAGAACTTGTGAAAAAGGAATGACGTATACCGGCGATCTGGCAGCTGTATCACTTATGTGGTGTTGTCTTAACAATTCAATCATGTGGTGTTATCATTTGGGCGATTCTAGCGCGTTCTGTTGGGTATTTCTCAAAATGTGAGGTTACCAGGCTATGCGCCGCGAAAATTCAAATAAGAAAGTGCCATAATCCCATTGTTGCCAAAATGTTGGTTATGTGGTGTTGCCTCTTAAGCGACGATATCGTCGTTGTAGAAGCAACACCGCCTAACCCACTTTTCAACATTTTTCACGAGAGACAAAAAACTGTTTATTTCTGTTGCTGATCGTTTTTTGAGCCCAAAAAGATAACTATCATTGTAAGGACAACGTCCCACAATATTCATTGCGCAATTTATGATGAATTTATTATTATTACAAAAGATGAGTGGTTTAGGTGGTGTTGTTTTTTTTTGTGGGTTAGGCGGTGTTACTCACAAGTGTAGGATAGTCATTTTGGTTTTTTTAATTTTTTTTAATTTTTAATTTTTTTAATAAAATTTTAAATTGGTTTCTTTCCAGCCCCTGAAAGAGGGAGAAAAGTACGAATTTGACCATGGAGGCTCCAAGAGGTTGAAAAAAAGGCCTAGGTATAGAAACAGAAATTCAGAAAAACTTTATTAATACTCTTAAACATGAGGAACAGCCACGAATATTGTTATTGTAGGAACCTAGCACAAGCCTTTTCAACAGTTACAAAGGTCAGTCTCTCTTAATAAATTACGAATACCTTTACCTATCATTAATTTAAATTCCAAACATCTAGAAAGTCATACCTATTTTAAAATGGGTAACATAATTTTTACAACATAAGTTTTGCACCAACGTTTCGAAAGAGTAAGTTAGGCACTAGGAATGGTAACGCTCGTTAATTAAGTAAGAAAGTTAAGTAAGTTAATTAAGTCTTCAAGTTATCAAAAGTAGGAACAAAGATTGGCTCCTTTAGTTCATGCCTTCTTCTTTTCTTTGGTATTGGCTCCTTTAGTTCATGCCTTCTTCTTTTCTTTGGTAACTTCAGTCTTGTGGCAGCGCTTCGTCTGTCTTTGACTCTCTTCTTCATGCGGTAGTTGGTCGTAAAAACTGTGAGTATCGGATGGCAAAAATTGCTTGAGTGCTTGCAAGTCGTTCCATTTGTCTCTTGGTATCGGAAGACGATTCGAGAAAAGTTGCAGGAATTGCTGGTAATCAAAATTCACAGCCTTCTTCCTCAATGGGAGCTCCTTGAACTCATCCCCGAAGCTCAACTTGTAAAAAATCCTTCCGTTAGGATTATAAAGCAAAGCTCGAATGTCCGTGACAGTGGGAGCTCCCTTTCCCTTGCCAGGACGGATACTTTTATAGGCCATGAATTGGTCAACGCCATAATTTTTGAAAAAAGAATGGTCCAGGTATTTGGCGCAGTATGGCATTGGAACCTTTCTTGCGATTTGGGAAAGCGTGGCATATTGGCTGGGGAGGTGAATGTCGACTTTTTCACAACATCTTTCCACGGTGCTGTGCACCGAATCACCCTCCATATAAGTATGGCCTTTTTCCAAATACTTATGAGTGATCGGAACCTGGAAGGTCACAGCCACGTGGAGAAGGGCGTTGGCCAAAATTGAATTTCGGTTCTGATAAGCATAGCCGTCACTAAATAGAACAATTGGTTTTTTTCCCCCTTTCTCAATCAGGCTCACAATATAATCAACAATACATGACGCGAACGCTGAAGCGCCTAAACTTGCTTCTGATTCGTCGAACCAATAGAGGAGCGCATCATGGGTCGCCAGATCGTACACGGAGAAGTTGTGCAGCGTCAGTTTTAATTTATAATAAGCGCTACTCGCTCGTATTTTGGGGGCAGTCTGCACATTCATTAGGTCGAAACAGATTGCATAAATAAATCCCTTAAAGGCAGCTTCTTTGTCTTTTTTTTTCTCGAGCTGAGCTAAGTTTTTCTTTTCGACGTGTGAGTTATAGGTGTTTTGAGAGACATGCCCAGTTTCAAAACTGAGACACAGATCACATCTGTCTTTTTTCGGAGCAAATATGGACGGATTACACCTTCTTCTTGCCTGAATAAAGCTGTATCGGCTAAGGCACTCCTGACCCAATTCTTCACAATGACTCTGATACATTTTGTATAGCTGATTCCAGGTCTTTATGTCTACTTGCAAGTAACTTCTGCTCGTGGTGCGCCGGCAGTAGTGAGAGCTCATCTTGGGCAGTCGATCAAGAAATTGGGCCAACGTATCTTGTTTATCTTTTGCAATTGTGTCAATGGGTCGTGGCTCTTCACCAGGACCTCTTTCAACATCGTCCTCATTGTCAGGTAAAGAATTTTCGTCGTCTTCGCTGATTCAACGGTTCTCAACGTTAGGCATACTCAGGTCACGATAATTTTCCAGCCAATACCTGACTTCCGAGCGCTTCAAGCCGAATGTTTTGAGAAACATGTCTTGGCAGACAGGGACTTTTTCTTGTCCTCCAATTTTCAAGAAGTATGAGTACGAAGACTGCCTCTTCTTGACGGTCGAATAGTGCCTCTTGGGTGCACATATTTCTACACTGGAGCAGACATACAATTTTTTTTTTGTTCCACGACATTTCCCAAAAGCCCTTAAACATCTTTTTTCGTTCTTCCTCCTCTATCTGGCCGCACAATCTCGATTTCACCCGCTGGCAAAATGGTGAGGTGCAAGGGGGTCCCATCTTTCGGCTTTCTTTGGTGACGTCCTGAATTATTTTTTTGGTGCTGTTTTTTGTTTCACGCCTATAGCCAACGTACTGTTCCCCGCGCATCCTTTTCATTCTGGCTTCGTTTCTCGACCAGGTTTTCTTCTGAGGAAGGCTGCTGCGACGACGCTTTCGAGGTGAGTGGTTCAATTCATTCACAGCAGAGCTTGGTTCTCTCAAAACACTCATGTCGTCAGTTGGGACGTTCACTGGCTCAAACAGGTCTTCGTCAGTAGCAACAGGTTGCACCACATTAGGAATGGGTAGTAAGCATTCAACACAATCATCATCTACATCGCGAGGGATGTCTACGTGACCATCCGACGTCGTCATTGTTTGAACAGTGTCAAACCAACATAATTTCTTGCGGTGGATCCTCATTAGCAGAAAGCACAATGAAGTTAGAAACAGCGGGTATTTCATTTTCTGGTTCGTTGATAATGTCCACAACAATGTGGCCGTCTTCACATGGGTTGTTCAAGACGAGGTCTTCCCAAGTGATGCTAGAGGGTAGGTCGATAACCCTGGATTCCTCAAGATTTCCATGAGAAGGACGGGAAGATGATGATGGTTTCACAAACTCCATTTCACCTAAGAAGAACAAGAAATTTATGAAAAGCCCATGTTTCCACCACGCCGTTTCTTTGGTAAAATGAATGCCCGTTCAATCCCCGTCCCATAATAATTAATTACAGGTCTTAATCTTATGTATAATGCCAAAAACAAACACTTACATGTGGGAGAAAAATCTGCCTGGAACCTGGTGGAGCTCAAAACAAACCACTTTGGGTTAGGCGGTGTTGCACCTTATCGCTACAGAAGCTGATTAGGCAGTGTTGCCTTTTTGGGGATTTCAGTGCGTGTGGCGGACAAAAACTCAACTTCTGACTTCACCATGCTATCAGGCGGGAAATTTTGAATAGGATAGCGTCATCACCTCATTTTGTCAAAAATGTGGGTTAGGTGGTGTTGCTTCTACAGCGACGATATGATTCTCACGTGAGTGCAGTCTAGTGCTCCGAGGCAGAAGGGAAATCGGGATATGGTATAAAATTTCCGCCTAGTTTCGGCTTTCTCTTCATCGGTTTCTGGGAATCTAATAAAGTCATTTCCAAACCTGGCAATTGCATCTGAAACCCGTCACATGGAATAAAGTTAAATTTTAAAGTGGATCTGGTATCATGTAATGAGGTAGTTGCATGGGTCGGAAAAATGGTTAATTGTTATTTTTAATCTAAAGTAGACCTCATTCTTAGAATTTTGACACCAACCGCGACCTTCTAGCAAAAGAATACCTTTTTCTATGATTTTTCCCGAAACTTTGAAAAATCATAGAAAAGGATATCTACCTACTCATCCAAAAATAGGATGGTTGGTATCAAAATTCTCAGGATGAGGTCTACTTTCGATTAAAAATCTGAACAAATATCATGCAACTACCCCATTTCAGTGAGTTATGCACATCGTGCATTCGCAGTAGCTCCAATATTTCAGATGGAGATGCAACTCAATACAGAATTGCCAGTACCTATGAGTACCCATTTTTTCAGCACTTCTTGAGCGGGGTTCACATGCATGCAGAAACTCCGTTAAGAGAAGTGGGGGAGAGAGTCGTGCAGAAAGTGCGAAAAGGCGTTCACATGGCCGATTGATTAGTAAGCAGGCAGTAGTTGTAAACAAAAGACGGGAGTCTAATTTTTTAGAACGTGGACAATCCACACCAAACGTCAACCTGCGTAGCTCACCTGGATTCCCAGGACAAATTAAAGGAAAGACAGCTGGAAAACCATCGGATGGCAGCTGAGGGAAGGAGATGGGCCAGCCTTTTGGAGGAGAGGAACCGTGTCCCCGCAAATCTACCCCGACATATAACAGTGGCAGGGTTCAGGTCTATTACAGGACACGATTATCTGAACGCCCACCTTCATAGGATCCGAGTGAAGGATAACTCGGGCTGTTCTCTATGCCTCTCAACCCTGCCAATGACCTCGGACCACTTATTGGACTGTCCTCAACTCGAGGGCATTAGACAATCTTTCACACCAGACGAGACCAACTGGTCGAAAATATCGCTATTGTATTGGGCTGCGCGAGGTCAAATGATGGCGGAAACGCCAACGACCTAGTACTGGCGTTGGGTAAAAAAAAAAAAAAGTAGCTCACCTCCAGATCGTCAACACTCCCCAGCCAAATTACTCATTACTGGCTCTTGTAAACCCAGCAATACTACTTCCGATTTTCCTTACTTATAAAATAATTTAGAATGCTCGTAGGTACCTGGTGGACGATGTAACACACTGTAGATTTCGGTAAGCCATGCCTGTCTCCACACACATTAAAAAATGCGCCTGTGGCATAGAAGGACAGGGTCGTGAGGAGTTTCTCCTCTGCACTCACAGGTTGGCCTCTGACGGAAAAAAAGTAATACTAGTTAATAATAATACCTACTAAAATGTGAACTAATACACTATTCACCATCATTTCAGTACAGGTACCTACCTAGATGACGATAATTTGATACTGGAAAAACTGGCATTTGATTATGACTTTTTCTGATGCCTGATGGTAAGTACTGAATATGGACTGATGAGTGACCATTCTATGGACATTATGAGACTGAAGGTGACTACTGAATACAACGTACTCATAAGTATAACGTAGGACAGGTCTTTCTGCCATAACTGCATAATAGTATCAACCTGGTTCAGCCAGATACTTTTAACAATACTTATGATCCAAGTATCTGTGGTCGAGATGCGGGGACATATCATATCCAGAACATAAGCTGCTCCCTCCTTCGACAACCGAAATCCTTGGAAAAACTCCGTATCAGTCCAGGAGTTGAAGGAGGGATTTCTAGTCCGGATGTGATACGTCCGAGGCCCCATCAATAGCTCGAGTTCGACGAAGTCTTCATCGTCGTCGGAACTAAACTGGAGATAATTTTCCATGTTTCAACCTTTCAACACTTTCAAACTCGATGAATACGAGTGAAACGGCTTTCTGATCCGAAGCAAAAATGGGAACGATGAAAATGAAGGAAAACTTTACCTAGTTGTGATAACATGTAAAATGGCGGATGAAGGGCAGCTAACCATGGTGAATTTCACGTAACCACCCGCCATCGAGTGGTTACCTTACTGTGGTAAACTAATCGATTATCGCGCGAAAAAATCGATTGTACAAGTTTTTTGAACGCACTTTTTCTTACCTTGGTTACGTGACCCCTTGGTAAACTTCAACCGTGTGGTTAAATGTTTTTTTGAACCGGCCCTTAGAGTCCTTATTACCAAATCTCATCAGAATCGTTCCATGGAAACTAAGAAAAGTCTCAGCAAGGCAAGATAACAAGGCAACATAATATGTTAGCAGCATATTATGCTGCTAAGTAGCTGCAAGGTTTGGTGGTAAGAAAGTGCGAGTAGTTTCAGAGGAAGCTGTCCCGTCGGGAGCGCCACGGTAGATCCTGTGTTGTCTCAAACGTCTCGTTTCCATGAACCACGGGTGTAGGAACCCTAAGGAAAGGGTTTCATCTCTTCTCTGCCCATGGATACTTTTTTTCGAAGATAGTTTGGCTTACTACGTCACACCATTCAAATTTTCAACTTTCATTAGCTTCCATTAGCTTCTCTAATTTCTTTCAAACATTTTCTCGACGGACAGACCCAATTATCATCATTCCTGAGCCATACTCTTTTTTTTTTAATTGAACGAATTGAATTACCCCATTGTTCTTCATCTTCAGCCATTCTACAAAATTCGACTTACGTTGTAAGTTCTTGGAAGAAAAAAAGTTTTTCAGCCTTGTATCTTTTTGATATTTATTTTGTTACAACTAGGTTGTTATTACAACGGAATGCTTCTTGTACTTTCAACTGGTACTTACCCTCAATCGGAGGAGCTGGGGCGTAGAGCAGCTGAACTAGCTGCCTCGCCTCATTCACTCTATACTACCCTATAGGCCTACGTCTGAAATGAAACCAATTATGCAACATTAGTTAATGAGCGAATTTTCAACGAAATCATCAAAGCTATAACCAAAATAATCGAGATATTAACTCCAAACTTGAAAGCCTGCTAAATGTAGGCAAACACAAATAGTATAATATACAGGCAAAAACAAATGCAGGCTTTCAAGTTTGGAGTTAATATCTCGATTGTAAAAATACTCGATTTGTAAAAAGTTGAATTAAATTTGTAAAAGGTTGAAATTAATCTGTAAATGCTATATATTATATAGCATTTTACAAATTTTACTCATCTCAACCATTCTTATAATTTATATGTTTTCTACCACATTGAACATTTCTACTACTTTTTTCGTGATTTTGACCTTATGTCATTAACTTGGTAATAACTTGGTTATTACCAAGTCAATGACATAAGGTCATTATGTATAAGTTATTACTAATAACTCCATTCATTTGCTGTTATTTGATCGGCCACCAGCCAACTACTCCAAAGAGCAGTCTTGGAAGTATGATGGCCTTATAGATCCAAATAGCTATTTTTGGAGTGATACCCCATTTTTTCCCAATTGCTTTCCTAGCGCAGAAAAGACTGTTACCTAGTCATTTTTTTGAATTTCCATTCAATATGTGGTTTCAAATCTAATCAAACATTATACCGGGAACAACAGAGAAAACAAACATTGCCACTAGAGGCGCTAACGTTCCCTACCTACCAACATGGATTCTACAAGAGATAGGATTGATCCCTCAACACCTTCCCACAATCCATTCTTATCTTATCACAACACGACAACTGATAACTGATGTCAAAAAGTAAAAAAACAGTAAACATTTCAAATAGAGACCAATTTTATTTACACAAAATAGGGAATTCTACCAATAAACAAAGTTATTTACTCGGTAAAACATTAATAAAAAGCGTCATTACTTCAAACTTCATTGCGTCGAGTCCCTTTGTTAACACATCGGCCTTCTGACACTGCGTCAAAATTAGGGATGTACATCGGTGACCAATACATCGATGTTTGCAGTAGAAAAAACATCGGAGTGTAAACATCGATGTATTATAAAACATCGGATGGAAAACATCGATGTTTTTTAAATCATTTGCTAAAGTTTGAACTTGAAGCCTTATCGGTGAAATTTTGATGCATTCTACCTCAAAGTTATCAACAGACTATGCTTGAAACTACCTAGGTAATTCTTTTTAGGAAAATGGTACGTGATATGAGGAAAAATTTCTACAAAAATGTTTTATTTTCAATAGGTACTTATTAAAAAAAATTTTTTACAGTCCCCAATATTTTGGATTCGTCTCTTTCCGAAAGTGGAGCTTTGCAGCTAAATCCTCCGAAAGACGATTCCTCAACGGGTTCAAAATAATGCCTGCTTGAGAAAACAGTCTCTCGGAGGGTACAGATGAGGCGACCACGGGTACATTTTGCAATACAACATCAAAAAGAGTTGGGTATTCTTCATTGATACCCAAAATCCGACAGTGGATTGTTGAAATTTTTCGTTGGGGGAATTCAAGTATAAAGATAGTTCTTCCGGGACTGATACGTCTGAAGCTCGTTTTTTCCTTTGCCACAAGCTTTGAATTTTTTTATTGTGGTCTTTGAACAGGGAACAGCTCTCTGTGAACAAAAAACAACATTGGAGTATTATAATAAAATAATACAGCGAAGGTTAAAAAAAAAGTCATGCACACGCACCAAAACTACCAGTAATGTTAGGTAGGTAGGTAATTTAAAAGTAAATCATAATAATTTTATGATTCATCATTGTCAACGAAAATATCTATACCAACCTGTATCAGAATCAGTAGATTGCGAAGACGGTGAGTCACTTTGTTGTGAAGCTGACAAAGATAAGAATAAGTTCTTGATGACTGAAACGGCTTTGGCGCATGCCACCTTATCGCGAAAATATTCACGTTTGAATCTGGGGTCGAGAACTGTTGATATTGCCAGGAGCTGGACATACTCGATGGCTCCAAACCGTTTTTTGTGTTCTGCTAAAATTGAGTCCTTCAGAGCCTTGCCTATTGGGTGTATCGGTTTCAAGTCGGAAAGTTTCCCAAATAGAATGCTGGCCACGGGGATTGCCAAACTGCTGGTTACAAAATGTTCACCACTGATCTCACGCGTTGCCGCCTCGAGAGGGCCTAGAACATGGATGACATCTTGGAGCATTTCAATTTGGAGCGCTGAGGTCATGGGGGGAGCTGAGGTTACACGGTTCACTATTTCATTTACAAAGGGTCGCAGCTCGAGGAATCTCTTAAGCATCTCATATGTAGAATTCCACCTCGTAGGTACATCTTGAATGAGTTTACGATCGGTAACTCTTCTCAGTTCATCACTAGCCGTCACGCTGTGGTGAAACCAAGACACGATTGATTTGACGATCTTAAGAAGTTCTCCTAGAGCGTCCACATTTTCGATTCCTTTCGAAGCTATCAAGTTCAGCGTGTGTGCGAAACAAGGGAGGTGTTTTTTCGCGAACGTTTGGTCAACTGCTTTCACAATGTTGGCGGCGTTATCGCTTACGACGGCGACGATCTTTTTCTTTTCAAGGTCCCACTCCATGCATATTTTTTCAAATTGCTCAGATATGTAGGTTGACGTGTGCCTCTCATGGAGGTCAAAAAGCCCCAAGACTCCTTTTTCGACGTAATTGTCATCTTTTTTTATATCAAAATAGTGAGCCGTCACGCCAAGGAAACTGCGATTTTGACGATCCGTCCATATATCAGTCGTCAATGTGTAACTGACCGCTGCCGATAGCTCTCGTTTAAAAGCTTCTGAAATATAATTGTATTTGTCAATGATCAAACTTCGTACAGATTGACGGGACGGGACGACGTATAGCGGAGCAACAGTTTTCATAAGATGTCTGAACCCGGCGTGCTCAACTATTGAGATCGGCTCGGCATTGATGCAGATCATGTAGACAATCGCTTGGGTGATTTTGATGCTCGTATCACGGAGTAGTAATGCTTTCCTTTTCGGTGACACTAGTCATCTTTGACTTTTTCTCTACCACTGACCTTGAAGCTGAGGTAGATGGGACGGATTCTGGAACTGCACCCACTTTGTCTTCGTCTATCTGAGTTTTTCTTTTATTTCCAACAGCAGCTGGGTGCTTGAGTTCTGTGTGGCCACGTAAATTGGACGTATTGCCCCCTGTCTTTAGGGTTTTGCTGCAATGACGACATCTCGCAGACTTCTTATCTGGCAACTTCTCAAAATGTTGCCAGACCTCACTCTTTGGAGGCATTACCTTACAAAAGATTAACTCACAAATCACAACGGCAATCACTCATGAGCATTCGCCATTCGGTCCGTGTAGTCGTATTAAGGACTTGCGGCTGTAGTACATCCAATATGGCGAGGCATGTCTCCTTAATGAGGAGCGATGTTGTCGACTTGCCTACTCTGTAAGAGTAGGCAAGCGACACCATGCTATCTCCCGATGCAAGATACCTATAGAGTAAAACAAAAAATTATTCAATCTTCACGCTAGTGTAATTGTATGTAATGTATATATTTGTATATATATGTAATGTAATGTGTAATTTTATGCTAGCGTAATTTATTTATTTGAATTTCATTTCATTTTTTTACCTTAGGGTTAGGGAAAGTTTCAGACCGGCTGGTATTGGGTCCCTGACGACTTGGGATCGTTGGATTGTTGGTTTTAACATCTCCAGCAGACAGTCGAATTGAGATTTGCAAATCCGGTGGTAGTTTAAGAACTTTTCCGGTTCCTGCTCGATGAACTCTTTCACCAAATTTTCCCAAGTCCCCTGCTCAGGCTGCCGGGAGTTTGAGGGACACACCCAGTATCGTCTTGGTCTTCCGATGCTGAGTCTTCTCCTCCTTACATATTGGAGACCGATCAATAGCAAAACTGCGTATAGATCTCCTGATCCAAGATACTAAAACCAAAATTGAGGGTTTTAAAGAGATGAAATGAATCTAATATGATATTTGTAATCGAATTTAATGAAGATATTTGTTTATAAATTATGTCAATAAATCCTCAGGAATCAAATCATTCTCCAATAACCGCATGAAAGAAGTCAGCGTATTATGTGGAAATATGATTGATTAAACTTCCGAAAACCTATTTTTCAATTAATTCAACTTCCAAAAACCTATTTTTAAATTTATTAACTTCCGAAAATCTGGGTTAAAAGACATTTTTGAGAGAATTTGGTCTTTTGGACATTGCGATTCTTCACGACAATTCAATAACATTATTATTTACATCAAAGGTACTTACCTCGTTTTCTGAAATGGGTATACCATTAACCGGGCCTACAAGTAAGCAAATCACCAAGAAGACGATGAAAGTCATTTTTTTCTAATAATTAATTAAGAAATTATTCCATCGACGAACAGGGCGAAACAGCTGAACGCGGGAAAAGAGGCGACCGGGAAAAAACAATTCTGCGCAGAACCTACTGCGCGCTTCTGCGTAACGCGTAATCATATGGCCATGTGAACGCTCTTTTACGCATTACGGACTTTGCGGATTGCAGAACACCCCCCCTTCTCTTTTTGCGCATTACGGATTACGGACGTTACGCACCTATGTGAACCTAGCTTTACTTTAAAATTTCAAATCAAAGCAATAACAAACAATACGGACGCTAGGAAGGTTATCATAGTGATATAACCGTTTTTGTTGTTGTTGTTGTTTTGATGTCCCCCCTGATATCTATGACTGACATTTGACGATATGTGAGAAACACACATCTGTCTTGAGTTTGAGTCTGCGAACCAGTGAATACCTTGGCTTTGGCGGAAGTCGTTGTTTATTAAAAAGCATTGAAAATTGAAAGTAAAAGATATGTCTCAAATACGTCGATGTTTTTTACATCGATGTCCAGAAAAAACATTGATGGTTAAAATACATCGAACTGAAAAGATCGATGGAAAAAACATCGATGTTTTAAAAACATCGAGTACTCGATGTACATCCCTAGTCATAATGTACTCAACAAGTAGTGTAAGGTGCTGTACCGGGCGCCACTTTTTAGTTTTTGATTTTTCCTGAAGGTAAATATGGTCCGATTTCAACATTCTTGGTCTACATCTCTCAAAAAACTTAATGGCCACAATACCCAATTCTTAAAATGAACGCCTGGCGGGAAAAACGTTGGATGTTACGTATGCAAAATATTGAAGGAGGCTGGTTTTTGCAAAACGAATTATTAAAAATTCTAATCAATGCTGAAGAGAACATCCAACGTTCTTCCATTTATACTATTTTTCCTAGTCAAGATTTTAATGCTACTTACGAATCAAATTGTAGGTACCTACCTTGTTTAATCTCATTTTTCGGTACCTATTTTCTCGATATTCCAATCTCCCCCCCCCCCCTATTTTACGTACTTCCAGTCAGAAGGTACCATTGCTTTCTTTCTCTTTTTAGCACGTTCAATGACCGCAAAGTCGCGGTCACACGGTAAGAAACTGTGACCGCTGACCAAAAAGTTTTGTTGAATTTCGGTGAAATACCGCAGTTTGATTAGGTACTGGTACATGCTTAGAATGTTCCAATTATTATTCTGACCAACACATCTGTCACTCCAAACTATCAATTTTCTTTCTTCGCCTTGGGACAGCTTGTTGAATGTAAGAGTGATGTATTTGAGTATGCAAGATCCGATTTCTTTGGATCCACGTTTTGCGATGCACTCGTGCCACAAAAACATGCTGGCAGTTTTGGAAGTCATGTTGTGAATTGCAAGATTGTATGATGAATATTGACGCTGATAATAAATATCAGAATGTGCCAACGATGGGGTGAATAAAACCTGTTGTAGGTCGACACACAACGTAACAATACTTTGGTTATTTGAGTCCTCGTGGAGAGTAATATAAGCCTGCTCTGCTTTTATATGATGAACCAAACTTGCCTGCTCAATTTCCTTGCGTTCTGTTTCTGTAGTTGCTAACTTGAGTCTAATGAAATTTTGATCACATACTTTACAGTTATCAGAGCGAGGATTACCAAACCTTAAATTAAAATCAGATTTGAAAATTTTCCTATAAGTTGTGCAACTTATATCAATATGCGGATGCTTCTCTAGAAAAAGTTTGTGCATTTTTTGTACACATAGGTCTGGACTCAAACATTCTTTGGAAGTCTGTTTCCTTGAATAATGAGATATTTCTCTGGGGAAGGAATTGATGTGGTCTCGGATGAGTTGCTTTACATCTACTTGGGCAGCATGATGCCGAGTGTTATGAGTACCCCTTTTATCTTTGGGAACAATGACTCCGTCCTTCATCTTCTGTTGAAGCATCTGTACTCGTCTTTCAGTAATACTGAAGGTATTACAGAAGGTTCTTTGACACACAAGTTGCCCATTTCTGTCTGCGGAAGACTCAGACAGAGACTCCCAATAGCGAAAAGCGACACTGGAAGGAGGGTAGGAGCTCCATTCAATGTGGAAATGCTGAAGCGGGAGTCTATCCAACAAAAGTACCGGCAGACAATGCAAGAGCGCATTGAAAACATGGTTGCAGCGGCTAGTGTCGATGAAGAATGGAACCAGTTGAAGGATGCCATCCATAAAGTGGCAAATGATGTGGTGGGGACTGTCCCGAAACCCGAAAGGAATGATTGGTACGATGAGGAGTGCGAGGAAGCTGCGGTGGAGAGAAATTGTGCTCGACTTAGAATGCTGCTAAGAACAACAAGAGCAACAAAGGCCAATTATAAAGTAAAGCGTAAAAAAGCTAAGAAGCTGTTCAGAAACAAGAAACGGAAATCGAAAAGAAAGAATTTAGAACGGATGCAGAATCGATATGACAGAAACCAAGCCAGAAAATTTTTCAAAGATGTGAGGTATGCCAGAAAAGGATTTGAACCCAGGCTACAGGGTATTAAAAGCAAAGAAGGAACATTTCTCGGGGGAGAGGCTGACATACAGGGAAGGTGGTCCGAATATTTCGGGGAGCTCCTTAATGGTTCTATACCACCCACTGCACAAGCACAAATTCAAGACTTTAGTATAGGGGGTGAGGAGGATGTGCCGGAGCCAACCTTGACCGATATAAGAAGAATTGTGACGTCCCTTAAAAATAATAAAGCTGCTGGGCCTGACAATATCCCTGCAGAATTGGTAAAGCATGGCGGAGAAGCATTGATCAAGGCACTGCATGGGTTAATTGGCAGGATATGGAAAGATGAAGAAATCCCCAAGGAATGGAGTCTTGCCATAGTAGTTCCAGTACATAAAAAAGGGGACAAGGCGGACTGTAACAATTACCGAGGTATCTCACTACTGGATATTGCTTACAAGGTCTTGTCTATTTCCATCAAAGAAAGGTTGCAAATGTTGGGTGAAGAGCTGCTAGGAGAATACCAAGCTGGGTTCAGAGCTAATCGATCCACCACTGACCAGATTTTCAAACTGCGGATCGAGCTTGAGAAAAGCTACGAGCAAAATGTCACCTTGCACCATCTGTTCATCGACTACCTTAAGGCTTTCGATAGCATCAGCAGGTCTAGAATGATTAAGGCTATCACGGAACTTGGGATCCCGAGAAAGCTGGTCAGATTGGCTGAGATGACTCTAAGAGGAAGCAGATGTGCTGTGAAGGTTGATGGCAAAATTGCTGAACCCTTCGAAGTATCCTGTGGAGTAAGGCAAGGGGATCCAATCTCCTCAGTTATTTTCAACTTAACCTTAGAATACGTAGTCCGAAAGCTTGAGGTAAACATATCGGGAAATATATACCACCGGTCTAACCAGTTATTGGCATTTGCAGACGATATTGTGTTGACTGCTCGTTCACTCCGAACACTGGAGGAAGCTTTCTCGCAATTACGTTCAGCAGCAGAAGAAGTAGGCCTACAAGTGAACAGAGATAAAACCCTTTACATGAAAACTTCACGGGATGATGCCAACTACCCCACCTCTGTTAAGCTGGATGGTTGTGAATTCGCAACCACCAGAGAATTCAAGTACCTTGGGACGATCCTGACAAGTGACAACAACTCTGGAAAAGAAATACGTGCAAGGCTTGTCACTGGAAATCGTACATATTTTGCCCTTCAAGACCTCCTTAAATCCAGAATGCTATCCCGTGATCTTAAAATTCAAATATATGAAACTATCATGCGACCCATCGTGACGTACGGAGCTGAATGCTGGGTGCTCACAAATCGGGATATAAAGTTACTACAGGCATGGGAGAGAAAAATATTGAGAAGGATCTATGGTCCCGTGTGCGATAATGGAGTGTGGCGGATAAGACATAATGAAGAGCTGCATGCCCTTTACAGGAAACCTGGTATAGTAGGGGTCATAAAAAGTGGAAGGCTGCGTTGGGTCGGGCATGTTTTCCGAAGCGATCCCAATGACCCGTTACGAAAGGTACTGGAGGGTAATCCTGGAGGACGCCGATTGCGTGGAAGGCCAAGAAAGACGTGGATGCAGGATGTGGAGGATGACCTGAACGAGTTGAATGTTAGGCTATGGCGGAGGAAAACATCAGAAAGATCAGTCTGGAGGGGGATTTGTGAACAGGCCAAGGCTCTCAATGGGCTGTAGTGTCAGAAAGAAGAAGAAGAAGAAGTTTTGGAAGTCATGTTGTGAATTGCAAGATTGTATGATGAATATTGACGCTGATAATAAATATCAGAATGTGCCAACGATGGGGTGAATAAAACCTGTTGTAGGTCGACACACAACGTAACAATACTTTGGTTATTTGAGTCCTCGTGGAGAGTAATATAAGCCTGCTCTGCTTTTATATGATGAACCAAACTTGCCTGCTCAATTTCCTTGCGTTCTGTTTCTGTAGTTGCTAACTTGAGTCTAATGAAATTTTGATCACATACTTTACAGTTATCAGAGCGAGGATTACCAAACCTTAAATTAAAATCAGATTTGAAAATTTTCCTATAAGTTGTGCAACTTATATCAATATGCGGATGCTTCTCTAGAAAAAGTTTGTGCATTTTTTGTACACATAGGTCTGGACTCAAACATTCTTTGGAAGTCTGTTTCCTTGAATAATGAGATATTTCTCTGGGGAAGGAATTGATGTGGTCTCGGATGAGTTGCTTTACATCTACTTGGGCAGCATGATGCCGATTGTTATGAGTACCCCTTTTATCTTTGGGAACAATGACTCCGTCCTTCATCTTCTGTTGAAGCATCTGTACTCGTCTTTCAGTAATACTGAAGGTATTACAGAAGGTTCTTTGACACACAAGTTGCCCATTTATAGTGTAATCAAAACCAGCCATTCTTGTTGAATTTTCATCAGTTGTACCACCTCGTCTTCTTCCTGGTTCACGGATAGCCATAGACTTGAAGAGCAAGAGAGATTGCTCATTGTAATCAAATTCGTAGAACTTTTTATGTAAAGCATAGACTGAAGCAATAGTAAGTGAAACACATCCTGTCTTTTTACACGTCACAGAACATCCACGAGCAGTCGAAGGGAGTACCTTTTCACTAACAACTTTACCTTTACCTCTGCAAGACACGTACTGTTTTCCGCTATCACGCGAAATCTTTCTCGTTTTGTCCTTCCACTCGGAAACATTCAATCGACGTTTTCTATTGTTCACTCTATCTTTGTCGCTTTCACTAAAACTCCACTTGCATGACGTTATTACTAGGAAAAATCAAGCAAAACAATACACAAACAGCACAACTAAACAATCGTAACTAGGGAAAACAAAAAACGAAGAGCAACAGCACGCGTTCCAGGTTCCAGTGTAGACGGGTAATCGCGCATTCACATCCAACGTTATTCAATTAGAAACAGTCACCACAATGTTCCTTTCTACCGAAATCAGAGCGCTCTATCGAGTCCTTTGGCAATGAACAACACCAGGAACACGTAACTAAACCCTAGGAGTGCATTCATATTTATTTGCTACGTGGACGTCACCCTGGGGTCATAAGTGACCCCACGACTTGAAATATCCATGATTCCTAACAAATTCAAAAATTTATTATTTTTACAGTTTGAAAAAGTTATTTGATAGTCCCATAGTTGATTAATTACAAAAATATGAGGTCATCAGAAGCCCAAAGTTTTTGTTTTCAATTTTTCCTATAACATCAACAATTAAATTGTCTAAAATTTCGAAAATGCTAAAGTGTGAAAATAAATTGTTCAAAGAAGTTTACCTTGGAGTTTTTGAACTTTATTCAATCTTGATATTATTAATTATTCAAATTAAAAAGAATCCACCAATTCTGGCATACGAGCCAGATAATAGAGAGTCTGAAACATGACCATTTTTCATGTTCCACAGAGCCAAGAATTTTTTCTTTCACCTTTCGATTTTGTCGATAATAATTCTCCGTTTCAATTACCTGGATAATGTCTCTTTACATTAATAAAAGAAGGTTGATTGAAATCAATGGTGTAATATTTTTCTTACAATGTTGAATGAAAAAAAGTTCAAAATGAATCATTACTGCTCTGAATTTTGCGAGGTAGCTAGTAAACAGTGTTCAATATAGAAAAAATTAATCCCGGCAGTTGTCACAAGTAATCTCGATTACTGTGTGCATGTCGCACGAAGGAAGAAAACATTTGTTGCACACTTTGGAAGTTTTCTTGTCTGCTGATCTTGGGCAAAGGTGGCAACGGCCTCTTCCAATCAATGTCGGTGGTTTCGCTTTCCCTGGTTCTGGTTGTCCAAGGACACCTGAAAACGATTCCATCCATCCGATGTACCTATTGATAACAGTAGGTAGTTATCTGATTTTCAGGTACTAAACTTCTAATTCAGTAATTTCCTAAATTTATCATGCTTGTTCATAACAATGAGCATTCAGGTACATACCTCGCATTATCTCCTTCAAACCACGTGCAATGGCGTCGTTTTCAAATCGGGTGGCGATGAATGGCTTCGTCAATTCCCTGCTCAAGTCGTGGAGAAACTCACGTAGAGTCATTTTAGTCAGCGGGACATTCAACTTGAACAAGACCAACGCATTTACTGGGAAAAAGAATTTTTATTACAAAAAAAAGCTATCCCTATTTTGATAAACATTTTCACTGTTTCACAGCTTCATTAAGCTGTTTCAGCTTAACTCTTGCCAGGCTCAATCGCCATCCGGACTCTTTTAGATTTCCGTGGAGTCATTTCATCGCTGCCCCGAAGTTCCTTCAGCATGTTAATCAACTCGGTATCCATTTGAGAGGAATCAGCTTCGCCTGGTTTACCAAGGAGTCCCTCCAGGACTGGTTGCCGATCCAATGGAATCAGCCCGCACTTCCGAAAACCACTCCAGATGTTATCAGCTCCTGTTGTTTCCAGCTTTGCCATCAGCTTTTTTAACAACCTGGGAAAGACATCTTTCGGGATAGAGAGCTCTTCTTTGCCTTCTTTACTTTTGAATTCATCGACGATCCCACGCCAAAATTTTTTTAGCGGTGCAAAAAACGCAACATCGAGGGGTTGCGTTACGTGGGTCTTGTTTGGGGGGAGGAACACAAACGAGATGCCAACTTTTTGACAAGCCGAAATTGATGTCGTGGATAGGTGGCTTGAAAGATTGTCGCCTAACAGTACTTTTTTGCCGCTTAGTTTGGCAAAATATGGAATGGCGATTGTACTCACCCAGTCATCAAAACATTCAGCATCAAACCACCCTGACTTACTCCTGTTGAAGCGGCTCCCTTTCGGCCCTCCCAGACGCCAACTTTCGAAAATGTGTGCTGCTTTGTATACTGTGTAGGGCGGTAGCATTGTTCCATCCCCAGCAGCAGCAAACATTATACTGATGGACGATTTGCTGGAGTTGATTACCCTTGCCGGATATTTCGACCCTCTTTTCACAATCTTTTGTTTCCTCCCTGGCTCATCCGTGAGATTGGTCTCGTCATGATTAACTATATTACCAGGGGGGATGCCTGCTAAAGTTTCTTCTAAATTATCAAAATATTCATTTATTGTTCCTTCCGAAGTCGCTGCTCTGGCCCGCTCAACATTTTGGACTAAACGTGGAGAAAGAATGTCCTTGTGTCTTTTCAAGAAAAGACGCACAAAATCCTTCCCTGGCATATTGTTCTTGAATAATCGAACGCTTTTCCCACGACGGTCCAGGTAGCCCTTCACCAGGAGACTAAAGGTCCACGAATCGTAACCAGATAAACAAAAAGGTAACAGGTTTAAGATTAATATCAAGTTAGAAACTTTCAGAGAGATGTATTAGAACGACAGTGACACAAGATGAATTAGTAACGGTCTCACTCACTCACTGCCCGGGGTTGCCATTGGAAGGGAGTTTCAGGCTCCGATGGCTTATACTCCCCCTCTTGCGAGGCCCCTTTATTTAAAGAAAGGGGATTCCGCCGGCTACCCCGTGTTGGAGTCAGTAAATCTTCCGCTGAGATCTGCGAATTTTTTTATCCTTTTCCAGGAAATTTCCCGTAGGGATGCACGTTCCACAATGTGGTGACCGAATGCTTCCGTTCTGGACCTCCAGAAGCGGTCGCATCTACATAAAAAGTGCTCAGCAATTAGTAACGGTCAACGAATAAAAAGGGAGGCAATCCACAATCAGAGCGATAAGGCGGTAAAATGATAAGAACACCACAGAGTATTAAAATTAATAGAGGAGCCCCCACACTGAGACCAGGGTGCCTAAACCCATCAATGGCTGAATTACCATTTCTTTATCACTCCCCCTAAATTCAACATTTTATAGAAATACATTATCAATACAAACCAAAACTGAGACATAGCAAAAATATTACTTCACAAACACCAGTCCGAGATTCTTGCGGAGTTCGGAAAATTTGGGCAAAGACAAGCCCTTTGTAAAAATATCAGCCTCCTGCTGAGTAGTTGAGATGTACTCCAGTTGAATCTTCTTTTCTTCATTGAGGTCCTTAAGGAAATGTTTGGATCGTTTCGTCTCAGGAGTCGAGGCCATCATGATTGTGGACTGGTTGTCTTCATATATGGTTACAGGTGTTACAGGCTCTGACAGAAGTTCTTCTAAAAGTCGGCTGAGGAAGAGACACTCTGTAGCCCCTGTAGCTAGGGCAATATATTCTGCAACACATGTAGAAGTCGCAACCAACTGTTGTTTTTGTGACCTCCAGATGACACAGTTTCCAAATACTTTAAAACAGTAGCCAGTTATGCTGCAACGAGAATTGACATCATTTGCGTAGTCAGCGTCAGCAAAACCAATTAGTGATGGGGTGTCCATTTGCTTTGTGTACACCAAGATGAGGTCTTTAGTCCCTTCAAGGTATCGTAAAACAGTCTTGAGATGATTCCAATGTTGTTCGTTGAAGCTATTCTGAAACATGCTGAAGTATGATACCAAAAAGCCAATGTCAGGGCGCATTCCAAGCATGAGATACATAAGCCCTCCAATTAACTGTTTACAGGGATACTTATCACAAACAGTTTCAGCTTTAGTTAATTGCAGCTTGGATTGGATCGGCAATGCAGCAGGTTTGTAGTTTTTCATCCCAAATTTTGTGAGTAGCTTGTCAATCAGCCCTTTCTGATTCAATTCAAGACCATTTGGAGTTTGCTTAATTGAAATTCCGAGGAATTCCATGGATTTCTTAGAACTATCAGACAAATCTTTCATCTCAAACTTACTCATTAGGCACTTTTTGATTGTGAGAAGTTCTTGAGAGGACTTAGAAATCAGAATCATGTCATCAACATAAATAATCAGGTAAGTACCATTAGGTCGTATATATAAACATGGGTCAGTCGAAGATTGTTTGAACTTCAAAGTCTTGAGAAAAGTTGTGAGTTTGATAAACCAGCATTTTGGGGCTTCTTTTAAGCCATACAAAGACTTCTTTAATTTGCAGACCACACCTTCTTGGGTGATAAGTCCTTGAGGGGGTTTCATATACACCGGTTCCTTTAGATCACCTTGTAGAAAAGCACAAGTTACATCAAATTGACAAAAACTCAAATCTTCTCGAATCATGAGAGACAAAAGAGTCCGAATTGTGACCATTCGTGCGACAGGGGCATAGATTTCTTCACTAGTCTTCTCCCCCTGAAGAAAACCTCTAGCCACTAATCTAGCCTTTTTGATTGAATGACCATTAGCAGCTTTCTCTCTGAAAACCCATCGTGAATCAATGATTTTGCAATTGTCAGGACGAGGTATAATGTCCCAAGTGCCATTCCTGTGGAGCGCTTCAAGTTCTTCATCAATCGATGATCCCCATCCAGTGTCAATTGCTTCCTCAAATGACTGAGGACTGGAATCCAATACGTCATCAACAGAAAAAGCAGCCATCATGTTGACTTCAAAATCCGATAGCCAACCAGGCAACCTTCTATCGCGCTGGGGCCGCCCAGAGCCAAGGTTCTGATCAGGAAGGCCCTCCTCAACGACAGGATTAGAGTTGTCTGATAACTGATTTTCATCCGTAACCGATTCAATCTCAGGAGCAACATTGACAGGAGGTTCAGACAATGGTATGTAATCACGTTGCAAAATTGGTAGTGGCTGTTCTGGTGATTTAGTAGTACACCACTCAGTGTCTGAAAACAACCTGGACTCATCAAATCGAACATTTCGACCAAAAACTACCTTTTTGCAATCAAAATCCCAAAGCCGATAACCGTTTGGAGCATATCCAATCATAATCATTGGCGAAGAACGTTCATCCAACTTCTTGCGTAACTGCTTGGGTATATGACAATAAGCTACACAACCAAATAGCTTGACCTATTGAGAAGGAGATGAAATATCCGTTTACGAGAGTAAGCGGTACATTTTCCGAAGAAACTGGATTCATATATGTCGCCGGGGAGTCCTGGAATGGCAATTGTTGGTAGGTTTACGAATACCTCCTCTCCTGTCATGCAGGTGAATTGACCAACATTCCGTATGTATTCTTGGACAACCTTGGGGATTAGGTAGATTGTACCATCGCCTGTGAGTGAGTCTTGGGCACGTTCAGCGTTTCCAAACGGCCGGCCGCCTTGCTCTCGAATTCTATTGCAGAGAAGGGCGTTTAGGTAGACATTACAATGGTGTAAGAACATGCAGTAGGGCATTTGTCTATCTACCCGGGCATCGACTTCCCTTATGGCTTCGTAAGCCTGATGGACCAAAGGGGTAGAACCTCCAAGGTCAAAGTTTGTGCAGTACTTTTCCGTCAAATGGAAGGACGCACTGCATCCACTTATGTCGTACAGAGGCTCGTCTTTCGGAGCGCTCTCTTCCTTTGCCTGGTATTCTGAGGCATTGAAGGGCTTTTTCTTGAAGCAGCAACGGTTTTGTGGTTTTGAATCAGAGCGTTGGACAATAACGTCTTTAGGATTGAACTCCTCGCTCCATTTTCCAACCAGCTTACTGTTTGTACTCTCCTTCTTCTGAAGGAAATTTTTTAGTCGGTTCTGGCTCCGCTGATCTCGTGAGCACAGATTTCCCTGCCACGATGGAACTCTGGTCTGGCTTGCTGGTCGTTTGGCTTCTGCCATGCTAGTAGGTACCTACCTTGTCTTGAGACTGCCGAATTTAGCTGCCTCTTCTGCCGAGAAAATAGTTTTTTTTAGCCTTGAACGACAGTTTGGAGAATACTGCTTCGAAGCTAAGGTTCACAGCATGATCGTTGGTGGGTGAATTTCGCATTGCCCAATCCCAATTTTCTGCTGTGAAAAGGAATTTCTCAACAACGATAGCCTGCGAGCTGGTAATAGCAGGTATGTTGTGGCGATTCGGAAATGTGCATCTGTACCTGCACACAGTATGCTATTCTATTGACATCGCGATCTGAAAATGAACCCTGTGTTGAAGGCTGGTGCTTCCCGAGTTCCTTGCTATTGATAATTGAAGCTTCTAACGCAATAGCTGCCTTAAGGATTTCATCAAAACCCAGATTTTCTAGCTGAAGGAGCTTTTCACGAATGGTGTTCTCTCAGAGACCCCTTATGAACTGGGCGTGTAAAAATACATCGGCTATAGAAATCTTGCAGTCACAGGGAAAGATGAACTCACAATCGATCAAGTCTTTACGCAGAAAGGCAACATAATCGGCTATTGACTGGTTTTCTTGTTGATAAGTTGAAAGAAACTTATGTTGCGCGACTAGGACATTCTGTTTCAGACATAAATGTGTCTCCAAGGTAGTTAAGAGATCAACGTAGGACAGTTCATCAGGTGTCCTAGGGGAAACTAGTGCAGCAAGGGTATTGAAATTAGTAGAGCCCATTAAGGAGCATTTGAGCACACAAGGTCTTATCTGTGAAGACATTTTTCATCTTCAGGTAATTTTCAAACCTTTGTTTGTAGAAGCGGAAATTTTCCTTTTTTGAATCAAAATTTTCGAACGGCGGAGAGAGAATTTGGAAGTGTGCCTCCCCCACTAGAACGAGCAGTGGATGAACTCGGAGTTGACAGATTTCGAACGCTGTCAATCAGTTTCTGTTGACTCACTGTAAGGTTTTGAAGGCACTTGAAATTGTTCCGCGTCCATTTCAATTGATCAAAAAATAACTACGATGTCAAAGGAATGTAGAATCGAGAAGAAATTCGACAAAAACTGGATCGAAATACACTGATGACAGGTTGAGGTAACCTTGGTCTGGCGTGTCCGTCATGAAGATGCGTTAAAAAACGTCACTGCCAATGAATTTTCACTTATATTCACCTCTGTCGCCAATTTGTTGTGTCTTGAATTGAAAATGCACGCATAAAATAAACGGATGTATTTGATATCGACGGATACGTTATAAAAGAAAGATAGTAACATTTCAGATTTCAGGAAGGTAAGTAATGGTTATCTAGAAGGCAGGTTACACAGACTTGTCAGGTTAGCCAACATAATATTGTCCTTACACAATTGCACCACTTTGAGAGAAATATGCGCCCCAAGATTGTCACAAATCACTGCTTTTCTACCCTCTAGTTTGCAATTAGTAGGGAGGAAGATGGATTGGAACCACTCCAGAAATGTAGGAGTATCAAACCAGCCACTAGGACTGTTGCTGTACCTAGCACCAGTTGGTCCATTCTCAGTCCATGTGTTCCACATATTTTTGGATTTGTATAGCAGGAAGGGAGGCAGTAAATCTCCTGAAGCGCTACCACAAAACATGATGTGGTATGTGATTCCCTAGGAAACTAGGTTTTGAGCTTCAGTTTGATTGCAAATACGTCAAGATGAAGATACCAAACCATTCGTACAGAATTGAGCTGGAACCAATGACTGTGACTTTGTTTGTAAAAGCAGATATAGACACGACTGACATACTTTTCGTATTGAGTCATCGATATGAAAATACCGTCTGGAAAAATCCTCAAGTTGATCAGGCTTGTATGAAATCATTCAGAAAGGCTTTCCATCGGAAACAATTACTTATTAATAAATCCTAAGTAGGTATATCACAATGTGATGAAAGTTGATGATCTTCGTAGATGACAGGAGCATCTACGAACGATACAAATTCTTGCATAACTTGAACGAGCCACAAACATTCTGCACATGAAGTGGCGAGTGCAACAAATTCCGTACTAGAATACCATTAGACTATACCCCCCATCATACTGAAAACTGAAAAAGCCGCTATAAGATTTACGATCTTTATCATTGTTTGCCCAATGGGCATCACAATAGCCTTCAAGGAATGAATCACATTGGTCATAAACTATACCAATCGATTTCGTGCTCTTAACATAGCGTAAAATTCTCTTTGCTGCTTGCCAATGTATTCGCGAATGCTTATTGTTGAACTGACTTAACCTTCATCTGGTCGCGTCCTTCCAAGTAACAACAGCGGTCGCAAGGCGGTAATTTACCGCCCTCCGTCTTTTTTTCACTTTTGGTTTCATGTTTCACTCTATATGGCAATGTATGTGACTATTCGGTTAATAAACATGTAGTAGACATATATTATGATTCATAAAAATTTATTAAACATAAAAATGCGATAAAATATTGGTAAAATAAAATATAGATGGAATAATATACTTGGTGTATCAATTTCAATATACCACATCAGTCCCAAAATACGTAGGTGTGAGATCAAAGTCATGAACAAGTTATTGGTAACTAAAAAATTATGACAGCCAAAAAGGGTTAACACCTTTGACTAGGGGTATAACAAATATAAACATACAAGGTATACAAAAATAATATAAGTAAAAAAGGACGGAGTTACAGCGAGTAATATTTTCATCAGTCAATCTTCCTCTGACGTTGTTCCTTGACAATTATCACAGGTATGGCTAGAATGCTGTTGGCATATAGAGTTCCCACAGGTATCACATATCAGTTTTGTAATATTATTCTTCTTGGAACCGCAGATGTAGCAAAATCGTCGTCTATTTGTTGATGGTACATTTCTTTCCTGGCTCTGTTCCTCTTCCCTGCAATCATTCAGGAATAGAACCAAATCCTTTGGAAGTCGCCGATTTTGAGCACGGTCCCTCAAATTAGCGTCCATCAATTCCATGGCCAAACCATAGAGGTACCTCCTCCTAACAGACGTGTCAAAGGGATTGTTCATCTGATGTATTCTCATGGAATTGATCCCTGCAATATCAAGAGTACGGAAGAAAACGGTCATGGGCCATCTCTTTGTTCTTCTGGAGGTAGATATTCGAGAGCACATGAGATCAACCGTATCTACCCCCCCTTTTGTTGCGTTATAGTCCAAAATTTGAACCGGTTTCCCAGTTTCGTTGTCAATTTCGTCGGTGTCGTGCATAGTTGACAAAACCAAGACAACTTTCTTTTTTTTGTAGCAAACGAAACTAAGGATGCTTCATCATTACAACCGAATAAACTACGGCCAGGAACGAGACTCTTATTTTCTGTCACAAATTCAGAAGGAAGTTCTTTTTTGTTTTTTCGTAAAGTTCCCAAGAATGTCAAGCCATTTGCCAAAAGGTGTTGGGCCAGCGGATAGCTACTAAAATAGTTGTCTGTGGTCAGATTCCTATTTGTTCTTTTTATCGGGTCTGTTAATCGATTGACTACATCGAAGGGCTTGTTCGAAGTAACATAGGGACCGGGTTTTTGTATACCACAGTAGATCTCCAAATTATAAGTATAAAATGTTTGGGAATCGCACAAAGCGTATATTTTTAAGCCATACTTTGCCGGTTTTTTAGCCATGTATTGTATAAAGCTACAGCGACCACGAAAAGAAACCAGCATTTCATCAATCGTGACACACTCGCCAACATTGTAGGCTTTTTGGCAATTGGCAACAAAGTTCAACAGAAATTCTTGAATGGGAGCTAACTTGTCGCTCGTTTGTCGCTCATTTCGAGTGGTGATGTCATCAAACTGAAGACACCTCAACAAAAATCTAAAACGTTGCTCGCTGAAATTAGCTCTCAAAATTATCAATCCTGTTCCGTTTTTCGTAAAAAATTCTGAAAAACCTGCTCGATTGCCACGTTTTACTGCTATCAAGAATAATGCCCCACATGCTGCTAAAATTTCTGATCTTGTCGTTGGTTTGTAATCTCTTTCTCGAACATTTTCTGACAGGGCTCCTCTCTCAGCCTTTTTGTTAGCAATAAAAATATTAGTGTTTCTCACAATATCATCTACCATCTCCAGAGAAATGATTAGGAGAAAACACTCAAGTTTTGTTTTACAGTTTTTGGCTTGACCCCTGGGACCAGGAATGATTTTCAAAATGTTTTTTGCCTTTGTTTTTGAGGGGACTGAGAAAGGTTTGTTAGCCCACAATGTTTCATCATCCTTAGCAATAAAAAATCTCAAACCTTCTTGTTCCTCCTCATCCAGGCTATCTTCAACAACATCGTCTTCTTTGTCATTGTAAAGGGGAGGTTCCAATTCAACTTCAGAGTCACTATCGTGATCATCGTGCTGAACTTCTTGATGCTCGTAATCAATGTCTTCCAGGTCGTCTATTTGTGGTTGGTCCTGTTGATGATTTCCCCACACTTCGCTTTCTTCTTCTGATTCTGCTTCCAATTCCTGAAGACATCGTTGTATATCCTCAGATTTATTAAAACGAGCCCTGGAAAAAGAAGAGTACGAAAAATATATAGCAAATAACCAAAAACACAAACAACTAAACTGAGCTACAAATGAAGTTGTTTCATCAACTGAAGGTTTTAGAAAAATAACAGCAGCTTGGATAACATTACTACTGAATAAATGCTCAAAAAATGCACAAAAAACTATAATAAATACTCACATGTTGCTCCAATGGTCAGCAAAAAAAGGTCGCGCATGCGGTCGCAAGACGGTAGTTCACCGCCGAACGACACCTTGCAAAGTTTCATCCACTACTGAGCCAAGAAGTGGCGGCGGAGAACTATGATTACTCAGCCATCTAGCAAAGGAATGAGTAATTAGAGAATACGCGTCCCTCTCACGCCCCTGCCGACCGTGTAGAGACCGATCCCCGCCTTTTTATTAGCAGGACGGTAATCTACCGCCCACGCGACCGGATGAAGGTTAACTGAATAAATGTAAGTAAACATTTGTCACCTGTCGTGTGGGATCTTGCACCACTGTCAACGTGCCACATTTGCTCGGGAAAATCATTGCAATGTGTGAAAAGTGCCTTATTTTTTGGTTTAGCACTACCCTGTTTGGCACTAGTTGCTTGTTGAGAGGACAGCGTTTGTCTGCTTTCTCTTTAATCCTTTGTGGGATTATTTTAAAGGAAACTGCGTGTAAACTCGCGAACTAAGAGAATTTTAATGAGTAAAAAACATATTTTATAATGGGAAGTAGGTACGAATCTTGTCCTGTTTGATGCCCATGTCATTGACTAAACGTTTGAGATGAATGGCCTCTTTGGTAGCTTCTGTGATGGCGTAGCATTCGGAGTGAGCTGTAGCTAGCGCCACAGTGCTCTGCTTCTTTGAGCACCAACTGACAACTGCATTGGCATTTTCAGGTGCATCAGCTGGACAGACTTCATCACCACTTACATATTTCCATGTATCCGTCTTGATCAGAACTGCTTAGGCCTGCTGTATCCATGTATCATAATTGACAGGGAAACGGGTTATTTACATACTAGTAAATAAATTGACTCATTACATACCTTAGGTATCTTCGTAAAACGGTGTGTATTCGCGGATCTTACATCGCACATGATTTCATGAGAGTTCAACAATGACAGGAGTGTCAACAGAAGTAGTACAAAATACCTTCGCTAGAGTGGTGCTTCGCGCTTGGGAAGGGTTCCCGCATAAATACAAAATAATAGAGAGTTTTCGCCACGTCAGGCGCGACGACTTGAAATCGTGACAACTCGAGACAGATGGGGCCAGCAGACGCTAACTTTTTTTGGTGGATTTCGAGTCGTCACAAAATAAGGTGCGGACTCTGGAAGTGACGCTAAATTGCTACCGACTTGTGAAGTCACTCGAAAATGGCCGATAGCAAACAGCTGATTCAGACTCCGGGGGGTCTCGAAATGAGTTTTTCAGATCGAAAATTAGAATATTTGCCGTATTGAAAAAGCAATAAATTTATTACTACTTGGATAGGTAGGTAGGTACCTATCTACATCCCTTTCGGACCCTACATTGCGACATAAAAACCTACCTACCTACTGATGATTTTGATCGTTTTTATCTTTAGAAAGTAGTGAACAACACTAGCTTTTCCAGACCTCTTACAGCATTTTTTTGGGTCTTTAGTACTTTACTACCGATTTTGCAGTAGCTACCTTTCTACTTGTTTCTTGTTTGTCTAATAACACGTCCGTAACATATCTATAGATAATTTAGAGTAGCTAGGTACTTCGTTTCTACCTACCAGGACGTGCGGACTATTACAAAAACGAAAGTAAAGATCTATCAAACTAGGATTGATGTACGAACTTATAGACGTAACACCTAAATGCAGATATCCAAATAACCAAATACCTACTATTGTGTGAAAGGAAGGTATTTTTTCAATGGTAATAAACTTGATAACTGTTGTAAGAGCATTTTTTCGAATTTGTCATGCAACTTACAAGTACGATGATCACAGCAAGCGGAAATCTTAGATGATACCTACTTACGTGAACTGACTCTCGTCGCCTGTTTATTGTAGATCTGTAGTTAGGTGTGTTGGTAGATGAATAAATAATATACCAGGTACAACATTAAATAATATACCAGGTACAACATTAAATGAAAAACAAGGGCGCATTTATTCAGAAATTTCATTGACATTCAAACAATGTAAAATTCGCACAGAGTCAACAGTAGTATACGATGGATTCACTTGATCTTGATGCGAAGATAACAGAATTCTGGTGACGAGTAGTTTGTTTCGAGAGATGAAAACGTTGATAATTCCCGGGAAAATGAAAACTGTTCTACGAATCAAAGCTAAAATCGAGAACCAAAACACGGGAGTCGAACGTCGGGCACAACACAAAATCCTGCTACATCCGATCTAAATTGAAACTGGTTATAAAAGTGTGAGGTTATGAAGGGTACAGTCGTCAAGAAAACCGTCTTTCCCGACGCCGCCAAAAGCCGGCATTTGGCGGCGTCCAAGACGACCGAGCTCGCCGTCCGAGTCGTCACGCATGCGCAGTCACCATTTTCGGACGGTTGCATGGATATTACACGCATTATATATCTATGCTTAAACTTCACAATAATTTTCCTTGTTGAGAGGCTCAACTAGATAATTTGGTATTGCCATGGTAAACAGTTCGATGTATTACACGAACACAAGGAAATGCCTAACCAAACCAACACGACACGAAGTCACTATGAGCACTACACAAAACGCGGAATTTATACTTTACTCACTGAAAGTCGCGGTTTAACCCTTTAAGGCTTAGCGGGCACCTCCAGTGTCCACTTTCCGGGCCTCCGAAAGCCCGGGCGTTGGTCTATGCAGAGAGACTTGTGGCTACTCTCAGTAACCACTTCCTGAGGTCCTGGAGGACCAGGGATTTTTTTTTTCAACTTGGGGGAAATTTTTTTGTTTTTGCATCACTGATGGCTAGACTAAGGCAACACTGGGGGAAAAAATGAATTCCACTCCTTAGATCCTTAGAAAATGAGGTTAACGTGGTGGCTACTCAGTCATGCCACAAGTCCTTCCAGACAATGACTAGTGTGATCACATTTATGATATTCTGGCATTGCTGAGTAGCAACTTACCTATTTTTGAAGTCTGTTTTCATCACAATTTTATTTTCACGCTTATACATAGTGGGTACCTACTTTCTGCCCTTTCTGTCATGGGTCTGCCCATTTAGGGGGTCAAATTCCTGTATAATATAGTATCGAGCTTATTTTATATTTCTCGTAAGTTTGAAGTGGAATAAAGTTACTTTCATTTCATTATATTTTGTCTTTATTCAGAAAAACTGAAATGATGTATCAAAAATTCATTTTATTAGCTTTTATTGACAAAAAAAGCACGTTAATTTGGTAATCGAGGCATTTCAAGTGAAAATCATCAGAATCCAGAACAACCAAAATTTATTGAACGTAAAAGACACATAATGTAAACGCACGTAGAACCAAAAGAATACATTCTAAAAAAAAAGATACATATAAAGCCTTATTTTGAATGGGGTAGGTAGGTGTGTATTCATTACACACTCGTAAAATGTTATCATTGTTTAGAAACGGTAAAAAACAAGTGAACTTGAATCAGTGTTCTTCAAAAGTTGGCCAAAAATCAATGCACTTGGAGCACTGTTTACGTGGAATAGGTAATGAACAGTACAAAAAATAAACCTTCAAGTTCTTGAAAGAAGAGAAAAATTATTGGAATAGGTAATGAACAATACAAAAAATAAACCTTCAAGTTATTGAAAGAAGAGAAAAATTATATTGGAGTTAAATCAGCTCTGAGAAAGAAAAACATGGAGCGAAAAAATCTATAGACACATTTTTGCTAATACGAGAAAAAACAAACACAAAGCTTTGAGATAGCGATTCAAATTTTTTTGAAATGAATGAAGGAGTTGAAAATTATTAATTTTTAGATCATACACGATGGTACAGACGCTTTCTCAATTTCAAGTAGGTTACATTTTACAGAGGAGTAGTTTCGTGAAAAACTTTGTAGCAAGAATGGACACAAAGAGCTACGTTGCATGTAGAACATTCAGTTGAGCTCCTTACTACTTTTTGGCTTGAGCTGCAGTGAGCACATCTTCTAGGCTTGCATTTTTGGGGTTGTTTGGTTATTCATTAACGACACTTTTAATTAACTTTGTAAAACGCACTTTATTTTATATCGCTCGACATCAGTCTTCAAACTTTACTCTTATCTCTATAATCACTCATCTTTTAGTCTCTAGTTCACCCGCTAGAAGGCAAGTTGGTCAACATGACCACAAGGCTACTTAAGGCTTAAAACCTTATTCAAACATCTTTCCTTCTTTCTTTTTTTTTTAAATACATTGATTGCAAACAGAGAAAGCGCAAAAATTTTGAATACAAAGACATAAACTAGGTGTTCATACAGTTTCATGTAGGACTACAATGGTTCATTCAGAATCATAAACACAAAAACATCTTAACAACAGGGTATTAGCAAACATGATTGAATGAACGAGATTTTTACTCACAATAAGCTGAGTGTACGAAAATTTGACTCACAAAATTAAATTCAAGAAATTACTATTTAACTCACAATAAGCTGAATGTATGAAAAGTAAATATTTTTAAACATAAATCATTCAAAGTAGATTTTTATTTTTTTAAATTATTCAGTCTCGAAACCTTGAAGGTGGAACCACAATACGACCAGACCTAGTCTGGTAAGGAACTCCAACATTAGACCTGTCTGAATATGGTTGGGTAGGGGTACGAGCATTTTGTACTTCATTTCCAGAATTTGGAGTGGCAGGAGTTTGTTGGAATTCACCTCCTGAAGTCAGTGTGCGAGTAGTAATAGTAGTCCTAGGGTCATCACCTTCAACAGGCTCGTCATCTAGGTCGTTATATTCATCCGGAATTATGTCGTAATAGTCTTTATGAGGACCATTACACTTTTTGATAAGAAGGGAGTTTCTTCGGAAAACCCTACCTTTTACCCTAACTAGGTATAAACTAGTAGGCCAAAATGATACCTCCCTCCCAGAAACCTGTGTACTGATTCTGTAACAGTACCCTTTCCCTCTCCTCAAACTGATCTGGACAACGACTAGACCTATCATATAGTTCTTTTTGGCCTGATTTTTCTCGTATCGCCGAGTCAGAAATTACCTTAGGACGAAGATCAGCAATGGACACTGGCAGTTTAGTTCTCAAGTTTTTACCCATTAGGAGTTGGGCCGGAGAGTAAGGAAGCCCAGCCACAGGGGAATTTCTATAATTCAAAAGATATAAACTCAAATCCTGACCATCGTATTCAGATTTTTTAAGTAAAGATTTCCCACTCCCCACAGCCTTTTCTGCTAGGCCGTTGCTACGATGGTGGTGGGGACTACTGAAACGGACATCAAAATTCCATTCAGCAGCAAAATTTAGAAATTCGAAAGAGTTGAACGGGTTGTTGTGTGCAACAAACATCCTTGGGATTCCAAATCTGCTGAAAATAACCTTGAGTCTGTCAATTACAGACTTGGCGGTTTTATCTTTTATTTTCACGATCTCCAACCAACGCGAGTAGTAATCCACCACAAACAGGTAGATGCCATTACCATATTCGCCAATATCGGCAGCTATTTTATAGAAAGGGACTTCAGGAATCTCATGTGGCATCAACTCTTCTTTGATTTTCCTACGCTGGAAACGCTGGCAAGTGGGATAAGATGTGACAAGATTTAAGACATCTGCCATAATACCAGGCCAGTATAAAAATTGTTTGACCCTATTTTTTATTTTATGGTAGCCTAAATGGGTCTCATGCAACAGAGTTAAAATGTGCCATCGTAGTTTTAAAGGAACCAACAATCGCTGGTTGTAATAGACCAGTCCATCCTGAACAGTGATGTCACATCTAAGTTTGAAATAGTGATTAAGATCCTGGTTTCGACTTGAGACATTAGTAGGCCATCCACTTTTGTAATAGTTTAAAATTAGACTTAACGCATCATCAGTTTGTGTTTCAAATTTGAATTTTCTAAACTCTGTATCGGTGAAAGTGACGTTAACGCCAATTGTATGAACAAAATCATTCATGGTTATGTCGTCATCACATTTTTCAAAAACAATATTGCGAGACAACAGATCTGCTATCACCATGTTTCGTCCAGGCAAGTATTTGAGGTCAAAAGTGTAAGGGAGTAATTTTAAACGAAGCCTACGAAGTCTAACATTTGGAATTTTAGTTATTTCCTTTTTTATGACAGAAGTTAGTGGAGAATGGTCTGTGTATGCGGTTACATTGGAGTGACCATAAATAAAATGGTGAAATTTTTTAAAAGCGAAGGTGAGAGCCAGCATCTCTTTTTCAATTTGAGCATATTCACACTCAGTCTGAGTCATAGACCGACTACTAAACAATACAGGTGTGTAAAATTGACGGGGAACTCTGAGTGAAACACCGAATGAAAAAACTAGCACTTTTATTGGAACGGAAACAGATATAATGAGGGCCACATAATATGAAAAAACCACTCCGGGGAAAAATGATCTTCAGGAAAAAAAACATCGAGAGAACGACCAGTAACAAAAGACCGCGAACTACTGTTATCAACACGAAAAAGGGTTTTCACGCAATAAGCCACGAGTAACATAAAAACGATGTCCGCCACCGAACCAAATGTCGGAGACGCTCACCAACTTTACAACATACTCCCACCTTTTGAGGAGCTTAGAAAGCCTCCTCAAAACAATATTATAGGAATCTAACAAAAACCTAAACTTGAACAAAATGTCAAATAATCTCTTTATACAATACAAATCCCTAAATGTGGACCCTCAAACAAAATTAGTCATACTTTTCTCATTTATATCGTATTGGTATATTCACTTTCCTACCACACTTGGTAGTAATGTCTCTTTGTAAAAATTTCTTCTTAGAAACACCTTTGTTCAGTATTCTGATATCAGTCCTGGAAGTAGATTCTTCAGTAGAGGGTTTCTTAGTATCTTCAACCTTCTCCATTGGTTCATCATTATTGGAATTTAATAGAGATTCAGTGGAATGAAGATAAAACACACGGATGAAAAAGGATAACTTTGTAATAAAAGATAACCCTACAGGTTGTACTTGTCTAGGTTACATTAGCGATATCCTTACTACTACTGAACGAGACGACAGATGGTTTTATATCCTTATTCTAATAATATTAGGTAACCGGAACATCACAGAATACGCTATTAGTTGTGAAAATGTTGAATTAATTGTTCATCCATAAAGCTCTACTGGCATAATTCACATGCTAGGAGACAGTACGCAGGAAAAAGAACATATCTATTACACAATCTTATTTATTAAACAATACCTATCTATTTATTTATATGTCGAGAGGAAAATTCATAACTTTGTCGTAAACGACCTGTGCCCACGATTGTTCACATTTCTCCATTAATTCTCGTAAGTACTCTCTATCAATACTAACTTCTAAAGTGGTGACTTTTTTATTTTGCTCGAAGTTAGGATCAGCAACACAGAAGAGTCCTCGGTCCTTCTTAGCTAAGAGCATCTGCAGTTGAATCTGTCCCATGCACTTTTTGCTCAACTCTCTGTTGTTGGAAAGATATTCTTTCATCGTCTTTTCATTGGACGGACACTTCACTTTGTAGACTCTGGTATCGTCGATAGCATCGGGGGAGGCCCCATAAATAGGGTATTGCCCATCTAAGAACATTCCGTACCGTTCGAAATTGTTGGAAACCGTTCGTATCACCTCCTCCTCCAATATCTTGCCTCTTTTCATTGCCTCACTTTCAGGTACACTGTACGCTCCAAGTACAGTCTCTATGAGACTTCCATCACAGGTTTTGCACCGTGAAAACTGGTGTATAATGGAAGCAGTGATTCTTCCATACCTCAGCTCATGCCACAAATTAGAAAAAGCTTGCCGTCGTGTGTCCTTTTCAGCTGCCAAGCAGAGGGCTGGAGTAGCACGCGAGCCTGCAAACTCTATGAAGGAACCTGTAGACTTGTGTATAGGAGATTGGTGAAACTCAACAGCAAGGGAGTGGATTTACAAGGCATTGAGCCACTTGCTTGGGTTTTCGTAGCACGCAAGAATTCCCTTACTGTCAGGTTGGAGATACCGCTCCTGGAAGTTGACATGGCTCGGAAGGGTAGGTGTTTTTTTGGGTGGAAAGTCACAAGCTCGTACATCATCCTTCAGCGATGAGGCCAACTTGCTTTTTCTCCAGTAGCAGTCGACTGACGTCACTGAGGGCTCCAAAGACCTAGCTATGAGCCACGAAATCAACGCCAAAGAGTGTTTACAACCGCCTGAAACAGAAAGATTATGATGGAATCAAGACATAACATTACAATTATGACACTTATTTATGTACCTACCTATACAATTTATCATCTGTAGTGTAACAGTTGGACTGATTTTCACAAAATAGTTCTTGAGTTTTTACGTTTATGTGAGCCGTCCGTATTTTTGGAAGACTGTATTTTTTTAAGCTGCAATGTCCCGATTTACTAAAAGAAAGAGTGGCGGCAACCTACCTACTCTAATGAAATTTCTTTTAAAAAATTGTTATTTATTCTGTATTTTTTTGATATTTTTATTCTTCATTTTTTTTTAATCAAGTAACTTTTAAGATTTGGGCTAAGAAAGACGAATTAACACTTGACGAACTTATACTTTATTAGTTATATTCGAAAATACGGACGAACTACTTAAGAGCGGGCTGCCGAAGAAGCGCCAACTAGTGCGGCGGTGAAAATTACAACTGACTAGTTGTAATTTTCACCGCCGCACTAGTTGGCGCTTCTTTGGCAGCCCTTTCTTATATTCTCAACTTGGACAATCGAGAGCTAGTGAGGGACTACCCGAGGGGAACAGGTACAATACTTAGGTAGATTGTCCCGTCGGCTATTTATAGAATCTGACTGCTCGTATAATGAGCGAACTCAGAAAACGAACGTTCCTACACCTTTCTCCAGGGAGGGCTGAAAGGAAAGCTTATGACTAGGAAATTGCGTTTTTGCTTTCGAGTCTACCAAGGTAGCGGAAGCTTTGTTTTCACTCACTTTTCAAGGATGAAAAAAAAAGTTCTCCAAAATCAAAATTTTCACTCGGGTTTGCGTTTTAGACCTTTCTGAACAATTTTGGTTCCGTGTCTGTCATGAAATCCTTGTAACGGGCATAACTATACGAAGTTATTGTCCGGTCTCAATGAAATTTTCAGGGATTGTGCGGGTTGATGTGTAGACGGTCCCCTGTGAAAATCATCATCCCCGGACTGATAGAAGCGACTGCGCATGCGCAAACGTGAATTTCCTTGTTACGGCTATAACTTCTACATTTTCCATCCGATTTCAACTAGGACGACAAAACTGAATGCTGCTCAAGAGATGTTTGGCCTGGCTTTTTCTAAAACTGAGAATAGACTGAACTGATTTCAGCTCGGTGTGGGGGATTATATCCGTGATCCGTCATTCACGGGGTCATGACCGCACATGACTCGGTCATTCACAGGGATTAGTGCTCTACGGGAACAATGAAGAGCTTAGGGTGTCATCCCGTCCTCTCACTGCCCTTGATATACCTGCCATCTGTATGTGTGAAACTAAAAAAAATAATCTCAAACAAATGCCTTGGAGTTCTATGCGGTAAAAATAAATTGCAACCAACAAAATTACAACAACCAAAAACACTGCAAATTCTTACACAACGGTTTATGATTTTTTCTGTATAGATCACTACTGGTTGTTAAATAATTAATTCAAAGACCTACCGCAATATCGCTAACTAGAAAAACAAGTAGTCTCAACCCTAGGTATTTTTATATCATAAGTTTTCGAATGAAGGCGTTTAAAAATTCTCATCCGCGATTTTCTACCGCAAAAATAATATTTTAGCGGTAGAAAATAGCGGATGAGAATTTAAACATATTATGTCTGACGGTAACCAAAAGTTTCGGGACACACCTAGACCCCAAACGGGACCTGTATACCTACCACAGTTTCATTAATTTCGGTCCATGGTAACTAAGAAAAATGCCAATGACGGCGTAGGCGGACGGAATGATTTTTGGTTTATTATTTCCAATAATAAGCCTTTGGAATCGAGCAAGAAAAAAATTGTAACCCCCCCCCCCCCTCAAAATTTGGCCGTCCGTACGCCGTACGCGGCACTTTTGCCACTTAGCATTGACCGATTTTGATGAAATTTGGTATGTAGGCTCCATTTGGGGTCTAGTTGTGCCCCGACAAGTTTGATTGATGTAGGTCACTTCTAAGGGTTCCAAAATAAATTTTGAAACCGCCCTACCTATCTCAAAAAATTTTGATATAAAGGTATTGTTTTTCCTTCAATTTAAGATTCTATAAAATTTTTAGAATATTCTGAGACCACGCGGAGCTCTGTAGGACAAACCGTTCGCTCCCTACGAGAATTTAAGGGTTTTACGTACGATAAATCAGAAACACGGTGTGAATCGCAAAAGAGGCCTAATCTCCGTTCACATTTTAGCTGACCGAAATGCGATCGATGTTTTTCTTCATGTTGGATGGTTGGTGGCTTTGTAGACGAGTGATCAATATAGAAAAATAATAAACCATTGTGTAATAATTCGCAGCGTTTTTTTTTTTTTTTTTTTTTTTTTTGCTCGATTGCAAAGATTGTACATTGAAACAAATAAACCAAAAGTTACACAATACATCTATTCTGGAAATAGAAGATAGAAAAAATAAGAATGATGAAAAAAGGTATTCCTCATGCGAAAATTGAATTCACGTTTCCCCCTTCTATTTAAAAATGTAATTTTTTCTCAAATTCGCGTAAGTGTGAAAAATGGTTGTAAAATGCGTAGGTACTCAGGAATCGTTTTAGATTTGCCTGAAACAGATTTCAATGGATATAATTTTCAAACGAATATCATTGAAGAAACCCTTCGACTTTTTTAATTGGGAGGCCACCTCCGAGATATCAACAATGACAAGGGGATTACCTATTTTTAGTCAGGACCCCTCAGGTAGCTTGCACTGTCCTTTGACAATGCCATTCCGACCAAGGGGAGAGGAGAGAACTCTATTGGGAAAGCCTCGAACTGTTTCTCGATTCCACCCTTCTAAAACTGGGATAATGCCGCCGAATTGCAAGACCATGTTCCCGACATCATAACTTTTTTAAAACTGGACGGTTTCTAAAGTTCAAGCGCTTGAAATGAAGGTTGGGATCTCAGGAAGAGATCCGCCTTTTTGGATTCTCGATTTCTTATCGGCCAAAGAATAAATGACCACTTGAACAGAGCAACTCCCTACCCTCCACTTCGAAAGGTGATTGACGCTCTCAGTGGCATTTTTCTTGCAAAGTCGAAAGGCCGATCGCTAGAGATTGCTCTAACTTGAAGAATAAAAAAAAAATCTAGAAAAACGGTGCATAATTCGAGGAGCTATGATGTCGGGAAAGTAACGTTGATTCCTTATGGGAGCAGAAAACATGGCCGACTGGGCAGCCCGCTCTTAACTTCAACGAACAGAACAAGAACACACAACAGAGCTGCCATCACACGGCAAAGACCAGAGGCAACCTTATTCCTCTTCACTATTATTTTTATATGTAACACCCCCTTCAATTTGAAATTTGGTAAATTTAAAATTGCTCAGAACATGCACAGTCAAATTAAAGGACAATTCAACTCAAAAGACTTAAATACAATACAATTCAAAATTCACAAGTACAATTTACAAAAATAATTAAAATCTGTAATACAGTACAATAAGTACAATTCAGCTCAACAGGTTTATACAAAATCACAAGAGCTACTCAGTTTAAAATTCAAACAAAAAATTTTTTTTTTAATTTAAGACACCATAGCACATTTGTGTTTCTGAAACAATTCCCTACACAATGGTTTTGTCATGATATCTGATACATTTTTGATGCTTGGAACAAAGTGAACATTTATTATTTGTTTATCAACCAAATCCTTAATAAAATGGAACTTGATATCGATATGTTTTGCCCTTTTACTGTTCTCAAAACTCCGTCATGCTTAAAGCACCTTGATTGTCAACGTACAAAATAGTCTCTGGGTTTGTTTCAAAGTCAGTTATCACTCCCTTGAGGTGAAGCAGATCCTGAGATGCAATTGCTGCCGAAATGTACTCTGCTTCCAGTTGATCACATTGTTCCCAAAATACGTCACTAATCCGCTAATACTTTTGCGATCCATTTTATCAGCAGCCCAATCAGCATCAGAAAAGGAGATCAATGCTACGTTCCCTTCTTCTTTCTTGTACAACAATCCTTCATTTTTGGTCTCTTGGAGATATCGCAGCATTCTTTTCCCAGCTTTCCAAGCACTTGCAGTAGGTTTATCCAAGACTCTTGATAGGTAGGAGACAGGAAACATGAGGTCTGGTCTGGTAGACGTAGCTAAGTACATTAAACTTCCAATAAGTTCGCGGTATGGAACATTTAAATTTTCACCCTCCTCCAGTTGGAAACCAACCTCCATTGGAGTGGAAACTCCACTACATTTCTCCATTCCAAATCGTTCCAGGATTTTTGCTGTCAGTGCAGGTTGGGTGATCTTCAAATCCCCAGAATTATTGCGATCCATCCTCATTCCAAGGAAATCCTTGATCTCACCGAGATGTTTTGCTCTAAACTCCAGCTTCAAGTGAGAAATTAATTCGTCACAATTGCCTGTCAGAAGCAGATCGTCTACAAATACAACCATCCATGCATGGGTGTTATAATACAAACAAAAGTCATTTAAAGACCTTTGCAGGCCATGCGAGCTTGCGAAATCATTCAGGCACTCATTCCAGCAACGGGGCGATTCGCGAAGTCCATAAAGAGCTCGATTTAATTTAAATACTTTTCCATCTCCTGGAGGCAACACCCCTTCCGGAACTTTAATGTAGACCTCTGACTTGACACAGCCATTCAAGAAAGCAGTTGGAATATCCAATTGGTGGATTTTCCAACCCATATTGTTTGCCCGAGCTAACAATGCTCTTATGGTTGACATTCGGGCCACTGGTTCATAGTTGCAACCAAAATCTTGATTTTCAGGAATTTGAAAACCTTTGACAACCAGACGTGCCTTCCTGGTTCCATCTTCCTTAGTTCGGAACACCCATCTTGTATCCACAGCGGTCATCTTAGGGGGAAGATGAGATGGAGTCCAAGTGTTCAAACCTTCCAGCGACATCAACTCATTATCGATAGCTGCCCTCCAAGACTTGTCTTTCACAGCTTCCTGGAATGAGACAGGGTCCCTATGATCCGACAAAAGACAACAGTGTGTCATATACGTATCACAATCAGCCAACCATCTGGGAGGTTTAGTTGCTCTTCCAGATCGTCTGAGTGTTAGATTTTAATAAACAATTTCTTTAACAGAGTGCCTTTTTTATTAAAAGCGAAGTGTACAATTAAACGGTTTTGGTTTTACAAACGGGAATGAGAAAAAGGTAAACATGGCTCGCTGAAGGCGGTAAGTGATAATGATACTTAAGTGATAAGGATCGCGGAGAAGGAATACCAAAATGGTGCAAGTCTCTTGTGAGGGCTCAAATCCTATGCAACACTCCCTCTCCCGAGCAAGAGTGTGTCGTCAGTCCAATCTTGTTTCGTAGTTTCACGAACCGAGGTCCTGGAAGTGGCTTCGTGAGAACATCTGCATCCATTTCCTCTGTAGGACAGTAGACTACGTTGACTCTTCCACTCTGAATGACATCCCTAATAAAATGCTCTTTTATTGATATGTGTTTGGAGCGAGCACTTATCACAGGGTTGGTCTCAAGCTTATGAGCAGCCTGATTGTCATTGTAGACAGTTATACACTTGACATCCAGTCCCATGTCACAGGCCAACTGTTCCAAATGAAGAGCTTCCTTGGCTGATTCTGTCAGACACATATATTCTGCTTCGGCAGTGCTCAGAGCAACAGTCTTCTGCTTACGAGATTCCCAGCTTACCAACGCACCAGCATATTTGAAGACATATCCTGTATAGGATCTCCTGTCAATAGTGCAAGATGCCCAATCGGTGTCAGCAAATCCTATGATGGTTTCACCTGTCTTGGTGTACCGTATTCCCAAGTCCTTGGTCCCCTTAAGGTATCTCAGAACCCTTTTGGCGGCATTCCAGTGTTCATTTGAGAACCGAGAATTAAATTGACTGAGATAGCTAATTGCGTGAGCTATGTCAGGCCTCGTTGCAATTGATAAATACATCAGAGATCCTATCAGGCTCTGATAGGGCACATCACAAGGTTTTTCAGATGGTTCCGGAATATTCAGTTTGATTCCTGCTTCCATTGGAGAATTGACTGGCTTGGCATCCTGCATTTGATAATTCAACAGCAGATCTTCAATATATTTCGTCAGAGATAAAGTAATAGATCCATCCTTTTGGTCTACTTCTACTCCTAAGCACTACTTAAGAGTACCCAGGTCTCGCATGCTGAATTGCTTCATGAGGCTCCTTTTGATATCCTCAATTTCAGTAGATGTTGATGACAAAATTAGATCATCTACGTAGACAGCAATGATGACCTTTGCTGCTCCTTTTGTGGAAACAAAAATGCATGGTTCAGCTTGAGATGGAGTAAAACCAAGGTCTAATAGCTTGGCATTAAGTTTAGTAAACCATTGTAGGCCAGACTGTTTCAAGCCATAGACAGCCTTATTGAGAAGACAAACTTTTTGAGTCCCTCCTTTTCTCAAGTCTTCAAGCATAATTTTTGCTTTCAGGTACAAGCTTTTATCAGAATTTTCACTCTCTTCAATCATAATATCACAAAGATATTTTTCGAGAAGTTTTGGCATCTCCATATGAATGGTAGTATCAATTTCCCCATTCAAGAAAGCGGTTGATACGTCAAGATGATGAAGTCATGCCTTCTTCAACAGCTTGTCCAAGCAGGAGTCTGATTGAGCTCATTTTGGCTACAGGAGCTAAAGTGTTGGTTAAGGGTAAAACGCAGAGAAAGAAACTCGTGAGGATTTGAATGAATAGTTATAATAAAAAGAGAAGGCGAGATACATTTCTATAAAAAGGGCGAACAGAACTAGAACTAGGTTAGGTGACTTCGACTTCATATTTACCAGACATGGGAAAACACACGACAGGCATTTATTGTTCACGAGGATCATCACCATCACTTCTCCATATCCTTACATTCCAACAAACTTCCCCTTGATCCGAGGGTACAACAAGAAAAACCTGACAACAACAACAACCACTAAATACGTATTACGAAGGAAAAACACTGCTTAATCAATCATGAAAGGTAAAGTGAACATAAAATAAACAAACTATAATAAAACTTGTTCTTTCATTAACCTATACCCAAACCTTTGATGCATGAAACTAGTTTGGTACCATTCAAAGACTTCGTGAGCATATCAGCCCTCATCTCAGCAGTAGGAACGTAATGCAACGTAATAACATTTTGCGCAACTTTATCTCTAATAAAGTGATACCTGACAGAAATGTGTTTGGTGCGCTTATGAAGCAATTCACCATCAGACATCCTAATTGCACTTTGGTTGTCGGAACGGATATTAACTTTTTCTGCACGAAATGCTAGGTTTGTATCTTGAACCAACTCTAAAACAAAATTTCTTAAGAACGTAGCTTATTTAGCTGCCTCACTGAGAGCGACATACTCGGACTCAGTCGAGGACAAGGAAATGCAATGTTGCTTACGACTAGCCCATGCAACAGGACCATTAGCTAACGTAAACACGTAGCCAGTGTAAGGTTTGTAGTCTTCACTATTATTGGCCCAATCCACATCACAAAAAACCGACTAAATCATTATTGGTTTTTCCGTCAAAACAAATATACCTAACGACTTGGTGCCAGACAAATACCGTAAAACGCGCTTTGCTGCTACCCATTGTACTTTAGTGAAATTAGTATTAAATTGACTTGGAAAATTCGTAGCATATGTCAAATCAGGCCTCGATACAATGCATAAAAACATAAGGGAACCAATGAGCTCCTGGAAGGGTGCATCTATGTTTTCTCCCATAGCAAAAAGATCCTTAGTATTTTTATGATCTATAATCGAAAAGTGGGATGGAAATAGTATAACTATCACTCTGAAATGAAACACGTCTATTCCACGAATTCCAAAAGGAAAAGTGACAATTTAATTAGTATCATAAACAACATTGTAACCCAGTCCCCAAAACCACTTGCTTAGAGCTTCACAACATCATCCCCTCCGTTTCTCTCTTCCAGGCTTGCGTAGGGTGTGAGGTTATCCGCATGCACTACAAATAGCTTCTTTCCTGGCGTTCGGATTCTGAATACGACGTCACTAATCGCTTTAACAATATGGCATGGTCCCATCCAAGATGACTGTAATTTCGAGCAGATGCCTACTCGTCGCCGAGGCCGGAAATACCAAACCTTATCTCCAGGCTGGAATCGTGGTTTGTTTGCATGGACGTCGTACTGTCGTTTGACATTGTCTGCAGCCTTTAGAAGTCGCTTACGTGCAATCTCATGCACCTGCTCTAGTTGTTCTCGCAACATTTTCGCGTAGGTTGTCTGGGCTGTGGCACCTGGTGCTGCGCCCACCAAGAGATGCATCGGGAGTACCAATTCCCTACCCATCACCATTTGAGCAGGAGACAATCCTGTAACCGAATGTTCAGTTGCCCTATACGCCAATAACATGCACGGTAGCTTCAAGTCCCAGTCTCTCTGGCTTGTATCCACAACTTTGGCAAGGGCCTCCCATAACGTCCGATTAAACCTTTCTACTTGGCCTGAGCTCTGTGGATGAAGGGGCGTTGCTCTTGTTTTATGAACATTTAATAATGCTGTTACTTCTTTGAAGACTGACGACTCAAAATTGGAACCCTGGTCAGAATGAATCTCACGTGGCACTCCAAAACGAGAAATAACGTTTGAGATGAGCCCTCGAGCAACTGACTCGGCTTGGACATTTGGGACTGCAAAGGCCTCAGGCCACTCGGTAAAGTAATCAACGACTACCACAAATGGTGATGGGTAGGGAATTGGTTACCAACATCTATTGTGTGAGCCGAACCCAGTATCCTTCCCAATTCCTTTCCATCCTTTGCGAAGATGTCAGCAAACTCATCCAATAATAGTTCGAACTTCTGTCTTTGAGCCATTGTTAATTCCTTGCTTGCCTCATCTACCAAGCCTTTTACATGATTTGGCAGTCCCAACTCACCACTATCCTGAATGGGATCGTCAAATGGAGTCAATTCCTGGTAACTTAAATCATCCTCGTCCAATGCCTCTTCCACTTGGTAAACCTGACCTGCTTCTCTTCCAAAGCGACGTCCTTCCACCATTATGGAGTGGTTTGCGGGATCTATCAGGCATTTTTGTTTCCGTAAAAAATCCAACCCCAGAACACATTCTTCTTGGATAGGAGCCACCAATGCTTTATGAAAACGGGATTTCCCATCTCCCAAATTTATGCACACATCAGCTTCTCCTTGGACTGGAATTAGCTCTCCTGAAATGGACCTTAGTGTTAAACCATGAACAGCACAAAGTTTGACCCCTGCTCGTTTCACTATCTCAGAATTCAGTATAGTTCTAGTGGCTCCAGTGTCAACAATCAAACTACAATTTTCACCACTGATCATTCCTGACACCACTAGGGACTTGTCTGGTGCTACCCTATACACCAAAACACATTCCTTCGAGTGGGGCAGTTCCTTGGTCGAAATGAGCCCCTTCAGTCCGACCTTGGTGGGTTTCCCGACTGGGAATGTTGCTGGGATGTCATTGACGGGTGGGTACTGAAATGTGGAGGATCAGCAAAATTCCAACTGTGGGAATTCTGTCCTCTTTGATTCAGTTGCGAGGTCCCATTCTGAAATTGCCCAACTGGAGGGTATGGGCAAGCCAAAGCCACATGTCCAGGAGCTGCGCAACGCCAGCAATATATGTCCCTTCCTCTCCTCTGATTGAATGGTGGACCTCTAGTCAGCTGTCTCAGCTGTCTGTTTGATGGGCGCAGTGAAGCGTTTGCTCTCCTATTCGAAATTTGAGTCATAGGCTCCTCGGCATCTTCATTCGATTCACTCACTTCCACAGCTTCTGTTGCACATACAGAAATAGGTTTAGCCACTTGTGAAATCGTCTCAAATCGAAGTGCCACAACTAGAGCTTCGTCCAATGTTTTGGGCCATATTCCCATGACTTGTTCACGGATAACTGAATTGCGTAAGCCTCTCATAAAATGGTATACTACCATGCTTTCAACTGGTCCTGACATCACAACACCTGGCCATGCTTGGTGAGCTAGCTTCCTTATGGTTTGATGGAAGGCACTGATTCCTTCCTTTGGCTGCTGTGTTCTGGTCAATAATTCGGTCATAAAACGCTGTTCATGATGTCGAAGGCCAAATCGACGTTCCAGAGATTCAATCAGTTTTGGATATGTCCGAGGTGCGGGAACCTCCATCAGAATATCTAAGGCTGGACCAGCCAAAACTGACTCCAGTGTAGCAGTTTTTGTGGAATCGTCCCACCCGTTTTTGTCAGCAATATCTTCGAATTGTATCCTGTAGGCATCCCAGTTAACTGTGCCATCAAATGTTTTGGCTTTTAGAAAGGTGGACGATGACCTAGACAGTAGTTGATTCTCAGACAATTTCGAAGTCTCGACACGTGATCCTTGCATTTGATCTCTATTGGAAGCCATCTCCTCTGATATAATGTGCCTCAATTCTCCAAGACATGCACTCCATTCAATCTCCATGCTTTCTTTCATTGATGTTGTGAAGCTCTAAGCAAGTGGTTTTGGGGACTGGGTTACAATGTTGTTTATGATACTAATTAAATTGTCACTTTTCCTTTTGGAATTCGTGGAATAGACGTGTTTCATTTCAGAGTGATAGTTATACTATTTCCATCCCACTTCTGACACCAGTTTTATGATCTATAATCGAAAAGTGGGATGGAAATAGTATAACTATCACTCTGAAATGAAACACGTCTATTCCACGAATTCCAAAAGGAAAAGTGACAATTTAATTAGTATCATAAACAACATTGTAACCCAGTCCCCAAAACCACTTGCTTAGAGCTTCACAACAGTATTCACAAGAGGCGTTTTGACAGGCTTTGCATCTTGCATACCAAAACGAAGCAAAATTTCATTTACGTACTGCTCTTGCGAAATTTTCATTGTTTTCTCAGAACGATCACGTTCAATGGGGTATTTCGGTCAATTTTTTTTATTTTTTCAAAAGAGTATGGCTCAGGAATAACGGTAATCAGGTATGTTCGTCGAGAAAATGTTTTTAAAAAATCAGAGAAGCTAAGGAAAGTTGAAGATTTGAATGGTGTGACGTAGCTAGCCAATCGTGACGTAGCTAGCCAACTGTCGTTGAAAAAAGTATCCATGAACGGAAACCCTTGAAAGACCTCTTGGATACTACAAAATAGTACTCACACACGCGCGCGGCGTAGTCCGAGGCATAGTCCTTGCCTGGCATAGTCCTTGCTCCAACGTTCTTCCGGAGTACCTCCCAAAATCTTCTTCGTTGGACAACGATTTATTATGTAGACTGCTGTGTTGGCTGCCTCTGCCCACATTTTCTTGGAACATTGGGCGTCTATCAGCATAGTACGAGCTCGTTCAACGATTGATCGGTTATATCGCTCCGCTAAACCGTTCTGTTGAGGAGTCTCTGGGCAGGTTCTTTGGTGCACAATACCCTTCTTCTTGAAGTAGCTATGCAAGGTATGATTCACATACTCGGTCCCATTATCTGACCGTATGACCTTGACTTTCACGCCTGTTTGATTCTCAACCATCTCAACAAAATCAATGAGAATCTGTGCAGTCTCATCCTTAGACTTGAGAAAATACGCGAACACTTTCCTGGAATGGTCGTCAATAAACGTGAGCATATATCGAGCTCCTGACCACGATTCTACCTGGAATGGACCACAAAGGTCTGTGTGCACAAGGTTAAGTTTCTGACTTGCTAACTTGACCTTATCCATGGGAAATGGTTTACGGGCATGCTTCCCCTTCACACATGACTCACACAATTTTTTATCAACATCAGAACGATAGTGAATACCTGAAGCTAGCTTATCTCTTAGAAGTGACATACTACGAGGGTCGTCTCAAAAGTAAGGTTCCCTATTCTATAAAAAATTCAAAAAAATTTTTTTTTCAAAAATTTTTATTGCTTTGTGTTTAGTAACATCATATCACTTTTCAACATAATTCCCAGCTCGATCGATGCACTTTTGGAACCGGGGGAGCAATTTATGTATGCCCTCCTTGAAAAACTGTGTGTCCAAACTAGAGGTCCAAGCACAGACGGCAGTCTTGAGCTCGTCGTCGGTTCGGAAGCTTTTCCCCCCCAAATGAGCTTTCAGATGTGGAAATAAGTGAAAGTCACTTGGTGCCAGATCAGGTGAATATGGTGGGTGGCCAAAAACTTCCCATCTGAATGAATTGAGAAGATCTTGAGTCTTTCGAGCCGAGTGGGGGCGAGCATTATCGTGGAACAAAAAAACTTGTTTCGTCAAAAGTCCTGGTCGTTTTCGCTTTATTGCGGATTTCAATTTTTTCAGAGTCTCACAGTAAGTGTCGGAAGTTATTGTGGTGCCCTTAGGCATATACTCAATCAGCAGGATCCCTTTAGCATCCCAGAAAACACTTGCCATGATTTTTCCAGCTGAGTGCACCATTTTCGCTTTTTTGACTGGACTTTCAGTTGTTTTTTTTTCCATGTCGTGCTTTGGCGTTTGGTTTCTGGTGTCGAATGGTGCACCCATGTTTCATCTCCAGTCACTATACGGTCAAAAACAGACTCACCTTCTTGCTCAAAAAATTCCAAAAAATTTTTTGCTGAAGCAATCCTTTGCTCTCGGTGTTGTTCAGTCAAAAGTCGTGGCACCCATCTTGCACAAATTTTGTGGTAACCCTGGTCATCAATTATCCTCCCAACTGATGCTCGGCTTACCTCAATATGTGGAGGCAACAAAGCAATGATTTCATCAATCGTTACTCGCCGATCGTCTTCGAGAATTTGCGTGATGGCGTCAACAGTTGCGTCGTTTCCACGAGATGTTGAAGGCCGCCCACTCCGCTCTTCATTTTCCACGCTTGTTCGCCCTTCCAGGGACAATCTTCTCCATTTCCTCACATGTTGCACACTCATACAGTCCTCTCCATACACAGACACTAATTCTCGATGAATGTTTATCGCAGATTCATTTTTGGCCGTGAGAAAACGAATGACAGAACGTAACTCCAGTTAGGACACGTGGTTGAGAGGCATCTCCATGGTTACTAGCGTGTTACTGCCATAGGGTAGATCCAAACGGCTGGAAAAAAATTACGGGTTGCCACTACACCCCGACAAATATTCCCTCAAAATTTCCCGATTGTAGGACGATTTCCCTCCAAGTTAGAAAATAGGGAACCTTACTTTTGAGACAACCCTCGTATAATGGTTCAAGTGCGCCAGCGTTCTGTGCCAAAGATCCTCTGAGCCATTTTGAACTTGCTTTTGGGTCTTGACTGCATTAGCTTGAAAACTCCATCGTGACTTGATGTGCTAAGCATGGGACCCTCGTCTGTCAGAAGAACGTGCTCACGATCATAAATCCGGTATCCATCACTATCAAAAACTACAGAGAACCCTTTTTTTGTCAACACATCTACAGACAAAAGGTTAGTTTTCAAATCCGGGACATATAGCACATCAGATATGGTTTGTTCATTACATGATGTAAAATTGCATTTGACTGTGCCATAACCTTTACTTGCTAGAGCTTGGTTGTTGCCAAGGGTGACCTGCTGCTCCAAACTCGGTTTAAAGTCATGGAACCAATCGCGACGCCCCGTCATATGTACACTAGCTCCTGAATCGACATACCATTCTTCCTGTCCCACTTTAGCTGTCAGTGATGCGAGCATGGATTTTGGGGGTTTGAGACTTGCTTGGATGCTTCTTCTCTATATCCTTCTTCTTAGGACAGCTACTTGCAAAGTAACCCTTCTCTTTGCAACAGTAACACGTTACATAATTAGCACTTTTAAGTTTGATGGGGAAATTTCTTCTTCCACAGGCTAGAGCTTTTTCTAGTGGTTTGATACCATTCGTCCTGTTCCACTTGACATCCTGAAGCAACTTGGTACGAACGTAATCGCTTAATAAGGTCCTACCCGAACCTTAAATTGCCATGACCAGGGGGTCATATTCATCTGTCAGGCCCTGGCGCATGATGGCTGCAAGGAATTCATCTTCCACGGGCTTCCTGATTGATCTGAGCTCTTCATTTATAGTTATAATTTTATTAACATAGTCTTCCATGTTGCAAAAGTCCTTTAATCTTGTGGAACAGAGGGTCCTCAGCAGAGTGACCCTCCTACTCAAGCCATCATCTTGGTAGGCATTGATGAGGTTTTGCCATGCATCTTTGGCAGTAGTTGCCTCAACCACATACAGAATTGCAGCTTTCCCGAGAGTGAGATTAATTTTTGACAACGCTTTTTCGTCCTGTCTCATCTTCATTTCTGGTTCTGTGGTGTCACTTGCTGGATAACCCTCTATGGTTTTCCAAAGACCATCGTGTTTTAACAAGTTCATTAACTGGAACTTCCAGGTGATAAAGTTTTCCCTACCTCTCAACTTCTCGATGGCAGCAAGATCTCCTGCAGAGTTTGTTGAGTTCTCACCCATTTTCTGGTGGAACAAGGGAACTGGGAGAAACGAAGAAACGAGACCACGTGACTAGCCAGGAACCCCAACTTACTCACAGAGAAAAAACTAAAACACCAACTATCATTCAATCACCATACTGGGCCCAGAACCAATGTTGGTAAAGGGATAAAGCACAGAGAAAGAAACTCGTGAGGATTTGAATGAATAGTTATAATAAAAGAGAAGGCAAGATACATTTTATAAAAAGGCGAACAGAACTAGAACAAGGGTAGGTGACTTCCACTTCGACTTCATATTTACCAGACATTGGGAAAACACACGACAGGCATTTATTGTTCACGAGGATCATCACCATCACTTCCTCCATATCCTTACATTCCAACATTTCTTCTTGTATTTATTTTGATGGCTTTTCCCGAAAAATGCACCTTCTTTCGTTCCCTCTGAGTCATGAGATTTACGAGCTTCACTCTCTTCCAAAATTTTAATTTTTAAATTTTCTGGAGAAGGAAGAGAATTGCAAGATTCGATCGCAATCCTGAAATTTTCGAACAAATTTGGTAGGGAATAAAGCATCATTATGCTCAAGAGATCATCATTGACGTCGATCTCCATATCAGCAAGTTGATCGACAATATCGGTGAAATTATTCAAGTGGTCTCGAATATCGTCATTTTCGCGCATTTTGTGCAAAAGGAGCTGTTTTAAAAGAGTAGCTTTTCTTGCTGGACCTTTGCTCCGGAAATTTTTTGCGAGGGTATCCCAAACAGCTTTGGATGTCTGACAATTTTTAATTTGTTTCAGTTCAATAGGCGATATCATTAGAATTAGTTCCGATCGCGCAGTCAGATCCTTTTTTATCCATTCAGCTTTCAAATTTGGATTCGCGGGATCGTCATCCGGTTGAGGTACCAAACCCGAAGTATAACCCCAAAGTTCGCTTTTAGTTAGAACCGCTTCAGCCTGCATTTTCCATGTTTCATAGTTGTCCTTCCGTAGAGGATCAATTCGAAAAGTATTCATTGCCATAGTTGAACGATAAGTTTAGTAACTTACTTGAAATTCCTTTGGGAACGAGTTCTAGGTGATAAAAGTACTTACGGCGACACGGACAAACTTTTTACTCAACGGCAACGAAGCTTATCAATGCAAAAAACATCGCGAAACTTATCTCCGAACACTTCACGCACAGTTAAAACTTCTGGGCATTCATAACCTGTTAGATTTTAATAAACAATTTCTTTAACAGAGTGCCTTTTTTATTAAAAACGAAGTGTACAATTAAACGGTTTTGGTTTTACAAATGGGAATGAGAAAAAGGTAAACATGGCTCGCTGAAGGTGGTAAGTGATAATGATAAGTATCACGGAGAAGGAATACCAAAATGGTGCAAGTCTCTTGTGAGGGCTCAAATCCTATGCAACACTGAGTCCAGATTGACTGCTTCCCGCAGGTGGGGTACCATGCTGCGTTTCCGGCGACTCCTCTTCAGATGACGACTCCTGGTTCTGATCAGCTTGATCACTGTTTTCCTGATCATCAGGGGGATCCGGATCATTTACAATGACTACAGGCTCGTACTTGCGGTCCTCATCGAACACCACATTCCTCGCAGCAATTACTTTATTGGAGTAGGGGTCCCACAGTCGGTATCCATTGGATGTGTAGCCGACCATCACCATAAGTTTGCTCCTTGCATCCAATTTCCCACACCTGTCTTCCGGTGGTACAAATGCATGAGCAATTCTTCCGAAAATTTTCATTTTTGATATATCTACCTTTCTCCCGAACCAAACCTCGGCTGGGATGAGACCGCCTATAGCAGTCGTAGGCAGCCTGTTAACACTCTCAACGCGGGCTCAAAAACCAGCTGACACCCTCCTACGGGATTTGCTAAAGTCCGATTTTTTGTATTAGTGCTTAAATTTTCGTTTATCTATCTGTCTAGATGCATTTGGAAGTGAAATAATGAATTTTTGATCAAATTTTCAATTCGATGTCATATGACATCACTCGTAAGAGGTGATGGGTTGAAGTATGCAAACCCGCAATGTTCGCAAATTTTCTCCCCTGAAGGGTGATGCCATATGACATCAAATTGAAAATTTCATATGAATCTCATTATTTCACTTCCAAATATGCATCCTAACACGTAACTATGTGATGAGTATGGTCCCTGAGGGACCAGTAATGCTTATAGAGGTAAAAAAATATGTGGCTATCATCCTGAGTAATGAGCTAGTAGAAAAAAATTGAATCCTACAGCCTACATTTTGTGGTTTTCACGCAGGCTCCATTATTTGGGACACCCCCAGGGTGACTGGGTATAGGGAAAGCCCATATGTAGAATTTGCTGCGTTTTTCGTAGCAAACCTATTTGGGTCATACGAAACTGGCTTTCAGAAACAAGGTTTAGGGTTTCGCAACATTATTTGCATAGAAGCAACTTCATATATTTTTGAAAAATGACCAGACATTCACAACAGTCTGAGTTATTCAATACAATATACAATAAATATATTATTATAAAAGTTACAGCAGCACAGCCATAATAAGTTCAATGTGACGAGGGATTTACTTACTCTAGTAGGAACTTACACTTACACAGGAGGAGGAAGTTACACAGCTCTCTCAGATGTGAGGAGCTCTAAATAACACACATGCCATTTCTGAATGGTGACTAGGAATTGTAGATAAGTACGCCTAGTTACAAACGTATCTATATTATGTGTAATATAAATAAAATTCTATGAAAACAGATTAAAATCCACAGCCGAAAATTGACAGCTTAGTTGAAAGACGAAGTTTGAGCAAAACTTCGCTACATACATCAGCATGTTTCGCATACAAATTGGTTTTGAGCAGCCATTTTTTCTTGAAAAATGTGCTCATAAGTAGGAACATTGAATTGAATTCATAGCCAGAAATTGGCAAAATTGTTGAAGGACAGAATTTGAGCAAACTTGACATTATCATTATATGATTATCATAATCACATATTATGTGATTATGATGAATGTATTAACATGTATCAACAAAACATTTCGACAACAGAGCAAGAATAAAACAAGAACTCAACAAGAACATGATGAAACAACAAGAACGTTATCATCTGTTGTGTCATCATGTAGGTAACGAATAGGTATTATTGTACGTTACACATTTCAATGTAAACTGTGAACTGAACTGAACAAAAATGGAAAAGGATCACTCGAAGAATGGAGAACCCCCTCATATTTGAAGTTGGTGAAGAGCTCTCAACTGAAATTTTTTTGACCTCTTGAATACCCACATAGCTACTTCTCTCAGTTTTTAGTATGTATTGCTTCGCAATTTTAGCATGGAATATGCTTTAGCCATGACCATAGGATTTGTTTTGCTCAGTGTTTTAGTTTTGATTGTGATGACCTAACTGCCTGAAAACGTTACGGTATCGAGGAACGAAATATTGTTACCCGAAAACATGTGAGAGTTGGACCTGTGTTTCAATAACCAAGCGAGTAAAAATGTTGTAACAGTAAACCATAACCCGAAAAAAGTTTGCTCACAACTATCGTGAGCACAATTTAGCGAAGAATCAGAAATTTGAGAAAAATGTTTGCTCTCTGGCATCAGCTTACCAATAAGTAGGTACTTCATAAAAACCCGTAAAACTTGAAACTTGTATACTACTCATGAAGAATAGTAAACCCAGTCGCCCTGTGAACTGCATCGTAGCAATCGTTCAAAAAGTGTGAGCAAAACTGAGCAAAAAATCGAAAATTTAGAAAACATTATTGCTCTCCGGCGTCATCTAACCAAAATGTCATGAAACCCCCTCAAAATTCAAAGTTGAATGCTAGTCATCAAGAATAGTGAACCCATTCTCCCTGTGAAATATAACGAAGCAATCATTCAGGCAAAGAGCAGGTTCACATCCAGGACAATATGTGGACACATATTTTATGATTTTGTTTTTGTAACATTGCCGGCAACGTAGCTGTTTCCTCCTGGAGCCTTCAGTCTCATGTAACTAGGGCAAATGTCTCTTGTGAAGGTTCTGGGCTGAACGAGCACGAGAGGGAGGATGAGAAGGAGAAGGGGTTGGATCTGGGCCACATATGTGTTGAATTATTGCCAAACGAAAATCAAAGTACTCCAATTTTCGATTGCTAACGGAGTAGCGCCGGTACAAAAGGTAGGAGTTCAGCATCAATACTTCGATTAGATGAAATGCAAGTTTTTTGTACCATCGAAGTGTACGCCTGTTCAAAACATAGTAAGATAAATACTGGTCCACCCGATCTATTCCACCCATATTTTGATTGTAGTGGCCTACGACTTTGGGCTTAGAATAAACCTTCCCCGATCGTCTCCCTCTACACTCGACCAAGTCTCCTGAAAACTCCGAGGATAGTGTAAGCACTTCTCTCTTATCCTTCCACTTCGTGATATTGATTCCCTCGTGTGACCATTTTTGAATGATTTGACCCTTTTTCAAGTTAGCACCTGTCACAGCTTGAGGAATGTTTTTTCGGTTAGCTCGCAGGGTCCCACTTACAAACGTTTGATTATCCAAAAGACCGGCAGCCAGATCGACACTGTTGTAGAAATTGTCGACGAAAAGAGATCTTCCTTCTCCAAGCAAACCATCCATTTTTACTACAACCTTCTGGGCATGTCCCTCACCTCCCACCTCTCGATCACCTGCCCCAGCATAGACTAAACAGCGATGTACCAGCCCATCTGGCTCTGTTAGCATATATATCATTACCCCGTACTTGTGCCCTTTTAGAGGTAAATACTGCCGGAATTTCAGGCGGCCTCTCCAAGGTGCCAGGGACTCATCCACACACACTTCCTTTCCCGGATCTATAACTGCAGACATCCTCTCATGAAAATATTGGAGAATTGGCCGAAGTTTGTAGAGTGGGTCTTCAGGCACTGGGTCGTCTTCATTCGGGTTTGGTGCCAAATGGAACGCTTGTTGCAGCATGAGGTACCTATCGCGGCTCATGTGCTGACGAAAGAACGGAAAGTTGAAACAATCGTGGCGGCTCCAATAATGGCTTGTTTTGCTCACTTTTACGATCCCCATGTCCCTCTTAGCCACATTCACTTTCACGTCAATTTCAGTCACTTCTGTGAAATACTTCTCAAGTTTGCTCGAAACTACATGTATGTGCGCAGATGCTCTTGAATCGATAACAAAAGTAAACAAATCATCGTTGCAGCTGTTTATTGATAAGGCTTGGATACTAGAAGCATTGACATGGATACTTCGCTTTCCTTTTCCATCGTCATGGATGTTTCCTACAATATCCATGGAGCGGTCATGAGTATCCATGCGGTTGCTAACTTCACACAGAAACGAAATGTCATCCTCCGTTGGATCGGAGCTGTTCCCGCCTTTTGCGCACTACCCTCAGAATCCGCCATATTGGCTCCATGATAATTCTTTGAATTATCTGGACAAAATTTTCGCATATGGCCAATTTTTCCACAACCATGGCATGCAAACTGAAATACACCAGGCTTGTTGTACTCACTTTCGTTTTTCCGAGCACCTTGCATCGAAGTTCTTTTTCCTTTTCCACGAAATCCGCCTCTACCTTGTCCATAAAAGGCAACTTGTGATTAAGGTTCCTAGCTGGTGACATGCGATTTTGCCTGTCTATCAGCCTCTTGAAGGAGTTTTCTCTTCACAAATTCTAGTGAAATGTCACTTGCATCATCTCCAAACGTAATGTCAATGGCAGTTGTCACGACTTGATATGTTTCAGGCATAGAAGCCAACAACATTGAAACAATCTCGGCTTCATCGATGGTTGCTCCACTGACACAAAGATCAACTACTTTCCTCTCAAAACTTTTGAGATACGATTGGAGATTTCCTTTTTCGAACTTCATTTTCGCGAGTTGTTTTTAATTTCCACTTGGGCGCTCAAACCCTTCCGTACATACGTATTTGATAAAGCTTCAAACATTCCGTAGGCCGTTGTCTTGTCTTTAATTACCGACAAAACTCGATCATCCAGCCACTGCACAATGATATAGCGAGCTTTAGTGTCAATTTTCTTCCACTGATCGGTTTATTTCTTGATCGATGTTTCCTTCAAAGCTTCAATACATCCCTGTTGTTCCAGATGTAATCTGAGCCTAAATTCCCAGTTTGAGAAGCCAGAGCCACTAAACTGTTTCAATACCGTGTTTGTTATCACGGCCATTTTTCTCGTTTTTCCCGGTTCTGCAACTTCCACGTTTCCCGGTGCGAACTTTCCACGATTTCAACGAAAAACCTTTTCGCGATCGCGTTCACAAACTAACTGAGCCCATGACCTTTTAAGATTTGGGCTAAGAAAGACGAATTAACACTTGACGAACTTATACTTTATTAGTTACTAGCTGAAAAGCCTACTAAAAGCAGGCAAAGACTATTCCTCCGAATCTCCTCCCGCCACCAACTCCCTCCGACTCCTCCCGCCCCCAACCCCTCCGACTCCTCTCGCCTCCGACTCCTCCCGCCCCCAACCCCTCCAGCCTACAACTCTCCCTCTGCCACGACCCCTCCGTGCATACGTACGTACGTACGTACGGTTGGCGTTTTATATAATTAGATATTCGAAAATACGGACGAACTACTTAACTTCAACGAACAGAACAAGAACACACGACAGAGCTCTATGTCAGCACTATTCCTCACAGAATGTTGATAGGAAGTGTCAAGACTCACATTCTGAAGTACTTGGTGTGTCTCTGGATCTTGTCGAACAACAATCAGCCCTAGACAGTCGGCGCAGTGGAAAATCGTCATCCGTGTCACTGTCACCTCGTTCCTCTGAGTCAATTGCCATCTCATCAGTTACACCATCCAAATCGGCGGAAACATTGAAGCGTGCTATTAACTCATCGAACGGCAACCCTTCCAACTCATTCAAACTTATCTCCAATTTTCGCCTACGAGGGTTCTTCAGCTTTTCTTCCATAGTCAATAATCTGGGGAATTAAGTGATACGTAAATGATAAGAAGACAAAAGTCACAATGATTACGTAACTGATAAGAAGATAAAAGTCACAAAGCTATAGGTACTTCAAAATCGTCAAAACTTTACTGGAAGGAGTTGAGTAGGCAAATCCACAACGCACGTCAAGATCGACCCCGGATGACATCGACAAAATGTAAGCCATTGATCCGAAACGATGCTGACTAACATTATCGTGTGAGAAGATTATCCAAGATTGAGCTCAAAGAAGCATTTTCAAGTGAAAATGACTCAGAGAATAACCAGAACAGGAATAACACAGCATGCACCAACCCTGGTCTCACAGAACAGACGTTTTCAGGGATGTTTCTACAATTATTATTATTCTCAAGCACCTGGCTTCTTTAGTGAATGAAAGTAAGAGACATAAAAATTGTACTTACTGCTTTCTAGTTTTCCAAAACACGACGAAACACCGTAAAAACGTAATCGAAACCCTGAAAACACACGTCACTCACCACAAACGAGATGAAAAACAAACTGGGGGCTACTCCCAGTAGCCACAATCACGATTATTCGATAATGCAGTGTTACCAACAAAGTTTCTCCTGTTTCCCCTAGTTCCTGTTTTTGTACTCGCACCGATACAACACTGCATTGAGACCATTATAAATATCTAATAACCTACAACAAAACAAAGAGGTGGATACTGGGAGTAGTCACAAGTCTCTTCACATAGACAAACGGGCTTTCCAAGGTTAGGGAAGTGGATACTGGGAGTAGCCACCAGTCTCTTCGCATACCCTTGGTCCTTAAAGGGTTAACAGTGGCCCCTACCCCATCCACTGCATCATAGAACTGACTGAGAGCAAGTTGGCTGTCAAACCAGGAACATACTGCACCTTGGAAATGATTTTCTCTTCACCATCATACAATTTAACAGTAGCATTGCCTGTGCCACAACATTTTAGCTTGTTGTCATTAGCTACTGTGATTTGGTGTCCAGTGATAAGAGGATGAAAGTCATCAAGTAAACATTTGTCACCTGTCATGAGGGATCTTGCACCACTGTCAACGTGCCACATTTGATCGGGAAAATCATTACAATGTGTGAAAAGTACCTTATTTTTGTGGTTTAGCTGTTTGGCACTAGTTGCTTGTTGAGTTGAAGCGTTTGTCTGCTTGCTCTTTAATCCTTGCTTACATTAGGTGGTTCCCAGGTATCTTTTTTATAATGACCTTTAGTTTCACATACCCAACAATACAGCGGTTTTTTCTTCTTGTTGAATGTCTGTAAATAAAGAGCAGTTTGGCTTACTAACATCATGCAGCAAACGCGTTTTTACCAAGTCGGACGTCACCTCAATTGAAGAATTCTCCAACGCCATTATCATTGGTTCATAGTCTTCTGTGAGTCAGGACAACATAATTACGCCCAGGAGCTCATCATCTAGTGGCTTTTCCATAGCGGACAATTGTTGTGAAATGTTTAGAATTTCGTTAATGTATCCCTCCATAGATGAAAATTCCGTTACATTGCAAATTTGCCTCATTAAAGAAAGTTGCCTGTGAAGACTGTTTTAAATAGTTTGTTCACTTCAAAAAGAACACAATTATACGAACATTCGTTTTTAGTCTTTACATTAATCATCAAAACATCAAGGAGCATAACATCCAACAAAAACGTCTTATCTCTGAACTCGGCTCACATCGATACCTTCAATCTATGTTTACTATCGATACTAAATGTCGATACTATCGACAACGATACATCCAAACATGCCTCTTTTTTTTTTTTTTTTTTGTTTTAAATTTCAAAAATCATTAGTAGGTAGGTATTTAGCAACTTAATAACAAAATCAATAACACCAAGACCTCATAATACGACAATACTTAAGAAAAGAATTGTAACAGTTCATTACAAAAGGATAGCAAAATAAAGAAAAATGTGAACCTGTAGAACAAGAAACAAAAACTTGAAAAACATATACTTAAGCGTTAAAAATAAATTTCAAGGAATTACAAATTCAGCCTCCTTGGAGGAATCACAACCCTGCCAGATCTGGTGGTTTGGCCCCCAACATTAGGTATAAGAGTCTGGCTGTTTGGCACCGTCACAGGAGCTGTCACGGGTGTGGACAAAGAAGTGGAATGAGGGGCCTCCACAGATAGGGGGATCTGAGGCACCACTGACTGGGGAGTTACTTCAGGGACCACTGGCTCACCCTCCGTCTCAATGTCTTCAAATCGAGGCCAAAATCTCCGAACAGAACCCGATTCTTCCTGGCCTCCTCGCAGCTCAGATCTAGGTCGAATATGAATAATATTCCTTCGGTAGACCCTCCCCTGAACATCAACTACATAAGATCTATCCCCCAAAACTTGCGTGACAACTCCTTCCACCCAGACACCAGTGAGGACATTTCTCACATAAACCAAATCGCCAGGAACAAATACGTGAGTATGAGTACGCGCAGTCTTGTCATAATTACGAGATTGAGTGTCCCTAGCCGTAACTCTCTGATCGGACACAACCTTAGGTCGCAGATGGCAATCCCGAATAGGAAATTTTGTGTTTAGAACACGGCCCTGGAGAAGTTCAGCTGGAGAATATGGTAGGCCTGCGACTGGGCTATTCCGATAGTTGAGCAAGGACATCCACAAACAACTCGCATCATGGTGACATTTATTCAGTATCGACTTAGCAATTCCTACACCCTTTTCTGCCAGCCCATTACTACGAGGATAATGAGGACTTGAGGTTACTAGCTGCATGTTTACACTCTGCGCAAAAGACCGAAATTCAAACGAATCAAAAGGTTGATTGTCAGATACAAAAATTTTGGGTACCCCAAAGCGTGAAAAAATCTGCTTTAGGTTCAAAATTACAGCAGATGCCGATTTATCCGCGATTCTATCCAACTCCAACCATCGGGAATAGTAATCAACCAAGACTAGGTAATTCACTCCATTATGTTGTGCAATATCAGCTGCAACTTTCGCAAACGGCAGATCAGGAATATCATGTGATTGGAGAGGATCCTTAATCTTTTCTCTCTGAAACCTATTACATGTTGGGCACGAAATTGCCAGGTTTCTCAAATCAGAGTTGATCCCAGGCCAATAAATGTGCGAGAGGCTTGACCCTTCATTTTCTCAAAACTCAGATGAGTCTCGTGCAGAAGGCTCATAGTGAACTTTCTCATGGTCACTGGGACGAGTAGTCTGTCATTCCAGTACAACAGACGATCATGCACCGAGATATCATGCCTAATGGAGAAGTAGTGACTCAAATCAGAATTTTCCGAGCTGATTGACCTGGGCCATCCATTCACAAAATATGAAAACACTTCTTGCAAGGTTGAATCCTTAGCCAGATGTTCCCTGTATTTGCTCCTCAAAGGGCTCTCTAAGTCACTGTTTACTGTAACCACATGAACTACATCAAACATGCTCAAGTCTTGGGATACCTCAGTAGGCTTACAATTCCTGGACAGAAGATCAGCAGCATGCATGTACTTACCAGCCAAATACTTTAGAGTGAAGCAATAAGGTAACAGTTTCAGCCTCAACCTACGCAGTCTGTTATTAGGAATTTTCCCCAACTCGTTAGTGATCACTGTAACAAGGGCCTCATGATCTGTATGTACAGTCACATTCTCATGCCCATAGACAAAATTGTGAAATTTGTGAAGAGCAAAAGAAGCAGCCAATAGCTCCTTTTCGACCTGGGCATAATTCTGCTCAGTATCAGTCAAAGAGCGAGAAGCGTACAGAACTGGTTTTCCTGATTGCATGAGCACAGCCCCCAGAGCATACTGGCTACTATCTGAATGGATATCAATCGGAAGTTTTGTGTCGAAAGGAGTGAGAAGTGCCGACTCTGATAATGCTTTTTTGACTTGCTCCAAACTGTCCCTGTGTGCAGGGGTCCAACACCAATCTAAATCTTTTTTCAGCAATTCCTGAAGAGGAGTGCAACACTCAGACAAGTTGGGTACAAACGGCCGTAAGTAATTCACAGTACCCAATATGCGCTGCAACTCCTTTTTTGACTTAGGTTCCTCCAGGTCCTGGATAGCTTTGACCCTAGCCTCATCTGGATGCACTCCATTGCAGTCAAAAATAGAGCCTAAAAATTTGGCTTTATTTACAAAAAACTGAATTTTGTCGGCATTAAAAACTATATTGTTTTTGTGAGCAACTTTAACAACCTTGCCAACAATAGACCACATTTCTTCCACAGTGTTTGCAGCACAGAATATATCATCAAAATAAACGGACACCCCCTCTATGCCACCAAAAAGCCTTTGAGTTGCCTTCTGAAAGTATTCTGGCAGAACGCTCAACCCAAAAGGAGCCCTCAGAAATCGAAAACATCCAAATGGGGACGAAAATGTGCAAAGCCTGGACGACTCTTTGTCCAGTTTAACCTGGTAGAAGCCATCCTTGAAATCGAATACACAATACAGCTTCTTACCCCCCATCCTAGCACTAATTTCCTCAAAGGTCGGAATCAAAACAAAATCCCTGATCAAGTTTTCATTTAGGTACTTTGGATCAAGACACAACCTCAATGCACCTGTGCCATGCTTTTCAACCACAACCAAGTTATTCACCCCCCTCACAAGGCTCTATGATCTGTCTTTGCACTAATTCATCAAGGTGCCGCTTCAATTTATCCACCACTTTAAGAGGAACTCTCCGCGCAGGACTGCAGCGAGGAACTGCATCCTTTCTCAAATTCAACTTCAACACCTCCGGAAAGCAACCCAAACCCGAGAATATTGGTTTGTTGTGTTCAACAAACTTTTTCACATCGGGGACTGGTGAAAGATTATTAATCACAGCCAATTCAAACGATTTCTTAATGAGACCTAGACTGACACAAGTTGATAACCCTAGCAGGGGACAAACACGATCAGTGTCGACAACAATTAAGCTCAACTGGTGACATTTCCCCTTTAGCACAATCTCTACACTAATTTCACCCAATGGGACAATTCTAAAACCACCAAAGGCCTCTAGCCTTGTATTTGTTGGCTTAAGCCTATTATTACACTCTGATCCAAGCCACTGTAACATGTAGGCTGGTAAAATGTTGACTTCAGCCCCACTATCTAGTTTGAACTTGATCTTTCTATTGTTCATACTTAATTCAACAAACCAACTAGCTGAATGCTTGACTGCATTAATTGACGCTATCGTACCTATATCCGAGTATGTATAATCATCGTTACACTGATCAAACTCAACATGGTTTACATCTGAAAACTGAAGCTTATTGGTAGTATCCTCCAAAGAATTTACCACATCATCATTAATCTCAAAAGCCCTCCTACTCGGATTTCTCCGACACACTCGGGAAAAGTGATGCAGACCGCCACACTGATTACACTGCTTCCCATAAGCCGGGCATGATCTATTCAAGTGGGAGTACCCGCAGAATCTACAGTTACCGTCTACAGCTACCATACCAGCTGGCTGCCTTGTTGATCCATGTTGAGAAGATGCACCAGAAGAACGGGCCCCAGCTTCATTCACCACAGGTCCCTGACGACGGTTCCATTCTTGAGGGCGAGAACGGGCCTCCACCTTTAAAACCTCTTTTTGTGGGCCACTAGACGAAATGTGCCTTAAATGCCGCTCTGCCAACTCTGTAGATTTGCAAAATGTCACGACTTTGTCAAGAGTGAGATTCTCTCGAAGCAAACGCTCCTGGGCAACTTTGGATTTGATGCCCAACACGATCTGAGCTACAAGAAGTTTTTCAAGCTGATCATCAAAATCACATTTGTTGGCCAATTCTCTCAGACTGGCATAAAAATTTTCAAACGGCTCGTCCTCACGTTGGACACGGCTAAAAAAATTGAACACCAAAATTGTCATGTTTTTCTTAGAAGTACAATGATTCTCCAACACTTTCAAAATTGCCTCTACCGTTTCCTTATCTTCCGTCAATGTGGTGATCGACCTGTACAGGCGTAAGGCATCGCGCCCCATCAAATTCTTCAGTCGGGCCACCTGGACATCATTAGGCTTCTTACTTGACTCAGTTGCCGTCAAGTACACCTTCACCTCAGCTTTGAACGCCAAAAAATTCGTAGCCAAATCTCCATCGAGACGAAAAACATCAGGTTTATTGTATAAGCAGTCCATTTTCACGACAACAGCAAACTTAAACGCTGATAAGGCCAATAGGTTCGAGTCAAACGAGAAATCACGGGTCGAGACGAGATGGGAACACAATTCCGTTATCAATTTTTCATCACATACAATTTTGACTTCACCAACACTTCAAAGCACTGCGCCATGTTTTAAATAGTTTGTTCACTTCAAAAAGAACACAATTATACGAACAGTCGTTTATTAGTCTTTACATTTATCATCAAAACATCAAGGAGCATAACATCCAACAAAAACGTCTTATCTCTCAACTGCGCTCACATCGATACCTTCAATCGATGTTTACTATCGATACTAAATGTCGATACGTAGTATCGACAACGATACATCCAAACAAAGACCTCTATCTTTGAAAGCCTTTTCCAGAACTGACCAGGCTTCTTTAGCGGTTTTTGCTTCCATGTACTTTACTTTCTGTTTTGTTCTGCAATGAGTCATGCTGTTAGATTTACCAGGGTGCAATCGTCTTTGGAATCAGACTCACATGAAGATATAAAGTTGTTATAGGTATCAAGAAGGGATGATATTACACGTTCTACCAGTTCTTCATTCGCTATGACATGTCCGGCGGTTTTTAGCTGAGCAACCAAATTTTCGAGCTCTGCAATCCCTTTGGCAACAGCCGAACCAATACGAAAGTTGAAGTAGCTGCGTAGCAACGTCGTTTTTAGATGAATGTTATCCCCTTTGTGTATATTCACGAGTTTTAGGTACATTTCACGAGCGGAGCTTCATGAAATAATGTACAAAACGGTTTTACGATCGATCGTGGTTACAATTGCTTTTTGGGCTTTCGTGTCTTTGCATTGCTCTTCCGCACCACTTATCATTGTTTTTACGTTGGTTACGAACTCATAGATGTTAGCTGCTTTCATAGCAATGTTTCAATTTGGAACTTCCAGACATAATAGTTTTGATGACCGACGCTCTACACTACCATATTCGTCCTGATGAGAACTCATTTTAAACAAGGCGGATTGAAATGAAACGACCTTACCTTGAACTTGAAAGACGATCAAAACCGGGGGTCTGCGTTTTACTACTTTCGCACTTTTTTAAAAACGGGGCACAAAGTTTTTACTCACTGATTTTACAGCACTAATCACTTTCAGGAAGATCTAGGCCCATCATCTGTCAAGGTTTTAATAGAATAAACGAAATATGGTAGTCAAATTGAGCAGAGTTTTATTGAGAACTTGGATTTTACGAGAAAAACGGGGTAAGCGAGCAGGTTTTCGAGTATCTTCGGTACTCTGTGGCAGATAAGAAACACACTTGTGATTAGTGCTGCCACACTTATCGAACAATGAATGTCCAGGGCGGGAAACCCACTCAATTCAAATTTGAATTTAGGGTAAGGTGGGGCAAGTGCGCTATACATTTTGTCAAGTTCAACTTTAAGCAGCTACAGAAAAGAGCCTTTTTATGCTAGAGAGATGATTGTTTTTTCAAACGAAACTTTACTCCTTCTGTATTGTTCTGTATAATAGAATTCCGGGACAAATAAAAATTTACATGTTCCATAAACGAAAAGAAAAAAAAGGTCCCTAGTTTGCACTTTCCCCGCAAAATGGGGCAAGTGCATAACCCAGCCTTTAAAACCTGACAAAGACTAATTGGTGAACGACGGGGCATGTGCTAGATAGCCCGACTCCTGACGATTAAATGGCTCTTTGATTTTTTCAAATCTGAGCAAAACTCTCCGAGTTATCAAGTTTGGCAGCTTGTCAAACAGAAATTTCCTGGGTGGTTGAAAACAAACTAGGAGTTCCTGAAATGTCTTTCCACCATCGAAAATATTGGTCTCAGGTGAAGAAGCCTGTGATTCATGATTGTCTGTGGATACTTCTTCACTGGGAACTAAGTTTTAGGGAACTACTGCTTGACTGGTACTTGGTTCTGGTTCACTTGTAGCTGTGTCTTGATCTCTGGTAGCTGGTTCTTGTCCACTTGTAATCAAGTTTTGTCTTTGGAAATTTCGGTTTTATATCGTTTGAGAGCAGATGGATCAAACATAGTTTCTGGGATTTGTTCTCTGTCAAATGGTACCACACCAGCCTTTTCAAATGCAGATTTCACTAATGAGGGCTCCACATTCGTCCACAATGTACTAAGCAACTTGACAAACTCTCTTTTTGGTAACTTTTTGCCAATGTGATGTTTTTGCCACTTCACCAATTGTGGATCCCAAGCAGATTTCAGTGACTTCATAACGCATAAATCGAGTGGCTCTAGAATGTGAGATGGATGTGGAGGCAAAAGCAGGATGTGAATGTTTTCTTTCCGGGCCATTTCAACAAGATTGAGAGAAACATGAGTTTCGTGCCCATCACAAACTATAAGGGCTGGCCTTTCACCTTTCAAGGATGAGATGAATGTTTTTAAAAAAAAAAGTTCAAAAACATCTGTCTCTATCCATCCATTTTTTGTCGCTGCATAAGTCAGCCCTGGATAAACGTCTTCTTTTGATGGTTGCCAGTCATCCCAAACGTAAGCACCTTTGAAAATGACCAAAGGCGGGAGTTTGCCTCCATCTGCTGAAATTGTAAACAAAACCGATATATTTTCTCTTCCAGGGCTGCTGGTTGTCCTAGAAGAAGGCATTCCTTTCTGCCCCACAATTTTGGTCTTGGACGGATCACAACAGAAACTAGTCTCATCGAGGTTGAAGATTAGATGAGGTTTCTCCTCAAGACCAAGGCTTGAGATAGTTTGGCACAATTTATCAAAATAACCATGAATTATAAATGGATCCACACAGTTTCTTCGTTGAATTTCAACGCTTTGGGCTTTCTTTAAGGACAAATTATTCCTTTGCATGAATTTAGTTAGCCAATCGGTTGTTGGTCTTCCATCTTTAAATGTATCAGCTCAAGGATATATATGAGTCAAAGAAAGTACCTGCGTCAAAGAGGTTATTTCGAGTATCCTACTTTGTTAGATAAAACCAAGTTGAAATGAACTCACCGTATATTGTAGATATTTCTGAAGACTACGGAATGAATAGAATTAATCAAGATGTGATATAAACTGGGTTTATATTGAACAAGAACTGTTTGTAAAATGATAGCAAGGTAAAACGGGAGCACGTACGTAGCAAAACGAGAACGTAGTAAACGAGACGTGGCCAAAGCGAACAGCTGTGATGCCACCAAAATGAACTGGATTTGCCATTTATTGAAGACCCATTATTCTGGCACTCCCTTCTCTTCATTAAGGGGGAACTAGAAACTGCTATTATAACATGAGACTGCGGTGACTTTGTACATGGAAAAGTATACTTGCGAAATGTCCTTGGAATAGCAGTGTCAAATAGTTCTTTTGGTCACGAGATAACTTATTGATGTCCCGATGATGTAGGACTGATGAGTAGAGCCGAGGTCGAGATTCGCCGAGCTGATCCAGGAGAGAGTTCGACTGTAGACTAGAAGAGTCGAGGCGAGGTTCTACAAATCTGTGACAGGTGATTGGGCAGCAGATATCAAGAAGAACCAGGGATGATCAAGAAGGCTTCGAATTAGGCCCACAATTCATGTTCACCTGCAACGCATCAGGACAAAGGATCAGGAGTAGACAGAAGTGATTCCCTAAAGTTCAAGTATTTTTCAAGAGGTAAAGCTTTGGTGAGTAAGTCACTAACTTGATCGTGAGTTGACACCCACTCGATGTGTACTTGTCCGGACTTGTACAGGGTGAGTCACGGGAACGTCCTCAACATCAAAATGTCATAGAAACGAAAGTTTTAGTCGTACAACCATTTTATTTAGGTTTTTCTGTAGGAAAATACATGCAGTTTTACTTTTTAAAGATAACGTCCGTCATATGCTGTCCATCTTGCTCGTAGCACGACGCGAGGCGATTCAAAAAGTTTTGATGTACGCGCTCCAGCAAGGCTTCTTCAATGGACGCAACTTCCCTTCTGATTGAATCTTTTAGAGCGTCCAAGGTCCGAGGTTTTGAAGCATAAACCCGTGACTTCAGGTATCCCCATAGAAAGAAGTCACAGGTTGTTAAGTCTGGCGAGCGAGGGGGCCAAAGCACATCCCCAAAACGTGAGACAAGGTGGCCAGGGAACATCTCGCGTACCAGGGCCATAGAGTTGGTGGAAGTGTGAGGAGGGGCTCCATCTTGCTGGAACCAAACTTCACTTTGGTCGATGATTCGCCTTCTCCTGCGTAGCTCAGGTCTCAAAAAGTTGTTCAACATGTCCATGTACCGGGTAGAATTTACAGTGACGGTGTTCCCATCTTCCTCAAAAAAATAAGGACCGATGATGAACTTCCTTGAAAGTGCACACCATGCCGTGACTTTAGGGCTGTGTAATGGTCGTTCATGCAAATTTAGAGGATTTTCGTGTGAATAATACCGGCAGTTTTGCTTGTTCACAAAGCCGTTGAGGTGAAAGTGTGCCTCATCACTCATCAGCAACAACAAATCGTTATTGACTTCGAAACGTGAGAGCATGTCCAAAGCAAATGCTGAACGCTGCTGGTAATCTCCAGGTTTTAATTGTTGCACAATTGCCAGCTTATAGGGATGGAGATGCAACTCACGTTTTATGATCCGTCGAACAGAAGAGTGGGAAATTCGCAGGGCCTGAGCGTGTTGCCGTGAGGAACGAGCAGGGCTCTGCAAAACAGCTGCTCTCACCCTCTCCACGTTCTCAGGGGTCCTTGTCGTCCGTGCTGGGCCAGGTGGTTTTTGTTTGGTGATCACACCCGTAGTGCGAAATGCATTGACCCATTTGATGATAGTTTTCCGATCAGGAATAGCACCGCGTCGAGGAACATTGAACCTGATCCTAAATGCGCGTTGAACTGCCACCACTGATTCATTGTTTTTAACAAACGCGTCGTACACGAACACACGATGCTCCACACCCCATCGCTCCATGGCGGCAACTAAACTGCATCCCCTAACGGTTCCAACGAGACCCCTCCCACCTGCCTACCCCCTCACCATTCGGAGAACCCCCCCCTTACTTTTGGGGACGTTCCCGTGACTCACCCTGTACATTTCATGCACATAGTGCATGCAAAGCTTAACTATATGTTTCAAGGTTTTGGAATCATTCGTGAGCGCTACTGCGATTGCAGGGGCACAATCACACTTCAGTACAGGCAACAGATCTATGTTTGTCAGAAATTTAAAAATGCTCCTAACATTAATCAGTTCTTTGCAGGCTTCAGACATGGCTATGTATTCAGCCTCACATGTAGAGAGAGCCACGTGAGCTTGCTTTTTAGATTTCCAAGCCAAGAGGTCCCCGAAAGCTTTTATTGTAAATCCTGTGGTCGAGCGTCCATTAAGAGCACTAGTGCCAAGTGACGAGTCCGAGTAAGCCACCAAGTCTTCAGTTTTACCCGAAAACAGCAGCCCTAAGTCCTTAGTACCCTTCAAGTAACGTAGGATTTTCAGGACACACTCCCAGTCAGAGTGAGTGTAACCTATCTGCTTTCTACTCATGAAGTTAACAGCGAATGAGATATCGGGCCTAGTCGCATTTTGAATACATAATAGTGAACCAATCACCTCACGAAATGGGACATTAGGTGATGCTTCAGGTTCATTCAGCTGTTTTACTTGAGCACTCAAGGTGCACGTCGGTGGAGACATGGGTATATTGCTAGGTTTACAGTTGGGTGAAAGGTATTTTTCTAGAAGACTTTCAATAGCTGACCTTTGATGTACGAACATCAGTCTGTCAGACTCCCTCCTAACAATCTCAAGACCCAGGAATTTCTTAGGAGCACCTAGATTTTTGATTTTCACCTCCTTTCCTATTTCTTGGATGAATTCAAGAGCTTTAGCTTTATCATTTGATCCAAGGGGGCAATCATCAACATAGATTATAAGAATCACGTATATGTTGTCCTCTTCCCACTTAACTATACATGTTTGGAAAGGATATTCTTGAAATCCGAGTTTGCGTAGAATGCCACTAAACTTGTTATACCAGAGATTAGGGGAAACCTTGAGTCCATACAGGGACTTTTTCAAGCAACAGACATATGAGTTCTCAATGTCAGGATGAGATTCCGTCAGTTCAACTAGACCTTCAGGAACGTGCATGTACAAAGCTTTTTCAAGAGTCCCATGGAGGAATGCAGTGGCTACATCTAGCTGATAAAGATGAAGACCTAACCTATTGACTGCAGACAAGAATATCCTGACGTCACCTAAACGAGCTACTGGTGCAAAAATCTCTGAGATCGTGTATCTATTTGTGTCTGCAAATCCCTTAATTACTAACCTACTCTTGAACTTATATGAGCCATCCAAATCAAGATTTCTCTTGTGAACCCAGCGGGACTTGATAACCTTTGTTCCTGGTGGAAGGCTCTTTTTAGGTATGAGTTCCCAAGTGCCCATTTCTTCTAGTGAATCTAGTTCACTGCGAATGGCCTCCTCCCATCTGTCTCTATTAGGAGACAACATGGCTTCCTGATAAGATTGAGGTTCCACGTACCCATTCTCCCTATGTAGGGCTGCAGCATCATGTTGGTCATCTACCTCGAGGATATCACCCAAGTCTAAAAGTTCAGCGAGAGGCCTAGGATAGTATTTTATTCTATCACCATAGACTACAGTCTCAATGCATTTAACATCACAAGAATTAACCAAGGTTTTATGCTGTTCACAGAAAATAATGTATCCAGAATCATGACATTCAAGCAAGAAGCCTTTCTTAGCATTAGGTGCAAATTTAGATTTATTTTTAACGTCTATGTAATGAACAAGACACCCGAAGCGTTTCAAGAACTTAAGACTAGGTACATATCCCTTAACCATTTCAAACGGGCTTATAAAATTATTGGCTGCATGGGGTAATCGATTGATTACAAAAACTGTGTAATTTAAAGCATGACCCCAAAAGGAGTATGGCATCTTAGCAGAAGTCAAATTTATTCGGATTTTATGCTTAATTTCTTGATTTACCCTCTCAACACATCCATTCAACTGAGGGACATATGGAGGGCTTGGATCCCAGACGATGCCATTCTCTGAGAGTAACTTTTTCATTTCAGGAGTCTGAAATTCTAGGCCTCTATCTGATCTGAGTCTAAACACGTTCTTAGACTTTGAGGTAATCGAGTCAATCTCCTGAATGCATCGCCTGAAAGCCAGGTGGACCTCTTTCTTATTTTTCAAAGTCATGGCAATGACGTATCGAGAGAAATCACACACAAACACAACTATGTATGAGTCCCCAGTTCTAAAATTTGAAGGGCTTATGGGCCCTATCAAGTCAGCATGTATTAAAGCAAAGGGTTTATCTACTCTGTGTCTTACTTGTGTATGCGATTTTCTAGCTGTATTTGCCTCATGACAATTTTCACAATTCAAGACGTCATTGGTGAAACTAACATTTTTAAGTTCCGGAAGGAACTTCTTTGCTGCCCTAAGATATTTTAGCGAGGCATGGTTAAGGCGCAAGTGCCAAAGTATATCTGATCTCTGATAGGGACTAAACATTTTATCTAGGTTAAGTTGGTCGAATTTCAAAATTTTAATATCTAATTTATCCAACGTATCTAGTCTTATCTGGTTCCCCAATCTTCTCAAGTTTCCTCCCTCCCAGACTTGCAGAGGTCGGCCTTTGCTGAGTAGGTAGGTCATAATTTCTCCCTCCCACAAGAGCATCCCTAGAAGGCCCCGGCATGTTCGTGACCATGCAAGGCTGAGTCTGAGAAGGATTGCAACCAGAGAAGGATTGTTGAGGTTTCAAGCTAGTTTTAAACACGTTATTCAACTTTCTTTTCTTGACAACTGGGGAAGTGACAAACGTCTCAGAGGGAGGGATTATTTCAAGATCAATCCACCAGAGGTTGTTGTGGAACCTACTTGATGACTTTTCCTGAGGTTTCCTGTATAAATTCCACTTTATTTTTCGAGAAAAGAACATTTATTCCCCCCTGAGTAACCTTTAGGACCGAGAAAAGGTTATTTGCAAGTTCAGGAGAATACAAGACATCACACAATTTTGCAGGTGCACCATCATTCATGAAATTAATATTACCTTTATGACATATACGCAAATCAGCACTATCAGCACCATTTGCGCATTTAAAGGTACGAGGAAATGGTAACGACATGAAATTAGGATGTTAAGTACAACCAGTATCAATGATTGCTGAAAAGCAGTTTTTACCTTCAGAGATCTGGAATATTGTTCCATCCCCACGTTGTTCACTCATATAGTTGAGTGTCGTTAAATGCTGCTCCTCCTCATCGCCCATGGTGACCCAGACCTGTTGGTGGGGAGAGGAATTCTGCGGAGCAGTGATAGAAAACATGGCATCTGGGTGAGTTTTAAATTCTTGTGCGAGCTTTTTAGCCTGTCCAAAGGGCATGGAGAAAACTTTCGGTCTTCCATTTGTACTACGGACCTTCAATTGCGAGGGGACAGACCTAGGCTGGGTTCTAGCAGGCTTTTTCTGTGGCGTGGTCACGTCTTGAGTCAGGTGCCGATCAGGGCAGTTAGCAGCTACATGGGTTGCTGACTTTTTGCAGATAAAACAAAGCTTATTAGCCCTACAACAAGTATCGCTTGTGTGACCACGCCGCTAGCAGAATTTACAGAACATCTTCTTTGTCGAGGATTTGGATGAGGCTGATGTTCCCCGAATGTTTCCCTGAGTTACTTGACTGTCCGTGGATTTTCCCCTTTCTCCCTGTATTGAATTTACCACGGCCTCTCGAGGTAGCTAATGCGGCTACGAAACAAGCTAAGCGAGGAACCTGCTTCCGTCTGAGAGTTGCGAAGCTGCTCTTCGAAAAGCATGTCGCGCATCTCCGACAACGAGAACTTAAAGCTGTGCAGTTCAGCTTTCTGATATGTCACAGACGCATCGATAGTGAGCAAAAAGATGGTCTTGACATACTCAGGGTTCAACATGTCAGCATTGATGGTGATAGCTTGGTTCGCAGCTCATCAAAGCGTCCCAAGAACTCGATGGCTTTCTCAACAGCTGGATCAAAACGAATTGAATTGAACTCGTTCACAAGTCGCTTAAGTCGGAAGGTCGAGGTAGGGTCATAGACACTTTGTATTTTGTCCATGATCCCTTTAGGATCGGACACGTCTTGAACAAGGTCCTGAAAGTAAGGACCCAAGGACTCGATGACAAAGTACCTGACCTTCCTCTTAGCGGTGAGCAAATCATTCCGAGAAAATCCAGTGGGAGGCTGAGCAGTGGGATCAAGAAGGAACATGCAGTCCTGAGTCTCTATCTGTCCCACCACGCTTCTACGCCAGTACTTAAATTGTTCCTCACTTTCCAGCTTCTTTTCGAGAGTCCTAAAGCGGACAGCGTCGATCTTACGAGCCCGATAGGACTCCTCAAGACCTAGCGATCGCTGCAATGGACGCTTGAAAAGATTGTGAGCACAGGAGTTCAAGGATCTGGCATTAGCAGGAGGTAGAGCAGTGGAAGGAGAGAGCTCAGGAGGGGATTCAGAGTTATTAGGTTCATGAGAAACATCAACCTCCATGTCTTGACCTATTTCATGTGGGAGAATTGAAGAGTAAGAGGTAGCAGTTAGCCCAGATGTCCCAGGGACACCTGCAGCGGGGGCTAGCGTGACAAGGTTGGTAACCTTGTTATCAAGGTCTGCTATCTTGGAATCCATGGCACCAAGACTCTCCTCAAATTTCTGCTTAATCTCCTCAAGGTAACTGGTAATTATTTCCTCAGAAGATGCGACAGCCTTGATCCTCAGGGATTCAGGATCCTGGTTATCTGATGGAGTTTTAGCGGGTGTTCTCTCCTCTAGGGCTTTCATCGCCAGAGACACTTCATCCTCAAGGGGGCTGTATTGATAGTCCAGCTCTTCCTGATCACCCATGATATCCTGAAAATATTCACTGCATTAGTTTAGTCAGACTAATATTATTTTCAGGCATCCATAGTTACCTTTATCTCCGCTGTCCCATTACCAATACACTTACATTCAGCTCTACAGTATGCTAGGTTACTTCATGTACAGTCGAGTATCCTGCTAACACGTTATAGGTTAGCTCAACCAGGTTTCAGGATCACGCAAGTAGCTCTTAATCAAATAAGAGGTAGGTACCTACTTTTACATGCACAAGACATGAAGTTTAAACAGAATTAGTGCTGAATATTAAATTCTTATTCTAGAAACAAGTATCTAGTAGGACCCTTCCTTGACTCATAACACGTTTTAAATCATTTTGATTTTCTAAGAGTGAGTGCACCTCATAGCTAGCTGATGTCCAATTTGCGTGGTGTCTCCCCAGCTCAAGACTAGAGCAGCGATCTCCATCCCAAGGTCGTATTTAAATAAGCAAGCTTAGACTAGAGGTCAAACAGACAGCTATTCAAGATTTAAAATTTCGTTTAAAAGACGTTTGCTTATTTTTCTAGTCCGATCTCTAGTAACCGGATCTAGAGTTTTGAACTAACACATGATACTCCATATGCTCCCCATCTGTCATGATGGATATGCAAATGGCATGCCTGGATATCTACTCCCCTATCACCGAACCAAAGTCGGGTCGAACTCAAGGGTATGGTCCCAAACAGTATTTCTCCACGTCAAGAGTTTACAAGACAAGTCTATACCTATTGGCATGGTTTTTCTTCCTCGTGACTTTCACTAGAACTTTGTCAATTCTCTGCGCCGGATTTATTAAATAAATCCAATATGGGATATACAAGAGCAAACAAGTACCCCAACAAGAAGGTCATTAACTCCGGGGAACTAGGCCCTTTTCAAGTATCCCCATTTAGGTACAGCCCTTTAGGAATCTGGTATTTTTATTCCCTATACAAGTACCGATGGTACACAGATTCCGGGAACCCTATCGCCAAACCGTAATACAAGGTGGTGCACATCTGTCACTTGGTCATAACCCTATACTGAATTTCTAGTAGGGCATATTTTTGTGCACTCCAAGCCTGTGACAGATCTTAGTTTGACTCGGGCCAGTAATCCTGGTGTACTGTCGTGTACCTGTCGTATGAAAGTTCTGTTGGGATCAGATACTAACATACTGTGCCACTATGCACAGGAGACAGAGAAATTTCTTCAAAGACAAGTGTGTAAAAGTACGTGACACAAGAACAGGATCCGTGGGAGGCCTTTACCACGTCGTACAGAAAGTCACTTGACAAGTAAAACAACGAAAATCATGAGCGAACTTCCCAAAATGTACAGAAACCTAATCCGACGACGAACTACGAAGTTTCCGGAACAACACCTAGTACCCAGGGGAAGAAATCTAATTTCGAAGTCATCCGCCGAAATTTCAGCAAAGCAGTTCAAACGCCATCTTGCTCGTTCAAGAAAAGCCTAGCGGGAAGGTTAGGAATCCGACCAAGGGAAGAAAAACCACGACAATGTAAAGTTGAAATACTAGCGATCGTGCATTGAATCGGGCTTTTCATGGGGTTTGGCATCAAGAATATTAATTTTACTTGAGAAATAGCTAGGAATATTCCACGATATCGTATCAGCTCGAGGATATATATGAGTCAAAGAAAGTACCTACGTCAAAGAGGTTATTTCGAGTATCCTACTTTGTTAGATAAAACCAAGTTGAAATGAACTCACCGTATATCATAGATATTTCTGAAGACTACGGAATGAATAGAATTAATCAAGATGTGATATAAACTGGGTTTATATTGAACAAGAACTGTTTGTAAAATGATAGCAAGGTAAAACGGGAGCACGTACGTAGCAAAACGAGAACGTAGAACGGAGTAAGTAAAAGTCGGGAAGCGAGGGAGACGTGGCCAAACCAAACAGCTGTGATGCCACCAAAATGAACTGGAGTTGCCACTTATTGGAGACCCATTATTCTGGCAATCGCCATACTCACATTTGAGATGGTCCCATCACAGGTAATAGACACTACCCGAACACCGGATGGGTGCAACCAGGAGAGGCAATTCAGGAGTAGTCCACATCTTTGATATGCATTTAACCCTGTGATGAGAAAGTACGAGATGGGGATTTTCCAAGGACCATTTATGGAATTGAGAAGAATAACTAGGACTTCCTTGGCCACGTCCTGTGAGGTCCCTGAAACACAACCCCCTACATCTACATACCCGCTGAATTTTTTCCCTGTCCACTCTACATACTGCCGAATTGCCATTTCATCGAAAATTAGAGAACACAATAGTATTTTCTGTGAACCAGCTGCTTTTGCTGTAATAGCAGTCAACGCTTAAGAACAAATGCCGGGCGATGCGTCAACACTCTCAAACCACTTAGAAATAGTTCGGGGATGTGGCAACGATGTTTGGAAACATTTCCTCGCGTAGTTATAAGCTTGAGGCGACAAAAAGTTTAAAGTGATAGCAAACGATCGAAGCTGCTCGTCATATGCCCCTCTCACTGCACGACGCTTATTTATTGGTTTATTCAAAGTGGGCATGGACTCGAACATTTGTTAATACTCAGAAAGTAGTAGATTTTTCGCTCCAAGTTCTCGAAGAATTGTTTTCAAAGATGCAATGCGTTTTTTATTCCTTCGTTTCCATTCTTTTAATACATTTATTTGTTTACGTGCCTTGCATAGCTTGTTTAATTGATGATTCAAGCGAATTTTCAATTTTTTCTTACGAGGCGTGTCATCTTCAAAGTGTAGATATGTTCGTGGTTTGGTAGTTGAACTCTGCTTGGAAACCACCCCGGCATTTCGTCCACAATTCTTGGATTGAGCCTGCAACCAAACACATGCAGGATATTAGGACGACGGCGATGATTTAAAAGTCCATTTAGTGATTTAAAGTGTTTAAGAATTCACATCTATTAAAACTACTCATTATGGAGATAATATTGCTTACACAAGGCAATGGTGGAGTGATCTTCGTGGCCTCTTCTTTAAAAGTCGAAGATGTGTCGACCTTTTCAATTGGTATTAAATGAATGGGGTTAGTTCCGCTAGTTATAAGAATACAATTATTATCTACGTACCGTATTGGAGAATCCGTCGTAACCAGCAAGTCGAGTACAGGAGGCGAGCGCTTTCGATGTAAAGACATCATCTTCAGGCCGTCAAGAGAGTACTAAAGTTTGTCAGTCCGTCGTTCTGTTTATATAGTCTGGGTGAAAGGGAGGTAGGTAAAAGGATTAGAAAGGAAAGGGGACCACATAGTAACGAGACCACGTGGTGAAAGGTTGTTTGTCTGTCATGTCAAGTGAAAGGGGGAGATAGAACTAATCCTATTAGCTAATTGTACCTTCACCACCTGGTAACCACATGGTAACCACGTGGTGACCACGTGGTCTTCTATTCTAAATTATGAATAAATTATAAACTAGCTTATATAACTAAATTATTGATAAAATGATTAACTTATATCTATATCTATTTCTAACTTTTTTTTTTTTTTTTTTTCCAATTTTTTTTTTCAATTGGTGATTGAATCTGAAATTGCGTTCTTTCGTCAGGAGCTTGAATCACTTCTTCGTTCGACCGTGCAAGATATTCAAAAGGATGAAACTGCGATTGGGTTTGTACCTGTAACCTTACAAGCTGTTAGAATATCACAAAAGATTGACAAATGAGCAGTAGGTGGATTCATCACTAGTCCAAACTTTAAATCCTCATAGGGAGCGAACAGAGGTGCTACAGAGCTCTGGGTGGTCTCATTCGATTCTAAAATTTCGGTTCTATTTTAAATTGACGAAAAAGCAATACCTTGACATTCAAGGAAATCCAATAAGTGGCTAATACCAGTTGCAAGAATTCACATCTATTAAAGCTCATTATGAAGATAATGTTGCTTACACAAGGCAATGGTGAAGTGATCTTCGTGGCTTCTTCTTTAAAAGTCGAAGATGTGTCGACCTTTTCAATTGGTGATTGAATCTGAAATTGCGTTCTTTCGTCAGGAGCTTGAATCACTTCTTCGTTCGGCCGTGCAAGATATTCAAAAGGATGAAACTGTGATTGGGTCTGTACCTGTAACCATACAAGCTGTTAGAATATCACAAAAGATTGACAAATGAGCAGTAGGTGGATTCATCACTAGTCCAAACTTTAAATCCTCATAGGGAGCGAACAGAGGTGCTACAGAGCTCTGGGTGGTCTCATTCGATTCCAAAATTTCGGTTCTATTTTAAATTGACGAAAAAGCAATACCTTGACATTCAAGAAAATCCAATAAGTGGCTAATACCAGTTGCAAGAATTCACATCAGATGTGAATTTTTCTACACTGAAAACCGTTTTTGCACATTCTGAAACGAAACGTACGTATTCTGAAAGTTCCAAACTGTACGTGGTTGTCTACATCTCTATCAACCTGAACATTACATACTTTAATCCACCAGCATGCCAACCCAGGAGGTTCAAAAGCTAAAATATGATATTATGTGAGAATCATGTATAGTAAGGGTTAGGTGCATTTCTACATGGTTTGTACATCCAACAAGCTTATTTATGACGGTCAGAGGGTTAATTGCAGTAACCAAAACTTGGTGAGATTCACAAAAGCTACCTACATGGTTGCTTTCAATTCAATGCAAATGTTCAATAACCAGACCTTATTCACGAACGATGATGGTGTCCTCCATAGATTTCTGTAATTAAAGCTGCAAATTTGTAGTAATTATAATTATTCTAGTGTGATTATACACTCAAATTTAAACTCCAAGTTATTTTTTGAATAGAGTACCTAGCTGTGTGTTCATCACTCAATAGGTAGGTAAGTACATTCATGAACATAAAATATAATGGCATGTCTTACCAAATTATCCGTTGGAGTGAATATGGTAGGTACAACGGAAGTGCGGATTGACCGTCTCCCAGAAATATATGTCGGCCAAAAATCTTCAGCTTTGAAGTGCGCAGAACAGATTCTGCTGCTGGTGGTTACTGGCTTATCTTGTTCAACAGCTGCCAACCAATCCCGTTGCAAATCTGGTTGCGCAGGAAATCTGCAAAATGTATAAATAGAGAGTAGTTAAATGCAATGCGTACCCCTTCCACGTTGGTAGATAACTAACATAGGTATATTATGTACGACCTACGTAAATAAAACCGGAATGTTATGAAGCAAGGGTGATTTGAGTTACTGGGGGTCTGTATCTATTTTGATTGGTCTTCACCCGACAAAACAAATAAATGTTCATTAATTGGTGGTCTAAAATACTTCCCTATTAGGTTCCAATCAACTTCCAACGAAAATGATGATTCACAATACAAATTAGTATGCAAATATCTCAAGCAGAATGTTCCACGAGGTTGCATCATCCAACCCGTTCGTTGCCTCTTCATGTGGGCGAGAATGGTGATGATCTACTTGATAATGAAATAAATACAATTACCTGGGTGCCTAACTCATAAGTTGAGAGGAAAATAATGTGACTTTTATGTGCAGGTTCAAGGGTTAACCAAGGTTCAAGGTTTAGGGTTAAAATCCTCAACATAGGTACCTACTACTTATTTGAATAGGAATGTTGAAAATGTACTTACTTGTATAAAACTACACCCTCACTCGGGGTGTTTGAACACCCAGGGGCACAGCACCGTCACACCATTAAAATAACAATTATTACACCAATTTAATAAACTCGAGAACTAGGAGAGAACTCGGAAAAATAGGTACAGTGAAACGGAGCCAGAAGCGTGGACTGGACGATTTTTTTCGGTTTGTGGGTTCGGGCAAGGTTCTTCGAACGCATCTTAATCTAAAGGCACAAAGTGCAACTCTCGTGCCTCCTCGTGACGTACTGGGACGATGGTAGTCATGGACCTAGTATCCATGGAATACTAGGTCCATGGCATGGACCTATGAGCCTCATGGCATGGACTCCATGCCTATGAGCATTTGGTTTATTATCACCGAATAGCAGATGGTTTATACAAGGGCATAAAAAGGGCTTCGGGCAAGATACAGTTACCTGGCAGTTGAAAGTGCGTTGATAAACAGCCTGTTTGGTTTATCCGAGGCAGACAGTTACCCAGGCTTTACCTGAGCTTTGATAAACGGCTTTCCCTGAGCCGTATCAGAAAAAAATTTCATCATTTTGAAAGTAGGGAACCTTTTGAGACGACCCTCGTACAAACCTTTTGTGTTCGGCATGGTTGAAGTCTGGACAGGTTGCTTCTGAAGGCCGGGAACGTACAAGGAAACACACACACACCCGCCTGGAGAGAAAAAAGAAGAAGAAGTTTATTCTGTTGTGTTCCATGTGACTTGTCGATATGTCAATTTTACATCCGAAACCAGATTGTTTTGTTCTAACTTTATAGCATTTATATTGAACCATCCATCTTCTTTGATTTTTCTTTGATTGATTTTTGAAGAGTTCTAAGGTGCGAAGTGACAAGATGGGCGGAGAGGAGGACACGCTACCTGTAGCTGGCGATCAAAACGACAAACCCCGCGAAGAGCTCTCCAAAAGAGCCCAAAAACGTTTACTCAAGAAAGAAAAGTGGTTGGAATATCGACCTATAAAACGGTGAGTTTGACAACAAAGAAATCAAGTTCCAGTCATGGAGAGATTCAGTTTCAGTCATGAGAGATCATCAGAAAAAGATTGCCTTCCGCTTCTGGGTTCATCATGAACATTCTTCCTCCCTTCAGAAAATTCTCTGCGCCTCTTTCTTACATTTTTAATAGACATACTGGTTGATCCATAGCATTCACATAATTTGTTGATGGATGGCGGATGGGGTCTCTCCACGCGAATGAAGAAAACGGATCTCACACGGAGCGTGGTCTGAGAGGGTGGCGGACGGAGACGCCCTCGACACGTTCATTGTTATCGCTTGTCAAAACTGCACTAAATCTGGGTTCACATGAGGGCGGTCAACGCGGTTGTGCGACTAGGCGGTTACGCGTACGGGACGCGGCTGGTGTCTATTCACTTGGGCGCGGTTGTGCGACAGCTCTTCTATTTTCCTGCGCTTCAGTTGAAATCCTATTATATGTTTTGAATCCTAGCTGGTTTGAATCTTATCATTTTTATTTTCACATTGTGATTCAATTCAGCTCGTCCGAACTTTATGAATCACTATAAAATCACCTATGTACCTCCTCATCAAGGGTGACTGGGGGGTACATCAAGTAGGTACATTTTTTCTGTTCCTACGATGTTCCATTTCATTATTAAATGCATTAAAGATAAACAGTATTTTACTGAATCGAGTTAGATACTGATGCCTACCAACTCCAAAAATCTGAATTCTGATAGCTTTATTTTATTTGTAATCATTATTATCAAAGTGAATTATGATGAAGCGAAAAGCGTAATTATTCATTATTTCGTTGTAGATGCTAATTATGCTCGTCGACCCCTAACTTAAAATCCCACAGCTCTCTTCTCTCCTTAACTAATTCAATTACAATTTCACTAAAACTTTGATTCATTTTGGATCAAGCTTCCGGAGAAATCACAACACCAGTTGATACCCGTGCTGGAACAAGTGGTGATAACAAGTCTTGATAACAAAAAAATGTAAACTAAGGGCGCGCGGTTATGCGTCGAATATCAGAATTTTTGAAACGGGACAGTCCACTCCAAAAGTACTCAGGCGGCTGAGGCGTCGCCAATCAAATGGCCAAATGCGTAACCGCCTCGTCGCACAACTGCGTTGACCGCGCTCATGTGAACCCAGCTTAACTGTCCGATTGGGTTGATTTTTTTGCCTCCTGAAAGGAGGGGGACCTAACCCTTACGACACTGCTGCCAACTTTTGAAAAAAATTCCCTTGTCCGCTATGAGCTTGGAGACTTTACTTGTTCTTACTTAGATTGTTCTTTGTGCTCATGATTGTTCATTTCCTTTTTCCGATATCTCTTTTCGCCGCTTAGGGCACAAATCAACTATCTACCAACCTAAATCAATGTATCTGTACACATTATCTTGTCTGACAGACATTGGTAGGAGCATAGTTAGGAGCACGGGAATCTCCCTCATTTCAAATGGGCAGTGAAAAAAAAACTACACATCGGCCAAAAAAATTATTTGCCAGGAAGGTTATATTAAGTAGTTTTTTCAAGCTATGATTTGAAAATAATATCGTCCAAATGATGACCTTTGCGGGCAATACACATGTTGAGCCTTTCGTAGAAGTTTCTAGCTACTTTCTGGAGAATAGCGGGGGTAATTTGGGCGATTTCTTCTTCAATTGCAGTTGTGGGATCTTCCAGGGTTCTTGGTTGGTGTTTAAACACCTCGGCCTTGAGATAACCCCATGGAAAAGTCACAAGGGCTTAAATAGGGGGGGGGGGGGGGGGGCACTGAATGGGCTCACGAAAAGAGACCACCTCGAAAATACGAATAAAAATATCAAAGTGGAAAAAAAGAGTTTTGAGTTAATTTAAAAAAAAAATTGCTAGGAGACATTTTTTTGTTGCACATTAGTTGTAGAATCGATCATTGAAGTTTTGTCCATCCAAACACACCGTATAGAAAAATAATAAACCTTTGTGTAATAATTTGCAGCGTTTTTCATTTCAAATTGTCCTTATAAACCTGTACTTAGAGAAATTATGATTACATTTATTTGTTTTTGCGACCGACTTCAACGCGCCGAAGGCGCGCGAAATAGGAGGTACTCAATTCAGTGTGAAGGACAAAGATTGGTCCGTATTCACTTTACCTCCCCTGTGACTTCCGACTGAGTCGATGAAGGACCATTTTTAGGACGTCCCACAGTAAGACTTGGGCGTCCTTATGCGATCGATCTGGGGTAAAGTTGGACAACACTCAACAGAAAAAAAAAATAACCACACAGTAATCCGTTTTAGACCATTCTGAATCCAAATCCACGAAAAAAACCATAGTTGTATGTCTGTGTGTGTGTGTATGTGTGTGTGTGTGTGTGTAACAAAATCTTGTGTACTCTGCACAGGCCTTAGTTCTCAACCGATTTTCCTGGTTCTTTTTTTGTTCGTCGCGGAAAACTATCTAGTTGTGCACTACGTCGCCGGAATTTCGAATTTTGCCTTTTAAGGCTAAAGGGGACACCCCTCTAGTTTGATTCTCTTTTAGGAGATGGCGCTAGCGTCGCATTCAAAAGTTTTCCCAAAGTTTCTCATCCTCCACGAAAGATTTTTTTCAATTATAATACGGGAATGTATCCAGAATAAGTAGATCTCGGTTTCCACCATTGAGTTTTTACCATACTATAATTATTTTAATCATGAAATCGCAGAATTCGGGCTATTAAAGGTGTTGAGTAAAAAATGAGATAGCTTGCATATTCATTGTCATTAATAATTGATGAATGATTGGTTAGAAATCCGATTCTTGGACAATTGAAGACGGAAAGGGTAAATGAAAAATAACGCACACTCATTGGTTGCTAGCAAATGGAGTATGAGGTTGGTTGCCTAGCGACCCTTGTTACCCTCCCCTTCAATCCGACCCTCCTTGACCCCCACGGAATAGATCAGTAACATTGCTTGCGATTTCACTTCCACATCTACCTACCAAGTTATACTGAATAAGCAATTTTATTGAGTGATATTCATCATATACTATGAAAATGAATTGATTGATAAATGAATTTTCATTACATAGTTACTCCAGTGGGATATTTATGTTATTCAATCATAATTAAAAAACCTTTTTTTAATAATAATATTGAATAAAAAGACTATAAATAATCAACGTTTCTTTTTTTAATATGTTCATACTTGATATTTTTTAATGCCTTTGTATATATCTATTCATTTTTCTAACGTTGCACAGAAGAATGAATGTTTCATTTAAATAATATAAATATGAAAATTCTGAGTAGGTACCTAAATAATTGTGCGAGCTAAACGAGTGGATTTTCGCATAGCTGGGAAGTTTATACAGGGGGTAACTGTATGGGTATTATATGGGTGAATAACTTCAGGAATAGATTTTACAACTAATTTTCTTTTGGTTCTCCAAAACCTAATTTTTGTGTAATTGTGGAGTAGCGAAACTGGGAGCGTTCAAAAAGCCAGGTTGCGCGCTATAAAAAAATCGGTTCGGGTATGAACTTTTCAAGAAATTTGACGTAGAATCCAAATCTTTAATAAAAACGCTGCAAATTATTACACAATGGTTTATTATGTTTTATTTTTCTATATAGATCACTCGTCTGCAAAGCCACCAACCATCCAACATGAAGAAAAACATCGATTGCAATTCGGTCAGCTAACATTTGAACGGAGATTAGGCCTCTTTTGCGATTCACACTCGTGTTTCTGATTTATGGTACGTCCAAACTTTAAATTCTCGTAGTGAGCGAACGGTTTGTCCTACAGAGCTCCGGATGGTATCAAAAAAATGAAGTTAGTGTCAATTGCGCGCAAATATTATGCGCGAAAGTACTTTTTTCTGAGTTGTGTGTGGTCATTCATAGGGACTTAGGATGGTTCCCTATGAATGTCATCATCGTCTGACCTCAAATTTGGAGGGTTGTGACAGATAGTTGGAAATTGAAGTTTCTACTACCTACTGAGCATATAGGATTATCTCTATGCTGTCGTATTTTAGGTACGAAGATGGTATGTGGCACAACCTCATGCAAACATTTTGCTTCCGAGTCTGCCAAGGTAGCGGAAGCATTACTTTTACTTTTCAAGATTGAACAAAAAAAGTTCTACAAAATCAAAATTTCCACTCGCGTCCACGTCTTAGATACGACCTTCCTGAACAATTTTGGTTACGTGTCTGTCTATCATGAAATCCTTGCCATAGCCGTAACTTTTACATTTCTCATCCGATTTTGATGAAATTTTCAGGGATTATGGGGATTGGCGAGTAGATGGTCCCCTATGAGGGTAGTGGAAGGTACTAAGAGATTGATTTTTTGAGATCAACAACTATGCATCGGATCATCTATACAATTGGGTTATGGGTACTAGGAAGCTATGTGCCACACCTACTTGGCGGACGTTTTTATTATTAATAAGTGAAAAATAGGGGTGATATTCTCAAAATCGGTTTTTTGATGATTTCTCAATTATAAGAGTATCAATACTTTCGAGTTGTGGATACGAGGAAGCTATGTGCCACACCTACTTGGCATACGTTTTTATTATTAATTAGTGAATAATAGGGGTGATATTCTCAAAATCGGGTTTTTAATGATTTCTTAATTATAAGAGTATCAATACTTTCGAGTTGTGGATACGAGGAAGCTATGTGCCACACCTACTTGGCATACGATTTTATTATTAATTAGTGAATAATAGGGGTGATATTCTCAAAATCGGGTTTTTGATGATTTCCCAATCATAAGAGTATCAATACTTTCGAGTTGTGGATACGAGGAAGCTATGTGCCACACCTACTTGGCATACGATTTAATTATTAATTAGTGAATAATAGGGGTGATATTCTCAAAATCGGGTTTTTAATGATTTCCCAATTATAAGAGTATCAATACTTTCGAGTTGTGGATACGAGGAAGCTATGTGCCACACCTACTTGGCATACGATTTTATTATTAATTAGTGAATAATAGGGGTGATATTCTCAAAATCGGGTTTTTAATGATTTCTCAATTATAAGAGTATCAATACTTTCGAGTTGTGGATACGAGGAAGCTATGTGCCACACCTACTTGGCATACGATTTAATTATTAATTAGTGAATAATAGGGGTGATATTCTCAAAATCGGGTTTTTGATGATTTCCCAATTATAAGAGGATCAATACTTTCGAGTTGTGGATACGAGGAAGCTATGTGCCACACCTACTTGGCATACGATTTTATTATTAATTAGTGAATAATAGGGGTGATATTCTCAAAATCGGGTTTTTAATGATTTCCCAATCATAAGAGTATCAATACTTTCGAGTTGTGGATACGAGGAAGCTATGTGCCACACCTACTTGGCATACGATTTTATTATTAATTAGTGAATAATAGGGGTGATATTCTCAAAATCGGGTTTTTGATGATTTCCCAATTATAAGAGTATCAATACTTTCGAGTTGTGGATACGAGGAAGCTATGTGCCACACCTACTTGGCATACGATTTTATTATTAATTAGTGAATAATAGGGGTGATATTCTCAAAATCGGGTTTTTGATGATTTCCCAATTATTAGAGTATCAATACTTTCGAGTTGTGGATACGAGGAAGCTATGTGCCACACCTACTTGGCATACGATTTTATTATTAATTAGTGAATAATAGGGGTGATATTCTCAAAATCGCGTTTTTGATGATTTCCCAATTATTAGAGTATCAATACTTTCGAGTTGTGGATACGAGGAAGCTATGTGCCACACCTACTTGGCATACGTTTTTATTATTAATTAGTGAATAATAGGGGTGATATTCTCAAAATCGGGTTTTTAATGATTTCTCAATTATAAGAGTATCAATACTTTCGAGTTGTGGATACGAGGAAGCTATGTGCCACACCTACTTGGCATACGATTTTATTATTAATTAGTGAATAATAGGGGTGATATTCTCAAAATCGGGTTTTTAATGATTTCCCAATTATAAGAGGATCAATACTTTCGAGTTGTGGATACGAGGAAGCTATGTGCCACACCTACTTGGCATACGATTTTATTATTAATTAGTGAATAATAGGGGTGATATTCTCAAAATCGGGTTTTTAATGATTTCCCAATCATAAGAGTATCAATACTTTCGAGTTGTGGATACGAGGAAGCTATGTGCCACACCTACTTGGCATACGATTTTATTATTAATTAGTGAATAATAGGGGTGATATTCTCAAAATCGGGTTTTTGATGATTTCCCAATTATAAGAGTATCAATACTTTCGAGTTGTGGATACGAGGAAGCTATGTGCCACACCTACTTGGCATACGATTTTATTATTAATTAGTGAATAATAGGGGTGATATTCTCAAAATCGGGTTTTTGATGATTTCCCAATTATTAGAGTATCAATACTTTCGAGTTGTGGATACGAGGAAGCTATGTGCCACACCTACTTGGCATACGATTTTATTATTAATTAGTGAATAATAGGGGTGATATTCTCAAAATCGGGTTTTTGATGATTTCCCAATTATTAGAGTATCAATACTTTCGAGTTGTGGATACGAGGAAGCTATGTGCCACACCCACCTGGCAAGCGTTTTATAAAACTTCTGAGTACGGGAACGGTGTCGGGCGGGTGACGGATGAGCTGAAGGGCGGGTTTGTTGTCTTCTGAATGGCGAGGGGAGTTGCCTGACTGAAGTTCACCCCTTTTGATTTTCGTTTTCTCTTTCGGTCGCTAATTCTCAATATTTTTGATTTCTAATGGATTCCATATGTTGAGAACATCTGCTAGAATATGCCTGGTATCTCGGTTTTGGGAAAATTTATTCTAATGCCCGCATATTTGGTCAATGAGTGAATCACCAAAAGATTAATTATGGTGTTTCGTCAAAAAATATAGATTTTATGAGAAATTTGACATGGCACAAACTTAGAATACGACGAAAGGAAACCAAATAAGTTTACAGAATGAAAATTGGTCCACTGATAGCTGAGAACTTTTGGGAAAATGATTAAGCTCCTGTCTCTCTCTTTTCCCGATATAGCTGTCTCTCTCGCACACTTGTCATCCCCTTTAGCCTTAAGGGGAGGAAAGGGGGGTAATGCTCGAAAAACGTGCGTTTTTGGGCATAATCTTGTGTACTCTGCCCAGGCCTTAGTTCTCAAACGATTTTCGTGGTTCTTTTTTCGTTTGACGCGGAATACTATCTAGTTGTGCACTACGGCGCCGGAATTTTGGATTTTGCTTTTTGAGAGGGGGAAAGGGGGGGTTAATGCTTAAAAAACGTGCGTTTGCGTGCATAATCTTGTAAACTCTGCCCAGGCCTCAATTTCCAACCGATTTGCTTGTTTCTTTTTTTGTTTGACTCAAATAACTTCCGAGTTGTACATGATTTTACCAGAGTACCAAAATTCGCAAGGGGAGGGGGTGAGTGGGGGGATAATATTCACAAAATATCCGATTTTTCAATATTTTGGTTCCTTTACTGCTTACTAATTGTATCCAAGCTTTGAAATTGAGGTAAAATTCTCATTATACCTCCGGATTTCCATGAATTATTCTCTGTACCACCATGGAACTAATAGTGGTGCCACCATGGTGCCAGGACATGATGCCATAAACCGCTTATTTCGTGTTTTTTTTGTTTTTTTTTGTGTTTCACCTTGAATACGGATGTGAACTTCGACGGACTGCCTACCAAAACTAATAGATGAAAGTTCAATGTTACGACGTATTTCCACTTTGGTGCCAGACCGGCACCATTGGAAGTGGATGGGGGGGGGGGGACTCGAATTCGCATGTTGGGTGTCGTAGATCATGGATTTTAAAATTCTCTTCAGATTCGAGGCTCCCATGCCACTAGAAATGTTAAGGTGGATAATGGTGGGGGAGGGGGTCAGTATTTCTTGCCTAAAGTAATAAATAAATTACATCGAGTGAAACAGTTTTATCACTTAACAACTGGTTTAACTGATCTAATGCTTATCCAATGGGACGTCCCCTGGAATGCATGCATTACTAAACAATATGTTTGTATAGTCAAATTAAAGGTCTGATTGTAAGCTTTAAAGTGAGATACTATATGCAGGGGGTTCTGATAACTATATATGTACAGGGTGCGGCAGAAGTAATCACTCGGTTTTGACAGGCTATAACAAAAAAGTTCTCAATGTATTTGAAAAAATCTTTTTTTATTAGAATCAGTATACAATCCCATTTTTCTCGTTAGGTTTTAAAAATTACTTCAGCAAGATGGCGGCCTTCAGCAGCAATACACTGATTTAGTCTATTTCTGAAGCTTCTGACCGCTTTCTGGCACATCTGAGGTGGTATCGCCCTGATTTCTTCTCTGATTCGGTCCTTGAGGTCTTCGAGAGAGTGAGGACGGTGTTTAAAAACTTTTTCCCTGAGGTAGCCCCACAGGAAAAAGTCACAAATGCTCAAATCAGGTGAGCGAGTGGGCCACTGGACGTCGCCTCTCAGGGAGACCAGGCGCGCGGGAAACATTTGTCGCAATTTGACCATGGAAAAACGGGCTGTGTGGGCTGTGGCCCCGTCTTGTTGAAACCAGAAGTCTCCCCAGGAGTGTTTCCTCACTTAATTCCTCCAGTTGAGGTTCAAAAAAGGTTTCCAGCATCGAAACTTAGCAGGCAGCAGTCACCGTCACAGTGTGACCCTCCTCCTCAAAGAAATGAGGGCCAATGACTCCCAATTGTGAAACTGCACACCACACGGTCACTTTAGGTGAGTGGAGAGGTTTCTCGTGAAGTTGTCTTGGGTTTTCACCGGCCCAGTAGCGGAAATTTTGCTTGTTAACAGCTCCAATAAGATGGAAGTGGGCCTCGTCGCTACTGAAAAAAGTTGACGTTGCTGGGATTCGGTCAAGCATTTCTTGACAGCAATTCACACGGGTTTGGTAGTCACGGGGAAGCAGTTCTTGCACTATCATGATCTTGTATGGGTGGAAGAACAAATCTTCGCAAAATTCGCCTTACAGATCGATCAGACATTCCCAAAGCCACTGCATGTCTGTGAGCAGAGCGTTGTGGAGACTGTTCAATAGCAACTCTTACCCTGACCACATTCTCAGGTGTTCTTGATAATGAAGGTCTTCCAGGTTTTCTCAGACTAACTGTGGTACCCGTAGATGCCATGGCATCAGCCCAACGATGAATAGCTTGACTGAGAGGGATGCTTTGACCACGGGGAATGTTGAAATGACGCCTGAAGGCCCTCTGCGTCGCGACCACAGAACGTCCATTTTCGAAAAACGCTCGTACAGTGAAACCGCGATGCTCACCGGTCCAAACCATGGTGGTTACTAAAATGAGGTCACAACGAGACCACTCCCACCACAAGCCGAGCCACAGATTTTCAAAACCGTGTGATTACTTCTGCCGCACCCTGTATATACGAGGCATGTCTGGAAAGTAAATGTACTCAATTTTTTAGGGTTCAAAAAAATTTATTTAAAAAAAAATTACGTGGTTACATAGGTATACATCTAAGCTATTTTTCTACGTAGTCGCCATTTCTCTCGATGCAGGTGGTTAGCCGGGGGATCAATTTTTTGATGCCTGCCTAGTAGAAATCTGCCGCCACCTCCTTTGTCCACTTGTCGACCTCCCTCTTCACCTCCACGTCCGTTGAAAATTTGTTTCCACCCATGTGCGTCTTTAGAGAAGTGAAAAGATGATAGTCTGAAGGCGCCAGGTCGGGGGTATAAGGGGTTCGGGGTTCTTAAAACACCCTCCAGTTCATACCGTTCCAAAATCTCTTTAGAGGTCTGCACTCGATTCAACTTAAGTTGTTCAGTCAGCTGTTTTGGGACCCATCTTGCGCACAGTTTATGAAATCCGAGGGTTTCTGTGATTGTTTCGTGCAGCAGAGATCTGGATATTTGTGGAAATTTCGTCCAGAGTCAATTTGCGATCGTCACGGACTGCATTCTCAATTTTTTCCACAAGTTCGTCAGTCACAATCGACGGTCTCCCACTCCTCAAATCGTCATGCACATTCTTACGACCGTTCTTTAACTCCCTACACCACTTGTACACACTCGTACGATTCATATGTCCTTCGCCATAAATTGCCTTCACCTCATTAAAAATCTCAATCGGAGATTTCTCCTTCACAACGAGGTAACGGATTACTGCGCGGATTTCGCACTTGGCGGCAGAGTCGACTGACATCTTTCACGAGAAATGCTCCTCAGACCACAGTTTTTAACCTAATGACCTCGTTTTGGTCTTGTTTTGAAGGGGAGGAGTCACACTACACGACAGTTTGCCCCACATAGAAAAAAAAATTCCCTACGGCCGCAGGAGCTTCAGTACACTTACTTTCTGGACATATGTATATATGACAGCAGTGACCTACTACCTAATAGTTTTGTAAAACATTTATTACCTAGGTATAGGTACTTACTCTCATTCCTGTTTTGTATTGCACTATCGACACACGGTTAGTTGTAATACGTTAGTTGTAATACAGGGTGGAGCGCGGCAAACAGATGGATTACAAAATAGAACAAAACGCAGAAGTAATCAGAAGTAGTCTAAGTTTTTATTTTTCCCTTACATGTACCTAGGTATTGGGAATGTGATTTTAAGTGGTTTTGAACAGCGTATCTGACAAATGGGCGCCCTCACTCTGAATACACTGATGAAGCCGGTTTCTGAAGTTTTCGTGTACTCTTCCAAGCATTGCAACGGGTATTTCGGCGATATTGGCTCTGATGTTGTTCTTGAGGGCTTCAAGGGTTCTAGGACGATCATTATAAACCTTGGATTTGAGGTAGCCCCACAGGAAAAAATCGCAGGGGGCTAAATCTGGTGACCGCGCTCGCCAGTTCAAATCGCCTCTCAGGGAGATGAGGCGCCCGGGGAACCTTCCTTTCAAAAACTCCATCACTCTCCGTGCTGTGTGGGCGGTTGCACCGTCCTGCTGAAACCAGACGTCGTCCAGCTGCATTGCATCCAATTCAGGCAAGAAAAACTCCTGAATCATGGTTAAATAATGCGCAGAGTTGAGGGAAACGGCTCTGTCATTTTCCTCAAAAAAATAAGGTCCGATTATCCCATTTCTCGAAACTGCACACCATACTGTTACCCTATCAGAATGAAGAGGCCTCTGGTGGAGCTGTCTGGGGTTCGACTCACTCCAGTAGCGCATGTTCTGCTTATTCACACAGCCACTGAGATGGAAATGTGCCTCGTCAGAGAAGAAAACAATAGGGTCTCGTGGCAATGCAGCAAGCATGTTTCCACTTGCGACTTGTCTCGCTTCATAATCTTGTGGCTTCAATTCCTGAACGGTTACCATTTTGTAGGGATGCATATGAAGATGTTCTTTAATTATTTGATGCATGGAACGTCTCGAAATGCCAAGAATTTGTGATTGTGACCGCCTGGGAGGCTGTTCAATGGCGACTCGAACCCTCTCGACGTTTTCTGGGGAAGTGACTTGGTTCTGAGGCCCCCTTCTGATCGCAGAAAAATTACCACTCGTCTCAAATGCTCCTACCCACGAAAGAATGCGATTTCGATCGGGAATACGGCCACGGGGGGCGATATTGAACCTCAAACAAAAGGCACGTTGAACGCGGATGATCGAGCGGGAGTTCTCGAAATAAGCTGTTACACAAAACGTGCGATGTTCCACAGACCACAACATGTTGGCGACTGAAGGTGGGTGTGTAGAAACAAACTTCCCTTCCCCCTCCTTCAAAAGAACCCTCGCCCAGCTACCTGCGACCCTCCTGTCGGGTAGGGGAATCTTTACAAATCCATCTGTTTGCCGCGCTCCACCCTGTACTTCCAGATGGAAGTGGAATCTACTTACGTTTGTTTGTGTCTACAGATGGGCACACTACCTACCCACCTTCTTATCTGAATTCCCTCAGATTATTATTTTTCCCTTTTTGGTGTTTACTGACATCATTTTCGAGGTTGGTCCATTTTTTTAAGTTCACCTATAACCCTGGAAAAAGTCAAAAATTGACCCTGGAAAACTCAGGGAATTTTTTCGGGGGAATTGCTGGACACCCTATTAATAAAATGACCTCCTACCATTTGATTAAAAAATAATGTGTATTCCAGGGCCAAGGAAAAAGAACGATTGAAGCAGAAGAAGAAAGAAGCCAAGTTGAATAATATCAGTCTAGGACCTTCAAGAAAAGCCATGAAAAACTACAAAATGTTGACCAGTACCTGCAAAATAAGAGTGTGCTTGGACTTTTCTTTCGATCACCTAATGGGTGACAAGGTAAATATTAGATCTGGTTTGAGCAGTAAGTAGTGAAGAAGATGTTTCAGCTTCAGTGGGTCATCCCGCAAAATTCCTTTTTTTGGAATGTAATGAAACAATACCAACGGTGATCCTCATAATTTTTAGTGCGCAAGGGGTGCCATCTTTGTTTTTTCTCCAAATGGATTGGAATGTACGTGAAATTTTATGAATTTTGATCCCTTATTAATTACTTGAAGCGACATTTGGAACCGTCATTCCGTGAAAAGCTGTTAGGGCGAGCATTGAGTGGATGCTAACTTTCCAACGTGAGTCTCATGTCAGTCCCATGAGGCTCACGAGATTGACGTTGCTTTAGATTTTACGACATTCCATAGGTAACGTTAATTCAATCCACGTTTCTTTGGTTTTCGTTGAACCAATGAAGGAAAATATAAGGAAATCAATGAAGTATACTTTTTTATTACCCAAAATAATTGTAAAAGTTTAAATGAGTATATGCAAAATGAATGTGACTAATCGTGCATTTCAGTCAGGAGTAGATGACAGACAATCAAGTTCAACGAAATTGGTAGTTTATTATCCACCTCGGTCTAATTTATTTTTCGTATTATATTCAAATGTTACCTTTTTGAAGTAAAATAAATACGAATTCGGTCAAAAAGGTAGAGAAAACTTGCCTTCAATGGGAAAGAAATCGAGATCGACCGTCCAACTGATCTCATTGAGATCAAACATCTGCCTTCCACTTGAGTAGTAGGTTATCTCATGTATGTTAAGCTTGGTTCACATAGGTGCGTAATGTCTGTAATGCGCGAAAAAAAGAAGTGGGGGTGTTCCATAATGCAGGAAAGAGCGTTCACATGGCTGAATGGATTACGCAGAAGCGCGCAGTACGTTCTGCGCAGATTTGTTTCCAAACCTAAAACAATGATTCTGGTTGTTTTGTCAATAAACGAGACCAAGTCAATAAACTTGCTGCTGACAAATGACAAGAGTTTGTTGCGAGTTTTACCAAAGTTTGCCTGTAATGCGTAAAATTTTTCAGAATGATACACTCTGCTCCAAAAGTTGACATCCGCAAAGATCAGACCCGCCCTTTCAATTAGCTCCAGCCAGTAGCATCCAATTACGCACGACAGATTACAGACATACACCTATGTGAACCAAGCTTTACGCGAGACAGCCGTGACAGCTGTGTTCCATGAGCCTCACGTCATACGCATTCTTACGTATCTTGCCTGCTATAACTCTTTATTTTTTTATCGCACACAACCACCTTGCGCACTCCTCGAACGCTTAAAATTGAGCCACCTTATTGTAACTGAATGTAACTGTTTTTTATCATTTTTGACAGTGAATCACTCGGTGGTATTCACTTTTAAATTTGACTGAATGTTTTTTTTTAATCGCTGCCAGAAAGTCTGTTCCTTTCAGCGTAAAATCTCGGTTTTTCCATCCTTATGAGTCGATTTTAATTAGTTATACTCAATATCATGAATTACTCGTACAATTACCTATTCGACTTTTGCAAACTTTATAGATCTGACTCAGGACCACACAACACCCTTGCCCCTTAATCTCCATAAGAGTAACTCAGATTATATGAGATTATCTTGTGTTATTTCGCCCCAGGACTGATAAACTGGATAGCCATATGAATGTCTTTCCTCCTTCCAAAAGAAAGTCGGTTTAAGGAGTCCTGTGAAAATTCCATTGGTCTCCCCCCAGGTTGCAAGCAACCAGAGAAAGTCACTCTGGAGAGTCGATTGTTCACACAATCAGTATCCCGGCTTAATAGCAGGTCCCTGTTGTGCCCTACAGGTAGAGGCGCACGTTCTAGCTTGTGCTTCCGACTGTGCAGGTCGGCGCCCGAGTTTTTGACAATTCGCAAAACTCACATGCCAGGATCCATACCACAGGGCTAACCCCCGCTGGCTCTGGTTCATGGAACCCTATTCAGAGACTGCAGAAGGGGACTGCAGCCCTGGGTGATTTTAAACCACGAACCCCGCGAATCCAACCTCAACTAGGGGGTTGGCTGGTAGCACTTTGACTTTCGTCATTGTGCTGGTAGCCTAGGGCTCCTTCCACCCGCGGTACCAGTGTTGGTTGCTGACCATATATCAATCGTGAGACTAGCTCAGTCGAGCTCCCCAGAGGCCATGACTGGTCACAGGCTCGGAACAGAGAATTAGTACCTGTACCTACTGCTTCACCAACACCTGCAGTGAGCCTGCAGCTCGAGCATTACGAGAGCGTGTAGGAGGGACACGGTGCCCAGAAAAAAACTGGAGGTCAGCTGTGGTACGTTCGTTATGGCGTGCGTCTTTTAATGGCGAGTCTTGGACTGGCTACTGCATAGGAGCTGTGAGTTCTAGTCTCGCCGTGGCGGCTCATTTTCGTACAGGCCGAACTCAGTCCTCCCCCTCGTCTCAACCCAGGGTGGTGAGGCTAAGAGAAGCCATGAGAGAAATCATCAGAACACATTCTGATGTTCTCTTTGGAAGACAGCTGATGACCAGGTATGGCAGTTGGACGAAAATCCAACCTGAAATGGTTGTTTACTTACTTTTACTGATAAACTAGGAAAATGTTTATTCATCACCAACATTTTTTTGATGTTGTTTCTTTTTTTGTTTCAGGATTTGAACAAATGTGTCAATCAAATGAGCCGTTGCTATTCCATCAACAGACGTACTCAGAACCCACTACAGTTTTATATCACAAATTTCACAGGAGCGTCAAGGACCATCGTAGAGAAACACTCAGGCTTCAGTAACTGGGATGTAAGATTTCTCGCTGTAGTGTTGATTTTACCGAACTCGAGGCTGATTATTTTTCCTGATATTTTTGACCTGTCCACCCCACATGAGCTCAGATGTGGCTCAAACACAAAATTTCTTCTTCTTTCCTACTGGGACTCGAAAAAATTCTTGGTCGAGCACTCACATGGCTCTCCCTTTTCTTGGCCTTGCGACAAGATGTCTGGAAAAGCAATCTGCCTCAAACTGTAAATGAATATAGGAGTGTGTATAAAATTGCTTGTGATGCAATGAAATTCTCAGAAAACTTCACAATTGGAGTTTCAGACATTTCTACAGGCTGGGCACTTTTGCTTCCGAGTCTACCAAGGTAGCGGAAGCTTAGTTTTCACTTTTCGAGGTTGAAAATAAATGTTCTCCAAAATCAAAATTTTCACTCGCGTTTTAAGTTCAGACCTTCCTGAACAATTTTGGTTCCGTGTCTGTCTGTGTGTCCGCGTGTCTCATGAAATCATTGCCTCTGCCATAACTTCAACAATTCTCACCCGATTTCGATGAAATTTTCAGGAATTGTGCGGGTCGGCATGTAGATGGTCCCCTATGAAAATCATCAACCCCGGACTGATAGTAGCCAGTGTGCATCCGCAAACTTATGTCGTGTGATGTCGTGCCTTATTCTTGGGTAGGACTATCCTTTTTTCAAATAAATTGAGGGTGAGACAAATGAAGTCCTGTGTTCTTTGTAACAGCTTTTATTCTGGGGAGCTTTCAACAACCCTCTGGTTGTTATCATCAGCCCAAACAGCAAAAAATGTAGAGTCCTTGTGGGGGGCACAACCAGACAACTAATTGTGCTCTAGATTTTTTGCTGTTTGGGCTGATGATAGCAACCAGAGGGTTGTTGAAAGCTCCCTAGAATAAAAGCTGTTACAAAGAACACAGGACTTCATTTGTCTCACCCTCAATTTATTTGAAAAAAGGATAGTCCTACCCAAGAATATATGAAATTAATTAAAGTTGATAATACAGCTGGTAACGCATCCTATTTCGATTTTGCTACGAGGGTGAATCGAATATGAACTGGAATTTCTCCCATAGGACAAGCAGAACGCTCAGAAGGAGCTCCCACTCCTGGGAGGTGTTGGTGGGGATTTCAACGACCACTCCATTCAGTTTCAGCCAACCTGTTTGCCTAACCACATTACGATGAATGAGCTCGAGACCTACCTAGAGACCTAATTTCCTTCGTGTGGATAATTCTTGTCTCTCTTGATAACAGGTGAATTTCGAAGATAAAAATCATTCGGAAATCTTTGAGAAAAATGCACTTGTTTATCTGACCAGTGACTCTGAAAACGTTATACATCAACTTAAGGAAGATGAGATCTACATTATCGGAGCATTGGTTGACCATAACTCGCACAAGGTAACTCAGTTTTTTATTAAGTAGTTAGATTGTGGAAATGGGCTGGAAATGAATCAGCTGTGGAATCACTAAAGGGAAAATTGTAGTAATTTATTACATCTATCGTATTTTTTTTTCAGGGCCTTTGCTTAAAAGTTGCTGAGGAGCAAGGAATCAAACATGGGCGCCTTCCCATTGACGAGTATGTGGAAATGAAAACTAGGAAAGTTTTGACAATAGATCACGGTGAGTAACAAATTAAAAATGTTAAAGTACTAGCTTTTTAAGAACTTGTTCAGAGTGGGGTAGGTAGCTTCTTGGCAGCTCTGCCTATTGGGGAATCCTCCCGCTCTGGCACCTGCTAGTACCTCCAAAATGGGAGGTCGCCTGTGCAGCTGCTAATCTTGATTTTGTGTGGCAGGAATTGGCACATTGCGTCTGGTGAGTTCGCTGCTGCGCTATATAAGTCAGTAGATGGTAAATATTTCCAACAGTGCTCCGATAGCCTCAATATATGAAATGGGCTTTAGAGGGCATTTGAGGCTCGCGACTACTGGAACTTTCATGCCTTCTGTGTGGCAAAATTTCCAACTGCTGGAACGGTGTTCCAGGGGTAGTCACGGGACAACCCTTTGCTGTGCCTGTTGGAGTGTAAATAAACATCTCTACCATGGTGTGCAGCCACTCAGAGTGTCCGCATCCTACTCCATGACGCAGTGGCCAAGCAGATAGCAGATACTCTGTCATCTAGCGGCTAGGATGTTGAGAGGGACCCATATGTTAAATTACCAGGTCAAGGCTGAAATTAGCGTGACTCAGTTGGATAGGAATGAAGTAGTATCTATGGCCTAGTAGTCTAGTCAATCTAGACTTAGGCGCCTGCAAATAATGGTGATAAGGTAGGTTTCTAAAGTCTAATTGGTGTCTTGGCACGCAAATAGTTGAAAACTAACCGAATTCAACAAAACAAAAAAAAAAATCCAAAGAACTTTTGAGGGCCTAAAAATGTCGAAATTTTCGGACTTGTTTTGATTTTTCGCTAATATTTTGAAAACTCACACAGAAAATTGTATTACTTATTTAGATTATTAAAGAGTTTACAATTCTGCATCTAATGACTACTTTAAAATTCAACCGATTGATAAAGTCACAATCGCCAGTTTTGGGCGTGGAGGTGGAGACTGACTTGATTTGAACGTTCGTTCTCAAGCGTTAAGGGCCCCACACACTGTCAGTTTAACTGAAGGCAATCGAGAGGCTGTCGATTGGGTTTACCTACACTTTTGTCAGTTAATCTGAAGGCCATGGACTGCAGTTCGTGAAAACTGAAGGTGAATGGCCATCGGGGAGGAGAGGATCGGATGTGAGATTGGCATCAGGCATGAGACTGTCAGCCACACTTTATCAGTTGGCTGGCTGGCGAGTGAAGTGATCCACTCGGTTATTAAAGTACTAGTAGTCCTGATTCAAGGTCGCCTGCAGTTCACTATTTGCTATGGGTACCGCCGCGCATAATGCATCCCTCTCCTGTACCCCCTTAATATTAAGGCTCTGGCACATGCCTCTGACAGGAGTAGAGCGGTTAGGGAGCAGGTACAAATTCTCTGCTTCCGGGCCTGTTACCTGGTCGGGCTTCTGGGGATAGCAGTAATGCCGTAAAAGGCTCATTACTCATCTCAATTACCAGTACCATGGGCGGGGGGAGCCCCAGGCTACAGATGCACCGACCTCGGTCAAAGCATCACCTGCCTGCCCCTCAGTTGAGGTTGGATTCGTGGTGGTCGTGGTTGAGCAAACCCTACTTCATGGGCTTGTACCAAGAAGGCTATAAGAGGAGAGATGGCCTCCTCAAGGGCTTGCCCCCTGAAGATGTCTCTTGGCATGTGAGTTCTGTTATGAACTCGGGTACCAACCTGTCTAGTTGGTAGAACCTTAGCTAGAAGGCTCGGCCTAACCTGTGGTGTTAATACAAACAGGTACCTAGAGGAGCTGATAGTTATGACTAGCTCCCCTGGGGCTCCCGGGTGGCGAGTTCCTTCCACTCCCTCGATCACCCTCCTAGGGTTCTTGGGGTTTCATCTATCTGCTTGCAGATGGAGGGGGTTGCGAAATCCTGTTTGGATCGGCTCTCCTTAAAACCAAATAGTAGTTCACTATTCGTGGCCGACAGTCCGCCTGCAGGCACTGGATGTATAGTGAGTGCTGTCTCATCTGCACTTCTTTACGTCCGCCATCAGGTGGTTGACTGATGATGTATGTTGCTTGGCGACTTTGATATCATAGTGTTTCCTATGATGCTTAACGCCTTATCAGAGAGTGTGACTGAGTGACCAGCGCCAGCTAGTGACCCAGTAGTTTCTAGGGAAAACGTGAGAGGAATATGGGCACACAAAAAAGTAAAGAGTAATATGATAACCTCCTGGAAGAGTAACCAGGCGAGCGCAAGACCAAAAACAAACCCGAGCAAGTGACAGCCCAAATCACGACATCGCATGGTGGCACTTGCACACTTTGTTCGGTTCAAATTGTTTGAAATCAGCTGGTCGCTCGCTCAAACGAGCAGGTTGCTCAGTCGCGCTTTTTGGTCGTCCACGTAGGACAACGCCTAATCCCACCAGTCTATCTTTTAAGTTGCCTGCTTCCCACTTGTCATTGATGCCCACTCCACCCAATATCAATTCCATTATAAATATAGTTAATAATTTATTGTTTTATGATTTGTTGCGTAGTGTTCTCTATCCTTGCCAACGTGGCGTGTTGCGGACTGACTTGGAAAGATGCATTCTTGAAGGTGTTGCCTGCTCGAAAGGGTGCCGTAGTCAAAGACACATCCGCTGAGGGTAGTGACAGCGATACCCGTCAAGAGACCTCGGATCCACACCTTGGAAACATCAAATCTCTCGATCAAGACGCCCCTCTTTCTAATACAGACAACCCTAGCTAACACCATGTAAATGCCTACTTGCCAATCTCTTTTTGTAAAATACAAGTTGTTTTTGTTACCTCGATGGGTACAGTATTTTTTGTATCTACCTTACAAATACTAGAACTACCAAGAAAAAACTCCACTGATCAGAAAGAGGCTCATAAAGCCACATGAAGTATTTTCTGACACGTTCTTCAATCTAAGGTTTCACTTGAAAAATTATAAGATATACCTAAATGATGTAATTTTTTCTCCAATCCCTCAATGATTAGTAAGTAGTGAGGCATTGATGTAATTTCCTATAAATACCTACGGAGTCCTAAATAATCCATAATTCAAGCAGAACTGAAGAAAAAAACTTGGTATTTCCAAAAATTATTGACGAAATTCCTACTATTATGAAAAATTAGAAGCTCTTGATTGCATACAGCAAAGTGGTGGGTGCTATGATCAACGGCCTTCCATTGGCCAACGCTAAAAGCCCTTAAAGGGGTCAGCGAATAAATGGGTTTTCCCCGCTTTTCTCTTGCAATTCCAGTGACAATGAATTAGTTTTTTAATTCGCTAGGTAAATTCATTAATGAATTACAAAAATCCTAGAAAATTTCAAATTTAGGTACAACTTTTTACTTTTTGAATTGAACAAGTACAATGGTGTAGAGATTTTAAAAATAAGAAGAATGCCACTAGAATTATGAAAATTGTATGAGTATTTCTGGATGAGGATGATTATTTCCTGACAAAACTGTCCAGCTATGAGATTGCTGGGGGTGGGGGGAAGGGGCAACAGAGCGCCGTTTCTTAAGAGTTTAGACTAACCCGCAACAAGGAATAAACAACTCCACGAGGGGAGTCTTGGTAGCTTTATAGGGTCTTTAGTCTACCTTCGCCTCAATGTTCTACTACTAGTTATGCTTCATAAACAGTTTGATCTTGAACTTGTGATATTGCGCCTATACTGGACTCTGTGACTACTGGAAGTCGCTACGGACACATCACCTCAAGATTCCCATCACTGTAGGTTCATCAGAGTGTTCAATCCAGAATATTAATAACATCTGAAGGAACTTCGAATTCAATGAAATTATTTTGTAATATTCTTGGAGGTTTGTTATGATCTAAGAAAAAGTAGCTTTTTAAGGCAGCATGAAGTTGAGTATTCACAAGGTAGGTAGTTCTTATGAATTATTTTATCAATAATTTAAAATTTATATTCCTGGAAACGCACGAAAGGGGAGCCAATTAAGGTTCAATCATGTTGCCATCGAGGGTAACAAACTGGCGGATCTCTTTTCTATTTGCGTACTTCTACTCGATAATGCATTTCACGAAAACTGTGTTGTTGTGCCCAATGTGCGCCAGGATAAGGTGCTGCTCTATCTTCCATAAAGGTCTACAGCCCTCTGCTTCAAAACGCGCATAGCACCTCACTAGGTACCCTTCAACCAGGGTGAAGTTAGTTATAGATTCTAGCTTATAAGCTGAAATCGACGAGGAAGCTACTCAACGATTCTAGCAATATCTTTTTTTGCAATGGATTACTTTATCAACAATAAAAGTTCTTGACAACTGCTTGAACCAATCCAGAATATAATTCAAATTGGGAAGAAGATAAAACGGTGAATATTTTTGGGCCTAAATCTTATGGATGAATGGGTCTAAATCTCAAGAACGTCTGATATAACTAAGAGACCCCCTTCATTAACCATTTTACCATGTCACCTAGTATCTCTTCCTCCCGCAGCAGTATGCATTCTCGCCCCCTTTCAAGTGTTCACTCATCATCATTTAAACATGGGTCATCCTATAACTCGCACGCATTGATCCAAAAGTGAGTAGGGCTGGAGGAAAAGAGAGTTATACGATGTAACAACTCGCACCCTGGGGAGGCCAGTAACTGAAGGTAGGTGCGAGTTTGTGCTGTAGTGAAGAAGAAAAGAAACTGCTGCTGACGTCTCAACTTCTCTACAAAAGGTATGATTGTGGTAGTCAAGGGTTATAATAATTTTTCAACAAATGAACGGAGCTTGGCAAAGTATGGCAACGTGCATTTTGTAATCATCCTCCGGCCTTTGGTATCTACAGCAGCATCATTCGATAGTGGTAGCGGGTGGTTCCCAACACGGGCAAGACATCTTCCACAAAAATTATGAGTTCGTTTATTAAAAGCAGATTTCGGACGAGGAAAGGTAGGTACCAGTGTTTGTGCAGAGAGTGCGAGTTCTAATGGCTAATGCCCCTCGGGTGGGAGTTATGAGACTCCCAAACGTGGGTACAACAAACCACCAGTGACCACACAACGCGGCAACAGTTAGGCAAGAATAACGACCCACTCTGTGAACAACAACAACATAACACTGGAGAATCAGAAATAGAAAACGTGATTGCTGAAATCAGTCAAGTTCAGCTGTGTTGTCTACCTTCAATTAGGTACCTACTTGTATGTTTAAGTTTTCTGACCATCAACGTATGAATACCTTTTGAGGTGAGCGCTCCTACCATACATTTTTAAAAATACCACCTTTGCAGAGATGGAGGTACTGATTTCATGGTACTGTTATGCGTTTAATCAAATACGTATATTAGATTTGATCAGAGTACAGCAGCATTTGCTTTGCAGATACGTGCTGCTACGTGTCCCACCTTCTATAGTTATCAATAGGGCTCGGCATTTTGCATATTGCTTCCGAGTCTACCAAGGTAGCGGAAGCTTTGTTTTCACTTTTCAAGGACGAAAAAAAAAAGTTCTCCAAAATCAAAATTTTCACTCGCGTTTTGCGTTTTAGACCTTTCTGAACAATTTTGGTTCCGTGTCTGTCTGTGTGTCTGTCCGTCTGTCATCAATTCCTTGTAACGCGCATAACTATACGAAGTTATTGTCCGATATCGATGAAATTTTCAGGGATTGTGCTCTATGAAAATCATCATCCCCGGACTGATAGAAGCGACTGCGCATGCGCAAAACGTGAATTCCTTGTAACAGCCATAACTTCCACATTTTCCACCCGATTTCAATGAAATTTTCAGGGATGTTACAGATTAGTGTTTAAATGGCCCCATATGAAAATCATCACCTCCGGACTGATAGTAGCCGATGCGCATGCGCGAACGTGAATTGCTTGTAACAGCCATAACTTCCACAATTTCTACCCGATTTCGATGACATTTTCAGGGATTACGCGGATTAGGTTGTAGATGGTCCCCAATGAAAATCAAGGCCTTAAATTTTACAGTAGCCTCTGCGCATGCGCAATCGTAAAATCCTTGTAGCAGCCATAACAGTTGCGTCTGAGGTGAGGATCTCAAAGCCATTGAAACAACCCCTTTGTAGATCAGTGAGCAAAGTACTTGGCTCACACCCTGGAGTTCCAGGTTCGTACCCCAGTCTTGCTCAGAAATTTTTTGATTCCAATTGTTGTGATCAGCGACCTCTTCGCATTTCTGTCCATCCACTTCCTTGGCTCAAGTGGTAGGAGCTCCGATTTAGAATCGAGACGATAGGAGATCGATCCCCAGTCGCGGGAAGTTAATTTTTGATGATTCAACATTGTGGCGCAGTCGGTAGGACACGAAACGTCTCCTCAGCATTTCTCAGAGAAACATTAATTCATTTAAAAGATTGGGTCATCAAAACAACTCCCTCTCGAGACACGAGTCGAGCCACCGCCTATTCGGACAAACGTTGAGGTCAGCAGATCCCCCGCCCCGTCAATAAGGAAGAATAACAAAAACTCCGAAGCCAGTCAAAAATAGCGCGTTCTCACTGGGTTGGAAAACGCCGGCCAAAGCTGCCCCTCACCTCCCTGACGTAGGTAACGGAGTACCTCAGATTTCCTAATGGGGGGGGAGATGTTGTGATCAGCGACCTCTTCGCATTTCTGTCCATCCACTTCCTTGGCTCAAGTGGTAGGAGCTCCGATTTAGAATCGAGACGATAGGAGATCGATCCCCAGTCGCGGGAAGTTAATTTTTGATGATTCAACAATGTTGAATCATAGAGGAAGTTTAGAGAGTAGTGTTTTCAGATTAACTACTATGCATCGGATCATCTATATAATCGGGTTATGGATACGAGGAAGCTATGTGCCACACCCACTTGGCAGAGGTTTTTTTTTGCGATATGCCCAAGCTGTAAGGAGCCCAAATATGCCATATTCAAGCCATTTTGTCGCTCCAAATTTAAATTTATCGTGCATATATTTGCATATATTCGCAGTTTTTGGTATAAGTGCATATAATGGGCATTTCTTGACAAAAGCCATATTTTCCAGTTTTGTCAGTTATTTCCTCTGATGAGGAAGCGTTATCATGACCCGGAAAAACAGGTGAAACCGCTCGAGAAAAATTAGAGTGTGTACTCAAACGAAATCCTGGCTGGAAAACTGTCGTTGTGTTGGCGAAAGTGTTGGAAGGCGACTCACCCAACACCAGCAATTGGTCATACACTTCTCAAGAAGTGGCGTCTTTCAAATATCTACCAATTGTCTCAGCAGATGTGGAGCGGTCGATAGAGTATTTTTGTACTTGGCGTTTCGTTTTACACGTATCTACTTACACACGTGAAAAGTCCCTTGACGCCAAAAGCCAACTTTTGGCGTTTGAAAAAATCCGCTGTCTACGCGAGGGTGCGCTACGTGAGGATAACCTCAGAGTAGATGGAATTGTTTTTCTTCTTCCATGGACTACCCAAGGTATTTCAAGGTTGAATAGATAATGCTATTTGTTTGTACCTACCACTACCTATCCACTTCGTCATTAATATTGAAGTTATTTTAATTCAATTCTCATTATTGTTTCATTTACTATGGGTTCCAATTTTTCTCCAATAGGTTTTACTATCATTTGTTAGGTGGGTACTAGCATACTTCTTTATTCATTTTACTGGTATCTATTATGTAAAAGGTATCTATTGGGTAAAGACAAAATAAACACGACAACTCTTCTCAAATTCGCACAAAATAATATTTCACTTAAACCAAAAATTGAGAGTCAAAACAATAAAACCGGGAAAGTAACAACAAATCGTCCTTATTCAGGTCTACCATAACCAGGACTGCAACATGCCTTAAAATCGGTAAATTACCGTCAAAACCCACAACAATATATAATAAATATGCATATTATGCAGTCGATTATTATTATTTTTTACAACCAATATAAATGCTTTTATTTGGGGAGCGAGCGACGTTTCGCTACATGGTGTGGATCCTGGGACTGTTGTTGGTGTCGTTTTTTTTTTTCTTGAGGGAATTTCCTTTTGTAGGATGAGAGAAAGGAGAATTTTGATCGTCGAGGTAGGTGTAGTGTAGGTGGTCAAGGTTTTTGTTATGCAGTCGATTATTGATAACTATTGAATAATATCTATAATAAAAAACAATAATAATAAAAATAATTAGGTAATAAATTTAAAAACATAAATAATATCTATAACGTAGTAGGGATTTCTTATAATATTTATAAGAAATCGAAAAATATTATTGAATAATAAAACCTTCGGAAAATTTGGTATGTAAGGGAGTACTAGATTGTTTAAGTGGTTATGTTGAATCCTCAAGTCAGATTTGGTATATCCTGGGGTTTAACAAAAACTTCCTCTTCTACCATGGAAATTTCTGAAATGGGGTGCTTTTTCACTAGCATTAAATAATCATCGAATACTTGCTCAAGTTCCTTCCCAGTGGAGGAACTCTGCCAGATGGACTCACCTCATGGACTCCATCCAATCTTCCATAACTTTTATCATGATACTTGGAACATGAAAAAAAAATTTATATCCTATCTGAAAGGGGAACAAAATTTGAAATAGACAAGGATTAAAAATCCGCCAAAGTAACCTTGCAAACTTAACTTATAAGCATCACGTTAACGTCACTACAGGAGTTCACTTTTCACGATTTCACTGAGGAGATCTGAAAAAAATGACGTGGAAAGTTAGCATCTAAGAGTGCTCGCGCTAGCTGCTCTTTTTCACGTTTCGCGTTTTGTCAACACGGGAAGTACAAAAATACTCTATTCTCCCATTTGAAACTATTATTGCACGATTTGAGAAAATCTTTTACAACTGAAAATTTGGAAAAGCACTTGGTAGTACAAGCTAACATATTTTAACAATTAAATGTTTTGTCTAAAAACTGAGTAAAACTATTGTAAAAATTGTATAAAATGATTTTGTATAAAAATGTACTTACAAAAAAATTGAATAAATACAAGTAACTATGTACTGAAAAGACTTTGTTTCCCACTTATTATTCAATTGTTCAACTATCTTGCGCATATTTTGAAGGCATATTTTCGGATTTTTTTCGCGCATATGTACAAATGCATATGGGTCATTTCAAAATTTGGGGTTATTTTGTCCTCGAACTTTTCCATAAATTATTGTTGAAGTTTTTATGTTTTTTCTCCCGTAAACGTCCTTTGTTTTGGCCACTGAGGCAGATCCTAAAGTGGGCGCACACTTTATCAAGTAGTTTAAAATTTATAGAATTTTGAATTTTTTTCCATAATTTCGACTTTGTAGGGAGAGAGAAAACCAAGTGTGAGTTGAACTCATGAAACCTTTTTATTCCTTCAAAATACGAGAATCTTAGTTTAGGAGTCTCTTTTACTTATCGCAATCACAGTCCGAAGCTATAATCTAGGTACATCAGAATTATCAGATTCTTCAAGTCTTTCAATCAGTCTAATCTTTCGTAAAATGTGGGTTAATGAAAAGTCAGAATTATATGACCCAGCGGTGTAAATAGTTCAGGTAACTCTTAAAAATGTAAACGGCTTTGAGAAAAAAAACTTCTCTCTCTGCAATTCCATCTCTCTTCCTACAAACCAGCCTCTTCCCAGAAGTTGTAGGTAGAGAGGTTGTAGGGAGAGAGATTTGTGAGGTTATCACTCTCTACTGGCCTAACCATTATTGATTCTGAACGTTAGAAAAAATACATAACACTATGGCATTCATAATGAGGAATTTCACCAATTTCTGTTTGCATTTTTCCTGAATAGTTAATGGTGTGGGATAGATGAAAATCGAGCTGATTTCGGAAAATAAGTCTCCTGTTATTTTTGGGAGACAATCAAAATTTTTGATTTCAAAACTAACCGGGATAACGGACGTGAAGCGGGAACGCTCGCTGATTGGGCTGTTTGGATCGCCGTCTTCTTCCAGTGTTGCCCATTGGGACAACGAAATCGTGTTTTCTAAGAGAAAAGTTATCAAACAAAAACAGGGGAAACCTAATTTTCCCCATCTTGCTTTTTTATTTTTTTTCTTCAGTTTTTCGATTTCGAACTTTACTGTTTCGTGAAATTTTGCATCTGGGGACTATGGATTTCTCGATCTCAGCGCTTCAAGGGGCCATAAATGAACTATTCCAGCATGACGTCATTTTCCCGGTTTCCCTGAACGCTCGCTGATTGGGCTGTTCGGATCGCCGTCTTCTTCCAGTGTTGCCCATTGGGACGACGAAATCGTGTTTTCTAAGAGAAAAGTTATCAAACAAAAACAGGGGAAACCTAATTTTCCCCATCTTGCTTTTTCTATTTTTTTTCTTCAGTTTTTCGATTTCGAACTTTACTGTTTCGTGAAATTTTGCATCTGGGGACTATGGATTTCTCGATCTCAGCGCTTCAAGGGGCCATAAATGAACTATTCCAGCATGACGTCATTTTCCCGGTTTTTTTAAACATTCGTGTTTTCTACACTGTTTTGTTTATTCGTAAATTTGGAAGTTCGGGCTGAAAGTTTGCTTTAGGGGGTTTTTCGAGGTGCTGAATCCGATTTTGGGGTCAAAAATAGGAAATTCCGACACGGTGAACTTCCTCATTGTAATTTGAGTTTAATTAAACTTGGTTGAACACTTACCCTGATGAGTGAGGTGGTTGTAGGGAGAGAGAAAGTATTTACCTACTCTCAAAGCTTCAACACTTCACAACATAACCCACACAACTGGGAGCTTGGAAATTCAACAAACTTCAGTAGCTTCGGAAGCCATCTTGCAGCAGTGTTCACTTTTGTTTTTCATGACACAAAATAATCATTTTCCAGGAGTGGGCAGGCATTTCAAAAAAATTGTAGGGAGAGAGAATAAAACCTTGTGACAGCATCAAAACATAGCAAAAACCCTTCCAATTCATGGAATTTTCGTTCGTTTCTAATTTATTCCTGAAGAGGAGAGTATCCTGGACCAATAACGTTTTTTACTTAAATTAAAATATGAATATAGAGTTCTCCAAAAATTTTCAAAGTTCCCAACCTACCCTCTGTGACAGGTGTAGGGAGAGAGAATTGGGATCATTAATGATTTTTAATTATCTGAGTTAATTGATTAGTGAAATTCATTCTAGGTGATCTTTGTAGACTCCAACCTGCTGTATCTCCCTGAAAAAATTCTGAATTTCCAAGACAAATAGAGTGTTCACAAAAGCTGCGTGACAAGAAATAACCCCAAATTTTGAAATGACCCATATATTGGGCATCTACGTGCATATTTTGAGGTTTTATTTCGCATATATTGCCGAGCTCTAGTTATCAAGCTGGCCCACTGTATGTGAATGCATCTACCTCTTCAATCACCATTCACTTCATTAACATGGAGAGGGTTATTGGCTCGCAAGGATGTGTTCGGACAGATGATTCATCTTTGGAGAACTTTGCTGGGCCACTGAAGAGCGAACTCTGCACATTACTTGAGATCACCAAAGCATAACTAAACCTTGGTATTATGATTTGCGTTTTTAGGCTATGAGCGCTCCAACAGCAAAAGATGTGATCTCTCTGTACAAACAGCTTCTTCGCTACGGAAATCAACTGAGATACACCGACAGATCTTATTTCATCAAACGAGTGAGAGAAGAGTTCAAATCGAATAAACAACTGTCAACTGCTGAGGAGAGAGAATTCTTTTATTCAGTAAGAACACTAATTGTGTGAGCATAAATATTATGAATTACAAATCGATAAGTGTAATTAGCGCTCTAAAACCATGTTCTTCGTTGTTACAGAGGGGCAAAGAGGTGATACGGTTGAAGAGATTTGTCTAAAATGTTGAGAGCCTGCCGACTAGTAGCTCGAAGGTTCCATTCGACTCCTGTCTACCTAAACAAGAAAATAGACTATACCAAGGTTCCAGTTTTGAAAGAGAAAGACATTGAAGAACAATTCATTACTGGGAGTGGCCCAGGAGGTAGTAACGTCGCGAAAAACAACAATTGTGCTTTACTCCGGCATATTCCGACAGGTGAGGTTTGAAATTATTGATAGTCCTTCCATGGAATGAGAGAATGGTTCACCCTAGTGATGCGACATCGATGTTTTTGAAATTCACCATCGATGTCGAGTGGAAACATCGACCAAAATCATCGATGTGCCCGATCTATACATAATAATGAATATTCAATAACGTTTGCTTGTAGGTACCTACTCGAATAGATTTTTTTTTCTCGTAATTTGACGTAGAATCCGAATCTGTAATACAAAAGGGGGGTTCTATTTGAAAAAAAAAAAAAATGAGTGTCAATTGCGATTTTTTTGCGTAAAAGTATTTTTTCCGAGATCCTCACAAAAAATCATGAAGAATCGCGTTGGTCAGAATTTTGCTTCCGAGTCTACCAAGGTAGCGGAAGCTTTGTTTTCACTTTTCAAGGTCGAAAAAAAAAGTTCTCCAAAATCAAAATTTTCACTCGCGTTTTGCGTTTTAGACCTTTCTGAACAATTTTGGTCTGTGTGTCTGTCATGAATTCCTTGTAACGCGCATAACTATACGAAGTTATAGTCCGATTTCAATGAAATTTTCAGGGATTGTGCGGGTTGGTGTGTAGACGGTCCCCTATGAAAATCATCATCCCCGGACTGATAGAAGCGACTGCGCATGCGCAAACGTGAATTCCTTGTAACAGCCATAATTTCTACATTTTCTATCCGATTTCAATGAAATTTTCAGGGATGTTACAGATTAGTATTTAGATGGTCCCCTATGAAAATCACCACCTTCGGACTGATAGTAGCCACTGCGCATGCGCAAACGTGAATTTCCTTGTAACGGCCATAACTTCTACATTTTCCATCCGATTTCAATGAAATTTTCAGGGATGTTACAGATTAACTTGTTTTGATGTTTAGAGATTAACTACTATGCATCGGATCATCTATACAATAGGGTTATGGATACGAGGAAGCTATGTGCCACACCCACTTGGCAGACGTTTTTACGCTGTATTTTGCGGAAATGAAGGGGGGGGGGTGTAACCTTTTCGTGAAACACCCTGTAGATCACTCGTCTGAAAAGAACTCGGCTTTGCCATTGTCACCACCTACGAACCACGAATACTACCTACAGCGGTCGCATTTTGATCAGCTAAAATTTGAACGGAGATTAGGCCTCTTTTGAGATTCACTCTCTTGTTTCTGATTTATCGTAAGTCCAACACTTCTCTCATAAGGAGCGAACAGTTTGTCCTACAGAGCTCCGCGTGGTTTCTAAAAATTTAACTATCTACAATTGATGGAAAAACAATACCTTTATATCGAAAATTCTTGAGCAAGGTCGATTCCAAAGGTTAATTGTTGAAAATAATAAACCAAAAGATAAAACTTCGGGAAAAAATAAACCTTGCTGTTTGTGTTGATTGTTTAATGTTTCATTTCTTCTTTTGTACTGGTTAGTATGGAAATTTAACTCTATACCAACGATATCCTCATATTTGAATTTATGTTTCTAGTCCAAAATACGAAAAAAACTTAAAATTGGAAATCTTGAAAAACAAGGGCTTGAAACAAAATTGCTGCCATTGTTTGGTGGAAGTACCTAGTAGATTTTTGCCCAGCTTACTTGAAATACCCTTTATGAGCCCAAGTCGCAAGGGAGCTGCCACCATTCGACCATTAAAAGCTCTCGAGTTAAATTCTCTTTACTAATCTCTATCTCTGAGCAAATTCATTATTACGAGTTTTTGCTTCCGAGTCTACCAAGGTAACGGAAGCTTTGTTTTCACTTTTCAAGGTTGGAAAAAAAAGTTCTCCAAAATCAAAATTTCCGCTCGTTTTTTACGTTTCAGACCTGATGGACCTGATTTTGATGAAATTCTCGGGGATTATGCGAATTGGCGTGTAGATGGTCCCCTATGAAAATCATCGCCCCCGGACTGATAGTAGCCACTGCGCATGCGCAAACGTGAAATACTTGCGACAGCCATAACTTCTACATTTCTCATCCGAAGTTTTGAGATCAACTGCTATGCATTGATCATCTATGCAATCGGGTTATGGACATGAGGAAACTACGTGCCACACCCTTTTGGCAGACTTTTTGTCTCATTCGATTCTGAAAATTAAATACTATTTTAAATTGATGAAAAAATCAAAATTCTATCCTATTCTATACTATTTCTATTTCTATACTATTACTATTTCTATTTCTATTCTATTCTATAATTCTATACTATTTTAAAAACCTTTAAATCAAAATTCAGCTAGGGCTTTTTGAATATTTCATCCCTTCTTTTTCAACTCTTAGAAGCGAATGACATCAACCAAAAGGGCACAACTTGACCTCAAAAGGAGCCCGTATACCAAATTTCGTCCATGGTAACTAAGGAATGTGCCGAGGGCAAAATTTGTATTCGATTTTTGAATTATACGTAGGTACCTTGAACGTAAACCCACCAATTTTGAGGGCGGAGGGGTGGAACCAAAATTTCTTGAAATTAGTACTCAAAATCTGTGACTTTCTTCGAATTCGGATTGTAGCTCTTAAGTTGATGTGAGTAACGGTGACTATAAGTCTCATGTGGCTCACAGTTTTCACGTAGGAAACCCTCTCATTGCAAAAATTATTTTCTGCATAAAATGTAATGAAATGTCCACTAACTGGGTTTACTTGAATGTCCACCCGTAGGCGGTTTCCTCGGTCTAGTGCGAGGGTTTAGCACGTCATCGCCAAGTAGGTTCAAAGACGTTGAACGATCCCTCGTCCCAGTTCTGAACGAAGATGAAATTGATGAACAGTTCGTAAAAGGCAGCGGTCCTGGTGGTCAGAATGTCAACAAACGAGCAAACTGTGTCGTTTTACGTCACATACCCTCGGGTAAGAGATAATTTATACTTGGATGAATTACATAAAAAGGGCTGTGGATGAAAGTGAATTCGAGAAAAATTAAAGAGAAATTCTCCTATTGCACATTTCCGATGAATACAACCCTAATCGAATTCTTCTGCTTGGTTTTACTTCAGCAGGTTTCCTTAATCGTACATGGTACCTATTTCATTTAACGACTCCAGCTGTAAAAGTATCCAAATTGAATCAACTGGACTAATCTGGAACAGAAACGTAATATTCAAAGAAAATTGAACAAATTCTGTTTGCAAATTTTCTAATCCACTACAAATATTCTAATCTTCGTCATTCAGATATGAATCTTCCTTGCTATCGTAGTGCCACCGGTACTGGGCAAGTTCTCTTAAAAAACTTTTGCATCAGGGTAATCAAAAATCGTTTCAGGTGTTGTACGTCGTTGAACTTGGGTTGGAATTGGCCCATTGTTCAGATTTTTATGGGTACTGCATGGTGGGTCAGATTTTTGTTTTCCACTCTTGGTGGGAGGGGATAACAGAGCTTACTCTACTTTTGAAGGCGATCCCCTTGTCGGGGGTTGCCTCTGACTGCCTTTTTAGCCCAAGATCTTAATATACTCTGGTCCAAGGAAAATTATAGATACAGACAGACCAGAATGCTTATCACCTCATACGATCCTAAACAAGCCCTATGGCTAACTTCCAAAAGTCGAAACACCATAAGACTAATGATAGGCATTCTAACGGGGCATTATGACTTCCGTAGAATGCTGAACATCATGGACAACAGAATTTCACCAATGTGTTCTTGCGAACAAGAAGTTGACTCCGTCCAGAACGGAATCATTTGGTCACCACATCGTGGAACGTGCATCCCTACGAGAAATTTCCTGGAAAAGGATTAAAAAATTCGCAGATCTCAGCGGAAGATTTACTGACTCCAACACGGGGTATCCGGCGGAATCCTCTTTTTTCAAATAAAGGGGCCTCGCAAGAGGGGGAGTATAAGCCATCGGAGCCTGAGACTCCCTTCCAATGGCAACCCCAGGCAGGGAGTGAGTGAGTGAGTCTGACTGCCTGAAGCCAAGAGCCTCGGTCTAACCACTGCCCTTACCGAGATTCCATCTCTGCATGGCACTCGCTACACTTCTTTTCCATGTCGTGCATTGACAACATCTCTTCCTTCGCCATTTGGGCGACCAATTCAGAGCCTTTTTAGGCCATCAGTTTTCTAGCCACACCATTCTAGTCTTTCTATCGATACGATCAACAACTTGGCTTCGGTTGATCTATCATCTCACTTCTGGTCCCATTTCAGACTCTCTCAAACCCGGATTTTCGGCAGCTACGCCTGAACCCAACTATTTCCACTGCACACAGTCTTTGTCGATTTTGCTGAGTCAAGGACAAGCATTTTACCTGAAAGATTTTTTTAAACGCTTCCCATCAGAGCATTTAGAATCAGCTTTTTGGGGCAAAGATGGACTTCCCATCTCCACATCACTCCTTTGCAAGATCGCACTATGATTCTGGGCAGCTGGATACGCTTATCCACATCTCCCTGACGAATCCATTATGGACCTTAAGTACTTAGATTGGTCAACTGACTTGACGCATCCCAATCCAGGGACTAAGAGATAGCAGAGCTCTAAGGTGAAAAAGGAAGTACCTATTTTGGTAGGAAGCTTACTGCCTTTTAACAACGAACTGGTCTGGTTGAAAAGGCATTTCGATTGATAAATTCAAAAAAGAGAAACCAACCCCTTGAAAAGTCGCAAGTTGCTGCAATTGACCACAGCAAAAATGGTGTCCGCTTTTCCCTGCAAAGCCTGATAGCATCCCTCCACTCATTAGGCAACTCAACATGTTGGCCATGAGTGGCCTCTAATGGGGGGAAAATACTTCATTACAGGGGGAACGATGTGACTGTGTTCACTGCAGCATTCTTGGACCAGCTACTGCGGGGGGTCGTGTGTTTGAGTCTCGCCACCAGGGTGTGTTTTCGTGCATCATGGGCTCATCACCCCCCTCGTCCCAACTCCGGGCAGTGAGGCAATGGGAAGCCATGAGCGAAGTCATCAGAACAAATTTTGATCTTCTCTTTAGAAGACAGCTGATGACGTCTGCAATGCCAGTCGGGCAAAAATACAACCTGAAATAATGGTTGTTTACTTTTTTTACTTCAACGCTGTTAAATCAGTCACTAGATGGTAGAGGTATCGAATAACAGTATAATTTCTATTTTGAGTCATTCACGAATCAATAAATAGATAACTTGATTTTAAAAAAGGTACAGGAAGTATAATTAATTATAACCAAGAATGAGACGCAGAAATGAGAATGTGAAATAGAGAATCACCGGAGCAGTTCCTGAGAATCACTGACTTTGAACTGGCCATCCATTGTTCTTCCCAATGAACTCGGACGTTCTCATTTTCTTTCCTTGGTCGAAATCACCCTGGGACGAGGGGGTTGGCAAGGCGCGAATGGTCGAAATCGCGCCCAGCTCCCGAGATCTGAACTCACAATCTTCCCGCAAGGATTGGTTCGTGTCTCGGACCCAGAAATGCGTTGGCAAACAAGCACTGCTATCCAGACCCAAATTCCGCATCCATGTGTACCCAGCTTTAATACTCATGGTACCGAGTACCTACCTGTATTTCTATATATCGATACCTGTACCAAGCAGTCGTTCTTATTCAGTACCATTTATCGAATGAATGGGAGTATTGAAACAATACTTCATCGCAACAAGGAAAATCCCAATGAGATTGAATGTTTAGCCCTTCATTTGAGTTACTATAGGTCTACCACAGAAACTTTGCATCCGTGTGGCACTCCCTAGGTGGCGGATCCGCAATCAATAATGATCGAGTCAACCTTCCTTGGTGAAACCTTGACACGAAAATTGAGCTTCGTTCGTAGTGCAGTCCGGAACAGTCCAGGCATGCGCAGTAGGGCTTTACGCATTCGCAGTGCACGAATTCCGAGTTCTGAAACTGAGTCCACGGTTCGCAGTGACTTTCGGACACAGTTCCAGACTAGTTCGGAACTCAGTTCTGGCGTTCCAGATTTTTTCTCGAACTCGTTTTCAGAACTCCGGACACCTACAAAGGAGCTCTCTGGTGAGGGTTTCAAGAAACTTTAATAAGAGGCGGCTACGTGGCTTATCAGGAATTTTTTTAATGCAGTACGTCTAATTACTTAATAATGATTACTTATGAATCGACCATGTAGCCCAGTCAATTTATACATTGCAAACGCAGAGGTATTAACGAATTTTCATGTTATTAGGATCCTTAATGATTGGTAGTTTTCCCCAAATGTGCAACATTAAAACCATTCGTTACTGACGAAGTGCCCTGAAAACCATTAAATTGTTGCACTTGTGAAACAAAACGTAGTCACTTCCTTCCTTATTATAAATTTCGGTAAGGAGCCAGTTTTTTTCCCCAGTATTTCATTCATACCTGGAACTGGATTTTGCTTTATTCCTTTTTTAAACCCTCTGGAATAGAACAAGAAAAAAATACGCCAATTCAATATTTGATGGTTTTCGTTTCAAGGTATTTTCACTAACAACCAAATAACAATGCTTTGCTGGTAGAACCTTATTCGTTTCGAAATGGACTTGACAATGAAGCTGTCTTCGTTGCAAGCGTGTGATCTATTATTTAAAAAAAAAAATAAACCGCTGTGTAATAATTTGCAGCGTTTTATCGCGGTGAAGGAGAAGGTTAGGCGGTAACAGATTCGGTACAGCAGTTCCGATTCATGTAAGCATTCGCAGTGTAGAAAATCCGAGAACACGGTTCGAAATTCTGGGCGGCCATTTTTCGGAACTCCTCCAGTTCCGAACAAGTTCTAGAACTGCACTACGAACAAACCCTTGGAGCCATGAGAAATTTGATGTTTGTGTAGTGCACGAATTTCAAGCTGCAGTAGGAGGAAAATCATGTCACTTTTGAGGGTAGAAATTCCTGAAAAATTATCGTACGCGCAGGAATCTGCTTGATGATGGGTGATAATTAGTTCTATGTTCTCCAGCAGCATGCGCCAAAGGGATGCAAAGTTTCCGTGGGAGACCTATACCCCACTGGCTCCTACATTTACCTTATAACCTGCTATTTCTTGTTTCAGGTATCGTCGTGAAGTGCCACGAATCCCGTTTGTTGGAAACCAATCGCAAACTTGCTAGAGAGAAGCTTGTAACAAAGTTAGATAATATGCTCAATGGTGAAAACAGTGTAGAAAACCAAATAAAAGCGATCAATGAAAAGAAAAGCTCGGCTGCTGAACGAAAAAAGAACAAACTTCGTGATTTAAAAGAAAGGTGGAAGGAGCGTGAAGGTCTGCTATAGCGATGAATTTCCATCGCTTTGGTGTAACTGTTTTGTAATGATTAGTAAAATTTCAGAGTGCAATGTTTTTCTCTATATCCCAACCTATTCATATCACCTACCATCTACTTGTTCTTACCTGTCTTACTCAAACCAACCTATAAAAAAATTGCGGGTTCAGAGATGTACCTGCAACCTTTGGAAAAAGAATGAGCTGGGCCCAATCGCTGTTACATCACCAAATTGGTACAAGGAAGTACATTAGGACCAATACTGATTAAATTTATGTCCTCTAACAAAGAACTTGATGTTTTAAAACATCAATGTGTGAAGTTTTCCAGTCAAGAGTAACGTTTAGCGAATTTTCGAAAAAAATGATGCTATTGCAATGGCCTCAAAATTTTAGAATCGACTTTTTCGAAAAAAATTTTCACTGAAATCCGTTTTGGAACATTCTGAAACGATCCCTGAAGTTTCGCCAAAAATCATATGTATATGTGTGTGTGTGTGTGTATATATATATATATGTGTGTGTGTGTCATTCCGCACAATAACTTGAGTAATTATTTGAATTTTTTTTTAGTTTTCGCCAAAATGTTCGTAACAACAAACAGAAGGTCAAGTTCGTTAGCCAGAAATTTTGGACAATCCAAAGTGGTCCAAATTTTAAAAAAGTCCAAAAAAACGAGTTTTTCCCGTTTTTTGTGGGTAATACCTTCACAATCATAATAAATGGTATATTCAGATTCAGCACAAAATTTCTGATATAATGCGTTTTTCAAAAATGAAAATTGTCCAAAAATTAAGAAAAGTATGGATATATTCATATATATAATGAAAACGCGTATATTTTTGTCGTACCCAGAAATAGAGTAGCCGTGTGGGTACTCTATGAGTTCGTAGAGACGAGTAGAACATGAATATGGACTCCTAAGATCTTCAAAGCATACCCAGTGCATACAGTATGTTGGTATGGTATACTGAAATTAGAAAATAATGAAAACGCGCGTATATTTGTTGTACCCAGAAATGGAGTAGCCGTGTGGGTACTCTATGAGTTCGTAGAGACGAGTAGAACATGAATATGGACTCCTAAGATCTTCAAAGCATACCCAGTGCATACAGTATGTTAGTATGGTATACTGAAAATAGAAAAAACCAACAATAGGATGTGGTGTTGACATGGAGTGGTCAATGCAGTGGTTAAGATCTTAACCATAGCTTCAACTGAAAGATTTCTTTGAAAATTCGCTCATTAATTCATGCTGCATGAATGGACTTTTTGAGGTGTAGGTGTTTAAACGTGACCGCATCCCACTTTACAGCCAAGTAGGGGAAAATTGCCAATCTTTGATGCTCAATTTATTTTGCTTAACCCTTAATTTCCCACGTTCAAGAAATTTGTTTTTCTATCGGATTTTCTTCAATTAAATTTAGATGAATTTTGACAAATCTATTGAATGTTTGGGCATAAGATACCTCAAAGGCTCTACTACAGTCTATTAGCTTGATGATTTTTCCAAGGGCCATCAGCAGGATCTGTCTACCAACCCAATTTTGTTGACGTAAAAGAAGAAAACTTGGTAAAATCCTTGGTGGGATGTTGGTGTGTTATTTCTCATAAAGTGCAGAACCAATGAATGAGGTGGAGAAGGTTCACTTCATAGAGGAATCTATGCTGCCTACTCTGTGGAAACCGAACTAATAGACTACAAGGTAAGGATAGAAAGTACCTCGAAGGGCCTCCTACAGTCTGTCAGCTCGAAAATTATTTGATTTTTTCTCCAAGTTATCAAATTTTTTTTTTCACAATCGATAGTTGAACATCAAGATAGCCATTGGCTATGAATTTTGGCTTAAAATTGTATCAACTGTTGCAGGTAAAAATCGGACTTCCGAAAAGATACCTCAGGATATTAAGGGTTAAACGGCTGAGCCAGTTTTTAAACTTGAGTAGGTAGATCATTTGACGCAAAATTTTATGCTGATGAACCTTGGTATGAGTGAAATTTTAAGTATGCTTGATTATCGAGTTACACGGGAAAATAAAGTACCAAAATTACGAGGTCAAACCTGATGGCATGCGAATACACCTTATTCATTTGGGTGGCACAGGATGGATCAAAACCATTTCCAGCTTGTGCTAATTTGTCTGGGATTGAGTCAAATGGTATTTTCTAAACTATTCTGGAAAATGATTCGTCAGCTTGTTTCACTCGGATGGTCTACGCAGGTGTAGGGGTAATTTATTCCGATGTTCAAGTTGCATGAGGACTCCACAGACTGAGACAAGATACGTAAAAATAAATACCGAAAAATAAATAAATACAGACCCGTATGTAAGAGACCGGGAGATTTTAATTAGCTCAGGATGTGAGGAAGGTGTCTGTAGAAGTTGACAGGACAGCTATTAGTCCCTACAAAGTAATAATTATCTAATATAATAAAACGCCAACCGTACGTACGTACGTACGTACGTATGCACGGAGGGGTCTTGGGAGGTGGGACGAGTCGGATGGGCGGGAGGGGGGGGGGGGGAATCGGAGGCGGGAGGAGCCGGAGGGAGTGGGATGCGGGGAGAGTCGGAAGAAGCGTTTTGCCTACTTTTAGTAGGCTTTTCAGCTAGTAAGATGATAAAGCAGCAGTAATATTGGCGTGTTTTCATTGATGTGCTGATGAACTCAACAGTTATGTTGTGGATTGAAAACATCGAGGATACCACCTATAGAACTAAATCGACCGCGTTTTTCACCGACTCCAAAAAAAAAGTGGATTGGATGTAAAATCAGGAAGATTGGCGTCATTAACCTCAGTTATGTTATCTCAAGTGGTCCATCGAGCAAATTTAACACTTTGCTTTCTTCTTTGGCCCCACATCCTAGTCGAAAAATGTCTAAACATCAGATTTGGGACTCATGACAATACACGTGAAAATAAACATACCCCAACTGTTATCAATAGATAACAGCTGGACCGACTATCGATAGTTTAGGACCGCTACATCGATGTTTTAGACATAATTAGCGATTATTGATTAGTCCGTAAGTTCGTGATTATACTAAGATGAGATCGGTAAAGGCAGCGCTGAGGACTGGAAAAGCGTTGCGATCAGTAGTAGTTGTCCCCGGTACTCTGTGAGTGAAGGACAGCGGGGTTCCACAGAGTGGGAATTCGATTTCCTATTTCATAAAAATCGATTAGTTGAATCACATTTTGCTAATAAGATGGAATCGATACTTTTATTCCGTTTGTTTCCAAAAATATGGATTTAAAACATCGGAAATTTAATTTATTTATTGTGAACGTTTTTTCCCTCTTCAAACGCTTTCCAACATAAGAGGGATAATTTTTTGAATCGATTCTAAAGCTTCAAAGAATCGATTCTCAAAAAATCGTTAGATGAGTTTATGATACACTGCCTAGTTTTTGATTCGTTCATTTATTATGATCCAGTTTGATTGTTGAAAAAGAAAAATTGCTAAAATCCTATTTTAGTTTACTAGTATGGATTTTTTACCTATTTACTAGTACGGTTTTTTTGAGAATCGATTCATCAGAGCCAATTCAGGTTTGAAAGAAAAAATCGATACCCTTTTTTAAACGGATATTCCTCTCTCTCACAGTGTTGAGGGAGTGGGAAGGCCTTGACTGAGAGGCAGCGGGAGGGGTGCACGCACGCGCCTCTGCCGGCAGTCGATGATACTACTCGGTTCTCCCGGGAAGGGTCGACCAACAGATCGCACTAGCTACCACCTGCCCCTCCTCTGATCGCATTGGCGGGCACCCCTTCCATTTCAAGGTCGACCACCACGTGTTGCCACATAGTGCGGATCGAGATGTTTGGCAACGTAGCCCGCACCCCCCATTCGCAGGGGCCCTCTCCCACCACCATCATGAAGCCCTCGTCCTCAGTTTGTGTGGTGTTCTCTTTGACGCAGCATGTGCCTCCTCTTCTCACATCAAAATATTGTGTTTCCACCAGCTGCACTTCCCTCATCATCCAGTTCAGGATATCTCATCAACCATCCACTGGTATGTTATCTCCTATTTACAAATAATAGCTTGCAGATTAACCACATGTACATTAGGTTTATTCAACTCATCACTGACCTGTTTCACCATTGTATCAGCCATTAACTAAAAATTTTCCTATTGAATCCAAATTGATTTATGATGAGAGGGATGACTAACACCCAACTCAAGAATCCACCTAACCTGGAAATTGCTCTCAATCAACTTGTTTAGGTTATAGTATTTTCTATAATATAGAAAATACTATAACCTAAACAATGAATATTATTCACCATTGATGAAACTATCAGTGTTTCCTACGGGTTATCAACCTAGGCATAGATATCAGTGACTAAAAGAAGGATCTATCCGCCATCTTGTTGCACCGAAGGTATAACTTTCCTTCTATTCACTTTTTAGAAATTAATAGCGTACATTATCACTTCTTTTTTCTTATTTCTTGAATAATCACGTTTTTTCATAATAATGGTATAGGAACATTATCATTTGTTTTTTCTTGTAGGTACCTGCACCTACTTATCTTGTAGGTGTAGGAACCTGTTTCATCTTGAAGTAGGACAACATGGCGGACCAATTGCTTATCCAACAATAATTATGGCTTAGCAATTATTTTCCCTTCTATAAATTAATATTTATCATTACTATAATATATTTAATAAATGTAATTAATATATTTTAAATACTATAAATTAATAACATTTTTCCCAGGGTAACATACCTTTTCTCAGAGTATTGCTTTCTCGTAACCTTCAATCTCACATTTTTAAGAGCAGGTGGGTAGTTTTTAGGACGTTTCTTAGATAGACTTGGGTGTCCTTATGTGATTAATCTGGGGTGAAGGAGGACAACGCTCAACAGCAAAAATAGTAACCGTTTTAGTCCATTCTGAATCTAATTTTGAGAGACAAACCCATAGGTGTATGTCTGTGTGTATGTGAGAAAATTTTGTACGCCCTCTCCAAGCCTTATTCTCCAACAAGTTTGTGTTGGTTTTTTGTTCAATGTAGACATTCATATAGTTCTACACTAAGTTGATGGAATTAACCTTCAAAGGGGGAGGGGGGATTAATAAAATGTGTCTTTTCAAGCATAATCCGTCTGAAATCAAGAATACTCTGGCCAGGCCTCAAATTCACAGCGAGTTGCATAGTTTTTTTGTTTGACGTATAAATCTATCTAGCAGACCACTTTGTCACAAGAATTTTGGAATTAGAGGTCAACCTTCAATCCAGAGGGTCGTGACAGGTTGGGTGATAAAGGATTTTCTTCTGACCGTGAATTATTGTTTTTTTCCCAGTTTTGGTACCTTAAAACTGTGGCACTAATGTTAATTATCACAATATGGCAGGATTAAGGAGGTTTTCAACACTTTTCAAACTCAAAACTACTTGAAACAAAATAATACAAAAACTTTTCAGCAGGCAAAACTCTCACTCAAATAAATAATCAGAAGATTGTCAGTTGTCTACCTAATACTCTGAGTAGTCATCTGATTTTTTCAATGTGCCTCTTTGTACCAGCATTTTATCTTTTGCAAAACAATGTATATTGATATAATATTCTACGTAATAATAAATGCATATAAATATATATAATGAATTACTTGATGTTGTAAAAAAAATAACCTATGGCTTAATTGATCTTGAAGACCCACGTCTCCTGATATAGTGAAGTGATTAGATCATGATAAACATCATTATGATTGCTTCAAATTAGATTGATTACAGGGGGATGGGGGCAAGAGCCAGAACACTATCCATGATCTTTCAGTTTACAACATCCCAGTGTCACACCTTGTGTGACGTAGAGAAGAATCTGACAAATTCTCCCTGCCTTTCCCGTTAATTTTCTATAAGTTTCAATTTATTCCATGATCAAAGACAATAATATTTTTATTATAGAAATAATTCTTGATGATGCCAATGTGAAAAGTAAATGTTTGAGCACTGTAAAGAGAGATTAACACGTTCAGACCGGCTGCTTCCACCCTGGATCCATGCGAAACCTTCGCCTGGTACGGCTGCTTCCACGGTAGATCCATGAACATTTTTCGAAACGCTCTGGATAGTTCATTTTTCCCCCAACAGGGCTCTTTTTGGTCTCAATCGCTTCGGAATGAACCCACCTTAACGTCCCAACCTTTCGGTTTCGGATATCAGTGCATGTTATCACGCAAAAATGCCGTCTTCTCATCAGTGCGACTGTTTTGCTGAGAAGTTCCAAAATTTTCCTAGGTCCTGGGGACAATCTGGGTTTTGAGCCCCGGTCTGAAGGTGTTAACTCTCAAACACCTGTTCATATGATCATGGCAGACAAGAACGAGTAGTTTCTCCACATTCCAGCGTCTGTTATGCGGTGCTTTGGTTTTAGAACATCCCTGCCCATAATTTCATTGCCAGGACTCACCTCCGATGCATTATTTTATGCGTGATTAATGTTTAAAAAGTGCCAGAAAAGAAACATGGATCCAAATCACCGGTATGTCGAACAGTGTCTTTATTCATGCTTCGAGAATGAAATATTGCGCGGTTTCCTACTTTCAAATCATTTGGCAACAAATTACTTCAGAAATAGGTTCGTTAGCAACTGTGCTGTGGGTCTAGGGGGCAATGAAGATGCTATGCATTCACCCTACTTATTTCATACTGAAAATTCTCCCCCTCAGATGTCTTTGTAATTACGCTCTGCGTCCATGATGTCTTTCATTTGTTCGCATTTGTTCGCAATGGAAGATAGAATACTTCCATTTTAGGTCTTTGAGGGTGGGTGGTGGGAGGGGGGTTGGAAGTTACAAAAGGTACAAAGTTTCGATTTTGTAAAAACTTTTTTTCTTCAGGAACAGAATAAGAATATGGTTAAGTGGTGATCTTGTTCACCCTGTTCATAAGAAGAAACTAATTGAGTCTGATTGTTCCTCAAAATACAGTGAGATGTCACCAGTGGAAGCATACAGGGATTTTCTCCATGAACAGCTACTGTACTCTCATTGAAGAGACATTCAAGTATGCTCGGTCAAATCAAGGTGTTACTGGGAGACAAAACTAGATGTAAGGAACTGTCAGGAACGGGATGAGGTACCTACCTACCTACCTATTTATGGTGAAATGAAAGAACAATAATATTGTCACAGTCACGTCTATTGCTAAAGGAAATGGGGTAGTTGCATGATATCTTTTTTTGTATTTTTTCTGTGTAGAGAATCTCTATTGAAGTACGTATCTGCAAATAAAACTCCCAGACACGCTTCCTAAAAATTTAGAGTTTTTGTCAAGGAACAGGATTTTTGGATTCAGGCGGGAAAACCTACACAGGGCTTGGACGCTGCGGGGTGGGGGTTACATCACATGTGTGAAGGGGGCCACAAGACCGCTATACCACTGTTACCCTGACGCAAGGATATCAAGCTTTCTGTTTGTTTACGTTCGTCTGTCATGCTCTCATACTGAATTTTGCTAGCAGTGCAATCGAAACATGTTGCATCCAAGATTTTGTTTCCTTCTGGCATTCCCTCCACTGTAACTGTAACCTTATATGGTTGTAAGGAAACGCAGTGTTCTGGTGTTACTCGAGCCACAACCTCGCAAAGTTGCTAGATTTTTTTAAAGTTGGACATAACCAACATCCTTTTATTTAACAATTTACAAACACTCATTGGTACTACGTTGTACAGGATAATGACACTACGATTAAACTTCCAATAAATGAGCTACTGCAACCATTTCGATGAAGAAGTGCTACACTCAAGAACACAACTGACCTTTTACTTTCTATAAAAGTGTCAACTTACCTCACATTCTTGGCTCCTCTTATTTCGGCGCTGACGAACTTGTTATTGACGTAAAAATCGTGCAACATGCCAATATCGATATACGGAATATTTTCCAGGGAAGCCACCTCGAAACTCTAGTCAATGGCTCTTCTTATTGGCATGTTGATATTTTATGTCAATACTTTTTCACATAAACAAAAAAAAGTTACGGTTGGTTTTCTGATAATTTCTACTCACAACCATGTCGTTCCTACCGAATTTTATCTTCGTCATTCGCGTTCGTAGACAAATTGTTCACCATTCGTTGGAAAGCCCTAAGTGTTTGCATAAATGATATACTGCCAAAACTGCTGTACTTATGGAAGAAACTGAGATCTACCCCTGAGTTAAAAGAACTGTCAACAACATTCGAAAGCACATTATTGGGTAGGTAGTGGGAAAAATGAAGACATGTGTTCCAGACTCGTATGCAAGCGTTTATTAAAAGCTTCTTGAAACTTTACAGAGAACAGTAGATATTTATTTTACACGTAACAATAGGTATTGTATCTATCAAAGAGAAAGGGAATTTTTCTTGGGGGGTCCATTAATACCTAGTCTTCCAACAATGAAACGGCCGCACCATCCTCCAATTCGAGTGGCCGCACTCTTCTTCGGGCACCTCGTATCCGAAGGGACACCGCTCTAATTATGGTGAATTGGATTTTGGTTTTTATCCACCCAACCACTTTTGAAAACGGCTTTTTCCACTTCATCTCCAGTATGTGGGATGCTCGTCTCATGAATGCCAAGAACTCCTTCTCCATGGCCCCATCGCACGAGCAAACCAGTGGTGTGAATGACCCGCGGCAGTCTTCGGCGGCTTGGTCGTACTTCGAGTGCTTCGCATGGGAAGCTATTCGAGCGGTCGTTTCCCAGTCTTGGGAGAGGTAGGAGGCAGCGTCGGCATTCACTATGCGGTTATCAAAAAAACGCTGGTCTCCCACTCTCCTAGACCCCATTAACCATAATGTCTCCTATCAGGGCTGGTTGGCTACCGTTTGCCTCTCGCATGATTGGTTCGGTCACTGCCCCTCCCCATGCAAGATTGGCAATTCCTGCAACTGCATCCCTCAAATCATTGTGCTTTTTTCACCATTCCACCCTTTTTGCAATTGAGTGCGTGGGAGACGTCAAACGCTGCTCCACAGCCGTCGCAGGACGTAGGGAGGTCTTGAGGGATATGGGCATATCGTAGGGCGATTGCATCCCTGAACTGAGTGGCTGACAAATCAAAGCCATCAGAAGCTGTCGGCAGAACCGATAGCCATTGTGAAGATGTTACCACACGTCGGAGAACTCTCTGCTGATTTGGCTGCAGTTCTTGAATGAGATCAGTACTCCTTTGGCTATGACGTTTTTCTCGCTCTGTCCTCTTTTCTCTTCCAAACCAATCAACTAATAAATTATGGTAAATACCGGTATAAACTCAGACCACAACTTGGACCGCACTCAATTTGGACTGCACTACCAGAATGTACACTGATGTACATAATAATGTACACTGATAACGTGATAACATGACCGTAAAAGTAACGCGTGGTTTTATCGCCAACGCAACAACAAGAAAAACGACCAAAATTATGCTTCAAAACTTTCAATTCAAACACGTAAAGCCTGAAAAATATATTTCAACGTTTTTTTAATCATCACCATTATTTTTCAACTATATTTCCATGTTTCTGACTCGAATTGTCCTCAATTGAGGTGATCTCAACGCACTCTATCGTGAGATTCTCGTTTAGGGATGACATAAGAGGAGTGTCCCGCCAACACATGTGAGGACGGTATTTCTTTATTGAAATACGGCTAAACTAAGTGGAATTTCAAACTGAAAACTGGTACAGAAACGTTTTTAAGTGTGCTAAATTCGAATCTGAAGTTAAAAACACGAAATTCCGACCAATGCAACTACCCCATTGCCCACTTACTTCCGTCTGGAAAGAAAGACGTAAAGGTACTTCAACCATGTCCCATCAGTAGGTTCTAGAAACAAGCAGAAGGGAGGCTCTTTGGACTGCGTGTTCATATGGACACGTCTCTTTACAACAGCCAGAAGCTTCAGGGATTTTAAAATTATTTTTCTAGGCTCATGTAGAAGCTAAATGGTCAGGAAATCATGAGGATTTCAAAATCCGCGGACGAACAAAATTCTCGGCACTGCAGGGTTAAGTTCAATTTTTTCGACATTTCAATTAAGTTTTGGTTTTTATTCTCTTGACTAAGAGGCTGTGTGAGGATAAAGAGGCTGAAGCTGTGTTTCAAATCAATGAAAATTTTGGTCTTGTACTAATTTGTTTGTCCATACCAAAGCCTAAGGTACCCACTACTAGTAAATTAAAGAAAACAACCATTTCAGGTTGGATTTTCGTCAGACTGCCATTCCTGGCGTTGTGGATGTCATCAGCTGTCTTCCCAAGGGAAGATCAGAATTTGTTCTGATGATTTCGCTCATGGCTTCCCATTCGTCCCTCACCTCCCTAGGTTGGGACAAGGGGGAACTGCGACCGACTTGCCTGAAAATATGCTCCCAAGGCGAGCCTCGAACTCGCGGCCCCACAACCAGTCCGAGTCTTGTTTCAGAGACACATGGCCGTAGCTCGCTCAGCCCTGCTGACCCCCTACCCACTACTACTATTATACTATTATCCCTCCTAACGGTTAACCCTTTCCCCCCGAAGGACGCCTAAAGGCATCTGAGGAGCAACGTTTTAAGATCCCTATGATCGCCTTTAGGCCTCTGCTTCCTGTTGTTTCCAGGTCCCTACAGACGCCTTTTAACGTATTGTAGTTTTTCGACCTTCTGATGCGATCTGTGTGCTTATTTCTGAACTAACCACTTCCATTGTGTTACCATTATTTATTTATTTATTTATTTATTTATTTGAAACAATAACGGCATTAACTGCCAATTGCAATATTTACAATAATTAATTTCACACTAAATATATTATGGAATATGTAAGGTGGGATGTAGTATGCATTTTTGTATGTTTTTGGTGGGTTGTAGTGTGCATTGAAAAGCTAGGTCAGTCCATTAGTCTTGGAAGCTGTAGAAGTGATGCTTACTGCGTGCGGGGATGAAGGAGAGCCCTGAGGCGGAAGAGCGAGTCGGCATAGAAGTCGAACTCCTCATCCTCCATGAGAGCGTTGGCTTCCCTTGGCAGCCGGAGCAGCGGCCGATGGTAAAGGTAGTTACGACTAGCGAAGGGAACATGGAACAGCTGATGCGATCGGGTGGGGTATGTTGGCACTGAGAGCTGAACAACAGAGAGAAGTTCAGGACAGTCGATTTCCCCTCTCACCAATCGGAAGAAGAATACCATGTCCGCCCTTCTTCTCCTGGCCTCCAGAGGTTCGAGGGCATTGTTTCTCATCATCTGGGCATAATTTATTTCCTCTCGTGGAACACCAGTTCTGTAAGCAAGAAAGCGAAGGAAGCGACGCTGGATCCCCTCCAATCGGTCCCTATGGATGGCATAGTAGGGTGACCACAAGATGCTGCAGTAATCCAAAACAGGTAGCACGAGCGATTTATATAGAAAAACTATGGCCGCCGGGGACGTGAAATCTCGCGAGCTCCTCTTCAAAAACCCCAAGAGACGTAGAGCGCGGCTACAAACCCCATCCATGTGAGCCGAGAACTCGAGTCTAGGATCGAGAAGGATTCCGAGATCTCGTGTGATCGAGTTACGGGCCAGCTCTGTTCCAGCGATTGTGTATTCATGCTCATATTTGCATCTTGATCTACTGAATGACATAACTGAGCACTTAGTTGGATTAAGTGCCAGGCCGTTGGAAGTGCTCCATGCGAGAAGGGAATTCAGAGCAGATTGTAGTCGGAGGCAGTCTGCGGGTGATTCGATTGGTGTGAAGATCTTGAGATCGTCTGCAAAGATCAGGAACTCAATTCCCTTAAGAGCCACTGCAACACCATTGATGGTCAACAGGAAAAGAATGGGACCAATATTTGACCCTTGTGGCACGCCAGACGATGCAGGGAAGGGAGAAGACACCACATCTCTCAGTTTCACACGATGGAGCCTGCCAACAAGATAGCTCCTGATCCATTGAAGGAATGAGCCGAAGACGCCCAAAGATTCGAGGAGTGCCAGGATGTGTGCATGCGATATCCTATCGAACGCCTTGGCAAAGTCTGTGGAAATCATGTCCACTTGTAGACCCCTATCAAAGTTGGTGTGTATAGTCTCGGCCAATGAGATCAGATTGGTCGCTGTTGACCTCCCCTTCAAAAACCCATGCTGGTTGTGCACAAGAAAACTGGAGAATAGTGGTGTAACTCTCCTGACAATGAGTTTTTCCAAGACTTTGGGGACGGCTGAGATAGAGCACACTCCGCGATAGTTGTCTATTTGTGAATGATCGCCTTTTTTTGTGATAGGTGTGATGAATGAGTGCTTCCATTCGTCTGGGAAGAGCCCTTCTGTAAGTGATGCATTATAAAGCGCAGTCAATGGCTTGCACAGTGCGTCGGCACATTCTTTCAAAACCACAGCAGGCACACCATCGGGACCCATTCCCTTCTGGGGGTTCAACGACTGGAGCTCAGCAAGCACCTTGTCCGCCGTGAAACTCAAGGAACCCAAAGAGACCACGTCCAGGGGTGGATATCTAGGAGTAAACCCAGCAGGGGGCTCAAAGACAGAGGAGAAGAATCCGGCAAATAAGTCTGCGATCTCCTGGGGAGTGCTGGCCACTGCACCTCCCAAAGTCATACATCCTGGCAAGTCGTTGTGACCGTCCCGATAGTTTATGAAGTTCCAGAATGCTTTGATGTCTGACCCAATCGCACTCTGCACAACCTCCATGTATTCCGCGTAATCCCGACGTGAAAAAATGCGGCATTTTTTACGAAGCTCAGAAAATTCGGTGTAGTCCTCCCTTGATCCAGTTTGTTTCCAGCGTGCATGTGCGAACCGCTTGAGTCGCACTAGTCCAGCCGTCTCTCTTGAAAACCAACGCGGAAAGTTGTTGAAGAAAGGTTTAGTTTTGGGAACGAATAAATTTATTGCATTTTTTAAGGTAGCATAAAAATAGGTAAGAGCTCGCTCCAGGGGTAATGTGGAACATGGAGTCCAGTCACAATTCGTGAGGTAATGGTGCATCCCCGCGTAATCACTTTTCCTGAAATTGAACACAAATTGTTTAGGAGTGTGTACGGTATTCTGAAGGTCACGGTAAAGCAAAAATTCGAACGGAGGATGTGCAATGTCGAGTCCAAGGAGTGGGTCACATGGCCGCACAGCAACATCCTCGACATTAGTCAAGAATAGATCAATGACATTACCCGCTGCGTTTGTTGATGAGTTCAGTTGACATAGATTGTGAAATCGAACAGTATCGCGGATGAGCTGACATCTGGGACTGAAACCTGTAAAAGGAGGATCACAATTCCAGGCTGCCCAATCAACTCCAGGCACATTGTAATCTCCTGCCATCACAATATCAAACTCTGGGTAAGCGTTGGAGACAGCATCTAACTCATTCAGGTGAGATTCGAGTGTAGAGAGAGGTTGATAGCTAGGAAGATAAATGCTGGCTAAGATTAATTTTAATTCTGGTAGTGTAATAAAGAGTTGCTCGGCTGAGTCCTCGGACATCCATTTGACTGATTTAATAGTTTTTGCCACCGCAACGAGTACCCCACCGCCTAAGGCTTTTGACGGGTTATTAGCTGGTGAACGATCAGCCCTGTACACAATGTAGTTATTCAATCCAAGTTCGGATGTGTTCACGTTTCCGGAAAGCCAGGTTTCAGTAAATATAATTATGTCGCTAGATATATGTGGTGCTTGGTGACGAATAGAAGAAAGTTTGGTGTTCATACCCCGCACATTTTGATAAAACCCGGTCAGGGCCGCTCTTGTGGCTGTTTGGGATTGCCGTTTTTTGACTGTTGAGATGGAAGGTGGTTCGATGACAAAGTGACGATTCTAGGGACACCAGAGACAAAAGTCGAATTGTTCTCCCCTGCTTCCATTCTACTCTTGAGGGTATTTCGCAATTTGCTGAGGTACGCCTGTTGTGTCGGAGTCTTATCAGACGAAATCGAAAGTAAGCGAGGATGAGTAGCGCGGTTTGTTGCCAAAACTTTGGTCGCAGTGGAAGGGGAATCGAAAATTACCTTGAGAGGACGAACCTTGTCTTGATTGACCCTTCCAATCCTAAAAAATCTATCCACCAATCCGGAGAACTCAGGTTTAAGCTTACTCAAAGCCTCCTCAATTGCCCGAAGATCGTCCCCCGCTGCCCCCACCGCGTCCGCCGTCGCTGATTCTGGAATATCGAAGAGGATTACGTTCGAAGCACGCCTCCGCCTCTCCTCGATCTCCGCCATCGAGTCCTCGACATTCAACGGACACTCTCGTGATCCACTTGGGTCAGACCCAGCCGATTCCAGAGCATTCAATCGCTCGTTAACAGCTGCATATTTGGTATCAAAATCATTCTTGATTTTGTCCACCCTGGTGGTAAGGGACTGCAATCCGGCGACACAGGCATCCACCTTAGAGCCAAGACTGGTTATCAGCCCTTTGAGCTCGTCCTTATTTGATTGTGCTTGATCCCTGATTTCCGCGCTGAACTGAGTGAGCAGACATTTCAAACTGGCGGTTGAGGGATCATTCGAAGCAGGGTTGCCGATTAATTGATCATTGCTGTCAGATATATTATCATTAGTGCCAGATATAGAGGAGTTGTTAAGACAGGAATTACATTTCCAGCTCGATTTGGCGGAAGGTATTAACCTTCTATAATTTCTTTCGTACATTCCAGCACAACCGAAATGGAATTTGCGCCCGCATATTACGCAAGAAAGTTCATCCTCGGCTAGCAAGGGATTCTCGCACTTACTGCATCCCATGACGGAATAACACTGATTATTCTTGGGAACAGTATACCTTTCATTTTCACCCTCTTCCAACAGAATTCTGGACAGTAGTGATATTGTGGGGGGGGGGGGGGGGGGGGGCGAGGAAAATGCGACAGAGTGGACTCTCTGCTTCTTAACTATTCATTCTCAGTAAGCATCTTTTACGCACCATTCAATGAGGGATTAAAAAAAATGTCACACGTGTCTAGAGTGTGTTTAGTCCAGTCAATGAACCCCCCATGGGGGAATGGATGAATGGGGGTGGGGGTTTCTAACTCATTTTTGCCTTCTGTTGCCATCAAGCCTTCAACTGGGAGGAAAAGAACAATGTTATAACAAAAAAAGTCTGCCAAGTGGGTGTGGTACATAGCTTCCTCGTATCCATAACCCGATTATATAGATGAGTAGTTAATCTCAAAACATCAAAACAAGTTAATCTGTAACATCCCTGCAAATTTCATTGAAATCGGATGGAAAATGTAGAAATTATGGCCGTTACAAGGAAATTCACGTTTGCGCATGCGCAGTAGCTACTATCAGTCCGAAGGTGGGTATTTTCATAGGGGACCATTTAAATACTAATCAGTAACATCTCTGAAAATTTCATTGAAATCGGATGGAAAATATGGAAGTTATGGCCGTTACAAGGAAATTCACGTTTGCGCATGCGCAGTGGCTACTATCAGTCCAGGGATGATGATTTTCATAGGGGACTGTCTACACACCAACCCGCACAATCCCTGAAAATTTCATTGAAATCGGACAATAACTTCGTATAGTTATGCGCGCTACAAGGAATTCATGACAGACGGACAGACAGATAGACACAGACACGGAACCAAAATTGTTCAGAAAGGTCACTCGCAAAACGCGAGTGAAAATTTTGATTTTGGAGAACTTTTTTTTTGTCCTTGAAAAGTGAAAAGAAAGCTTCCGCTACCTTGGTAGACTCGGAAGCAATAAGTTATTCCAGTTGTTTTCTCCAAGTTACCTATCTTGTTGGTTATTAACAACAATTAGATCTTTAATTGAAAGATTATGTGACACTCTTACAGGAATTTTATAGCCCCTTAGATCAGATTGGAAGGGTCTTTACTTTCATGAAATGTCGCTATACATTTTTCAAGCTTCTCGTATTTATCGATCCAGTATTGAACGAAAATCATCTCATTTTGAATTACTAATATCAAGTAGAGAACCTTCTGCTAGAGCTATTTAAGCCAACATACCTATCCCATACTTAGACAACATACCTATCCCATACTTAGCCAAATTACCTATCCCACACTTAGCCAACACACCTATCCCATACTTAGCCAACTTAACTTAGCCAACATACGTATCTCATACTTAGTCAACATACCTATCCCATACTAAGACAACATAGTTATCTCATACTTAGCCAACATAGGTATCTCATACTTAGCCAACATAGGTATCTCATATTTAGTCAACATACATATCTCATACTTAGCCAACATAAGTATCTCATACTTAGCAAACTTAACTTAGCCAACATACCTATCCCATACTTAGCCAACATACGTATCTCATTCATAGCCAACACACCTATCCCACACTTAGCCAACACACCTTAGCCAACATACTTATCCCATACTTAGCCAACATACCTATCTCATACTTAGCCAACTCAACTTAGCCAACATATGTATCTCATACTTAGCAAACACACTTATCCCATACTTAGCCCACATAGGTATCTCATACTTAGCAAACTTAACTTAGCCAACATACCTATCCCATACTTAGCTAACTTATGTATCTCATACTTAGCCAACTTAACTTAGCCAACACACCAATCCCATACTTAGACAACGCACCTATCCCATACTTAGACAACATACCTATTCCATACTTAGCCAACTTAACTTAGCCAACACACCTATCCCATGCTTAGCCAACACACCTATCCCATACTTAGACAACACACTTATCCCATACTTGGACAACACACCTATCCCATACTTAGCCAACATACTTATCCCATACTTAGTCAATATACTTATCTCATACTTAGCCAACTTAACTTAGCCAACACACCTATCCCATACATAGCTAACACACCTATCCCATACTTAGCCAACATACCTATCCCATACTTAGCCAACATACCTATCTCATACTTATCCAACTTAACTTGGCCAACATACTTATCCCATACTTAGCCAACATAGCTATCTCATACTTAGCCAACACACCTATCCCATACTTAGCCAACTTAACTTAGCCAACATACCTATCTCATACTTAGCCAACATACCTATCCCATACTTGGCCAACATACCTATCCCATCGGGCAAACTTATTCATTCTATCATTGACTCCAATAAAAACTGTTGGCTTAACCCTATTTACAAACGCTTTCAAGATTTCTAATGATTTTAATTTTAATATTCTATGTAAGTCGATGAATGCTGCATTCTAATTGTGAGTTCGATCTTGTTGGCAGGAAACCTATGCTTGGTGAACATAATTGAGGAATCTACTCTTCAAATTGCAATGTGTTTGGTAAGTGCAGTAGTCTTACCTTGAATATTGTGATTTTTTATGGCTTAGTTGAGCTATATTCCAGTAAAGTTGTGCAGCAAATAATACGTTTTAATAATTTTACGTGGAAGTGTTTCTAGGGTACTTTTTACTCAGTAATCTTGAAATTACAATTTACCAAGTTTCTCTCTACTTCTGTTACCAGAGCTGATACTGATAGAGGAGATGGATAATTGAGCAGATACATTTGGATGAGCTTCATCAGGAAGATGGACATTGAGAAATCACTGGGTGATGATGTCAACCATTTTGTCTTCGATTGCGGAGAAGATGACTTAGATCAGTGTCAGAAACAATTCTACTCCACCAAGGAGAATGACATCGTTGAACTTGTAGAAACCATCAAAAGTTGCCAAGCATCAATTGTTGTTAGAGATCAAACTAGATCAAATGCATCGCTTGATTCAGCAGTGCAACAACTCAATAAGTCAGCAGTGTCTACGGTTAAGTCTACTGAAGCTCCCTCTCAGCCCCCCTCAGTTGTGGTTCAAACTTCAAGTGGGGGGAGTGGTCAGGGTTACATGATACTTGATCCCAATACACTGAGAATTGTTAGTAGCGGAAATAATGTCAAAGTGTATACTGTCACACCTACCACTGCTGTTGCCAGTAATTCTCAGAGTGAAGTAACACCCTCATCTAATTCTTCACCTCGGCCGCTGTCTTCAACTTCCCAGGTTCTTAATAACCTCCCTCAGCAATCAACTCCAAGGTTCAGACCCCAAATCAGGGCACTTACGCCGAGTGCGGTAAATACAAAAATTATTCAAACCAGCACTGCGAGGATGACAACCACACAGATGAGTGTTTCACCAGGAACTAGTATTCAGATTAATAATGCCTCTACTTCTCTTGCCAAGACCTCAACAACTATTCCCATTCAAATAAGGGTTATTTCACCTCCTAAACCACCTACTGCTCGGTTTAAGGTTATCTCTAAACCAGGCCAGTTAAAAACGACTGTATCTCAACCAACAGCCTCTAGTTTTGTTCCATTGCTACCTAATAATGCTGCTTCCCCTTTTGTTCCTACGACTTCACTAGCAGCAAACGTTTCTACTTACGGTCCAGAGGGGACTCAAGTGTCCAGTAATTTTGCATACGTCCCGTTGGTGTCTAAGACATCAAATAATAAAGCATATGCTCGTATAGTTCTATCTCAACCTTCAAATAATCCCGCTAATGCCCCTCAGCTGGCACAAGGAACAAGTGTCACCTCTACAGTACCCCAAGGATCAAGAGTCACATTATATGCTCCCGATGAATCTCAAACTATAAGCACTGTAAAACTTACTACAGAAGTATCTCAAAATGGAGCAACCCAAATATTTCAGCATGTTTCGAGTATAAATCCTCCACCCATGACGACGATACCAGTAAAAAATGATACCAATCCAAATTCCACTTTGAACCCATCACAAGGCAGTCTTCCTCTCCTGCCTTTAACGAGAGTGTCTCCACCACCTCTGCTAATCAATTCAAAATCAATTCAAACTGGACCTATCCCTTCAAGCATTGTCGAACCACCAACAGAAAAAACTCCAGAAGTACTTGGAGGAGTCAAATCAAAGCTTGTTACTGATGGAAAAACATCTACCAGCTCATCAGACTTGGTGGACTTGACAGCTGAGGACACCCAACCACAAGTTTCCAGTAAAATTCAATCAGAAAATGGAAATATTACATTACCTCAGACTAAAAATGCTAAAAAACACTTTATAAAAGAAAAAACATTTCCATCTCTTGTAGTCGCTGCTCGAGCATGTATGAAAGTCATTCCTAATTCAGTTGCATCCACTGAACGTCTAGCCTTGGACAATCAGTTGAGGAAAGTCCTGCAGATGTCTCCACAAATGTTTACAGAACACTTGCTGCAACAAAGGCTTTTGCGATCTGAACAACTTTGCAAAACCCATTTGCAGAATCTCAAACTTGGAATGTACTCCGACTCAGCTAGGTATCCTCATTCTGGAGGATACGTCTGGATCTCAGAGTGCTGCAACGCTGGCTTCTGTTCAGTATTCTCAGGATCAATATTTGACAAAAGTGTACAACCACCGACAACCATACTGAAATTGCTGTACCACTGGTCATGCAATACTACTGTCCATAATGTTTTACAATGGGTGAAAGTGGATAATTTTATAGTGAAAACATACTATACTTTTTTCAGAGCAGTTTGCACAGCTACAGTTCAAGAAAGAATGGGGTTGTTGGGAGGGGATCATAAAAACGTTCAGGTCGGTGTCATTAGTTTGGGTACATCAGTGGGACAAGGAAAAAAGGACGTTAAAGTTGACATATTGGCAGCTTTGGATACAGAAACTATACAGTTACAACTTAGAGCACTCGATAACTCGGAAATCTGCAACAATAGAGACTTTTATCAAATTAAATTGAAGAGGATACTCGAGACACTTCAATTATGGGTCCATCCAAATTCAACTATTATTACTGATTTCCCAGTGGACTTGTCTTTGTGCAGGCAGTATGGATTTGGCAATGTGGTGGTGAGTGGTGGGAAGAATTCATCCACCAATAATCTAGAAGTTGTTGGTTACTTGAAAAATTGGGTTCCCAAAATGTTCCAAAACACGCTGAATCTCCTATCGATACAAATCATTCAACAGTTTCTGGATGAACTCGTATGGCGAGAGCGTTGGGGCCCGATTCCATCCCGCGCATATGAGAACATGATCAGCCATATTTCAGATATCACGAAACTTCCTGGTCCAGACATAGTCACAAAACTCAAGAAAATAGCATCGTTTCCTACAAAAAACTGGAAGTTTTCGGTTTGGAAGGACACCACTGACTGGTCTTCAACAGCGAAGAGTTCCTCAGAGGGTGCATCCTCAACTCAAAAAATAACAGCTCCATTGCCAAATACCGTGCCAATTCCAATACCCGAAGATCCACCTACACTGGAAGAAGATATATCTAAATCCAAACTTAGGAGTACCCTATTAGAGTATAAAGAAGAACCACCCAACAGCGAATTGCCAAGAAGAAAACCTGGTCCACTAAACCCAAGATCAAACGGTGGGGTTGCATCAGTGTTTGACTCCAAGCTGAAACATAAGATTTCTGACGACACTTTTGATATTGACGATATCATACCTCTAGAATCGTATTATTATGGATACATCAAAGGAATACCGGGTCGACAGAAGAATTCTGGAGCGTTTTTAGCAGAATGTGCATTGTGTAAGAGGGATTTTCTCTCAAGTTCAGGGTTCACCAAACATTTGATTCACCATGCTTTAAACGATAAGGAGGCTTGGAGTAGAGGAATACCGGACCATTTGATGTCAGTTTGCCATGCATGCCTCCAGCCTGTGAATGATGTCGCAGCTCACTTAGTGAAAAAACATTCGAGACCTATTTCAACGATTCAAACAGCTTGTAAAATATGTAACGTGGACCACAAGACGGATGAAAGGCTGTTTAAGCACATGACTACTGTCCACTGTGAGCTCGATATGCCGTACAGTTGTGAAGAATGCCAACATAGAACCTCCATCTATGAAGAAGCAGCAGCACACTTCAAGAATTTTCATGACAAAGACTCTTGCTTGCAGTGTCCATTCTGTTTGAAAGTCATTCGATTTTGTACCTCTTCCGGAGTTGAGATTCCAAGTAATCAATATTATTTCATCCAACACATACAGAAACATAATATTTCAAAATTGAATAGAAAATGTGAAAAATGCATGTTATCCTTTACAAATATGAGTATCTTGAAGAGTCATCAAGAAAACTTTCATTGTAGCGGGAAAAATTTGTTTAGTGCGATTAGATATAACAATAATCCATCAAAATTCGTCAAGATGAAGAGACCAGTAAGTAAACCGCTGCCGCCTGTGACACTTCACGAGTCTAGTTTTCATACCCTTAAAGGAAAAGCTCTGGCGACCATCTTCAACGTGGACCCTGCTTTATCAAACTTCAACTGCGCTGAGTGTGACGGTCCAATCGTTCCGAACCATTTCTCGGTTAAAATGATCTGCACCAGGTGTCCCTTTCAGTCTCACTGCGCCAATGCAATCAAAGAACACTCTGCACGGACTCACTTGACCCTTGATTTACTAGTCTCCAAGCTGCCACAGATTATTGGAGGAACTCCTCTGCTGGGAAAAACTTTGTTCTGTTCCCAATGCTCGTTTTTCAGTACCAATGGTAACCGGATGGCATCTCATATCGCTCACTGTGAATCCACTGCAGTGGCAATATCAGAGAAGAGAAAACTTCAGAATTTGAATGGAAATGAACAGTTACCCAGTAAACATAGAAAGTATTATTAGTACAATTTAATGCTACATAAATTAAGACTGTGTAAATAATTATTATTCATTTAATAGGTAAAATTAAGTCGACTACTTATAATGTTCATAATACTCTGACTTTAGTGATGAAAATCGACGGTAGGTAGTACAGAGTTCGTTGTAAATTCGGTTTGGCTTAGATATGGCGGCATGGATGTGGCGCATTTGCATCGATAATGCGGCGCTGTATCGAGGTTACATCTCGCCATATCTAAGCCGAACCGAATCAAGAAGAAATTCTCCAGCAATTCGTAATCTGAACTGTTGAAATATAGGGTCTTTTTGCTAGTTGATGGTCTCAAGATAAATTCTGTGTTACCAACCAAAACCGAGCCAATTATGGAGCAAAGTTGCATTTGCCTGTGTACATAATTTATAAAAAGTTTTGCAACAAAGTTGTCTCGTTTTTTTCTTTATAACCCACACACTCACTTAGTAAGTCTGTGCCTTCATAGTGATTGTCTTTAATTTGACTCCAGTTAGTGAATAATGCATGTGTGGCTGAGGCTAAAGAACTTTTCAAGAATCTATAGAGGATCTCCAGAAAATACCACTAAGATATTACTCAACCAGTTATATTGACATTTTAAAAATCAAGGTATTACAGTGTGGGTTGATAAAGAGGTCGTCGAGGAAAGATCTGTATCATTCCATGAAGAGTCACAAACAGAATCTGACAGGTGGGCACTGAAATATAAAACAAAGGAGGATAGAGCTAAGTGATTGGCAGAATTATACATGAAATGAGGAAAGTCTTTTAAGTCAGTTTGCCCAGGACACTATTGGGCTAGAGAAAACGCGCTAGCCCCACTCCTGTTTGGCTACACTCACAAGTCATGCTGCCCAATTACCTTTACACTCGAGCCCTCAACTTTTTGAGACCTTCCCAGTGAGTGTTTATGACTAATTGTGATCTATGGCTAGAAACACGAGAGCAAACTCTACCTAGATTGTAGCTGAATCCGCAGATCAGGGTGATGAGAGCCCAAAGTGCTGAAGCCTAGTGGCTTATTGTGCTACTCCGCGGATTCTGTTCCCAGTCAAAGAGTTAGGGCCCTTTGGTAAGGGCCAGTAGTGGTTTGGCTAGATTTGTGCTGGGAAAAACCTCCATGGGTGTAGGTGACCCGAGGAGGTTAAACCTGCGAATTGATAGCATTTCTAGGCTTTTTCTTCAGCCTCTCCACACACCCTGCAGAGGGTTGTGTTCTGGCTTACCCCAATGCGGTTGAGATGGAATCGGAGTGGAGTGAAGCCTGTTACCAGGCCAACCACTTACCTGACTTCCTTGTGGCTTAGCCGCAGCAGCTCTTCAGTGGTGCTGGGGTTAGGTTTGGCCACTATGCGTTAACTTAAGGCCCAATCACACAGGACGCGTTATAACGCGGCGCTCAGGGAACGCGCGTTCTCCCCGACGTTTGGCGATATAGCTACGTCACACACATCGCGTTATATCGCGCGTCATTTCGGCCTAGAATCCAGCATTGTGATAGTGTACTCCATAGTGTTCTCCTCTTTCTGTATCTTCTGACTTTCACATAAAGCTATTGTAACTTCTAGTGATTCCGATGAGGAAGAAGCTCTTCTTTTATTAGTTTTATTAGACGGCATTGGGTGCACCCAATCAATAAAAAGAGACAAGATTTTGGGGAATACCACCGTTCATGTCGGGAGCTGCGATCACATGAGGATCGTTTTATGAACTATTTTCGCATGTCTAGACAAGATTTCGAGGACCTACATGACCTGTTACAGGAGAATATTCAGAAGATAACGAGGATAACGCCCTCAGCACGCGTTACTTTTGTAAATTTTTACAACCCGAACCCGTGACGGCGCGTTACTGGAAGTATCGCGGCGTATTAACGCCGCGTGTGTGGCAGGGATGATGCAATATTGCATCATACAACTGTAACGCGACGTTACTCGAACGCCTAACCTCTCGTTATAATGCGTCCTGTGTGATCGGGCCTTTAGAGCATGCACTCTAAGGTTTGACCATCTACTAGTGGTTTCATTGGTGACCCACCGGTTTATGGTCGCTGTAAAGGAAGATTTGGGAATACCGATGGCTGGCTCTGGACCAATGTACTGGGTTATTGAACCCCTTCTGGCCAGCGCATCTGCTTTCTCATTTCCCATTACTCCGCTGTGTCCTGCTACCCACTCCAGAGAGACTCTGTTGTGTTGCATGCTGCCCAATTTTCTTTACACTCGAACCCTCAACTTTTCGAAACCCTCCAAGTGAGTGTTTATGACTAATTGTGATTTATGGCTAGAAACACGAGAGTAAACCCAACCTAATTAGAGTTATTGACCACCCACCCACAACCTTCCTTGACTTTCCAAGTGAGTGTTTATGACTAATTGTGATCTATGGCTAGAAACACGAGAGCAAACTCTACCTAATTCGAGTCATTGACCACCCACCCATAACCTTCCTTGACTTTCCAAGTGAGTGCTATAAATAATGGGGATTTTGTTTTACATTTTAAATCGAAAGTAGACCTCATCCTGAGAATTTTGACACCAGCTATTCTCTTTTTGGATGTGTATAGATATGTTTCTATGATTTTTAAAAGTTTCAAAATTTATGACGTCACGCGCTGATCCCGCCTGGGCAGGACCCTCCCAGTCCACTGTGACGTCATAAACACTCGAAACTTTGCAAAATCATAGAAAAAGGTCTTCTCACGCTAGAAGGTCGCGGTTGGTGTCAAAATTCTCAGAATGAGGTATAGTTTAGATTAAAAATAACAAAAAAAAAGTTTTTCCGACCCATGCGCACACCCCATTGAGATCTATGGCTAGAAACACGAGAGCAAACCTGGTTCTAGCCATAGATCACAATTCGTCATAAACACTCGGAAAGTCAAGGAAGGTTGTGGGTGGGTGGTCAATAACTCTAACTAGGTTGGATTTGCTCTCGTGTTTCTAGCCATAGATTTAGATATTAGTCATAAACACTCGGGTGCAAACCCAACCTAATTAGAGTTATGAACCACCCAACTTTCTTGACTTTCCGAGTGTTTATGACGTGATCTATGGCTAGAACCAGGTTTGCTCTCGTGTTTCTAGCCATAGATCTCAATGGGGTGTGCGCATGGGTCGGAAAAACTTTTTTTTGTTATTTTTAATCTAAACTGTCTAAAATCTAAAATCTCTTTATGACTGATTGTGATCCATGGCTAGAAATACGAAAGTATGACCTCACTCAAACTAGAATCATCCTGCCTAGGCTTGTAAGAACTGATCTGACTGAAGACTGGAGAGCCCTGTGTGGATGATCTTGATGCCTTAGTTCATTATTTACACCAAAAGAGCCAAAAAGAGAATACCATACAATTTTACCATTAGTCTTTACTGATAATCACCAAGATAAACTATGATCATTATTATTACTGAATTATTTGAATGTTGATTGAAATTGAAAGTTGAAACTGAAAGACTCAGAAGCTACATACCTACCTAAAAGCTAGATGATAGTGATCGACGACTTAAGAAACTGGTGTTCATAATGTAACAATTTTAGTAGATTAAGTATTTAGCTAGAAGGAGTAGAAAATAAAAGTAGTATTTTTACTTTTATTTTAGTCAATGATAGAACTCGATTGTAAAACGGGACTGTAAATTACATCAGCATTACAAACGTTTACTAAATAACTACTTTACTTGATTGGTAACTTATGGTGGAAAGTAGTGGTAGTCTTATGCCTAGTTGGGAATGAAATCTACATTGAACTCCTCGTTGAACCTATTCACAGGCTGTGAGTATGCTCGACTTCCTAAGGACTTACCTTCACCACGGCTGATAATTCGTAGGGTAACATGGGCCGTTCTTCACTAACTTAGCGTGTTTCACTGTAAAACCAGGCAAAAATCAATACATAATAGTTTTCTTACCGAGGTAAAAGCAAAATTTCTTCTCAGTACAATCTTGAATCCAACGAAATAATGATGTTATTGAGTAATATTAGATCATCTGTTACTGGTACTAGTACTTTGATGAAAAAACCCATTTCTTCTTTCAAGGATATTTGGAAACCCTTCAATTGACAGATGGAGTTGGTTTACTTTTTTCTTAGGGAAAAAATTTCGTATTTGTTCGATAGGTACTTGAAAGTTGGACAATGATGCTTCCAACATTGTCCAACAATGAGGAATTTCACCATGTCGGAATTTCCTATTTTTGACCCCAAAATCGTATTCAGCAACTCGAAAAACCTCCTACGGCAGACTTGCAGCCCGTACTTTTTAATTTACGAATAAACAAAACAGTGTAGAAAATATGAACGTTTAAAAAAACCGGGAGGATGACGTCAACCTGGAATAGTTCATGTACGGCCGCTTGAAGCGCTGAGATTGTGAAATCTATAGTCCTGAGATGCAGCATTTCACAAAACCAGTAAAAATTGAATAAAAAAACTGAAGAAAAAAAAATTAGAAAAGTAAGATGGAAAATTAGGTTTCCCCTGTTTTTGTTTGATAACTTTCCTCTTGGATAATACGATTTTGTTGTACCATCGGGCAACACTGGGAGGAGATGGCGATCCAAACAGCCAATCAGCAAGCATTTCCCCTTCACGTTGAAGAGTTCCGTATTCCCGGTTATTTTTTGAAATCATAAATTTTGATTGTCTCCCAAAAATAACAGGAGAGTTATTTCCGAAATCAACCCGATTTTCATCTATCCCACACCATCAACTATTCAGGAAAAATGCAAACAGAACTCGGTGAAATTCCTCATTTCAGTCTGTATGCTTAAAATGAGGAATATCACCGAATTCTGTTTGTATTCTTCCTGAATAGTTGATGGTGTGGGGTTGATTTTTGAAAATAAGTCTCTTTTAATTTTTTGAGACATTAAAAATGTATGATTTCAAAAAATAACCGGGAAAACGGACCTTTTCAACGTGAAGCAGAAATGCTCGCTGATTGGCTGTTCGAAATTGGCGAAATGCTGGTGAAAATGCGCTGGTGAAATTCCTCATTATAAATGGGAAAAACTAGCGAAGGTGTATGGTTGGATAAAACAGCTTACCTTTTTTTGTTTCGATTAATATGCAAGTGTCATGACGGAACACACATTTGCTGGGGTACGTCACTAGTTTCCTTCCAACTCTGCCGCACACGGGCCTCATAGACCTCTGGCACATGATTTTATTGCAGTCCGCCAATGAAGCTGCTCCCATGACGAACAGGTGTGCTGTATATCAACAAATGGAGGGTAAGTACATTGTTTCAAATTTATGAGAAACAGCTAACAACTACTTTTACGCTACCATTTTACGCAATGGGATGAGCTCATTAGGTAATTTCAGAAATTGCGAGGAGAGGGTAGCCTCAAAACTTGGAGCATGCGATATAAACTATAAAATACGCGATATAAAACTATAAATTCCCCTCCAGGACCAACGTTATTCCCCATCTCCAGTCTGAGCATGCGTAGAACTTGAGTAAATGGAGAAGTTTTATAAAGCTCTGGCAGTAGGACCTACCGAAATTTGACAGCTGAGGCTCCACAGTAAGACAAATAACAAACCTCTTAACAGCCACACACACCTGACTCTAAGTCCAAATTCCACCCGGCACTCCGGAAGAATAGTGCACACTGGGAAGATGTCTGAGTCGAACAAAAAATTCAAATTTAGAAGTTCCAACGACTGCCAAATGCACACAGCTTCCTTGTATCCTTAAACCCGGGCCACACTAGCAACATTCTGCCGCTCTGAACCTCCCTCCAAACCTAGCTCCGATCTTCTGCCCCAAACATTGCATGGCTCGGAACCTCGCTGCGCCTATACAAAGCTCACCTCACTCCAAACATTTCTTTGATGCAAGATGAAAAACCGGTAATGGAGCGATTGGACTGCGCTCCGCTCCTCCAATCCTCATTCCTTTGAAGTTTAGCCGCTTCAAACACGCCAGAGCAAGGTTTGGAGCAGCCGAATGTTGCAAGTGTGAACTCGGCTTAACACGATTATCAAGATGATTCGATGTATAATAGATAATCTCAAAACTTTTATCTCCAAGACTCTTCCACTACCCTCCAAATTTGATTATTGTACGACAATGACATTCATGGAGAAACAACCAGTCTCAAACACCAAACCTATAAAATCCCATCAAAATCCAAAGGAAACTACAAAAGTTATATTTATCAAGGATTTCATTCAGCGCCTTTGCAGTGGCATTCAATGATCAATTTCATCCTGACAGGATCATACGAGATCGTAGTGTTATCCTTCTTCATCACAGATCGATTGAAAAAGGACTTCATGGCTTACTGAGCACCACATTGGTGCCAAGCCTGCTTTTCCCACAGACGTGGGTCTATGGCGCAATGTATTCAGGCCCATATTCTGTCAATAACCTTTTTTTGCTCGATTCCAAAAGGTTCTCTATTGAAAATAGTCTGAGGTCAACTGTGAGTGCAGTTGCTGCAGTGAGCATCCTTTGGTGACAATTCCCGGACAGGCTACTGCAGGGAGGTCGTGTGTTCGAGTCTCGCCATTTTTTTCGTGCGTCCTAGATTCAGACTCCCCTCGTTTTAACCCAGGGCGGTGAGGCAATGGAAAGCCATGAGCGAAATCATCAGAACAAATTCTGATCTTCCCTTTGGAAGACAGCTGATGACGTCTGCAATCCAGGAATGGCAGTCTGACAGAAACCCAACCTGACATGGTTGTTTACAATACTTCACTTACTTTTACTTATTGAAAATAATAAACAAAAATCGCATATTTTATTGGCATCGATGGAAGATTATGCTTATTTACCAAAAATTGGTTATACAAATGATACAGACAATTCTCCTTGATTCCAGTAATTTAGATTTCATCTACGAACATGGATCGAGGAACACTATAAAGTAGGTAGCCATTACATATGCTGCACAAAAATAACATTTACATAGTATCTGATTTCAAAAAAGGGATTAAAGTTTCTCTAGACAATGGGGTATTTCAGTCAATTTTTTTAATTTTATTTTTTTCAAAAGAGTATGGCTCAGGAATAATGGTAATTGGGTCTGTTCGTCGAGAAAATGTTTTTAAAAAATCAGAGAAGATAAGGAAAGTTGAAGATTTGAATGGTGTGACATAGCTAGCCGACTGTCTTTGAAAAAAGTATCCATGCACAGAAACCCTTGGAGGACCTCTTGGATACTACAAAATACTACTCACTCATGCTACTAAGAGTTTGTTGGACTGGAAGCCAGTCTCAGATAGGATAATTTCAGCCTGTTTCAAAACCTGCATCCGCGATGTTACAATCCTCCAATGTTACACTCCCACAGAAATGACAGACTCACAAACGAAGGACGAGTTTTACCAGCTACTGAGAAACACAGTAGCCACCAAGCCACAAAGAGATATACTGCTGGTGATGGGAGACCTGAACGCCAAGCTTGGTATGAATAACGAAGGAATTGAGCAAATCATGGGCATCCATGGTCTTGGGGATATGAATGAAAATGGTGAGCACTTCTCTACATTCTGTGCAGAACACGACCTTGTTATTGGCGGCACACTCTTCCCTCACAAGAGGTGCCATAAAGTCACTTGGGTCTCCCCTGATGGTTCAACAGAGAATCAAATTGACCACTTTGCTCTGACTCGTAAATTCAGAAGGTCACTTCTGGATGTGCGCAACAAACGTGGTGCTGATGTGGGGAGCGATCACCATTTGGTAGTTGCCACCCTACGACTAAAGATAGTGGCTAAAGGCTGTAGACCGAGTCATAGAGGAAAGCGGTATGACATCAGCAAGTTGCGCACAGGTGCAGGCCAGGAAGCATTTTCCATTGAGTTGAGAAATAGATTCCAAACATTGCAGGATTTGCCCACAAATGGGAATCATAGTATCCAGGAGGAATGGGACGGAATTGCAGATGTCATGAGGCAAACTTGTGAAGCCGTTCTGAGGTTCCAAGATTCCCGAAAGAAGGATTGGATGTCGATGGAAACCTGGGAGTCCATAGAGAAACGGAGAGAGAAGAAGGCCATTATCAACATGAGTCGTACCAGGTTACAAAAGATGAATGCACAGACTGAATATAATAGAATTGACAAAGATGTGAAGAAGAGTGTACGACGAGACAGGAGAAGATGGGTGGATGGCCAAGCAGAGAAAGCTGAGGAAGCAGCATGAGTAGGAGATTCCAAAACGCTGTATAAAATTACAAAGCAGCTTTCCAAAAGAGGTTTTCGAAGAAACCAGCCGGTTAAGAGCAAAACGGGGGAGCTGCTCACATCTGTTGACAAACAGCTTCAGAGATGGGAAGAGCATTTTGGGGAGGTGTTCAACCCACCCCCCGGTGAAAGCGTGAATGACGAGTTGTTCCAGGGTATACAAGGCCTTATCTCAAACCTGGACAGTCAGATAAGAGTGGATCCACCATCTGAAGATGAAATAAAAAGAGCTATACGGGAATTGAAAAGTGGCAAGTCTCCAGGCATTGATGACATCCCACCAGAAGCTCTCAAAGCTGATTGTGTTACAACAGCACGCCTTTTGCAGCCCTTTCTTAGGCGAATTTGGGATGAGGAAATCGTACCAGATGATTGGAAGAAGGGTCTCATTATAAAGCTCCCCAAGAAAGGAGACCTCACTGTCTGTGATAACTGGAGGGGGATTACTCTACTAACTATGGCGAGCAAAGTTATGGCCAAGATTATTCTGGATAGAATTAAAGAGCACATTGAGGGGACGCTAAGAAAGGAGCAGGCTGGTTTCAGGAAGCACAGGAGTTGTGTTGATCTGATCAACACACTCCGTATAATCCTGGAGCAAAGTGCTGAATGGCGGAGTCCCTTATACGCAGTTTTTATCGACTTCCAGAAGGCCTTTGACTCAATAAATAGAGATGCCTTGTGGAAAACCCTCCAGTCGTATGGCATCCACATCAAAATCCTGGGACTCATCCAAAGTTTGTATAATGGATATACTTGCCAGGTTATCCATAATGGTTCCCTCTCCTCGCCAATACCCATCAGCGCTAGATGCAAGCAGGGTTGCATTCTGTCACCCACGCTCTTCCTAGTTGTTCTCAACTTGCTTATGCGCAAAACACTAGGGAAACAAAAAAGAGGAATCCAGTGGGGTCTTCACGACCGTCTGGAGGATCTCGAGTATGCTGATGACCTTTGCCTTCTCACGCACAGACTTCATGATAAGCAAGGAAAAATTGAAACGCTCAGTCATTACTCTTCTATAGCAGGCCTCACCATAAACGTCTGTAAGACAAAAAACATGAGAATAAACGTCGCACGAGATGACTTGTTGGAAGTGAACGGGCAGCCCATAGACAGAGTGGATTGTTTCCAGTATCTGGGAAGCAATGTTGACATCCATGGAGGTACTGATGAAGATGTTAAAAGCAGAATACGTAAAGCTAATGGATCATTTGTGCAACTGTATCCCTTATGGAGAAACAGGAGCATATCAGTTAGAACCAAGCTACGACTGTTCAATAGTAATGTAAAATCAGTGCTTCTCTATGGATGTGAGACGTGGAGGGTAACCAGGGCCCTGACGCAGAAGTTGCAATCCTTCACCAATCGCTGCTTGCGGCGGATACTTGGTGTGTGGTGGCCCGAAGTGATTTCCAACGAAACATTGTGGGCCCGAACCGACCAAAAGCCTATCTCCAAGGAGATAAAAAGACGGAAATGGAGTTGGATCGGCCACACTTTGAGGAAAGAGGAGGGTGCGGTGGAGCGTCAGGCGTTTGACTGGAATCCTCAGGGCTATAGGCGAAGAGGTAGACCTCGAGTAAGTTGGAGGCGTTCGGTCGAGGGGGAATTAAGGCGGGTTGGCAAAACGTGGCAAGAAGTAAAGGTTTTGGCACAGGACAGAAATGCCTGGCGTACATTTATAGAGGCCCTATGTTCCTAATTAATAATGAGAGGAAATAAATCAATCAAATCACGCGCGCGGCATAGTCCTTGCGGTCTTATAGCGGCCCGCCTTTTTCAAACGTGTGATCTCTTTAATTAATTTTTCTACCACATGTTATAGTATCATTGGGCTTAAAGTTGTAGTACATAGGTTTTCAAGGGTGCTGAATCCAAATTTGAGGTCAAAAACCTGAATTTCTGACCCACCAAAATACTCCATTTTAGAAATTGTAAGTACAAAAATCTTTTGTACAGAAATGTGAATTTTCAATAATTCAGTACCTAGTATTAAATATCACAATTATTTGTCAATAATCAAATTAATTTGTATTTTATTTGAAGGATAATTTTGAAACTAAATTTAAATAAAGATATAGTATGATAACGCGGAAATTACTTCAACCTGTAGCAGTTGAGTGTTTTAATAAGTGATAACAAAAATTTCCATACCTCTCCACCAACTTGTTCTATCATGACAAAGGTGGTTAGCGCACTCTCTGACCCTCTTTAGCCCTCTCCAACATACTCGGACCCTCTGTAACCCTTTCTGGCCCACTCAATCCTTTCCAACCATCTCTAGTAAAGTAGTAGTAAAGTAAACAACCATTTTCAGGTTGGATTTTCGTCAGACTGCCATTCCTGGCGTCGCGGAGGTCATCAACAATCTTCCAAAAGGAATATCAGAATTTGTTCTGATGATTTCGCTAATGGCTTCCCATTGGCCTCACCACCTTGGGTTGGGACGAGGGAGGCGGCGAGCCCCGAACGCACGAAAACACACCCCAGGACCAAGATTTCAACGCACGATCCAACCATCTCTAAACCTCTCTCTGACCCTCTCTAAATACTAACCAATCTACACAAAATTCAAATTAACTAGTAAAATAATAAAGAGCATTGACTCTTAATGCTATAATTATGCTATAATTAAGAGCATTTTACTCAATGCTAAAAGGTCTTTTGATAATTCGGCAGATAGGACATACCTCTTCCAAATAGGAAATGCAAGGAGATATAGTATTAGAATTTCTCGTAGGCTTATTGAAATCCGGATTTCGTATGGTTCAAAGGCATCTACCCAAGTAAAATTGTGTTCATTTAAATAATAGTAGTTAAATGGACGAATTTGAACTCCGAGGCTGCCCTTGACTATGGTAGGTACTTTACCAAAAAAAGCGACGTAAAAGGTAAATAAGATCTTCATTTTTCACTCGATGACTGGAGTGGACGCAAAAAATAAGTTCAACCGTTACCTGTTGACTGTAATGTGAGTTTCTGGTGAGCAGGTATTCGATAGCCCTATTATCTGCAGTTACGTTGGGCTATAAACTAAAATCCATTGTTCGAGTAAACCAGGAAGGTGACAGGAGTGGAATTAGGTAATATTGATTTTTTGTGGTCGGTTCCAATTGCCATGAAAAAAATGAACCAATGAATTTGAAAGGTCGTAAAATCCTTCAACTCAGGAACAATACCAGGTTGTCTAGAGATCATTCACAAATCATGGATTTAGTTGAAACCAACCAAACTACCTTGGAGCGTGAGTACTTTTTGGAATGAAAAAATGGCGTCTTAGCACCGCTCTCGGCTGGGTAGGTACACTGATCTGTACACATACTTGGATGGGCGGACGAATGTACATGCTGATACTTTAAATAAAGCGTGGAGTTCTTCAGGGATTTTTAGGAGCTTTCATTGAATGGCCAGGAGTAATTGAAGCCCTCTTTAGCCCATCACGAACCTTCACTTCAATACCTATTAAATCATCATTGATTTATTAACCCTTTTAAAGTATAATTGTACAATCTCTCCTATGACATGACAATAACGTTAGTATGTAGTTATATTGCGTTAATCCTCATAATTGAAAACACCAATGATGAATAAATTATGAACATTATACCTTGATTCTCTCCAAGCTGTGGTACATCTTTCCATTTGTTCAGTTGTTCTGTCTTCCAATTTTCCTGAAAGCTGATGTCTTATTAGCCCTGAAATGCTAACATGGATGCTACTCCACCAATACTAACAATGCGCCTTCGAAAATGTCAGTTGACCATATATCAGTGTTTGTTATATTGACCTAGTACATAGTATTGGAAAGAAAATTTCTTTCAAAAGTCAATTTCATCATTGGTGATGCGTTCAAAAAGTCAAATTTATTCACCCTTTTGTCCCCCAATAAAATTTTGCATTTAATACTAACAAGGAGCCTCTCAGGCGTACTACTTTACTCGCTAATAGATGACATGCCAAGAACAAGGCGCTGTAGAGAGAAGGCAAACCCTTATTCTTAGGAATACCTGCGGTGTTGGCAGAGAAGAGGACGTCACGTGATTTCTCACTCATTCATATCAACGTATACGCTTGCAAGGCGCTTTGTTAGTATTTCAGGGTTAATTTTCTTCATTTAATACCATAAAATTTAATTTTTAATCATAATGGTGACATCTCCACCAGCTCATTTTATATTTACGCTTGGTGTGCTCATTGAGTAACACGTCCTTAGAGCCTGTAGCAGTTCCCCGAACTACTACGCGAACTAGCCCTGAGGAGGCGCCACTACTCTCCCAGACTGGGAACTAGCTCGGCATTCAGTCACTTTCCTGCCTTGCTCCTGGTAAGTGATCTCTCCACATCTTTTAATATTTTGCGGTTTCCCTTGATACCCAAAATCCATTCTCATTTCATTTCGGACCTCATATACGATTAAAGAGTTAATCGATATAAACCACACTCCGTTTTGTTATTGAACCATACCCAATTCATATCTATATTATAATTATTTAATTAATAAAATAAAATTATATTTTGAATCATTGGATAGAAATACGAGCTGGTTATCCCATCAGAATATTTCCAACTCTATTTCAAGCCCTGAAGAAGAAGCTTGGCAAAGGAGTTTAAGCCCATTCCCAATCAGGTGGCGTAGAATATACCTACCTAACACGAATAAAGTCACTCACGATGAGATTGTGGAAAACCATTTTAATAAAAACGGAGTTGAGTAGAACCTTGTCTATTTCTACGAAAATAATGAGTTACAAGTTAAATCGATTTCGACGGTTAGGTCATCATCAGTAACAAACAATAACTGAAGGTACATCACAGAGAGCATAGCTTCTATAGACACAAGTGAAAGGGAGCTTGAATCCCATTGGTCGAGGAAGTGAAAGTCATACCCAATCAGATAAGTAAGGATTTTCCTTTCACTACCTAAAATAATCAGTAAACGTCTGAAATTTGAATGAAAAAAAAAAAAAATCAAAATTTACAATAAAATAATATAAATGCTCTTCATTTTATGATGATCTTGGTCGTCCATGAGAGTTCTGTCAATAGGGATTTTGCTTCACATTATTTTTTTCGAAAGGGGGTTTATTGATATGGAAGAAAACCATAGAGTGCTGGTCGAAAAACATCCAAAAAAATTAGAGAATTTAAGGAAGATGGAAATTTTAATTGCAGCAGCAAACTGTACATGGGGCAGCCATGTTCCCACATGTAACGGACGAAAATCGCTAGGGACCCAAAGTACAAGCGCCCACCTCTGGATCCCGCGGCAGCACCTGACAGGGGTACTTTGGAAAACGTGGTCCGAGCTTTGGACACCTGTGCACAACCAAGGCCATAAAACGGCTTTGTCGGCAGGAACAAGTGTAATTCTTGCGACATCTGCTGACGGGCTTTTCCCCCATTAGGAAAAGCAGGACACTGAGGTCCGGAGAGACTATGCAATTGAAGTCGGAACTCGGAAGCGGAAGGTCTCTGGAACGCTCCCCCTAAGGTCGGACACTTTACTTATAATTCTTTCTCTTGGTCAAGCAATTTTCCTCTAAGTGTTTGAGGAAGAGACTGGCTGTGTTAGTCAAGTGCACTCCCCAAGTAACGTCCGTTATTCAGTACATTCGAAATTTGGCTGGTCGCGTTCGGATGCTCGCACAAGATAGCCCGTTGGTCGTGGCATTTCAGATACAAACTGTAAGTAGAAATACTGTGGGCTTAAGGGCTACTGGGCTGCCCCGCTTCGTAGGTATCTAGATGTAGGTTTAAGAAATCAAGGATTAGGGACCTTGTCTACAGGAGGTTGGGTCTGTCCCCCTCGATCTAAAGGAAGATAGGCTCGGGATAACATTCTCGTCCTGTTGTCGTTAAGGTTTAGGTTTGGGGGTTAGAACCCCTAATTAGGCTTGGGATTACTTTCCCTTCCCGCGATAGTTAAGGGTTTAGGTCCGAGGTTAGAACCCCTAATCATACTTAGTAATTTAAAGAGCAATCCGTAAGTCTTGCTTCCTTGTGCCTCCCATCCTCCGTTAGTCTCCAGGCAGGCCTATCTCACCCTGTTAGGCAATCCCCATCTGGTAGGAAAATATATCCTTATTCATCTCCTACTTCGCTGTTGTCATTTCCCCCTTCTCCCCTCTAGCGTCGAAGGTACGGCTCATTACATTAACCAATCTGACTTCATAGGGGGATCTGTGCCACTTAGACAGTATTGCCACCTCTGGGAGCACAAATGAAACCATAGCTTACGTGGTCAACCAAGAAGTGCTCGACTGGGGGAGGGAAAAATGCAGATACGAAAGTGACCAAAAGAAACAATTTTACTCAGTCTTTTTTACAACACGATTCAACCTATTAGTTTATCAAGAATTATTAGTCTTCCTCTTCTCTTATTTAGTTTCTATATTAGTTAGTTTCGTTGTTTGAATCATATTATTTGAGAGGTCATTTGAGGGTGGTCACAAGGGCGCCTACAACTCTACCTGTTGTCATTCTTTGACACCATTTGCTGAGACTTCTTTTAGGCTTCGCCAGAGCACAGCAGTGTGAATTCGGTCAGTTTTAGAGTTGTTTTGCGTGAGGAAACCTCAGGGTATGACGTGCTCATCCTCCCTAAATTTTTGCAGTGTTTTTTTGACAGAGGCTTCACTTGTTCAGGCATTTTCTTCTACGGCAATTTTTTCTACTATTCACTTTTTAACTTCTAATTTCATAATTTGATACTTGTTCATTCTTGCTGCATTATTCTAATAATTAAATTGTTCTATTAGGAAAGCCATCTAGCGCCACACAGCCTGCAAACATAGTTCCAATTCCAAACTGCCAAAATGTCTTACCTTTCTTGAAGTTCGAACAAATCATGTCAAAGGTTAAAGTAAAGAGTAGCCACGTAACTTGTCTCAGGTCCAGTGGTCTGTGGTACAGCAGTAGGACTTCCATAAAACGTGAATCAAGGAATCAGTGTTGCCAACTGAGTTCTAATAAAATCCCTCAACCATGGAAGAAGATTCTTCTGATAGGTTCTGAACCTATCTTCTTCCAAGCCTCTACCTTGGGAAAACGCCACTGAAATTCCTCTAAATACCTACCTCTAACAGCATATTATAAATAATTATTGGTAAAATTAAGTACCTAGGTTTCTATTAATTTTGATACGAAAAGAGACTTTCAGTACAGTAGTATAAGAATACGCATGCTCTAAGTAAATAATTAAATTAAATGTCAGCATTTAGTGTGGCAGCCCTGCCTTCCTCCTCAGGGCTCCCCGGCTTCTCCTCTCTCTCTCTCTCCGCTCGTCTGCTCGCCCTTGATGAACCTACGACTACGAATGTATTATTGTTCATTTTATTAACTACGTATACCTTTGATGATTAACTTCATTATACAGTTCAGTATTTTGTTCTTAAAGTATCTCCTCATTTAAATATAATCAGATAACGAGAGAACGTCTACTGGTGAGTAATCACAAGTTTATTTAGTTATCCCGACACGTATACGTGCGGTAGCTGATCGTGCCTTTGGCCCAAACTGCCCTTTCTTCCGTGTTCGTATCAAACCGACTATAAATAATCCAACAAAGCAAATGTCCGAAAAGATACTACTTTATTCAAATGGACACCTTTGTGCATGAATAGTAATACGATCTGGTCGATCTTTTCTTTACTTTTCACTAAGTTCAAAGCACTTCTAAGGTGGGTGTCAAAGTCGAGTTTGAACATAAAGACAAAGTTCCTCTTTGTTTTGAGGTTGACTAAGGAGTTTGTATTTCGTAATTCAAGAAATTATTACGCAGCTTCCAAACTAAGTTTTGAAATAGGACTAGCAGATAAATCGGACACATAACGAATGAAATTCACTAAGTTTGACATAGATGCGGCAAATCTAAAATTCTCACATAGCACAAAGAATATAACGACAGGAAGCACATAAAGAGGCCGTCATCTGGAATACAAACTCAAATAAAGTTTCACCCAAATAGTTTCCATGGAATAACGAGCGTAGAGTGCACTCGCAAATCGCAATAAAGATGGGTACATAATGCTTGTAAGGAGTTCGTTTCATAAAGTTGGGCAAATGAAGATAAAGTAAAACGAGTTTGATCATAAAGAACTATTTATGTGAGTGTTAAAATAATGATGAAATAAAGTTGTGCCGAGCTAAGTTCTCGTTCTTACTTGTGCATTTGGAACTCCATAGGTACCTACGTTAATGGGTACCTAGCTACAAAGATACACGAACACTGGAAGAAAAAGGGCTCAGCCAACACGCGCGCCAATCATAATTGTCGTAAATAAATAAAGGATTTGATAAACTCAATTAAATTTTATAAATAAAGAAAAATAGTTTATACTTATGTTTTTAAGCATTTTAACTATTTTTATTTGAATGCGACTACATAATTTATTGATAAATTGTTTATGTACCTACCAATTTATTTTCCACCTTGAATTAACCTATGTTGTATTGAGAATAGTAAGTACCTACCCATATTCCTATGAAGATTGTCAAAATAATGGAATACGACAATTGGGATACCAGTCTTCAGTGACACTGGTTTCTGTCCTCGGATTTCCAAGGACCCTCAGGTGTTTGTCAGAGTTAACGTCAAAGCGCTCTCTGGTGAGCAGCCTGGGAAGGTAGGCAATCCTTGGATGGGACAGTCTCGCTGGGTCTACTAATGGCGTTCTCACTCATAATGAGGAAATTCTGTTTGGATTAGAATGATTAAATCTATGGTACTAAGAAAAATTCGCCCTAGTGGTACTAAGAAAAATTCGCCCTCGTGGTACTAAGAAAGTTCGCCCTAGTGGTACTAAGAAAAATTCGCCCTTGTGGTACTAAGAAAATTTGCCCCAGTGGTACTAAGAAAAATTCGCCCAAGTGGTACTAAGAAAATTTGCCCCAGTGGTACTAAGAAAAATTCGCCCTTGTGGTACTAAGAAAATTTGCCCCAGTGGTACTAAGAAAAATTCGCCCAAGTGGTACTAAGAAAATTTGCCCCAGTGGTACTAAGAAAAATTCGCCCTAGAGGTAGGTACTAAGGAAATTCGCCCTAGAGGTATTAAGGAAATTTCCCCTTGTGGTACTATGAAAATTCACCCTAGTGGTACAAAGAAATTTAACCCAAGTGGTATGTAGGTCTTAGAAAATTATGCCTTTGCGGTACTAAGAAAATTATGCCTTTTTGGTAGGTATTAGGAAAATTATGCCTTCATGGTACTAAGAGTACAACGAAATACCTACAAAATTCTAATGAAGTCGATAGAACATTATAATGAAATTAAAACCATGATTTCACATGCACCCACGAAGAGCTTATTGCACTTGTTACTAAGAAACAAGAATTCTTCTCCCGAGACATCATGGCATCATTATATAAAGTTTTAAAATAAAAATACAAATAAAGAATAATGAAATCCGCGGGGATATAACTACTTAAACTTAGTGAGACTTTGCTTCTGTGTCATGATGAAACTTGGAAGAAGACATAAAGACTTGGATGACTATTCTTGCATAGGTAGTTGTTTATTTTCTAAGATAAAAATAAAGCGTAACTGATCAAGTCCCTGTTTCGGTGAATGATAAGTTACAATTAGGTGCAATAAGCTCTCAAAAATAAAGTACAAAGAACCAAAACTTGCTGTAAAAAGTTTTGGAACATAAAGAGTGGCTGAATAGTCAAGCTGGTGACTGATGTCACTGTGGCTTGTATGTTGCAGCTTATAACACACAAAGTACACAACAAAGTAAAAGATGAACGAAGAAGAGGACATCGCCGATCGTGAAGATCTTTTTAAGAAGTCCCAGACAGTAAACACCTAGAGCTTGAGAGAAATAATGAACGAAAACAAAGAATGAGTGGTATTGAAAGACGATTGCGCAGAGACTTGATGCATGTAATTGATGGCAGAATGACAATGATTGAGCGAAAGATGGAAGAACACCTACGAGAAACTAAAGAAATGTTCACTCAGTTGCTTGAGAGTGTCCAAGAAAAAGAACCTACTTTGCTGCATACTCCATCAGAAGAAGAACCTCCTGCAAGGATAGCCAGTAGCCTGGACACACAAAGACCCTGGTTGAAACTCCGTCTTCAACGCTTCGATAACAGGTTGACTCAAGAAAGTGACTACACCCTATGGCGAGATAAAATACGTGCTGAAATTTTGGCAAATGATTGTCTGTGTGTATTTGAGAAAGATGGAAAAGCGAGAGGTCAGTACAGCTCAGAAGACCTAGACAGCATGAAATACTGTGTCCGATCATTCATAATAGGACACCTTGGTCCATTCCATCATTCACTTGTACAATACACTGACGACCCGATTGAGATGATGGTATTGCTGGACCAAGCTGGTCAACCATTGAGTAAATTTGGAGAGTACGAACTTCAAGACAAGTTGAACCACCTCAAATTCGAACCTTCCAGAGAATCAGTCTTGGAATTTATGAAGAGATTTGAAGACTTGGTTGTGCAACTAAGAAGATATGTAACCTTGACTGAGGAACAAGCTAAAAGATCGTTGATCCTTGCAATAAAGCAGACATTGCCAAGTATCTACAACAAAGAATCCAGTGCACCTTCTCCTGGATTAACAGTTTCTGAAATAAAGAGACTGATGTTTGATGAGGAAAATCTCACGAAAGAAGAAAGAAGGCGAGCAACACAAAGCAATGCAATGCTCAGTAACACCACTCAAAAGACGAGTTTTAAGAAACGTGGTGGAGCCAAATCGTATAATAAAGCTCCTTCTTCACACTTGCTCTCTTCCTCCCAAGGACCTTGTCAGAAGTGTGGAGTCAACGGCCACTCTTCAGATGCTTGCATAAATAAAGGATGGAAATGCTACGCTTGCCAGAAATTTACCTCGTCTCATTATTCAAAGAACTGCCCATACAAAGAATCGTCAGCACGTGGAAAATTTTACAACAATGCTCAAAAGAGAGACAAGGCAACGAAGAGACTTGGTAAACATAAAGGTATGAAACGGATCCCAATGTGGAAAGCGAAGAAAGTCATGAGTGCAATCAAACATAAAGGACACGCGAATCTCACTATTCAAGCTGACAGAGAGACTGAAGATCTACCTGAAGCTCAAAGGTGTGTTTGGGTGAATAATGAATTTGACTGCGAAGATACTGAAATCCTGTACGCGGATGCTTCAGACAATACTTCGGATTCAGCTCTAGTATGTTTTGATGGTAGGTTCTCCACTTTTAATTGCGTAAATTTCATAGCTGATTCAGGAGCAACTGACCACATTGTTAATTCTGATAAATATTTTGTAAGTATCACAGAGCTTTCTAGACCTAGGCGCATTACTTGTGCAAATTCTGACAATAATGCTGATTTACTTATAACATCAATGGGGGATATAGTTGTACAAAATAGTGATACTGGAATGGTATCTTGTTTAAGAAACGTACTTTATGCTCCTGGGTTAGTAGAGAATCTTTTTTCCATTAGGAAATTGGTGAGTTCCAATTTAGGTGTTGAGTTCACTAAGAGCAAGCTGCTGATCAGAGATTTGTCATCTGGTGAGGTCATCAAAACTGGTAAGTTTTGTGGAAAGTTTTGGTGGCTTTCTTTTTCTCTTCCCTTAGCTGATGCTAAACCTCAGATGGTACAAAGTGCTCTAAAAGAATTGAGCAAGCAACAGATAGGGGTCGGTAATAGGGACAGATATCTGCAGCTTGTCAATTCAAAACCTCCTGATAAATTCATAAAGGATCTTCAATTAAATAACGACATAAAGGATCTTCAGTTAACTAAAGACAACTCAAATAAAGATATAAAGGATCTCCAGTTAAATAAAGACATAAAGGATCTTCAATTAAATAAAGGCAACCCAAAGAGAGTCATAAAGGATCGTCAGTTAAGTAACCAAAATAAAGATACAATTGAACGACAAACAAATAAAGGATCTACTATCCATCACGCAAGTCATGACGCAGACCAGAAGACTAGAAAGAACACCGTCAATACCAAAGGAGGGAGTAACTCCATGTCTCTTCTTGGCAAACGACAACATTCCTACCAACCTAGCCAATCACTCTACCTGACAGATAAAGACAACGGAGGGAGTTCTTCGAAAAGGAAGTCAAACCAGGACCATGATTCTACAGAAACTGATGAAGGATTGGATGAAGATATCGACTCTTCCCATTCAACTAAAGAGGATTTAGAACGCCTCAGTACACAACGAGTGCAAAGCCTACGAGACTGCGTTGGTTACCTCTGGCACTTACGCTTAAACCACGCCTCCTTAAGCTATCTGAAAATAGCATCAACAAGAATACCTGAGCTCAAAGGAATAAAATTTGGTAATGAAATCCTAGACTGTGAGTTTTGCAAAATGGCAAAAGGTAAACGATTGCCATGTTCTGAAGTGCGGAAAAGGTCTGAAGTACCCTTTTCACGACTCTGGAGTGACCTCATGGGTCCAATAAAACCCCAAGCTCTCAGAAGTATGGCAAAGTATATTGTTACCTTTACCGATGACTGTACGCGATATGTAATGGCTTACACATTGACTAACAAGACGAGAGTTCATATTGCCTTGCAAAACTGTCTTGATGAGATCAGGCAAATAACACAACGTGAAGCTAAAGTTATTGAGATCTGTACTGATGGTGGCAAAGAGTATCAAACATATGAAATGAACGCAATACTGAGACAAGAAAGAATTAGTTTGAAAATCTGTGAGCCAGCTACTCCTCAACACAATGGTTGTTCTGAAAGATTGAATTTAGAGCTCCAACAGAAAATAAGAGCTAACTTACTGGCTGCAAAAATGCCTAACTATTATTGGAAACACGCTCTTAATCATGTTGTTCACATCCACAACAGGACCCTAAATCGATCTATTAATTTCAAGTCTCCTTATGAGATGGTGAAAGGAGTACCACCCCAAATGAAGTACATTAAACGTTTTGGATGTGCTGCTTACTATTATGACGTTCATGCAAAAGAAAAATCAAAATTCACTCAGAGGTCCAACTTGGCCATTCTCATGGAATGCAACGAGACTGGATATACTCTGTTGGACACAAATAAAGCAATTATCACCAGGTCCAAAAATGTTGATTTTGTTGAGTCCAAAGTGTATGGTGACTTTTATGGCCCTGAAACCATTCTTCCTATTGATGAGGAATTAGGATTCAGTGAACCTCCAGCCCCGAGTATTCCTACTGATTTATCTTCAGGATCTGGGAACCCCTCAGAATTGAGAGAAATGCCATCTGATTCAGGAGATCACACCATTCCACGTCATGATGTATGCCTGAATGAAAAACCTGAGCATAATATTGAACAACCTGATGATTGCTCAATATCTACGTCTGACAACCAACAGACATCAAGTAAGTGCATTGGTGGTACAGACCAATACGACTTTTATGATGATGGAAGTGACAATGAGGAAACTGGTGAACTCGATACAGAGGCAAACCTGATACGACTTCTTCAAGCTGAAATTTCAGAAATGGATCATGAGCCAATAACCTATCGTGATGCCTTACTCAGTCCCGATGGAGAGCAGTGGCTTGAAGCTATTAATGATGAATTCAAAGCTCTTCATGATTGTCAGACTTGGGAAATCATACCAAGACACCAAGTTCCACCGAATTTGAAAGTCATTAAAGCTCGCTGGGTGCATCGAAGAAAACTAGAAGCAAATGGTACTACTCGGTATCGTAGCCGTCTAGTAGCCAAGGGATTTGCAGACAACAATGACTACGACCGCACTGAAATATATGCACCTGTAGCAAGATTAGTCGATGTACGTTTCATGCTTATTGTGGCCAACAAGCTCAACCTTGAATTAATTCAGTTTGACATCAAGACAGCGTTTTTAAATGGAACTTTAGAAAAGCCTGTCTTTATGGAAGTGCCTGATGGCCTGACAGAATACCTGGGAGAGAATGATGATTTGTCACAAAAATATGTTTGCAAATTGAAACGAGCTCTTTATGGCTTGAAAGTATCACCTAAATGTTGGTTCTTGCGTTTCCAAGCTGCGATGGAAAAACTAGGTTTTGCACCTTATGAGTTTCAACAATGCATTTTCGTCTGGAAGAACGGAAAACACTTCGCAATGATATTGTTATACGTTGATGATATTTTATTTGCAACAAACAATAAAAATAAGCTCAAGGAAGTAACGTGGAAACTAAAGCAAGAGTTTAAGGTTACAGAATTAGGTGAGCCCCAGAAGTTCCTAGGAATGGAGATTGAACGAGATCGAGAAAAGAAAGTGCTTTTCCTACACCAACGGAAATTCACTGAACAAATTATCAAGCGATATGGTACTGTCAATCGGAAACCTGCAAATTCACCTATGGTGCCTTTTGACCAACGCAAACCCTCAAATGAAAAGGAACTGAGTCCAGAGGAAAGGAAGAAAATACCATACAGGAGAGTAATAGGTTCATTACTCTACCTCCAAAATGGAACCCGTCCAGACATTTCTTACTCAACAAATGTCTTATCAAGACGTCAAAGCAATTTTGATTTAAATGACTGGAATCGGGTACAACGGGTAATATCCTATTTGAGAGGTACCATGGAAATGGGATTGCTTTACAAAGGTGAAGATGAAACGATTGAATGCTTTGTTGATGCATCTCTCGGAACAAATGACATAGCTGGACATTCAACTAGTGGCCTAATAATAAAGCTTTTTGGTGATATAGTTTATTGGAAAACCAAGAAACAAAATCATGTTGCGCTGTCCACAGCTGAAAGCGAGTACGTTGCTTTGAGCCTTGCCTGTCGCGAACTTTCCAATGTTCGAGCCATGAGTCAAAGCTTGATTGGGAGACTCATGATTCCTGTTATTCATGAAGACAGCATCGCTGCTATCGAATTAGCAAAAACGGATGAATCAAGTACACTAAAGCACCTGGTGTACTTGCACTACCATTACATCAGATCTGAGGTGAAGCAAAAATTGGTGAACATCAGATGGATATCAACTGATCAGCAGATTGCTGACATGCTCACCAAGGCTTTGGAACCATCCAAATTCATCGAATTCAGAGATCAAATAATTTATGATCCACTCAAGAAACCTAGGTTGTAACTCTGCTTCTCTTTTTTAGGAAGACTACAGTAGGACACCAGTAATCACTTTTACAACTGGTGGCGATAAAGACTGAAAATAAAGAATCCCCTATAAAGAATAATAAAGAACGTTTGCATGAATGAGATCATTGATTCTCATGCATGCATTTACATAAAGAACTTCACAACTGAGAAGAGAATGACAGCATTGTTACTTCAGTTGCTGTCATCATTTCTTCTGTGGCAAGGCCTGCCCCAGGAGGGAGTGTCAGCATTTAGTGTGGCAGCCCTGCCTTCCTCCTCAGGGCTCCCCGGCTTCTCCTCTCTCTCTCTCTCCGCTCGTCTGCTCGCCCTTGATGAACCTACGACTACGAATGTATTATTGTTCATTTTATTAACTACGTATACCTTTGATGATTAACTTCATTATACAGTTCAGTATTTTGTTCTTAAAGTATCTCCTCATTTAAATATAATCAGATAACGAGAGAACGTCTACTGGTGAGTAATCACAAGTTTATTTAGTTATCCCGACATTAAATACTAATTAAATTCAACCTCCTCCAAACAGGCTGTGAAGGAAGTCACCAAAAATTCGAACAGGAAATCTTCCTCTAAAAACTCGTGAAAAATTTACCCAGTTGTGAGAAATAACCCAAAATTTAGGGGAAGATCATGGACCTAGGTCCATGGGAAGATCACCAACGATCCCAGTGTTGCCACCAGGTTGGGGGTCTGTCCATGGAAGAAGATAGACTTCTTCTGTCCCTGATGATCAGATCATCACGGACAGAAGTCTATCTTATCAATTCATTGTTTTACGGACAGATTCTGTCCGTGTAAGTAGATGATTCATTATTACTTTCCGAATCTCATTTGTCATGTTATGGAAAGTGCCCACCATGGAATAAGTCTTCTTCCATGGTGCCCACTTCGGGGAATGATCCATACATCTGCTAGCAGCCTCACCCATGGATTTTACATAATTGTGTGTCCACGCCTCCATCTTCGGGAGGATCATGGAAGTGACATGACCCAATCTCTTGTTCATGGATGCACACTTTCAAACCTCCATACTGATACCACTATGATAACACATCATTTGTTTTCGTTTCGTATTTGGCACACATCGCACGATTCCAAGATTTGAAAGGCCCGTTAGACGGTCTCCCATCATTTTCTGCTTTTCACCTATGATAAATAGATTTCTGTCATAGCTTAGTGAAAATCCTTGTATCTTCCAATGGCGCCTGAAAAGATAGATCAAAATGTCATCAACATCATAATAGCAGTCTGCGTTGTACTGCTTACCTTAGGTGAGTTCCAGCTGTCTTCCATCAAATTATAACCTACATTTCAACTGGTATCTTACTTTTAATTCTCCTTCATCAATAATTTTGAATGTTCCATCTGTTGTTTTTCAGTATTTTACCTAATTTACAATCGAGTCAGAAGCACCAAACGGAGTATTTTGCTAACTGGAATTTGTGGAGGCGGTAAAACTCTGGTATACACGAGGCTGGTTCTGGATTGCTTCAAGAATACCCACACATCCATCAAAGAGAACGTTTCCGAATACATTACTGATGCTGTGAGTTAGTCATTATCTTTATGGGGTTGGGTTCGTTTCAAAATATTTTCTAGGTGGCAGGGCGTGGAAGGAAATTCAGACATTAATCGCCTAGTTCACCAGCAGGGTTTGAGATCGAAGTCATAATCAATTCGATACCCATCCTTAATCAAATTGACTAATTAGGTGTTTTCTTTTCAGGGGAGCAGCGTCGAGCTTGTGGTCATACCTGGACATGAGCGGCTGAGAACGAGATTTTTGGATCAATACAAAAGCAAAGCTCGTGGAATCATTTATGTCATCGACTCTGCAACTATCCAAAAAGAAGTGAAAGATGTGGCTGAGTGAGTTTGAACTCTACTCGTTGTAAAAATTTAACTAAAAGAACGTTTGTAGGAGAGTGACCATCCATCCTCACTAATAAGATGAATAATAATTACTTAACAATTAATAATAATGAGGTATTTCGGTGGGTCGGAAATTCAGGTTTTTGACCTCAAATTTGGATTCAGCACCCTTGAGAACCTATATACTACAACTTTAAGCCCAATGATACTATAACATGTGGTAGAAAAATTAATTAAATAGATCACACGTTTGAAAAAGGCGGGCCGCTATAAATGTACACACACTAGGCAAGGACTACGCCGCGCGCCTATGTGAGTGGTGTTTTGTAGTATCCAAGAGGTCCCCCAAGGGTTTCTGTGCATGGATACTTCTTTCAAAGACAGTTGGCTAGCTACGTCACACCATTCAAATCTTCAACTTTCCTTAGCTTCTCTGATTTTTTAAAAACATTTTCTCGACGAACAGACCCAATTACCGTTATTCCTGAGCCATACTCTTTTGAAAAAAAAAAAAAAAAATTGACCGAAATACCCCATTAATAGCAATTATTGATCCATCCTCACTAATAATGGAATAATTGATTTCTACGTTTGAAACTCTATTCCGTTTTTTTACGAAAATTGGACTTATCAGAGAGTTCCTCGTAGGTTTGGTTCTGCTTAGTTGAGGCATTCTACATCCAGCGCCATATTAGAGAGTTCCTAGTAGGTTTGGTTTGGCTTGAATACGGTGTGATGTATCCTCAATCTGGCGCCATGTTGTTGATAAGGACTCGCCATTCCGATCCAGCGCCAGATTCTACTGCATTATTAGAGAGTTTTTGGTGCCAAAATCTCACGGGCCCCATTAGGAAGAGACTAGCGCGAGCAACAGAGGATGCTACCCAGTTGAAGGAGGAAGCCCATTAACATTGGACAGGGGGGGGGGGGATGGAGGCGCTCGTCACGGTGGGCCTCTAGGAACGGGTGACTGTCTGGGGGCACCCTTTCATCGTCGCCCACTGATGTTGGGAGGCAAATCCATTGTCACCCGCGAACTCTGTGCTTTGTGAAGAGGTTCCACAGGCCTGTTAGTGGTTGCCAAAAACTCTATTATAGCGCCAGATCGGATATGAAGTGATCTTATCACAATACACCGCTGGATTGAGGATATGTCACGCCATATTTAAGCCAAACCAGACCTACTAGGAACTCTCCTAATCCTTGCTGATTAGGACATACCGGATTTAACCGCAATATTACGGCGCGTCCTTTCCACAAACCAGTGCCAGATTGAGAAAACATCTTGCCGTATCTAAGCCAAACCAAACTTGCTAGTAATTCTCTAATGGTTGAATTTTGTTGCACCTACTTAGTTTTTTTCATGGGAGGTTTGAAATTAGGGAGTTACAGCAAAATCTGGAAGTTTCGTTCTTGCTGCTAGGGCGAGCATCGAGTGGGTGCTAACTTTCACTATGTGTATCATTTTACGTATTACAAACAGAATTAACGATACTTTGGATTTCGTAACGCTCTATTGGTATCGATAACTCAATTTTCCCCTCAAAATTGAGGCAACTCGGCCTCAAATAGTGTTGGACCGATCTCATCGAGCTAGATCATCTGTCATCCACACCTCAGACAAGTCAACAAACCACTCTGTTCTCTCCCAAATGGCAGCCATTTGAAGATTCACTTTGGCACCTACTCGAGTCCTTGTCTGACCTTTCCACTCCTATGAAGTTCAATAAATTTCTTACTCTCATAAACCAAAAAAAAAAAAAAAAAACGTTTAAGTTAAATAATTTCAGCTTCACTATTGTTTGTTACTGATGATGATCTTCTTCTTCTTCTTGTAGCACTACAGACTCAATCGGTCTTTGGCTTGAATAACCGCCCGTTTCCAAACTGTTTCCAAACTGTTCTGTCATCACTCCATCTTATATTTGCGCGCCTCATATCACTCTCTACCTCGTCTCTCCACCTTGCCCTGGGACGCCCTCTTGGTCGTGTACCCTCATTTTTGAGGTCAAACACTTTTTACGTGCCTATCACTTTGCATACTCCTCACATGACCGTACCAATTTAGCCGTAGGGTTCGGGTATGGACAGTGATGGAAGGTTCATTGTACATTTCGGCAAGCTCTCTGTTTTTTCCCCTCCTCCATGCTCCATTCTCGCAAACTGGGCCGAATATCCTTCACAAGATTTTCCTCTCAAAGCAGTACATCTTCCTGGAATTAGACTTAGTTAAAACCCAAGTCTCACACCCATAACTTGCCACAGGTCTTATAAGAGTCTTGTAAATTCTAAGTTCGGTCGCTCTTGACAAATTTCTGTCTCCTAGAAGCTTGACGAATGCGAAGTAGCTTCGGTTAGCAGCAGCAATGGGGAATTTGCCTCTCATTTTTTTTTTTTCGAATGAGGGTTTATTTTTATGGAATAAAACCATAGTGAGCACCTCGAAAACGCATCCAAAAAATTTAGAGAATTTAAGGAAGATGGAAATTTTAAATGTGGTGGCAATGTGTAAGAGGCAGCCATGTTTGAAACGTGACGGATATTCTACCAATCTGACTTCAAAGGAGGTTCTGTGGCGCTTACCACAGAAGCGGAACATACACGAACTTTTACCTTCCGAGTAGTGCGCACAAGAGTGCGCCACGAACTGGCAGGAAGAACCCAGACACAAAATTGACCAAAAGAAACAGTATTACTCACTTCTTTGCAGATGCAGATGCACTTCTTGCTTATGCAGAAATGCAAGCCTTGAGGGTGTTTGAGCGGAAGATAATGCGTCGCATATTTGGCCCTGTATGCGAGTTGGGAGAGTGGAGGATTAGGACCAATGATGAACTCGAGCAGCTGATGGAAGGAGAGGATATTGTTCGGTTTGCTAAAGCAAGGAGAATCGCATGGCTTGGACATGTGAATCGGATGGACGACGAAAGAATGCCACGCAAGCTGCTGAATGCTCGTTTCGAAGGGAGAAGAAGACGAGGTAGGCCGCGAAGATCCTGGATCGACGACACGACTGGCGACCTGGCAAGAATGGGGATCAACAACTGGCGGACCGCATCGTTGGACCGCGTGGCTTGGAAAGCTGTTGTTCGGGAGGCCAAAATCCACACAGGATTGTAGCGCCGGCAAAGAAGAAGAAGATTACTCACTTCTTTACAATACGAATCTATCTACTAGTTTATCAAGCATTATTATTCTTCATCTTCTCTTATTTAGTTTCAAGATTTGAATCACATTATTCGAGTAGCCATTTCACTGGATCGTTTTGTGTGGCGTGCTAGAACTCTGTCTGTTGTCGTTGCTTTCGCGTCGTTTTTTTTTTTTCGTATGACGTCAACAATATTCCTCGATTTTCGCGGTGTTTTGTAACAAAGGTTCACTTGTTTAGTCATTTTCTCCTACGGTAATTTTTTTCCGTTGGTTATTCCTAGTGTTAAACGTTATTCTAGGGCCCTATAATAGGATTTGCCTTGAAATTCCAGAATCTAAAATTGAGGCAAATTCCCCATTCTTCTCTTCACTTCAGCATCTTCTTCGCACTTATTCGTCACCAGTGATCCCAGTTACACGAAATTATCGACTACCTGGAATTCGCGGCTCTGAATATCGCAAACTTCAGGGTGATTCCCTGTTCTAGATTTTACCATCACCTTAGTTTTGTCCCCGTTAACTTGCAGTCCGTGCTGACCAGCCTGTTCTTCTAAAGCTTGGAAGGCTTGACCTAGTTCCGGTTTTGATCGGCACACTAAGTCAAGGTCATCAGCAAAGCCTAATAGGACCTCTGATGATGATCCAACCGTCGAAATCGATTTAATTTTGTAACTCATTACTTTCCTGGAAATAAACTACTTTCTACTCGAGTCCGTTTTTACTGGACAAAGTTCATAATTTAAAAACACTCCTTGGGTCTCAACGAATATTTTGAGAACTCGTACATGAAAATGAGTCACGGGAGTCTTTGACAGAGTAATCAGTACTCTTCTTGGCTATGGCTGCAATGTCCAGTAAAACCTGAGAGATTTTCCCAAAAAATGGTTGAAACTTGATGAACTAATAATAGTCTTACTGGTTCAGACTTGCTGGGAATGTGCCATCCCATAGGTTGGCGCATTCTAGACGTTATTGGGAGACCGGGCAGTGGCTTCGGATGTCGACGAACATTGCCGAAGGCCCGCCTTGTTGCTTTCCTGTTATCAAGGTGACTTCTACTAGTACCTAGTTTTTGCTTTGCTGATTTTCCGCGTGTGTTTTCCCTGATTTCTCGAATCCCTCAGTGTGATTATAGTGTATCTGGACTGACACTCAAAGCGAAGGACTTACACTCGGTTGGGTTCGGCCTTGTTCGACAGCCAAAGCCACTGCCCGGTCTCCCAATAACGTCTAGTTTGGCGCATACGCAAGATAGGCTGTTGTTCAGCTGTTACAGGACATATTTACACTGGATAGTTATTCAAGTGACTTGTATGTTTCAGATTTCTCTACAATATATTGACTGATCCAGAAATCGCTGGAAGCTGCAACAATGTGCTCATTTTCTGTAACAAACAAGACATTCCTACCGCTAAAGGTGCTACTTTGATCAAGTCGCTCCTGGAAAAGGAATTGTAAGTTGAATTGGAATTAGTTTTGGTTGGTGGGCGTGTTTTCTGAGGAGGTTAAAAGTGCCACAGTACCTATGTTCCAGCTATCACATAGGGATTGATTCTACAAATAATTTGTGACTTTTTTTTGTCTCTTGACTTTTTTTTTATTTACCCCCTCAAAATCTAACTTTTTCACTTGTAAGATTTATTTCGTGTTTCGACCTTGTATCATTAAATTGTTAATAAATACTTCAATTTACTAGATAAACTCAAATTTGACGGTACCATTGGAAAGAGTGTTAAATTTCCTATCTCCATGATGGAGAACCAAAGTTTTTGAAATAGGCGAAACGGGTGGAAAATGAACTTGAAGAGGAAAAATTGTCAAATCTTGAAAATCTCAACTTTTTCAACCGCTCATAATTCCCTACTTTCCAGCGTGTAAATGCTTGCCTGTGAGCCTAAAAGTTGACCCAAAAGCTCAGCTTTCCAACGGTATGGTCAGAAATGTTTACAATATTTTTATTAGTGGAGAAAACGGCGCTTGAATGAGAAAAAAATGTGATTTTTTTTCTCGCTCCTCTCACTCCATCCAACCCCGATTCCTCACGTCAAACCGTCGATTTCGTTGAAAAAAAATCACTGTTTTTCTCATCCAAGCGCCGTTTTCTCCACTAATCAAAATATTGGAAACTTTTGTGACCATACCGTTGGAAAGCATAGCTTTTGGGTCAGCTTTTAGGCTTACAGGCAAGCATTTACACGCTGGAAAGTAGAAAATGGGGTATTTCAGTAAATTTTTTTAATTTTTTTTTTTTTTTCAAAAGAGTATGGCTCAGGAATAACGGTAATCGGGTCTGTTCGTCGAGAAAATGTTTTTAAAAAATCAGAGAAGCTAAGGAAAGTTGAAGATTTGAATGGTGTGACGTAGCTAGCCAACTGTCTTTGAAAACATATTGTTTAGTAATACATGCATTCCAGGGGACGTCCCATTGGATAAGCATTAGATCAGTTTAATCAGTTGTTAAGTGATAAAACTGTTTCACTCGATGTAATTTATTTATTACTTTAGGCAAGAAATACTAACCCCCCCCCACCATTATCCACCATAACATTTCTAGCATCATGAGAGCCTCAAATCTGAAGAGCATTTTAAAATCCATGATCTACGATACCCAACATGCGAATTCGAGTTTACCCCCCCCCCCCCCCCTCCACCAATGGTGCCGGTCTGGCACCAATTCGGAAATACGTCGTAACATTGAACTTTCATCTGTTAGTTTTGGTTGGCAGACCGTCGAAGTTCACATCCGTATTCAAGGTGAAACACAAAAAAAAAACACGAAATAAGCGGTTTATGGCATCATGGCACCATGTCCTGGCACCACGGTGGCACCACTATTAGTTCCATGGTGGTACAGAGAATAATTCGTGAAAATCCGGAGGTATAATGAGAATTTTTCCTCAATTTCAAAGCTTGGGTACCATTAGTAAGCAGTAAAGGAACCGAAATATTGAAAAATCGGATATTTTGTGAATATTATCCCCCCATTCACCCCCTCCCCTTGCGAATTTTGGTATTCTGGTAAAATCATGTACAACTCGGAAGTTATTTGAGTCAAACAAAAAAAGAAACACGCAAATCGGTTGGAAATTGAGGCCTGGGCAGAGAGTTTACAAGATTATGCACGCAAACGCACGTTTTTTAAGCATTAACCCCCCCTTTCCCCCTCTTAAAAAGCAAAATCCAAAATTCCGGCGCCGTAGTGCACAACTAGATAGTATTCCGCGTCAAACGAAAAAAGAACCACGAAAATCGTTTGAGAACTAAGGCCTGGGCAGAGTACACAAGATTATGCCCAAAAACGCACGTTTTTCGAGCATTAACCCCCCCTTTCCTCCCCTTAAAAGGCAAAATTCGAAATTCCGGCGACGTAGTGCACAACTAGATAGTTTTCCGCGACGAACAAAAAAAGAACCAGGAAAATCGGTTGAGAACTAAGGCCTGTGCAGAGTACACAAGATTTTGTTACACACACACATACACACACACACACACACAGACATACACCTATGGTTTTTTTCGCGGATTTGGATTCAGAATGGTCTAAAACGGATTACTGTGTGGTTATTTTTTTTTTCTGTTGAGTGTTGTCCAACTTTACCCCAGATCGATCGCATAAGGACGCCCAAGTCTTACTGTGGGACGTCCTAAAAAGTATCCATGCACAGAAACCCTTGGAGGACCTCTTGGATACTACAAAATACTACTCACACACGCGTGCGGCATAGGTAGTCTGCGGCGTAGTCCTTGCCTAGTGTGTGTACATTTATAGCGGCCCACCTTTTTCAAACTTGTGATCTCTTTAATTAATTTTTCTACCACATGTTATAGTATCATTGGGCTTAAAGTTGTAGTATAGAGGTTTTCAAGGGTGCTGAATCCAAATTTGAGGTCAAAAACCTGAATTTCCGACCCACCGAAATACCCCATTATGAGCAGTTGAAAAAGTTGAAATTTTCAAGATTTGACAATTTTTCCTCCTCAAGTTCATTTATAACCCGTTTCGCCTATTTCAAAAACTTTGGTTCTCCATCCGGGAGATAGGAAATTTAACGGTCTTTCCAACGGTATCGTCAAATTTGAGTTTATCTAGTAAATTGAAGGAGTTATTAACATTTTAATGATACAAGGTCGAAAACACGAAATTAATCTTAAAAATGAAAAAAAGTCGGATTTTAAGGGCGTTAAAAAAAAGTCAAGAGACAAAAAAAGTCACAAATTAGTTGTAGAATCAATCCCTAGGCTGTGGCAGGAACATAGGTGTTACACCTTGTATAATGTTTTCTGTATAATAAGTCATCTCTGGATGCTTTGGTTTTGTATAGTAGGTATCCACATCCTTTTAATTCCACATTACCGGACCTTCCTATTTTCCATACACGTAACACGTTCCACGCGGATTGCCTACCGGCAGGCAACAGTAATTCTCTCGCCAGCGCGGATTGCCTACCGGTAGGCAAACAAAATCCCACCCCCTGAGCGGCTGACGTTTCGATAGTTATATCGAGTTCAGATGCTCTAAAATCGATTCTAGACGATTTTGTCGACTTTTTACATTGAACACAAGCAGAAATCGATGTTTTCAAAAAATTGCCTACCAGTAGGCACCCCGTGTTTTTGGTTGGCTCAGGTTATGCAATCTGCAATACTCGCACTGAGATGGCTTCGGGAACTTCAAATGTATTTTGTCATTGCGAGTATAAATTGTCTAGAAGTAAATAAAATCACTTTCCGAAAATTATTCAAATAAGAATGTTCTAAAATTCAGGCGAATTAGGCAAATCATACAGGCAACCAAAAACGTGTGACAAATGTAAATATCGTATTTATTTCTTATAATCGTTTCGATTCTGTTGGTCTGTATCGATTTCATAGTTGTATCGATTCAAGAAAGAGTGAGAAAACGGTTGTTTCCAAAGCTTTGAGTGAGAAACAGCGCTTTCTATACGTTGTATTAACTACTAATTTCGGGCAAAATTGCAACCATTGCAATCATGCTACCCGGAAACGAAATGCAACCTAGTGGAGAACGGGTATTACTAAACGATATCACATGGAGAAATCCTGTTGAAAAAAATTACCAACTGGTTCAACTAAGAAGAAACAGATGGCAGTAGAGCGGCGAAAAAGTGCCTACCGGTAGGCACCCCGCTCTGTCGGCAAGACCACCCTGTTTGGGATCCTCGTTGGTGATGAAATCGAAGTTTTGGGACCCGCGTGGAAAGTGTTAAATAAAGTTATCTAGTTCTAATTCTGTTTCCCATTATTGATATAAACTTACTCTGCATCCAATTATTATCTACTTACCGTATTGGAGAATCCGTCGTAACCAGCAAGTCGAGTCGCGTCTTGCTGGTTATGACAGATTCTCCGATACGGTACGTAGATAATAGAGAGTTCCTAGTGGTTTTTGATACAGCGTGACGTATTACACACACACTCTCAACATGGAAGATTTACTTCTTCCATGCTATCAATCCGGCGCCGGATTGTGATAAGAACACGCCGTATCCGATATGGCGCCGTATTGTTACGGTCGAATACGTCACTAGGAGGCAATCCGGCGCGCCGTATTGAAAACATGGCAGACGATTCGGTTCAGGCGCGCCGGATCGACCCTACTAGGAACTCTCTATTAATTGTATTCTTATAACTAGCGGAACTAACCCTATTCATTTAATACCATTACTCTGCATCGTTTTATAGGAACACTTTGAGATCCACGAAAACCCACGCTCTAGAGTCGACGGAAGGAGATGAAACAAAGGAGATCTTCTTGGGGTCGCCAGCTGCTGATTTTGTCTTCGAGCAACTCCACCCCTGCGAGGTCAAGTTCGCCGAAGGGTTTGCAAACAATGGTGATGAGAAAGAAGCCGAAGAGGACCTGGAAATGCTCGAGACTTGGATCGAGAAGATAGTTTAAACCTAAGCAAACCTTTCTACAAGACTTTTGCAAACGTTTTTGCTCCAAAGGGTTCGTGAGTGCAACTTTATGGGTGGTCCATTGTAAATGTGATTTGCAACAACTTGTCAAGGTATTTTGAGTCATGCGAGGTTGAGTAGTGTTACTGTTGGACCCACGAGCGTTAAAATCCTTTTGTCGATTCCTGTCGTATTGGAGCCTTTAGTATTTTGGTTTGGACTGTCCATCCTAATGCTTCATAGAGCTCTAACTTCTTGACATCACATCCAGTAGTAGGTGATGACCCTTTCCCATCACAGACTCTGGATTACCTATGATAGATCCACATTCAACCTTCATTATTGGTGGTTTTTGAACACCCAGGCCCAAACCACCAGAGTTTTGGGTATTTTTGACCATGCATGTTGGGTAATTTCCTTCTAGTGGATCAGTTTATTCGCCAATATCATGTTTCAACAAAGGATTTTACTCTTTGATGAGATAGATGACTGCAGTACAACTTGTGCCTACAATTTATCCAATTTCGTTTGGTATCCAACATTTATTTGACACGAAAACTCTTTAGAGTAGTAAGAAATAATGAGCATCTAAACCATAGCGCGTTGGTTTAAGCTTTTAAATATTCGCTGAATGCACAATGATCTGAAAATTATAAGCAGAAATAGTCTGCTGTTTCTACTACGATCTGAGAATGTTTGTAATAATTCAATTTTTGAAGCTATAATGACAGCGACAGTTAAATTTGGTCAGGGTGGTTTCAGCATGTCATGTAGGCGAGGGTGATGTTGATGGAGGCCGTACTAGAGCACGCATTCTGAGAAGCTAACCTGCTAGAGATCTGGGACCCACCGTGCTGTACACCTTCAGTGGTTATTGTGCTCATTTCCCATATGTCTATGTAATGTTACCCATTGACCCTGGGACCAGCACTACACATCATTCATTAAGGCCACATCAATGACACTGCATCATGTGTCTTGATTAAACTCTTATGTCGTAATTTATCTACACACCTTGATTTAGTTTGTCCATACACTGGGGAGTGTACATCTCAAACGTATATGTTTCAGAGTAGTTATTCAGTACTATCTTTTGCCACTCTTACACTGGACCATCCTGAGTTGATCTCTGTATCTTTTTTTTTTTTGTAATTATAGTTGGTGGTGTTCCAAGAATGAGGTTTCATACTGATGTTGGTTTTCTTACTGGTAAGTGAAATAAAATTTAAATGTCAATTTTCTTTTACTTTATATTTTACAAACCTCATGCACAAGGGTTGAGTATTTTCGGTACCTCCACCTCTAACCCCACATATCTGATACATAAAATCCCAACTCAATCGGACCATTCTCATTGGACCGAACCAATTTGAAAGGGTGGAAACTTTCACTTGCCTTGGCTCCACTGTACATGATTGCACAACTGAAATCTAAGCTAGAATGGGGAATTTGCCTCAATTTTAGATTCTGGAATTTCAAGTCAAATCCTATAATAGGGCCCTAGAATAACGTTTAACACTAGGAATAACCAAGGGGAAAAAATTACCGTAGGAGAAAATGCCTAAACAAGTGAAGCCTCTGTTACAAAACACCGCGAAAATCGAGGAATATTGTTGACGTCATACGAAAAAAAAAGACGCAAAAACAACTCCGACAACAGACAGAGTTCTAGCACCGCCACACAAAACGATCCAGTGAAATTGCTACTCAAATAATGTGATTCAAATCTTGAAACTAAATAAGAGAAGATGAAGACTAATAATGCTTGATAAACTAGTAGAGACTAGACTTTTGGTCACTTTTGTGTCTTGAGTTCTGCGTTCTGCCCTCCTTCCTAGTTCACACACTCTTGTGTTAATCCTTGTAAGCTAAAAGTTCGTGTATGTTCCGCTTCTGTGGTAAGCGCCACAGAACCTCCTTTGAAGTCAGATTGGTAGAATATCCGTTACGTTTCAAACATGGCTGCCTCTTACACATTGCCACAACATTTAAAATTTCCATCTTCCTTAAATTCTCTAAATTTTTTGGATGCGTTTTCGAAAAGCTCACTATGGTTTTATTCCATAAAAATAAACCCATTCGAAAAAAAAAATGTGAGGCAAATTCCCCATTCTTCCTGCCGACCGGTGCTACTTTGGACTGTTGCCACTCCTCAAGTCTCTCTCCAGAAAAACTAAAATAACGTTGTACAAAGTACTGCTTCGCCCTGTACTAACATATGGGTCAGAAACAGGGGTGATGACAAAGGAGTCTGAGAGTGTGCTCAGGCTATTTGAGTAGAAGATTCTTCGGAGAATCCTGGGCCCAATGGAGACGCAAATGAAGAACTTCCAGCTGTACGAGGATTACGATGTAGTCAAGTTCGTGAAGCTGGGATGGTTCAGATGGGTTGGACATGTTCTCCGAATGGATGACGGCGACCCATCCAAACAGCTGCTGCTCTCCATACCAGATGGTGCAAGAAGGAGAGGAATACCGAGGCAGAGGAGTGACAACTTAGAGGAGGACACAGCACGACTTGGGTGCTTTGAATGGATGACAACGGCACAGAATCGGACAAGCTGGAGAGGTGTCTTAGTGGAGGCCAAGGCTCGCCCCTTAGTGCTGTAGTGCCAATTAGTTAGTTAGTTAAAATCCCAACCGTACGTGTACGTAGCCGATCGTCTGGGAAACCAGGGTTCGATTCCAGGGTTACATCAACTTTTTTCTAATTTAATAAATTACGTGTTTATGTAATATATTATATATAATTTTGTTGTTGACATTTTTTCACAGTATTACGGTTTCCTTTTCACATATCTACGATTTGTTTTGCCTGCTTTTAGCTGGATATTCAGCTAGTTTTACAATAAACTATCTAGTGTGCGCCCTACCCCGAGAGCCAAGTGTTTCATTATTTTCAATACTTAATCAACCTTTGGAATCGACCAAGAAAAAAATGTCAACTCCCTTTCAAAAATTTGTTGGTTTACGTTTTATGGTACGTAGAATCCATACGTAGAATAAAATGTTTGACGTCCGTCCGCCGTACGGGGCATTTTCCTTAGTTCCCAAGGTCCGACTTTGATGAAATTTGGTATATGGTCTTCATGGGCCTAGTTGTGCCCCGAAGGTTTTGATGGATTTCAGTCAATTGAAAGGGTTGAAATTGTGAAACGCCCTATTTAAGAAAACTTCGATATAAAGGTATTTTTTTATATCAATTGAAAATGAAGACCACAGGGGAAGAACGCACCAAGTCGATTTTTTGCGAAAAATAGGTTATGACGGTTTCTTGTAGATTTTTTCACGGCGGACTCGATGGTGACAACCAAAATGGGCAAAAACAATCCATTATAGGAGAAAAATGCGAGAAACGAAAACACCGTACAGGGGAAGAACGCACCAAGCCGAGCGCAACCGGGGAAGAACGTGCCAACTTCCCTCCCCCAGGTCGTATTCCCCTACCTGATGGATCTCTGTGATTCACGCATTCATGCGGTTTTCGTGGGTTTCACAGTACTTATTACATTCGATTGTTAGCGGCGATCATTATTATTTTCTTCATACCAATAAGTTTATATGAGACTAGTGATTGTTTTCTTGAAAACGGTGAAACAAAAATGAATTTCCTGGATTTTATTCTATTAAAATATTTTGCAAAACTTCTTCGTGAGTGAACTTTTGAAAATACCAAATCATTATATATACTATTAAAATGTCACGAAACCGTTATGCCCTGATAAAGAGAGAAATCTTATGGTAGGATACTATGAATAAAACCAGCAATACACGTTCGTGGTGCGTTCTTCCCCTATACAGATGGACCTTTGCAACTTTGGATAGCAATATGGAGTTTTAAAATACTTTTTGAAGTAGTTTTGATTGTACCACCGCATTCTACAGTACGCTGAGATACAAATTCCATTTTTTTTAAAATTGTATCGACCAAATTCGAACTAATATTGGGTTTTTGCCGGAAAAAATGATTTCCTGAAAAGTTTACAAAATGGGACATGGTGCGTTCTTCCCCTGTAGTCTTCAAATAGTATTGCATTTTTTGTACCGAAGTAGACCACCCAGAGCTCTTGCGATAAAGGTCGATTCACATTAGACGGGCAGGGCAAGGCAAGGCAATGACCAGGCTCCACCACAATCGGTATAATAGAGAGTTTTTGGCAACCACTAACGGGCCCGTGGAACCTCTTCACAAAGCTCGGAGTTCACGGGTGACAATGGATTTGCCTCCCGACATCAGCGGGCAACGATGAAAGGGTGCACCCTGACAGTCACCCGTTCCTAGTGGCCCACCATCACGAGCCCCTCCCTTCCCCCCTGTCCAAAGTCAATGGGCTTCTTCCTTCAACTGGGTAGCATCCTCTGTTGCTCGCGCTAGTCTCCTCCTAACGGGGCCTGTCAGATTCTGGCACCAAACTCTCTAATGTAAAAGTAATACGTTCATTCACACTGAACGGGCAGGGTTAGATCATTGACTGTTCTTTGCTCGAACCTTGCCCAGCCAATCAAACCCAGAGCGATCAAAACCGGAATCTGCCTGCTTTTCTGGTCTTTTTGTTGAGGTTTTGTTGTGACATGGAGGACGAACATTTAATCAAACATGTGCGGGAGAACAGCAAGCTGTTTGACATGCCCCATTGAAAATATGTCAACAATGTGTGAAAAACGAAGATTTGGAAATCTATGTACCTGCCTATTCATAGTTTATTTTTTGGTTGATTATTATTTTTTCCTATTTTCTCAACTTTTTTTATTACCTATATTTTGTGCAGAGACTACTCTGGATTCTGTGGACTCACAGACATTTTCGGTGTACTCCTTTTTTTCTCTTCCTCCTCTTCATCAAGTAACAACACAATTTTTATAATGCCGGCGTCGAGAAAGACGGCTTTCTTGATGACTCTACCTTTGATAACCTCACACTTTTATAACCAGTTTCAATTTAGATCGGATCACGTAAGTAGGTACCATTTAAGATTTCAATTGATAGTTCCGTTTGCTGTGATCATCGTACTTGTAAGTTGCGTGTCAAATTGGAAAAAATGCTCTTACAACAGTTATCAAGTTTATTACCTTTGAAAAAATACCTTCTTTTCACACAATCGTAGGTATTTGGTTAATTATGGATGTCTGCATTTAGGTGTTACGTCTATAAGTTCGTACATCTATCCTAGTACCTATGATAGATCTATACTTCCGTTTTTGGAATAGTCTGCACTTCCTGGTAGGTAGAAACGAAGTACCTACCTACTCTAAATGATCTATAGATATGTTACGGACGTGTGGTTAGACAAACAAGGAACCAGTAGAAAGGTAGTTACTGCAAAATCGGTAGTTAGAAGGTATTATAGACCCGAAAAAAATGCAGTGAGATCTGGAAAAGCTAGTGTTGTTTACTACTTTCTAAAGGTGAAAACGATCAAAATCATCAGTAGGTAGGTTTATATATCGCAATGTAGGGTCAGAAAGGGATTTAAATAGGTACCTATCCAAGTAGTAACAAATTTATTGCTTTTTCAACACGGCAAATATTTCCATTTTCGATCTGAAAAACTCATTTGGAGACCCCCCGGAGTCTGAATCAGCTGTTCGCTATCCGCCATTTTCAAGTGACTTCACAGGTCGGTAGCTGTTTAGCGTCACTTCCAGAGTCCGCACCTTATTTTGTGACATCTACCAAAAAAAGTTAGCATCTGCGTCTGCTGGCCCCATCTGTCTCTAGTCGTCACGATCTCAAGTCGTCGCGCCTGACGAGGCGAAAACTCTCTAATGAACGGTCCTTGCCTTGCCCTGCCCGTCTAATGTGAATCGGCCTTAAATCAGAAACAAGAGAGTGAATCGCAAGAGTCCTAATCTTCGTTCAAATTTTAACTGACCAAAATGCGATCGCCGTTCGTTCCTTCGAGTTGAACTCACTTTGCGTCCTTAGCAACCAGTAATCAAATTTCCTCATGAAGGCACCCACAACTGTTCAGTTCTTCGAATTAAGTGTGAAGCATTTTATTTCTTCAAAGTAGACTTGATTGTAAAGCCAAAATATGGTAGGAAGTGACAATGGCAAAGCTGTGTTTTTTGCAGGCGAGTGATCTATACAGAAAAAAATTAAACTCGTCTATACAACGCTTCTTCCGTAAGTCGCTTGGTAGTGGGAACACAGCTCCTCGCCATTTCCTTGTTGCAACTGAGTACAGATGATAACCAAATCAATATTAAATTAAATTTTTTAAATTAAATTATTAAATTTCATTCAAGTAGGGCTCACAGGGAATGAAAACCCACCGATAAAATAATAAACTCTTCAATTTTAATATCAATAACTTCAACTCGAACACAAAAAATTGAGTTTCGAAATTATAAAATTAATTTATTAGGTATACTGAAAGCAATGTTTACAATAATAAATTATTACATTATACTCAACATAACTAACTTGTCACCTAAATTTTTCCAATAATTGGACCTATTTCAAGAGTCATAATATGACTATATTATAGTGGGGGTTTGATTGGAAATTGATAGGGCCTATCACAAACACTAATATTTAGAGTCCCTTGGAATGTAGTATTTTTCCAATTTCTCAGTTACTAGGCATTTATATCCTACATTTTTGTCTACTACCTGAATTTGACTGATATGCATTAAAGATTGGCTGATGAAACATTACGATGATTTTCTGCACGTTTTATGGGACAATGAATAATACATACAATCTTTGGCAGGAAAGTACACGATTTCTAGTGTTTCGAAAGGACTATCGATAGCTTTACATCGCTACTCAGAATTCGAATGGAAGTAATCGTACAAATTACAATAATCGTGAAAAATATTACTTGCTTGATGTCGTGCAAGTCACATGACGTCATCACAAATCAAATTGTTACAAAATAATCGATCAGTAAGATTGATGCGAATCTATCGATTTCTGAAATTGTAATTTCACATCAAAACCATTCGTCGATTACCTTTCATTTTTGTGCCCATGACTAGGGAAAATATGTACTAGGGGAAATAGACTGGTCTTCTAGAGTACTTCCTAGATCCTTCCAAAATAAGTGAAAGGAAGAGGTCTCTACAAGTTTACACCAGGAGCTCAAGTGATCGTTGTTGGAACCTTCTAGTTCAATTGCTCAACATTCACTGCTGACGCCAGAACTGACTCGGCGAATTGAAGGGGGGCTTGGAGCCATCGAATTAATCCCTCCTATTTCTTTCATTTTGGCAGCCATGCCAGTTTTCTCTTAATCCCACAACTTAAATGTTTTCTTCTTTTCTATCATTCCTCGTGACAGCAGCATGTTACGAGGGTTGTCCAGAAAATAAGTTCCGTTTTGGCCTCTAGGGTGGAATTTGCAAAATCCGGTAACACCGCTCGAAATAGGGAAGCTTTGTGAATATATTGAGAGGTGAAGGGCCTTAGAAGCTCGAAAAATAAGGTCAGGGCTGGCAGTTGAAATGGATCCCTCCTCGTCGCGTCCCACCACCTCGAGAATTTTCGGAATGCTACTGAACCAATGGAGACGCATTCCTGATGTCCATCGTCACTGGAGACGTAACCTGGGTGTTTCATTACACTCCAGAAAACAAAAGGCAATCCATGCAGTGGAAACACACCACGTCCACAAGAGCCAAAAAAATAAAAGTCGTGAGGTCAACTAGGAAAATCATGGATTCTGTTTTTTTGGGATCACAAAGGAATTCTCCTGATTGATTTTTTGCCTCTTAATTTATGGATCAGAATCCTGGACTCTCTCGGTACCTACATGGCGAATTGGCCCTTCTAAGATTAGAGCGTAAGATTCTTAGAAGAATCTATGGAGCCCATACGAGTCAGAGATGCATGGAGATGGCATACTAACATACTAATAGATGTAGTGCACGTCATCCGAGTCGGACGACATCGTAGAGCAGGTCATGTCGTACAAATGCAGGATAGCGAGATCCCAAAGAAAATGCTAAACGAGAGACTTTACAGCACTCAAGGGCTGGGAAGACTGAGGTTACGATGGGCCAATGGAGCCTCATTAGACACTCGGACCATCTTGGGTGTAAATGACTGGAAGACCATGGCATAGAACTGGACTATCTGGAAAATTTTTTTGAAGGAGGCCTTGATCCCACGTGGATTGTCGTGTCACTAAATAACAAGAAGATTTTTTGCATCAAGGTGAAACAATTAACGCCAACTGCTATTGCGAGACCCTGAAGAAGCATCGTCGAGCCATACTGCACAAAAGAAGAAAGTTGACCTCTGGTTTTTGCCTTCTCCATGACAACGCTTGGCCTCACCTTGCTCGTTCCACGGCGCAACTTTTGGATGAATTTGGTTGGGATGTTCTGACCCATCCACCTTGCAGCCCCGACTTGGCCCCTTCAGAACCACCTGTTCACCAAAATGAAGGAGGAGTTGGCGGACGAACGTTTCAAAGTGACGAGGAAGTGAAAGAAGCTGTCACCAACTGGACCAAGCTGGTGGCAGGAAGATTCTATGAGGAGGGGATTTCGAAGCTGATTTCGCGATATACCATAATTTGGTATACATTTAATGTATCGACGTCGCCGGGGATTATGTGGAAAAATAATGCGTATGTTCAATTACATAAGTTTATTGTACAAGTTTCAAATTTTTCCAATGAAAACTTGATTTTTAAAAAATAAACGGAACTTATTTTCTGGACAAACTTTGTACCATTCTGCTTCCACTTGAATGCTACTTGATGTGATGGTACTGGCTACTAGAATCACCAATACTTAGTGTTAAAAAATTCTAGTATTACTTTGAAACAATAAAATGGTGTAAATATGGTTTGAATTGATCTAAACACAACCTAGCAACTTCTAACTTGAATATTTTCAGCTGCTATTTGAGGATTTTTTTTTTCAATAAGCATTAATTTTCAACCTTAGTAGGATGATCAAGCCAAGGAACTCGGCTGAGAAATTGTGAGCCTACCAAAATCTACTTGGCCTTACTCATCAAGCTCATTCGAAAATTGGAATCGATGATGAAATTAGCCTGCAGCTGGAAAAAATCCTAGTATTGCCTCATCAAGAAAACATCTTCTATGGTCATGGAGGTCTTCTTTCTGGAGGATCAGTTCGATAGGATGATATCTTGCAGCTCTTTGAGACCGTTTAGTATTTTATTCCGAAAGGGTTAAAAGACAAAAATGTTAACCACAGAGGCACGTTTTTCAAACATCTGAACAATGCAATGTTGGACGTTGCCGAGCTTCACAGCACCCAAATATGAAAACTAAGTACTTTATCAAAAATTCCACATTCTTGTGCACTCACACTTTTGAGTGTCTAGATGATGAGAATTCTTCCTATTTACCTCATTATTAGAGTTTCTCAGATGTAGGTTCACTCATATCTCCAAAGCACCACCACATAAAACATATGAACGCGGGAATTAACTTATACCCCAACATGCATTGCCACTAGCCCGCCAGTACTCAGGGCTAGTTGCCAGGAAAGAACGCGATTCACCTTACCAACCTTTCTTCACTCACTAAAACGATGTCCAGTAACTAGAATCACCAGTAACGGCAGTTTTCGTTTCTCGCGATCAAACGAGCGTTTTTCACTAATAATACGGCCAAAACAGGTTGGCAACTCTGGGCATCACAATAGCCGTGACGATGTTAGATAGAAGGTTGACGCTGTGATTGTCCAGGATACGCCGGCCGCAGATGTACTTCACCTCCGGCCCTGGCTGCTCGACTATGACGCCTGTTTTCTTGTGGACACCTGCAAAACAACTGAATTAGAGAAATTACCGCAATAAATGGGATATTTTTCAAATGGGTTCACTCATAGAATCTAGGCAGGTAGGTGAGGAAATATTTAAGATGATCTAGTTGTTAGTGATATCGTATTCTGATTTTTCTGGGATTCAAACTGCACTAAAACCTCACTTCCTTTCCCATGTTGGAACTCAGCCTGTAATTGTTCATCAAATTTCTTCGACCTGAGTTCCTCTAGTCATTGCTGCTCGCCGACGAGCGTGCTCATGCCCATCTTATCTTCCAGGGTCGTCTACAAGAATTTTGATGTTTTGTTCCAAGAGCCCTCTCTGCTCACCATCCTATCGACCAACTCCTCCAGGGTCATGGATGTGGCTACAGCTCTTCAGATATCCTTTGTCTTTCGTTTAGAGAATGGGTGAAAGGCGCTCTCCTCAAAGCGAGAACAAGGAATGCTAACAGAAAAGCTACTCTAAGGTACTCATAGAACACCCTGTGTTTCCCTTTGTACCAGCTTTACTGTCCATCTACCTTTTGCCTTTCAGTTTTCCTGCCAACGTTGCAGCGTTTGTTCGCGCTGCTTTTAGGCCGCTAAAAGTTTGATTGGTATCACTCCTGCAAGGAAACTACCTACCATAAGATAAATGTCGCGAGGGGAACAACATACTTAATAAATAATAATAACACTTAATAAATTCATTAGGTGCACTCCCTCTTTCCACGATGTCACTACTAAGTCTAAAAACACACTTTTGATACTGTTAACGTACCCTAGAGGAGAACTCGTTGTAATCAGCAAGAGCAGCAAGGTGGTAAGTCCAAAAAAAGAGTTTTGAGAAAAACGCAAAAGATGTTTTGACCGGTGCACAATTCCTCAAATAATGCACAAACACAATAATACACCTAACTCTTTTATTTCTTCAAGAAATTTTCAAGCTATAATCTTCAAGAAGGTCAATAATAGTTTTATTACATTTGAGTTTTCTAAAATAAAAAAAAATTAATAAAAATTAAAAACTTAGTTGCCACTTCAGTTTGAATTTTTATATAGAAGAAGAAGACACTAAAAAGGATGTGGCAAAAAGAATGGTTTTCAGCTTGAAATAAATCAACCCACGTCGGATTGATTGAGCGTCTCACATAGGTCGGCATCTAGAATCTGGTTTTGGACCGGCGATCCCCCAAACACGGGAAGTCTGCTCGATAGCTCCGTGGCTCGGCTCCATGGATTTTGACCTGTCCGGAAATCCAGCAATGCCGCTAGGTGGCGCAGGGCCACTTGTAGTTTCCCCCATGGACGGTGGAGAATGGATCGGTTTCAGGCTGTTTGGCTCGTTGGCACCGTCGTGAATGGCGACCTTTATACCACGTGTCGAGGCCCTTTTTGACACACAACGAACTTGTTAAAGCACCGATTTCTAAATCTGAATCTGATTCCGAATCAAGATCACGGAGCAGTAATTCGTTTGACATGGCCTCTCACTTCTGGAGTACAACTGTAGGGCCCGGTCAGATGGCAGTATCACATCCCTCTCTGGTCTGGTCCAGAATAGGTCCAGTCAGGTCGCCGAACCTTTAAGGTAATGTTTGGATAACATAAATGTTTTGAGCTTATTGTTCGAGCCATCTCTTATCCATTTCCTTTTTCAGTAAATAGAACAAAGGTAAAAGTAAATGAAATTCTGAAATCACCACTAAACGACTTTAAATTATCTTTGCTTGGAATATTGCAATAAATAGGTGCCTACACCTTTAAGAAGGTAAAAAAATTACAAAAGAATCGAATTATAAACCGATGGTTTTTGATCAATTCATTATCAAAAATGTTATGAGGTTCACCCCTGAGCTCATTACGACGGGTTCTCCTATAAGGCAAACTCACAACAATAGACACATGCGAATTTCCCTTTTCACGCTGACTCAATGAAGCTGAAATGAAGAGGTTTTTTCTTCATTCAATAAACTCGTTGTATTTTCATAAATGCAAAGACTTGCCAGAATACTGTAGAGTAGCCCCGAAGAATGAGTCTATGACGCTTCCGAAGAGGCCAGCCGCAGCTCCTAGAACGACGACAGGCCACTGAGGAGGAGAATGTTCTAAGATGCTGGAGTTCACTGTAAGGATGATCGTGAGGTAGAAGGAGACGCCCACCGCCAAACCTCCAAGGACACTCACCACGATACCCATGATCGATACACCTCCATTCACTCCTATAAAAAGATTGAGAATTTTTTTTAAATGTCAAAACCAAGTACTTAAGGTGTATCAATGGATAGACTCACTCACTATTTGAATTTTATTCCCATTTTTCAAAAAAACCTTTGAAACCAACCACGAACAAATACTCTCCCCCCTCAAAATGTGTCATTTTACATTTTGAATTAAATAAACAGAATCTGAAAAGAACTTAAAACCTTTGTCTGTTGTCATGAAATTATACCTAGTTATAATTTCATATATTAAAAAAAAAAAAATAACATCGACGCTCGGCTGGAAAATGGGTCAATATGTCAAAATACGAACGTTGGAAAATCGTGATTTTCAGCATTTCCAAGAGAGCTAACGCAGTCTAACTGATAGTTTTCAAGTTACTGTTATTTTTCTGATGTTTAAAATTGTTCCCAATAATTAAAAAAAAAAACGCCCGAGAGCTTATGGGCTCTTTTATTGGTACCTGCTTTATTTTTATGTTCATGTTCAACCTGATTCCTTTTCCATCTTGTAGAGGGGAAAAAAAAACCCGCATCACTCAATTATGACCATCATGGCTTAATAAGCCATAATAATAATATTCTTATGGCTTTTCCCTGTCGAGAGTCGATATGTCAACATCCTATATCAAATAAATGAAACCAGACAACCCATGAGGTCGGGGGAACGACCCCCATGAACTAGAGAGGGCTTTATATAAGGCCTTTATATAAGGCCAGGCCTTCCAAGGGTGAAGGGGGGTGTCTCAGAACTCCCCAACTTGTCAGTTTGCCCTGTGCATCTAAATATTATAAATTAAAATCCCTGAAAACTAATGTGTGTTGCTGGATTTTTCGCGTGCCATGACTTCCTCCTGTATTATTTTACCTTTTACGAATAAAGAAAGGATGGGGGACATCCGAACTCAGGCATGTAGCCAATGGTGAAAGTTTTTAATGTTTATGACGTCACGCGCCCCTCCTGCCTGGGCGGGACCCCCCAGCCCACTGTGACGTCATAAACATTCGAAACTTTCAAAAATCATAGAAAAAGGTCTTCTCACGCTAGAAGGTCGCGGTTGGTGTCATAAGTCTCAGAATGATGTCTAGTTTAGATTAAAAATAACAATAAACAGTTTTTCCGACCCATGTGCTCACCCCATTATCAAGGGCCTAAATTAACAAAAGTTGGAGAACCCAAGAATCCAAACAATATTTCCAGGGAAATTTCATTAGTCAATATAGAACTCACCCCGTGGCACTTTTTTTAAAGAGGTGATCAGTCGAGGATCAGACGATGACAACACAGTTCCCAGTTCAGAAGCCCACGTGTCGGCGTTTGAACAAGCAAAAGCACCTGAAATAATAGAAAGCAATACAGAAGGTACCTACTTGAATCACTGAAAAATATTACTGGAAAAGATAAAAAACACGTATCAGTTAGTTACAGTCGCAAACTATGTACTAGAATATGAGCAGTACATGGCACACTTATACAAAAGCTACCAAACTGTCTATTATAGTAGATGACACGGAAGTATAGGGCATCTCCTATCTACGAGGGTAGTTCGGAAAGTAAGAATACTCGATTTTTCCAGACTTTGCAAAAATTTTATTAAAAAAAAAAATAACAGGGTATTACAGGCATACATCTAAGTTATTTTTCCACGTAATCGCCTTCTCGATCAATGCACTTTTGCGACCGTGAAATGAGCTTTGTAATCCCCTCGTCATAAAAACTTCCCGCCACCTCCTTGCTCCATTGTCATGCAAAAACAGACTCCCTTCATCAGCATCCCTCTTCGTTTGTTCTGAATTGCCCTTCTGAGTTTCTTCAAGGTTTCACAGTATCGTTCCGTATTAATGGTTTCTCCATGTGGCAAATATTCGATCAAAATGATGCCTTTTCGGTCCCAAAAAACCGAAGCCATGATTTTTTTCGCCAAAATTTGGGTTTTGAATTTTTTCAATGGGTGGTATGGCGCCACTGTTGGGATTGTATTTTTGTCTCAGGAGTGTAATGAGCTACCCAAGTTTCATCGCCTGTCACGATGGAGTCCAGAAATGCCTCACCTTCCACTTCAAATCTCTCCAAAATGCCGCACGCACCTCGCACTTGGCGGGATTTTGAATTGACATTGTTCACGCAAACGCTCACCAATACCAGAGTTTTCGTACTAGCGAGGTGGTTGACCTCTCAATTTCTTCAGGAGATCCCCCCCATACAACGCAGTGCAGCTAACTTAAGGAAAAAATTGCCCCATCCCATGAGAGCACCAGTACTCTTACTTTCCGACCTACCCTCGTACGACAAAATGGGGTATTTCAGTCAATTTTTTGAATTTTTTTTTTCAAAAGAGTATGGCTCAGGAATAACGGTAATTGGGTCTGTTTGTCGAGAAAATGTTTTTAAAAAATCAGAGAAGCTAAGGAAAGTTTAAGATTTGAACGGTGTGACGTAGCTAGCCAAAACTGTCTTTGAAAAAGCATCCATGCACAGAGAAGAGATGAAACCCTTTCCTGATTTGATAAGTCGAAACCACAAACAAAGCAAACAGAAAACAACCGATTACAGATGGCAGATGTGCGTGACGCTAACGATTGAACCATAAAGTAACGCTATCCGAATGAGAATCTCTTGAATACTACAAAATACTACTCACACACGCGCATGGCGTAGTGTGTGTGCATTTATGGCGGCCCGCCTTTTTTTCAAACGAGTGATCTCTTTAATTAACTTTTCTATCACATGTTATAGTATCATTGGGCTAAAAGTTAAAGTATATAGGTTTTCAAGGGTGCTGAATTCAAATTTGAGGTCAAAAACCTGAATTTCCGACCCACCGAAATACCCCATTCTCAAAGAATTCTCTCAGAACATACTACAGACATCCAATTCGCTAAAGAAGTTTATAGTGATGAAGAGGAGAGCACATACCTACCCCAAACGTTTTTAAACACATCGGCCTACGAAAAACGGGGGTTTATGCGAATTATTTAAGCTCCATATTGCCTAGGATTTGGTGATGCACTAGGCAGGCAATGACATATTCTGTGCATACTGTGTAATAATTTGCAGCATTTTTCATCACTTGGTCACTTCTGCCACTCAACCCTTGCCTTGCTTACCCTATTACCGCGCACCTAGAGGAATTTCCCGTTAAGGCTTCTTGTCGAGAGATTAATAAAAGCTTGTTCATCACAAAATACAACCTAAGGCAAGTTGGAGCCACAACATACGGATACTACGGAAGTTATCTCGACTTACTCATTACTCCGAGAGCGAACCAAGAGGCTCGGAAGTCCTCAATAAAGTCAATTGGTCTCTGCCCAACACCGATTTCGAAAATATAGAGCAACGCCAGTTGAGGAGCCATCCCCGAATTGCAGAGCACTTGTATCCAATTACGCTGACCTCCTGTTCAAAAAAATTATCAACAACGTCGGATTAGAATAAGCAAATTATTTCTATACACTTTCTACATATAATTACAATATTTACGCTGAGTATCTATTCGAAGAGACCACCTGAAAAGCATGAACATTGATATCAACCTTTGAACGAACGCTTCCAGTCTTGTTACCTTGCAAATTAAGACTCACCAACACCTCTCTGTACGTATGTTTCGGGAATGGGGTAGTTACACATTTTTAAAGTTTATTTTCTTCTGTGTAGTGAACCTTTATTGGAGTAGATATCTGTAAGCAAAACTTCCAGAAACGCGGCAAAAAAATGGTGTCTTAAAAAACTGGGATTTTCAAATTCATATGGGAAAACCTTCACACGACTTGGACACTGGGGGTCGGGACTACCTCATGGTTTTAATATATTTTATTGTTTTTTAACACGTTGAACGCGGCGAAAAAAACTCGTTGGTCCACTGTTGCGGAGACATTTTTTTTCGTGAAGCGTGCAAAGATAAGGTGTCACTTCGATAACTGCTAATGACCTTCAACATCGACCGATTCATCTCCGGATTGAACCGTTCGTCTCATAAATAGCTCATCTATCACTAAAAACAGCTAGAAAAGAGCGGAAACGAAGAACAAAAGAATAGGAGCAGATATTATTGAAGCTTCTGCAAAAGGTGTTTGCGTGACATTGACGCTGCCTGCCACAGAGACCCCGGTATTTGCGTGACATAGACGTGATCCGTGTCCATTACCATTATTTTGAATCCTTACCTATTTAAATGTTTTTGACTTGAATATGTCCACAATGGGGTATTTCAGTCAATTTTTTTTTTCAAAAGAGTATGGCTCAGGAATAACGGTAATCGGGTCTGTTCGTCGAGAAAATGATTTTAAAAAATCAGAGGAGCTAAGGAAAGTTGAATATGTGAATGATGTGACGTAGCTAGCCAACTGTCTTTGAAAAAAGTATCCATGCACAGAGAAAGTTTTAAACCCTTGGAGGACGGGAGGCCCGCCTTTTTTTCAAACGTGTGATCTCTTTAATTAATTTTTCTACCACATGTTATAGCATCATTGGGCTTAAAGTTGGAGTATATAGGTTTTCAATTGTGCTGAATCCAAATTTGAGGTCAAAAACCTGAATTTCCGACCCACCGAAATACCCCATTGCAGTGATCTCAACACACTCTATTGAAAGATTCCTTTTGCATGGTGACGTCAGAGTTGTGGTTGGCTCTCCTACCACAATACAGCTGATCTGTGCAGTAAATCTACATCGCTATCTATTAAATATTGATAGTTTATCAAAACGCAACTAGAGAGCAACAGTCATTCATAGTTTACCAAAGAGCTGCTAGAGTGTGCCATCCTTGGGACCCTAGGTGGGGAAGACCATTGAAATGAAGCTTCTGTGACATTGTGGATTGTTCTGATGTCATCAGCCAATGGAATAAGAGATAGCTTTCCCCTATTTTGTTTTGGGATAGCTTGGAATTGACACCTATTTGTGCGTCTGTGCTTGTGAAGAGTATCAATATAGGTATGTGAAAAACCTACTACTGCAATTCTTTAGGATACCTAATGTAATCGAAGTTTCTCAATGGGGTCCGAAATATAACACCGGATATGCCGCCGCAGGGAATGTACCTGGCCCTAGACCTAGACTGACTCTGACAACTCTCAGCCCAATCTTCATTCTACACATGTTACAAGCTCACGAGACAAAAGTACAAAAAGCTAGTGTTAAGTTAGCTAGTTACAGAAGGGGGCTTTAGATGCGAGAGGCTAGATCCTACCTAAAACACGGTCCAAGCATAACGTCGGGTAGGAAATCTGAGCATATCGCACCTCCTTATGCATTTTTCTTCTTTTAACAAAAATATTCTTCTTTGTGCATAATGGAGCCAATAAACAAATATCTATCTATCTAGGGTGGAGTGGGGCAATTGCGACCCAAAATGTCAATACTTCAACTTTGATCCTCTGTAACTTTCCTTTGAAAACGCTATTTTCACTTTTTTTAATGAGTAGCTTATTTTACGTAGATTACGATGCACTCTTCAAATTGTACAAATAATTTACTTCTCATGGTCCAAACTGTGTTTTTTAAAATTCCGACCGAATTCCGCATTTGCCCCACTAATCGGGGCAAATGCGGAAACGGCCTTCGAATCCCATAAAAACATTTAGTTGCATTAATAGGGTAAATGCAAACAAAGCCCATTTCAATACGAACAGAACGCTATATTTAATTTTTTTCTCCTCCACTTTTTTATGACCAATGAGCCCGCCTTTTCCAAAAGTAAGGGTTACCAACATAACTGGGTACACATTGAGAAGGTTTCTGAGGCAAGGCGCTCAAATGGCGCCATTTTCAAAACCATTTCCGCATTTGCCCCATTTCCACATTTACCCCACTCCACCCTATCTGTTTCAATACACCTTTTACTGAACCTCTCTCATAAAACGTGTTTTTCTTTCAACAAACGATATTATTCTGAATTAATGGTCAACTACCAGGTACAACCCACCTTCTTTGAAATCCACTTCAATTTTCCTTTTTTCTTTGGCCCGAAATTTCGTAGCTTTCGATGAAGTGACGAAAAAAATTACGAGGCAAGCGAGAAAACAGTAGTTGGCCAGCGTCATCACGAAGCCAACGCAGAATCCTGGAACGGAATAACAGGAATAATTCGTCAGTTTTTGAAATATAATTCGCATTGTCTTAAGGTGGGTTCACAAGCGTCCGACTCTGCGTTCTGCCCGATGATTGGCCAAAAACAGACGGAGAGAGAGGGGGGGGGGGTAATATTGTAGGAGAGGCACTTTTGGGAGGGACTGTCCGCATCTGAAAAATTAGAAATTTGATGAAAAGAGTCAGAGAGAGGGTGGTAGAAGTGGGTGGTGGAAGGAGGGAGGTGGGGGTCGCAATAACGCAATGAGGTAGGTATTTCAGTCAATTTAAAAAAATTTTTTTTTTCAAAAGAGCATGACTTAGGAATAACGGTAATCGGGTCTGTTCGTCGAGAAAATATTTTTAAAAAATCAGAGAAGCTAAGGAAAGTTGATGATTTGAATGGTGTGACGTAGCTAGCCAAAAATGTCTTTGATAAAAGTATCCATGCACAGAGAAGAGATTGGAATGTTCTCACTGGTAGCAGGTTCAAATTGAGGCTCCAGAATGTTGATCTTCCTCTTATTTTCCGTCATATTTAAAACGAAAGAAAGAAAAGAAATTGTGGGCGATACACTAGCTGAAAATTAGATAAGTCGAAACCACAAATGAAGCGAATAGTAAACAACCGATTACAGATGGCAGATGTAAGTAACGCTAACGATTGAACCGTAAAGTAACGCTATTCGAAATGAGAATCTCTTGGATACTACAAAATACTACTCACACACGCGCGCGGCATAGTGTGTGTGCATTTATGGTGGCCCACCTTTTTTTCAAACGTGTGATCTCTTTAATTAATTTTTCTACCACATGTTATAGTATCATTGGACTAAAAGTTGGAGTACATAGGTTTTCAAGGGTGCTGAATCCAAACTTGAGGTCAAAAACCTGAATTTCCGACCCACCGAAATACCCCATTATAAGCGTGTTGGAAAACGGACGCCTATGAACACCCATACGGAATGTTGGAAAGAGTCGCAGAGTCGGAAAAAGTCGCAGAGTCGGACGCTTGTGAACCCACCTTTAGCACGCTATTTCATTTCACTCACCCATCATGGCACCGCTGAGGTTGACAGAGCCTCTTTTCAAACCCCACACCAAGAATGCTATTGGAATGAGGATCGAAGCCAGCCATCTGGTGGGAGGAATTTGTTCTGAAAGAGTAGACAAAAAATATAAAAAAACGACACAGCTTATTTTACGCTATTTCATTTCTACATCAAAACTGAAAGTGCAAATCTAAGTTAGAAACAGTTACAACATTAGCGTAGGTGTACATGAAATATTTGATTTTTATTGTTTTGATTCAACTTTATTTCTGATTGTTGTTGTTGAGGCACCACGAAGTAAAATTTCCCAACCCAGTGACTTTTTATACACAACAAAACTTGACTCAGAACTGAAAACCGAACCAGCTCCTAATTATTTATATAATTTGTGAATCAGAACAATATTGGTGAGTGTAATGTCATACATTTCTAGTCAGTAGTTCTCCAATAAAGTGACGCGTAGGAAAACCCCAAGCAGGCATGAGTCATCACCAACATGGGTGAAGTGAGGACGGGAAAAAACACGTCACTTGACGTCACCTTTTTTCCACTCTCCCCTCACCATACTAAGGAGTATATAAGCCACACTGATGGGTCTTCCTACATGAATTCGTACCTCGTCTAATCCGACTTATCATTTCTTGTCTTACCTACAGCCCCAGTTCTTCCGAGGGAACGGTTTGCCCCGTAAAGGCGCCGAACCTCTAGCTCCCCTTAGGTACCTCTTCAGAACAGTAGGCCTCACTAGGTAAATGTTCCGCCTCCCAACGGTGAGTCTGTTATCAGACGCCGAGGTTGTCGGATAGATCTTGACGCACTCGTCAACACGGTCGGCCGCGAGGCGCCGCAGATGGAGTGCTGAAGCCCTAGGCTTTTAGGGATCAATCTCTCCGTTGAGTAGGATACAGGCTAGGAACTAATCAGCGCATTGAGAGGACCATCGCCCTCACTCGACAACACGCAGAAAACTACAGTGAGATTTTCAGAACTCGAAGAATGAAATTTCGTTATTGTTTGTTAACGGTTACAGGTTAAGTTAAATGAAAGAAAAGTGTTAACGTGAACGGCATAGTACAAAATCAACAAAACACAAAGTTGAAAGATACCTATAAGATACCTACTTTAATTCTCCTTGCCCTCTTCAGGGTTAATAACATTTAAATTGAGGTGAAATATGGAAATTTGTTGCTACTTACCATCGTCACTGTGTCTAATTATCTGGAATGTTCGGTTCCCTGCCCAAAGGAACATTGACAAGGGGATGGTCACCACCAGCAGGAGAATAGGAGTAGTGCTGTCAAACTGCCACTCCTTCTTCGTGGTCTTGGCGGCGGTCTCGGCCATATCAGACTATTCAACGTACAACAAGAACTTGATAGATTTGCGAGGGGTGGATTTTCAGTTTCAGAGCATACTACTTACTGGAATACATGAGCGCTATCTATAGTCTACCAGAGAAGAGAATGTGACTGTATTATAGTACCACATTCCATACCTACAGGTACCTAGTAGGCATGCGATTGGAGATACCCTCAGGGTTCCTGCCCAATCAATCTTGTGGATCATCCACTTGGTGTGGAGAGGGAGATTCCCAGCACATTTCCTAATCTGCTGGACTACAGCTAGAGCAGTCATCGTTAAACATTTTTAGGAAGAATAGCCAAATGTAGCGATCAAACTGAGTAACCCACTTCAACGTTTCGAATATAGGTAAGTGGGTACGTTCAAGCACCTATTTAGTTGGACTATGGGTCTGTTCGTAGAGGCAGTCCGGAACCAAACCGAGGCTGAAAAGGGGGAGGGGATAGAGGCGAATGGACTCCTCCAAACCGTTCAGGACTGCCTCTCCGAACAGACCCTATGTGATTGAGTGTACACGTAACAAACATACCTGCCGAAAAACTGTAGTCCTGTCGAGAGACCAGCGATGGGTCAAAATGCTTTGCAAGAGGTCAGGTACGGCCTGTTTATAAATTCACTGATAGGGTGTCAACTCGCTTGATGAAGATGGATTGAATTTAGAGAACTGCAAGTATTGGCGACAGGTTATTCAGTTGTCAGGCAGACTGACACACACCTAATATTTAATGTTATTACACTTGAGTTAAATGTGAGAAATTAAAATTGAGATAAGTGGGTATCTACAAAAATAAACGAAATGAAAAATCTTGAAGCAGGTAGAATGTAACATCAGTAGACGGTAACATGAAACTGACATATGAACTTCTTCTTCTTCACCCTTTGTCAGACTCCGAAGAGTTCTTCGCGTGGCCACTGGTGGGTTGCCAATAATGGGTTATTCCGTGATGGAGTGGTTTGAAAGAAGTAAGACTTACTTCTAGTAGTACTACTTAGTAGTGTGTTAAAAGGAAGTTAATTTTTGCTTCCGAGTCTACCAAGGTAGAGGAAGCATTGTTTTCAATTTTCAAGGACGAAAAAAAGAGTTCTCCAAAATCAAAATTTTTACTCGCGTTTTGCGTTTTAGACCTTTCTGAACAATTTTGGTTCTGTGTCTGTGTCTGTCATGAATTCCTTGTAACACGCACAACTATACGAAGTTATTGTCCGATTTCTATGAAATTTTCAGGGATTGTGCGGGTTGGCGTGTAGACGGTCCCCTATGAAAATCATCATCCTCGGACTGATAGTAGCCACTGTGCAAGCGCAAACGTGAATTTCCTTGTAACGGCCATAACTTCCACATTATATTATGCGGTTGTAGATGGTCCCCAATGAAGATCATCACCTCCGGACTGATAGTAGCCGCTGCGCATGCACAAACGTGAATTCCTTGTAACAGCCATAACTTCCACATTTTCTACCCGATTTCGATGACATTCTCAGGAATTACGCGGATTAGGTTGTAGATGTCCCCAAAATCAAGGCCTTAAAATTTATAGAAGCCTCTGCGCATGCGCATACGTAAAATCCTTGTAACAGCCATAACATTTACATTTTTCATCCGAATTTGATGAAATTTTCTAGGATTGTCCAGATTAGCGTGTAGATGGTCCCCTATGAGGGAAGTGAAAGGTACTTAGAGATTGGTGTTTTGAGATTAACTACTATGCATCGGATCATCTATATAATCGGGTTATGGATACGAGGAAGCTATGTGCCACACCCACTTGGCAGACTTTTTCATAATTAAGGTTGCCCAACCTGATGGTAACACTGGGATCAACCCCGCCTTTCTTCTTTTTCCTTGTCTCATGGTGGCTACTCCAAACCTTTGATCTTCTTATTCGTACCTACTTTCATATTTTCCCTTCAAAATCGTAAAGTATTCCGCTATACTGGTTGTTTATGGTCTATTATAGTACTTTGTTAGGTAAGTACGTGTGATTAAGTCGAATTTACGTTAATTACCTTTGAAAAAGGTAAGAGAAATGTTCATTCATATTTATTATCTTATTTTGACAATTTTTCCAGTAATTCTGATTGTTATTTAAATTGTTGATCTTTTTTTTGGAATTGTATTTCTACTTCTCATTCGTCTTTTCTAAACGAAGGTTTGCGAACCAAATAGCCTCCTCCATATCTGTAGCTGCTTAATACCTCAAGTTTTTGCTGCATCTTTCAGATATATGGTCGAAAAGGATTTACCATGCCTACGGTTAATCTCAGTTCGTGGAAAGTTTCAGGGAATTTTAATTCAACTACAGCTTTGGCTTTTTCTGGAAGTGGTTTTGGGTCTTCCAGAGAGTTTATTCCAAATAGGGATTCAAAGACCTTGGTTGGTCAGTCTTTCTTGAACCTGTCAGAGTTGTTCAGCCAGTCTTCCTTATGATTTTCACTTGATGAAGAAACAATCATCAAGGTAAGAGAAAACAAAGTCAATACCTCTCAGAATTTCATTGATGAATGTTTGGAAACTTACTGGTGCATTTCTTTATCAAAATAAGCCAAAAGGTGTTGTTATTGCAGTTTGTTATTTGACTTCTTCTGTTATAAGAATTTTATGATTAATATGTTTTGAAGGGATCTTTATTTGAAAATATATTTTAACTGAACACAATATTCTGGTAGACATCTTTAGTTCTCGGCAGTGGTTACGTATCTTGAATGGTTCAAGCATTGGCCTCCCCCACATGGACCATAAACGCTAAGGATTTATGAATTGGAGGGACGAACAAACTATGCCTTGACATGTACTACTGATCTTCTTATTCGGTAACTTACAACTTCCTCCCATCCCACTGTCTTGGTCTTCAATGAACCCTTTGTTGCAATGCACTGCTTAACATTGTGCTAGATTCCATTACTTTGGTGGTCAAATTATGACTGACTTTACTGAGTTCAAGAGTGCCAGCATAGGTACTCGCAAGATTTTTGCATGGTAATTATATGGTTCTCAGTTATGGTAGAAACTTTGCTCCTGCCAAGGTCTCTCAACGGATCTTTCTCCTTTCAGGTAAATTAATTATTTATTATTATTTTAGGAAAAATTTAAGTAAATTTTATTTTGATTTTTATGTAGTCTACCCTTGATATTCTCTTTTATACTTTCGCTACCGTGAATGACCTTTTGTTCTTCCATCTCAATCCCATATCTAGAGTTATAATTGTTGTACCGCACGTAGGGATTTCTAAATCATTTCAAGCATAATTAAATGTGTAGTCTGGATTTGGAGAAAGTATGGGAGGTATTGAATTTTTCTGGGAAAAGAAAAATTGGGAGTTGCTGCAACTTTCACTGCTGTTAGGAGTTTATTTTAAGAGAACGTAATTAAACGTAACGTAATTAAATTAAATCGTAAAAATTTAAATTAAATTGTAATTAAATCGATTAAATTAAATTGATGTAAATACCTTGGAGTTTTTGGATCTTGGAAGGTATTTGTTGAGTTATACTATCAATGCCTTCACACATTCACTGCGGACCATTGATCGGGGAACTTCCAGCCAACCTGATTTGAGTTCTTGCGTTTAGTCACATCGTCTGGCATTGTAGATGTAGGAAAATGCCAAAATTTGGCATTTTCCTACATCTACAATGCCAGACGATGTGACTAAACGCAAGAACTCAAATCAGGTTGGCTGGAAGTTCCCCGATCAATGGTCCGCAGTGAATGTGTGAAGGCATTGATGATTTAATCATATGGTGAACATTGAAACTGAGGTTATTTTTACACTTCAGAGACTCTCCAGCCCGCCTACAGATGAAAACAAATTCGGTTGAAGCAGTGCGTGAACCTTACCGGCCGATAACAACAAAAAGGTAAGTGGCTCGGATCCGGGACAGACGCATGGCTGGAGGGTACTGACGTCCCGGATCCGGGACGGCCGCACTGAATGTGTTCAACTCGAGTGCGTAATCGTGGAAGAGGATTCTTCAGGGATAAATGGTAAACTGGCTTTAAGTTTAAGGACAAACTTCTCTTTGAGCTCATTCAATCAGACACTCATAGAACCAACTCAAGTTGTCTCCGGTAGTGTGGGCTTAAAACCAAGTGAGGAAGCTGGTAAAAGTTTATGCTTACTACGAACCCACCAGAACACTACCAAAGGGAACTGATTCAACAGGGCATTATGAAAATAATGTCACTTATACATGATCGTTCTGAGTAACTTTGCCCCCTCCAGTGGGGCAAATAGTACCATCCTAAGTAGTTTATGATAGTCGCCTTAACCCTATACTTCGCAATGTCTAATATACCATACGTATTTTTTGTTCATTATAGAAGCTTTTTCAGTTTTACCATGTATTTACAGGGCCAAGGGAAAAATTTAAACAAATCGCCATAGGAAAACTGCCAAAATTTTGGATGAACTCGTTACGTCTTCGATTGAGACTGCATAGTAAATTTCTGTACATTTACGTTAACTACTTTATCTAATTGGTGCGTGCAGCAAATGAGAAAGTATAATTACAAGCGATTCTTCCATTATTTTATTTTATAGGTTCTTGTTTTCTTCCAATTTTATTCTGATTTGAATAGAACGAAATATATTTTATTTAATAATAATTCTCAGCGGTGTCCGAGAGACTCGGAAGTGTACGATATACGTACTTACAATACCACACGTGTTGAAAACCTGCTCAAATTTGAATATTTTAGAAGCTTTGTCAAATATTAAAGGAGTAGGTAATTACAATTCAATTTAGGTAACAATTACTGTAATTTGTCTTTGAAAACGACTAAATAATTACAATGCAAACAAATGACATTGTTTATATAATATATTATATTACGTTTGGAAACGATTGTAATTGTTGATGTACCTACTTGATTGAATTTAATTCAGGTTAGTTCTGAGCGTTATTCTGATACTTAGCTTACTCATTCCCAAAGGTTCGTATTAGTGTAATAGGCCAAAAAAATTGGGCCAGTGTCGGTCAGACTCGTTGAATGAAGCCAATTTGCTTCGGGAAAAGCCCTAGGTAACTTCAATCTTACAAGATCGCTTAAAGACTCTTGTTTTTATAGTACTGATACATATTCGTTAGGAACCCTGAGGAAAGGTGGCATTATTTGCTAGTTCAGCAACAATATTCCGTGGAAACTTCTGTAATTCCTCCATCTTTTTATTGGAGAGGGGAGTTGAATGTCGATTCAAGATCATTAGGAATCTCCATCACTTGGTTGGTAATTAGGAGACCACGTTACCACCAGAGATTTTACCCGGGATCAAAACTGATCCCACACAACTCTCGCCAAAATTGGCGACCCCGGCGTGAGTTGTCATTCGTCCCAAAATGGAACTGGAAATGGCACCAATTTTTACGAAAATCCGCACTTAAGAGAAGAAGAGGTGGTGTAATGCCCTCCTCTAAATATTGTTTCTAAAACAATATCTGGATTTTTAACTTTTTATATTAACATCAATTAACATCTGCAATCCGAACGATAGCTACAGTAGGATTTACTTAAAAACTCCAAAATTGTTGCAAAATATCAACAACTCCTAACAAAGGAAAGGACCAGTGATGTATTTAAATTGTTTGGCAACCCTAAGGGGATAGATAATCAAAACAAAATGAAGGAAAACGCATTTTTGTGGTTATTAAAGGAAATTACCGTGTTAATATAATACTATAATAACATTTGTGGCATTTCGAATTCAGTGCAAGAAAAATAGGTTTCAGGTGCTTTGAAAATTCGTTCATTAACCCATGCTGCATGCGAATACTAAACAAAACGACTTTGACAAGTCGACGATGCGACTTTTTTTTACTAAAAATATAACAAAATAGTGTAGATACGAAATACCAGGTTTGGTGATTACTGTACTGAAGTTTCAGCAGTAAACAAATGATTTATTCCGTCAGTCACTATCCCCTTTGATAACTTATTTAGGATGGCGTGTTTTTGCAAGAGAGCGTGTGTTTGTGCTTCCAATAATTACTGACATGGAGCCTCTGTGATAGTTTACGTTCTGGCTGAAATACTGGATGAGGCATTCTAAATTACTGGACTTTACGGGAGCCACGTTGAAGAACCTTAAAAAAGCCAGTTGAAAAGGAGCATTCATGATCGTCTTGAAATTTCATATTATCAAGGTGGATAATAATAGGGAGCGAATCACATGTCATATTCTTACATCTAACAGAAATGCCAGGTTGAGTTTTTTTAATCTGGAAGTATGTTGGTAGTGTAGGTAGACAGGTCTCCAGCAAAGTAGGCAAGTGCGTATGTTTGGATACTAAACACCTTAATTGTTAATAACTTTATTGATAACCTAGGAAATTAATAAATCAGTAATACAATTATTTCCTTATAGTTTTAGTTCGTTAAAGCAGTCGCATGCAGCATGGTTTAATGAACGAATTTTCAAAGTACCTAAAACCATTTTTTCTTACGCTGAATTCGAAATACCATAAATGTTTATTATTATAAATTGATACGGTAATTTCCTTTAATAACCTCAAAAACTCGTTTTTTCCCATCACTTTTCTTTTGAAATTTTGATTATCATCTAAATCTAAATGTAGATCCTCCGAAATCCGAATTTTGACTCACATTTTGCATTTCAGAGTTTTTGAACAATTTTAGTTTCATGTCAGTCTGTGGTACAATTCCAATGTAAGGGGGTAGACAAACGAAATCGTGGTCTAATTTTGTTGAATTTATGTGCGTTTTGATTCCTTTGTAACAGGTACTCCATTCACAGACTTACTTCTGTTCTTTTTCACACTTTTCTTAGACCAAGAAAAGGAACGAATGAAAAAAAAATCGATGAATTCTGATGCGGTTTGCGGCATTTTTCTAGTTTTTCGATTCTGGAGGGGCAACAGCTGTTGAAAATGGCTAGGACGGACTTATCAGACGTCGTCCAACTTCTTCAGTTCACGGGACACTACTTCAGTTTCAAAGGGAGCAGACGCGAAAAGACCTACGAGACGCTTCAAAAACTGCGGGTAGTCTTCATGGTGATTTGCAACCCCTTCACACTGTCGTCCCTATTCATCGGTGGTCTCAAGAAGAGTATGGGAGTGGAGCTCTTCTTCGGCCTTATGGGATTTTTAACTGCCATGCAACACGTGTACGCTTACAGACACAGGTATGGTTTACTTCTTTCAAGAAGGTAGGTGAAATATGTTTTTGTGTTTCTATGAACTCCTATATTAATTTCCAAAACAATTTTGTAGTTTATTTAAAAAAAAAGTATTTCTAATGAACAAAATGATCACAGTAATATACATCGATAGGGTTAAATACAACAGAAATCATGTTGATACTACTTAAAGTTAGACTTAACCCTTACATAGCTGGAAAATTATTCCCCAATATGGGCTACTGCCCGCGGTAGGGAAAGAGTCAGTCCCGCCTGTAGAAATCGATATGACTGATAACAGAATTGAAGAAGATTGCACAGAAAGAAAGAAAGAAAGAGAAAAAAATAATAATAAAGAATCTAAATGATGCTATTTTCGTTCTTTATTAAGTTCATTATAATAGTCCTTTAATAATTTGAAATTAAAACTTTTATTGTTAGAAGATCTTAACAGTTTAGTTCGTAAATCAGAGAAGAAAGTATTAATTATATTCATCAATTGATAAATAAAGAAGTTTTGCGCCAATGTGGTGCAGTACCTCGGAATTGATAAAGTGCTGGTTTGATAAAAAGGAGTAAAAACATCATGTTCCGGAACTATGGGCTGGTAATTTTTTAAATACAGTTTAACTGAACTCATTTTAAACAGGAACATTCTCGAGAATAAACCTTTGAATCAGCGATATATTCGAATTTTTACACCGCAATAGGTTCAATAATTCTCACCTACAATATAATTATTGTCGATTGTATCCATCTGTCCATGAAGTTGCATATTTATTTGTTGCTCAATCAGCTCGAACTATTACAGCAGTTTCTATGGGAATTTTTTCGATAAAATTGCTACGCTACTGGGGAGCCACTTTTTGTTGTACTCGTCATACTGTTTACATAAGTTTCATGTGCCTAAAGGTCGCACTATGGGCGGTTCTTCATGGGACACATTTTATCAGTTTTTTTTACGCTAACTTAGAGAGTTTTGGGTCGAAAGTGTAGAACTGTTGGGTTGTTTTGGTGTAGAAGGTAGATCAGGGCTCGAAACACAGTGGAGAAAACCCCAAGATAAGTTCATTTGTCGAAAATAGTAACAAGAAAAATAGCATTAACATAATTGATGAGACTTACTCATATTTACTACCCGACATTAGCCCAAGTAATAGGGTATGATCTTCGAAAAAAACGCGAACATCAATAAATTACAATGTTCGTTATTTCTTACCTTGTTCTACATTATACTCGTATACTATTATGTATAGACGTGTGTATCAACGTTTCTAGTCTAGAAACTTCCACTTTCTTCAGTAACTAGCCATGTATACTTACTTTTGTATCATGACCTAGTAAACTCCTGGGATCTTTTCGTATCCCCATCAATCTCTCCATGGATAATGCATATTATGCATTATTACCTAATCGTATAGTTGGGGCTGTGATCCGTTTATGTCAATATATTTTTTGGGAGCTACAATTTCCTGCTGCTGTATATTTAGTATTATTCCTCGGATCACGTAGGTTTTTAGGACGTCCCACAGTAAGACTTGGGCGTCCTTATGCGATCGATCTGGGGTGAAGGAGGACAACACTCAACAGAAAAAAAAACCACACAGTAATCCGTTTTAGACCATTCTGAATCCAAATCCGCGAAAAAAACCATAGGTGTATGTCTGTGTGTGTGTGTGTGTATGTGTGTGTGTAGGTGTGTGTGTAACAAAATCTTGTGTACTCTGCCCAGGCCTTAGTTCTCAACCGATTATCCTGGTTCTTTTATTGTTCGACGCGGAAAACTATCTAGTTGTGCACTACGGCGCCGGAATTTCGAATTTCGTCTTTCAAGGGGGGAAAGGGGGGGTTAATGCTTAAAAAACGTACGTTTGCGGGCATAATCTTATAAACTCTGCCCAGGCCTCAATTTCCAACCGATTTGTGTGTTTCTTTTTGTGTTTGACTAATATAACTTCCGAGTTGTACATGATTTCACCAGAGTACCAAAATTTGCAAGAGGAGGGGATGGGTGGGGGGATAATATTCACAAAATATCAAATTTTTCAATATTTCGGTTCCTTTACTGCTTACTAATTGTATCCAAGCTTTGAAATTGAGGAAAAATTCTCATTATACCTTAGGATTTGCATGAATTACTTTCTGTACCACCATGGAAATTAAAGTGGTGCCACCATGGTGCCAGGGCACCATAAACCTCAAATTTCTTGGGTTTTTTGGTGTTTCACCTTGAATACGGATGTGACATTAGACGGACTGCCTACCATGTTACGACGTATTTCCGCTTTGGTGCCAGACTGGCACCATTGGTGGTGGGGGGGGGGGTGAACTCGAATTCGCATGTTGGGTGTCGTAGATCATGGATTTTAAAATGCTCTTCAGATTCAAGGCTATCATGCCGCTAGAAGTGTTATGGTTTATAATGGTGGGGGGGGGGGGTCACTATTTCTTCCCTAAAGTAATAAATAAATTACATCGAGAGAAACAGTCTTATCGCTTAACAACTGGTTAAACTGATCCAATACTTATCCAATGGGACGTCCCCTGGAATGCATGCATTACTAAACAATATGTTTAACGTATAGTTGGTTGATATGGGGATGCTGATATTGGTTTTTGTGGGGATTCCACTTAAGAAGCTTCTAGAAGTTGGCTATCCCCACAGTTTGTCAATTATAAATTCTCAAATACTCATAACTAGAAAATCAAGATGTGAGTGAGTCTATTTCGGTTTTAAATAAGAAGACGGACGTGGCGTATCAAAGATCGCTCGAGTTGACGAGCGGCGCTGTACGCGGGACGGCGCTGAGGCCTACCCCACCATCAGGACTGAGCGGTCGTGCGGTTTTTGCATAACGTTGCGCCTGGTCAAACTACTGCTACACATCCCTGGGTTTGAAATGGACCGCGGCCACGTTGTGATGAAGTTCCCTGCTCTAGATTTGGCAACGGTGCACCTGTAGCCCCATTCAGGCTAACCACTAATACTAAAGCAGTGATAATCTAGCTGGATTAATTATACCAAGTAACTTGGTAAAATTGATGCGATGAGTTATACAGGGTGTAACACTATAAGAACGTCAACTCGAAGAATTTCGTTTCCACAACTAATTTCCGATCGAAAATGCCTCTTAGCAATTTTAGTTTAATCCCTTGTATTCCCAAGTTTTTACAATTTAAAGATTTGTTTAGTTTTGGTTTATTATTTTTTTTTGTACGCCGTACGCGGCACTTTTCTTAGCAATACTGGATTTGGTTCAAATTTGGTACATGGGCTCCATTTGGGGTCTAGTTGTGCCGCGAAGCTTTTGGTTGATGTAGTTTCAACCGATACTCGGCGATTTTAAAATGAAAAAGAAGAAACGTAATACATGTTTTTACTATATTTATACTTACTCAAGTAAGATGTTCATGTACGACATACATTTGCATAATCTTATTACCTTTTTACCAATTCATGGGGAGTCCAACACTGTCGGGGTGACTTCCCCTTCGCTCTTAAAGAGTTTCCCCACTTCCGTAAAAAAAAAATTACCTTTTTGATAGCCAAGATAACACGGAGGGATTATTTGTGTAGAGAAACTTGGAAATTAGAAATAAATTGCCGGGGTTGTATTGTGTTGTCTTTTACCGCACTGTTCAGATCGTATGATATATATTTAAGGCTATTTAAGAACATGACGCGCCACTCCTGAACGAACGAATTTTCCAAATCATTGATCTATTATAGTTGATAAACATTATTTGGTTACTAAAATTAAGGTCGCTAATTCATGTTGAACAGAAAGACTACAGAAGATATCATCAGAAGTATACTGGAGATACGACGGAAGTACCAACAAGGCTCAGATATCGAGTTCCAACAAAACACCAGAGCAATTTGGAAGGTGGTCTACATATATTTTTCAGCCATGACATCGCTTTTGGTCTTTTACATCACCATTCCCAAATTTGTTGACATCCTCTACGGAATCTTGTGGGATGATCCGGTCGCCCTCAGACTCCCCCAGTCGATGGACGCATATCTCGACGAACATCAACACAGGTGGGTGTAATTTTGAGGTCCCTAATCAGCTGAGTTAGCTTAATTTCTTTACTATTTTCCGTAAACAAGGTTGAAGTTTGAAATGGAACCTTTGCATAGGAATGTCTCTCTCGAAAGCTGTAATGATTTCATCATGTCCGTCTCCAGCATTAAAAATTCGACTCGCATTTTGCGTTTCAGAGCATTTTCAATGAGCATTTTCAAATGATATTTGTCCGGTCATAATGAAATTAAATTTGACCTCACGCTATTGTAAATTGAAAAAGAGATTTACCTGATACATCACTTTCTCACGATATTTGCTTGATTGCTGATTTCTTACTGATTTCACCACAATCCGATCGGTAGGAGCCTCGTTACTTGTTCATGTGAATAAGCAAAAATTTATCAACAACTTTATAATCGTGTTGTTGACTGTCAATTTGGAATGCCTACTTTGATCGAAAAAATCGTATTTGATTGCTCTATAATACTACTAAATTTTTCAAGAGTTGTCTACTTCACAAATAAATATTATTTGTTCGAAATTCAATTCAAGCCTGACTAGAATGTACTTTATTAAGATTTAATAAACTTATCATTATTTCTTTACTATGACTTCTACAATTATGTTCTGATATTCCGTATGATGGAGCTATACCGCCCACCCAAACTGGAAGTATTTTTAGGGATTTTCCAGTTACTGATCCACAATATGAATATCAAGTCATTCATACCCTAGCTAATTACGATTTGGCCAAACAAATAATTTATTAATTTACAAATTAAATCTCAATGGGGGGTGCGCCTGATTTAAAAAAAATTTAATCAAAAATAGACCTGAGAATTTCTGAGAATTTCAGACACCAGCCGTTCTCTTTTTGGATGAGTAGATATTTACTATGATTTTTCAAAGTTTCAAAAGTTTATGACGTCACGCGCCCGTTTTTCCGACCAATGCGCACACTTCATCGTTAGCACATCTGCAGAAATTGTACTTCTTATGTGTAAATTGTACATAAATCTTGGTCGTTGTTTCTTGTTGGTTTCAGAAATCTCAAGTATGCCACCGTGGCTCTAGTTTCCTCCTCTTGGTCCTTCGTTTCTACTTACTCGCACTTTGGCCTGGATACTCTTCTTTCTCTTGTCGGATTTTATTATTCATCGTTGGTCAAAACCTTCTGCAACAGACTGAAATTAAACACACATTTAACGTAAAAAATTACACAATTCTTTTATTTAGAAAATTAGTTAGTATGAAAAGAGGTATTTAGTTGGTAGTAGACTAAAACAGAAATAATTAATCAGAATTAATTTTTTAATTACATTTTTTTTCTTCATTTATTTAATATGTTTTTTAAATTGCTATTGTTATGTTTGTCAAACATTGAATTATAATATTCTAGTATTCAGAACTTAATGTGTCACTAGTGTCACCAAAAACATCTTAGTAATTACACAGTTGTCCCAAAGTGTCACTAGAGCAACCAAAATTAAATTGCAATTTAAAAATTATTGGATTGAGCTGAATTTTTTGAACCATTTTGTGTGAGTTATTGACAATAAAAAAATGATGTTACCCATGAAAAAAATTTTAATAATTTTTTCGTAGATTTCCTTTGAAATTTTTGCCATGACTATTTTGAGACTTCCAATGGTCTACAAACGCCATCCATCCATTTCTGCTGTCCATTAAATTTCAAATTGGAATTTAATTTTGGTTACTCCGGGGACACTTTGGAACAGCTGTGGAGTTCCTGAGATGTTTTCGGCGACAATTGGGAATTAGGGTTAACGTACGAAGATTTCCATGTCAATAATATTAAATATTACATACAAATTTTGTATGTTTAATCCGCATAGAAAGCGCTTTTTAATGTTGTCTCAGTATCGATGAAGATGTGTGGTGATTTCAGATCTAAGGAACTTGAGGGTCACATCAAAATCTTGGCTGCGCATCACCACGAGCTGTTCAAGTATGTTGGAAGTATTTCACTAATGTTGTCCACATCACAATTACTGAAGTAGTAATACGCACTAAGATACACACAATAAGGACTGTGCATACATTGCCAAATATGCCCAGACACCTTCTTAGATTTTTGTCTCATCCAATCCTTGTTTTACAGGCTGTCATTGAAAATGAGATCAATTTTCGGCTGTCCGTATGCTATGCAAAACAATTTCGGCGCTTTCTGTATTGTGTCCCTGGTTTATGCTCTACTTTCGGTAGGTTCCCCATTCGATGTACTAAGATGTATAGTAAGAATAAGAAAACATCCTGGATGCATGGAATTTGTCACGCTTACTTGGCAGACTTTAAAAACATAATACGTACTGTTATTCTGTTATAATTTTAGGACGATTCTTCAGGTCTGCTCATAAAAGTTGCAAATTTGTTCAACTTAATGATCCTAGCAGGGATGCTCACGAGTACATCGTACATTGGCCAACATGTAACGAACGAGGTGATTTATTGTTGATTATTATTGTAACCAAATTGTGCTAAGAAACATTGATTGTCCAGCTTAATGTGCCATAAGTCATAACTAAGGTTTATATTAAAGTTTAGAGTTAAGTATGTAAAATAAATAGGGGTTAATTAGTAAGTACCATTTGAAAAACGCTGCAAATTTTTACCCAAAGGTTTATTATTTTTCTATATAGATCACTCGTCTGCAAAGAACACGGCTTTGCCATTGTTACCACCAAGCAACATGAAGAAAAACGATCGCATTTCGGTCAGCTAAAATTTGAACGGAGATCCAATCCTAAAGTTCTTGTAGGGAGTTAACGGTTTGTCCTACAGGCCTCTACATGGTCTCTAAAAATTATAAAAATTCAATACTATCTTAAATTGATGGAAAAACAATACTTTTATATCAGAATTTTTTGAGTTAGGGCGTTTTTAAAATTTCAACCCTTAGAAGTGACCTACATCAACCAAAATCTTCGGGGCAAAACTAGACCCCAAATCGAGCCCATATACCAAATTTCATCAAAATCGGTCAATGCTAACTGAGGAAAGTGCCGCGTACGGCGGACGGACGGTAAAATTTTTATTCGATTTTTGGATTCTACGTACCTTGAAACGTAAACCAACAAATTTTGAAGGGGGGTTAAATTCTTTTTTCTTGGTCGATTACTAAAATTCATTAATGAAAATAATAAACCAAAAAAATTGAGTACCCATACATATTTCATTCTACATTCACGTAGAATTCCGAATTGTGGGACTAAAAATGCATCAATTATCTTCGGTTAAACAAATCTAAGTTTAGGTAGGATACGGATTGGGACCCTTCTTATTTACCTAATTTTTAAAAGTTCTGTAGATTTCAGCTATTTTTGATGCCCTTTACGACCTTCCTTGGTACGAACTCAGTCCTTCAAACCGAAAATATCTCGTCACGATGATCTGCGTTGCGAGGGACCCTTTCACCATTCATTTCCACGGGCGAGCGCCTTTGAATTTGGCAAATTTCATGGCGGTAAGTAAACATGCTGGAGGACCCCTAAGACATCCACACGATCGAGTTCAAATTATTGATGATATTTGTCAATGCTAAGAATTGTAGTAAAAAATTTCAGCTACACACCTAAAAAATATGCTTCATTAATAGAAGGTATAAACATATAAGTATAATACTTTATTATGTTATAATAATCAAGTAGGTACGTGTCCACAATAATGTCCAATAATAACGGTAAGTGAGAAGGGGCAAAATTTTTTCAATTTTGTGTTGATAATTGGTCATATTGTTTCAGATATTGAATACTTCATACAGCTATTTTATGTTTATGAGATCGACATTGTGAAGCAACCTGAGGCGCCAAGAATAAGGAATACATTAGTTCACTTAAATGAAATTAGAAGCACTTACTCGTCGGATTTGAGTAGATACCCATCAATATAGAAATCAGAAAACAAAATCCAAAATACAATATAAAAATCAATTAAAAAAAACCCGGCCACACACATACGGTGTTCGCCGAACTCCTAGTAGAGTGTGAGGGTATTTTTTGTCTGCTTGGTATTATCCAAATACCAAACATTTGGGTGCTCCGTTTCTTTTAGGTTTTTTGGTCACATTAAAGGGGACGTATGTTCGCCAAGAGGCACCTCCCTTATCAAAACCGACAACAGGGGTCCTCCATATATGGCATGCTAAAAATGCAATAACTAAAAATAGCATGCTTTAATCAAGCATAATATGTGAATTCAACGTTTTCTTTATAATAATGATGAAGACCCCTTTCACATAGAACAAAAATAAAAATTCAAAAAGACCATAAATGACTAGAATGTTAGATGTTTTTTCAATTGTTAGGAGCAGTCAACATGCCTGTTCAAGTACAAGGATACCATCCACCATCTTCTTTGCCTTTTATCCAGCAAAGCACGAACATTCGTCCACAACATTCGCTGTATTCGAGATATACTCGAAGGATAATAATAATTTTTTACGGTCCGACGCAATAATTGGAAATCAAGAGAGGGTAACGACTCTACAATAATCATCCTTGATTAGAATCAAAGGAACTTTTCCGTTATAACCCCCCCCCCTCCAGTCTGTCTTCAACACGCCCGCCCGGTGTTTCTAGGGATTCCTTCTTACTTACATAACATAGTATGTTATGGAAATATTATTTCCGTCGAATTCGACACAATTTCAAACTGTGCATTCACGTTCCTTATCTCCTGATCTTTGTGAAGAGATGTTTGTAAACCAACCGATTCATCGGGAAGGTATTGGACCCAAGCAAGCGCGCAGCGCCCGTGGTCAATGACTTTAACCCCTTGTTTTTCCAAGTATTCACCGATGTCTCTTTACTCCCTCAAACTGACCGTACATTAATTTATTAAAATGTGAAAAGGAATCATTACCGGTGCCTAGAAACATCGGGCGGGCGTGAAACAATTGCGAAAGTTGTGAATCAAACTGGGGGGGAGGGGGGGGGGAGGCATAACGGAAAAGTACCGAATCAAAATAAATACGTGCCTCAAATCATTCCATGGAAAATCAATTCTTAAATATTTTTGGGTTTTAGTAAGTGAGTAGTGGCCATTTGCACGGTTTGATTCAAATGCTGTTTTAGATCGAGTTGATTTTCAGTTAGCTTCAGCAACAACTTCTCTAATCAACTCGGTACGACGACAAGAAAATAATAATATTGCACTTGATCTGCTAATATTTGAATGTAAATTTGGCTTCAGTAAAAATTTATTTGCAATTCACTCTTGTGATTCTAGTTTGTTTATTGTATTCCCTTTTTCGTCCTATTACGCTCTGGGTAGTTTAATTCGAATCTAGAAATGAAAAATTATCCAACTTAGGTTAAAAACTATATTTAGCTTTATTTTCATTACCCTAATAAGCCTATGGAATCTATCAGTAGTTAGCTTCCTCTCTGTCAAAGGTACTAATGTAAGGTGAGCAAATATTTAATTATTTTGTAATTTTCACCTTTTAGTGGTCCTTAATTTATTTTTAAAATTAGATCTCTCGCAGTTTTTTTGATCAGTTTCCGTGATCTGTTTTCTTACTGTGGACCAGTTTCCCTGCTGATTTATGAAGCTTACAATCGCACCAATAATTTAAATAATGTTGAAGATGACGCTATGTGCTAGGTGAACATGTGCGACACAAAATTGGTACTAGACTAACCTCTCACCACAAAACCGTTCGATATACCTAGTATTTGGTCGAGTACTTTGCAGTTCCTGCGACCTCTTAACCCATTCCCTGTCAACCGTGTTATAGATGACGAGGAAGCAATGTGCTACACCCACTTGGCAGATTACTCTCTCTTCACGTAATCATTCGATTTTCCACATATTTGGAAGGGGTTTTTCCCTACTTGAGGATCCACGAAGACGTTTGATGAGGATCACGCAGGTTCTGCGCGAAAATCCCACAATAATTTCTCCCCACCCCTCAGAATTTTCCAATTATCGCAACCCCCTTCATATAGCACCTCGTTTCAAAGCTTACAATGAGAATAATATTTATATTCAGCTATATTATAGCTGAATATAAATGAGGGAAAGGTTTTGGTACGGAATAATACTCAAAAATTGGTCAACTATAATATATAAAATATAGATTATTATAAAAACTAGACTTTTAAAAATACCTACCTTTGTTAGGGTAATCGAAGTTCCGATGATTTCAACGTTCATTTTCGATTTTTTCAAACAATCGAAGGTGAAAACGATCCTTTCAAGTGGTCGTTTCTCTCGAGTAAACCAACAAGTTTCGATGATTTCAACGTTCATTTTCGACTTTTTCAAACAATCGAAGGTGAAAACAAGCCTCTGAAGTGGTCATTTCTCTCGAGTAAACCAACAAGTTTCGATGATTTCAACGTTCATTTCCGATTTTTTCAAACCATCGAAAGTGCAAACAAGTCTTTGAAGTGGTATTTTTTCTCGAGTTAACCAACAAGTTTCGATGATTTTAACGTTCATTTTCGACTTTTTCAAACAATTGAAGGTGAAAATAAGCTTCCCTACAGTTTCCATCCAATTTCGGATACCCGGATCGTCTACCGGATACTCGGATTGATAGGTACCTACTGACTGATGTTTTGAGATAAGCTAATACATTTCTAATGCTTTTTCATTTAAAAATGTCCTTAAAAACCTGAATTTTGAGAAATTATGATTACATTCATTTATATTCTAAATGATTTAGAACCTTGGAAAAAGTTGAAAATTGACCCCGAAAAACTCGGGGAATTTTTTCCCGGGGAATCGTTGGACACCCTGTTTCAGAAAATTTGAACGTTCATTTTTGAAAGAAGGGGTTTTGAGTGACGGAAAACCATTTGCTACTCACCTTGGATGAGATTTGATTAAACATTAATTTGTAGCTTCTAATAAAGTACCTGTAAGTTTTGAACGGAGTCAAACAGGAGAGAAACAAGCAGAAGAAGAAGAAATACACACGGGAGAGATACGAAAGAAGACAGCTGGGAGGTTGAGCTACTGCGCCTGTGCGTAGGGATGAGAATCGTTTGGAAACTATCGAAGTTAGGTAACCACCAGTACTAAACTATCGATGGATTGGATTGTATCGATACTTCTTTGATCGAGTTAGGTAATGCCTAGGATAAAACTGTGTCAGCAGGGTAAAAGGGGTTAACTCGCAAACATGTGATTTTTGGGAAATCGAATTTCAAAGTTTGCTTTAGTGCCCAAAATCGACCTTTTAATTGAAAAAAACATTTTTTATGGGGATTCTCTTCTCCGGTAAGTGGGGAATCTACTGCAGAAGTTCCATGTTTTTTTTCTAGGTACTGTATACGTTATTATAACTTTTATCGGATTTGGTTGCACATGACTCCCTTTTCACTCTGAGTTGGTATAACGTGAGCAGATGACCCCATATAACTAACGAAAAATACATCTTGTATGCCCATTAGAAAATGTTTAGGTACCTGCTAAAATATTTATCTTGAGATAGCTTCACATCCAACTCCACAAAAAGCGTCTACAGCGTTTTTCTGAACCCCTTCATCATTTTGCCGACGATAATGCCTAGTCCAAAATTGAAAATTACTTTACATCTGCCTGAAGAGTAACTACCTAACTAGACGATTAACTAGACTTACGATTTAAAAAAAATATATATTATGAACAGTCAGGAATTTTTAAAAATAAAATAAGTAAGTAGTGGTAAGAAGGAAGAATTTGATGTAAAACATTGTCTGGAGCACTTTCTTTTGTGGACCAGCAGCTCAATCTTCCTCGTCTTCAGTCGTATCATCAAGCGTATTGGCAGCCGCATTGAACGTTGGAAGTTTGCGATAGAATGGGGTGTGCGCCTTGATTTTTTTTTAGATTTTTAATCGAAAGTAGACTACATCCTGAGAATTTTGGCACCAACCGCGACCTTCTAGCGTGAGTAGATCTGTTTCTATGATTTTTCAAAGTTTCGACCGTTTATGACGTCACGCGCCCCTCTCGCCTAGGCGGGACCCCCCAGCCCACTGTGACGTCATAAACGGTCGAAAATTCATTGGAAAAGATTTACACACGCTAGAAGGTCGCGGTTGGTACCAAAATTCTCAGAATGAGGTCTACCTTAGATTAAAAATAAAAATAAACAGTTTTTCCTACCCAGGCGCACACCCTATTGGTGGTAAGCTGGGGATACAAATGGCAGCAGATCTATCAAGTCCTTCTTCTTTTCTGTAGATATGGGATTTCTGGTACTGTACTTGAGGGGCACAGTCGGCTCTATAAGTCTTCCCTTTCTTAAGAAACCGACGGACTTGAATTCTTCAGTTTCATCCAGGGACGTTTTGTAAAGCAGTAAACCAGGCTGATTTCGGTGGAAACGTAGCCATCTCACTTGTTTCCAGTGGAAAAGGTTCCTTATTGTTATTGATTGTACGCAGCTGGAGTTGCTTCTAGAACTAACTGGCAAAATCGGAAAAATTGTTCCGATCTATCTCAGTGACAATGAATGGCTTCATCTCACCAGTATTCCTGATGAGCAGAGCCCAGTCGCATGGATGTTCAATCGGCGTTTTGTAATTCTTCTTTTTTCGTTCAATGAGACTGTGAGATGTGGGTATGTCCAGGTATGAGGAATTTGTGTTCAATTTGACGACTACACTCGATTTATCATCCCCTTTTCACAACAGAATATTGCGAAAAAGGAGTCATCTGCAGAAGTGAATCCACTTAACCCCTTTTCCCCACTGGTATTTCGCCAAATTTTTTGAGTCAAAGGAGTCATTTGCACATGACTCCTTTTACACTTTTGACAAATGGAATTTACGCAGATAACTCCAAACGCCCAGAAAAATAAATACCGAGTACAATTTTATTCGCCCATAGCCCCCCCTTCTGTAGAGAGAAATAAATGCTATCTAACTATGATACAATCTCATTTTCCCAAAATTTTCACATGACCCCCTTTACCCTGCTGACACAGAAAAAATCTATCTATCTATCTTTGCAATTTGCATAATACAAAATTTCAGGGAAACCACTAGTCAGTTCAGGTTAATCTAAATCAACCAATTATTTAAAAAACGGAATGATGAATTTTTCATTTGAAAATACGCTAAAAAAAGGGATTTAACTAATGTCTAAATGCCTTATACTTTTTTCATATTCTCCCCCCTTGATTGTTTGAAGATTTGTCCCGACACAGCTCAGTGCACGGTTAAATGTAATAGATAACCTAGTTAACGGACAAAGAACGACAACTGAATAATATGTATTTTAATGTATTTTAATTTCATATTGATAACGGAAAGAATATCTCATGCCATCGATCGAGAAAACATCGTTTCTAAACCATCGCTTGTAAAATCATCAACTATCGAATGCAAAACATCGATAGTTCGATATATCGATCATCGCTGCGCGTCCCTCCCTCAGTCCGCGTCCCCTCAACGGCCTTTCGTTTCCGCGTTTTCGGTCAATCTTCAGTTTCGTTGAGTTTCCGCGTAAACCTACGGTTTAATTTGTAACATTTAAGAATGTTTTAACATTTATTACATCATTAAATTTAATTTCTTCCATAATATGGAGCCTTCACGGTGGAAAAGTTTGAATTTGTGTGCTTATCGAGATGAAGAATGGATTGAGGGCTTCTCCCGTGAACTTGAGGTATGTACCTGGCTTATTCAATATTCACTATCACTGTATCAATGTTTATAGAAACTTTGATTACTTATTTGAAACAAAGTATACTTCACTCACACTGCTTTTGATGGTATTGATCGGAATTTAAGTTAAACGGACGCTTTCGTTTATAGATTCCACTGCGCAGATTGTGGTTACAGGTTAGATCATGCATGTACGGTTCAGTGTAAATATACCTACCTACCTAGTTACCTAGTATACCCGAAGTTAGGATGTATTTTGACGTCATTGGCCGCCGTTGTCCTTCTTACTTACCTACCGTTTTATTTGCAAATCGATCTCATTATCAATTTCTTACTTAAGTAGTATCTCATCAAGTAAGAGTAGTTAATAAGATATGAACCGCAGTGCAGTAGTGTGCGCTTTAAAATCTTCTTTATCACATATCGATACAGAAAATACTTTTATGACCTTCTTTTTGTTGGGTCATCATGAGAGTATCATAAATCAGTTTCAAACAGGACCCACATGGATACCTAGGTACTAGTAGAGCACATTTCAAAAAGAATCAGGCAGAATAAACAGTAAAGGAATACAAGGTGTACCAGAATAAGGAAATAAAAGGAGTCCAAACATTAAAAAAGTCGTTCCGTAACACACCGAAATGAGTACCATCGAACCCCCCCCCCCTCATATTTTTGTTGTATTTTTCTGGATTCAAAAGTATTTCATTTTGCTTTGTTGAAAGTGTCGAAAATGAATGATAATAGTTGGAAAACATGGTTTTTTATTTAGGGAAGATTAGTCCGTATTCACGTGACTTCCCCTGCTACTTCCGACTGAGTCGATGACGGACCCTCTGTGTACAATAAAATTAAATGTCTGAATTGTCTATTCTATTCTAGGATATTCTTTGTCTATTCTAGGATAGTCTACCAAGTTGGTGTAGCACATAGTTTCCTTGACATCCATAACATGGTTGGGTAGGTAATGGGATAGGAGTTCGTCAGATCTGCAAAACACCTAAAAATATGAGGCGTATCGAACACTTAGGTGATGAGATGACACTTAGGGTAGTCTAGCAAGTGGGTGTAGCACATAGCTATTACATGGTTGGGTACTGGGTAGGAAATGGGATAGGAGGTCGACAGGATTGCAAAGTACCTATAAAATAATATGAGAGCTATCGAACAGTTAGATAGTTTATCATGTGTGTATGGCACGTAGCTCATTACATGTGTCACACTCAAGTAATCCATCACATGCAATTCATAGGTGACCATCCTCCATTTTATAATGAAGGAGGATAAATTCATAAAGGGCATCCTTCAATTTGTAGGGGACCATCCTCCATTTTATAATGAAGGAGGATGAATTCATAAAGGGTATCGTTCAATTCATAGGAGATCTTCTTCAATTCATAGGAGACCTTCATCCAATTCATGAGCTTCACTTCCCGGTATCCGATTGAGCTGAAATTTTGCATGCATGTTTAAATCGTATGACAATGCAGTATCATTCACTTTCTGATACCATCTTCCAGTTCATAGTAAACCATTCTCTATTTCATTATAATCGACATACTTCAATTCGTAGGAAACGGTCAATTCATAAAGGGCATCCTTCAACTCGTAGGGGACCATCTTCCTATTCATGAAGGGCTGTCTCCATTTCATAATTCCTCCATCCTTCAATTCCTGGGGGATCATCTTCCACTCCCGGGTCCTTCCCGATTCCGGGAAGTGGACCAAATTTAACTTGCAAGGTTTGATGAATGAATTTGAAATAAAAGCTTGTAAAAAACGTGTTTTCGGGCATAATCTTGTAAACTCTGCCCAGGCCTCCAACCGATTTGCGTGTTTATTTTTTTAATCGACGCTGATACCTATTTAGTTGTGTACTATGTCGCCAGGATTTTGAATTTTGCCTTTTAAAGGGTGGGTTTCTTTTTTTGTTCGACTCAGAAATCTTCCGAGTTGCTTCCTATTTCACTAGAGTATCAAAATTAGCACGAGGAGGAACGAGTGGGGGATAACATTAACAAAATATGCAATTTTTCAATATTTTGGTTCTTTTATAGCTTACTAATTGTACCCAAGCTTTTAAATTGAGGAAAAATTCTCATTATACCTCCGGAGTTTCATGAATTATTCCCTGTACCAACATGTATTTCTTAATAACTAAACTATATTACTAAATAATAACTAAATTACTTCGAGTGAAACAGTTTCACCGCTTACCAACTGGTTTAAATTGACCTAATGCTTATCCAATGGGACGTCCCTTGGAATGCATGCATTACTTAACAACATATTTTTTGTTAAAGCTTTTTTTAAAGGTTTTTTTGATGCTTACAATTAGACCTTTAATTTGTGTACTATACAAATGGTCCGCCAGCTTAATTTACTCGGAAGTTATAGAGGAAATTGGCATCCACGGTTGTAAACAACTTTCACTCATTTTTGACACTTTCTTCAAAGCAAAGTAAAATCCGTTTGAAACAGGAAACAAAACAAGAAAAAAAGTCTTCGTCCCATGACACTCCGAAATGAATGAAAAGATTCGAAAATTTTGAGCTATTTCCCCTATTTTGCTTTATTATTTTCAATAATAAGCCATTGAAATGGAGTAAGAAAAAAAAGGTAACCCCCCCCCCCCTCAAAATTTGATGTTTCACAATTCAAGGTACGTAGAATCCGAAAATCGAATAAAAAAACTTTCCATCCGTCCGCCGTAAGCCGTACGCGGCACTTTTCTTAGCAACCCTGGACCGATTTGGTTCAAATTTGGTATATGGGCTCCATTCGGGGTCTAGTTGTGCCGCGAAGCTTTTGGTTGATATCAGTCACTTCTAAAGGGTGAAAATTAAGGGTTGAAAATTTCAAGAGTGCCCTAGCTCGAAAACTCCTCCATTCGGTTGATGATTGGGGTTGAAATGGAAATGAAGGGTTGAAATGTTCAAAAACGCCCTAGTAGGTAGTAGGTACCTACGGTTGGTAGGGAGGGATCTATACAGAAGGTGATCTATACAGAAAATAATATACCTTTGGGCAATAATTTGCAGCGTTTATATTATAAAATTAGTTCTTGCAAGTTGATTGATAGCCATTAATCGACTAAATAAGTCAAAATTTCCGCAAACATTACTAATTTCAAACGGATATTTTTGAAAGAAGGGGTTTTGAGTGATAGAGATCTGTTTTCCTATTGAACGGAGTCAAACAGGAGAGAAACACGCAGAAGAAGAAATACACACGGGAGAGATACGAAAGAAGACAGCTGGGAGGTTGAGGTAATTCGCGTCCCGCCCGCAGCCCGCTCAATAGTCTTTCGTTTACGGTACCGTTTTTTTGTGTTTTATTCTTTAGTTTTGTCCCAATATTTAGGTAATTGTTGAAACGGAAGGTAGGCACATTAGGTGGGGGAAACAAAAGTGAAATAATTTGAGTGCTTAACTAGTTAAAGAAAGGACTTTCGATGAGTTTTCGCGTAAACCTACGGTAGATACACACTTTATAATTATTCACTACCTTGTGATAACGTTCATAGTAATATTTATTACAGCATTAAACTTAATTTCTTTCATTATATGGAGTCATAACCTGGGAAATATTTGAATTTGTGTGTTTACAGAGATGAAGAAAGGACTGAGGACTTCTCCCGTGAACTTGAGGTATGTACCTGGCTTATTCAATATTCACTATCACTGTATCAACGTTTATAGAAACTTTAAAAGCTGTGAACTCACTTTCTTTTATAGTTGAGGCTTTATTTATGGGTATCGGTTTTCTGCCACGAAGGGAAAATTGAAGGTTTCGGCAAATCGAAGGTTTTTCAAGTCCGTGTTTCCAACAAAATGACGGATGTTTGCAAGAACGAATGCAAAGTCTTTTCTCACAGCTTTTCTCATTCCTTATAACAAGGAAGGAAACCTAAGTATCTTACTTCACTTCCCAATTACACACTAATTTTGATGGGATTGATCGGAATCGGAGTTAACCGGACGCTTTCGTTTATAAATTCCACGGCGCAGATTGTGGTTATCGGTTATAATATAACCGGTTGTGGTTATATATATATATATACATGATATTATCATGTATGTACGGTCTCAGTGTAAATGTACCTACCCGAAGGTAGGATGTAATTTGACGTCATTGGCCTTGCTACTTACCTACCATTTTATTTGCAAATCGTTCTCATTATCGGTTTTGTACGTAAGAGGTAGAGGTAGAGGTAGATAATCAGTTCTGAACCTCTGCGAAGTAATTTTTGCTTCCAAATCCTATTTGTCAGTCGTAATCACATTTCTAATATACAGAAAATATTTTTATGATGATCCAACAATAAAGTCATAAAGTAAAGTCGTTGTAACAAGGGTTACTTCCAAATTTCAATGAAGTTCAGTGATAGTACTCCTGAACAATTTTGGTTTCGTGTCAGTTTGTATGTCCACAAATCTCTTTAGCGGGCTTTTATAAAAATTTACAATGCGTATTCGACGGAATGTTTAGGGATTGTGCGGTTTGGGTGTATGAAATTCATCGGTCTCGGGTTGATACCGTTATCTGCGCTCGAGTAATCGCAAAACCCTCGTAACTGCCATAACTTCTACATTTTAAAAATCAGAATTCGACGCAATTTATCGGAATTGTCGGGGCAGAAGTGTAAATGGTCCCGTATCAAATTCATCATGATTGGATCATTGGTAGCTTTTATAATAATAACGTCTAAGTTTCCATTCAATATCGATGGGATTCTCAGGGATTGTATGAATAAGACTCTTGACGATTCCCTATAAATTTCATCGCTATATGACCATCAAATTTTGAGGGTATTAGAAGTTTCTTGGAGGTAAAATTTTGCGAATATCTACTGTGCATTGGGTCTTATATATTTACAATCGTGGGATACGAGGCAGCGATGTGCCACACCCACTTGGCATTCGTTTTTCGGATGGGATCAAATCCCTTAATGATTTCGTGGCCTCCTCATATGCGCAAACTGTCAAAATTCCTTGCGGTACTCATGATTTTCACCTTTTGGTTTATTCTTTTTTAATAATGAATGAACCTTTAAAAACCGACCAAGAAAAAAAAACCATCCGCCGTACGCAGCACTTTTCTTAGTTCCCATCGACCGATTTTGATGAAATTTGACATATGGGCTCCATTTAGGGTCTAGTTGTGCCCCGAAGCTTCTGGTAGATGTCTCCCCTTCAAAATTTGTTGGTTTGCTCTTCAAGGAACGTTGAATCCAAAAATTAGTTACCTTAGTTCCCATGGACCATTTGGGGTCTGGTTGAGCCCAAAAACTTTTGGTTGATGTGAGTCACTTCTAAGGGTTGAAATTTTGAAAACTTCTAGTTGAAAAAATTTCGAATTAAAGGTATTGTTTTTTCATCAGTTTAAGATAGTATTGAACTTATAGAATCGAATGGAAAAACGAAAAACTTCGATTAAAAAAAAGTCTAATTTCAAAGATTTTTTCAAGTTTGCTTTTGACATTTTATGTCTTTACTATGGCACATAAATGAAAAATCGTCACGCGGAGATCGTCACGCGGGGAGCGTTATGAGGGGAGCGTTACGAGGGGAGCGTTACGCGGAAATTTCTGATGATTTTCGCGTACAACCAATCGTTCCTAGGGAAAACTAACTTCCTCATTTTCCACCCCACAAAAATCGTTCACCACTCATTGGAAAGCTCTCAATTTATTAAACATAAGACATAAAATGTCTCTCGTGGTTGCGTACTTGTACGAAAGCTGTATCCACCGTTTGTGTTTAGGGATTTATATTTTTTCTGTATAGATCACTCGTCTGCAAAGAACTCGATTTTTCATAATTTTGAATTTTATAAGAATCCATCGTATTTTTCCCAAATTTATCAATTTAGAGGCGTCATAATGTTGGCTCATTGTTACCTATTAGGTAAATCAGCTAGAGCATGTCTCCACTACTAATGAATGTAGATGCCTGAATTGGTTTCAATTCGACTCACTGTTGGATATTCTATAAGAATCTGTCGCATTTTGACCTGATTTTTTATCCCTAAAAGTTTCGGTTTTGCACTAGGTAGCTTGTAAATCTAACGCTCTTCCCAAGGATATCATCAAATTTGAATTTACTAGGTAAATAGCAGGAGTTAAAACAGTTTTAATGACGTAAGGTCGAAAACACGAAAAAATCTTTAAATTGAAAAAACTAGAGGTTAAAACAAAATTACTAAGAGACATTGTTTGTCGAAAATTCCTTGCAGAATCGAACCCTGAAATTATGCCTAACTAAGTGTAGACACCCTGTATTGTGTGTTTTCGCAGGTTTTCAAGACTTGAAACTATTGAGTGGGATATCTTAGCGTCTTGACCGATGTTTTTGAGATTAGTCCATGTACTTAGGGAGTCAGAGAGATAGGTTGATGTTCGATACCTTATGGGTTGAAGGTTCTCCCGATTTGAAGTCAGGTATGATTTATCAGCGGATCACTAAAGTGATTTATGTTGGAAAAGGGAGTATCCACTCTGAGTCGCGGACAAGACGTTTCACGGATCGCCGTCCTCATCGCCATCCTCTCGCGGTCCAGTCGCTCCCTGATGAGGCGGATGACGCCCCCGAGTGACGCCAGCTCTCCTGGCGGCTGCCCTCGGCAAAACCTGCCGCCCCCGAACCCCACAGGTAGCGACACCGTCTGCCGCCTCCCGACCGGTCGCGTTTTACCAGCAGCTCGCTCTCCCGACCCGAGACTAACCGATCCCTCACGACCGCCTCATCCCCCAGTGGGAGATTTTTTCTCCCATATCTCGATCACCAGGGCGGTAATAAATCAGAGCGTCTCTATTTACACTCCGAAAAAATAGCTCTCGTTTCCAAATTTTAGTTCGTTAGGAATAAAGATGCATCACCTTTTGGTTTTGTCAAGGATTTATCTATGTACCACCCATTTCTTCTCTTCTAATCGAATGGCTCATCCGCACTAAGGTATAAGCTACTTTTTCATACTTAGCTGAGTTCGAATAATTTCACAGTGTTTTGTAAGAATACTGGATTTTCTTATAGTTTGTTTTTCCATCAATTTGAAATAGTATTGAATCTTTAGAACCAAATAAGACCTCCCAGAGCTCTGTAGGACCAACCGTTCGGTCCCAATGAGAACTTTAGGGTTGGACTTATTATAAATCAGAAACACGAGCTTTTCATTGCAAAAGAGGCTTCTCCGTTCAACTTTTACCTGACCAAGACGCGATCGTTGTTCGTTTCTTCGAGATGTACTTAGTTTTGCGTCCTTAGCAACTAGTAATCAAATTTCCTTATGAAGGCACCCATAACTCCCTATTTCTACGAATTGAGTGTGAAAATTGTGGTGAAAATATGGACAATGGCAAAGGCGAGTGATCTACACAGAAAAATAATAAACCTTTGTGCAATAATTTGCAGCGTTTAAAAAAATGTAGATCACTCGTCTGCGTAGAACATTTTTTTTTAAATCTCGCCTCAAAGACTAAAGGTCTATCTGACGGAGGGGGCACGCCATAAAACAAAATAAATAAATAAATAACATATAATGTAATAATACTATCAAAATATATTGTAATAATTTTATCTTAAACTGATGAAAAAACAATACCTTTAGTTCGAAATTTTTTCAACTAGGGCGTTTTCAAAATTTCAACCATTATATTTCAACCCTTAGAAGTGACTGACATCAACCAAGAGCTTCGGGGCACATTTAGACCCCAAATGGTCCATGGGAACTAAGGTAACTAATTTTTGGATTCAACGTTCCTTGAAAAGCAGACCATCAAATTTTGAAGGGGGGAGGGGGTTAAATTCCTTGTTTCTTGGTCGATTCCAAAAATTCATTATTGAAAATAATAAACCAACAGCTCAATAAATTGTTAACATTTTTGTTTATTATTTTCAATAATGAATCGACAAGAATTTTTTAATTTTTTTTTAGCCCCTCTCAAAATTTCATGGTTTACGTTTCAAGGTACGTAGAATCCGACCAAAGTGAAATAGAGTTAGACGTATTCTGATGGAATAAGAAACTACCCAATGATTCTAATATACGTCACAGCGTTCGCGTAGCAGTACGAGAACTGCTACAAATGTTTAAAAAGTTGCATTTTAAGCGAAGTAAATTGAAGAGGAAAAAGTTGTTGCAAATTAGATGGTTTATCGATTGTTGAAGTTTTGTTGATTGTTTTTGGGACACCCTGTGTAGTTTATGACTAGCAGAAAACAGCACAATTCCAAAATGTCGACAGGTGAGTAATTCCTTGGAAGGGTGCTATTTACGAAACAATAAAACCAACGTGTTTTCGTAGAGTTGTATTATTACATCCGCGTTACACTGATCCCAGGTGCGGACTCAGAAATGCGTGAAATGTATCTGCCTGGCCTGCCACTCCCAATGTGACAAATCCTTGACCCCCCCCCCCCCCTCCAGTAAATTAACAGCAGTCAATCAACGGGGGTTTTCGGTGGAGCGTTTGTTTGGAGAAGGGGGTTAGCGGAATTGAAAAGTGTGAAAGGGAAGGACGGATAGGGGAAGCGAGAGCGAGAGAAAGGGAGTGGTAGAAGTTGGAGAGAGAAGGAGAGCGTGTTTGTATAAGAGAGAGAGAGATGGAAAGGACAGTTCGTTGAAAATGTGTAAAACGACGAACGTCGGGGCGTGAACGAGTGTTGATTTCAAAGACGGTTTGGGGAAGGGGAATTACACCGTCCTTTCTCGTCTCTGTTTGACGTTGATTCCGACCAATGGATGCCGATGACACGTCGAAAATGTGTTTTTTATATCCCTTTTTTCGCCAAGAAAAATGGTGGTTGTCAAACGGTCCGGTAAAAAAAAAAAACTGGTGAAAAATTGTTCGAACCAGATCGGAGGTGGGTGATTGTATAATTATAATACATTATTCATACAGAAATTCAAATTTGAAGGGGATCGGATCCGGCCGATTCCGAAATTCCCCTCCCTTTACCCTAAATTCTTTTTCTTTATTGGCTGTCGTAACATATTTGTGTTTCTTTTATGTTATCTCAGTCATCTTTGTTCTATAGGCGGCATATGAACAGCACTTTCATTGACCATCATTCCCGGCTCCCTCCCCTCTCTTTCCCAAATCAGCAAGATCAAAAATTATGTTTTTTGGAAATGCATATAATATTATCTTTTAGCAATTATTCCAAAAATGTTGACTGTGACGAAAATGCCACGGTTGTCTTAAGATAGACTATGACTGCATCACTTTGATTGACAGGACATTTCTGCACTATGGTTAGCTCCCAATAGTCCTGCAGTATTCTGACCTTCTGAGGAATCTGTAATTTATATGGCTATAATGGCTGTAATATGTGTATAATATGGCTGTAATTAATCATGCATTCCGACTAGTCGGAGGTTCCTGCATTTTGATCGACTGTAGGAGCAGGAATAAACTGTAAAGCTTTTGTATTCCATCAGGCTGGAGAAAACGGCAATCTGATTGGCCCAAGATCCCTCATTCCGATAGACTTGAATTTCTGGCTTTCAGTTTGACATCCAATAAGGTTCGTGCATTATGGTCGGCTGGAGGTTCCTGTGTTCCGAGAAACTGAGAATCTTGATTCTAATCAATTGCTGGATATTCCTGTATTTTGGTTGACAGATGTCATGAATTCTGATTTTTTCTCCATGATTCCCCCCCCCCCCCCGATTTTCTGATTTTTTCTTTTTTTAGGACTTTTTTCGTTCTTTTTTTGGTTCTGCTTTTTGATGGGCTAGAGGTTCTTGTTTCCTTGTTAGGACCCGATAATAAAGCTCCTGCTCTTTTACTGACTGGAATTTCCAAATATCTGATTTGCTCCCCTTAAATCCTCTGTATTCTGATTGGCTGGAAGTTACAGCTATCTGATTATACTACGTTCCTGCATTCCGATGGACTAGAAGCTCTAACTTTCTGATTGACATCCAATAAGGTTTGTGCATTCAGGTTAGCTGGATGCTAATAGGTTCTAATCAATTGAGAATCTTGATTCTAATTATTTTCAGGATATTCCTGCGTTCTGAAGGGCTGGAAGCTCTTGTTTTCTTATTGGCACCATATAAAGCTCCTGCATCCTTGCTAACTGGAAGTTTCTTCATCCTGGTTGGGTAAAGATCATGAATTTAGATCGACTAGAGTTTCTGGCTACTGATTAGCTCCTTTTACACCCCCTGCATTCTGATAGGCTGTAAGTTACTGCTATCTGATTGGATAACGCTCCTGCATTCCGATGTACTGGAAGTTCTGACTTCCTGATTGACATCCAATAAGGTTTGTGCACTCAGGTTGGCTGGATGTTAATGGGTTCTGATCGATTGAGAATCTTGCATTCTAATTTGCTGGATATTCCTGTATTCTGATTGGTAGAGGCTCCTCCATTCTGGAGGGCTGGAGGCACTTATTTTCTGATTAACACCCTATAAAGCTGCTTCATTCTTACAGACTAGAAATTCTACCTTAAATTTGGCAAAAGTTCTATGCTTTCCAATTAGCTCCCATTATTGCTCCATAATTTTGATTGGAAATTCCTGTGCTCCGATGACTGGAGGTTCCTGCAGTCTAATTGGCTGAAGATCCCGCAGTTAAATCGGCTAGAGGTTCCTGCCTTCCGATTGGATCCCTTCAAAGCTCTTGCCTTCAGATAAGCTGGAGGTTACGGCTATTTGATTGGCTTGATATTCTGGATTTCTAGTTGATTTTTAATAAGGCTCGACTTCATTTTGATAGGCTGGAAGTTCTTGTATGCTGATTGTCTGAGGCTCCTTCATGCTGATGAATGGCAGGAGGCTGCTCCCAACTGATCAGCATTTTAAAAAGATCATTCTGACTAGCTGAAGGTTGCAGCTATCTGATTGGCCGAAGATCCCGCATTACAATTGGCTAGGCGAATCTCTCATTGGCGAATAAAAAGGGTTTCCTCGGCAATTGGTTCACTTTGAATCCTAAGTACACCATTACATGAAGGGTTACCCAAGTGAATTCGATGAAGAAGTGTCCAATGACTGTCTGAAAGGGGTTACGTGAAAATCCACTCGTGTGTTCAAAGAGACCAAGTCTGAGCTAGAACTGCCACGACCATCTCTGCCCTATTTTGGTATAATTAACAAGCAAAAGGATCCCGCCTTCCGCCTCAACACGGGGTCCCTTAAACTTGTCTCAGAGCTTTCCAGGGAAAACCTAACCTAGCGCTCCCCTAATTTGCATGCGCTTCCCGTCCATCTCTCAACCTCCTGTTCCCGTGGGATCTGTCTAACCCTGTTTAGCTCCCGTCTCGAGCCAGTTTGTTTGAAGCGGAGTAATTTTATATGGGCGTCGTGTATCCAATAAAATACCAGAGTTTCAGAGTAAACCCCTTATCTCGGGAGCGTGTAGTCGTGGGACGGAGGTCAATAATACTGAGCTCGTGAGTGGTGTCAAGGAACAAACGTAAGTGGTTGTGGTTGACATGAGGGGAGACGCATGTGGAACCTTGCTGAAGCAAGCTGGTACCTGAGTCTACCTTCAAAGCATGGCAGATGGATTTCTGATACTACTTGAGCAAATGTTTGGGAGCAAACGAAATTGGCAATTGGGCTCAAAAGTAATATTATCACTCGCATTCCCGAACTTTTTGAATAATTTTGGTACTTGACCGACCTTCGGTTCCCCTTGGTCGAAGCGCTCGTCACTGATTGAAATAAAGATGCATAAAAAATCGATTTTGATTGGTGATTGGCAGGAACCACAAGGAATAATGTAATTTGTATTATCTCGTAGTTTGGACTATAATACCATTTTGGAAGGTAGTATCAAGTTTTCCCGAATAGGCAAATACTTATTAAATGATATAATTAAATTTGAAAAAACCCTCATAAAAAGCTTGCATACGAGTTTGCAACACATTGGGACATTTTGTGTTTTTATATAATTCATGCATAAATTTAGAGCTTTTCAACGAATGACGAACACGAATGACGAAGATAAAGTTCCGTAGCAACAACTTGGTTGTAAGTGGAAATCATTAAACAACTAACTGTAACGCTTTTTTGTGACCGATTTTGGGAACAATTTTGTGACCAATTTTGTGACGCTTATTCGTGACGTTTTTCGTTTATGTGCCAAAGTGAAGACATAACATGTTAAAAACTGGAATAATGGAAAGGGTGGGATTAATTGCCAAATTGGGTTTTTGGTTCCATCTAGGAATTTTTCTACCAATCATGGGATGAAGTTTTTGGTTGAAAATTTTCGTTCCTCTGCATAATGTACCTACTATGTTCGCAATGAAAACATCTGGAAAATCTTGTTTAAGGTAGTTGTCGTATTGATAGCATTGGTTGAGGAAAAACATTTTTAACTCTGACGATAAGTCTCGAAACCTAGAAAAAACTGCTATAGGTTCTATTGAAGTAGAAGGTACTGGATGAATTAAGTAACGAGTAGAAGACAAAAATCTCAGGTATTTAACGTAAAAATTTAATGTATTTAAGGTAAATAATATAATTCACTGTCAAAAAGCTTATTTCAGACAACTGTTTAATGGTATTATTTTCAATAAAGAATCTTTGGAATCAAGAAAACAAAATGTTATTAAAATTTGAATTTTTACAATTCACTGTTCATCCGGCTGGCACTTTCCTAGTTACTTACGGACCGATTTTGATGAAATTTGGTGCACGGGCTTTTCGAAAAAAAATCCGGTCGGAGTGAAATAACAGTGATAAGTGTCTTTGAAACGAATCTCCTACACGATTCCATTTCTCCAACAGGTACGAAATTCACCGAGTTCTATCAAATTTAGGACACTCACTCGTTCAGATTTACCAGATAAGTACAGAATTTGAGGCAAATTTTCAAGAGTAGAGACAAAAACGCTGCTGAAAACGGCTCCATTCGGGGTCTAGTTGTGCGCAAAGCTTTTGGTTAGTGCCAGTCACTCCTATGTGGTGAAAAATAGGGGCTGAAAATTCCAAAACTCCTTGGCTCAAAAACTCTTTAGAATCAAACGAGACTACCCGTAGCTCTGTAGGACCAACTGTTCACTCCCTATAAGGTCTTGAAGTTGGGAGGAATGAATAAAAAGAAACACGATTGTGAATTGGAAATTAATGTTCGCTAACGGAACTAGGCCAAAGAATTCAGTTCTCCGTTCAAAATTCATCTGATCAAATGCGATAATTTTTCTATGTATTATTAGGATTATTATGATTTGTTCTTTATGAATAGTAGGGCACTCAAAACTTTCGGATGTTTTACTGTCAAAATAAAGATGGGAATGAACATTGGGTGATATTATTATTGGTATACTAATAATGGAAAAGCCTAGTTCTTCGCAGGGGGGCGATCCACGCAAAAAAACCCTTTGGTATTTAGTTTTTTTCCTCGTCCTAATCCACGGAGCTGATCAATTCGAAGAGTTGATAGGAATTTTATTTTATTCTCAACGAAGCCTTAGCAACGATGTTGATATTCTTTCAAATGATGCCAGACTCTGGGGCCATTGGGGATTGTGATTGACAGTCATCTCTATTTCTGATAACATCACTGAAAAGTATGAAACGTGCGGTTTTAAGCTCTCAATCCGAAAAGAGGACACGTTATTTGTTCAAAACGAGTTCGACGCTTCCAAAGAACATTGTTTGCGATTCGGAATCGATTACAGGGAGGGGCGGCTACCCCTATCATGTTAATTGAACATTACGTAGGACACACGGGCATTTCACTTCCGTTGGAATTCAAGTCACGTACTGATGACGTAATCGATATTTGACATCGATTCCCTATGTAACAATATTCAACTTCTCAAAGTGAATTGAGATGTCCAGTAGACGACCGTCTCTCGAATGAAAGAATGAATCCCATGTTCATCAGTTGAACTTCCAACAAATTCCTTTATTGAAATGTGGAAATTTAGTTAGTATTATAATACGTGAAATTCGAAGACGATCTTGGGGTCGTCCACTAAAGAGTGCAAAAATGTTGAAAAAAATCAATGAAACGGATTTTTGTAGGGTTCTAATTTAGGAATTCAGGGATTAAAGTAACTTTAAATAGTTGTTTGGGGGGTTGCTAAACATTGTATTTCGAAGATGATATGTAGGAATCGTTGGCGCACTTTCTACACGAGTGACAAATTTCCCATACATTTTCATTGTTGAAAGAAGCTTGATTGCCATATTATCCATATTATGCCAAGACAAACACACCGACTAACAGAATGCAAAATGAAAATTTTGATTTTTGAGGACCCTTTATCGAGTATATCCGCGCGATAAGGGTGTGTTAGATTCGCCTATTAATTGGAATACCAACTAAACCCTCACAAGCCCTTCCTCCTTAAGGATATCTCCACAGAACCGCCTTTTGTCTCACTACATGACCTTATTTCTTCCCTCTTCTTTTTGAGGATAATAGGTGTTAATGCAGCGACTGCATTACAGTTCCCAGATGTATTCTTTCGACTAGAGTACCGAGTGCTATATTTCCTGGGATGCTCTGCTGCTGTCCTCTTTCATGTTTCCATGTCGGGCTGACAAAGAAAGTATATGCAGCATCATCCACTTCGTGCTGGCAATATCCGCATGTCGATTGTGGACCGTACCGATCCTGTTTATAAAAGCCTGAAAGTAACTGTGTCCTGAGAGCAGCACGGCGAGGTACAAATCCGTCTAACAAAAGCTTCCTATCAAGCTCAGCCTTATTTCTCCTATCGAAAGTGATATCCAGTGTCCTCGTTCTCCTAACTCCCATCTTTCCTACCAAATTTTCATTGTTCGTTTCTCTCTCTTTCTCTTCACGTGAGATCTTCCTTCCTCATTCCGCCTCTCATATATCCGCCTTCGTTCTATGGCCAGTAGGTCGATGGGAATCACAGGTATAGCTGTTCAGATACTAAGGCTCCTCTTCTCTGAACCGACAGCATTATCGCTCTGTTTTTCTTGAACAACTTCAACTCTATCCATATCTCAGCCTCATAAATCATTATGGATTCTGTGATCCATATTAGAAGCCATCGCTTTGCTGGCTAGGGACCGCCGATGTTTGCCAGGAGTCGGCTGAGGAAAGTGGTTACAGTTTAGACTCTTTCGCCTATAAATCGTATCCTTAGAAATTTAGTCTATCAATATTGTAGAACAAGGTACGACTGACTAGTGACTACTGTGCTCGTCCTCTGCACAGTATATCGCCGAAACTTACAATCTCGATAATCAGACAGCTGGATCCTAACATAATTCTGCAGAAATGTTACACCCTTAGAAATTCAGTCAATTTATTTTTGTGGCACATAGTCTCCCGGAGTAGTTCCTAAGCCAGAGTCGACAATCTGCATTAAATTATTACCCATAGAAATTCAGTCCTTCCTTTTTCCTGGGACTTAGTTGTCCCTGACTACTGCCTGTATCCTAACTTACTATCTTGACAATCCGTCAGCCGGATCCTGTCATCAATCTGCAGACATTTCACACCCTCTGAAATGCAATCATTCCATTTTTGTGGAATTAGCTGTCCCCAGGTAGTACCAACGCTTTTGTTCTGCACTGTTTACGGTTCAAACTCCTTATCTTGACAATTCTCTGTTGAATCCTGAATCAACTAGCCTACAAGTCATATCCTCAGAAATTCCGTCTATCCATTTGTGGAACATGGTAAGCCTGATTAATGGCTACTGTGCTCTTCTTCTGCACAGTACATGCTCGTATATATTTAGTCCAAAATCACAATCACGATAATCAGACAGCCTGGCATCGTTCTGCAGAAATTTCTCACCCTTATTAATTCACTCAACCCAGTTTTGTGGAACATGGTAGACTGAGTCTTATGTGCTCTTCTTCTGGACAGTATAATAATAGACCAAACTCACAACCTAGATAATCAGACAGCCTGGCATCGTTCTGCAGAAATTTCTCACCCTTATAAATTCACTCAATCCAGTTTTGTGGAACATCGTAGACTGAGTCTTATGTGCTCTTATTCTGGATAGTAGAATAATAGACCAAACTCACAACCTAGATAATCAGACAGCCTGGCATCGTTCTGCAGAAATTTCTCACCCTTATAAATTCACTCAATCCAGTTTTGTGGAACATGGTAGACTGAGTCTTATGTGCTCTTCTTCTGGACAGTATAATAATAGACCAAACTCACAACCTAGATAATCAGACAGCCTGGCATCGTTCTGCAGAAATTTCCCACCCTTATAAATTCACTCAATCCAGTTTTGTGGAATTTGGTGGCTGGTGGCTATTCCTGTGTACTATAAACAGAGTCACTAAAAGGCGTCGCACTCCCATCAAATCTAGTGAAGTACCTCCGCAATTAGAGGTGGGAGTGGCGAAATAAATGGAATTGGACACTAAAAAAATATATAGGCCTTTGCCCCCTCCCCAACTCCCGCCTCCCAAATTGAAATGTAGGTTGAAACGGTGGGAAATCGAAGGAAAGGGCTTTGGAGAGGGGGTGATGTAGGACGCAGGTCGGTGAAATCGCCGAGCTGCTGCTAACGAACCGAGTGGGGGAGACCTCGCCCGCCCAGACCTCCAGATATTGACTAGGGCTCAAAGCGGCGCGGAGTCTCTGAGGTAGGAAGAGGGGGTAAACCAGAGTGTTTTAGCAGATACTGAAGAGGAAATTCTCCCATACACACCAACTTAGAACCCTCGCTATCAGTCGCAATACCAAAACGCCACCGCGATCCCCCCATCCTTCCCCTTCTACCGTTTTTTTACGGATTTTTCACGTCAAAACCGGTCGTTTTTTCCGTTTTTTCACCACTTCGAAAACAACCGCCCCTCAAAAAATCACCAAAACCGCCCACAAAATCCTCTTCAGTCGCGTTTTCCGCCGTTTTTTTCGTTTGCCGCAGTACCCGGGCCGTTTTTTTGATCGAATTTTTGGTTCACGGATTTTTTTTTTTAGTTCGGTTGGTAGCCCTTTTTGAGTTCCGAAAAAACGCCGGCACCTTGGTTCCGAGGGTTCCGCGAGTAGTTCCGGACTAGAGAGGTTCCTGAAGTCGGATCGAGATACACTTCACTTCAGCAGATGGCTAGAGATGTCCGCAACTGATGTACAATGCGCCTCGCGTCAACTATACTCCTTGTTCACCTCGCGGCCGCCTTCGTCCAGTCTTCTCCAGCTAAAAGAGGCAAGTGCACCACACTTTATACAACCAAATCCTCTCAAATAACGCTGAAATCGACCACGAAAACATATTTAAACCATTTTGAGGTTTTTTTTTTGGGAAAGCCACACCCTTGTACTCCTAAGAGCCGTCACTCGACGGGGTCACTTGTTTATCACAGCGTTGCTCGTCATATCACACACCCTACTTGGTCGTGCCCTACATTCAACCACGCCGAAATTTCATCGAATTTTCTTCATATTCATTAAAAGTCATTCTCAAACCCATCGAAACCCCCACCTCCCACCAAAAGACTCCGTTGATATCAAGAAATGTATCAAATAACTATGATAATCAAATAACTGTGATAATTAACGTCAAATACTAAAAGCCACCACACTTATTTCAACTCGATAGTTTGAACTCATTGATTCATTTCTAAAAATAAAGCATCAATAAATTATCATCAAGATTATGTCGTTGTGGATTATTGTATCGACTCCTAAATTTGTGATTACATTCATTCTACGAATTGCTAGTCATTCTCCTGATGAATTAACCCTGCACATACTCGTACATAAACTTATTAGAAGGTAAAAGCATGATTGCGCCATAATACCATCTTATCCTAAGAAATCCAAACAGTCCAACATTTTGTTTTCATCAATTTTGGGTAAATGAATACTATGCACATTCTGCATCATCAATACTGTTCTGCTTTATACTACGTACTCCTGTAAAACATATAAATTTACAATATATTTTGTTTCCAAAAATATTCGGGAATTTATTTCCATATATGGGTAGTCCCTGAGGGGATAAGAATAATTACATCAACTTGAAGAGCCTATTTCATTTTGAGCTTAAAGATCTTGAAGAATCTTGAAGATTAACGTCAAAATCCATCATTTTTGATTATGGCTTTGATCCTAAATCTTATTTTTTTCCCTATAAAAAACTATTTCAGTTCAGCAATTTCAATTATTTTATTATGTGAATGTACGACAACTTTTTATGTATTCGGATATAAAAGCATGATCACGTCCTATAAATGAAAAATCTGGAAGTACAAAATGTCAATCCATTCCATTTTCAGCAATTAGGGTGTAGCCACGGAGAGGTCAATGTTTTATTTCATTTCAGAAACCGGTGAAAAAACGCTGCAAATGATTACATAACAGTTTATTAGCATTTTGCGTTGATCAATACTTATCAATTTTTAGGTAATATCAGTCGGAAAAATTATATTCATGTTTCTTCCTATGAGTAGAGCATCTGCATACTCACACTCGTACTCTCATGGTCTCATTCGATCCTGAAAATTATGATCTATTAAATTGAAATAGAAAACTCTTGTATTACTTTCGTCCGATCCAGTTTTTGAAATTTTCATCCCCTACTTATCTCCTCTTAGAATAGATTGGCGGTAACCAGAGTTCCGTCATGGTGCGTTTGTAGTCTCGTTGAAGTGTAGAAAACGGTAGGTACCTAGTTTAATCAAGCGGGATTGTTTGTTTCGCGAGTTTGTGGTCTCGGGGGATTCTAGTTCTCATGGAGCACATCCCTCTCCCTATAATCGTAAACCTATAAAGCATAAAGATTCCGAATTTTGTGAGTTTCGGATTTGCTGATGGGAAGTGATTGGTTAAAGGATATTTCGCTAAATCGACGGTTAATGTAATAAGTATTATGCGAAAATTCCCATTGAAATCGGTCCAGTATTTTATAAATTGCGCATTGCCACGATATTCCAAAACACCGTACTCTCTTCCGGCAAAAACACTATAAATGTACCAATCTAATTTGGTGAATATAGGTTGAACCGTTAGGCTGTAATCGGTACCGGCACAGACAGCCAATATCAGTAAGTATAGATAATAGATGTTGAATGATCGTAGGTTGAGTTCTGATATAATCTAATCCACATTTTTGCCAAAATGAGGTCTCCACGTTTTCCAATCATACATAATTCCAATAAAACCATCAATTTTGATTTTTTTCTCAAAAAACATGTTTTTTGAAAATTCCTCAAAAAAAAAAAAGATTTTGTTGTTGTTTTGTTTCCTTGGTTGTATTTTTAAAAAGGGGTAAAATTTGCCCATCAACATTTAATGTTGATTAAGTGTTATCAGTACATAACGACGATAGATTCATATTTTGAAGTAAGGCATGAAGTAGGGCATTTGGTAAACTTTCTGACATAGTTTGCAAGTAACCTAGGATGTGTGAGGTCTTATCAAATACAGACATTAGTCGACCCCCGGAAATTTACAACTTTTCTTGGGAGTCCATCTGAACGGAACGTTAATTTTGGTTTATTGTTTTTAGAAGTAGGTATCTCTTTTGAATCGAGCGATATTTCTTTTTAATAAAACCTTAAAATTATGTTTTAAAAAAAAGTCCGTCATTTTTTTAATGGACCAACAGTCATAAAATTCGGTATGTGCGACACATTAGGGGTCTAACTGTGCCGCGAAGCATTGGGTAAAAGTCAGGACTAAGGACCGAAAAAGAAGGGATGAAATTTGGAAACGCTCAAGCTTGAAAACTTTATTTAAGTATGATTCTTTCATCGTAACAAAAAAAAAAAAAAAAAAAAATCGTCTTATCATGACACACCGAAAAGAGAACCTTCTTCGCGGCTACTGTGGTTTTGAAGTCGGTCAACAACACTTATAAATGTCTACAAAAAAGGTATTATCCGTCAGAACAAACTCGATTGTACGATTGGAAGGTATATTCATGAAAGAATTAGTTTTTGTTCATTTATCTAGGCGAATGGAACCTTCAAGTGGTAATGTAACATAAATTAAAGTTACAAAATTTTTACACAAATTTTACAACCTGAAAAAAGAATGGGCTCTCAGTTTTTAAAAATGATATTCCTATATTGAGGGAAGAGTAGTTTTTCGGAAATTTTCAAATTTGCAAATCTATCTTGAAGTGTCAATTGATGCGATCTTTTAGCAAATATCTGAAGACTACACAACTCCAATACTTTCCAAAGTTTTAGTCTAGTTAGATATTTGAATTATATATCATATATCACATATTATGCCCCTAGATATTTACAAAAAAGTGTTAAATTCCAGGAATATTTCAGAATGTTTCCAAACATGAACATTTGAACATTTTCCATTGTTAAAATTGTGAGGCTATTGCCATTGCATTGGTGTAATTTGTTCTTAAATTAGCTCGTTTAAACAGAATAATCTTGTGAGACCTTCTAATGGAAATTTTAAGCGTGAACCACACTTTTCACCCTGAAAACGTAATGAAACGAGCTGAAGGAAGCCACTCGGGCTTAACAAAGAGATATTAGACCGACCAGAAGCGGCCATCTCGAGAGGCGATCGTTTGAAACCAGAAAGGTGAGGGCGGCGAGAGAAGGGTGTTTCTGGGGAACTCGGTTCTTTACCTCGGTTACCGACCAATCCTCTTAAGATTCCTGGAGGAGTTTGGAAGGTGGTGAGTGGCGATTGGGTCGTGGATAGGCATTCAGGGGCGATTGCCAAGTTCCTGGATTGCGTCGGCCGATCGTTTTTTGCGATCCGATGGGTTCCAGGGGAAAAGGCGTGAAATTTCCAGAACAAAATCGGTTACCCAGTGACATACTGGGAAGTCTTCAATTTTTCTTGTAAGTAAATGAGTAATCACCACTTTTAGTTTTTTACCATGCCTTTTTTAAACCACCAAACATTTTTCACAACATATTTTTTGCAACGTCTAGAAATCAAATATTAATTTGTAATCCATAACCTCCTATACTTCTACATCCTATCAACTGTGCTTTGTGCTCGGTCAAAAAAAATGTGGGTCCTTCAAATTTCTCTCTTTTCTCCCTGATAATTTTCAATTCCTTGTCTTTCAAAGGTCTTTTGATCAAATCCTTGTGAAGTACAACCAGTTTTTTAAGGGAGGTCGAAACAAAAATACGGTAAGATTTTAGTAGAAAATTCAGGAATTCCTTCCACGTATGATTTCTCAGTTTCCAATTGTTCAAAATCATTCAAATTCGGTAGGTTTTCATTGTTTTCCCTGTTGCAGCTATACGACAAAATGATGTGATTTTAATGTAATTTTCAAGCATTTCCTGGGTCAGTCCTTAGATGGTCCCTTATCTATTTCATCCCGTCTCACCCACTAACATACAGAACTTGAATTTTCTAAATCATCGATTCCTAGCATTAAATATGTTCTTATAAAATCAGCATCAATCGGAAATAATACTCTCAATATTTATTTCTATTTGTGGGAATCTAGATCGCGACGTCCATGTTTATACGATTGTAAAAGTATTCAGGTACTTTTATTGCTCAGATCAAAGTATTCATTTTTGAACTAACAGATGATATGACAAGATGTTATTCTTTATGAGAAAACTGTACGGCCTACAAAATTTGGCCACAATTTTTTAGTCAATAAAATATTCTTTAATTCGAATAAATTTTTGGGTAAAATGATATTTTTTCATCAATATAAAATAGAGTTGAATTTTTAGAACCGATCGAGAGCACTAGAGCTCTGTAGGTCCTACAGTTTGTCCCCTAACGTGCATAAGACTGTCTGTATGGTGCAAATAATCTGCCTATTTCTCAGTACCAAAGTTTTTTTTACCTAAATTAAAATAATTCAGAAAATGACCAATTAATTTTGCAAAGAAGTGTTAAACTTATAATGGGAAACGTAGAAAAAATAGTTTCAATTATATTCGTTCCTACTCAAATGACGCAAATTGAATAATAAACTGGAGAAGAGATTCCTTAGGCGCTGGCACTAGGGATGGGTTTCGATACCCGATTTTTAAAAATATCGATACTTTCATACCGATACTTGATATTTCGGTATCAATACCACACTATCCGATATTTTTGGATGTCGATACTTTGGATCCGATACTTTTTTAAAAATATTTATTGGCATCAGGACTTAACCTTTACAGCCGCATTACATTTCATACAAATTAATTTAACATAAAATTTGTTCTTTTGAACAAAATTCTTGTACTTTTGGATAAATTAATGTTCTTTCCGCTTGCAAATAGTGAAATCGAAATATCATTACTTTACTTATACAATTTGAATAAAGTAATGTTTTTCCACTCGTCATATTTTTATGCCACTTCCTAGGATGAAATTTTTATGTCACTTCCGATACTTCTTAATATCAAATATTTGTACAGTTCTAGCGGAAAATTCAACATAATGGCTAAAAAATGAAGAAGGTAGGGAGGCTGTAGGGTCATTACTTTTGGGTGAAGCTCAACCCACAAAGAAATAAGCCCGGATTTCATCAGATAATTTATACTTACAGATAAAATTAATTTATATTATGGAGGAAATGTTCAATAAATATTCACCCTTATTAATCCCATTGGTCTTCCCATTGGCCTCACCGGCCAGGGTTGGGACGAGGGGAAACTGCGACCGACTTGCCCGAAAATATGCCCACGAGGCGAGTCCCGAACTCACGGCCCCTGCATATACAAAATATTGATACTTATGTAACGATACTCATCCCTAGCAGACATAGCCAAAGAGGCACAAAACGGGGAGGAAAATACCTTCAGAGGATAAAAAACGCTAAAGGATAAAAATACGACGGGCGGATTTTTTTCTAGGTATTTTGTTTTCGGATTCAACCTTGAAACGTTAACCATCAAATTTTAGGGGAAACTGTTTTCTTGCTCGGTTCGAGAGGTTCATTATTGAAAATAATAAACCAAAAAAATAAAATAAATAAATAAATAAATAAACAAAATAAAATAAAATAAAATAACTAAATTAAATGATATTTCATTGAAAAATGCATCAGATATGGAAGGAAATAATTAAAAATTCGGTATAAAAAATGATGATGTTCGGCTAAAGAATGGGTATGTTAGGTGCCTACTCATGCCACCGCTTATTGTTCAGTCTCCCAAGATTCATTCATCGATGTGCACTGTAATTTCTCAGGAAAGGTTACTCAGTGACTGAAACAATTCTGTAACGCCAAGGACGCAAAGTCAAATAGTTTCGTTCCATAAAGCTCCTCGTCTGCGAAATCACCGCCGAACTGGTTGTTGCACTTATCCCGGATTTTCGCGTGAAGACGGCAATGCGTATTACAAAAGATGAAATATTTGTCACTAATGCCCAAAAATAGTTAATAGAATAATTGATAATAAATTTATGTAATTATCCGATTGTTAAAAGTAATAAAATGCAGTTCAAAGGTAATTATTACATATAGAGGTAGGGGTGACCAAAAATTTGGAAAAACAAAAGAAAACATATAAATCAATTTGAATTTTTATAAAACTTTTGGCATACCAATTTGAAATTTTGGTTTTTAAATTTTGGTTCAATTTGAACTTTCGGCAAATCCATTGCGTTTCGACAATTACTGGGGTCCTTGCCCACCTTTATTCCTTCTACAATGTTCAGTAATGTTTTTTCTCTCTCTCTTAACCAAAAAAAAAAGAAAAGATATTGTTCCTACTGTAAGTAAAGTAAACATGCCTTCTCGGTGAGATTCGAACTCACGACTCGTCGCTAAAGGACGCGTGCGTAGCGAGCGACGTCACAGCTGACCCCTATTTTATTCCTACTGTATCTGGAAGATTTCTGTGAGCAGAGCCATTAAAATTTAAAAATTCAAAACTCTAAGACTTCTTATTTTTGATAAAATTTGGCGTCAAAATTGCCGCAATATTTTCCACGACTTCACTTGATACTCAAGTATTATAACGGTTAATGGTTGCTCTCCCTTGCTTAAATGGTTAAAATGGTTGCTGATGTTAGCACGGTAAGAATTTTATCTTTTCATGGCTTTCTCTTAGTTTACAAGACGCCATGATTTTAATTGGTTGTCGGGAGGAATTCAGATCATCCCCGTGAGGTATGTTTTATTCTGGGGCCATGAGATTTGGTAGGTATTTTTGGGAGTACAGAAAGTGATCGGGATGGAATCGAATCTGCTGAGAGTTTGTTGAGCTCCTCTGAGCCTTCCATTGATGGAAATTGAGGACAACCTGGGTGAGGTTATTGCAGCAATCTGAGTAACAAGTCTATTACCCAGGAAATTCATTCATGCTTAGTATACTGTATACTGTATACCTACACTGTATACTGCTATACTTATACTGTATACCTACACTGTATACTGCTATACTTATACTGTATACCTACACTGTATACTGCTAAATTACTGGACCTATTTTTGTGTGGTTACTAAAAATGATCAATAATTTCTTGATTTAAATTTGAGGTGTGTGAGTAAACAGTTGTCAAGTCAGGATTTTGATCTCTAATAGAGTTAATTGCTCATCCGTACCCTATGGACGGGAACAATTGTTAGTATTGTAGTGTATTGTATGGTTTATTGTATATTATGTAGTATTGATAGAATTGTATATTCCAAAGTTTCTATATTTTTCTATTCTACATTTTGTAGAACAACTTGAATAATTAATTCGGTACTTAATAATTATGTAGATAATTATCAGGAAGACTATTAAGCAGTTAGTCAATTGTCAATGAAGCTAGCGGGGAATTTGTGGTATAGATTCATCTTTTAGTAGGTATTGCAAACTTTGTTATACCTACCTCAACAGGAATTGCTAGTAACCTCACATTATTGATTCAAGAGTGATGTCATTATTGAAAATGCGAGAAACATTGTGGGAAGGAGGCGCACAGTCTCATTATCCAACGTTCCCCTCAAATACGTCGGTCAGGCTTATAAAATATGGATGAGCTGCGAGCGAATGTCACTCGTCCATCGAGTCCGACCATCCATTTGACATTATCAGACTTGGATTTAAACTCTCACACAACCCAATGTTTCGTTATTTACCTCCCTTGGTACATTTATACTCGTGTATCAAGTGTCAAACATATACACATCGGACGGTATTTAATTATGTTACTGTACTCAAATAATATTTACCTTATATATTATATAAGGTACATCATTCTTCTATTTAAATAAAGATCAATGTTTATGGATGGATTCAGTCGATATTAGACTTCACACCCGCTCCCTCAACGAAGCCTTAATGAACCACATTGTGTGGAATAGTTGGGTACTTTCACATCTTTTCATGATAGTATCTGACAAATAGCACTTTTTCAGACGATTCCAACGATATAAATATGGAGATTTCTAATAATCTTGTCTCACAAATTTCATAAATATGAGGCTTTTGAATGAATTAATGGAACAGATTTTTTTTTAATTTAAATAGAAGTACAATATTGTATTAATACCCTCAATTTCCTTCTGAAGCCACACAGCGTTCGAGACGGTTCTTTTTCTCTTCATAGCAGTGCTAGAACTCCTTTACTGGAAAAGTCTTCAGTTTGCTATCTACAGCCATTTATACTCTTATATTAAGTGTCAGAAATACATTTAATTACTCAAGTACATAATATCGATCTTAAATTTTTATAAAAATGAAGATTTTCATGTATATGTCTTTCTAAACCGCTGAACCGATTTTGATGGGGATAATTTCGGTCCATAGATGGTTTCTGACGATATAAGACTTCACATTTGCTCCCTTCGTCGTCAAGGAAGCCGTAATGAACCACGCTGGGTGAATTAACACATTCGTAACTATGGAATGATAGGGTAATTCCACAATTTTCATGCCAAACGTGATCGACGGACCAACCTCTTCTCCAGCTGGCTTTCTCGCTGGGGGCGGTTAGCAACGTGATTGCGCGCTTTAGGTTGACGTTCCCGGGCTCATTGAGCTGACGTCGCCCATTGGCAGGAAAAACTTTCTAGGTGAATTAAATCGTTTTAAAAACGCTGCAAATCATTGCTCAAAGGTTTATTATTTTCTGTATAGATCACCCTTCTGTATAGATCACTGGTTCTCCATCAATAGCACCTACCACCATCTGTATTCTCCCTTGACCTTCCCTCTCAAATTTCAGCTACCTGCGTTCAATAGGATTGAAAATGGCTTCGGAGCTCAATCAGCTGATCAGTGATCTGAAGAGTGAAGAAGATCTCCTCGAATGTTGGAGACGCCTGGAAGAGCACTTCCATTCAATAGGATTGAAAATGGCTTTGGAGCTCACTCAGCTGATCAGTGATCTGAGGAGTGAAGAAGATTTCCTAGAATGCTGGAGACACCTGGAAGAGCACTTCCATTCAATAGGATTGAAAATGGATTTGGAGCTCACTCAGCTGATCAGTGATCTGAGGAGTGAAGAAGATCTCCTCGAATGCTGGAGACGCCTGGAAGAGCACTTCCATTCAATAGGATTGAAAATGGATTTGGAGCTCACTCAGCTGATCAGTGATCTGAGGAGTGAAGAAGATCTCCTCGAATGCTGGAGACGCCTGGAAGAGCACTTCCATTCAATAGGATTGAAAATGGCTTCGGAGCTCACTCAGCTGATCAGTGATCTGATCAGTGAGCAATGATTTGCAGCGTTTTTTACCCACCAACATTTTTTTTACCTACCAACTTTTTTTTACCCACCAGCTAGGTAGTAAATTAAGTAAATTTACTTAATTTACTTTTCACATCCATTTAATGTAATATTAATTTTTACTTGTTGAAAACAAGTCGCGAAATTATCGGTAAATATATCGATATTGACCGATAATATCGGTTCTCTATATCGATGTAAATATATCGGTATATCAATTTTGATCTATCGATATATTTCATACATCGGTATATCGTTGCCATCCTTATTTGAGAAGGGTTTTCAATCTCGGGAAGAGAATAAAGTCACTAGAACTCAAGTCAGGCGAATAAGAAGACTGAGGAGCCATACGAATGTTGTTATTTGCCAAAAACGCGTTTATTGAAATAGTTGTGTGACAAGAAGCATTATCTTGATGCAACACACAGTTGTTCTTGATGTTTGATCACAAACGAATGACCCATATTCGAAGTTTCCTATGAATCTTCATATTAGTAAAATTGTTGATAATTCGCATACCCGTAGATCTTCGAAATGTGTTACTGAAATTGTCGTATTATAGTATAGTATCCAAATTGCTCTAACAATTTCCAAAATTTAAGTTCACACGTTCGATCAAACCTGCAGAAAGCTTAGTTTTGTCTATTTTCATTTAGCGAGCATCTGACATAAGGTAACCAATCGGTCGGAGACAAGGCAACTTTTTTCGCTTCAGCTATTCATAATAAATTAATTAATGAACGAGTAGAACATGAACTATATGAACCTAATGAACTATATTGCCATTTATTTACTGTTAGGCTGTTCAAAGTTCGCCTATTCAGCTGAAATATTTTTTTAAAAATCCATTAATGCAGCATGATTGAATTCCTCATTTTCATCAAAATCTTTAAAACATAATCTACTAATAATCTCCCTGGACTAATAGAGAAGCCGCTCGTAAATTGATGAGTTTTTTCCTCGATTTTCAGTAAACCACTACAGTTTGAACAGGGTATGTTTTAACAATTTTAGTAGTCCATATTCATGTTCTACTCATCTCTACGAACTCATATAGTAACCACTCGGCTATTATTGAGTTATTACGTTTTGGCTTTTCTTTTTTTTTAATTTAATTTTGACCCCTTAGAGTTGTCCGAAATTCTTTTCTCTCGAACTCGTCATTTCGTTCGTTATTATGAGCAATTTGGTTCAAAATTGACTGTTTTGCAAAATAATTGTTCAAGATATCGTCCGGAATGGCACACATAAATATATTATAGGTACTCATATTTTTGAAAAACTTTTCTCTAAAATTGTTTCAAAAGGATTTCAGTAAAAAAGTTAATTTTGAGTTTATTGCTAGTTTTATTTTCTTCGAAAATTCGCTCATTTCGTGCTGCACGAATGTTTATCCTTCATCGTCTGTTTTAAAACTGTCGATCCATTTGGATAAGATGGAGACCTTGCAGGGATGAGTGGAGGTGGAGGGGGCACTTCAACTTGATTAATTCTCACGGCCAGATAAAGCCGTCCCTCGGAGCTCCCGTCATGAAGTAAATCCGAAGTCCCGTAGCGGAGGATGAAGACGGTGTTTGACTTGCTTCCAATGTTAGAAATTAATCTCCTCCTTTCCCCCTCCACATCTCCGGGACCATTCAGAAATGAGACAACCCCCAACTCCCTCACTTCCAACCGTAAGCCCTCCACAGAGCTCTTTCCCCTCTCCGAAGCTGTTGACCCACAATCAACACAAACATGCTTCCAACTCAAGGAGTGAAATAACCGATAATTGGATTCGTCGCAGGGAACTCGGTTTACATTCCGTCGACCCTCACACCTTACCTTCCAACGAAAATAGTTGCGAAGTGATGTACTTGGAAAACATCTCTCTCTCCAATGGTAGCTCATCTGTGCACTTCTAGTGTCTTCCATAGTGAGACTCCAAGGATCCTTCTTGGATCAGAATATTCCTCAGCATTCATTCCTAGAGAAAATAATGATAATTATTTCAGGTTCCTAATCCGCATTGCAATCCCTCAAGAATTGGACTATTAGAGAAATGCTCAAATAATTTCACCTACCACTGCCTACATTGATATCCCAGACAATTGGCTCTAAAATGAATATCCAACTACTACCATACGTTGCTAACCGCCCCCAGCAAGTAAAGCCAGCTGAAAAAGATGTTGGTCCGTTGACATTGGCGTCCCTAGTGACGTGAAGTGCTGGAGGCACGCTTTGTTTATGTTATGTTGCCTTGGTAACGGATGGCAAATTATCAAACAAACGCTGCAAATTATCACACAAAGGTTTATTGTTTTTCTATATAGATCACTCGTCTGCAAAGAACACGGCTTTGCCATCGACACTACCTACCAGCCTTAGTTACTCCCTACCAACCACATACCTACTTCAAAATCAAATTTATTTGGAAGAAATAAACGTTTCACACTATGTTCGAAGAAACAGGGATTATTAGGAATTATTATTATACCATAATTATTAGGAAATTCGATTACTGGTTGCTAAGGACGCAGAACTGAGTACAACCCGAAGAAACGAACAACGAACACATTTTGGTCAGCTGAAATTTGAACGGAGATTAGCCCTCTTTTGTGATTCACTCGCGTGTTTCTGATTTATCGTAAGTCCGTCCCTCAAGTTTTCGTAGGGAGCGTACGGTTTGTCCTACAAAACTCCGGGTGGTCTCAAAAAATTCTAAAAATTCAATACTATTCAAAATTGGTGAAAAATCAATATCTTTATTTCGAGAGTTTTCGAGAACTATTCGAGTTCACTATCGAAAATTTCAACCCTTATTTTTCACCCCTTAGAAGTGACTGACATCAACCGAAAGCTTCGGGGCAGAACTAGACTCCAAATGGAGCCCATTTAACAAATTTCGTCAAAATCGGTCCATGGGAACTAAGGAAAGTGCCGCGTACGGCGGACGGACGGCCAAATTTTTATTCGATTTTTGGATTCTACGTACCTTGAGACGTAAACCAACAAAATTTGAGGAGGGGTCAATATTTTTTTTCCAAAGGTTCATTATTGAAAATAATAAACCAAAAATGTACTGTTATAAATAGAAAGGTTAGTCACGGGCCAGCCACGTTCAGGGATTCTAAATCTAAACGGACTCCGCCAAAATTGGCAGCTTGATCATCACCTATTGTCAACGTTTCGACAAGTTCACGGGTTCCGTGGATATTTCGCTTTGTGAAAAGGTTCCACAGGCACGTTAGTGGCCTGCAATTCGTAAAGCACCATGCCGAATTCGTAAAGCACCATGGCATCGATCAAAACAGGAAGGAACGTGACCTGTGCTGCCTCAAACTGCCACTGGAATTTCGGTTTTCCTCAGGGTTTTTTGGTCCCCAAAAGTTTGCACTCTGACATAAACAGTATCTCTTACCGCTATTCTTACAAAACTCTTAGATAGACGGTAGACATTTTGTACACAGCAATAACAACAAATTCACTTAATTTTGGCCTATTCTTAGGAGTCTGCTGAAAGTTGATGTCACTTCGCTATCTCTATTACGCTCAAGGACTCGGGATCAATGAATAGCAGACCTTGCAATATCTTTAGAGCCCTGCTTTTTTTTTCTATATCGTTGTTACCGTGTTTTGTCGTTGTGTGATGTTATGAATGTCGACAGCGGCAGATAAGTTGGGTGCCTGGATCCTTTCAATGCCTTATCTGGTTGAATATCCTCATATTACTACACCTGATACCGCGTAGTTCAAGTTTGGCGTCCAAATACAGAACTAGCTGCTGTAGTACATAAATCTAAAATTTATTCATCTTCGTCTTTGGTGTCGTCTCTGTCATTAAAGGTAGACAATCAGTTCAGCCATATTTAACATGATAAATTTCCTAACAGCTTCATGAGATGTACATAAAAGAGGCCTGCTATTTCCCAAATCCTCCACCCCCCAATGCTTTTCAACGAACTATATTTAGGACCGCATGATTGTGGCCAGTTCATGTCACTAAAATCGTGCTGCAGGTGTAGTCGTAGGGGGAAATTGAGGAGTTTGATACCAAAAGGTACTAGGTAAATCCATTTTTGTCAAACGTGAGAAAAACCATAGCGACCTGAAAAACGTGCTATAAGTCAATGATGTTATTTAAAAAAATATATATTTCTAAATTATAATATTGTAATAATATTTTTGAAAGAATTTCACCGAAAGATAGAAAAAATGGAATCTGTTATTTCGATATTAATCTTGGTAACAGAAAGTAGAATAATTATAAAATAGTAATAAATAAATTATAATAAATATTTTTGGAAAAAAGGTAAATTAGTTCAAAGTTTAAAATAATTTTGAACGAGATTTGAAATTTCAGATTTATGGATATGGTACTTTTTGGAACAAATTGTGGCGTTTAGTACTTTTTGGAATCAAACGAAATGGATATATTACTTTTTGGAATCAAACGAAGTGGATATAGTACTTTTTGAAGCCAAACGAAGTGGATATAGTAGGTACTTTTGAAATCAAACGAAGTGGATATAGTACTTTTTGAAAACAAACGAAGCGGGTGAAGTAATTTTTGAAACGAAACGGATAAGAGACCGCCATTGCGCTGGGTATAATACCTTTTGGTTTATTATTTTCAATAATGAACCTTTGGAATCGACCAAGAAAAAAAAATTTTTAACACCCCCTCAAAATTTGATGGTTTACGTTTCAAGGTACGTAGAATCCAAAAATTGAATAAAAATTTGGCCGTCCGTCCGCCGTACGCCGTACGCCGTACGCCGTCCGCCGTACGCCGTACGCCGTCCGCCGTCCGCCGTACGCCGTACGCCGTACGCCGTCCGCCGTACGCGGCACTTTTGCCACTTAGCATTGACCGATTTTGATGAAATTTGGTATGTAGGCTCCATTTGGGGTCTAGTTGTGCCCCGAAGCTTTTGGTTGATGTAGGTCACTTCTAAGGGTTCCAAAATCAATTTTGAAATTTTGAAAACGCCCTAACTCAAAAAATTTTGATATAAAGGTATTGTTTTTCCTTCAATTTAAGATTCTATAGAATTTTTAGAATTTTTTGAGACAACGCGGAGCTCTGTAGGACAAACCGTTCGCTCCCTACGAAAATTTAAGGGTTTATATTGAAATATATATATATATATAAATCAAAACACGAGTGTGAATCGCAAAAGAGGCCTAAACTCCGTTCAAATTTTAGCTGACCAAAATGCGATCAATGGTTGGTGATTTTGATTTTTTTTTTTAATTTTTTGGATTTTTTTTCTTTTTTTTTCTTTTTTCTTCATATTGGATGGTTGGTGATTTTGTAGACGAGTGATCTACCTATATAAAAATAATAAACCATTGTGTAATAATTTGCAGCGTTTTGATATTAACGGAATATTCACCCTCGTTTTTCAAGGGAATAGATTATCTTTTGCTCCAAAACGATCGCATTTTTGTGAAGAACTACCCCCCTAAAACCCTGGGGAAGTGTTAACTCAATTTCGATAAAAATGGACTTTAGTGCCTTTTGGAATCATACTCCCCAATTGGCGAATAACTAACTACACAGCACTACAGGCCGATGTGGCCCTTGGCTTCCCGAACTCCCTTCCGCTTCCTTCCTCCCCTTGGCTTCCCGAACTCCGCAATCCCACCACCCGGAGGTCCCTCCAGACATCATCAAGCCAGCGACTCCGAGGACGACCTCTTCGTCTGCTAGTCTCCACCCTAGCTCGCAGCATCATTCTCGGGCAGGCCTCCACTGGCATGCGGTCGACATGTCCCTGCCATTGGATGCACCCAGCTTTGATGAATCGGACTATGTCTTCATGGTTTAATAATTCATCAATTTCTGCATTCTGTCTTGCTCTCCACCCTTGGCCCTCCCTGACCGCTCCATAGATCCTTCTTATAATCCTTCTCTAAAATATCCGCAGTCTAGCCTCATCCTCAGCCCGCATGGTCTGAGCCTCCGATCCATACAAACCACAAGCCGCACTAGGGATCTATATAGCCTCATCTTCGTTGATCTGGAGATCAAGCGAATGCTGGACCTTTTTGATACGTCTACTAAACGCTAATAATCATTAGGCTATGGCAAAATTCCATTGGAGGTCACTTGAGATGGCTGGCTTATATCAATAACTCATCATCGACTGAAAATTCGCTCTTATATTCATACTGGTTCCCAACAAGATTCCATCTCCTGTAAACCTGCAGAACACAACGTATCAACATTCTACGGTTACTGTGACGGCTGCGCTGGTTATTTCTGGAAATCCCGCACCGCAAGGTATTAGAGAAAAGGGAAGTCGTGAATTATTTGCGTCTGCCGGGGAGAGAGTGAGAGATGTAGCGAGAGAGAGGCATAGAAGAGAAACAAAGCGAGTCGTCAAGGTCCCTCCCGGTGTATCTTGCGATGAGGTTGAATGATGAGGTGGCGAGGCGAGTGCCTTCTCTTGAGGGCCGCGCTGGGCTGCTGTTTTCACAACCCTCTAAATGAGTGTTCGCCCTGAGGGGAGGCGTTTAGTGTTTAGAAGGGTTGCGGGGGAGAGGGCAGGGGAAGGGGTCGAGCCAACACTTACACAACTCCCTTCTCAAACCCCCTCATAGTGCCCTCCGCCCTTCATTTCACCTTTTTGCAGAGCTACCGCGTTTAACAAAATTCCGAAAAAATAACACCGGAGCTCCACACTACTTTCCTGGCATTTTACCAGGACCAAATGTCTTCAATTTCGATACGGCAGATGCCTTTATACGAATAAAATCACTCGCGATGAGATTGCGGAAAACCATTTCAACAAAAACGGAGTTGAGTAGAACGTTGTGTATTTCCACGAAGATAATGAGATACAAGTTAAATCGATTTCGACGGTTAGGTCATCATCAGTAACAAACAATAACCGTTATTTACCGAAGCTTATTGTTTGTTACTGATGATGACCTAACCGTCGAAATCGATTTAACTTGTAACTCATTATTTTCGTGGAAATATACAACGTTCTACTCAACTCCCCTTTTATTATGATGCCTTTATAGATTCATTTATTATTATTCAAACTTTCCATTCAATGGAAGGAAAACGCTGCAAACGATTACACAAACCGTTTATCAATTTCCAATATCTATAGATCTTCCACCTGCAACGAACATAGCTTTTCCTTTATTAGTAAATACCAACCATATTATCCATACCGTATTCACATAGTTTGTTTTGAAAAATTCACTAGTTCATATCCATGTTCGTCTCGTCTCTACCAACTCGGCTACTACCCCCACAGCGGCTGTTACCCACTCGGCTATGGCATTTTTGGGTACGATATTAACCGCAGATTTTCATTATACTTTCCAAGTCCGCAGAGGCATTTGTTAGGGAGTTATTTCTGAAGGATTCTGAGGATTTTGTGTGTCGATGGGTCGATTAGTCAAAGTAGAAAGTTAGCACGAACTTCTGGTCACAACAAATAATTTGGTCAATTCAAACCTTTTCACCTCAACTTGTCATTATTCTACTTTACATCCCACAAGTCAAAATATGGGTCCCATGAATCGATGACAAGAAGAATAGATAAAACTATGAAGCACGATATACACCTTCTTCGAATTCTAAGAACAAAGTTTTTATTCAAACGTTTCAGATTGAAAATTGTTACTGCCAATTATATTTTCAAATCAATTCCCAGGTTATCTCTGATAAAAAATCGTAGAAATTAAAGTAAGCAACAGTAAGATTCCAAAATGTCTCTAGGTTGACTTCAACATGTCTACCTACCTGTACTTGAAAAACTTGAAATCCCCCAAGAAATATACCCCATTAAGGCACTTAGTAACGTTTGGGTTTTCGAAAATAACTTCGTGGGCGTCATTTAGATTTATCTAGCTAAAAAATCAAGCTAAACCATAATTCTTCTGAAAACAGAAGGCAAAAGTACAAACAATATAATGCCATAGGACGAGGACAGTCTTATTTTGCACAGAACGGACGAAACTAAAATGATTAAAATGAACCTTATCACAGAAATGTAATGTTCTCAGGAAGAAGGGCGTATACCTAACAGTAGTTGATAAACAAGGCTACCAACTTAAGTACACGGAATTTTACAGCTCCTCTTGCACTCATATCCTCAATTTTCCTTTCAAGTGTCTGAAGAATCACCTTTTTGATGAGATCTTCAACAATAATTTATATTGTATGATTTGATTTCTATTATAGCTCAATCTATTATTTCCTATTTCGATTGTTGACTAATTTACTTATATCCTTTAGGTTTATTAGTACCCTTTGCTGTCGAAGCAGAATCGTATAATTGGAATCAAATGAATCTGAATGCAAATATTCCCTGTAATAGGCCGTGTTATTCTCTAGAAAGCACCCTTTCGCTCCACTGTGCGGCTATGCTCGTCGAGTCTGTCAATACAGCGAAAATCGAAGGTTCGTGAAGAGACGTGTAGATGGCGTGGGGGCAGTGGAGCGTAGAAATAAAACGTTGAAGAGAAGAACATGTATGTTAAACGAAGCGTAGGACGGCTCCAGAGAGAGAAAAATGAAATATTATTGGCGGAGAGTGAAAAAAAGTCGAAGAGACAACTAAAAAAATATTATATCCCATGGGGTTGTTATAAGACAAGAGGGCACGGCGAAAAGGAATTACTCGAAAAAAGACGATACTTCCCTTCGGGAGGGGAGTGTAACGGGTGTTCGGCCTGGCTCATCCCACCTAAAGCTTGGCTCCCGACTGCTTGACCCTCTTCCTGGTCCAGGGCTTTATAAATTAAATGAAAAGTGCCTCTATAAATCGTGGATATTAGGTGTGGAAAACGGTTCCTCCTCTGAGCTCCTGAGGTCCTTTTTCTAGAGACTCAAGAGCGATAGGCGTCATTAGGTCCGGTTTCTGGGACAATATAGTCGTCCAATTTTACGAACGTCCACTTTTCTCCGGGAAGAGAGAGTTTTCCGTGGTTTCCAAGCGTCGTTTCACTGAAAGACCTTTTGTCATTAACGATGAAATCTTTCATTAGATTACGTTGGCAAAAATTTCAACACATGTAGCATGGAAGGATTCCCCGACATCTATCCCTTCATCAATCACTGTTGCATAAGGCGAGCGGTAAAAAAAACCTTTTTAACAAAAAATGGACCGACCTCAAAAATGATGTCCGTGAACACCAAAAAGGAAAAAATAATAATCTCAGCGAAAACACACTGATGTACTAGGTTGTTGGATATAAATATCTTGTCAACAGATGGTATGTTTGAATACCAACAATTATTTGTAATGTGATTCACACTCATTGTCACACTCATATCCTCCATCATACGATACCAGTGACGTACTACCCAATAGTTTTGGAACACTTATCTCTACTCGTATTCGTGTTTTGTAATACTCGCCAGATCATGTGAGTATTACTTAATGACCACAGTGTATCCAGATAGGTAGGTAGGTACGCATTGAAGTCGCCGCCGTGCCCATCTGTAGACACAAACTAATCACCTTCCTTACTCGATGATCTGGTTAGCATTACAAGAGTAAGTACCTAACATTGAGTTACAATGTGCTCCCCAAACTATCAGGTACCTAGTACGTCTCTGCTGCCATATGAGTATGATAGTAAGTGTGAACCTCCCTAGGAATGGTTGTGACGAGTAATTTGAGACTCTATTATTACATGAGACTGTTTAATTTAATGGTGGATATATTATATTGTAGCAACATACCTTCGGATTCGTGGTTACCTAATTAACGTTCAAAACCGTCCACAATTTTAGACAAAAAGATATATACGTTCATACTCGGTGTGGAAGCATGTCTGTGGTATGGGAGGTATGTACCTATATTTCCGAAAACGAATAAAATCTTGGTAAGTAGAACATCTAGGAGACGTTTGTGTCTACAGGTGGGCACGGCGGCGACTTCAATGCGTACCTACCTACCTATCTGGATACACTGTGGTCATTAAGTAATACTCACATGATCTGGCGAGTATTACAAAACACGAATACGAGTAGAGATAAGTGTTCCAAAACTATTGGGTAGTACGTCACTGGTATCGTATGATGGAGGATATGAGTGTGACAATGAGTGTGAATCACATTACAAATAATTGTTGGTATTCAAACATACCATCTGTTGACAAGATATTTATATCCAACAACCTAGTACATCAGTGTGTTTTCGCTGAGATTATTATTTTTTCCTTTTTGGTGTTCACGGACATCATTTTTGAGGTCGGTCCATTTTTTTGTTAAAAAGGTTTTTATTTTATTATTTTTCCATTTTATATTATTTTTTATTTTTCACTTTTTAGTGGTCCTCAATTTAAATCAGAAATTAATTTACCCGCAGTTTTTCGATCAGTTTTCGCAATGTAGATCTACTTCAATACAGTGCATCATTTCAGTAAGGTGAACTAGAAGCCATAGGGTGGACGACATTTTGTAATCCGGATCAGTTTCCATACGTGTAGATGAGTTTCCGTTTATGGATCAGTTTCAGGAGGTATTCGAGTCACTTTCCTTCTTAGCCATCTACTCTCATATCCCTTAACTGTTCGACTTCTCTCATATATCGTAGGTGCTTGGTAGTTCTGACAACACAATTCAACAACTCAACCATGACATGATTGACGAGGGACTAAGTGCTACATCCACTTGAAAGAAAACCCTTTATCACCTAACTGTACTATACACCTCATATTTGGTATGGTACTATGCAGTTATGGCAATCTCCTATACTATTGCCTACCCAACTATATCATGGATGAGGAGGAAGCTATGTGCTACACCCACTTGGTAGAATACCCTCTCATTACCGAGTTGTACTATATACCTCATATTTGGTATGAAACTATGCAGTTATGGCAATCTCCTATACTATTGCCTACCCAACTATATCATGGATGAGGAGGATGCTATGTGCTACACCCACTTGGTAGAATACCCTCTTATCACCTAACTGTACTATTTTATTTCTAATATTTGGTACGGCACTATGCAGTTCTGACGATCAGCTATACCATTACCTACCCAACTATATTTTGGAGGAGGAGGAAGCTATGTGCTACACCCAATTGGTAGAATACCCTCTCATCACCTAACTGTACTATTTTATTTCTATTATTTGGTACGGCACTATGCAGTTCTGACGATCTCCTATACCATTACCTGCCTAACTGTATTATGGATGACGAGGGAGCTATGTGCTACACCCAATTGGTAGAATACCCTCTCATCACCTAACTGTACTATTTTATTTCTATTATTTGGTACGGCACTATGCAGTTCTGACGATCTCCTATACCATTACCTGCCTAACTGTATTATGGATGACGAGGGAGCTATGTGCTACACCCACTTGGTAGAATACCCTCTTATCACCTAACTGTACTATTTCATTTCTAATATTTGGTACGGCACTATGCAGTTCTGGCGATCAGCTATACCATTACCTACCCAACTATATTTCGGAGGAGGAGGAAGCTATGTGCTACACCCACTTGGTAGAATACCCTCTCATCACCTAACTGTACTATTTTATTTCTATTATTTGGTACGGCACTATGCAGTTCTGACGATCTCCTATACCATTACCTGCCTAACTATATTATGGATGACGAGGGAGCTATGTGCTACACCCACTTGGTAGAATACCCTCTTATCACCTAACTGTACTATTTCATTTCTAATATTTGGTACGGCACTATGCAGTTTTGACGATCTCCTATACCAATACCCACCCAACTATATTTTGGAGGAGGAGGAAGCTATGTGCTACACCCACTTGGTAGAATACCCTCCTATCACCTAACTGTACTATTTTGTTTCTAATATTTGGTACGGCACTATGCAGTTCTGACGATCAGCTATACCATTACCTACCCAACTATATTTTGGATGAGGAGGATGCTATGTGCTACACCCACTTGGTAGAATACCCTCTTATCACCTAACTGTACTATTTTATTTCTAATATTTGGTACGGCACCATGCAGTTCTGACGATCTCCTATACCATTACCTGCCTAACTATATTATGGATGACGAGGGAGCTATGTGCTACACCCACTTGGTAGAATACCCTCTCATAACCTAACTGTACTATTTTATTTCTAATATTTGGTACGGCACTATGCAGTTCTGACGATCAGCTATACCATTACCTACCCAACTATATTTTGGAGGAGGAGGAAGCTATGTGCTACACCCACTTGGTAGAATACCCTCTCATCACCTAACTGTACTATTTTATTTCTAATATTTGGTACGGCACCATGCAGTTCTGACGATCTCCTATACCATTACCTGCCTAACTATATTATGGATGACGAGGGAGCTATGTGCTACACCCACTTGGTAGAATACCCTCTCATCACCTAACTGTACTTTTTTATTTCTAATATTTGGTACGGCACCATGCAGTTCTGACGATCTCCTATACCATTACCTGCCTAACTATATTATGGATGACGAGGGAGCTATGTGCTACACCCACTTGGTAGAATACCCTCTCATCACCTAACTGTACTATTTTATTTCTAATATTTGATACGGCACCATGCAGTTCTGACGATCTCCTATACCATTACCTGCCTAACTATATTATGGATGACGAGGGAGCTTTGTGCTACACCCACTTGGTAGAATACCCTCTTATCACCTAACTGTACTATTATATCCCTAATATTTGGTACAGCACTATGCAGTTCTGACAATCTCCTACACTGTTACCTACCCAATCATGTTATTAGTGTTGGGAGAGCTATGTGCTACACCCACATGGTAGAATACCTAACTAACAGTACTATGATTATCCTTCATATTTGGTAGGAAAACTCACATACTCGAGCATTGATAAACACGTTTGATATGGCTCATGCAGGTTCTGAGCGAATAACCCAGTATAATTTCCCCCTTTCTCATCACCGTAGCACCTTTTAGTTATCGGAACCCCCCTCATATAGTATATCATTTTAAAGCTTACAATCAGACCTTTAATTTGACTATACACAAATGGTCCTCCATCGACTCAGTCTGAAGTCACAGGGCAAGAAGAGTGAATGCGGACCAATATTCCCGAAAACGGGACCCACGTTTTTCAACTTCATTCACAAATTTTCGATACTTCTAACAAAGCAAAATTAAATCTGTTTGAAACGGGACCACCACGGATACTTGTAGAACAAATTTCAAAGAGAACCAGACAGATTGGTACCAGAATAAAGAAATGCAAGCGACTCGGACATACAAAAAAAAAAAAAAAAAAAAAAAAAATCGTCGTCCCACGACAACCCGAATTGAGTACCTCCTCTTTCGCGCGCCGTCGGCGCGTTGAAGTCGGTCAATAATTGGATCATGCATAATTGTTTAACAAATTCATGAGAGTCTGGAGTAGGACAATAACGAAAATCGGTGACAGGAGAGGATCTGAGCACATTATCAGATCGAGAATTTACTATCATGTTCCTGTCACCCTGGGTACAGCGGCAATCTCTTTGAGCTAGTCCGCATTATCTGAAATGAAGGAATATTCCGAATTGGAGTGAATCCCTGATCCAAAACTGGCTAGATGATTCTGATATGTAGGAAAAAAGCGCGAATACAGTCATTACATAGACGTACACCTGTACAGAATGGATATGCCTATAAAAACGTTGAAACCTGGTTTTGAAATTAATCCGTTCCGAACATCCTCCCAAATATTGATTTTCTTCACTTTTCTTCAACCCTATCACCGACTTCACCATCCGTCGACCATCTTTCGGAGTTGGACATCTCTTGCACATCACTCACTTTCTCACTAATTTTCTCATCGACTGGGCTTCTTGGAAGATCCTCTTGCATGATTTGCTCATTATGATAGGAAGAGTTCTCCGATGGTTGTATTTCTGCATTTCAAAGCAAATAGGTTTTCTCCCACCAGCGACATTTGAAGACAAATCTGCTGTACTGTAAAGTCCTGGTACTTTCCTGCATCTAGAAGTGTTTACCTTAAACCATTCCACGAATATATACTGGCAGTCATATTCAAATCCTTCGCTTATTTTTCAATGATTCTGTCGGATCTGCTGTGAGGGGACCAGACTCAGCATCGACCCCACCTTGTAAACGCGACCAAACGACGTTATATAAGACCCACGATCACCGAAATCTGGTATCTTTTGACACCGGACAGTCAACGCTTCGTAACATTTGACCCTTGTTACCTAGTACCTTGATCCGGATCTGAGACGACTAGCTCGTACTGTGCCCTTCAGTAGTATGTTTCACCGAGCCCCTCAGTTATTGAAGCCATCGAGATCTACAAACAATACCGAGGTCATTTGGGGAGAGTCATTAAAGTGGTTAGGATACAGTTTGTATTTTAGGGAAATTGTTTAATAAACGGGGATAGTTATCATTCTCTTTTGTTATTACCAAATCTTCCTTAAATTCTTACCCTAACTCTTTTAAGGGCTCTGAAAATTCACGCTCCAGATTCTGTTCTCTCTCAAGTCACTGTATCGAACTGCCTCTCTTAATGCAGGGAAGTTCAGCAAGGAGATCTTATCGTTTGTTTGATATTTATACTTGCTCTTGAGAACTTAGAGGGTTACACATGGCTACGTATGTGATCAAAAGTTCAAAAGACTTAGCTTCAAGTTCCATTATCTGTGGTAACTGCGTGAACACCGTTGATGATTTGGTTGATCCTCTTGTTAACTTCTTCTACGTCACCAAATTCATCCAGAGAAGAACAAACAAAATCTGGGACAAATCATGAGCGGGTTCAATTCAACAGCTTTTCTGGGGGAGGTAGATAGAAACGAAATCAGATTATTACTCCTTTCTGAAAATTTTAACTTCATCATCCTCATCGTTCAAACATGGTTGGAAAAAAATGTGCTAATATAGTTGACGAAAGTTCGTCAAGCTGAACACTAAAGCGTCGAAAAATCACGAGAATCCCATAAATAATGGTCGGTCCCTCCAATAAGCCGGTGAAATGGAGTAATGACCGAAATGAAGGGAATTGGATGGCCGCAATAAAACGTTATATAAGGAGACGAGTCGTAAAATCCTTGGCTCTCAATTTACTCCGAGTTTTTACGGTTCCTGGCACGAGACCTTCGAAGATGGTTCAATAGGGAAGATTGGCTAGAAATAATATGTTTTAGGAGTAGATATGGGACACCTTATGCTATTGGGTGCATCGATGAGGATTCAATATAATATCTTATGTGAACTGAATCTGAAATGCACGCATAATTTCTTAACTAGAATATATTTACATTTGAACCATAAAGCCGCTTGAAAAATTCACCAAAATGTTTTTTGTTGCCGGAACAATTAATCTCTCCAACAGATCTCTGAAGCTCTCCCTCTCCACTGAGACCGTTTTTCTTTTGTCGCTCCATTATTTTTTTTTCAGAACCCTACATTCTTACTGCCTGCTAATTACGCGAAGATTAGCTAAAATGAGATATTGCGAAAGAGTTGGATGATTAATGAGCTTAAAGAACCACATTTAAACAGTTTCGGTCTTGCAGTAGTGACATAGCATTTTTTTTCTTTCGGGTGTCGTTTGTGACATCACGCGTGATCGAAAAAGTTGAAACAAGTGGGAGTGGCACATGGCTTCCTCGTATCCATAACCCGATTGTACAGATGATCCGATGCATAGTAGTTAATCTCAAAACATCAAAACAAGTTAATCTGTAACATCCCTGAAAATGTCATTGAAATCGGATGGAAAATGTAGAAGTCATGGCCTTTACAAGGAAATTCACGTTTGCGCATGCGCAGTGGCTACTATCAGTCCGGGGTTGATGATTTTCATAGGGGACCGTCTACACACCAACCCGCACAATCCCTGAAAATTTCATAAAAATCGGACAATAACTTCGTATAGTTATGCGCGTTACAAGGATTTCATGACAGACACACAGACAGACAGACACGGAACCAAAATTGTTCAGAAAGGTCCGCAACGTAAAACGCGAGTGGAAATTTTGATTTTGGAGAACTTTCTTTTTCATCCTTGAAAAGTGAAAACAAAGCTTCCGATAACTTGGTAGACTCGGAAGCGAAATCGTCTTCCAATGTGGGTGGGCAGTATAGGTTCCTCACATTCTAATACATTTGAAGAGATTTGCTAGAATAAATTGAATCAGTGAGAATGACTAAGTGATAAGCTGATGAGTGATAAGCTGATGTCCCCAATCAGCTTATCGAGATATCAGGTGTCAGGTGGTGTAAGTCCATGGACTCCTACTGTTTTTTCCCTCAATCATTTTCATTTAGGCTCTGTTCAAGCTTACCGAGTGTGGTTAGCATACTGCTCTTGTGCTCAATGCGTAGTTCTACTGGTTACAACCTACAAAAAGCCATTTTTCAACAATCGTCAAAAATGGACTTGTACTGTTTTTATTCTCATCGATTCAATTATTGGTTCACCATCATAAAACTGAATTTCTACGATCATGTTGATGGTTTTACGGGTTGACAAACAGTCACACGATTGTGAAGTCGTATGCGATTGTGATGATGATTTTGTGTTCTCTCGCAAGAGTCGTTCTCACGCTTCTTTTTGTCTGATGTTGAAAAAGTTCGTAGCGGATTTTCTCGAGGTTACATCAACCCTGAGATTCAATCTACATCGGACATGGAAACAAACATGGCACTAAAGTTGTTCTAAAAGCTCCGAAACGCACCATGTGAGTGAAAGTTTTGATTTTGGGGACTCACATTGATTTGACCTGCTCTACAGAAAAAAAGTTTTCCTGTGTTCGATAGTGACGAAGAAAAAAAAAGCACAACAAAAAATCGTCGATTTGGATAATCCAATCAACGATTTGGATAACTTGAACATAAATATGTAATGGGCTTGAAGACGCCGTGTTGTGAGTTTAATAAGGAGGCAGGGCCACACTTTCAGAACATGCAACTGCTCGGTCCGTCTTTTTTGGTAAGCGGGTCGGTGGGCCCCAGAAAATCAAGAGCAGATGTGGGTAAATTTCAAAAGGTGAGCTTCACGTGACTACTGAAGGCAGATATTAGAAAGAGAGTAGCAAAAACTGAGGATGCGAACTGCCTGCGTCTGCTTATCAAAGGGCTTTTAATTCGACTCGACTTGCCAGCTGAGTGTAGGAATCAAGATGAGAACGACTGCTGGTATTAGTAGATCAAACCTCGACCTTCGTTCGTTCCCCTTGAAGAAAACACCTGCCAAGATGGTGAGATAATATGATTGTAAAGATTGTTATCGTGAGAATTGAAACGGAGTTGTTGAGTTTGATGATTGATTGAAACCAGTATTACATTGGTGGTTCAGTTGATACCCTCGCTTGATTTACTAATGTAGGTTTTGCTTGTTTAGGAAGTGAGAGCGATGGTAGGTATGATACGAGCAAGCTGAGTGCCACTCCCTCTTGGCAGATTTTTTGTTTCAAGAGAGATAAAACCCTGCAAATGATTACTTACGCATCAGTTTATTATTTTTCTGTATAGATAAAGCCTGCAAAGAACCCAGCTTTGCAATTGTCGGTACCTACCAACCATATTTTCGCGCAAGATTCTCTATCAAATTCATTTTGACAGACAGTAACTACTAGTGAAACATCATAATCTGGGAATTGTGGGTGCCCTTATATTCATACAAATGAAAGTTGATTCTTGGTTGATAAGGAACCATAAATGAGTCACGCAAAACTCTATATTTGGGGAAAGAAAAACAAAGATCGTATTTTATCGGCTGAACTTCCATCGGAGATTTGGCCTACTTCCGTCAGCGATCATTCATTTGGTATTCACAGTCGTGTTTATCATTCGTCCCAACTTTAAAAGTTCATGGGGAGCAAACAGTTGGGTCTACAGTGCTCTGGATGATCTCATTTGATTCTAAAAGTCCAATACTATTTTAAATTAATGAAAAACCTACTTCACCTATTAGAAGTGACTGGCAATAACCGAAAGCTTCAGCGCACAACTGAACCCCAAATGGAGCCCATATATGGTATATATATATATGGTATATACAGGGTGTCTACACTTTCGATGGGCATAACTTCAGGGTTCAATTCGACAAGGTATTTCCAACAAAAAATGTCTCTTAGCAATTTTCTTTTAACCCACTCAAAATTCCTTTTTTTCCACTTTAATGTTTTCTTCGCGTTTTCGACCTTACGGCACTGATATGGTCATAACTCCCTTATTTCTCGTGAAAATTCAAATCTGACTACACCGTTAGAAAGAGCGTTAAATTCCTAAGCTACCTAGTGCAAAATAAAAATATTTCAGCAATAAAATAGTTTCAAACAATTAAGTCAAAAAGCCAACTCTAAAAAAATTTCGAAACTTGACTTTCTTCGACCAAAGTTTTCACTCTAAATCCCTGCCCATTTCGATGGGCGCTCTTCGGAGAAAACATGCTCAGATTGTCGGCTTTTCAACGGTCTATCAATTTTTCTTTTTTACATTCAAGTTGGAAGAGTAAATTAAGTTTGAATGCCAGAAAACGTGTGTTTTACAAGCAAATCCAGTGTTTTAAGCGGTTTATGGTCCCCCTCGACCTCAAGATGGCTTGACGATTTTGGTATCATTTCCTATGTAATTTTTTACGCTGAATCAAGTAGTGATACTTCCGAATGGTTCCGACTGCTAGAAAGTGGATTTTTCGAAGAAAACCTTCGTTTTTCTTACATAAAATACGCATTATTCGTAGATACAGTCGTGAGCATACAGTAACACCTTTGAACTCAACAAAAACACCGAATTTCTAGCTGATTGAAGTTTTTGTTGAGTTCAAAGGTGTTACTGTATGCTCACGACTGTATCTACGAATAATGCGTATTTTATGTAAGAAAAACGAAGGTTTTCTTCGAAAAATCCACTTTCTAGCAGTCGGAATCATTCGGAAGTATCACTATTTGATTCAGCGTAAAAAATTACATAGGAAATGATACCAAAATCGTCAAGCCATCTTGAGGTCGAGGGGGACCATAAACCGCTTAAAACACTGGATTTGCTTGTAAAACACACGTTTTCTGGCATTCAAACTTAATTTACTCTTCCAATTTGAATGTCAAAAAGAAAAATTGATAGACCGTTGAAAAGCCGACAATCTGAGCATGTTTTCTCCGAAGAGCGCCCATCGAAATGGGCAGGGATTTAGAGTGAAAACTTTGGTCGAAAAAAGTCAAGTTTCGAAAAATTTTTAGAGTTGGCTTTTTGACTTAATTGTTTGAAACTATTTTATTGCTGAAATATTTTTATTTTGCACTAGGTAGATTAAGAATTTAACGCTCTTTCTAACGGTGTAGTCAGATTTGAATTTTCACGAGAAATAAGGGAGTTATGACCATATCAGTGCCGTAAGGTCGAAAACGCGAAGAAAAACATTAAAGTGGAAAAAAAGGAATTTTGAGTGGGTTAAAAGAAAATTGCTAAGAGACATTTTTTGTTGGAAATACCTTGTCGAATTGAACCCTGAAGTTATGCCCATCGAAAGTGTAGACACCCTGTATACCAAATTTTATCAGAATCGGCCTTTGTCAACTAGGGAAGGTGCCACGTACTGCGGACGGGTGGAAAAATGTATTCTAAAATTTCATTCGATTTTACACATCTTGAAACGAAAACCTTTTTTCTTTCACTCTTACATACCTAACTTGAAATTTTGGGGGGTTGACATTTTTTTTTCTTGCTCGATTCCAACGGACCATTATTGAAAATAATAAACCAAAAGAAGAGATAATGATATGGTTTGAAAATCCTTGCTACCATGTGTTAGCCGCGTTTCCTTCGGCTGCATGTCAAAAGCGAGGTTGGAAAAGACCGAAAAAACAGGAAAACTTACATGAATTTTTTTCTGAGGGCTGATCGCAACGTGGACCACGTTTCTCGTTGAGCACATTCCTGAACGTACACATATCTTTTGGAACTCTAATGTTCATTTGGGTCAAACCCAATCAGTCGTAGGAAAACTGTTATAGTCAATTATAAGGAATTAGCCATTGAGACAACATTTTTCATTATAATTTAGTAGATATCCTTTGGAAATACATCCAAACTATAAGTAATTTGTTCTTCCTTTCTCTTCATTCGCCCTCATCAGTGCCTCATCGGTGAATTTCACTTCCATTCAAATATTTAGAACATTTCAGAATATAGCCACATTTTCTCGACAGACCCTCTAGTATAGATTAGTTAGGGTATGGTTTCCAACCCAACTGTTGGGAAAATGGATCTAATGACGTCTCATCAAGTGTAATTAAATCTTGAATGAAAACTTATACTAAATCCCTAACACCGTGTAATTCGCCCTAATGGTTGCGCGATAAACGTAAATAAATAATTACATTTAAATCAATGTATCCGTTTTACGTTAAAATTGTTGCTCCCACCCCAACGATCAATTCGATTGGACACGAATTTGTATGTTGACAAATCGCGAATGAGTGCCGAAAGCTAAAAAACTCACATTGGAGCAGCCACTGGGGCACCTTCGAACCGTATCGCTGCGGAGTTTTGAAACTACCTACTCAGTAATTTCAATGCTTTGCGCCTCCACCGAGCTTTTCGAACTATTTGACGCGTTGAAACCTCACAGGAACTAACTAGTACAGGGTGCACCCTCATATTGTTGCCTCCCCTTCTTTTCCACCTCGACAACCCAGTTCCCCATTTTATCTGTCAACGGGCGAAACTAGTTGGTCGTTTAGACATTATCAGGACGAGCGTAATATTTCAGGCGTATCGTAAGTCGGATCGTGATAAACACTCGGTTTCCCATGTTCCCTATCAACCCTTCATCTTATTCCTCTTCACAACGGGCGTGCTGTCTCGACACTTAGCGACACACAACGGAATCGCGTTCAGCACTTTATCATAACGCCTCTGTGACGTATGAGTTATCACCAGCAGCGTGGTTGAGCGTTAAAATTTATATGAGCATGTTAATTTGATGTATTGATCGATAATATACTATTATAATAGAAGAAAATCTTCTCTGTTACCTATGAATTATTATGGATTGATATCTGCATGCTGTTTTTCCTTAAAAGGGGACGCAAACTTCATTTTGTACTGAACTGAATCTTTTGGTTTAAAAGAGAAGCTAGGGGCACATATTGTGAAAGAAATTATTTCAATTTGTTACACTTTTTAAATTATTCTTATTATTCTTTTAATTGATGACAGAACTTGCCTATCTAAGCTTTCCGGAACGTTGTTTCGAACGCGACCCCGGATCGGATTGTTTGGACGTTTATGATAAAAGGCGGAAGGTGATCTATTGGTTGGAAAAGTGGGTACTGACCTTTCCTTTCCTTCTCCAGTAGATTAGGCAGTAGAGATGATCTCCTGAAGCGGCTATTTCACAGGTATGACTAATTGCTTCCTATTGCTCGTCAAGCACCCATGATATTCTCATACAAGGGATTGAAGGAACTTCAGCGGAACCGTGGTCCGTCTGGGGAGCAGGCTTACTTGAGGGTAATCTTCCATATCCTGGATACTGTGTTTTTCGGTTCATCAATGAAACTGTTGACCTTCTCTTCGTGGTCCATTGTTCATTCAACTTGTCGTTTATTGTTGTGATGCAATCTAACCATAACCCATTTCCGGCCACTGATGCGTTTTTGCATTCATATTTATGATTTTTTTAAATATTGAAAATACTAGCAAATCTTTGCAGGAGAATTTTTTCTCGATCATGCTGTTCCTAAACTTTTCAGAAAAAGTTTTCTTTGATGTTCGGGAGCTCAATGCAATTTTGGAAATTTTTTGAAAACGAGGCCTCTTGGGCGAAGGCATGAGTATGGTGGCTCAAATTCTAATCTGGCGAGTGAGCTTTCTGGGCCATGAGTTGAAACATATTCCGGTCCATAAATAGACTTTTACATTCTACCAAAACAATGAACTGGATAAATCATATCAATATGTCAAACTGAGGCCTCTCAAATCTCATTTAAAAGTAAAATTCATAAAATATCGAGTTAGTAAAAGTAAAGTAAACAACCATTTCAAGTTGGATTTTCGTCCGACTGCCATTCCTGGAAAATATCGAGTATTTTCGCTCTCGATTGGGGAGCAAATGATGCTTTATTTCGGCTGGCATTCTGTAAAACAGTTCATCCTCCTCTCCTCATTATTCAGTTATTTCTACCCTTGGCTTGAAATGGGATAATAAGAGGTTTGTACCATTTTTGAACGACTTCAAAACACCCAAAAACCAGACATTGACATTTTATGTCTTTACTTTGGCACATAAACAAAAAAGCGTTTTAAATTGGTCACAAAACAGCGATGCAGTTATTGGTTTATGATTTTCAATAATAAACTTTTGGAATCGACCAAGAAAAAACATTTTTTTTTGGTTTACGTTTCAAGGTAAGTACGTAGAATTCGAAAATCGAATAAAAATGAAGGGTCCAGGGAAAGAACGATGAAACTCCAAAAAAGCTGATTTCGAGAAAATTTTAAAATTTAATGTTTCCGTCCGTCCACCGTACGCGGCACTTTTCTTAGCAACTATGGACCGATTTGGCTGAAATTTGGTATATGGGCTCCATTTGGGGTCTAGTTGTGCCGCGAATTCCTTGCAAGTTACACATAATACCATACTTAAGAAAACCCTTCGGATGAGTTCACGATGCCCCACTGTGCTGCTTCATCATGAACTTGATCTGCTCAATGTTAGACAATTGTTCTTTTTTCAATCGTGCTTGCTGGTCTATAAAACTGGTATTCTGCCTGAACATAGAGGCTGTGTCTCCCATACACGCAATGCAGCGTCAATAAATATTCAGCTGCCTAAGTATAAAACAGAACGAGCGAAAAAGAATTCTTATTACAAAGTTTTACAGTTTCTTTACGTTTGTAATTTTTTACCTTGCCGCACTATAAAATTTTATTGATTATAAATGAACTCCTGGGTCTTTTTATGAGCTGATATTTGAAGAGTACTTTCAACTTTAAGATATGGCACATTCCCTTTTGGTTTATTATTTTCAATAATTAACCTTTGGAATCGACCAAGAAAAATTTTTTTTAACACCCCCTCAAAATTTGATGTTTTACGTTTCAAGGTACGTAGAATCCAAAAATCGAATAAAAATTTGGCCGTCCGTCCGCCGTACGCCGTAAGAGGCACTTTCATTTTGCATTTGACCCACTTAGCATTGACTGATTTTGATGAAATTTGGTGTGTAGGCTCCATTTGGGGTCTAGTTGTGCCCCAAAGATTTTGGTTGATGTTGGTCACTTCTCAGGGTTCAAAAATGAATTTTGAAATTTTGAAAAAAAAAAAAAAATTGAAACGCCTTAACTTGAAAAATTTTGATGCAAAGGTATTGTTTTTCCTCCAATTTAAGATTCTACAGAATTTTTGAAATTTTTTGAGACCACGCGAAGCTCTGTAGGACAAACCGTTCGCTCCCTACGAGAATTTAAGGGTTGGACGTACGATAAATCAGAACCACGAGTGTGAATCGCAAAAGAGGCTTCAAATCTCCGTTCAATCAAGAGGCTTAAATCTCCGTTCAAATTTTAGCTGACCGAAATGCGATCGATGTTTTTCTTCGTGTTGGATGGTTGGTGGCTTTGCAGACGAGTGATCAATATAGAAAAATAATATACCATTGTGTAATACTTTGCAGCGTTTTAAATTCTGGCTCCACTCTCATCCATGACCTTAGTTTTCAGGGCTCCTCGGTCATTGCCGCAGTGTGAAGCAAACACGAATTGTTTCCCCTCTCTTTCGTCATAACGAATAAAATCCACAAGGACGAGGCCTTCGGATGACCCAAATAAAGTTGATACTCGCTTAGATTTTCCTTCCCTCGCAACACTTTTCCTTCTGGAAGGTCTTGAATAGCCGAGCCTCCTTCCTTGAAGAATGAGGGGGGGGGGTGCGTCGACTCAAGCCGTAAATTGGCAGTTGGCATCGCGCCACCAGCCGTGGTAATGACAGGCGACACAGCCGTTGGCGCGCAGCCCTGAACGCCCCCCTCCAGCGCTTTCACCCAAATTTCTCTATTCCCCGTTTTCTTCCTGTTTCCTTGAGTTTTCTCTCCAAAATCGTAAATATCATACTTCGGACCAACTTTTCCCCTCCTCTCTCGTTCTATTTTGATATTGATTTCGCCGTTTTCTTCCCCAACGTCGTCCGTTTCCCGTTCAATTTGCACTTGACGGAAAGAAAACCTGGTTCGAATGATTTACGCGCCTCGAAGGAAACGAGTTTCATTCAACTACTTATCCAAGCGAGTGGGGACAAACTGCTTTTCTAAATCGCTCTTCAAACTTTTCCGATTTCGTTTCTTGACGCTTTCGGTTCCTTACTACCGAAGGTAGAGAAGCCCCGCATGCGTGAGAAGGTTACTAGAGAAACATTATTATCCTCAAAAATCGAACGTATCTGACAGATTTTTTAGTAGATAAGAACTTACACAGCTTTTAGGACTTTTTGTAAAATGATTCTGGGCAAGGTTGATGTCTCCCATTCTCACAAGGGGAAGCTCAGGTACTTCCCTCTCCGTTTTTGTGATGATTCTGGGCAAGTTCGATGTCTAAATGTCAAATTTAGGTACAATTTTTGAAGTTTGAGCGCCTTTAATTAACGGAAATACGATCCCGGAACGAGGAACGAACGGCGACCGACTGAGACCCCCTCAACTTTTGTATGTAAGCCTTAAACATGCGCCAAAGTGTCATATTTTCAACGGTATAGTCTATTTTATTTTTAAAGTGGTTCTTATTATAGAACTGGATGTGTGAATGCGGAAGAAGAAAATTTTTTTTGAAGAAATCGGCGTTTCGGTTGAAGAAGATCTTAGAGGTTTTGGGTTGAACGATGGGAGGCGGCGGGTAAACGGCGCCGTAAGTAGCAAGGGCCCCGTTCGTCCAAACTCATATCGCCTCAAATCGTCTTAGCCGAAGCGTTGATTTCTCTAAAAAAATTCTCGTTTTTCCGCTTTCAAACACCAATTTTTGTGATAAGTCCCAATTTAAAAATAAAATTGATTAGACCGTTGGAAAGCTTAGTTTGTGGCGCATGTTTCAGGCTTACAGGCAAAAGCTATCATGAAGAATAATCTAGCTTTTGGGTACCTCACAACAACTAGCGTTTTCCTAGATTTGATTGGGTACAGTCCTCACATTAATCATGTGCCTATTAAATCCGATTGAGTCGTAGATTCTAACACTTCAGTTTGTCAGCTACGTGAGGTTAACACCCTGTACAGACCACTGAGGGAGGATAGGGTCTAGCCGACAGTTCTGACAGCTGTGTATCTATACCACCAAAGGGAGTTAGGGTCTAGGCATCAATGTTGAGTCGTTACTCAAACACACGAAGAAATGTAGGTGTGGCCCAAGTTAAAATTATTTTCAGCTAAAAACTGGTAAGCAGTTAGTATTTTTCAAGTGCGGTTTTAAGAAGTGGTTTTTGACCGTTTGAAATCGAAAGTTAAAAATTCCGATGAGCCGACTTTTCGGTGGAAAGACTTCGGCTTCGGGTTGTACAACTTCGGTCAAACTCCGCCTGGAGCTATCCGCTAAGCATAATCAGGCTTCCAAAATAGATTGCCGTTCATAGAAATGGTAGGAGGTCAGATGATATAATAACTGATGAATCTAGGACTATTGGGGGTGGGGGGTGAATTTTTAGAAAGCGAAATGCTCGTCATTATTCGATAATTAATTGTTAGTCGTTCACCACGAGCTGAACAAACATGCCTAGATACATTCTGAAGAAGAGTTCGTGAGAAAATGATTGTTTATCAAAAACGCTGAAAATTATTACACAAAGGTTTATTATTTCTATATAGATCACTCGTCTGCAAAGAACACGGCTTTGCCATTGTCATTACCTACCTACTTCACAATGAAGCTTATTTGGATGAAATAGCCGCTTCATACTCAATTTGAAGAAATAGGGAAATCCTTCATTTATGGAGATTTGGATACTGGTTGCTAAGGACTCAAAACTCAGTACAACTCTAAGAAACGAACAGCGATCGCATTTTGGCTAGCTATAATTTCAACGGAGATTAGACCCCTTTGGTGATTCACACTCGTGATTCTCATTTATCATAAGTCCGACCCTAAGTTCTCGTAGGGAGCGAACGGTTTGTCCTACAGAGCTCCGAGTGTTCTCTAAAAATTCAATACTGCTTCAAATTGTTTAAAAAACAATACCTTCATATGAAAATTTTATGAGCTAGGGCGTTTTAAAAACTTCAACCCTTATTTTTCAACCCTTGAAAGTGAACGACAACAACCAAAAGCTTTGGGACACAACTAGACCCCAAATGACGCCCATATCCCAAATTTCATTAAAATCCGTCCATGGTTAATACGGAAAGTGCCGCGGACGGCGGAAGGACAGAGAAATTTTTGTTTGATTTTCGGATTCTACGTACCTTGAATGGTAAACCAACATATTTTGAGGGGGGGGGAGGGGTTACATTTTTTTCTTGGTCGCTTCCAAAGGTTCATTGTTGAAAATAAAAACCAAAATGAGGATGTTTGGAGAAAGTAATCGGATAACTCAGCACTCATACAATGTAATTACCGAAACCAGATCAGAGAAAAACCGAGTTTGAGAAAAATCGTTATTTCTTCGATCGTTATACTCACCTTTCACCTTTGAAGTGCGTCGAGGAAAGTCAAATTTACCGTAAATAACAAAATGAGCTGAAAATTACAAAAGAAGCTTTCCGTCTTCAAACCTGGCCCTCTCGGCCGCAATCCACTTTTTTCCGGAGGTCTGAAAGACCCTTACAGTGTCCAATCGATTCATCGTCTATCCCAATAATGTGATCGTTAACAAGATAAAGTGGAGGTGGAAATTTGAAAGGTTCTCCCCGCTATCGAAAATATCTGAGAACTACCCCTTCCAGTTGGAGTCCTCCCTCCACCCTAGTCTTTCTCCTCTCCCTCCAGTCGTAGCCTCTTTCTGAATATCCATTAAAGGCTTTTAAAATATTGTTTGCGACGTAATGGAGCAATATAAATCACCTTAAATAGCTCGCGAGATTCCATAGTTGTGTAAAAGGTTCCATTGGTTAGCTGTTTCCAAACGCGGAGCCAACATGAATAAAATGGATGGAGAAAAGCCCTCAGACTGAGAAACCTCTTTTCATTTCTATATTAAAAGAGATTGAGCGTTTTCATTATGAATATTTGATCCGGCCAAATACTCATGAATGCCCTTTTGATCGCTATTTTCATTCGTTTTCGGTATAGCTTGTTCCATTTTATAACGTTTTAATAACATGCCACCAAGGTGGAAGTAAACGTAATGCTTTATTTCAATTTAATGAGAACTGAATAATGAAGAGTTCCGTTGCTGTTAAATCGGTAGAGGAGTTTTCAAACGTAATATCGTTCTGATATCATGGAGGATTAAGTAAATCAAAGGGGTGTTGTCGTCAGTAATTCGCTACTAATTATTCAACAAGACTAGAAGGTAAGAAGTATTGGGAATGACTTTCCTCAACTGGAGAAACTCAATACACTCGGTGCAAGAAGTACATATTTCTTCAACTACTTTAAAAACTCAATACATCTGTTGCGAGGCTTCACACTACACTACTTACCACGTAAAAGCCCAGAAGATGATAATTTCGAGGTTTTGGAGGTGGTATGTTTTCATGAAACGACGGGCATCGAAATTAATTCACATCTGTGAGAAGAAAGAATCCTGTAAATTTCAACGACCCCCTTGAAGAGTAGTTGGAAGTGGTGAGGCGATTGAGAGTTCTTGAAAAAGTGTTGGGAAAAACGATACATCGCCTGTTTGAAATCTTCGTATCTCTTTTATAATTCTCCAAATTATAATTCAACCCACAACAGCCCAATTTGCTTTGTTTTTCTCCCAAAATATTGACCAAGAGAAACTTAGCCCCAGGCCAAAAAAATTACCTCTCAAATTTCAAATTAAGTCATTTTGAGAAGAAATCACTTTCAAAGCGTCCCATACAGTATGCGATTGCCTGCAGGCCGTCGCCTCAACAGAAGAACGTCCGACCAAATCGCTGAGCGATCATTATCGTACGACGGCCTCACGATTGCGTTCAATTAAACTGAAAGTGTGAGGGCACCTTAAGGGGTGAAAATTAAGGGTTGAAACGATCAAGAGTGCTTTAGCTCGAAAACTCTCGAAATAAAGGTATTATTTTTCCACCAATTTGAAATAGTATTGAATTTTTAAAAATTTTAGAGACTACCCGGAGCTCTGTAGGACAAACCGTTCGCTCCCTACGAGTACGTAAGGGTTGGACTTATGATAAATGAGAATACGGAGTGTGAATCACCCAAGAGGTCTAATCTCCGTTGAAATTTTAGTACAACTGAGTTTTACTCAGTTTTGCTTCCTTGGCATCCAGTAATCAAATTTCCATATGAAGGAACCACAACTCTCGAATCGAGCGTGAAGCGTTCATTTCTTCCAAATGAACTTGATTGTGAAGGTGTGAAGTATGTCGTAGGTTACAAAAAAAGTAACAATGGCAAACAACAATGGCAGTAACAATGGCAAAGCAGTGATATTTCCAGAAGAGAGATCTATACAGAAAAATTATAAATCTTTGTGAAATAATTTGCAGCGTTTTTTACAAGAAAAGCAAAATTTTTGGTTTTACACATTTTGGGTCTTACTGTCCTTGATAGAATTTATCGCCCGGAGCCATAAGACCAGAAATGAGTAGAAAAAGTCGAAAAGGACCTAAAAACAGGTCGAATAAGGTTGAGGGCACAGATACACTCGCAAAAAACAAAAAGTATCTAATGACGCTTCTTTAAAAAATAAAAAACATAATATGTTTTTAAAAAACATAATATTATTATCTTGCTTTATCAGGTACAGGTTCATCTCTGCCTCTCATTCTTTCAGCCTTCAAATATCATTGAAGAAAACTCGTCAAAGAACTCACCCTCATGAACTTTTAAAGTTGGAACGAATGATAAAGCAGCAACACGAGTATGAATCGCATTTTTTGCTTTTGTAAGATGCGTCAACCAATAGGTCATTTGCGTCAAACAGTATACATTTTAACTAATATAATATATCACATGAAACAACAATATTAAAAAAAGAAGCATAAAACAACGATCTCTCTTTCATGAAATACAGATTGTTATTTCAGGATAACGAACAAATCGTTGATATTTTTTGACTCATTTCCCAGCAGTGTAGCAATGTTTCTCGGAAGGTATGAGGATCGGCAGATGGTTGAAGGACATTCTGCGAGAAGGTGTTGAATCGTTAAAGAGCAGTCGCGTGATGGGCAGTCTGGAGGTGGAGGTCTTGGTCTTGGTGATTTAATCAGGTGGCCCTGTGTTAGGCGCGTATGTCCGGTTCGCAAACGTGTCAGAATCACTTTTTCTCGACGCGAATAGCAAATTGAGCTATCAGGAAGGACTTTAGTTCTACTTGAAGAAGGTCTTACATCTTTTTCAATGGACCAGAGTTTGTGGTGCTCCAGTATAGAGTGATGTTATTACTGGTTCATTGCTCGGACTCTTCGCTTCGCGATCAGCAATTTCATTTCTGATTATGCCATAGTGACTCGGAACCCACGTAAGAATTATTGTAATACCTTTTCAAGATGGCGTTTGATGCTTAAGAAAATTTGAAATGTGAGTGGATGATTATCTGCGCGATTCTTTATTGCTAACAAAGAGCTCAAGAAATCCGAGCGAATCAAAAGTTTTTTTTTCTAGTGGTACAATCAGGTGAAGGGTGGAATAAATGGCATACAACTCTGCTGTGAATATCGAATAGGTTTTTGGCAATGAAAATTTATATAGTTACGTTGCGGCGGCTTACAACAGCAGATCCCACTCCATGTGATGACTTCGATCCATCACAATATACTATATGACATGGTTCAAATCCAATAATAATTTCACGAAATTTATAAGATAACTCATGTGCAGGAAGTGATTTCTTTGTGTGTTTAGTTAATGCTATAAATCGCAAATGAATTTTCACTAATTCAGCTGATCAGATGCAATCTTTTTTCGTTTCTTCGATCACAGATTATTGTGTCTCAGTTGTGCTTCCCTAGCAACCTAGAACAAATTTCATTATGAATGTGAGGGCAGCCACAACTCTCAGATAATTATGTTTCGCTGGTGAGTATTTATTCTGTTAAAATAAACTTGATAGTGAACCTTAGAATTCGTAGGTACTGACGATGGAAAAGCCGTGTTCTTTGCAGGTTAATGATCTATCTTTTTATATCTTGTAGTTAATAGATTTGTAAAAATACATCTTCTTGTAAACTCGTCTCAATGTGCACCCTATTTGTTTCTAAACGTCTTGTCGGCTCTTGGAGTAGTTCGACGAAAAACGAGCAAAAGTGGCTTAGAAAAAGTACGAGTGGTGGGCAAGATAGGATAGGAACAAGAGAGTGAAACCTAGACAGCTGAATAAAGAGGTCTTCCAGAGAAAACGCCGTCTGTTCCTGAAGCTTATTCCTTTTAGTTTTAGTTCTTCCACTAGTCCGTTTCTTACCAGCCATTCTTTTACCTCGGACGCGGTTTTTGTCCTCGGCAGGCGGACATCGTTTGCACTCGAAAGCGCCTCGAGGAAGCGAGGAAGTCCATCCCAGGACATGGACTGGCTTCATGAAAGACTTTAGGTCAATAGAAGTGCTCCCGACGTATCGCCTTTCTCGAGAGGAAAACGTCCCTTTGGGCACCCCTTCCCTTCCCCTCTGTCCACCACTAACTTCCGACAATATACTTCCCATGGCTTTATACCTCCGGTTCTTGTCTTACTTTTCGGTACCGTGGAAAACAGCTTCTCGTCGATCGTCTCTTCTCTGAACTGAAACTCCATAAAAGTTCTTGATATACCCTCTTCTCCGAGACAGTCTGGCATCTCCTTATAACGCAATATGAAACTTGCCGGTGGAAAGTAGTGGAACAAGTGCTTTTATAAGTTCATGAGCCAGAGAAAACCCGTGAAGTCGAAAGGATGCAAATTTCTGGGATAACTCTATTATAAAACTCTCCGTAATGTAACCTTTAGCTTCCAGACTTCAAGGACATGATCAGATCCAACTTGCAACATTTTAGTTACATATTATAGATGTCGTCTTTCTCCTTCTACATCCTGCTGTTCATCAATTCATGTTATATGATTTTTTAATGAATATACTAGACAGCGGCTCTCAGTAAGTAATATATTCACATGCTGTCATACCGCAGTCTTTTTTAGTGAGGGAGCAAAATATATCGATACTAAAAGTGTAAATCCTTGTGAGTCCGAAAGAAAATTTTTTCAGGGGACGAAAAAAAGAACTGGTTTCAGAGGCTACCCCTTTCTGTATCCCTCATGAATGGAGAGATTAGCAAGCTGGTAGAACGTGAATCCTAATTGCGAGACTTCTAAGCATAAATTTCGTATTTATTTCGGTATTTATGATTTACGATTTTTGATTCAAACCTAACTCAACTTACGAGGTTTTACACTTTTAATATCGATATTGCAAAGGAACACATAATTATGCATTCATGGGTCGTTCCTTTGGATTGGAAATACCAAGAATTTACTACTAGTAAGCGACATAATATATTATTGCAGGCCAATACATTTTATTTTGCAGCCCGTATTGGGTGGGCTTGAAAGCTTCCTCACACAAGAGAACATGGGGTAAACTATTAGTTGGCGGTATAAAAATAATTTATTGTATCATGGAGTAGTACTATTGTGTCCCCAAAACGATGATTTTCCTGAACAAGGTAATAGTTTTCCCTAATGATAAAAAAAAAAAACACTACTGAGAAGAAGTTATTCCCGATTATGTTGTTTAGTTTTCAATTTTGGTTTATTATTTTCAATAAAGAACCTTGGGAATCGACCAAGAAATGTGTTTTTAATGCGTACCTCAAAATATGTTGGTTTACGTTTCAAGGTACGTACATGCGGAAATCGAATAAAAAATTTTCCGTCCGTCCACCGTACTCTATGAGAACTTAAATGTTGGACTTAAAATAAATCAGAAACACGAGTGTGAATCGCGAAAGAGGTCTAGTCACCGTTTAAATTTTAGCTGACAAAAATGAGATCGTTGTTCGTATCTTTGATTTCAAATTCAATTTCGTCAAAATTGGATCGTTATTTGGTATAGTTATGCCCCCGACAAGGAATTGACCTCAGTTTTGAGATGTTGCCTTCTTGATGGATTAGTTCACTCTCCCCTCCGTAGTTTTGTATACTTATACACTCTGTATAACAGCGTGCGATTCCCCTCACCAAAGGCCAATGCCGATTTATTCACATCTCGGCCTTCAGTATTGTCAACACCAATTGCATTATACACTCTTCGACTGCATCGTGTGACTAACAAGGAAACAACCACTTGCTAAATCTGTTCCTTACATGACAACAGACATTCGAACGACTCTTGCAGGTCCTTCAGTCATCTACGGCTCTCGGTGAGTGACCCTGTTGTCAGGCGGTTATTTCAGTTTTTGATCTTCGTCAGTATGCAGTTTGGAGGTTTAATGGAAATCCGGTTAATGAATTTCCCAACAATTGTTTTTCTTGAATTCACAATATTCCGCGAGGTAAGACTAAAATCAACTAATGGAATAATTTTTCTGTTTTCTCTCTTCGCGTTATGCTCAAGTGCCCCGTTTCATCCCTTTCCAACTGAGACTCCGGAAGTGACAGAATCAACAACTTATGGTCAGTACAAACCTTCTTCAGGAATCTCCCTATCTACTTTCATTCCCAGCTCCCTCCTTTTTTACTTTTGTTTTGTAATACAGACTTAATAATATTTTACATGAAGTACATTGATGTTATCCATACCTTAAGGAAGTAGAAACTAGAGACGAATCATCGTATAATGATGGGAAGTAGAAAAAATCGGAAAGGAATGAACCAAAATATTACTGGCTTGGATGCTCCGGTCATCTATACCAGTGTACATACTCAAGTAAAAAGTCAACTAAGTAGGGTAGACTGTGCCTATTGCTCCTCACATAATATAACATGGATAATATATAGAATTTGTATCGGGATCGTCTAGGGGCTTACTCGCACAAACCCTGAAATGTCTATAAAAATTGGACTATGATTCACATTTTTTTGATCTTCCCTACCAAGAAGAAGCAAAAGCTTTTGACACAACTCATTCTAAATGCAGCATAATTCTATTGCCGGATAATTTATTGCACGGGATAATCCCATGAATGCTGGTTTAATAACGAAAGTAGGCTCCCAGATAACCTTACACGTTCACTTGCATGTTTAACTATGAAAAATCTCCCGCCCACTCGACACTCTTGTGCGATTTCCGCCTAATTCTTTCAAGAACGCCGTAAATTTGTCGACATCCCCCTCTGTTAACTGTGAGAAAGGAGGACACGCCCTGGATAACACACGGCACTCGAACCTTCTCCTTGCGTTGCAGTAATAACTTGGCGTCACGCGAACGTATATTTTTTTTCTGGTAGCTAACCAGGCGTTTTTTCCCCTCCTTATAAAGACGGAGCTTTTGTGGAAGTTGAACGAATTAAAACCGTGTTGGAATCAAGTATCAGGTGGGCATTGAGTTCTGCTAAAATAAAATCAACGCGGAATCAATCTGGTTTGAAGAGTGAGCAATGAAAATTAAAGTGGTGGTCATTAAAGTTTCACAAAGACAACAGGAATTGTGTGAGTGTGCCATATCTGGGTGGTGCACATTGCTGGAGTAGGGTGTTTTGAATGGATACCTTGAAAGAGTCAATATTCTGCTGAAGGCAGTTGGTACTCGCTGATTTTGTTGAAAACAGCACAAAACAGGTTTAGTACTTGAGAACAATTTATCTATTTTTATCTTAAACATTTGATGTTTTCAAATTTCGTGAACCCAAAATCGAATGTAAAGAAAATTCGTCTGTCTACCGTATGCCGCATTTCGGCCTTGACAAAAATTTAAAAAAAAAAAAAAATTGAAATTTTATTGAGGGTTTCCATTGGGGATTGTGCCTCGAAACTTTTGGTTACTTTCAATAAATCTAAGGAGTGAAAACAGGGAGGAAATTTTTCACAATGATATTATCTTTCAATCAATGTTTAGAAACAAATGAGAGCCACCAAGAGATCTGTTGGACCTACCATTCGTTCCGTATGGAACAATTTTTTTTGGGTATACATTGATGTTGGTTTTGTTTACACTCTTGCTTGATGAATTCCGTCAATGTTGTTGTGATCATATTTGGTCGAGTTGTTATTACTAGACATAATGCTGACATCAAGTATCAGGATGATTTTTATGTATCAAATTGATATGTATGTTTGTTACATATTAGGGCTGTTCAATCTTCCATTCAGTAATCGGTTACCTACCAAAATTTGTTATGAACTACTACTATTCTTCTCACTACGTTGGCTTAGAGAAGTAAGGTGACAATGGATGGATACAGATTGACATGTGAATTGAGGTTTTCTGTTTCAAAGGCGATTCTCGTACCTGACGTCATTTTCAGCGTCATTCTAAAAGCGCTACATCAACTTTTCGTTCTGGGATTTGTATGGAAGACAACGCAGAGCTTAAAAAAAACAAGGGGATGACGAGAGAGGACCCAAAAAGGTCTTTTGTTTGTCGGAATTGAAGAACCCGAATGAAGAAAAAAGTGTTTGTTCGAGCCACAAAAGACACCGGAGGGCAAGACCGATTTATTGTGAACCTAAATAGGGAGAAACGCTGAACGGATAATGTTTCAAAATGTGCGTTGATTGACAGTGCGAAGGGGTGTTGTTGGTTGAAAATGAGGGCGGAGAGTGTATGAAGGAGACAAGCCCTGCGGAGGGTTTATTGATTCCCCTTGGAGCCTCTCCATTTAGAAGCTCTTGTAGAGACGTTGTCATCAGGAAGGAATGCCTGGGGACGGGACAAAGCTGGGACGGAGTGCTAGGCTATCTTGCTCAACCACACTTAGTCAATAATTAACTACGTTTTCTTCCTCCAGGCGTCCTGTCCCTCATCAGGATCCTACAATGCGGCCTTCGTCGTGTAAGAGTTGTCCATTCTGCTCCCCAAAGTACGCCCCAAGGCGGTTTTCTCTGAACTAACTTCCAACAGTTGTTTATGGAGTCTCACTCAAATTCTTCTTAAAGTAAAATCTTAATTTTATTCATGTTGTCCTAATACTAAGCTACCCAATGTTGGATCACCCACTTTCTGATGACATCAAGGAATCTCTGATTTGGCTGGGTTGATTGATCGCAACTACCTATCAGTGCTCCTCTACAAACATAGAGCTGTAACGGTGCTGCATGTAGCCGACATTCCAGATATTTCAGAATAGCTTCTCTTCCAGAACCAGAAACCTGCTTTGTGGGGTGGTTAAGACCTATTCTTGTGGTTCTGTAACACGTGTGGCTCTGTTTCTGGGTTGCTGAGTCTGAGAGAGGAAATTTCAGATTACTTGGAACAATCACAATTCCAGAGTCCAAAATCGGGTTTGGTTGGGTTAGATGGTGGTCGCCCATCACGTCGGCAGGATAAATACATCATTGCTCATACTGATTCGTGTTACGGTTTGGAAGGATGGATTCAAGATTACGTATAAAAGCATCTGATTACTTCTGAGTCTTCTGCTCCATGCTTCCAAGGTTGTTTTTTTTTCTGATCAAATCCTCAAGAGACGATTCAGAATTCTGTTGGGCATCTAGACAACTGAAAGTAGCCGTGGGAGGATCCATTTCCAAATTATCTAGATGAGTTTTTTCATTCCAGAAAACCATACTAGTGATGGCTGCATTCAATGTAAAAAAAGTAAAGTAAAGTAAACAACCATTTTAGGTTGGATCTTCGTCCGACTGCCATTCCTGGAATCAGGGACGTCATTGGACGTCATTCGGTAGTACCTGCTACCTACTAGGGCATTTTTGAACATTTCAACCCCAACCACCAACCAAATGGAAATGATGGGTTGAAATTTTCAAAAATGCCCTAGTAGGTAGTAGGTACTTACGGTTGGTAGGGAGGGATTTATACAGAAGGGTGATCTATACAGAAAATAATAAACCTTTGGGCAGTGATTTGCAGCGTTTTTTTTTACCTACCAACTTTTTTGCTTCCCAGTCTACCAAGGTAGCGGAAGCTTTGTTTTCACTTTTCAAGGACGAAAAAAAAAGTTCTCCAAAATCAAAATTTCCACTCGCGTTTTGCGTTTTAGACCTTTCTGAACAATTTTGGTTCAGTGTCTGTGTGTCTGTCTGTCTGTCTGTGTGTCTGTCCGTCTGTCATGAATTCCTTGTAACGCGCATAACTATGCAAAGTTATTGTCCGATTTCGATGAAATTTTCAGGGATTGTGCGGGTTGGTGTGTAGACGGTCCCCTATGAAAATCATCATCCCGGGACTGATAGAAGTGACTGCGCATGCGCAAACGTGAATTCCTTGTAACGGCCATAACATCTACATTTTCCATCCGATTTCAATGAAATTCTCAGGGATGTTACAGATTAGTATTTAAATGGTCCCCTATGAAAATCGCCACCTTCGGATTGATAGTAGCTACTGCGCATGCGCAAACGTGAATTCCTTGTAACGGCCATAACTTCTACATTTTCAATCCGATTTCAATGAAATTTTCAGGGATGTTACAGATTAGTGTTTAAATGATCTTCTATGAAAATTACCACCTTCGGACTGATAGTAGCCATTGCGCATGCGCAAACGTGAATTTACTTGTAACGGCCATAATTTCTACATTTTCCATCCGATTTCAATGAAATCTTCAGGGATGTTACAGAGTAGTGTTTAGATGGTCCCCTATGAAAATCATAGAGAATGGTATTTCATAGAGGGATGGTCTCCTGTGAGAATCTCACATCCCATTAACTGCAAGTCGGTAGCTCAGAGGATTAAGTCTTGATCTGAGCCCCTAAGGTCACGGGTTCGAAACCAAGCCGAGGCTATGTATTTTTTTGATCCAATCACATACACCTACTCACTTAATTTTTCATCCGAATTTGATGAAATTTTCTAGGATTGTCCAGATTAGCGTGTAGATGGTCCCCTATGTGGGTATGGAAGGTACTTAGAGATTGGTGTTTTGAGATTAACTACTATGCATCGGATCATCTATACAATCGGGTTATGGATACGAGGAAGCTATGTGCCACACCCACTTGTTTTACCTACTGTGGTGGACGCCCTGAGGCTTTTTTTTACCTACCAACCATTGGTAGGTACTACCTACCTCACTATACTGCATTCACACCTTCACAATCATTTCAGTGTATAGCTGGAAAAGAGTAAGGGGTACAGATTGTGGATCTGAAACAGAGTCTTGCAGAATCATGTAAATGAAGAGTCAATAATCCAAGACTCCAAAGGAATTTGTCGATAATTTCGATGAGAAATCGGTAGTGCTGAAGTCTATATAAAGTCGCTCACCAGCCTGTACCACCTCTATCGCTGATAATCAGTGAGTGATCTAGATTTCTTTGACTTTAGGAGGTCAAGACTTTGGCTCTTGGAGGATATCCTGAAAGCATAACATGGTGATAATTTTGTATGACTTTTTCTGTTTTGATGTATTTGAAATGCTCTTTCCGTGTTTCATTAAAATTTTGCCAAGTTTTGATAATTACAGAGCATAGATCAAACCTCAATATGTCTAATCAATTTTCGGAGATTAACCAAACTGATAATCCTATCTGTTCGTGATATCGGACCAAATTTGGTTCAAACTGGATCTGCTTTTCAAATTAAACTAATTAGATAGTCTCCAGAAGCCTTTCCGGCAGCTCGGTGGATCCCGATTGAAATCATTAGTAATCTAGATTCGCTTTCTCTGGTTCCATCAACGGGAGTGTTAGTCTTTATAGAAAACCGGTTTGTGGTGATGGTTCTTAACACCAGTCCGTTAAAATCAATCATCTTTTTATTCGTCTGCAGCTGATTGTAGTCACCCTTTGCTGCCTCTCTCATTCTCACAACATCTTCAGCCTTGACATATTCAGAACTTCGGGTTTTCATAGAGGACTATCGTCACACCAATCTGAACAATCCTGGAAAATGTTTTCAAATTCAGATGAAAAATGTAAAAGTTACAAGGATTTTACGTTTGCGCGTGCGCTCCTTCAGTCCGGAGGCTATAACTTCCATAGGGGACCATCTACACGCCAACCCGCACAATACCTGAAAATTTCCTCGGAATCGGACAATAGCTTTGTGCAGTTTTGCCCGTTAAGAATGTCATGACAGACACACAGACAGACAGACATGAAACCAAAACTGTTCAAGAAGGTCTAAAAAGTAAAACGCGAGTGGAAATTTTGATTTGGTCTCATTCACTACCTCACACGATAATTTTAAGCTCAATAATATTATTGACGATCGGAGTGTCTGCTTCAGATGTTTGCTACGTTGGGAATTCAGTTCGTTCAGGGAACGAGAGTTGACATGGGCTGGTATTTCCAAGTACTTACCTGAGAATGGGGGTTTCGACCTCGATGGTTTTGTTTATTTACTAAGGAAACAAAAGATTTTATTCATTTAAGAATGTTAAAAAAATTCCTCCCTATAAAACTAAAATTAACAGTTTCATTTTCAATTTCTACACTGATCAGTTCAATTATTTCTGCAAAAAATGATTTCTTGTGCTGTTGTGACAATTTCTGCCGTAGTTATACTGTCAAATTAACTTGTTCGACGTTATTTAAGAGCTATTATTAAAATAATTTTAATTCAACAAAATCTTCTGGATCATAAACCTCTAAGCTTCGGCTCTGCACCTCCTCAACTACTTCTAACATGATTATTAGGACGTAAAAAATGAAACTTCTCTCGCACTTTCTTTTCCTTTCAATTCGAGACAAAAGTTTCACCAAATCCTAAACTCGGAGGAGGAAAAAAGTATAAAGATGCAGTCGTGTCTGAAATACAAATGAGCGATGATTTGGCATACTTTTTTCAGAAAAGAAAAAATAGCAGGAAACGGAAGTTTTCTTGGGAAGAAAGTTCGATTCTCTTTTCATGGTTGTACTGCAGAGGTGGTGGAGAGGGATTGAGAGAGAGGAACACTAATGAATGGAACCAACATTGTTCCTCGTCAGTGGAACTACGGCAGAAGCGGGGGAAAACTTTGAAAAAAGTAACTGAAGTTCGGCGAATTGTCAAATCTCGTCATGGCGGCGTCGTAGAAAGTTGGCGTCTCGCTAGAGATGCTGATGATGGGGGTGGAAGCGAGGTAGGTGCGGAGAGGGAGCTTTTGGATTAGGATATTATCTCGTATGACCATGCGAGGCGGATACTATAATGATCAGGCGCTGCAGCAGGAAGCCATACAAGGAGGGCATTGTGTACTGTGGATCCTGCATAGAGTGAATATTATACGTCTTGTTACTGGGGGTCATTTCCAAAATTTTGACAGTTTCGAAAATGTTACAATTCTTTGGGTGGTCATGGATCATGGAGGAGAAGACATGGATTAAGCCACTCACTTTACAGAAGGTGGATACTATGTATGCAGAAGACCATACTCAGTGGTTACTTGAGAGAGTAGACACTAAGCAACAGGAGACTATATATGGAGGATATTATGCGTCGTTGACCCAACACAGAGTGGATAAATAATATATACCTTTGTTGCAAAGTAGATACTCTGGTAGGAGGTTATTATCCAGTATAGGTGCTGTAGTATAACAGATGGATGTCGGTTTGGCCAAGAGGCTTGTCCGCTAACTTCTCAATAATATGAGCTACAATGCCTGATTTGTCTTAGGTGGTACATTGGAGTTTGAAGATGGATTCCAATCACTTCATGTTCGAATGTACTGTCAAGGGGTACCATTGGAGTTTGTAGATGGATTCCAATCACTTCATGTTCGAATGTACTGTCAAGAGGTATCATTGGAGTTTGAAGATGGATTCCAATCAATTCATGTTCGAATGTACTGTCAAGAAGCCGTGATAAATTTGCATTCTTCTCTGTGCTCCTTCCAGTATGCAGTTTTGTTTTATTATTTTCAATAATGAACCTTTGGAATCGAGCAAGGAAAAAATTATAACCCCTCTCAAAATTTGATGGCTTACGTTTCAGTTACTCAGAAAATCAAAAACCGAATAAAACATTTTCCATTTGTATTTTTCTTGTACGCCGTAACCATGAACTACGCCATACTCCGTACGTGGCGCTTTGCCCAGTTCCCTAGGACAAATTTGATGAAATTTGGTTTATCGGCTCCATTTGGGGCCTAGTTGTGCCCCGAAGTCGTTGGTTATTGTCAGTCATTTCCAAGGGGGGAAAAAAATTTCAAAACGCCCTAACTCGAAAACTTGAAATTTATAGGTAGGTTGCTTTTTCATTAATTTAAAATAGCGCCTATTTTTAAGGGTTACTTTTAGATAGTTTTCAATTTTTAGAAACGAACGATACCACTCAGACGTTAAACGTTTATTATGAAATTTATCAGACCCACGAGTTTCCCAGAGCTAGACAGAATAAAATTCGGGCGATTTTAGGGAGGTTTCTGTCTCCATTGCTCCGTAGGTAACAAGAATGATGAACCAAAAACACGAGGGTGAATCGCATATGAACTTCCAGTGAAAAGTGAAGTGAAGCAAATTTCAGCTGATATAATGAGATCTATCTCAAACGGGCGATCTTTACAGTAAAATAATAATGCGTTGTGTAATGATCTGCGGCGTATTTTTTGTTTTCGTATTGGTAAACATTATTGTTAATACGGAAAGATTGTTCTGATGTTTTATACTCGCAGTAGGTACTATACCTTTCAATTCACTTGTAAACTCTATCCTTCTTTGTAAACTCAATCAAGTCTGATCCAGTCACAAACCTTCAACCGATTTAATTAGGGTGCTGCAGTTCTGGAAGACGAATTTTATCTCAATCTTCAGAGGGATGCGGTGAGTGGAGAATGCGCCGAGTTTTTGATTTATTGGGTTACTGTGGGAGATCATTGATCTATTCATAGAGACATGGTGCTCTAGAGCCGTTTTTACTCGCAATGACGTAAACGGCCTTGACGGGAATGCCCACAAGCATTGTCAGCTGTAGCTCCTTCTATGCTATGTTGTGCTGTTCCAATCTCACTAAAGGTATGAAAAAATGATTTTTGATCATGTCGCATTGCGATATTATTTGTAATACTTTTGAGGACCGTTATAATTTGGAAAAAGTCGAGGGATTTTCATATGTTTTTCAGATTACAACATCAAAAGGTAGGCACAATCTGCCACAAAACCGTTCCAGAGGAGATATGTGTTCGGAAATTCCTGCCTGTGGGCTACACATTACATAAAGACAGCCCTGGAAATTTATCTGTTTCTGGGACACCGCAACCGATTAAAATTGGCAAAACCGGCCTCCTACTCTCGCCCTAGAGAGAATGAAAAGGGAGGACTAGAGGTTTTCTCCTTCAACTATGAACAGGCCTGGGCGTTTAATTAAAACCGCTATAACCACCGATGGTTGGGGAGAGGAAAGCGTTTCTCCTACTACACCTCAGAAGCGACCACCAATCAAGCGGCAGCCCATTTAGCTGTTGGCAGCCTCCTGCAATTGAAGAACATCTTACTTTCTTCTGTCCTGTAATTTATCGTAGGTTTATCTCCCTCCTTCCATCGGCACTGCACCAGTTTTTTCCCCTTATTCGTGCTGAGAGCTAAGAAAGTTGAACCTTTTTTCGTCGCCTCCCAGTCGTGAGACTCTTTAACCTTCGTTTATCAAGTGTACAAATATCATTGGAGGGACGAATCATTCCTGGTCTCTGGAGTGTGTATGTAGTATGTATCCAATAGTTTGATTACTCAGTGAAAATGCGAGTGTTGAGGCAACTTAGTGCGTAGATGTATATAAGGAGGTGGATAAGTGTTAATTGGATTAGTAAACAGCAGAGAAGATGATCAAAATATACTACCACTCTATAGATAACCGGGAAACCTATCTGTTTACATCTCGCATCCAGAACCTTGGTTTCCATGGTCTTTATCACCGGTCTCTCTTCCCCCTCCCAAGTGGGGAAAGTTAGAAATAAAAAGCACACTTTTGAAGGATTGCCCTATGACTAGGTTTGAACCTCCTCCTCATAGGTGTCATTCCACTGAATCCTGAATCTGTTTTCCATTATAATTTTCATTCAAGTGAACTTTATGGAATTATTCTGTTTTTTTTAGAGAATCATTAAGGTATCTTTTAGAAAACCTTATTACAAGAATTTAATTTTGTAATTACGAGGATTTCTATGTCCAAGACGCAGACCTATAACGATTTCCTCCACGGGGTTGGTGTGTTATTCAATCAAGGACTAAGGATTGTTGCTGATGAATTGATATTTTTCAGTTTCCAGAAATGGTAAGTTAGTTAGGGAAAATAAATATGTTCCAAGTACGATAACTTAACTCCGTGCTTCTCGAAAATTCAAAAATTGACTCGACGTTCATGTTGAGGGTTTTCCGTACTAAGTTTATTCCTTTACCGTTTTCCGGGGCATGCTGGGAAAGTAAAAAATGGAGTTGCCTCCGCGTTGAGATTTCGTGATCGTCGAGTCGTCTTTGTACTGAAGAAAAGTGCTGAGGCTGAGTGACGATAACGAGGGCCACGTCACCTCCGAACACGTTGTGAATTTTTATTACGAATACCGGATTCTTCTTTCTTCATTCACCTGAAGGTCTGCCTGACATTCATGAGGTGGGTTCAATATGAAGGGTGTAGACCCGTCAGAAGGAGCTGGTTGCGATGGGAAGTAGGTATATTCCGCTATGTATGCACCAACTTCCACATGAAATTTTTTGAAACGTTATTCGAAGGTTAAAAGGAAATTTACGGGGTTTGGAAAAAAAACTTGATCAACCATAAATGTTGCAGCGCAGTGAACCACTAGATTTATTGCTTTCATCACCCAATTCTCGGTCTATTTGATACGTTTTGTGACAAATTTCTTGTTTATTAATCTCCTACGGACATACGAGGAATGGATATCATGGAATTCCTACTTATCTAGGTGACCTTATTTTGTAAGATTTTTGATCTGCACTTACTTATAGATCAATTTTCGCCTCGAAGATAATAATACATTATTTTTCTTGAGAGATCCTTCAATTAACGGCAACCATTACGGTAATACCAATTTTGGTTTATTATTTTCATAATGAACCTTTTGAATCGAGCAAGAAAAATGTCCAACACACCCTAAAAATTCGATGGTTTAAGTTTCAAGGTATACGTAGGATCAAAAAATCGAATACAAATTTTCCGTCAATCCTCCGTACGCCGTAAGCGGCATTTTCCTTGGTTATCATGGGTAGTTGATATTGTGTTTCCATCAATTAGAAATAGGATGGGATTTTAGAATTTATTGAGAGCACCCAGAGCTCTGTAGGACTGAACTTGAAATAATCAGAAACACGAGCGTGAATAGACTTTGTCCTTTATTAGACGCGTTCAACCAGTATGGTCAAGTTTATCAGATTTCAAAAAAATTAGGACAATGATTTCAACAATTCAAAATGATTGGGTTAATAAATAGAGTCATTGAGGTGGTGGTGGTCTTCGTAAAGGCTCCACGAGGAAAATGTGGGTGAGGCGACTATGGCCTACTCGAAATCTGGTTAGGACCACGTCTTCTCTTCGTATTTCCATCCGAGAGTCTTCTTGTCCTGCTTGAGGGTGACCATGAACGAACATTTTTTAAACCTCCCAGATCTTCTGGTGATCCTTTTTTAGCCATTTCAGTTGCCGATTTCTCCAAATTTCAAGGTTGATTGTTGGTAAAAAATCAGAGCGAATTTGATTAAAACCCGTTTTAGAAAATTCTAAGACGAATCCTGAATTTTTCCCATAAATCATGAATATATTCAACGACGTAAGAGTATAAGTGTCATTCCGGACGATATCTTGTGTAATTGTTTCGCAAAAACTTCAAGTTATTAGCATAATGTTCATAATAACAAACGAACTCGTTAGCCAGGAACTTTGGACAACCCCAAGGGGTAAAAATTCCAAAAAATTAGCCATAAAACATAGTTCTAGGTTTTTGTGTGTGTGGATATTATAATAGTATTATTCGTACCATCGTATTCTCAGCAATATGTTTTATGGTTCCTATATTCGGATTCAGCAAAAAATTTTGATATAAGTACAATTTCAAAAATTAAAAATTGTCAAAAAATTGTAAATATATATAAAAATTAATAAAACAACAATATACGCGAGGGTACTCTATGAGTTTGGGGTGACGAGAAGAGCATCAATATGAACTACTAACATTTTTAAAACATAGCGCATACAGTATGTTGGTATGGCATACTGAAAATAGGAAAAAATTACAATTTACAAGTGGGTTTATATGTGTTCGGGGTGACGAGGAGAGTATTTTTTTTTTTTAGTTTTTAAACCCAGGGGTGGATAGCATATTGTTAACGATTCTTGAGCCACGCCCACGAGACTGACTACTCTCCCATATAGCTAGTATTTCGATTTTGTTAACCAGATCTTCAAACATTTTTCTTGGAAATTCGCTCTTTAACTCATGCTAAATAGATTTTTTCAACGTTTTACTATACACGAACGCACGTGTCTCTCAGACTAAGGACGTGGGTATTCTTAGGATGTTGGTATTCTAAAGAACGCGGTTTATGCCTATATCAAGAGGTTTTTCTCCTAAGTAGGCTCCCCTGTTACTTTGATTAGAATTTTCCTGACTAGTTTGAATGAGTCATGACTTCCCTGAACAAATGTACACGATATTCAGCAGACGTTTCGGTTCGATAGAGATTGCATCGGGCTCGTAAGTGCGTTTTGGTTGGCATTGTGGTCTGTCGAATTATGCCGGCGTGCACGGGAGTATCATAACCGGAATACTAAGTAGTGACGTGTGAAGGGAATCGATACGGCTCGGGTATCACTGTTCTGTTACCATTCTCGATGATCCTAATGCGTTCAGCTCGCTTGAAACAACACGCCCGAGCGACACAAACTCGATATCATTATCGTTCCAAAGCCAATGAGGGAGTTGTTATACTCAATTTACATGGGTAGTGTACCCGCCTTTTGACATGACGATTTTCAATAAAATTATCTATTCAAAATTAAGATTTATCTAGCATAGCCCAAGGTCCTATCCTCTAACACATTAGCCAACAGTTTAGCCTTCGAGAACAGATGGTGAATTATGGTTTGAGGCAGATAAGAATGATTATAGCCATCACCCCATAGAAAACACCAAAAAACAATGGTGGCACCTGATCCTGGCATGTACCATAATATGGTACAACTATATATGGTTTCAACTACAGACTTTTATGTAAACGTTATATTATAACATTTACATAAAAGTCTGTAGTTGAAACCCTCCAACATGTTTTGATGGATAGTGGCAGAGGAAGGTTTAGTTTGCCTAACAAGGATATTGCTATTTCGATGTCAATAATTACCTCCTAAAATGACCCCATTTTATTCTGTTGGGTTAGTTTCCAACTTCCTTCGGTGAGCTAGAAACCAACCTTATTTCGTGATGATTTACAGCTCTCTAGTTGTTCACTCAGACCTTCGTCGGAATCACCCATGACTGGCTCCGTACCGAAGTCTAGCGCTCTAAGCTGAACAGACGAAGAACTAGCTTTATCGATCACACAACTGATCGGACATCCCTTAGTTCCTTTTAACGGCTTTCTTCGATAGAGCGTTCGACTGAGTGACCCTCTGAAGAGTGCCGTCACATTCTTAGCACTGTCTGAATTCTATCATGTTGTAGAACTTCAGCATAGTACGAGGGGCGATCAAAAAGTTTTGCAACTAAGCTAAAAAGAAAATAGACACAATTCTGAAAATATTTTTATTTTTCAACATAATCCCCCCTAACATCAATGCACTTACTCCACCTGTCCTTTAACATACCGATTCCACGGGAAAAAAAAACTTTGTTCTTGGTCCTCAAACCAGTCTTCTGTCGCTGATTTTAGGGAATTCAGGTCATCAAATCTTGTTCCTTTTAAGAATCTCTTTAAATTTGGGAACAAGAAGAAATCACTGGGGGCTAGGTCTGGGCTATAGGGTGGATGGTCAAGCTGTTCATAGCTGCAGTCACGAATGGCAGCCTGTGCAATGCGAGACTTGTGAACTGGTGCATTGTCATGCAACAAGAGGACACCTCGAGTCACCATTCCCCGACCATTGGCCTGACGCACTGCTAAATACTGACTGAGCCGAGGACTCCATATTTTGGGCATGTTTACTCTTGATAGATAAGTTACCAATAACAAAAGAAGGATTAACGGTTCAAGGTTTGTTTATACCTTAGTTGCAAAACTTTTTGATCGCCCCTCGTACCATAACGTGGAGAGAACTAGAAGGTCCTTTTCAATCTGAAAGAACGTTCCAGGATAACACTTCTCCTATGAATATTTGAGTTGTGAATTTATAAAACCAGTCATTTATCTTTGAAGCATCACCGACTGTTTCTAAAAGTCTTCTCCGACAATACGCCTCTTCTCGTGAAAGAGACTAACACAGTAACACCGACAACTTTGTGTCTTCAATTTATTATACAAATTTATTTATAGGGTAGGCGAATAGAAACTGTTGTAGAGAGTTTCTACTGGAAGGGAGCCGGGGCGTTGTATTGTAAAAACCTTCTCGAAGGATGAGGATGAAGATAAATGAAGACCAGCTAACGGTGTTATTGCTTTCCTGTTCCGACTTGAGGATTCTCTCTGCTTCCAACTTGGGCTCCACCTCTCTAAACTGTCTTTTCGAGTTAAATCCTTGGGAAGGGCTCAGGGTGATTACGAATCGTGAATTGAATCCCGTTTTCGGAGTTTGAACCTTTATTTTCTTCCCAGCTAACAGAAGACGGGGCAATGAGAACCGAATAACGAGGGGGAATCGAAGGCGTTCTGCGTTACTCGAACGTGATATCAAGCGGTATTGGAGAGTTGAGTCATGTCTTCTTGATGGATTTAACCGAGCGCATCGGGACCAGTGGCGCAGGTAGAATAAAAAGGTAAAATATTGGAACCGATCTCCCATGAAAAGATACCAATTTCTACCAATTACGATAGGTCAACAACTAAACCAGAACATTGACCAGCAGATATCTAATAACTATCTTCTTAAACGACGAGAAGCTTTTTAAATATTTCATTTCATCAAGTTTAGACAACATAAGTTTTGTACTGAATGAATAATACAACATTGCTGTTCCTTGTTCTTAGCTCCTGTTGGAGCATGAGGAGAAACGACAATTTATTGTTTTGTTCTCTCCAAGATTTGCCAGCCCTGTTTAGTTCTCTCTTAGAAAATCTTTTCCAGGCTTCCGTTTAGTCAGGGGATTTCTCTGCAGAAAAGTTTTCTCCACAGCATCATCTGGTACAATATTTTCCGATTCTTTCATATTGGGTTGAACCTAAAAACCATTAGTGATTCTTTTTGCTTCTTAACATCTACTGCTGCCCCTCCATCATTGGTATCCTTACTCTCGAGATGTGCAGAGGACTCTGCTTGCTTTGCGGTTTCACATTTGAGAACCTTTGAGGTTATTCACAGTTTCTTTGAGTTGATACGAATGTTCGTCCTGAGATGTTCCCATTTCCTCTCGTCTTTAAGAATCACCCATTTCCGCAGCGCTGTTTTGACAGAGCATTTCGCTAAGCCCAAAAGGATCAGGTTCAACCATGCTCACTGTTGCTCCATGCCTTGCTAGCTCGTGTGTCCTTTTGTTACGCTTTTCTTTCATGTGCCATTTTGAAGAAAATTTGTTCCTTTCTCCTTCATCTCTCGACACCTTCGAGCATTCTTGAACTAGTGTGGAACTGGTTTGTACTTTTTCAAAGACTTTCATTGTTGCTTGGATATTTCAGACTGTGTAAATGTGAACCACTGTAAATGTCATTTCCTCGCATCTCTCCAGTTTTCACACGGGGGCAATTTTGATTAAGTTGGGAACATTTAAGATTCCTATTCCCTACTTGAACATTTAAAAGAAAGTATTGGATCGACCCTGTTAAAAGGCTGCAGCCCCCGTCTTACTATCTTGTCAGCCTGTTGGTGACATGTTGCTTACGTGTGCCCCAGAACCCTCATCAAGGTGAATTTGTTTCCTTTTCCTATTCGAGAGAATGCCAAGAGACAGCGTTCTCCACTTTTCAACACTGGGAACTGGGAAGAGGATATGAATAAAAACATCGAAACCAACACCCCTGATCCAAGCAATACATTTGAAGAAAGTTATCAGATCGTTTCCGATCCGATTCCAGTTTATACGCGAAGAGGCGACGAAAAAAAGGAGGTCAATCCAACGAAATAAATGGTTGAGGTTGACTCCCCTCGAAGACCCAGGAAGCCCCCTTCGTGGGTACATCTGTTTTTAGGAGAACTGGGAGGAGGACGAGGATAAATATTTCATTGTAAGGGGCCCCCAGACCCACCAGGCCCGTCGAGGGTGTTTTACATGGGATTTATTTATGCCCTACATTAAAGAAGTTTCCGTAGGGCCTGGCGGTTCCCCAGGGGCGGCTTTTCTCCCTTGTACTTGAAACATTAACGGGCAGGCGTATCATTTTCCGTGTTTTTCGAGAATACTCTCTGGATTTATAAATTATGCATTTTTGAAATAAAAACCTTAATGAAAAAAATGTTCATTTTTGTAATGGAGATCAACGTACTTAATTGAAAACATTGTTCCATTGATGGTGGAAAGCGGTTATTCTTCTGAGCTTTATAATAATATTTAATAATAGGGCGAGGTTGATAATTCACGTCGTCCACTACAATTAAAATTCCAGCATGCTGGATGATTTTTGGAAAGGTGCAACACACAACGTCCAGTGGAATGCATGCATGCATATTGGTATATTGCTTAAGGCTTGTTTAATTTCCGTTTGTCATAGTTGTTCAAGTTAGGAAAAAGTGGAACATGGTAGGCATTTGGTCCTAATTTTTAGCTCAAGATTTCTTTTGGGTACATTCTGGTATTCTTCTCACACAGAAGGCGTGTTTTTTGGACTTGAACACCTATTTTAGCTAATTGGGTATTAAGAATTTGCCCATAGGTGGCATCTAAGTAGGGTTGGCAACAGCTCACTCCGAGTTAAGTACACTCTATTTGAGAGTAACTTTTCTTTTACAGTTGAAGGAGAATGAAATGTCAGCCAAGTTGGGTCAATACGACCGACAATTGTTCCCGATTTTTTTAGCTTTCTCCAATTTTTCTTTCTGTCTCTTTTTTTTTTGGAGCGCCAGTCTCCAACTACCCATCAAGTTCGAACAACATCTATTCATTGGATTTCATAAACAGGAGAGAAGTTCTTCAGAGTTTTGATCTGAAATCTCCGACAAGATTTGTGTACTGTTAAGATTTAAAATCTTAGATGAACACGTAATTTATTGAAAGAAAAAAAATTGTATGTCACGGCCTGGAATCGAATCCTGGTCCCCCACGTTCGTACGAAATACGTACGTACGTACGTACGGTTGGGGTTTTATGTAATTAGACAAGATTTGTGTACTGTTAAGATTTAAAATGTGCTGTTACAATATTATATCACTAGCTGAAAAGCCTGCTAAAAGCAGGCAAGAACAAATCTTAGATGAACACGTAATTTATTGAAAGAAAAAAAATTGTATGTCACGGCCTGGAATCGAACCCTGGTCCCCCACGTTCGTACGACATACGTACGTACGTACGTACGGTTGGGGTTTTATGTAATTAGATAAGTTTTATGAAGGCCCGGTTGCCAATGACCTCACCCGAAGGGGTTGAGCCCGTTCAGCACTTTGGGTTCATCGACTTTGCGGTAGCGATGATTCCCCAAGACAGTTTATTGACTTTCAATCCGCTCTGCCTACACAAACCAATTATACTGGTACCCCAGTAATTATTATTCGTTGAAGATCTTACGCCCTCTAATGAAACACCAATATTTGCGAATGAACCGAGAAATGAGTTTTACAGTTAACCGCTGTCTTTCGTTCCATTCGATACTACAAGTTAGGATTTCGTTTCTTATAAATTTTCGACGTTCTTTCTTTTCGGTTAAGTTTATGAACATATGAGAAACATTATTTTCAGTAATCATTGACTTATGATCATGAGATCGTGAGTCATTTTCGGTGTTTACCGGTGATAACATTTGAATATTGTTATTGGATTAGAATGACTGATTGGTTCTATTTAGATTTCAGCTAAACGCCCTCCTCCCCTCAATCCCAACTGATGGACAACCTGTATCTTGTTGAGGCTAATTATTCATTAGTTCACTTTTTTCCGTTCGCGTGGCCACTCTGCTTAATGAAGCCTTCCCATTCCCCGATGCAACCTCATCGATAATTTATGCATCGTTTGATGTAAAGCAAGCTCAACAAAGAGTAATTGCCCATTAATTACTTATTTAGCGAGCGGGATCCTAATTACGCCGTTTATCAGCTGAATTCAAGTAATTGGAACTTTATTAACTCAAAGGCTAAGCTAGGATAGTAAAATAAGCCTGTTTTAATAAGTATTAGGTATGTATGTGTAGGAATAGTTCATTTTTTTGTGTGTCAACGTAATGGTCTTTTGTTTCAGGTAATTTTGCCGAGGTGTTTGAATAGTTCCTGGAGGTTGTGATGTACGTATACTGCATGAATAACATTCTTGGTATTCTGATCAAATTACACGTTTTGGAGATTTTACAGTATTATTCGAGGGGTGATGTATATCATGACATTTTTCTGGCATAAATAAAAAATAAGCCCGGGGTTAAGATGATCCCTCGAATTGAATAACGTCTTTCAGCTTAGAATCAGTTCTGCAACTCCGACTCCGGCGGGGAACCCTCGGGTAGATGATGGGATGAGAAAAGACGGCCTTGTGGTGGGGGTTGGTTGCCTCTCTATCCCCGTAGACCCTTTGATGTTCATCTCACCGGAAGTTAGTGGAAACCGGCCTAAATATGGATCCCTGGAGCAATATCTCCAGCCTGCCTACCCAAAGGTCACCACACAAATTCTAACTTTAGAACTGTTTACGGAGGGTTATTACTACTTTAAATACCAACCGAATCAAACGTTTCCGACGTACTTTCCTCCACCAAAGGCTGATACATGTATGTATGTAAATATGTAGATTGCCATGGTCATGAGACTCCAATTAATCTCGCTATGAAGGGGTTAAAAGATTCCAAAAACTCCGACAACGTTACAACGGCCACAATCTGCCCGTTAGCCAAACGCTTTTCCGTTAATAAATTATTCGTTGGTTTATTGGATTTCCAAGCGTCAGAATCTGCCAAAACTCCACCAGTAAGGACGTAATTTTTACAACTATATCTGTTTTCATTGATCGATGTGTGAAATCCTCTTCTCAGTCGAAATGTGATCCGTTGATTGCGTCAGGTTGATAATCAACCAGAACAAAATCTTGTCAGTCGTAATTGCATTTGAAACAGAAGCTGGGAAGAGGTTTTTCTAAAATCATACGAGGCACTTTCAGGTGTTCAGGGACTTATATCATTTCATCTTACAGGTTTCTGGGCATCTGATTTTGCCAGCCGGCCTGCTTCTTCATTTTCTTTCACACTACCGCAGGTTGCTGCTGAACCCTGTGCGAGGTCAAAATATAACGGTCTGTTTGTACTTCTTCTAGGTCATCAATACTGCAGATATTTCGTCGTCAAATTCTCCATTCATTCATAAGACTTGAGGTGGACTGGATGAGACTTTATTGAGGTAACAATTTAACTGGGAAGGGTCATCTCTTCACCCGAGGAAAAGGATGAATTATTAATTTCTTAACGTGAGTTTGTTGTGAATGATGGAGCTAGATATGCAGCGTCCAGAGTTTGTGATGGGGTGGAGGGTAGAGTATTGTTCTCAGAATAAAACCAATTAGCCTTATAAAGCACATAGAAGACATTATTCGTGTGTCTCATTTCAACCACCTTCTTGGTGGACAGGACGGCTGCGTTCAAATTCTGAGGTCTTATAAGTCTGGTAGGGCAAGAAAGAAGAGGAGTGTTGTATAGATCCCTGCTGATATTGAAGTTTCTGAACGTTTCGGGCATGTAAACTGTCCACTTTACCACAACTAACTTCAACTAACTTTCTTTGACCTCTGGAGGTCACTTTATTTTTGTCCGATCTTTGATCTTAATTTATGAGAGCATGAAGGTAATTAGCCGATACTTTTTGCACCTTCTGTTATCATCTTTTTTCATCTCATTTCGAGTTGATTTCTTGTAGACTTTATTTGTTCTTGACAGATTACAGAATAGTATAGAAAATTCTGCAACCCTCAGAACATACAGGTGCGGAAACTTGGAAATACTGTATATCATATGGGTAAAGCACTTGATAATAATCACACAAAACCAAACCGTCATCAGCAATGGTTTGGCTGGCATGAATTTTACCATAATAAATACGATACGAATCATTCGAGCAAATCACGGATTACCTTCGGATTACGCAATTTCCGAGCGTCATTAGCGCTCTAATGGACGCACCGTGTTTCTCTCCTTCCTCTACCTTGGAAATCCCAGCCGCCAGATAAGCCCCGATCCAACCACCACATAGCGAATTAATTATTGCGACTTTGGAACATCCCAGAACGTAGGACTGGAGGTATCTCTCACTTTCCTCTTCGCCGATGAGGGATTATGGGAAAACATTCGTTCGGGAGTCAATTAATTAAATGCGGTCCTTCATTAAAAGTTTCAACCTCTTCCTACTCTAACAGAATTCAAGGGATTCGTTTTCAAATGGTACGGGATCACGAATTCGGCTGTTACCGGAGTTAAGTAAATTAATCCACTTTCAAAGAGAGGGTTGCTAGAGTTACCTTCTCATATATTATTAATTAAGCTAAATTCTCTTCTGGCATCCTGGGTTTTATGGAACAGAACGCTTCTTTCTCTCAACTCACCAAGAAATATTAAATTCTGAAAGACAAGTAAATTTGCCCAATTCAAAGTCAATAAGATAGACTGAGTAAATTTTCCAAGTCAACAGTAAAAATTTGCAGTAGTTGAAATCATAAAAATGGTGAATTTAGATTAAATTCACAACGCAGAAGGTTGCAAGTTGAAAACATAACAATAACATTGCTCAGGGTTGCTCTAAGGTTAAGAAGATGTATTTGTGGTGATAACTCGTGAGCTATTCCAAAGGCTCATTGTTCCTTGGAAACCGGCATATTTGTATCGATTGGGAGAGTTCGGCTCTTTTGAGGGAAGTATGTACCAGTGACACTACCACACAACTCGAAAGGCTTGGAGTTCCAAAAAAATCGGGGTGACGGTAAGTTCGAAAGTAAACATCAGACGATATTTTTTGAATGAAAGAAATAGGCTGTACCTATGGCATGGGGACACTCAGCGTTCCTACATTACCCGAGATTCTTTAATCTGGGCATTAGGTACTTTGCAACATTGAATCTTGAAAAAGACGTAGGACGAGAACTTGCAGACTACTCGGAAGGCTCAGTATTCCAATAGAACCGAGCGATACTTTCCGATTGGGAAATCTAGGCTAACTCTTCACTGTTACATTGAACTAAAAGGAAGTACCTGTGATGAAAACACGACACTTGGACAGTAAGCTTACTCATTGACACTGTAATGGGTTAATTTTGAGCATTAGACGAGGTTCGCTACTCCCTCTGATGATAAAACAAGGCCTAAAATTTTTTTGCATTCAAGCTTGATTTTTTCATAAAAGAAGTGAGATGATCGCAAAGTTGACCATGCCGCGTTGGGAATCTTGTTAAACAAAAAGTTTTTCAAGAGATTTGCGAGTTTTTAAAATTATTTTAGTAAAGTTTCAAACATTTTAAGAAAGAGAAAGGAAAAATTTAAGGAAGAAGAAGAAATTTAACTTTTAAGAATTTTACTTTTGCCATTTTATGTCTTACTTTGGCTCTTAAACGAAAAAGCGTTACGAAAATTCTGTTTAGTCTTCTCAGGACCATGATTTTGTGTTTCATTTTTACATCATTAGAATAGTTTCCAATCACTGGATTTATTCAAATTTTTGAATTAAAAACATACATTGCCCAACCGTACGTTCTTGCCACCGGCCATTAGGACCAAGTTCGTACTCGAGGGGTATTTTGAATTGGTCGTTGAAACATTGGAACAATACGATTTCTTGTCATTTCGATCCCTATAACAGCGCACGGGTGAATGAAAAATGAGCGAGTATCCCATTCAAATAGTTTTGCGAGAACTGCTGGATGTGATTTGTAGGTTGTAGTTTCAGAGAAAATACCCAATTCCTTTGTAAGTCTGCAACGAGTCTTCTCTTTAGAACCGCGACAAGTGGACAGACGTTATTTATAACTTGAGACTCGAGTAAAAAAACGTATTTTTCCCTCGTTTTTTGCCTCTTTTCTCCCGTTCACACACGGCGACACAAGGACGTGTCCACAGTTCGGTATTTGACGCTTCATTCATCAACCCCAATCCCCGACCGCCCCTTTTGGTAACAATAGGATGATCTCCATTTGTCAGGGGAGGTTCTGAGACCGTTGTAGGTTTCCCGGGGCTTACGCTCATTGTTCCTCGAGCCCAATCAGAACGGACCTTCTCTTTGGTTGGGAACCATTCACACGTCACAGGAACCCGAAGGGCCGAGTTCATATCTCATCCGAGGCCTGCAGCTCAAGACTGGACCGGCCGTTTTGTGTTTTGCAAGTTGGTGATTGCTCAAGAACTCCTGAAACCCTGTCGCGTTCTCCCCCGCGTCCGTCCCCGTTTGAGGGAAAGTTCGGTCAACTTTTGATTGCTGTGAACTTCTTAAGGGTTCCCGAACAAGGGTATTGGAACCGATGACAAAGCAGCTGGTTACCAGAGAAACTTTCTTAAGTGTTTCAGTCTTACAACCTCACTCTCCAAACGTTGTTCTCCAGGTTATTTTACTTTCCTCTTACCGAACCACAAGTATTTGGAAAACCGAATCACGTGTTTTTCTCTATTATCACACTGGACTAGCATTCAAGTTTTCTTGAGCGGCCATAAGTTGGAAGGCCATACAGTAAAGAAAAGTCCTGAATACTGAGGTTGAATATTTGAGTATCGCTGAAGGATTCAATATAGAATTTACCTGAGGTGATTACTCAAAGAACTGGGATTTAAGCTAAGGAAACTGCTTTTAGTATTCAAAGATACACAAAAATTTGTAAATTCAGGAGGTCAAATACGAAAATCAGCCGGACACCTGCTTTCCAACATCTTGGCACACCCCAACGAAATTTTAGCTCGTGTAGCTCAGGAAACTTAACCCTCGGATGCAGCGAGATACAGCAAGCACAGTTTTCCCGCTTGCTTTCCTGTGACGTTCGAGCTAGGGCCGGGGCTCCATCTTTGCCTCTGTGTCGATAATCTCCAACGATTTTTCAGTTTACAACATCCCAGCCTCCCATGTTAACTTTCCAGTTAATTTTCCATAAGTTTCCATTCATGTCATGATCGAAGACAATAATTCTTTTTAGATTATTCATGATGGTGCCAATGTGAGCAACTGGTGGTGAAATACATGCAGACCAAAGAGATGCGAGCTGATTCTCTCTCAAAACCAGTGCCAAGAAACAAGCTTGTATGAAAACATTGGGATTGGAAGTTTTGTCAACTAGAAGGGGCTTATTGAGATTCAAGTTGAAATACCTCCACTTGTTGATACGTCAACAATGCATTTACAGCTGGGTGAGGGGAGGATTAAGAAGGCTGGTCCTCGTTTTATATTTTACTCAAGTACTTTCGCCCGGTAGGCATCATCAGGAGCTTAACTGTCAAGTGGATGGGGTTCGCTTTTCCCTTGGTTATAAATGGAAGTAATCATTTGGCTGGATTTCCATATGTCATCGGGACTTGCGAATTTTTTGCATGTAGTATTTTTATATGCATATAGTATTTTTTGCATTATTAATGTTTCCCAGTTTAAATAAGGTTAACTCTTTCTACTGGATTTTAAATAATACCCTTTTCCTTGTTTTCTCAATCAAGTGCCAATTAATAATTCCCAAGCTGGGAGATCTGGTGACCCACTTGCACCATATAAGGATGGATAAATCTACTACATGCAAAAAATTCGCAAGTCCCGATGACATATGGAAATCCAGCCAAATGATTACTTCCATTTATAACCAAGGGAAAAGCGAACCCCACCCACTTGACAGTTAAGCTCCTGATGATGCCTACCGGGCGAAAGTACTTGAGTAAAATATAAAACGAGGACCAGCCTTCTTAATCCTCCCCTCACCCAGCTGTAACTACAAGTAATGGCTACCACTATATGTGAACAATGCATTTGCTAATAACACGTGTGTAGGGAAATATTATACATTCCGTTTTTGATTAACGAACCTAAATGTTCTTATACCTAGCCTAGTCTTCCAGAGTTCTGCCGTCAGATCAAAATCTCCATCTCCTACGAGTCACTTCATCCTCGTACTCTAATCCCGCGCTGCAACGTGTGGCTCGTACAGTGTAAAGTTCATATTTTCATATTTATAGTTCATTTTTTCTCGATTGAAGATTGATCTGGGTTGGCTAGAAGATGATAATTAGCACCTTCAACTTCCACTAGCGATATCTTGATGCCCCTACTCAGGGTTGCAAGGCAATGAAATGACCTCCCGTATATACCGTATTAATAATTAATTATATCCATAATTTTTTTGGCGGTACCTATTATTGAAATAGGTGTAAGTTGACCACAGAGCACGTACGATGTACAGAATCCGTTCTCTTCCACTCCATGCAACTTTTAACTAGGCAACTGTTAACTTCTTGTTCTGAGGGAACGAATTCAGAGTGAAAGGACCAAGTCAGGAAGGAGAACGAAGTTTAAAGTGAAAACAAAAAAAGGAGGCAAGGCAAAGTGGAAGGCAATTTTAATGTCAAATTAAAACTTCTAAGCATCTTCTCCCTCTCCGCCGTCCACCTGGAAACCGTACTTTAGCCCAAGCCTTCAATTCAAACCCTCACTTTATCCGACCACACCCTTTGCCTATAAAAGTAGAGGGTCGTCCCCCAAGATCATCAAAGTTGCCCCAGAAAATGGTGACGGGGAGGGAGGGGGTAAACCGCCTCCCAATTTAACTTGAATGACGTGGGGTTTCAAACTGGGGGGTTGTTAGATAAATAGGGGTGAATCAGCACTCGATTTTACAGCCTTCAACGCGGTTTTTCCTCCAGGCGGTCTGACACGATAAAACTGGTTAGTCAACAGAGTTTCAGTGTCTAATCGATTTATTGCTCTGTAAACTCGCTTGTTTAAGCTGAATTTGTACCCCAATTCGACTCTGTGATGCGGAGTCTGCTTTGTTGCAAATCAATCTAGTCGGTGGCTTCAAAACTGTCTGCGGTTCTGAAACATTTCAGAAGCACTAAGTAAAAACTAAAAGCACTAAGAAACTTTTCAGAAGCATTAAACGTGCCACAACTCATCCAATGGTGCATTCAAAATTCGTTTTACGTTTTGAAAAATTTGGTGTCACTGAAATTTATTTAATAGATGCGTTCAACTGCGACAACTTCGTATCAGCCCCAACTTTGTGCAACTGCTGTTTTCCTGCACTGATAGTGAAACAAACTAGCTTTGGAAAAAATCGTTAGGGCAGTGCAGGAATGGAGAAGTTGATTCATGCAGTTGCGACCCTTATCACCGGTTATTTGTTATTAGGAAAACTTTGGTGGTGTTGAGGCGATTGTTTGTGTTACCCTACCTCTGGCTTGGTTATTTCAAGAATTTGTGAACCCTGGTGAGTTTATATTTTCATTCCTATGCAATTAAAGGTAAACCAAATCGACAGTTCACCAAGTACTTACGTTTAGGTGCTTCATCCATGTTAAATAATGAGAACATCATATGACATCGTTTCCCCTTTTTACTTCATGGGCGAGATTGGGGAGAAAGAAATCTCAGCCGTAGAGAATAAAGAGAAGTTCTGGACGTGACCCAGCCCCCCTCATGTTCTTTACATCAAAATAAAAGTCCAAAAAGTTCTCTCAAAAATATAGATGAAAATTTATTCCAAGCTGAAATGGAATGGTGAAAATCAATTTCGTGCCAAAATTTGTGAATTTGTAAGGACCACGTAGTAGTGAATTGATTGTTTTTCAGTTCCTAAGTTTTACTTTGATTTTTCCCCCTTGAGATTTGGAAAAATATTGAAAACCTTCCAAGGTTTTTTTATCTTGCTTGATTCCAAAGATTCATATTGAAAATAATAAATCAAAAACCACTGAAAGTGGCTCAACGTTGGCGCTCTTGACGATAATAAAGTGACTATTTATCAGCTTTCCAACGGTAATCCATTTTTTTAGATTTACAATAAAACTAAAAGGAAGAATAATTCAAATGAAACGAAATGAGCGTTTTGCTAGAGACTGAGTGGTTGATCAAAGGGGGGAGAGGCGGAGAAGTAGTAAGTACTCGTAGGTCCCCCAATATGTAGCCCCCTTCGGCCAACCCCGGAGTCTCTCCCTGGAACAATTATTCATTATTTCTTTAAATTGAATTCAAACACCCCTTTATTCTTCTTATAGAAAATCTAAAACACGCTGCAAATTATTACACAGCGGTTTATTGTTTTTCTGTAAAGTTCACTCTTCAACTATCTTTAAGACCAGGGGTTGGTGGGAAGGGTGGGTTTTGCCTCCTTAGGCAAGGCTAGCGGTACCCACTTGTTCAGATAAATTTCACAATAAACGCCCATTCAACAATTTTTGATCGTCTGAGTGGAGTTTTTGATCGATTCGTTTCTCAATATTTAATATAATCTTGAATTGGTGAAAAAACGTCTTGGAATATTCAGTTAAGGTAATTAATTATTCTAAAAGTTGATCCCATAGAACTGAAAAATTCTTTAAAATTCAAGAAATTCTAAATTATCGAAAAAACAATACTTGCACTAGAAAACGTTTTCCCCACTTTTTACCCCTTAGAAATGACTGACATACACCGAAAGCTTCGGGGCACAACTAGATTCCAATTGGATCTGGATCCGATATATTTCACCAGAAGCGGTTCACGGGAACTGGGCAAAGTGCCGCGAACAGCGGATGGACGGATAAATGTCTATGAGTTTTGGATTCTAGATTTTAAAAAAATAATAGGTTCTCTTTCCAAAGGTGTGATCATTCTCAAAGGTGTGAGGTTAGTTCTCTAGTGAGCGCATCACTAGTCTTAGCGGCAAGACCTGCGGAACCGCCTTCGGGGTGGCTACTTTAAACGACTGAAACTATTAGACAAATCCCCTGGAAACTATTAGACAAATCCTGGGGCCAGTGCTCTTCCTAATCTATATAAATGGTTTGGGTGAGTTGGGCATTCCGGGAATTCAGATACTGTTTGCAGATGATACAGTGCTGTATTTTAATGGGAACACATGGGATGAAACGTTTTCTAAGGCAAATGTTGGGTTACGTAAGGTGTTTTTGTGGTTAAATGCTAATAAACTTAGTCTGAATGTTAGAAAGTCTCAGTGGTATGTGGCATTTGCTCTGAATTCTGCGGGTGTCCCGTCTAATTGTGACCTTGAATTACACATTGATAAATGCTCACTCAAAAACTGTAAGGTAACGTGTAAGGCTTTGGACATGACCGATTGCGTTCGGTACCTTGGTGTCTGGTTTGACCAGCACATGAGATGGGAAAAGCAATAAACCAAGTATCCCAGATGCTACGGAAGAACATGTATTTGTTTGCCCGTTTAAAATCCTTCCTCTCTGATAGACTACTTAGAGTCGTGTACTTTGCACTAGTTCAATCATTACTGACTTACTGTCTTCCTTGTTGGGGTGGAGCGTATCAAACTACGCTCGCCCCATTAATCACAGCCCAAAAAGCCATTGTGAGAATCATTTCAAGGAGAAATTCTCGAGAGCACACGATGCCTCTTTTTAACAAATTTAAAATTTTGCCATTCTTCATGCTGAAAGAGCTGGCATTTGTAAAATCACACTTTGTAAAACACAAGCACTTTGTAAAATCTAAGCACTTTGTTTACCCGTCTCATGAAATTAGTACTAGGTTTAAAACAAATAGTAATATAGTAGTCCCCCATAACACCACAACACTTGCAAAGAATTTCTATGAGTTTTGTTCGGTTGGAATCATCAACGGTTTTCCGACGGATCTAAAGACATTTATTTACTCTGGTGCGAATTCAATTAAGCAGGTTTCAGAGAAATTAAAATCGTATTATGTGGGCCGGCTAGCTTTTGAACAATGAATTTGTTGATTGTGAATTTTATGTGCATATGTTTTATACATACATTTGTTGTAAATCTATACTTAAGTAGTTAAGAATTATTATTGGATTTATTAATTTGGTAAATCGTGAGGTTACCCAGCATTTGTATCTTGTGTAGGCGTAGCTGTTATAACTGGTTCTTCCGGCTTGATGGGAGTCATAGTGATTTTTTATTGTATGCCATAATTTTGTAACATTTTTTGGAAATAAAGGTTTATAAAAAAAAAAAAAAATAGTACAGAGGAACTATCTATTTCAAAGGAAGAATATTTCGTAACTGCCGAGAGTCATTTCCAGGACTTCAGTTGCATCATGGATGATTTCAAAACCCAATGTGAGGTAGTTAATGGCTCTTTAAACAATCCCTATATGATACCCGAATAAAATGTATAATTTATATAAATTCCATCACACAACCCAGATGACCGATAGAACAGGTTAGGAAATAGCGACCATCCGCCAACCTCCACCAACACCCTTTCCCTCGCCCACCGTCCAACTTTGCTTTTACGCATTTTTGGTGTTTGAGGGAAGTTCAAAGGGCCAAAGCGGATCGGAGTTTGAAAACTCCGAACCGAGTGATAAATGAAACATAGATAGCGGAATCTCCCGCTTCCCCTTTCAACCCTCACCTCGTTTTCCCGGCTTTTATACAAGTATAATGCACTCAAGGAAATTTGAATATTTCCCGACCCCCCCCGCGCCTTCGTCGGATGAAAGTAACGCCAACTTTCCTTCCGATAGGTCGCCCTGTAGGAGGTTGTACTTTGTAACTTCCGAAACTTGTGAGAAACAAACCGCCTTAGGAGTATCATTTTTGCTTCGAATTCCTGTAAACTTTCCTCGTTGATTCCCGCATTTGCGGAGGCAGGAAAACGAAAGCACCGCGTTAACAGAGAGGAACGAGATAAAGGTCAACTTTTGAATAGACGATTGCTTACTTAGATTGGAGTAAATTTCGTTGAACATATTGTGAGGAGTTTTGCAAAGAAGAAGACATTATGTTCCTCAATCGGCGAAACTCGCTGAAAATAAAGTACTTTTATTCACAGTTTGTATTGCTTCGAATACCCTCGAATGTGAAAGAAGGTCGAAGAAGTCTACTTCTCCTAAAGATTTGAGAGCAGAACTAGTGAGGGAGTCTACAAAAATGACAGACGACAGAACATTCTACTCAGATCAAGAGAGAAGATTAACAATGAAACAACGAGATCTGCAAATCGACGATTTTAAAGCAAAGGCGTTTTGAAAATATTTTCCCCCACTTTTCATGTTTTGAAGGTGACTAACACTAACCTAAATCTTCGAGGTAGAACAAGACCCCATATAGAGCCGTTACCCCAAATTTCAGCAAAATTGATAAACGGGAACAGGGACCAGGGGCCGTGCCTGGTTCGGCGTACGGTGGACGGAGGGAAACATATTGAATCGATTCTTCGATTCTACATACCGTAAAACATAATTATGTAGAATTTTGAGGGGAATATTTTTATTTCTTACTCGATTCCAAAGGTTTACACTTGAAAATAATAAACCAAAATTACTAATAAGTTAGGTGGGCAGTGTAATTTTCTCATATTGAATAATTTGGACAATCTGTTGGAGACCGTGTTGATAAATAGTTTTCTGAATTTGTGAACTACAACACAATCGAGATTCTGTCCGACTCTCCAAAATTAAAAAAACTGATTTCGTCGTGGAATCAGCAACACCACCGAGCTCGTTTTTCACAACTTTTCAGGAGAGAGAAAAACCCCATTTTTTAGTCCATCAAGGCCTAATTGACCCCGAGGCCTGATTGACTGATGTGTTGTTGTTGTTTTGTAAAAAAAAACATCAGTCAATTAGGCCTTGATGGACTAAAAAATCGGTTATTTCTCTCTCCTGAAAAGTTGTGAAAAACGAGCTCGGTGGTATTGCTGATTCCACGACGATTTGCTACTCCATAAAAATCCATATTGGGAAGAGGTAATAACTTGTTACTGCATGCATAGTTGGACTATTCAGCCAGGGATGGATTGCAGGCGGTGGTGAAAGTTCAGCTAAGCGCTCAGCTTCCTTGTTTGTACAGGTCGGGTGAGAAGGAAGCGAAGCGGACGAGAGGGGGGAAAGAATCCGTCCACAGCATGGTCATCGGAGCGGCTCTGACGGGGAAGGGGAGCTTAATACTTCATTAAAGTTAGTTCCGGCCCAGCTGACAAAGTCCCCTTCCTGGGCGAAGTCTCTTCAGGGGGTTCAGCGGTACTACCTCAGACTCCAGGGTTGGAGGTGTGACCTGGTGGACAATAACCGGCTCCTGCCAGGCGAAGCTGTGATTCCAGAGAACTTGTCACCATCGGCCAACTCAACGGCAGGTGGGAGCGCCGAGAACTCCTAACTAGTGTCACTTGACGTAGTTTTCTCTGCGTAATGCTAACTATAAAGTGGGTCCTGCACCCTTCGTAACTTCCCGTCAACTCATCCAATAACTACGAGGAGGATGCTGTCAATAGTACCTTTAGACCTGAGATTATCTTAACGAACTTACCTACATATTATATAACTTAAATATCGAATAAAAACTTTTGAACAGAACGAAGTTCTTGCATGAAGTAATTTATATGTTTGTACAACACAATCCTTTCAAAATGGTTTGATGGTTATTATAATTTTCACGATAAAGCTGACCTTGCGTTGCATAGACCTATCTATATATAGATACCTTAAAGCACAAAGGGGCTATGTCCAAAAACGGAGTTTTGAGAAAAACTCAAAAGAAGTTATCACCAGTGCACAATTCCTAAAATAATGGCTTATTACACCAAACTCTTTAATTTCTTCAATAAATTTTCGAGCTATAATCTTCAAGAAGGTCAATAATAGTTTTGTTAAATTTGAGTTTTTCTGAAGTTGGAAAAAAATTTAAATGTGGAAGATGGATGGACATAGCACCTTTGTGCTTTAAGGTATCGACATGTTACTTGGTGCATTGGCGACTAAGCTAATCTGATATCATCTCGATCCTTGAGGTCTTCCAAATTTCAGTGTCTCTCATACAGCAGACAAATAGGAGTAAAAATACAACAGAGAACTACGCCACTCTAGCAAAGCAAATGTAATTCTGGTACTCGATCCGAACATCCGCTTTGCATCAAGGCCAGTTTGTGACAGCTGCGTCCTGGATGTCGGTGCACACCTGGAAAATCTTTTCATCACACTCCAGAACTCTGTGATGGCCATCATTATAAAGATTGAACAGGACGGCGTACATCCCTACGAATGACAAATACCTGATTACCTATATTATGTATCTTTTCGGACGTAAATGTGTATTAACTTCGAGCCATGCAAAGCTCCATTTATTGAAGGAAACTGGTCCATATCCTCAGCAAGTTACCCAAGTGATTGGCTGGATCTTCTAGCTATTGCGGAAAATGATCCACAAACTGCTGTTTATCTCTGCAAGTCTGCTGTTTCAAAATGAAGACGAATAACCATCCGAAGCGCAAAAGTGAGCAATTCAAGATCAATTGAAATCTCCTCCATTCAGCTTGTTATGTCGAAACCACCTTACCAACAGAGGTATTCTACAAGTTCCAAACAAATCCCACACAACTCCTCCAATGTGACTAGAGAACCGAAAACGATCGAATCACACATTCAAGATTCTAAGCAATACTTTCTACATTCGTCTGCTATACCAGAATACTCCACAATTATTGTTATTATTCCATATTTTAGACTTTTGAGAGTCCCTGGGGAAGACTTAACCGTGTTTTGGGAGAAAAAATTCACCAATATATTTGAAAAATGGTTCATTATTAAAAATAATAAACAAAAATAAAAAAAACCCACAGAAATTGACAATGTTGAGTTTGAGGTAGAAAGAATATTCCAGTGTAAATTTTTTCTGGAATAGTCAACAGGTCTGTTTTGGGAAATTTAAAACTCTTTGTAATTTTAACACGTTGTAATCAAATTTGAATTTGCATGACAAATAAGGAAGAATGACTATTTTGGTGCTGCAAGGTCGAAAACACGAAAAAAACTTCTAAGTGGAAAAAAAAGGATTTTTGGGTGGGTTAAAAGAAAAATGCTATGGGGGAAAAGTTGTTCCAAATTAGTTGTAAAATCGAATCTCAAAGTATTGTTCATTCGACTTGGGACACCCTGTGGAGGAGCGCACTAGCACCATTTTGTAGCTTTGGGGATGATAGTTCGTAGGCGATGTACTCCAGTCGTTTCCAGTGTTTCACACTGCCATCACTCCGACTTTCAGAATTCATCTGCTCAAGTAGTCATCTTCGAGGTAATGATTGAGTTCTCACTTATTCAGAACCTCAGCTCGTTTCGTCTAATTAAAAATTTGTTTTTTATAGGAATCAATTTGTGGTTAATTTACAAAACGCGGCGCATTGTAGAATTGTTCCGCAATCTAGAGTATCCCCACTATATTGTTGGAAAAATTCAAATTATAAGTATTTTCTATCAAGGAAGCTCCTGTTCAAGTGGCGAAAGGAGGGGGAATAAGGTGTTTCCCATGGCTTTTGTTGGCGAAGAAAATCACCCAAAGGAACGATAATGGAACCCCGGGGTAGGTCTGGCAGTTGACATTCGCCCAAACAGGGCCCCTTGCAGAGTTCCCATCCACTTCTGCCCTGACGGGAGAGGTTGAATATCCACCAACCTGGATCTCGGCAGTTTGTACGCTGTCTCTCGCAGGCCCACTACTTCTCACCCTGGAAGGCCCCCATTCATTCACAATGAGCTGTTACACTCCGCGGTTCACCTGGAACGAATATATCAATGTTGGAAACCCCCTCCCTCCGACCAGGAGTTCCAGCCCTCTTTGTAACATTCAAGTGCTGGTGGGATTCTGGAATGAGTTATCACATGCAGAACCCCCGCCTTCCCTTTACCGCTGAATTGCTAGTCACGGACTGTTAGTTCTATCATATTCCGTCAGTCCCTAACTTGTATAGAATAACTCTCCAAGGCTTTAATTTAGTCCCCTGCTTCGGACTTTCGACCCTTGTTGAATTGTTAATTTACACAACATTTGACAACACTGTTGAGCATTGAATCATTATTGATCAGTGCTCAGGCAGTCTTTTGTTTCTTGGTTATTGCACTCCACAGATTGACGGAGTTGGATTTTCATTCTGCCACTATTCATTGGAAAGCCGTTCCAGCAGGGAATGAACTATAGCTATAAACTTGCAACACCATGTCAACATTCGGATTTTGATGGTTTCCGAATGGATTTCTATGAGATAAGTTGGTCAAGATTTATCGTTAAATTATAGTGACGTACTGCCCAACAGAGTTGGTTTTCGCTCTCCTGAACCGCTGGCTAATGTTTCCGCTTAAACGACTGAAAAATAAGTAGGTAGGTAGTCCTTTCAAGAATGTAAGTAAACAGAAGACAGGTGGATGAGCATTATAACTTCTTCGTATGTCGTAACTTTAAGTACTTATCGCTTGCAAAGTTGTAAGAATGACTCCTCGTAAAATCGCCACTTTTCTTGGAGACACATTTGGAGGTCGTAAAATGCGACTCCCTCCCATTTTGAAGCATTATTGATAAAACGACACTTTTGACAGTTGTTTCTAAGGGTATTGCAATTCATAGGCGTATTACATAATATGTACATCTTAGACAAGATCATTGTGATACAGAGTAGTGAAAATTAACAGTTTGATTGCACGAGAACCAAACGATAAATGAATCTAGATACACACACACCTACACACACACACATATGGAAACTTTTAAGGGTAGTTGTATTACATAATATGTAATACAACTACCCTTAAAAGTTTCCATATGTGTGTGTGTGTAGGTGTGTAGGTGTGCCTGACATAATTATTTTTATGATATTATCATAAAAATAATTATGTCAGGCATGAAAGTGAATAATTCAATATCCTCAATATAATATTCAATTGTGTCTCTATGAAATCAGTGTCATAATCAAGGAAACAAAAGAATACTATTTCAATTATTCAAATATAAAACACATTTCACTTTGTGACTTGACTCGAAAACAACTCAAAAGAAAATGAGACGAAAAATTATAATGAGCCAAAATAGTAGTTGCCTGAATTATCCAAATTTATATGAATTGAATGAATCTCACATTGTTGATTATTCATAGATATTTCGTATAATTGTCATTCAAAATTCACTTCATCATGCAATCACGATATTGTAGATGTTTACTGGCAAGCAATATACGCTTGTTCGAACATCTCATCGCACAGCTGTTTAGCACTGAGGTACCATAAACCTGTTTCACGGGTCTTCAACGGGGGATTTTCCTCTGCGCAAGAACTCACGTCGTATTCATCCATAGTCCCACTCTCGCTGGTCATTCCTAAGACGGCAATGCTAGGATGGCTACAACTCGTCGTCAGGAAATCCTCCTCTTCTGTCAGCTGCTTCACGCTCAGTAACTCTGAACTGGTATCCGGGCCTTCAGAACCTTTCCTCTCGCTGTCGATGCTCCCAGTGCTATAGTTTCTACTGACCTCCTCAAAACCATCTGAAATGGTTTGCGTCACCCCTTCACACCGCAGTACCAAACTACCCGACTGAGCTGAGACACTTCTGCTCACTCCAGGTCTCAACATCACGTTACTTCCAGTTCCTTTATCTTTAAACAAGGATGACGATGGAATTTCTTTCAGAAAAATAGACTGAACAGATATGCCTTGATTAACACTCCCTTTTGATGTTTGGTTCTCCTTTTCGTGTGTCTTTTTTCTCTCAGTTTTACACTCTTTTTGAATTTTCGGTTTTACGACGACAGGCGTAGATAATTCCGGTAGCGGCTCTTTGCCCTGGGGTTTGAGAACTGGCCACGAGTGAACCGCCCCAAGTTCTTTCCTCTCTGCTTGGCATTTCTTTGAACCCGATATCGTATTGGAAAACCTTTTATGTCGTTTTTCGCTCTTAACGTGACCACGCTCTTTAGAAAATGTATTTCGCGTCCAACATTTCCAAGGCCAGTTCACATTCTGTTTTTTCGAGTGCTTGACTGAATCAGAGTTTTCACATTTCGTCGATACCTGGGTCGCCATATCTGGTCGGGCAGTCACATTTCTGGTTAGCAGTTTATCTAGAAGAGTATTTGAGGCCAACGACTCGGCGTAAATGCTATCGTTGCGATTCAGCGCGTTCTCAAGATTAACCAAAATCAGCTTCTTCTTGTAGGCTTTGATCTTGTCCATGAACTCCTGGATCACTTCAGTTTTCTCCGGAGATCTGACAAGTAACGTGTCCATAATCTCTTGTTTGAGTTGAAGCAACTTTCCGCGGGATCGGTCATGTCGGATATTCGTGTCCCGTTCGATTGACGACAGCAAATCTTCGATTTCTCTGACTTCTGAAATGAGAAACGCCAAAGTTGTCATGCAACTCGAGTTGGACTGATCGTTGAATCGACACAGGACCAAAGATTCAGACTCGCTGGACAAATCGTGCTTCTTCCACTTGCTCAGAATGCCTTTGTAAATGAAACAGGGTGAAGGAATGCAAGGGCAGAGACCACCTGGCAGCTCGTCGTCGCTGGACGATGGATACACTTGGCTCTTCGAACCGGCATAGTTCGTTTTTATCCTTTCTTTTGTGTCTTCACATCTCACTTTCATTGCACATCCGAAATAAGTTAGAATGGTCTATCGAGACTTCCCCAAAATACCATTATTCCGGCGTAAGGAAACTTGGAATTTCAATGAGTTTCAACGAAACCATTAAGCGACCCAAAGAGTGCTTGAAAGAGCTGATAACTTGGTGACATGGTTGTATCTTTGAAACATGGATACATGGACTCGAATAAACTTAACCGCAACTTGCCAACTCCTTGCTTAATACCTACCGACCTAAATACTTACCTACCTATGAAGCTCAAGACGACTGGGTATATTTCATCAACCTTCCAACCTCTTCCTGTTGGTCAAAAAACAAATTGTAGGAAAAATAATGATATATTCCGGTCTTGAATTTTTTTGTGAGTAACCCGAGGTCAAAAATGTGGGATGTTAATCAAAATATCCCATCAAAGGTAGGTATACAAATGGAAAACGGTGTCGAATTGGAAGGAATTCAAAAAACTCAGATTAGCAATAAAATGCGAGCAATAAAGTTAGCGACTCCCCAGCTCAACTTGGAGAGCTGTGATTTTGTATGTACTCAACCTCTTGGGAACTTAGAAAGTGATTGCCCTGGCCACGGAAACTGGACTGATACCAGCTGTTGGTTTTTAGGAGATTTACTGAAGAGACTAGGTCGTAAAACTGATAACAATTTCTGTAAAACGTTCTCCTATAAATAGTTCCGCACGGCCTCTACATGAAACTCCAAGTGACCACACGGTGGGTCCATGTATGGAACAGGTGCTTCAAACACTGCATTGTGGAAGTGCTTAGTTTTATAATTAATATCCTAGAGGAATAGATTTTGTAGGAGAGTCGATTCATTGAATATGATGGCATTTGGTGATTTTGGACAGATTGAATATTGATCAAGAATAATCTTTACTTGATATTCTGCTAACCATATCCTGGAATGAAATTCGCCGAACGGTTGAAACTCCGTAACTTTTCAAAGCGTAATTTAAATTTAGAAAACCGGAATGGCATTGACAATGTTGTAAATTATTAAACGACCTTTTCAAGCCCTTTAAAACGATTATGAAGTTCTCGAAGTTGTTTCGCCGACTGACGGAGTGAGAGGGAAGTTAATCGACTGGGGAATTTCCTCCTATTCGGCGGTTCCAAAGATGACAAATGATGACGGACGTTTTCAGCATTCGGATCAGCCGGTGAGGTTCCCGACTGAATCAAGACCCCTCGAGAGACGGTCTGATGATTGATGGACGTGCATTTTAATGGGGAAGGTCATGTTTCGCGGAAAACAACGGGGGCTTCATAACAGAATAGTGCTAGACGTTCTTCATTATTATTGTCTTTCAATCATTGATGAAGACTATTTGTCTCTTGTATGGGTACATATTTTTTGACATTTTATGTCTTTACTATGGCACATAAATGAAAAATCGTCACGCGGGCATTGTAACGGGGCACTGTCACGAGGGGAGCGTCACGCGGAAATTTTCTGATGATTTTCACGTACAACCAATCGTTCCTAGGGGAAACTAACTTCCTCATTTTCCACCCCACAAAAATCGTTCACCACTCATTGGAAAGCTCTCAATTTATTAATCATGGTACACGGTCCCTAATATGAATGCACCTGTACGGAAAGCTGAATTATGCGCATGAATTATGCGCACTCACATACGAGTATGATGTGAGCAACAAATGAGATGTCAACATGATCGTGAGAGGAAAATAGGTATCTTCATCCAACAGCGTTACGGAGGCAGGGCAATGGAGAATGCTGAAGGCGCCTGAGTGGTCACTGATCAGCTGAGTGAGCTCCAAGGCCATTTCCTCTCCTGTTGAGCGCAGGAAGCTGACATTTGAGAGGCAGGGTCAATGGAGAATGCTGAAGGCGCCTGAGTGGTCACTGATCAGCTGAGTGAGCTCCAAGGCCATTTCCTCTCCTGTTGAACGTAGGAAGCTGACATTTGAGAGGCAGGGTCAATGGAGAATGCTGAAGGCGCCTGAGTGGTCACTGATCAGCTGAGTGAGCTCCAAGGCCATTTCCTCTCCTGTTGAACGTAGGAAGCTGACATTTGAGAGGCAGGGTCAATGGAGAATGCTGAAGGCGCCTGAGTGGTCACTGATCAGCTGAGTGAGCTCCAAGGCCATTTCCTCTCCTGTTGAACGCAGGAAGCTGACATTTGAGAGGCAGGGTCAATGGAGAATGCTGAAGGCGCCTGAGTGGTCACTGATCAGCTGAGTGAGCTCCAAGGCCATTTCCTCTCCTGTTGAACGTAGGAAGCTGACATTTGAGAGGCAGGGTCAATGGAGAATGCTGAAGGCGCCTGATTGTGCACTGATCACCTGAGTGAGCTCCAAAGCCTTTTTCTCTCCTGTTGAACGCAGGAAGCTACATTCGATTCATTTAAATTGCCCAATCGTATTAAGTAAAACATTCCGTTGTGCGTGGCCAACAAGCTGCGGTATGAGCGTGATTGTTTAAATGAATGTTTACGTACATTACATCGCAACCATCAACGAGCACAATCAAATTTCCACAAACAAAAGTACAATACGAGGTTTTATATGAAGGGGAAAGGGGGCGCAAAGACATAAAATGTCTCTCGTGGTTGCGTACTTGTACGAAAGCTGTATCCACCGTTTGTGTTTTTTTCATTGATATTTTTTTCAATTTCCCATGTTTTCTGCCAACTCTCGTCACTCACCAGGAATTCTGATTGCTTTCTACCCGTGAATTTTCTTACTAGTGACAGATCGTCACGTGACACACCGGGACGTCACGGTGTGGTCGCTCATCCTCCCCAGTGAACCGAGTGACTGCACTCATAACAACCGTTTTGCCTCCTACAATTTCCCCCCATTTTTCTCCATTCAAAACCCCGCTTTTCTTCATGTTGGATGGTTTGTGGCTTTGCAGACGAGTGATCTATATAGAAAAATAAAAAATAAACAACCATTGTGTAATAATTCTGTATCATTTTGGCGTCAGGTGCTTCCCGAACTTCTCATATCTCTCTTACAAGGATTTGTGAAGCCGGGTGGCCTCGTACTTATCAGTTACTGCTTGAAGTTAGATGGTATCGAAGTAGTAGTTAAACTAAAACGGTAATCAAAAATCAGCTACCATTAATACAGTCCATTTCATCCCCAACATACCGTTTTTTCTCGTTGATTTTGCTGCTTTGCCTCTTCCCCCTCCGAAGAAGCTTCGAAGGAATGGAAAGAGAATGCATGGAGAATTCTGATGAGAAATCTGCCACTTGAGGGCCATTGGGTTTTTCAACGCGAGCGTAAGACTCTTCATATTGTAAGCAAGAAACACTCTGCCCGGATAAACTTATTTTTTGGGTGGATTCTTTCGAATATCTTGTTGTTAATTGAAATATATGAATGAAATTCTATAACAAGCTAGTTTTTTCATCTATCTCGAAAGTGTTTGCCAAATTGGGAAGGCAGAATGGGATTCATCAGATGCTATAGAGATCTTGGAACGTCGAGTGAAGAGGTGGAGACGTTAGACCCCAGACAAGTACTAGGAATGCCATTTAGAGCACTTCTAGTTGTTCTCATTTCTTCAAGCTATCACGCAGAATAATCACCACAAGGTGGGTAACAAGGGCCCATAACCTCTCAATTTCCAATATGATTGCAATAATTAATACTTCATTGAAAATTATTTACACGACAATTCAACATGTGGTTGAGCTGGCATGTCGAGAATCTAACTGAAGTCCATAAAGCAGGTCTTCAATCCTAATGGGCATGTCAGTGTACTGGTACCTTCACTCCTGAGGCAGGCATTTAATTCTGTAGGGAATGTACTAGTACCTTCACTCTTGAGTTAGTAGATAAAGATCACCTCAAAACGTGCAATCCCAAGACTCTCTGATTTTGACAGATCCTAGTGAAGAAGCGTACATCCCACCTAGAAGGATATGAATGCTCTTTCTTTACTCCTGAGGCAGTCCTTCAAACCTAGAAGGATATGAATGCTCTTTCTTTACTCCTGAGGCAGTCCTTCAAACCTAGAAGGATATGAATGCTCTTTCTTTACTCCTGAGGCAGTCCTTCAAACCCATCTGTATTCCTGATGGGCTTTTAAATTTTTCAGTACTCCACTTCAGCACTTCAATTCTCACAGGGTATGAAATGTGCTCATGTTGACATGTTACCTCACCGATATTACGCCGTTACAAGTACTTGAAATGGCCAATAGAGATACACATTGAATATGTATGAACTTAACATCAGGCAGTATGATGGTGAGTGTGTTCACCACACTTTATCTACTTATAACTACTACAACATTTAACATTTATCTACTATACCATTGACTTCAACACTATTGAGATTTGAGATGAGTTGAGATCAAAATTGAATCACATGTTCCCTCAAAAATGGGGCTTTACCCTATTAGGTCCTTGTTTCCACAATTTTCTTACAACTGAAGATGCTCCAACAAGGGGGACTTTCGACGTAAAAAAAATCTGACGTAGTGGCGTGACTACCAACGGATTTGTTACTTTTTTCTCTCCTGACCGACTCCCATTTTGTAACAAACTGCCAGCAGGGGCCGCGCACGCGACACCTCGTTTGTCGTTCGGTTCGTGATAGCCATCTTAAGACTAACATCGAATGCTCGTGTTTACTATAAACGAGGGATTAAAATGGGGCGTGACGAACGACTGACGTAATTTGCTGACTGTCAGGCGGATTGATTTATTTCCCGCGAAATTCGTGGGCATTCGGAGTGGTTAAACCGTTCAATGTCACCAAGTCGTAAGTTAATTTCTTTCCAAACTGAGTATATTTTACTAGTTCCAGCTTCTATTTCCTAAACACTAACACAAAAATACCACTGAAAACTTCTGCCAAGTGGGTGTGGCACATAGCTTCCTTCTATCTATAACCGGAATGTATAGATAATCCAAACACAAAAAATATACCAAAAAATCGATATACACGCCAATCCGCATAATCACTGCTAAGTTTATCAAATTCGAATGTAAAATGTAGGAGTTGTATTGAATGTAAAATTGTATTACAAGATTTTTACGTTTGCCCATAAACAGACACCTTCGGAAACCTCCCGTCAGAATGTTAATTTAGTTTGAAATATTTATACACAAATTATAACATGAATAAACAGAATTTTGATGAGAGTTTAATTCCAAATTTCTCCCCTAAATTCGATTGTAATCATATTTTTCTTGGTTTATTATTTTCAATAATGAACCATTGGAATCGAGTAAGAAAAAATTACGCCCCCCCCCCCCCTCAAAATGTTATGTTTTACGTTTCAAAGTAGGGTGGAATCCGAAAATTGAATGAGGAATTTCACCGAATTCTGTTTGCATTTTTCCTGAATAGTTAATGGTGTATATATGTAAATGAATAGTATATGGTATAGATGTAAATCGGGTTGATTTCGGAAAATAAGTATCCTGTTATTTTTGGGAGACAATCAAAATTTATGATTTCAAAAAATAATTTAAAATAAATTAAAATTAAAATAATTAAAAAAAAGGACTTCTTTATCGTGAAGCGGAAACGCTCGCTGATTGGGCTGTTTGGATCGCCGTCTCCTCCCAGTGTTGCCCGATGGTACGACGAAATCGTGTTATCTAAGAAGAAAGTTATGAAACCAAATCAGGGGAAACCTAATTTTCCCCATCTTGCTTTTTCTATTTTTTTCTTCAGTTTTTCGATTTCGAACTTTACTGGTTTCGTGAAATGTTGCACCTGGGGACTATAGATTTCTCGATCTCAGCGATTCAAGCTGCCATAAATGAACTATTCCAGGATGACGTCATCCTCCCGGTTTTTTTAAACGTTCATGTTAGCGAATTTTAAGGAAAATGAAGCTATTGCAATAGCCTCAAAATTTTTAGAATCGACTTTTTTGAAACATTTTCACACTGAAATCCGTTTTGGAACATTCTGAAACAATCCCTGAATTCGAGACATCCTATGTAAAAAAAAACCTTTTCTTAACCACACCTTCAACAGAATGATTTCTTCGAAAATTCGCTCATTAATTCATGCTGCATGAATGGACTTTTTTTCTACACTGTTTTGTTTATTCGTAAATTAGGAAGTACGGGCTGAAAGTTTGCCTTAGGGGATTTTTCGAGGTGCAGAATCCGATTTTGGGGTCAAAAATTGGAAATTCCGACATGGTGAAATTCCTCATTTAAAAAATGTGTCCGTCTGCCGTACCTTTTCTTAGCAACCATGGACCGATTTTGATTTTGATCTTTGATTATACGATTGGAAAGCTGAGATCTTTGGCAAAGTTTTTGGTGTAAAGGTAAGTGAAAAACCGTGCAAAACTTTAACAACCGAATAAAAAATAGGCAATTTTTCCAATTTTTTGACAAAAATTACTTTACAAGTTGATTTTTCACACCCCCCCCCCCCCCCCTATGAGTAGAAAATCTGAACTAACACTACAGACATGGCGATTTGTTCACTTGAAAGTCCCTGCCATTTTGTAACGAGAGCTGTGGTATTTTTAGTGAAGAAATTAACGTAATTTTCGTCAATAGGGTGTGAATTGACTAGGTTTAAAAGGACTGTTGTCGGTGTTTCGCTGACGTCATATTGTGCAAGGAAATGATTTTTGAATTCATCCCAGGTTAGTTGTGGGGGTTTGACTTGAATGAACCAGGTAATGGCGGGTCCTCGAAGGGCTTTATTCAAGGCTAAAATAAGTTTGCCTCCTTCCAACGGAATCAATCACATCATCGACGGCCTTGCACCAAGCTTTTGCGCTGTAATCTCTATCGTTGGGATTGAAAATGGGTAATTTTATGTCAGTGTCTGACTGACGGTTCATGTAGTCTAGGATGCGCTCGTACATTTGCCCAAACATTTCGGGTAGGGCATCTCGGTCTAGGTCGGTGTTATTTCGTATTTGTGGGCGAAGTTCTATCTCACGATCTGATGTAGAAAACTCCTCGGGGGGGTCCATGATTATGTCCTCTTCCTCTGACATAGTGAATTATCAGAACACTCAGGAAAATGTAACAACAACAGAATGAACGAGAGGTACATTCGAAACAAACGTATGTGACTGCCTATGTGAAAAAGTAAAAATATCTTGAGAGCAAAGCGCCCTCTGGCGGAAGGTTGTAACGCCCTCTCGTGGTAGTCCTTCAAAGTTTTGACTGTCCTTCGTCTAGATCCCATAAATAGAAAATTTTACAACTTTTCAACAATCAGTTTTGAATTTGAATATTAACCCTAATTTGACCATGGTGTCACTAGTATCACTGAAAACATTTCAGGGACTCCACAGCACACCGGAGTAAACAAAATTGAATTGCAATAAAAAAAAATGGACAAAGTCGAATTGTTTGAACCATTTTATGAAAAATTTTGAAAATTTTTGTCGTAACACTATTCTGAGACTTCCAGTAGCTCAGCTGTCCATTACATTTAAAATTGCAATTTAATTTTGGTTTATCCGGTGACACTTTGGGACATCTGTGGTGTTCCTGAGATGTTTTCGGTGACACTAGTGACACCATGGTACAATTAGGGTTAATTGTGAGAGTGATGGTGTTGTGTTTGAGTGTCGTTGAGTGAAGGAGATGACCTTCTCGATGCGGCGTTTGTGTTTTCTTTAACCCCTACTCAACGAAGAGAAAAAAGTCCCTATCCTGACATGCAGTACTGTCGCATCTGCTGCTCATTGAACCAGACCGGCATGCGGAGTACTGGGAGGTGCAGGCTAGCCTGTCAGCCCCGGCGTTTCATAGAAACCTACCGCCGGGATGCGGGAAATTTATCAAGTGAGCCTAATACTTCGAGGAGATCACTTGATGAAGGAGAAGTTGGAGAGCGAAATGAGCAAGACGAAAGACTGGGCTAGAAGGTATACTCAAGCATCCCTGAGTGAGCTTATATACTCGTGAGATTAGTTGAGTGAGAGAGAGGTGGAAGGGTAACGTCATATGACGTGTTCTCCCCGTACCTTGTCACTCTCTTGCGGGTGATGTCTCACTCAGGGATCCTCTTGTATTTGTTTTTTTAAGAACTACTTTAGGTATTGATATGTGGGTCGTAACAGATGGCTTAAGGTCAAAACCAAAAAACCTTTAAAAGTGGAAAAAAAGAAAACAATAGATTAAAACATGAGTCAAACTTTGTTGGATTTTAGTTGTAGAATCCTCTTGAAGTTTTGGCGTCCTTGTACTACGTACGAAGTATTTGATCTGTGAATAAGAACCTTGAATTACAAATTGGGTCACAAACATACATATTTTTCATCGGTAGGTTTGATTATGAATTTTTCTATTGTTCAAACAAAAACGAACGACGTCCGAACCCTACGGTACCTTCCTCGTCTTTCCGCGTTATTCCCGTTTTTATCGACATGTACCAATGTTTTCTTGTAGAAGATTGAATTCTTCCAACAGCGCATTTTTATTAGGTGAGTTCCAGAACCTTCAGTTTTATAGTTAATATTTTTACTCCTCCAGCACTCCTTGGGATGTTCGATTTTACGACAGGTGCATGACGACTCCCGGCAATTTCATGATGGGAATAAACTGCATAGTCGAATGGCTTGAGAGACGTGACTTTATGGTTCTGATCCACTTAGCTTGCCCGCCAACTGCGAGTACCAACGTTCCCAATTATATTACCCATCCGCTCGGCCCGTAAAGACCCTTTTAGAGCGAGAACTGTCTGCGATTGGTTTCGGATTCGATCGATCTTTATTAACTCAAGTAAACCTAATTGAGGGACCGGTATAGAGGGATAATGAAAGTAAAACGGCTCCCATGTTGGGTGGGCAGTACATCACCCTCACACAGAATAACATGGACACGTATAGATCTCGTTGGTGAAAGTACAGTTGAATCGGTTTCTTTTAAAAGCGTAAGTCCTTGCAACAAAACTTTCGGGAAACCAAGAAAAACTTTCTGTATGCCGCTACTGATAAAATTGTGAGAGGACAACTTTTTTTCTGTCTCAGTAATCAATTTGACGCGTTTCACCTATTTTTCCAGATTTTTATCCCCCACCTAGGGGCTCCAAATTCGTTAATCTATCCCAAGGACTTAAACCCTTCTAAAAAAAAAATAAAAAATAATAATAATAACAACGCTGCAAATCATTGTCCAAAGGTTTATTATTTTCTGTATAGATCACCCCTCCCTACCAACCATAGGTACCTACCTACTACCTACCACACCATACTGGCTTCACACCTTCTCAATCAAGTTTATTAGAAAGAACTAAACGCTTCACACTCGATTCGAAAAATAGAGAGCTTCATATGGAAATTTGATTACTGGTTGCTCAGAAAGCAAAACTGAATACAACTCGAAAAAACGAACAAATCGCATTTTAGTCAGATAAAATTTGAACGGAGATTAGACTTCTTTGGAGATTCACACTAGTGATTCTATTTTATCGAAGGAAAACCCTTAAGTACTCGTAGAGAGCGAACGGCTTGTCCTGCAGAGCTCCGGGTGGTCTCAAATTTTTTTTTAAATTCTATACTATTTAAAATTGGTGAAAAACGATACCTTTATTTCGAGAGTTTTCAAGCTAGGGCACTCTTGAAAATTTCAACCCTCAATTTTCACCCCTTAGAAGTGATTGACATCAACCAAAAGCTTCGCGGCACAACTAGACCCCAAATGGAGCCCATATACCAAATTTGAACCAAATCGGTCCAGCGTTGCTAAGAACAGTGCCGCGTACGGCGTACGGACGTAAACTTTTTTATTGGATTTTCTGATTCTACGTACCTTGAAACGTAAAACATCAAATTTTTAGGGGGGGTTAAATTTTTTTTTCTTGGTCAATTCCAAAGGCTCATTATTGAAAATAATTAACCAAAATCGTGTACAATCTCACTTTTTATCAAAAAAAAGCTACTCAAATTATTTTCTGTATAGATCCCTTCCCTATATAGATCCCTACCAACCATAGGTACCATTTCAACCCTTCATTTTCGTTTGGTTGGTGGTTGGGGTTGAAATTCTCAAAAATGCCCTAGTAGGCAGTAGGTATCTATGGTTGGTAGGGAGGGATCTATAGGGAAGGGTGATCTATACAGAAAATAATAAACCTTTGGGCAATGATTTGCAGCGTTTTTTTCGAATCGATTGTGAAGCGTTTAGTTCTTTCAAATAAACTTTATTGTGAAGGTGTGAAGACATTATGGTGAGGTAGGTAGTACCTACCAATAGTTGGTAGGTAAACAATAGTTGGTAGGTTAAAAAAAAGTCTCAAATTATTTCACAAAGGTTTATTTTTTTCCTGTATCGATCACTCTTCTGCATAGACCACAGCTTTGCCATTGTCACTATTTATTCATTTTTTACCACCATAGATACCTACTACCTACCTACTAGGGCATTTTAGACATTTCAACGCCAACCACCAATCAAATGGAAATGAAGGGTTGAAGGGGGTTTTTTAATGAAAAATAGGTAAAAAATAAATGAATAGTGAAAATGATGATGTGCTGTGATTTTTGTGGGCCTGGTTTTTACGAATGTAGGTAATCAAAGGATTTTTAACCCTATGCGAGACTTTGTTTTGAACGGGGGTTTTAGTTGTGAATATGTTCTTCGACGCATTAGATGTTTTTCTATATCTTAATAATAACAATACTTTTAGAACATCAAGAGGTGAATGAGATGACGAGCAGTTTGAAAAGCAGGCCCATAAAGAGCTAAATTAAAACAACAGAAAACAAATTCCTAGTAAGAGGAAAAAGCAAACAAACAAAACACGGCTAAAGCATGTTCTATGTTTCTTGAATTGTAGCCGAAGGCTCTAAGTAGGGATGTCCCCAAAGTATCGGTACTTTTTTCAAAAAGTACCGATACATATCGATACTTTTTTCCTGATATATATCAGGTAGTATTTTGTAGTATCGATACTTTTTTTCCAGTATCGGAGGCGATACTTTTTTACCTCTCACATTAGATGAAAGTCTCGAATTTTAGTTGGTACCTCTTTCTCTACGTAGATTTTTGGGAGACCAACCACTTCAACAAACTAAACAAAGATGATGAACCACCACCTCCAGCTCTCTATGGGTCTGTTCGGAGAGGCAGTCCGGAACAGTTTGGAACCAAACCGGAACTGAAAAGGGGAGGGGATAGAGGCGAATGGGCTCCTCTGAAATCCTCCGGATCCCTCCGAACCGTTCAGGACCGCCTCTCCGAACAGACCATGTGATAACCTGCTGTCCTCCATCGTCTAGGAAGGAACACCAAAATACAACCCAACCAAGTGCAATACGAAAACAATTGCCTAAACAAAAACATGAGTGATTTATTGTTTTGTTCAATCTATATTAATTATTATCCTCGCAATGGCGAGATGTCACACTGATGGAAAGAAACATAAAAGGCATTTTCACACATTTTGGTTAATTATTTTCAATAATAAACCAAAATTTGTGAAAATGTGTGAAAATAATAAACCAAAATGGTCAAAATTATTTTAACCCGCTCAAAATTTGATGTTTTACGTTTCAAGGTATACTTTTGAAGTATCGGACATCCCTAGCTCTAAGCAGTAACCATCCGGGGGTCCAGGGGGCTTGCCGAGTTTTCCCTTCAATTTGCTAATAATTTTAGACAGCTCCCCTGCAGTTTTGGTGGTAGTAACTTGATTATTGACGATTGTGGTGTCAACCGTCGATGGGAGTTCATTTCGCTTTAGTATTACGAGAAGCTACTCGATCAAGTAGTCGAACAGAGCGGACATCGAAAGAACCTTGTTCTCTCGACCACCAAAGCGAGAGGTCGATAAAACGAATCTATCAGATCCGCTGGAAACAAGGCGTGGATTTGTGACGAGCTCCGCCGCTCAGCGTAATAATGCAACGAGCGCGGCTCTTATCCGTTAGTTGTGGCCGTTAATCAGGTGCATAATGTAGCTACACGGCGACAGAGACGAGGCCTCCCCTCAGAACTCTGCCATCAATGAGCGAGCCTCATCAGTATGCTTGATTACAAATCAATGATGTACTTTCAAGGATAATGTCCGCCCGGGATAGGAACAAGCGCTTCCCGACAAGGGACGGTCATCGCGATCGCTCTAATGCCTTCGGCCATTGAAAAGCGTCAGATTGTGATGGTGTTGGTGCGGGAGAGGGGGATGTTCCATTCAATTCAGGGTGAACAGATGATGAAGAGGCGCCCGATGAAGCCACAACTAGCTCCACACGAGGCGCGTCAATCCTCATTATCTCAATCTCGCGGATTCGTGTTGGTTTTCTTCGCTTCTACTGAAGGTAGGAACGCTGTATTTGAGGAACAGACTTATTTGTGTTCAACTTGAATGCATTTTCATCCCCCCCCCCTGCTGGGTTAATGGTTTGGTTTTCACAACTGGAAAGATTCTATCTCGTCTTCTTATTCAATTGAATCTGTTTTTCTAGGACGTCCCACAGTAAGACTTGAGCGTCCTTATGCGATCGATCTGGGGTAAAGTTGGACAATGAAAACGTCTGCCAAGTGGGTGTGGCACATAGCTTCCTTGTATCCATACCCGATTGTATAGATGATCCGATGTATAGTAGTTAATCTCAAAATATCAAAACAAGTTAATCTGTAACATCCCTGAAAATTTCATTGAAATCGGATGGAAAATGTAGAAGTTATGGCCGTTACAAGGAATTCACGTTTGCGCATGCGCAGTCGCTTCTATCAGTCCGGGGATGATGATTTTCATAGGGGACCGTCTACACACCAACCCGCACAATCCCTGAAAATTTCATCGAAATCGGACAATAACTTCGTATAGTTATGCGCGTTACAAGGAATTCATGACAGACAGACAGACACACAGAACCAAACACTGAACCAAAATTGTTCAGAAAGGTCTAAAAAGCAAAACGCGAGTGAAAATTTTGATTTTTGAGAACTTTTTTTTTCGACCTTGAAAAGTGAAAACAAAGCTTCCGCTACCTTGGTAGACTCGGAAGCAAAAATGAAATGAAATGAAATGAGTTTATTTCCATGAAGATGGCAAAAATGGTTCAAAACAAAATAGCTGCTCACCTAAACTTGTAACATAAATATGAACTTGTAGTTATCTACTTGAATACTCTGACAAATATGTACAGTATGATTTTGTAAAATAATATTTAGGAAAATAATATATAAGTTAAAGATGTAGGGAAAATTAAATGCTGGTGGTTATTGAATCTAATAAAGATGGTTCGGAAATGAATATACCTGTTTTTTAAATGTCGATCTGTTAATGGAGTGAGGGTTAGCTAGAGAGGGGAGAATTGATCGCAAAATTAATGGTAAATTATGATGTAGATGACGGGTAGTTGAGTGTTGACGACTGGGTGGTGCGGATTTGACTGCTTGAGTGGTAAGTCTCAATGCATAGCTGGTTTTCTTCTGTTGGGCTACCACTAAATCAGGATGCTTGTGGAAATACATCAAGGCGTGCTTTATGTATAATAGGGTGTGCGCCTATTTATACCTCCGGATTTTCATGAATTGAACCCGTTTTTTTTAAAGGGGCTATGTGAAATTTTCGGCCATTTTCACTTTTTTATTTATTTTTTGGGTCTCCATACTTGGTTGCATCGGTTGCGATTAAAAGGAACCTCGTATCATTGACGCTTCCCATAGAAAAACGCTGCAAATTATTACACAATGGTTTATTATTTTTCTATACTCGTCTATAGATCACTCGTCTACAAAATCACCAACCATCCAATATGAAAAAAAAAGAAAAAAAAAAATCAATATCACCAACCATCGATCGCATTTCGGTCAGCTCTAATTTGAACGGAGATTGGGCCTCTTTTGCGATTCACACTCGTGTTTTGATTTATATATATATATATACATGCGTGGTATGATGTCTAGTTCATGTGAAATGTATGATTGGGGTATTTTTGACCAATACTAGACTTGAACAAGTCTAGTATTGGTCAAAAATACCCCAATCATATATATATACATATATATTTCAATATAAACCCTTAAATTTTCGTAGGGAGCGAACGGTTTGTCCTACAGAGCTCCGCGTGGTCTCAAAAAATTCTAAAAATTCTATAGAATCTTAAATTGAAGGAAATACAATACCTTTATATCAAAATTTTTTGAGTTAGGGCGTTTTCAAAATTTCAAAATTGATTTTGGAACCCTTAGAAGTGATCTACATTAACCAAAAGCTTCGGGGCACAACTAGACCCCAAATGGAGCCTACATACCAAATTTCATCAAAATGGGTCAATGTTAAGTGGCAAAAGTGCCGCGTACGGCGTATATTTTGGATTCTACGTAGGTACCTTGAAACATAAACCATCAAATTTTGAGGGGGTGTTAAAATTTTTTTTTCTTGGTTTCCAATTCCAATTCCAAAGGTTCATTATTGAAAATAATAAACCAAAATGTAAATGTTATGGCTGTTACAAGGATTTTACGTATGCGCATGCGCAGTGGCTTCTATAAATTTTAAGGCCTTGATTTTCATTGGGGACCATCTACAACCTAATCCGCGTAATCCCTAAAAATGTTATCGAAATCGGGTAGAAAATGTGGAAGTTATGGCTGTGACAAGGAATTCACGTTTGCGCATGCGCAGCGGCTACTATCAGTCCGAAGGTGATGATTTTCATAGGGGACCATCTAAATACTAATCTGTAACATCCCTGAAAATTTCATTGAAATCGGATGGAAAATGTGGAAGTTATGGGCGTTACAAGGAATTCATGACAGACACACAGACAGACAGACACGGATCCAAAATTGTGGCCTCAATTTCCTACCAACTTGAGTGTTTCTTTTGTTCGACTCATAAATTTTCAAATTGCACACTATTTCAACAGAGTATCAAAATTCGCAAGGGGAGGGGGTGAGTGGGGGGATAATAGTGACAAAATATCCGATTTTTCAACTTTGGGTTCCTTTATAGCATACTAATTGTAATTGTGTGGGTGTATTTTACCTCGAATATGGGTGTGAACTTCGACGGACTGTAACAAAAACACGTAGATGAAAGTCCAACGTTACGACGTATTTCCGCTTTGGTGCCAGACTGGCACCATTGGTGGTGGTGGGGGGGGGGGGGGGGGGTGAACTCGAATTCGCATTTTGGGTATCGTAGATCATGGATTTTCAAATGCTCTTCAAATTCGAGGCTCCCATGCCGCTAGAAATGTTCTGGTGGATAATTGTGAGGGGGGGGGGAGACCACTATTTCTTGCCTAAAGTGATAAATAAATTACATCGAGCGAAACAGTTTTATCGCTTACCAACTAGTATTAATTGACCTAATGCTTATCCAATGGGACGTCCCCTGGAATGCATGCATTACTAAACAATATGTTTTATTCAACTTTTACTTTATTACCAACCCATATAATTTTCTACAAGTATTTTCTATTTCATCATTTTACTAGATCGTAAAACAAGAATGAGTATTGAGAACGAAGGCGAGAATGTTTGAAAACTTCAAGAAAGAAACTCACAATCTCGGAAGATTTCACCGATGTATTGAAAAGACTGTTAGAAGGAAATTCAAGTTTGCGATGATCTTCATTGGATATTTTTGACCGAAAAACTTGTCCAATCGCCTTTTTTTCATTAGACAAACAAAATAGATAGGTAGTTGACTTGCTGTACACGATTTTCAGGAGGAAAATCTGATAAAAACAGAGGGATTTTGCACCATTGAGTCGAGTTAGGCCTCAACTCAACGCTGAGTTTGGTTATGAATACCGTTGAGTGCGCCCTTAGACATCGCACTGAGTGCTTCCTCAGGGCGTCCAAATCTTGTCTATGAATACAAATGAGTGCCCGCCAATCCTTATCGATGCATTTGAGGGTGCGCTCAGACTTAAGTAATGACTATGAATTCCGCCCTTATTGTCATAATCAAGCAGTCGAACAATTAGAACATTATTCAGACGTCAGAGTGAGTGAAGGTGGAGGGAGCGGTGGAGGGAGAGGTGGAGGGAGAGGGATAAGTGGGAGGGGGAGAATGAGTGCGATGTGGAAGAGCGTGACCGAGCGGCAGCGCGATTTACATAGCGACGGCCCCGCGGAACGCGCGTCGAGCGCCATTTCCCGCCGCAGGGCGATTTTGGCGATATTTTTTTTCAATCCTCTTCTCCCTTTGGTGACAGCCATGAAAAAAGGGCACCCCCCCCCCCCTCGAGGCCCTTCCCTAACGATTTAACCGGAGTAACAAATCGGTTCGCCTAATGCGGACTGACGGTTAAATGAAATCACAATCGGGTGTTGTGGGGGGGATGGGGGGGGGTATTACGGGTGGACCTCGGGGGGGCAACACAGAACCAGTAACACCCTTCGTCCGGGCCTCACCTCCACCCTCGGCTTCGTCCAACACTCGTCCCGCGTCAGTGCTAGCGGTTTTTCATCCCCCTCCTCACCCTATAATTTTTTCTCTCTCTCTGCCCCCCCCCCCTTTCTGGCGTTCGATTGGAAGAATTGGCCGAGCAGACCGGATTAGAGCGTGGAATCCCCTCCACCACTCCATAATTGGCGCCTGCGGTTCCGATGGACTTAGTGGCGCGTCACTTGAGGATTTCCACTTCAAAACTGGAACACCACAACTCCTCCCACTCTCTGTTTTATGTCTCTTCTGCTCAGTTTCACCACCACTGCTAACACAAGGAAAGTGCAGATGCTGACCTTCACAAGTTATGTCACTCAAGGAAGAACTGAATCGAAGGAGCAAACCCACAGAAACAAACGATTCTTGGAGGATACTCCTGCTTGGACTCGTTCCGCTCATTTTGGGGTCTTCTGATTGGTCAGGACTCCTGCTGGGACTAGTTTCGCTCATGTTTAGGTCTTCTGATTGGTCAGGACTCCTGCTCAGACTCGTTTCGCTCATGTTTAGGTCTCCTGATTGGTCAGGACTCCTGCTCAGACTCGTTTCGCTCATGTTTAGGTCTTCTGATTGGTCAGGACTCCTGCTCAGAGTCGTTTCGCTCATGTTAAGTTCTTCTGATTGGTCAGGACTCCTGCTCAGACTCGTTTCGCTCATGTTTAGGTCTTCTGAATGGTCAGGACTCCTGCTCAGACTCGTTTCGCTCATGTTTAGGTCTTCTGATTGGTCAGGACTCCTGCTCAGACTCGTTTCGCTCATGTTTAGGTCTCCTGATTGGTCAGGACTCCTGCTCAGACTCGTTTCGCTCATGTTTAGGTCTTCTGATTGGTCAGGACTCCTGCTCAGACTCGTTTCGCTCATGTTTAGGTCTTCTGATTGGTCAGGACTCCTGCTCAGAGTCGTTTCGCTCATGTTAAGTTCTTCTGATTGGTCAGGACTCCTGCTCAGACTCGTTTCGCTCATGTTTAGGTCTTCTGAATGGTCAGGACTCCTGCTCAGACTCGTTTCGCTCATGTTTAGGTCTTCTGATTGGTCAGGCCTCCTGCTCTGACTCGTTTCGCTCATGTTTAGGTCTTCTGATTGGTCAGGACTCCTGCTCAGACTCGTTTCGCTCATGTTTAGGTCTCCTGATTGGTCAGGACTCCTGCTCAGACTCGTTTCGCTCATGTTTAGGTCTTCTGATTGGTCAGGACTCCTGCTCAGAGTCGTTTCGCTCATGTTAAGTTCTTCTGATTGGTCAGGACTCCTGCTGGGACTCGTTTGGCTCATGTTTAGGTCTTCTGATTGGTCAGGACTCCTGCTCAGACTCGTTTCGCTCATGTTTAGGTCTCCTGATTGGTCAGGACTCCTGCTCAGACTCGTTTCGCTCATGTTTAGGTCTTCTGAATGGTCAGGACTCCTGCTCAGACTCGTTTCGCTCATGTTTAGGTCTTCTGATTGGTCAGGCCTCCTGCTCTGACTCGTTTCGCTCATGTTTAGGTCTTCTGATTGGTCAGGACTCCTGCTCAGATCCGTTTCGCTCATGTTTAGGTCTCCTGATTGGTCAGGACTCCTGCTCAGACTCGTTTCGCTCATGTTTAGGTCTTCTGATTGGTCAGGACTCCTGCTCAGAGTCGTTTCGCTCATGTTAAGTTCTTCTGATTAGTCAGGACTCCTGCTGGGACTCGTTTCGCTCATGTTTAGGTCTTCAGATTGGTCAGGACTCCTGCTCGGACTCGTTTCGCTCATGTTTAGGTCTTCTGATTGGTCAGGACTCCTGCGCAGACTCGTTTCGGTCATGTTTAGGTCTTCTGAATGGTCAGGACTCCTGCTCAGACTCGTTTCGCTCATGTTTAGGTCTTCTGATTGGTCAGGCCTCCTGCTCAGACTCGTTTCGCTCATGTTTAGGTCTTCTGATTGGTCAGGACTCCTGCTCAGACTCGTTTCGCTCATGTTTAGGTCTCCCGATTGGTCAGGACTCCTGCTCAGACTCGTTTCGCTCATGTTTAGGTCTTCTGATTGGTCAGGACTCCTGCTCAGAGTCGTTTCGCTCATGTTAAGTTCTTCTGATTGGTCAGGACTCCTGCTGGGACTCGTTTCGCTCATGTTTATACCTTCCAATTGGTTTGGACTCGTTCAGAAATGAGGAGGACCAGTGATGAACTCATCCTGCTCATGTTTAGGCCTTCCGAAATCTGCAGTAGTTCAACGGACTGGTTTCTATAATACTTCTTCATTCTACTTTCACCTAGGTTTCCCCTCAAAGTAGTAAAAACACTGTTCTACAATTTCTATAAAATTATAATAATCATATTTTTCGTTCATTTCAATATTTGGGCCAAAGAATGTGGCAATTCATAACCCAAAATTGGCAAAGAAATTGAAATATTTGCAAATGAATGTAAAGCATTTTTTCATGAGTCTTCCAAAAACTACAAACGCAATAATATGTTACAGAATGGGGAATAACTGCAATATGGTGCTCACCACCGACATGGGGATTCACCAAAAAACTGATTCGAGTAGTCATTTTTTTCTTTTTTTCTTTGCAAATGGTTAACCTACAACTTTATCGCAACAAAAGGGACGATGAGTTATCAGTCTCAAAGCTTCATTGTAAGCGAACCTCCCGGGCCTGGCCTGCTCTGGCCTACCGTTGTTCTCCAGTCAGTCGCTATTATTAGCCAACTTTTGTCTCGTCGTCGGCAAAGAAAAAAAAGGACCCAGACTGCGGCATTCGATGTAAAGAATCGATTAGGAAATGATCGATGACTCGGTTAAAGGCGGATCCGCTGGCCCTTGCAGCGCTTGTGCTGGTTTAAACCTGCATGTCACGTACTCGTTGCTCCTCCTGTCTTGATCCCCCACCTGATCCTCATACAATCGAACGGACTCAGATTCGTTTGTTCTGTCGTCTCTTTTCTCTCCCGAGCTTTTTTCTATACCTAATTTTTAGCTCTCTGTCTGTGACGTTTGACGAGGGCAAAGGCATATTGCGTTGCGGGAGGTCGTGCAGACGTTGGGATTCAGATAGGAGTTTTTTTTTCACTTTTCCAGTTTTGTCTTCATTACCATTCAGAAGGTAAAAGCGGCGTGGGAGATCTTGAATGGTGCATGACTGGAAGAGGTCGGTACGTGCTTCGTGGGGACTTGATACGATTCAGGACTGAATAGTTCAAAGCTGTCATTCAAGTGCAGGTTTGTCTCTAGTGAAGAATTTAAGGCCTCTTTCCCATTTCCAGGATTGTCATCCAGTACGGCACGAGAAACGCCTGCGCTGGTTGAGCTCTTACATGATTTGGAAAATAAATTGAATTCTGCGGAGTTGGTAGAGGCTCCTGTACACTTTGTTACAGTAAGAGACGTAGAGACAGAAGAACTTTGTTTTTTTTTAATACACAAAGGTACATCACAAACATCATATCAGTAGTGTGATGCAAACTAAATGAAATGGGGATTAACCTACGATAAAGAACGGAATATGGAATTATGGGATATTATCACCCAGGCTAAGGAAGAGTGAATGAGAACAAACAAAAAATTTAAGTAGGTAAGCTCTTGTTTAGCAAGTGTGATGATCGAACTAAAACTTCATTAAGTATACAATGTTATGCAATTATTTCCAAGTGTGTATCAACTAGAAAGAGAACGCTTGCATACGAGTCTGCAACAAATTGGGACATTTTATGTCTTTAGTACGGTAACCATCAGAAATTTTCCCGGTTAGCGCTCCCCTCATAACGCTCCCCGCGTGACGATTTTTCATTTATGTGCCATAGTAAAGACATAAAATGTCAATAACAATAATTGTTATTGACAATTATTGTCAGTCAACTGATTGGGAATCAGACAGACCCAACAGTCAGTTTGTTTCTTTCCTTAGAAACAAACTCCTTTTTTGCCGTAGTGACGATTCGATGTACCTTTCGATGCGATATTTAACATCGAAATAATATCGGAAGACATATCGATATCGATAAAATCACTAATATCGATAGAATATTGAAACAAAATATCGATAGCATATCGAAACAAAAATATTAATGTGACATTGTCACTGAATTTTTCTTTAATCTTTTTTTTCATCAATATCAGTGATATCGATAGAATATTAAAAAAATACTAATTTCACTATCAATTTTTTTAAAAAATCAATATCAGTGATATCGATAGAATATCGAATATGTTCACTGATATCGAATTTCACTGATTTCGAATATGTTTTTGCATCTTTTTTACAAAAATATCGATGTGACATTTTCACTGATATCGAATTTTTTTTTTTTTTTTAATCAATATCAGTGATATCGATAGAATATCGAAAGAAAAATACTGATTTCACTGATATCGAATGTTTTTGCATCTTTTTTTAATCAATATCAGTGATATCGATAGAATATCAAAAGAAAAATACTGATTTAACTGATTTTGAATATGTTTTTGCATCTTTTTTTAATCAATATCAGTGATATCGATGGAATATCGAAAGAAAAATACTGATTTCACTCATATTGAAAATGTTTTGCATCTTTTTTACAAAAATATCGATGTGACATTTTCACTGATATCGAATGTTTTTGCATCTTTTTTTGATCACTGATATTCAGTGATATTGATGGAATATCGAAAGAAAAATACTGATTTCACTGATATCGAATTTGTTTTTTATCTTTTTTTAATCAATATCAGTGATATCGATGGAATATCGAAAGAAAAATACTGATTTCACTCATATTGAAAATGTTTTTGCATCTTTTTTACAAAAATATCGATGTGACATTTTCACTGATATCGAATGTTTTTGCATCTTTTTTTGATCACTGATATTCAGTGATATTGATGGAATATCGAAAGAAAAATACTGATTTCACTGATATCGAATTTGTTTTTTATCTTTTTTTAATCAATATCAGTGATATCGATGGAATATCGAAAGAAAAATACTGATTTCACTCACATTGAAAATGTTTTTGCATCTTTTTTTACAAAAATATCGATGTGACATACTAACTGATATCGAATGTTTTTGCATCTTTTTTTGATCACTGATATTCAGTGATATTGATGGAATATCGAAAGAAAAATACTGATTTCACTCATATTGAAAATGTTTTTGCATCTTTTTTACAAAAATATCGATGTGACATTTTCACTGATATCGAATGTTTTTGCATCTTTTTTTGATCACTGATATTCAGTGATATTGATGGAATATCGAAAGAAAAATACTGATTTCACTGATATCGAATTTGTTTTTTATCTTTTTTATTCAGTATCAGTGATATCGATGGAATATAGAGAGAAAAATACTGATTTCACTGATATCGAATATGTTTTTTCATCGTTTTTTATCGATTAGGAGAAATTGATAAATTAAGGAAGGAATATGAAGGAATATAACCATCACAACCGATAATTTTCTTCTTTCGATATCAATATTTTCCTTTCGATATTCGATAATATCGCAAGAAAAATATCGATACAAATATCGGAAATATCGAACCAAAATATCGATATCAATAAATATCGAAAGTATCGAATCGTCACTATTTTGCCGAGCTTTCGGTGAATTTATCGCCTTCCTCAGGGCCTAGAAAAACAAAAACAAAATTCTCCCTCAACATTTAAAACCTTTTTTTGAGCATTTATTTGTTAATATATCAAGTAGTTACATTCGAGGTATTTTACATTAGGTAACTATCTAGATATTTACTTCACATACATTTACGTCAGTGTTAGTCCATTGACTTTCACTACATCAAAGTTGCACTTCAGCATCCAAGGTCCAGTGGCTTGGTCCTCTTCAGACGTCGGATTTCTTGAGTGTTGTCCACAATCTGGATGGCTTCCGGGTTTGGGTGTGCGTGAAGCCTCTTTTCGTAGTTTCTCGCCGATCCTTTTGCTACCTCGCTGATAGTCTCAATTTTGAGGTCCTTGTGGCGGTCATGGCAGTCCAAGGGTCAATTTTCATCTGGAAGAACCATTTATACGAAGTTTCAACCTTGTACTTTTTTTTGTACTCAAATTTTACGCATTGGTCATGCTTCCAGGCGTAACTTCACTTCTTATGATATAATTACTACCCGGATGACATTAGTAGGAATTTTACACTCATAATGGAAATATTCGAATTGAATATTGTAATAATTTTGTTTTCTGACTGCAATATGCTGAAATCTTCCAAAAAATCTAGCTGAATATAGATGATTAGAAGTTTGAAATTCGTATATCTCCAAAATCAGCTATCAGCGGAACTTGACGCTATGACTACTTTGGAGTTTTCGCTTGTATCTCTTCTCAGGAAACTTTAGAACGGGGAAATGAAAATAATAAGAGCCCATATATCGCAGAGATTGATGTTGTAACACTTTGATTCAGTGAGAATTCTAATTTGGAGTAGCGGCTTTTGTGTAGAAGCGTTTGAACGTGAGCACACACCACTTTTCAGCCAAGTTCCTAAAAATCGCCGATCTTTGACGAGCGATTGTGGCTAAACCGCTGAACCAATTTTAATGTTTAAGTAGTTCATTGGACGCATAATTGAATGATCTTTAATTTATGTAACAATAAATTTTTCTGGCAGATGCACCGTTATGAAGCTGTAAGCTAAAAAGTGAAAATAGGGCTAACATTTCGTGGTTTTTCCGAAATTCCACCCCCTTCCACCCCTCCAATCGCTAGAGACTTTTTTTTTTTTTTTTAGCACAATTTGGTGCCAAAAGGAACATCTCCACGAAGTTTCAACTTTAGACGAATTAGTTCCGATCGTATCCCCTTATTGAGCCTATATTTACTGTATTAATTACGAACGTGCCACTGAGCATTCACAATAATCCTCAGTATCTTATTTTGGAACGTTTGTATAATTTTCATGTTACTTTTAGCTGTGCATCCCCATAGCTGTATACCTTAGGTCCAAATTGGCATTAGTACTGTTTTTTATAACAGCACTTTGTTGTGTAAGCTAAGTTGTGTTCGGCCCAGGAGCCAATAGAGTTTTCTGAATTTGATTGTTAGCTGTTCCTTTTTCTTTTTGATATGTTCTTTCCACTTCAGCTTTGTATCTAGTGTCATTCCCAGATAATTAGCTTAGTTGGAATATGGGACTATGCATTTAGTCAGTATCAGCGGCATATTTGTAATTTTTTGTTGGTGAAGTTCATATGGTTGGATTTGGTTTCGTTTAATTTGAGGCGCCACGTTCGAGCCCAATCTCCAATAGCATTCGTAGCTTCCTGTAGCTTTTCTGCAGAGGTTTCAACTATGTCAGCAACTGCCAAAACTGCTGTATCGTCTGCGAATGTGGCTATAGTTGTTCCCAATGTGCGAGGTACATCATGTGTATATAGCAAGTAAAGGAGGGGTCCAAGAACACTTCCCTGCGGAACCCCTGCTCAAATTTTGTTGAGATTTGAGTATTCATCTCCATTTTTGATTCTGAAGTATCTATTGCTGAGGTAAGATTCCAGCATTTGGCAATATTGATTAGGCAACATCCCTTGCAGTTTGTTGTTTAGTCCATCGTGCCACACTTTATCGAAAGCTTGCGACACATCAAGAAATACAGCACTACACACTTGTTTATTTTTCAGTGCATTTTCAATTACATCTGTTATCCTATGGACTTGTTCAATCGTTGAATGTTTTGTTCTAAAACCAAACTGGTGTTGTGGAATTAAATTCCTTTATTCTATTATGATTATGAGTCTTTTCTTCAGTAGTTTCTCAAACAGCTTGCAGAGAACTGGAAGCAGTGAAATTGGTCTATAAGACTTGACGTATGTAGTTTCTTTGCATGGCTTCAAGATCATTAAGATTACTTCAGCAATTTTCCAAGATTGCGGAACATGTTTCAACCGAAACGCTGCATTTATGAGGTGTAGAAGCTTACGCAATCCTACCTCTGGAAGTTCTTTCAACACTTTACCAGTGATTAGGTCATACCCTGGGGCTTTTCTGGTATTTATCTCATGTTTGACGCATTTAGCGAGTTCGTTGAATTTCGCTATTCGTTTTTTCGAGTTGTACTCAGTTTTGCCACCTCAACGACTAGTAGGTGATAAAATTTCCTAATAAAGGCACCCACAACGCCCTAATTCTTGGAATTTAATGTGAAGCTTTTATTTCGTCAAAATAAACTTGTTGGTGAAGCGAAAATGTGATTGGTGGTAGTACCTGTGGTTGGCAAAGGCGAGTGATCTACACAGAAAAATAATAAACCTTTGTGTAATAATTTGCAACGTTTTCCTGGTAGGTATTGTGCTCATAAAGCAACTTCTATTTCGCATCAAAAATCTTGCTTTCTATCGTTACTCCGATCCTGAGGACATTCACTCTCTAATCCAAAGCTTTCCATCGAGTCTTTTTCTTCTCCTTCAGGCTTCCATTCGATGATCTAGAACTGTCTTCAGATCTACCCTACCTCTTGGTCTATGTACAGAACTTACCTCTGTCGCTGATCCTTTCCTATGAGACCATAATATCTCTAGTCCATTTCTTCGTTGATACGGATCCTACAGAGTCCTGCCTTCTACTTCGCATCAATCGATCGTTACTCCGAATTGAGGTCACTCACTCTCTAATCCACAGGTTCCCACCATCTTCGTCTCATGCATACCCAATGTTCTTTACATACCGTATTCCGTTCTTTCAAATAATCTTTATTTATGAGCATTTAGCTACGTTTGCTGCACTGTTTTCCTTCGCGCTCGGTTCTTCACCGACATATTTATCATACCTAATGCTGACGCTCAAGACTCAGAGGCGCATCTCATTTCAATAATGGTGTTCGCCTATTTCGGGTTGTGGACTCGCGGTTGGGGGTTGACACCTTCGCTTTTAAAAATACCTAATTTCCAAGAGACGGGATGTTTTTTCCTAAATCACTCTCTCGGCTCCCGCAGCGCATTTGAATTGCTAAAAACTAAATGAGGACGGCCGGAGGCGGTTCCGGCCTCTGATTAGTGTGCCGACGCATAATTCTCTACCGTATGGTAATTCGGGGAGTGTATTAACTCGTATTAACCAAAGTTTCCTTTCAACGATATTGTTGCCAACCAAAACAACACAAACTCATTTGTTCCTTATATCGAGCAAACACTGGCAGTCTTACTCATCTTTCTATGATCAGCAATTTGAGAAACCAAAATAACAATAAATCTAATCTACTACAACAATGAGTGTAATTGGATTGAATCGTTGTACTGTTTCTAATTGGAGCGTTATATTTTGAAGATCCTACAGTGCTATATTTGTGATGGAGGTGCCTACGAGGATAAATACACGCTATATACATTTCCCACGTAGGTATCATTATTTAAGTTTGCGTACTCAAATATATTCCACTTTACAAGTTTGTATGCCAATGTATGAATAATAATAGATGCTCCATGGTACGTGAGAAACGACGCTATGCAGGGACTGTCACTGGACCCTAGCACAAGCGCCATAGTATTTATGTACTAATAATAACTCATAGGGGACCGTCTTCACGCCAACCCGCACAATACCTGAAAATTGTATCGAAATCGGACAATAACTCCGTATAGTTATGCCGGTTACAAGGATTTCATAACAGACAGACACGGAACCAAAATTGTTCAGGAAGGTCTGAAACGTAAAACGAGAGTGGAAATTTTGATTTTGGAAAAATTTTTTTCCAACCACGAAAAGTGAAACAAAGCTCCCACTACCTTGGTAGACTCAGAAGCAAAACTGTATGAATAGAAACTTACTCCAGTACTTTGCTTCCTGAGTAGGTAGTTTGTTGTTCCACACATGTCTTGAAAGTTGGAAAATACCTCGAATGATTCAAGATTTATTTCTTCTAAATTGCCTAAATTTTTTAAAAGTTTGAATTTGAAATTTTCAATAGATACGAATGATGCGATCCAGACGATCAAAAATAGTTAAATGCGCGTTTATTTTGAAATTCATCAGAACACATATTATACGCTAGCCAGGCGACTCAGACCTCTATCTTGTCCAGGTCCCAAATCCCTCGCTCCCACCCCAAATGCCCCTGATCTTTAGACGGAAGTTGAATGTTGTCTCAATTACTGTGCGATGGACGAATTATTAGTCAGAAACAAGAGTGTGAATTGCCCAAGAATGTTTCCAAACGGAAGTGAGCCAAATTTCAGCTGATCATCTATCATGATCAATTTCATGTCTCTCATTTCTGCTTCCTTAACAACCAATCAAGTCAATTGAAGGTGATAACGGTGATTAGGTAGGAACTTTCTGTCAAAATAAACTTTTTTTTCGGCAGGCAGGTGAGAAAATCTTTAAGATCCGTAGGTGGAGTTGGAGCTTGTAAGATACCTGGAAGGGTCCGCCTCCTCCAGGTTATGTGGGTTTCAAACCCACTAAACAAACACCTCTTTTTTTCCCCCCTTGTTTGAGCTCAGCTCGGAACCGTTTAGCACATTACTTCGGGCTGAGTCCTGGGGCGTTTAATCAGTTCTGGGTGAGGGGGCGGACCAGATGCTCCCTCCTCTCTCTTTCTCGTTCTAAGAGCATCTTCCTTGTCAGGATGCTCTCCTTGTATTCTGCCACAGCAGTCCAGCTCCTTTCACCTTCCAGCATCCTACTGTCAACAGCCTCCGGTGTTGAACTCTGGGGAGCTAACTCCAGGTCTGCCATCAGCTGATTTCTGTCAGGTGCCCATTTGGTGCATTTGAAGAAGGCGTGGAGCACATCACCATCTTCTTTGTTCTGGCAATGTAAACATGTTGGGGCAGATACCTTCCCCATTTTATGCAGATAGGCATAAAACAGTCCATGTCCCGTAAAGAACTGCGTAAGGAAGAAGTTCACTTCTCCATGTTTTCTTTCCATCCACATCTGAATGTTTGGCACCAACCGTGCCAACAAATAAAAAACAAAATAAACTTTATTGTCAACCAAGATTCATAGAAAAGCCGTGCTCTTACCAGATGGGTGATCTTTAAAGAAAAATAATGAACCGTTGTAACTTAGACCGTTACTTATACTTCATTTTCCTTGGAGCTTGCACGGTAGGATCCGGAAATTTACTTCCAAATGATGATGTACAGAACAATAAACTGAGTACATCTTGTGAAGTCTACCGTAGATTGCTAGAGGTGAGCGGAGTTAGGAGAAGAGCTTCGACAACAAATAAGGGCCAGCCGAGCGGTCACCACAAATTACGGGTAACTGGCAATATCCTGAAAACGGTAGATCAACGCAGGCGATGACCCAGGGCCAATAAAGGAGCCGTAAAAAAGGAATTGGAGGAAGAGGAGGGGAAACGAGAGGAGACGAAGGGGAAGAAGCATTGCGTTGGAGGGAGCGTTCGACGGGAAATATCGAGCCGATGGTTCAACTTGAGTTAGGAGTTGTAATGGGGAGGTTTTTGAAGGTTACCGTGCGGTTGCGAAGGTTACTCGAAAGTTTTGCTCGGCAGGTTATGAGAGTGTCTGAACCGGCACCCCCAAAAACAGAAAACAGGTTTCAAGACCTTGTGAAGTGACTTGATACGTTATTTATGGAGAAACTTTCTCGCTGGGTATTTTTTCGACCAGAGTTTGTTTCATCTCTCTAGTGGAACGACCCTGTTTGTCTCGGCGAATCGGCAGAATAAATCACATTTAAAAAAACAGATTTACTTATTTGTGACGCTTACAACCCAACGGAAAAAGATTGATTAGGTAAGCTGGTAAGTAGATACTTATAAGGGTCCACAATAATTGGTTAATTGACTATAATGATGCTGAATTTCTATACTAACCTAATCTTTCTCAAGAATTTTGTGGTAGCTGACTTGGTTTCATGTTTCCTTGCCGCACCTGCTTTGCAGACCCCAAGAAGGTGTTGAGACGAACCTGTTTGGAAGTCACCTTCGTCTGTAGGTAGGAATGTCTTTGAAATCAAGATGTGGTGAATCGCATATAAACCTGCACTAGTCCTGGTGGCTTTGTCCTGAGTAAAAGGTCCTTCGTCCATGTCAACTTTGAAAGTAACCAGATTTACTCGGAGACATGCACGTGTGCTCAGAATGAGGTAGTTTTCTGTTGGCGGTGAACCACTGGAGAGATTGACAATAGCAACAACTTCTGATTACAGTCCGCATGGCATCATAACTTTCTGACTTGGTTGACGAGTTAAGACATGAAGGTGATCATAAGATTACGAGGTGAGCTCCTGAACCTCAATTGCCGACCGTGGGACCAGACCGCCGTGCAGCTCTGTTCGATGTGCAACCTCGGGGAGCATGAAACTACAGAGCACTTTCTGGGAAGATGCGCCATCCTGTGTGGTTTAAGGAGTACTTTTTTGGGGAAGCCACATCTGTCGACTTGTGAGGTCATCGATTTGCTGAACGGAGATCGTTACGCTGCACTGATTGGCTACTACAAAGCAGCGTGGTCCTACCGAAGACTACTAGTAGCGGAGTTTAATGGTTGCAACCATTTGTGAATAATAAGCGTACTCAGGAAATATTTTGTATATACCGCCATTGCATTGTTTATTAATTTTTAGGAAATATTAAAAAAAAAATCTACCAGTCACCTGTAATGGTCCTCATTGAATACAATAAAAAATGCATGCTTATAAAAGTATAAAAATATAAAGTATAAAGTCGAATATTTAAACATACTAGTTAATTGAATTTTACAACAATGATTGAACTTGTAAGCAATGAACTTGAGTTATGACGGATAAAGGTTGTAATAAGAATTTATTAAAATAATAACATTGATAATTTATATACATAATTTTGGTTTTCTTTGTTTTACTGACTAATCTGTTCTCATTTAGGTCTCGAGGCCATCTCCCGCCTAACGGTTTTTTTTCCAAGGCGTAATGTGTACCTGTTATACCTCTTCTGTTTGTTGTTTCTGAAACTCAAATATACACTTTATCTATCTATCTATCTATCTATCTATCTATTCATCTTGGTTGACGAGTTGGCTTGTAATAGAATAAAGACTGAAGAAGCACATCTTATAGGAAAGCTCAATTTTATTGGTAAGGTACATGACAGGTCCCAAGATCAACCTGCTGATAATAGTGACCAGAAGCCAGTGTGCAGTTGACCTCAATCGCTCCATAATTTTTTTTTCGTTATAGGGAAACCTGCTTTTCAGCTCTACTCTTAGATGTAAGGGGAGTTTTGATTGGATTTGACTCAAATAATCTTCGGGGTGAGTGAGAGGCACATCTGGGACTGTCCGACCAATCTTTCAATTAAAAAGAAAACATAAACAACTTTCACACCCGCCACGGCGTAGAAGCTCACTCATAGGAGGCTCCAGAAAACCATACATTTGGTTTTCCTAAGATGAAGTGTTTTTTGTATCCCAAGCAACACCATACGCTTCCAGCTCAACATCAAAAACCCCTCACTGACGTCTGAGTCCCCAAGCAGCCGTAAACAGACCGAGAAACACCCCACAAAGGTCCTTACGAAACAACATCCTCGCGGAGCAGTTGTGTTGTTATCGCTAGGAATCCAACCTCCACTTCTTTCATCCTCCCTCGACTCTTTTTTGAGGATTACATCTCCCGCTTTTGTTGCCCGCGTTTCCTCCACTCAGGCGACTCGCTCCGATAATTTCCGAGGTATTTTGGAAAAGGGGGGAGACTCTTCAAATATTTTTACCGCCGAAAGAGAAAAACACCATTTCCCTGCCAAAAAAAAAGAGTAGTTCCCACTTGTGGGTGTGGAGTTGCTTTGCTCTGAAGATGGCGTGTTTGTTCCTTTATCCTCTCTTCTCCACAAAACGGTCTTTTCCACGTGTTATTTCCGCCGCCTTCGTCAGCTTCCTCTGTTTTCATTCTTACCCCTAACCGGTTTAACCCTTATTGCTCAAAACCAAAGAGAACCGTTATGCAAATTTCTACATTCGGGGATCTGGACATTATTCTGGCTTTTTACATCAGGGTGAATCATGGGGTTTCTAAGAATTCACGATATTCCATAACAATTTATTGTCTTACCATAGTTAGTCTATGATGCTTGACCCACTGCCACCAAGACGAAGGTAGGTACTATGTGAGCTGTCTGTCTTATAAATATTACGCTAGGTATTAACACCTCTACCATCTGTATGATTAGCCTTGAAGAAAAAATTGTACAAAACATCATTACACGGGAAGGCATTTCATTAGAACTTCATTAGGTACTACGTACAGGAAGCTACTAGTCCAAAATTGACATGCGAAAAGTTATAAAGACACACACTAATTTCAGCTTGTCAGAGGAGGGGAGTATAACTTTGGTTGACTTTCCCCATATCTACTCTTTACTGGTTTTCCTCATGAAAGAATGAAATTAGGTTGTATTAGAGCGAAAAAAACAGTTAGCTTCGGATACAGACTTGTGAAGACGCTTCAATAGTCAACTTTAATGTTTAAACGCTAAATAAGGACATAATATAACCAGTAGTCACTTTTTTCAAGATTTTCTGGTTGGGATTTGTGCAAAACAATCCCTGCACGACTTTGTACCAATTCGATTGTGAAGAGATATGGAGCTCACTCGTTTAATTTTAATTTAAGCTAACGTGTTTTAAAAAATTTAATGAACACTGAACAGGTTTCTGGAAATATTTAGGTATCCAGTGCCAAGAGAGGTTCCCATGTTATCAAAATTCCCCCACATTAAGAGGTAATTGGTTGACTCCTTCCGTTTGCCCAAATACACTAACCATAGATTAACCTTATACGGTATAAAACCACCGCAAACGGTATCGCGTTTGTGCAGGTATTCTGTTATCCGCTGCTAATAAATTATCGTGATGAAGGGGAGGGGGGCTGCTGGCTCTCCGGACATGACAACGCAGGGAGTATTATAATGAGGATCGAGCAGGCCTTTTGTTGTTGGCTGTAGGTGTAGGCTAATGTGATATGCGGGCAAGCTGCTCTCAGCCGGGTCGGGCCGTCAGCTTTCCTTACCGCCTTCAATCATGCCAGCCACACTTGTTGATTCTTCGACGAACTCTCTGGATTGGTTCATTAGTATCGGCCCCCACCGTTGTCCGCTCTAATATAATCATGTCGGGGATCCCCATCAATTCAATGGAGATGTTAATTTGGTTCGTATCCATCCTGGTTCATCGTGATTTCGCCGAATTGCATCAAGCAGCGAACTCTGTGACATCCATTGGATGTGGATTTCATACCTGAAATGCCTTGAATCGTTGAATAGCCTTAGAAGCATCTTCGTGAGCAAACACAAAAACTTTAACATCTTATTTACTTATATACATATTTGACTACTTCCATTATCGCAATTATCGGTGGATCTCGTATTACAGACAAATAATCTTGAGAATTATTTCAAAACAGTTACGAGATGCGTAATTAAAATATTTTTAAATAAATCCATTGTCTTCAAATTTTTCAATAAATCCGTGAACATGGCGTTGTGTGTTTCAGAAGGTTTTTAGACACTGAAGAGTGGATTCCAGACAGTCTTCGAAAGGTCGTTTTACTGTGGACTGACTGCACCAACTGATTTAAAAAAACTCCGAATATCGAATAACAAATTTTCTGTCTGTGTGCTGTATGCGGCACTTTCCTTAGTTACCATGGACAGATTGATGAAATTGAGTAATAAGGGCTCCATTTGGGATCAACTTGTGATGTGCAATAAATTGCAGCGTTTTTCCTTTCAACATAAATTTTACATCTACTACGTTTTAAAATGAGGACACTGGTGCTATGGTAGTAAGTGGAGGTACTTCTTTGTTGGTTCATTCCGATCAAGTTAGACTGAGTTTCCTCTAATCTCTCACTGTCATCTCTACCTTTTGCTACCAGAGAATCATTCTGTCCAGAGCCGACAGCTCACAGAGCATACACAATTTTCACCTAGGTCGCTTTTATTGTTACCGATTTGGTTGAGGACGACTCTAGGAGCTAGTTTGCCAACATCCATAGGCTTTACAGAAGTCAACTTTTTGATTGGACTCATATATTCATTCACCAATCAATGTGTGAGGAGAATTATCACTGAAGATTGTCAGGTGAAGCTTGAAGACTCCAGAGTCACAAAGACTGTCAGTAGGCATAGCAATAGCTCCATGAAAACAGTAAAGCAGCAGTAATTTGTGTTTCATTCGATTGAGAATAGTGCCATGTTAAGCATATGTTTGTTGGGTTAAAAGAAAGAGTTCAATCGTGTTTGAAGGCAATGACGTTTTTCAAGATTCCATGCTGCACAAGTATCATGGAAAATGATAGTAATTATCAATGAACATTTTGGCAATATTTTTCATCATTCTCAGATTATTATTATTTGAATATTCAACTATTATCAAGATGGAAGTGATGGTTAGGAGAAGTTGAAGCGGGAGAGATATGGCGAAGAGAGATATGGCTGAACACTTGTCTTCTGGATAAAGCGTGAATCGGCTGATGGGGTCGCTCGCTGATGGTTGCAAGTTTTGTTGACGAATTTGAGGAGTGGACGTTGAATTTTGCTGTCTCTGACTCTTCCAGCACTAGTGGATTCCCTCACTATAATATAGTGAGTGATATATTACATCACGATACAGCAGACTCTTCTGTTCCTTCTAGTTGACTCTCATTGAGTGGGCCCGGGATTGAATACGTTTAGATGCCAAGTTTTAAAGGATGCTGAACCAAGAAACAGGAGTTTATTAACACTTATGACCTCTTCTTCCTCCTCTGGTAACTTCTACTTCTATCATAGATTGTTGTGATGAATTCATGAAGTTCTTCCTGTTACGACAGTTCCTTTGCTTCCTTGTCTGAGAGAAGGTGTGTAAAAGCTTTGTCCAGACAGTTTCACAAACGTATAAATCACACCTACAGCATTAGTTCAAGTATCCTCCGCTAGGGATAGTAAAGCATTTTCCCCTTGAATTAGCTGCATTGCAGTATCTCAAGCTTTACCAAAATAGGAAACTGAGCTTATCTCATCTGATTCAAAGGAAAAACGCTTTATTATCCCTAGCGGAGGACACATGAACTAATGTTGTAGGTGTGATTTAGACGCTCGTGACAGTTTACTTGAACACAAATATCTCAAGCTCACATCATTGAAGTACCGTAGCCAATATGAATCTAACCATCACATAATGTCATATCCAACCATCTCAGATATGTTCAACCATCTATTGATCACTCCATCAGTGGTTGGATTGCTTAAACTAGCAAATAGAATGTCCTTCAAATGGAAATTTCTACACGATGTCTTTGAACTTCTTGTTACGAAGTAAGAAACCTAGTAGTGGAAGATTCCCACCAAAGAAGTGGATAGTGTGATGAGAGAAGCTTCCTTTGAGCAAACAGGTACGCTAAACCGAGATTAGCAATCTTTGGATGCTCGGCGCTAATTCTCGTTACCTCTGCCATCTCATCCAAACTGACTCGGAATCAGAATTCCGTTCCCTCTCCTCAACTCTCAGACCACTTCAGAAACCCTATCAGCGGACTTCATTTAAATGTTAATCAGGTGAAGGAGGCGCAGCTCCGTGCCGTTAATCAAGGCGACAACCTTCTCCCTCGACGCTGCGCATGCGTCCGACATTTTATGCCTTCATGCGTTCTGTATTCCCTTAGTTGGCTTTCCTTATTCCTCTTCGGCTTCGCTCATTTGACTAGTCCTTTTCCCCCAGTCTTCGAAGCCTGAATTGAACCCTCCACCCCCTCCTTCGCTGTACGTGGTTTGAATAGAGGCGGTTAGTCATTATCGCCTCTCATCAGCGGCGGAGCGTAAAAACCTCTAAACCTTTTGGATTACCTTGAAGGTTAATTCCTTCGCCCCAACCCGGTTTTCAGGGCTTTCTGCTTATACATGCTCCGTATTATGAGGTTGAGTGCTTTAGGATGTAAATTTAAATTTAATCTTGGTTGATTCAATAGACCCTTATTATCCGTTGATGGACCTTGTCGAAAGAGAAACTTGCGTAAGCATCTCTACCTCTATAATTTGACGTGAAAACTGGTTTAAAACGCTGCAAATTATTATACAACAGTTTATTATTTTTCTTCAAAGATCACCCGTCTGCGACGTGGGTGGTGGCGTGTGATGTGACATTACTTCGGAATTCCCAAAGCTTCAATAACAATCTCCACTGCCGACGAGACAAATATTAACCAAACTAGACGCCAATTAAGTACTCTTATGAAGGTCGTTGAAATGAAACGCGTTAAAAGATTAAAAACATAGACAAAGTGAATGAGTCCCGAAAGAGAGATAAAACTCACCTTTTTTTTAAAGGCTTGGAGACTTACAAAGTATCCCTGAGGGAGAGTTGGCTTTGCATGAATATGAAACAGTCGAGTGAAAATAGCACTGGCTATCTACTTTGAGAAAGATCAGAATTTATTTCTTCTTTGTGCTTCCTGTAATTCGGGAACACCACCTCTGGTCCAGCGGCTAGAACATAATGTCATAATAAATATCATCAGTAGTTTGAGACAGGACACGGAACTTTAATTTGCTGCCACCAATTAACATAATTTTTGGCGGGGAAATATTACCACTTTCAGTGTGAATATCAGATATTCAGATTCTGATTCTGATATCAGATTCTGATCTACAACAAGTGGTAATCATTATGACGATTCGTGAATATAATTTCATCATTGAGTAGAAAGTGAATTAAGTAAGTATTAATTTAGAAAAAATAACCCTTCATAAGTTAAAATAAAAACGCTTGCATACGAGTCTGCAACACATTGAAACATTTTCATGCCCCCCCCTCCCCTCCCGACACATGAACTACATACCTCCCATAAACTACATAAACTACTAATTCGACTCAGCTGATCTGGTAATATCAAACTGTAAAGTACCTACCTAACTGTAAAGTACCTAACAACTTCACTTCTGATGGTCATAATCATCATTTTGGCGACTTGGGACAATTTTCGTTAGCAAATTTCGTTAGCAATTAATTTCGTGACGATTTTTTTTATGTGCCATATGAAAGACATGAAAATGTCAAAATGTCGTTTTTCTATTGATTTGCGCACGTTTGTATTGATTCACATACAAGAATGCGGATTATCGTGGTGGATCGTGCATTGATTCCATATTCGCCCGCCATATCAATAACATCGTTAGTGTACGTTACTTAAACGCTAATACACGTTTGATAATCACGGTTGAACGTTCAGCAGTTCAGCGTCCAATCGAGGCTAAAGCGTATTCTACGTTTCTATACTTGTAGCAGCAGGCTCTAAATAAAAACATTCATCTGTCGCGGTAACACTGAGTAATGGGCGGTGATGAGAAAAGTATGAAAGCTGGGAGCTCGATTTTCGACTTGCGTCTCGGTGCACCGCCCTGAGGGATTCCCAATGCACTCTTGCGGGACTGCGAGGAAGTTCTCCTCAACTCAAACTCTTCTAATTTTAATGTCTTGGCTGAAGCTATGCCAGACATTTAATGATTACTTTGGTGAAGTAGTGGATGATGTTGCGAGAGTCAAAGTTGATAACTTTTGTATTATTTACGATGTGATAGAAAAATGAATCGTAATCGTTTGTGATTTGCGGGAATTACTAGGTGTGAGTAAAGGAATGAGACGTATGTAAATCTTTAAGGGGTACGAGAGTGATAGTGGTCAGAATGACAATTGACAATCTTTAGCAAACTGACATAGCTTTTCCATTGCGGTAGAATCGAAATTGATTTTGAGACGGCTCAGAATGGTTTCTATCATATACCTTCAAGCAATACTCTCCGTTGTGAGGAAAGTTTCGTTCATATCATCTACCTATCCCTTGAACATTGTGGCAGTGATTACAATAAGGTGAATAAATTTTTCCCATGAGGCACCGAAAGACTGGAATATTTCCAAGTACAATCATTATTTCATCAATGGTAGAGAAAAAAAGCCCAACTCAAGGTCTCAACTACCGGTCCTAATATTTAATCACGAAGATTCATTCTGGCTCAAATAGATGTCAAAAAGAGAGTAGAAAGTAACGACAATAAAGGAGCACTGTTTTGAGGCAACATAAATATTAATTTCCTTCTTTTCAAAATGTTTTGACATTTTTCCAAGTTTTCTAAATTTATTCTCCGTAACCCCAACGTCTCCTTACTTCCCTCGTTCTAATATAGGTGTAACAGCCTAGTTATCACTTCATATTACCGATTCAGATCAATAGAATGTATTCAGAGAGCTCTTCCTAAATGAGCTACTGCCAGAAGGAACTTAATTATTAAAGACAAAAATATTCAATCCACTGTCTTGTATTATAGGATACAAGATAATATAAATACCTACACCAAACCTTATTTGCTCCCGCGCACCAATAACATTGTAAAGCGAAAGTTAGAAGAATGTAGGAATACGAAAACGAATAATACGAATACAAGCAATGTAAAAAAAGTGTCTTTATTTTTAGTGATTTGACTAGGTAGACCTCCAAAGTATAATATCACAACATTTAAATTAGTTGATTAAAAATTCAATAAAATCAGTAAATTTCGACTGTAGATTCATGATGTAAGAAGCGTAAAAATTATCGCACAACGATTTACATTTTCTTTACTCACGTAACTGACACTAGGATTCTACGACTGAAGTTGAGATTCTACGACTCATGCCGAGCAAAAAGTGACCCTTATTTCACTTGCACAGAACAGAGAGCCAGAAAGGAATCAGAGAACGAGCCGGATGAATAAAGCAATGAGAAGATGGAATTATTTGAAACGGGACAGCACAAATCGCAAACGGAACGACACAACAAAAATTAAAATTAATAATCAAACAGTTATCACTGTTATCTAAGTCTCGATTCACAAAACTGCCGTCAGAGTGCATTCGGAATCCCTCAGGGCGGTGCACGGAGACGCAAGTCGATTTTCGCCTCAGCTGATCTGGGAGCTCGATTTTCGACTCAGCTGATCTGGGAGCTCGATTTTCGACTCAGCTGATCTGGGAGCTCGATTTTCGACTCAGCTGATCTGGGAGCTCGATTTTCGACTCAGCTGATCTGGGAGCTCGATTTTCGACTCAGCTGATCTGGTAATATCAAACTGTAAAGTACCTACCTAACTGTAAAGTAGGTACCTACCTGTAAAGTACCTAACAACTTCACTTCTGATGGTCATAATCATCATTGTGGCGACTTGGGACAATTTTCGTTAGCAAATTTCGTCGCAACAAATTTCGTGACGATTTTTTTTTATGTGCCATATGAAAGACATGAAAATGTATCCCAGTTCATATTTGGAAGACATTTATTTGTGGTATATCGTTATGTACACAATATTTCTATAACTTCCCATTCACATGCAGGGACGAAGGAAAAAACTCGACTAACTCCACTAAACCAAATTTCAAGATGGAAGAATTCCTGTTTTCGTATTTATTGACGAATCCGGAATGAATTTCACAGGAAGGAGATTGATTAACTCTTCAGATCAGTTCAATTTGTATAACATTTTGACGTAATATTTGTAGTTTCCCCTCTCTCGGGGATGAATAGAGCAACAGTTACATGATAAATGTGCGCCACAATTTCATGATAATTGTACTTCTATGTAAGGAGGTAATTTAATTTCACGAAAATTGTATTCTAATTTATTTTGTTTTGTTTCAGGTAAGAGCTCAAAACGATTGAGACTGTAAATCAAAATGAAGTTTCCTACATTATGTATACTGAGAGGTAAGAAATGAAAACATGCGTTCTACTTTTCACATTTTTCTGTTATGACGAATTAATGGTGGGGTCATTTGAGATAAAATATGGTGGTAGTTGGAAGTGTATAATGATTTACTTTATTTATGTCCTTTCATTCCACTGGGGAGCGCAGGGACTTACAGATTCAGGATTGATTATAATATAATCAAATATTATAATCGTATATTATACGAAATCATCATGATAATGGCAAACATAAAATACTCCAAAACATCATTACCTACATATTTTCATAGTTAATAACCGACTTCATTTGAAGGGTGGGCGAGGCGTACTCATTGGGGTCCCTGGTGTTATACATCTATGTGCCGAACACACCGTTTATACATATGACGACCGAAGTGATTGAAGATAATTATAATTTATTGTAGGTACTTTAGTATTAACGTAATCGGACAATTCGTTAATAGCACGAAATGTTTTCTTTTTAAATGTTATTTATACTATTCTTTCCAAAATGCCATAATGCTCAAAGCCACACTTAATTTATTTGTTTTTAAATGTATATTGAAGTCTGACGTATTATTTGCTTACATTGTATTTGAACTATTTGTGACATGAGGTAAGAGAGGACCTGATGGTCCTACTCATATCACATCAATAAACAAGTCAATCAATCAATCAATCAATCTATGTTATTCAGAATTTGAGATACCCACCATCACTCTTAACCGATTTCATGCAGAATCTACTAGTCACAATAATGATTATTTTCCACCATAGATTTTAAAACAGAATGTACATATCAACTAGTTTTCCCCATTTTTCCTGTAAGGATCGAACTTCACTGTAGGTATCAAACCTCATATAATTATCATTTAATTCCAATGACACTCGAAAAATTGAAAATATTGCAGCCGCTACCGCGTTTGGCATGGTTGAATTCCCTACCAAACCACTATTAGATGATATTTGAAACGCAGCTCAAACGTTCCAGTGATTCATGCAAAAGGTATGCGTTGAGACGCATTTGAACTTTGGTGGTTATCTTTTCGTCTAAGAAGGACCTCAGGTGCACACAAAATCCACGACTTGATTATTGCCTAATGGAGAAAATTCCATTTCTTGCAGACCGAAGAATTGTTTTTCAGGTCATGGAACAGGTAACTTTCCATTGCTTGGAATTGAAGATCAGGTGGATTTTCTTCTTTAGAAAATGTCGCTCATATTTTGAAGTTAAGAATATTATGCTATTTGGATTTCCGGCCTTGTTCGAGTTGACGGCAATGAACCAGCCGATCGCGTTGCCAAATAGGGAGTCCCATTATTTTGGCCCTGAACCCCAGCTGAATAGTTACCAAGATCTTCATCATACTTCAGGTCCAGAAATGGGAGGTTATCAAAAGAGATAAACTCCAAAAGAGGCAAGCCATGTCATAGGAGCGAAAAGATCTTCGTACCATAGCTGGCCTCTTCTCTAGCCTTTGATATCGTCATCTCAACAAAATGAGCAAGAATAGGGCAGTTAAAAAGGATGCTGCATACTCTGTGAGTGTTCGGCAGTAGTAGCATCTACTAGATTCCGACTTTTTGCTAAGTGTAGTAAAGTCTCGGCCAAAGTTGCTCGGGGAACGCGTGAAAAACTCTTTCAAATTGGACTGAGTGACTAAGAAAAAAAAAAATTTCTTCGTACACAAAAAATTATACAGAATATTTCCATTGTCTGGTATTGAAGATCAGATGGACGGATCAGAAGCTGTCATTGAAGAAGTCACTCTGTAAAATAAAAAAAATTTATGAATTTTTTCCTTCAAATACTTTTCAAAATTTCGAAGTAGGCATATTGCAAACGAATATTTTTGAGTTTAGGGAGGTTGGCACCTACCTATTTATCCAAAACCCGACGAATTCGTTAGTTACCTTCCCTTGATTGAAGAAACCGTTCTGCGGAGAATTCATGATTTGAATTATAATTACTGGGGGCTCATTCACCAGCGACGAGGCATGCTAATTTCCTTCAGACGAAGCCGGGCTTGAAAAGCACTAACGGGGTGAAAATTAATTCTGGACCTCCCAACTAATGCCGTGATATATGTGCGGTGGGGCGCAACTCATTGGGGTTTCGATAGAGCACCGAGAGGACAGTCGGGGCCAACTGAACCGTTCCTACTCGGGTAATATTAACATGAAAATTGAACCATCCTCCGCCAGTTTGGCCCCTGATTTGTACGCCACATGATGATGAGGTTCATTTTACATGTGGAATAACTAATTCACAGTACATGCTTGCGAATATTATGAGCCAGGTTCATCTTGTCGCACAGTTTTACACCATCATTCACATAGTCGCGTGAAATTACTTAATAACCTACTAGATCAAGTGTGTTTGACATGTTTGTGTTCTGAATTGTACTGACGTCGTATGTTAGACTATCGTAATCATGATGTGGGTATATATGTATATATGCGAAAAACTAGAGAAAATTCGAAGAATGAAATATAATATAGGAAGAAATGTCTATAGACAAGTTTTATTCGATATACGAGTACGTTCACGTCCATAGATGGCCACGGCGGCGACTTCAATACGTATCTAGGAACAAGTCTAGGCCTATCAACCTATCTGGATCGGTACTTACGTTGTAATTATTAACTTCTCCTTTCAAAGTTTACAACCAGAACTTCAATGTGGATATACACAAGTGGTCCGCAGTATACATTCCACGAATCAGGTAAATTGGTACCAGAATAAAAAGTCATGGCCAAATTTTCGAAAAAAAAGTGAATTATTTATATGAGAGAGTAGTCAGCCCGTGGATGCCAGTGGATGAGGCTTATAACCCAAATCGTTAAAATTATACTCGTGCAATCAACCCCTTGGCTAAAAATTAAAATACCTGAAAAAAATACTCTCTTCGTAACTCCAAACTCGTAGAGTACCCACACGTAAATTGTTATTACTTACGAGTCTACCAAGTTAGTGGAAGCATTGTTTTCACTAAGTGAAAAGTCTTTTCAAGGTTGAAAGAAAAGTTTTCCGAAATAAGTTTTCCACTCGCATCTTACGTTTTAGACCATCTGAAACATTTCAGCTAATCTCAAAAAATCTATCTCTAAGTAACTTGCGAAAGTAACTCTAAGTAACAGCGAAATCGGACTAGAACTTCGTATAGTTACAAGGATTAGTTACAAGGATTTCATGACGGACTAACAGACATGAAACCAAAAATGTTTAAGATGGTCTAAAACGTAAGATGCGAGTGGAAATTCTGATTTCGGAAAACTTTTTTTTCAACCTTGAAAAGTGAAAACAAGTGCTTCCTATATTATATTTCATTATTCGAATTTTCTCTTGTTCTTCTTTCTTCTTCGCTTGGTTTCATGTCTGTTAGTCCGTCATGAAATCCTCGTAACTGGCAAAACTATACGAAGTTATTGTCCGATTTCGCTGAAATTTTCCCTGCGCAAGAGCAAACGTAAAAACCTTGTAACACCCATAACTTCTACATATTTCCGTGAATTTTACGAAATAGTCAGGGATTATGCAAGGTACTTAGAGATTGATGTTTTGAGATTAGTTGCAATGAATCGGATCATCTATACAATCTGGTTATCGATACGAGGGAGCTATGTGCCACACCTACTTGGCAGACTCTTTTTGTTTGTTGAAAATACCGTTCAATCTCTTGACTGCTTCAACTTTATCCAATCTTACAGTAGTATTTTTTGAAAATTTTGGAGTTTTGATAAGGAACACAAAGGTGCTCGTGTTTGTTACTGACTGCTCGTCGTGTGACGATGGAATGTGGTATCCCTTTGATTATACTAGACGTTAGGTGTCGGACCGGCGCTAGTTCTCCCTGGCCCCACGGGTAGCGCAGGAATGACTGATGTTACCGATAAATTTGATGTTAATGAGCGATTGTCAAGGCGGCCCCGGGAGTGCAGCAGAGGCAAATTATAGACATTTTTTCTTATCTTGATCTCAAACTTATTTAACTATCAAAGTCTTATAAATCACGCTTTGACATCAATTGGACCGCGTTATGCGAAAATACCTCTTAAGTGACAAAATACCTATCGTGCCTATAATACAAAAACAGCTAAATTAATGAATTCGTAGTGTATGGGCAAGCTAGGTTCATTTTTATTTTCCTTAGGTACTGATTACTGGTCTCGCGCATGTATCAGTCTATTCCTGTTTTCTTTTCACCTAAAGTACTTACCTATTCATTCAAAAATCTTTAGATTCTGGAAGCGGTCCCTTGATTAGTTTTATTTCAAGGGGTAAGAAGATCTTTGATCTCGGCAAGAAAGGGGGTTCAAAAACTCGAGCCACAAACATCAATATAATTTGCTTATCTCTCCACTAGAAATGAGTGTCACTTTCCAAGTTGCATGACTTACAAAGCATGCAGCATCTAATTCCCAAAGTAGACCAGCCATTTTATACATCTTTGATTTCCAATGAAGATATAGAGGACGATATAGATAGCCTCAAAGAGCGGCTGGATTTTTAAATATAAGTAGAGTTAGAAGAAGAAGAGCGGAAGATGAAAGGTTTACTGACCATAGTCTTTGGCTATATTCATTTACCATAGCCTGACAAATTTGATAACCCGCACATTTCTCTTTAATATTCTCCAGTATCCATATTTTATTATAAAATATATTATAACAACATGATATAAAATAAAATATCACTATATTTATCCTTATTTATTTATTTAAAATTGGATATAATTATAAAATATTCGCAAGTGTTTATACTTTTCACTCTTTATTATCTAATAAGAAATAAAAAAGAACTTAAGCTGAATATTCCATACCCATTGTGTGGCGAATCAAACATGAAGTTATAAAAAAGTTATGTAATAAAACAAGGATAATAATATTATCCTTGTTTTATTACATAACTCTTTTATAACTTCATGTTTGATTGATACATTATAGCATTAGGTACCATAACTCAGTGATGTATCTTAGTTTTGAATGTATGTCCATATTTTGAAAATAATATTGTTAATAAGTTATACTTGGTGCAATAAAGAATATTGAAAAAAAAAATTAGGTACCTACCATTGTACAATGTGTAAAATGATACAAAGGGCGCTTAGTCGTCTTGGTTATAGATAGGTATAAGTATGCAGTATTATAGATAAATGCAATTTTATCTTATAAGCGATAAATTGGCGGTTGTTTGGTTTTTTCGCTCCAATTATCGGTAACATCGGTCATTCCAATTATTCTGCGCTCCCCGTGTGGCCAGGGAGAACTAGCGCCGGTCCGACACCTAACGTCTAGTTTTGATTATTTCAGAAAACTAAGCATCAGTGTTATTGGAGATTTCGGACATATTGTTGTTACTACAATCCATGACGAAACTTAGGATTCTCCCAAACCGAGGGAAAGCGAATCAGAACTCCACTCCTCCAAATTTCCTCTCCAGACTTTGCGTCTAATTGACAAGCGGGGGCCACAATGGATCGGTAATTGTGTTTAGGCGCTTAGCAGATGTCCCTGATCAATGATTAATCAACATCGGGCAGACATTATCAATACAGTCGGGATCTTGATTGACTATTCACCGCCCTCTCCCCGATATCGGGAGTAATCAGAGTCGATGGCTTCATGTTCGGTCTATCGCTTGCACATTTTCGTGGTATGTCTCAGCGTTGGAATTGTTCAAAACAACCAATCTATGGATGGAAACAAGAATCCCCTAATATTTGAAATACTTTTGAGCTTTCGAGCTAGAATCAAGAATATTCGTCCATGGTGTAGCTACATAACAATGCCTTTGCTAAGCTGGATGTTGACTTCTCCTACTTCTATAGTTGGCAGTTCCCTTTCATGGAATGAGGGACATTTTCTTACAGTACCGAAGGGAAACTTTTCTGGTTTGCTAATTTCAGAAAAATCTTTTAAGGAACTCAGGGTCAGTTAGGGGATTCGGGGCCATTTCCGGACCAGTTTAGGGTGTTTATTTACCAATGACCATGAAGTGGGGGAGGCCCACTGGGCCCTGGTCTCCTCCTGAGCTCATAAGTTCTATTATTTGCAATATTTTGTTATATATTTTTCATTAGTTGGCAGAAAAGACGGTTTATTAGTTCAGTTCAAGTTCCATCATGATTATGACTTTGTCTGATAGGTACCTAAATCATCTGAATATAGACGAATGGGGCAACTCCTGCGCTAATTGTTTCCGGTACTGTAGAAATTTTAAACCGTCTGGCTTTTTGCAGGAATCCGAGTATTTATGTATCCGACTATTTATGAGCCGGTAGGTCACGTGTAAATTCGATACTTTGTACACAGAATTTATATTGCACAGAAATGGAGGTGAGTTTACCTCGCCAAGTAATCTCGACACGCCTCACCAAACTTCATTGCTTTCAACTGAGATCCACTCTGGTTCGTTCAAACACTTGAAAATACCAGCTTTATGAAATCCCCGTTCCTCCATCCCTGCAGAGCGAACCGATTTAATGATAATAAATATGTGAAAAGCTCGAGTGGGGCTAATTCTATTTATTAACTCTACTCGGCGAAAACACCGTTTCATAAAAAGGTAGAAAAACCTTAAATATTTTTGATGGTTCTACCTCCTTAGCAGCGCAACTTTCATAACAATAATAAACGCGGCGGAATCGTTCCAGAATTTCACTCTCGAAATAGCGCACAATCTACCTTGTTCCAGGAGATGATCAAAACCCTCCATGTTATTTCACGATTAAAACTTTATGAAACCTCTTAGTTCTCGACGTCAATCTTATTAGCTCCCTGTTTCTGAAGTGCCCATAACTGAATTAAGCGCGCTGGAGCACGGAGCGTTAGTTAACTGGCTATGTAGTGACTTTTAACTTGGCCCAGAGTGAATAATTTACCGGGGAAATTTCACCGAGGTAATAACCAAAGGTTGAATTAGTGGTAGTAATTTTGATCGAGTACGACTTGAGTTAGAGTTTTGTGGCACCAATGATTATTTTAGGAATAAACCTTAATAAGAAAACCGATTGTAAACACCCTGAAATTGAATGGATGGTTATTATCTGCAACAGAGTATTTTTAACGTTTTCCTCTTCAATGGTGCAAAATAATATACAGGGTTTCCACACTTAAGATGGTCATAACTTCAAGGTTCGATTCTACGAGGTATTTACAATAAAAAATGTCTAATAGCAATTTTTTCTTAACCCACTCAAAATGCCTTTTTTTCACATTGGAGTTTTTTTCTTCGAACTTTCTATCTTACGCAATTAAAACTGTCATAACGCCTGTTATTTACCAAGTGAATTCAAATTTGAGGACATCGTTGGATAAATCGTTAAATATTCAAACTATCTAGTGTAAAATCAAAATCTTATAGCAATTAATCATTTCTAAAATATCAAGTCAAATAGCAAACTAAGTTTGCTATCAATTTTTTTTTTCAAAATAATATAACTTATTTTAAATTGAAGTTTTCACTTAGAATCCCTGGCTATTTCGATGGGCGCTCTTCGGAAAAAACCATGTTCAAATTGTCAGCTTTTCAATGGTCTATAAATTTTTCTTTTTAAAATTAAAATTGGAAGAGTAAATCAAGTTTGAATGCCAATAAACGTATGTTTTACAAGAAAATCCAGTGTCGAACCCTGAAGTTATGCCCATGTTAAGTTTAGACACCCTCTATAAGCAACTGCTGAACTGGTATTCTCGACAGAAAATGACGAACCAATTGCAAAACATTATCGAGTAAACTGTTCGGTAAAATACTGGAATTATTGACTTTTTAAATATGAACAGGGTCAAAGGAGAAAATAATTGGGAAAATGTCTTTACAGTCCGCCAAAATAGTGGCTGATATGTACAAAGGTGGGTTTAATTGGTACAAACCACTCCTTTTCGTATTGATCTTCATTGTGGACATCTATCAAAATTCAGCTCTGAAAGCCAATGGTTTCAGAAAATCGTTTCACTTGTCGAAAAACGTGGCAAATTATTACAAAAAGGTTGATTATTCTTCTGCATAGATCACTCGCCAGCAAATAACACAGCTTTGACATTATCAGTATCTATTAAATATAATTTTCCGCGCTTCACTATCAAGTTTATTTCGAAACAGAAAGATCCTACTAGCAAAGCATTGTTATCTGGTCGTGGGTTGCTAGGGAAGCACAACTGAGTGACGTGAAACTCAATTCGAAGAAATAAAAGATTGAGCATCTGAAATTTGAAAGGAGATTACAGCTATTTCCGTCAGTGAATAATGTTTTGCAATTGACCGCAGTATTTCTGATTTGTTTTAAGCTCAACCCTTAATGCCACATAGGGAGCAAACGGTTGGTCGTACAGAGTTCTGAGTGCCCTTATTTGATCCAAAAACGCAATTCTGTTTAAATTGGTAGACAAAGTAATACCTTTATACCGAGAGTTTTGGAGCTAGGGCGTTTTGAAAAGTTCAGCCCTTTACTAAGTTACTACATGTACATGAATATACACAATTGTAACAATAAAGATTATTACAAAAAAACCTTAGACTGGGACTGGAGGTTTTTTCGCCTATGGTCGTTGTCCAGGTGGAACAGAGCTTCCATGGACTTCCTGGGTGGTGCTTCATGAGAGTACTGTTCTTAGGAGGATGACGACTGCTTTTGGTTTGTTATTTTCAATAATAAACCTTTGGAGTCGACCAAGAAAATATTTTTAACCCCCCTCAAAATTTTTTGGTTTATGTTTCAAGGTACGTAGATTCCAAAAATCGAATAAAAATTTGGCCGTCCGCCGTACGCGGCATTTTCCTCAGTTAGCATTTACCGATTTTGATGAAATTTGGCACGTGGGCTCCATTTGGGGTCTAGTTGTGCCCCAAAGATTTTGGTTGATGAAGGTTACTTCTACGGGTTCATGTTTTGAAAACGCCCTGACTCAAAAAATGTTGATATAAAGCTAGGTATTGTTTTTCCATCAATTTAAGATAATATTGAATTTTTAAAGACCACGCGGAGCCCTGTAGGACAAACCGTTCGCTCCCTACGAGTACTTAAGGGTCGGACTTACGATAAGTCAGAAACACGAGTGTGAATCGCAAAAGAGGCCTAATCTCCGTTCATATTCTAGCTGACCAAAATTCGATCGATGTTTTTCTTCATGTTGGTTGGTGGTAACAATCGCAAAGCCGTGTCCTTCGCAGACGAGTGATCTATATAGAAAAATAATTAACCATAGTGTAATAATTTGCAGCGTTTTTTTCTAGCTCTTTTTCCAATGCTGGTCACTTGCCCTGATGTGACGGCTCATAGCGCTTTAGTACATCACTCAAGAAATTCATTCTCGCAATCATTTTGAGTGGTTCCCAAGAGGTTTCGTGCCACATTTAAACTCTCTAGGTTGCGCGAAAGAGCTCAGGTTTAACGCTCATACAGCTTATCTGACTTCCCTGACTGACAATCCCTTTCATTGGCCCTTCTTATTACTTTCAGTGGTCCCCCTATAAAGCCAATTTCTTTAAATTTTACTCATGAACCTTTTTAGTTTTAGTTTTTCCGTAATACGAGTATAATAGAGATGCTTGTATCAATCTTTGAAACCACCAAACTCTAGAACTGTTTCTCTTTTCTTTTGTTTCTACTGAGTTCCAAGTATTAAAATTAACCTTTGATCGCTTCATCACAAAAACTTCAGGGTGTCCACGGTGGTTCCATCAGTGTAGGTTCACGTCACAGTAATTTGGTACATCCAACAAAACGGGCTTAAATTGTAGTAGTTAAGGTACAGTTAAATTCCTAAACTCATTTTACATTTCGTTTCGCCCCAAGAAACTCAAATAAAGTTTTGTAATTGAATTCTCTTTTCGTGTTCCGAAATACAGGAATCGGAATCCTCTTTGGAGTCAAATGATGCGGTATCAAAAGTCATTCTCTTTGTTTCACGAATATACTAAAAACACGATTAAACTGCGGAACAATACGTAAAAACTGGAGAATTACAGAACTTTTAAATCTTCTTAAAAGCCTCGGAATTAAAATCAGCAAAGAAACTTTTCGACTGAGTTCTCCTGCAACGGGCAAACAGAAAATTAGACCGAAACTCTTCAGTTTGTGGTTAACGTAGAAGCGGCTTATGAAGGCTGTCAAAATCGGAGTGACAAATTTTGCTCAACTTGGATATGATTGTAGACTAAAAAGAGTAAAGAGAGTAAAAAGAGAGTAAAAAGAGTAAAACGATGATGTAAAAATTTGTCTACATCAGTCCATTCACTTCCTTCGCTCAGTGGTAGAGAGCTCGACTCAGGTTCGTTTAGTGAGCACAGTTGGAAGTCTGGAAATCGATCCCCAGTCGAGGGAATTTCGTTTTTAATGACACAACACAACTACCTCTGGTTACCACACTCCGTACTAGCAAACAAACATACAGAATTTACGAAGAAAAATTCACGTCGAAACCTCGCAACTAGGAAAATGTTACTCTGACGGTTTTCCTCCTATAAAAAACGTTATTCACTCGTTGGAAAGCTCTCGATATTTGTAGAAATAGTGCGCTGACTGTAACACTTTTTTTGGGGAAATTTCGGTTGCGGAACCCTTTTTTGAGGGACACAATTTTGGATTAACCACAGCGATAAGACATAATATAAATGTGCATGACAAAACGGCAAGAAAGTCGTGCATAATTTGTAGAGGTTTTCCTGTTTGACGGCTCTCAAAAGAACTAGGTACCCAAAGATTGAATGAAAACAAGTGAATTTTGTGTTACCTTTACGTACATTTCACACCTGGTTGACATCTATAACGATGTAAATGTTCTAATAAACCAGCAAAAAGCCACCGTTTAAAAAAAATTTATTGAAAATGAAACGGTATCAACGACCAATCTTGTTTTCCTACGATAACATGATGAGGAAAGACAGTTCCTAGTAAACTCCGTCTCCTAAAAATTTAGTTTAGCTGCTGTCTTGAACATTCTGACTTTATTTCAATGAAAAATTTCTGAACTTACATGGACTTAAAATCAAGGTAAACATCGGCAGCCTCTTTGTTTATAGATGAATCACGACGGCCATGTCAATTTAATCCTGTCTAAGAGGGGAGTAGACTCGGAGACGCTGTTCAACAAGTTGCATTATATTGTTCGTCGAATGAATTCCAGGCTCTTTGCGAGAGTGTCAGCTCCGTTCCCCAAGATATTCTCGGGATTCATGAATTTCACGGCGTCGTGGGTTTTACGACGGCAGCTTCGCAAACCTCTTTGAAGGAAATTGAGCGGACTGAAAGGAAAGGGAGGGGGCAAATGTTCATTGAGCACAAGGAAAATTGGAGTTGGGATCGAGCCAGGGGAAATGTTAAAAATTTCACGGGAGTCAAAGGCGAATGTTGTGAATATAATAAAATATTAATATTGATATCTATTGTTAATGATTAATTTGATACATTTTAGGCGGTGAATCAAATGAAGTTAAGTCAATAAATAAATAAATAAAAATAAATCATTATTTCTGATGATTAAAGCATGAATTATTACGATTTTGATACTAAATGATGTAATGTGACATCGTCCAACCATATTTCAATATAGGTACAGAATCCGATGTCAGTATCGCCTGAAGTATCTCTCAAAAATCTAGCATACATTTTTGGGATCTTCAACTTCGGTTGCGGCGGGAAGTGGAGTGTATATTTAATTTTGATAGGTCTGAATTCTTTATAATTTTAAAACAGGAGAGGGTGAAACCATTTAGGAAGTGAATTAGGAAGTTGGTGCCTTCCTCTTTGTGGTGAAGTTCTGATGAGAGATGAAGTTATGGAAGCCAGGCATGAAGAACATAAATCAAGTCCAGGCAGATGATTCTTTAGATGAGTCAAATACTTCAAGATGGCTGTCTAAGCCAGAAATTGATAGATTAAGTGCGGTTTTAGAGGTTTGATGAATCAGAGAAACATAACTTTTGGGAGCGATGTGAAGCGACTAAAGCGTTAAGAGGAATTTTAGCAGTGCGCCTATTTAAGACTGCCTAATCTGGGTAACAAACTTTCATGAGCAACATGAAACATGATCCGTTTTTGGTTTATTATTTTTAATAATGAACTCTCGGAATCGACCAAGAAAACATAATTTTAACCCTCTCAAAATTTGTTGGTTTACGTTTCAAGGTACGTAGAATCCAAAAATCGAATAAAAATTTGGCCGTCTTTCCGCCGTCCGCGGCACTTTCCTTAGTTAGCATTGACTGATTCTGATGAAATTTGGTATGTGGGCTCCATTTAGGGTCTAGTTGTGCCCCGAAGATTTTGGGTGATGTCGGTCACTTCTAAGGGTTGAAAGATTAGGGTTGAAATTTTGAAAACGCCCTACCTCAAAACATTGTGATATAAAGGCATTGTTTTTAAGATAGTATTGAATATTTAGAATTTTGAGAATTTTTAGAGACCACGCGGAGCTTTGTAGGACAAACCGTTCGCTCCCTACACGAACTCAAGGGTTGGACTTGCGATAATTCAGAAACACGAGTGTGAATCGCAAGAGATGCCTAATCTCCGTTCAAATTTTAGCTGACCGAAATGCGATCGCTGTAGGTACATGGTATGTAGTTAGTATCTATGGTTGGTAGGTGGTGACAATGGCAAAGCCGAGTTATTTGCAGACGAGTGATCTTTATAGAAAAATATTAAATCTATGTGTAATAATTTGCAGCGTTTTTGATTATCGGTTCATATTTAACAATCAAAAAGTTAATTGTTAAACTCGTGGAAGTTTAAGGTAATAAGTACATCATTTTTGAAATAAATTCATGGAAATTTTTGTTTATAATATAAACAAAACAACAAACCTCATCAACACTTTATCTTCCCATAATTATTCACGATTCCCACACCATTTCGTGTTCTCGTTAAAAGTTTACGTAAAATGAAAGGGGAATTCCAGTTAGAATACAGGATTTCATAAATAGAGTTTCCACGTACAGGTTATACCTAATAACATTGTTAGACCTTCGAACATTAATGTAAAAAATGTAACAAGGAATGTAAACTAGGTATGGTAATATTAAATAGGTATGGTAATGTAAATAGGTAAGATAATATTATAGGTAATGTAAAATAGGTATGGTAATGTAAAATAGATATGGTTATGTAAAATAGGTATGGCAATGTTAACGCAATTGGTCCATGGTCACCAGCGTCACCAAAAACATATTGGGAACCCCACAATGTCTCAAAGTGTCACTTGAGTAACCAAAATGAAATTTCAATTTTGAATTTAATGGACAGCAGATTTTTTGTGATCTCTTGGAAATCTCAAAATGAAGTTATGACAAAAGTTTCCAAGGAAATCGATGAAAAAAATTTCAAAATTTTTGTCATAACATTTTTTGATTCCTAATAACTCACAAAGAATGGTTTCACAAATTTTCTCTGTCCATTAATTTTTCAATTGCAATTTAAATATAATTTATCTGGTGACACCTTGGGACAGCTGTGGAATTCCTGAGATGTTCTCGATAACACCAGTGGCACCATGGCAATTCAGTTACAGCAGAACAAGTCAAATTTGAGTAAGGAAAATCGAGGTGTTTAGGATACCGGTCTTCTAATTCAAACCCCCAGCTCGTTCTACAATATTCATATAAATACTGAATGAGACGCAGTGAAAACGACATCGCGATCCACATTCATTTCCAATTTTTCAAAGCCCGCTGGCTTCTTTTGAACGATACAAAAGAATTACGACGAGCCATCCCTCATTTTTGGGAGCTATAGAAGTGAAGTCAGCGGGGGCAAAATTATAGGGGGGGTCAGTATCAGCGGTGCGGAAGCGGGTAGAGAATGCCCAAGGGAGATGCAGGCTCTGGCCGCAAGGGACGCTAGGTGCGGGGGGTCAGCTGGAGTAAGCAGGGGGATTCACATCCTGCCGCGAGGTTATAAATTCACTCCAAACCTCATTAACGTAGCTCCAGCTTTCCCCTCCTCTTTCGCTTTTGCAAATTATTTATGAAGGTTTGTATCCCCCTATCCTTCCCTTTTCTCCTTCAATATCAAAACAAGGGCCTCGTTAGGGAAAAACAAGCGCGCTCTCGTGGCCCGATGCCTTTGGTATCTTAATGGGAGTAACTGAATCCGTCGTCGAGTTTCCACCACCTGCTGCGATTCAGAAGAAACGCTGTGATGAGGATTTAATTACTATAGATGCTACAGTTGTTGGTGAGAAATTCCCGTTCCGGTAGAAATGTAAACACCACAACCTCGCAGATAATATGTCGGTTGTATCACGAAGTTATTTCATAGCGGGCTTATTTTGGGATCAATTTCGTGAAGATTGGGGTTAAAGATGGGCGGTATTTAACGTAACAGTTAAAAATAACCTACTACCGGGTTTCGTTAATTCCGCTTGGAACCTATTACCAAAATAACCCTGTTATTAAATAACGTTTCAGGGAAGGCTCCAAAACGTGTGGAGCCGGAACAATAGCTTGGGGTTTTTAATAGAAAGAAGAGTGAAAATACACTAACACGTATATATGTCGGGAATAACTTGATAGAAACCCTAACTTAGATAGGAATCGAAAACTAGAGATCAACGGAACGGGTACTTTGAATGGAATAACAATATAACATGATAAACAAACGAACGTAGGTCGGGAACGAAAAGTAGAAATCAAAGAAACGATACCTTGGAATGGTACGTCGGAATGAGCTTTGAGAATGTCCCTGAGATAACCTATTATTAAATGACAGGTTATTGGAACCTATTACCAACCCAGAGCGGTAACGGTGGAACCTAATACGCAAATGTACCTAACCGTTTCGCCCATCTCTAGTTGGGGTTCAACAGCTGCCTTGTAGAGGGCAACGGATGTTTCTATCCCCACAATATTGGTAATGTAGATCCCACTAGTTCTAACTAGAGTCTACAAACCTCAACTTTGAAGCAGTTCCGCGAACTAGGCCTGTGGAGGCGCTACTCTCCTAGACTGGGAACGAGCTCGGCATTCAGTCACTTTCCTGCCTTGCTCCTGGTAAGTGATCTCTTCACACATTTGATCTTTTGCGGTTTCCCCTGATACCCAAAATCCATCCTCATTTCATTTTGGACCTATTATAGGTCCAAAATATATACCCAAAATCGTGTATAATATACGATTAAAGAGTCAATCGATATAAACCACACCCCGATTTGTTATTGAACCATACCCAATTCATATCTATATTATAATTATTCAATTAATAACTTTAAATTATATTTGAAGTTGGATTGATTGAATGTTTGGGTAGAAATACGAGCTGGTTATTCGATCAGAATATTTCCAACTCTATTTCAACTTCAACTAGGTGGTCTTCCCCACAAAACATCATCTAAGAAACCAAACATTTCACTGGCAAATGGATGTCGTAGGGTTTAAAGAGGGATGCAGGTGTAACACTACGGATAGTCGAAGGAACGCGATGTTAAAAGTTCGCAGGAAAGATGGTTGAAGATTTGCAACGTTTGTACCGGAACCTCACGACAAGCGGTAGTCCTTGAGTTAGAGTGTCGTGCATTTGACCTGGACATCTGCCCTGATATCCGTCAGTCCAAGTTTGAAAGGGTGGTATCAGACCGTTTCCTGTGACGGATCTATTTTTAGGTCTTCCACTATGTCCTGTGGTGTGAAACAAGGTTCTGCCCTTGTGCCTTGTCTTTAATACCATAATAATATTATGGTATTACTATTAATAATATTATTAGATATTATCTCTGTTCTGGTAATATTATTGCTCTGACTGGGGTTCTTTCTAACCAACGCAACTTGCAACTGCACTACGGAGTTTTCTACCACAATCGGAATACGCTGCAAATTATTACATAATAGTTTATTAATTTAATGTATAAAACGCTATTCCTTTATTACTACCTAATAGCAATAACATCGCTATATACGTGAGTGTTGTAGTTGCCTCCATTACGAAATTTGATTCTTGGTTGCTAATGATGAACAATTGAATAAGACGATCACAATTTTTATGAGCTGAGATGTGAACATAATAATATTACTAGCCCAATTTCCGTCAGTGAGGAGACTTTTACGAGTCACATTGTGTTTATGATTTGTTGTAAGTCCAACCCTTAAGTCCTCATATGGAGCGAACAGCTCTGGGTGGTCTCATTCGATTCTAAAAATGCAATAACATTTACCTTTACATCTAAAGTTTATTAGCTAGGGCGTTTAGATCATTTCAGCCTTTATTATTCCCCTCTTAGAGGTGACATCATCCAAAAGCTTTGCGGCACAACTAGACCCCAAAAGGAGCCCATATTCGAAATTTCATCAAATTCGGTCCATGGAAAGTAAGGAAAGTGCCGTACTGACCGATTTTTTTTTCTTGCTCGATTCTAAAAATTCATTATTGAAAATAATATACCGAAATGGTGTGAGCAAAGGCTCGATGCTAAACATTACTTAATAAAAATATGACTTATGGTTCATTTGAAATTAATTCTTCGAAGTTTTTACTTACTAGCCTCTAGACGGTTACCTATGAATTCCGGTACAACAATAATCAAGCTATGTAGGTTAGTGTTTCATTGCAAACTTCATTCAAACAAAACGATTAAAATTCTAATTTGCGTTCCATTAAATACTCGAGATGAGGGAAATAAATTAGGAGCGTTGATATTAAAGCAGACGGCTTATTCCTACTTCATCCTTCATTTTCACTTTATTATGATCACCCACTTGAATCATTCTTCTTCACTCACTTCACTTGAAAATGCTTAAGACTCGCTAGGAAGATTGATGAAACAACGCCAAGGATAAAAATGATTGACGCACTCTCAAGTTTGGAGGATTTTCTCGGAGCGCGAGGTCGCGGTATTAAAAGTAATATCATGGAGCTCCTCAGTCATAAGGAAAGTGTGGAGTGAAGGATACATCGCGTCTCGGTTGAACAAGATTGCTCAAAGTGCGACTAGAGTCTGCGCGTATTTTTCAACAACTTAAGAGAAAGAGTTTCCCAAAGTTGTTGCCATTTTAGCTTCCTTAGTGCTGGAATTAGGGAAGATGTGCATTGATATCCTTTTAAACACTGGCATTTGAAGCCAACCTGGTTGACAAGTTGTGCTCCTTGCGGAATGTTACATTCATTCTATTACCAAAATATAGAATTTGACTCAATCAAGTTCAAATCATCAAGTTGTAACAGTTGACGAGGATGGGAGAATCAGATTGTGTGCAGATTTTAAATCGACCATAAATCAACACATTATCATTTAAAAATGTACCTGCTTTCTACATTTGAGAAAGTTCGCTCATAGTCGCAGGGATGAACAGTTTTCAGCAACTGAACGCGGCGGATGGAGTCTAGAAAGGAGTCTAAATTTAACAGGTTCTCAAATACTGAAGAAATTTCTTTTATCGTCAGATTTGCTATAAAAGAAATCTGAAAGAAATTGTAACACCATTGATCCTTTTCTTAACCATACCTTTAACTGAACGATTTCTTGAAAATTCGCTCATTAATTCATGCTGCAAGAATGGACTTTTTGGTGTTTACCGATATAATTTTTGAGGTTGATGCGGCCTTTCACAAACTCAAGTATCATTTCTCAAGAGGCTATCAATTTCTCCCTTAGAGGGAAAAACAATAGATCATGGATATATCCATTGTAGGTGTAATTTGAAAATTACAATTATGAAATAAAATACACACAAGATATTTTATGAATAATTTATTAGTATGAAGTAGGTTGATACATCTCAGTTAGAAAGAATAGTCAAAATTATGAAATATCAGCGCCAGCGTTAGTAATGCTCAATAAAGGTTTATGGTACAAAAAGTATAATTATACGAAATTTTGGTGCAATTTTGTTGAGATTTGCATGAATTGTGGGAGTTAGTTTTTCAAAGATAGTCTTTACATTTCCTAGCTGATGTGCTTACTTATTATGTGCGCATGCTCAAAGGTGAACAACAAAGCACCTACGGTGCCTCAGTTCCTGACCCATAACTATCAGATTAATATCATGACAATCTTGTGATCTAATTTCAATATTTTTCATGTTCTGTGCACTTTATTCTTGTTTTGTAAACCCATCGATGAATTTTCGCTAAAGCGCAGCAAGATTTGATGATCTTTCAAAATTATTTATTGTGATTACCGAAAATAATTCGAATTGACCCTACATGACGCTGCAGTAGGAGAATTTCTGGTCCTCCCCAGAAGCTACGATCCCGCGTCTTTGTGACGCCGTTTTTAAGCTCTTCGAGGGGACTTTTATAGACTTGTTGGCTTGTTTGATCTTCATCAGTCGGTCCAATTTTTTCTCGACTTTGGCACTCTCCCTCAGAATCCGCTCCTCGCACCTGATGAGTCATTGGATTAATCAGTCAAGTTGGTCATTTTAGTTTTAGAAATCTTCCACATGGTAGTGCCTGAAGCAATCTTACGTTTTCAGAAGGTCAAAACGGAGTCAAGAGAAATTTTTGAATTTGGATGGTGTGTACACAGCAGTCCAACATAGTATCCAAGTGAAGAACATAATTTTCCTACAACGTACCTACTGCTCTTCAAGGAATTTTGGCTATTTAATTTTTTTGCGAAAATGGCTGTACTTTGAGCCACGTATTTTATGGTAATTGATAATAAATAAATTCACCAAGAATTGGTTCTAAAATGGGCTCAGGTCTGTTTACATATCAAACTTAACGTGTTCAAAATTCAGTTTTTTTGGGCATTCCCGAAAAATCTAAAGTTGAATTCAGTTGTCAAAAATCAATGTTTTTGAAACCTTCAGTATATAAGCTGTTTTTAAATTTGAATTTTTAAACCACTAATCCTCATTGTTTTGTGTTAAATACCCATTTTTAAATATAATAACTTCTACAATGTAGGCTTATCAGAGAGGGAGTTTAACCTTAAGCCTTCTAAGCTGAAAAATTAGTATTGGAATTTGTATCACTTGACGTTGCCTTAAAAGAACGTTACTAGAGCTAATGACTGGAAGATTCCCGTACTTTAAATAATCGTGAAGCTTTTCTTCAACGACAATTCGTATGAGTCGGTTGACGTGGAGATCCATCGTGTTCTCACAGTTCTCGAGATAACCGCACCCCGTTTTCACGACGAAAATCTGTAAAAAAAAAGGTCCTATTATTGCAATAGAAAGTGTATCATGATATACATTTTGTTCTTCAGAAAATTATTCACTTCAGAATAAAAACGATGCGAATAATCACACAACGGTTCATTATTAATCTGTGTAGATCACTCATTTGCAAAGAACCAGGCTTTTCCATTGATAAATGCAATCGTTAAATAACCCCATCCCTAGAATAAGTACCCTTTCCTCTCTCTGACTGTTGACGTTGGGAGACGTAGTGGAGAGGGTAGATCGTACTCGAGGTGCGGGTAATGAGTTTTTAGTGTTCAATCATAATTTAAATCTTAAAGTAAGTCACGATCCACAATATTTGGTGATCAGATTTGTTGAAAACTGTCCAAGCGCCTAACACACAACCCCTGAAAATTCCATGACTGTCGAAGTTATGCTTGTTACAAGAATTTCAAGTTTGCGCATGCGCAAAGGCTGCTATAAATCAGGGGTGATAAATTTCATTGGAAAGATAAATTTCATAGACTCACAATCAACTCTCCGAAGAACAAATGATTGATCCTACGACGTTCTGGGTGGTCTCATTCATTTCTTTTATGATGAAAGTCTTTGATCTCTTTGAAGTAACCGAAAGCTTTTCGACAAAACTCACCCCAATCGGTACCGATTCTTTTTTTTTGTAAACCATCAAATTTTTTTGGGGGGAGGTTGTATACTCGATTCCCAACGTTCACAATTAAAAAAAAAATAAATCTAAATCCAAATATCTTGTAGGGGCTGAATTATGTGTTAGGGCTGAATTATGTGTTGGGGCTGAATTATGTTTGTCTAAGTATTATCTTAGCAAAATATTTTCGGGTTTCACTGAGTACAAAGTTGAAGTGGAAAGGATTTGTTAGATGAAACTTAAAGAGTTAAAAGGGATAAATATTAAACCGACGATGTTACGGCAACATGTCGTATGACCATATATGGGCATATTGAGTTTTTCATACCACTGGATTCGTATTTTCGTGGGGAATCGATCGGTATTATTAAAAATTCGGTTGGTAGCCTTGAAACCGCCGAAAATAGCGATAGAGCAACACTGCGTATGAAGAATATAGGTTACATTGTAAACAGTTTTTTGTGTCTCCTGAAAAGTTGCCCCAAACTTGATAGGACATGTTGCCGTAACATCGTCGAAATCTTGTGATGGGAATTCCTAAATTCACAGCATGGAGCTTCTGATGTAAGTTATAAGATAATGCTGATGCCGATTTACCTCTATGGAATTGAGATATTGTATAGCTAAAAGCAACAACGATGCAGACCTCAGTAATGCAATAATCAGATCAGTTCTAAATCATAAAGAACTTAAATTGGGTTCGACCGGTAGAATCTCTTCGGATTGAAATTTTGGGAGGAGTGTTATTAGATTAAACGAACTTACCTTAAGTGAAGTTCGATCTTGATTGTATGAGGCATTCAGTCAGAAGATATCATCCCACCCGCACCACCCTGGCGCCAGATAAGTATAATTCCATCCCTAGCTGATAGCAGAATCTTTGAACTAAATGAGCAATACGGGGATGAACGGAAAAATCCGAATTTTTCCGAATAGATTTAGCCTACTCTTTCAAAATCTGTGCGCGGGAACCGATTACGGCGTACTACTTGGTTAATTAACATTTTCATGATATCGATGACTGAATGCCTCATACTTACCCGTGACAATCAGTGCTTTGGGTACAACGTTTAAGTACCTTAAAGAATCACTAGTGTGCATAACTCAGTAACTCCATCGCGCGTAACTCCCACTCATCTTCTTAACCATGCTATTATTATAAATTAAATAAATACGAAAGAGGCTACTTTGCCTTTGACTGCAACTGTGGAAGGATAGAAACAATTTTGCATTATCAAACTAGAGAAACTTTTTTGAAACATACAGTGTTTGAAATTTCGGAATAATTTTGTTAAAAAATAACGACAAAAAACCGGTTAACTCATTTGAATCCTCTGTTTTTTTCAAATTTGCCAGAAAAGAACCACTCTTTGAATCTCAGCAGCTACTTACCTCATTTTTACAGTGACAGGGTAATGTGTGAGTTGGATCACAAGTAGGTATTGTCTGGATTATTTCAATCACTCACATCGTCAGACACGAGGCGAACTAACTGAGGAACTGTCATTTTCTGGATGGCGCGCGCGGTCTTCTTGAGGACCCGGTCCCAGTACGCTTTTTGCTCTCTTCGGGCGGCTCTTCTTTGTGATATCGCTCGTTGATTGACACATGTGTGTTTTACCATTATAATGAGCTCATCACGCCAACGTTTGTTCGGTGCTTGAAATACGATCTGATGGACAAAATCATTTGACTGGAAGTGTGAATTTTAGCCTGATTCTTTTGAATTTTGATGCAGTTCTTACTTAGTTCTAGTAATGAACGTTGCTTAGGTGGACCATGTGACGCATGATTACTTGTCAACTTCCATTATGCCAACTCGAGAATGCATTTTATCTTATCGTTCAAATTATTAGTGCGGTGTAAAGTGAATGAACTTTGTGTATCCTTGAGGAAAAGGGCAGAAGAACATCATATATATGTAGAACATTATATCTGTGTGCGTAATGGTTGTTGTGTGCATAATGGTCATACATCTCCTAATCATTCCACACACTTTGGGTTTCCATCGCTTACCTGCTTTTCTTCCTTGAACATGGTAAAAAAAACAATTTTTGGCCAGTCCTTCCCAATTTCCATTTGCTACATCACAAAGGTCACAGTGCAAACTTGATATAAGAATTTATTCACCTATGTATCCGAGAAGTAGAATATTTCACGCTACGAATCTTCAAAGACTGCTGGCGCTAGGATGGATTCTTGCAGGACTTTCTCCACGATTACGAAGTAGCAAACGTCCGCACATAAAAACCTCTCGGGGGCACTTGGCGAAAGGCTGCACAACATCGTTGACGAGGGATTTAAACCTCCTCCGTTAGGTTTTCATGACTCGGTCGTAAAGAAAAAACTCCAAAGAGTCAAAAAACATAAACCCGGACCTACTCAAGTCAAACGAGGAGGGGAAGATGGGTCTGACGGTGGGGAGAAATCCGCACTGGCTTTTTTTCTTCGATACTTCTCGAAGAAATTTTTATAGCTAGTATAAAACGTTGTGAATTGAAGTGGTGGGGTAGGGGGGTGAGAAAGTACATTTCTCGATGGCAGGGAACATAGAAGTGGAATACATACAAAGATACACTATAATACAGGGGCAGAAGATGGTTTTCGATATCAATATCACTAACGTTTCATATGTATAACATAATATCTTTAATATTGGATTTATTATGGTTTTTCTGTACCATAAAATTCCTTTTGCTTACTTGGAGCACTATAAAGCAGTACAAGTGTCACTTTCTATATTAAAATAACAAAGTCCGAATACCAAATCGTAATTATGCTAAGAATTTTCTCTCGGTATAGAAAAATGAGGGAAGATTGAGATAATGAGTGTCGGCGGGCCCATAGCTGTTAACCGATGTAGGTGAGGGTGATCTAACCAGCCATAAACCATGAAAAGACGTGGGTTTTGTAGGTCGGGTGGATCATCTGACCTGTAACCGTTAAATGAACGTGGAAGGTGGAGAAAAGGCATGAAGTTATCAAGACAGAGATTCGGGACTAGAATGGGTTTAGTTGCCCTGAAATACTCTTGAGATAGTACCCTGTGGGTCTGCTAGAGCAACCAACATTCCTGTGCTTTATCTAAAATACTATTTAAAATACATAAGTCTAGGTGGAGGCCACGACTTTATGACTTCTTTTGAACACTCCCGAATCATTATTACATTCTTCAGAAGTACACTCGCCCATTGAGAGTATCTGTTTCCGTTTTTGGTTTATTATTTTCAATAATGAACCTTTGGAATCGAGCGAGAAAAATGTATAACCCCTCGTTAGAAACGTAAGATTTACGTTTCAAGACACAATATGTAAAATCCGAAAGTCAAATTAAAAAAAAGAAACTTCACTTTCTTTCAGCCAATTGCTGGAAGTCCGCTGAATAGTTGATATTAAGCCAATCCTAAGCATGTTGCTTCATGTAATGGCACTTGGGTTATGACCCCTTTGCTCAGGTTTTAGACAAGGCCTCGAGATTTTGATCTTGGATGAGGACTTGGGATCATCCTAAGCCCGAACAGAACAGTGTTCAACTTTCAGAGGTATCTTGGGGGTGGCTTGGAGTACAGTTAGGTCCGAGGGTCTCGGACCATTTTATCTTCTTTATCTGTATGACAATAAGTTTCTTGTTATGGCGACTCATCAAATCGTCGTTGGAGATCACCTCTGGCCACCATATCTGCAAAATAACGCATTAAGAATTGGTTAACAAAATCTGGAGCTTTTAGTCAGGGTTTTAGAGACCTTCTATGTTTTGCATCCATATAGAAGAATTGATTTGACATTATTTGAATGAAGTAGGCGTAGCTTGGTCCCTTGAATGATTTCCACCGTATTGTTAAGAGCTATGACAGAGCAACAGTTGCTCTGACACCTGATGGTGATTTGATGGAACAGTTCCTTTATTCCCCTAAATCACTACTCAGGGATTGCTCCCCAGTCTATTTGCAGACATCGATCGTTTAAGTATATACTTTTAAACAAGATCATTTCCCTTACCCTCGTGGTTCAAATCCGAAGATCTTAATAGTTCTTACTCTTAGATTGATACTTCTCCCCCCCCCCCCATCTATAGATACAAGCCTCATTGATTATAGGACAATATAGCATTTATCTTTCCTAAATCAATTTGATCTGTTATTCATTATCCCTAGTCCTAGGTTGGTCGCTAGGGGTAGAAATCAGCGCAGATTTAATTATTCTCATCAATTAATCAGATTCTCCAGATCCCCTAGAACAACACTGTTTCAGAGCTGAGAGTTAATTGTTAAGAAGTTTATTAAAAACTAATGGGAACTTTCAAATACGCGTTGCTATATTATTTGTGGACAATATTTCCCTACAAGAACTAGCACTAGAAAAAATAGTAGCTTGGCAGCTCATGAAATAACGTGATTTGTAGACAGCTATTTCGCAGTGATGAACTATTGTGTTTCTCACAGTCACATCCAAAGAGCTGTGGTTGTTCTCAATTTGTGAGGAATTTTGCCTTGATAAATCATTAAACAACTACGTATATGTGGACGCGGGACTTTGGACAGTTCCTATCTATTCTGCCGAGTCTGAGTGCAGCACCTCCTGAACCTACTTACTTCTCCACGGACTTTTCCATGGAGTTTTGTGTAGGATCTAGAACAAGAGAACAAGAGATAAGGACTGATAGAGAGATCCGCGGTGAGTGTTGGTTACTGAAGATCCCAAATATATATCAAATTGCCTACTAAAACTTACGAACAATTTTTTCCTACATAAGATAATGGTTATTTTAAATTATGATTGGTTTAAATATAAGGTTTCCTGGTAATTCAAACAGTTGAAGTTGATTACGCCACTCAAAAATCCTTCGTGCAGCTTCAGAATGTCAAGTTGAAAATCAACTTCTGGCAAGTCAGAAACCCTCTTTCTATTCGTCGTATGCAGCCCTGAGCCAAGTTTGGCGTAACCAACCGTCTTCCAGTTGAATCTTCATTGTTAATCTGAACCCTGAGGTCTTCCCCTCCGGAAGTCCTTACCGACCCCGGATCACCCCGAGATCTCCCAACTTCCATCCCCCAACCGTCATCTCAAATGAGGCGGAACGGACCTCAAATGGTCTTTTCGAATTCTTGCGAATTCCCCTCGAGAATATTTACTTTTTGGTCCCTTTTCCTCCTCGCCCCAATTCCCCCGGAGAAATTTTTCGAAATGAGTCCTGCCGAGTCTTCCCTGTACACCAACTGTTTTTAAATTCACTTTAAATGAAGACAGATCGGGACGCGCTCTGAATTTCAGATTTTTTTTGGAGGAAGAAGCGAAGAGAGTTAAGGCTCCAGTCAGTCCGTTGCTCCCAATTACCGTCAGCATTGATTGGCGCCTTTTCACCGGCAGCCACTCTCCTTTTTTTCTCTTCTCTTCAATTTTCTCTTTTCTTCCCCCTCTCCGCGTCGTTTCTCTTTTTCTCCTCTACATTCAAAGTAGGGAATAAATTGGAGACTGCCCTGATAGGCAGAGAAGGATATCCAGTGTACGGGGCTACTCGGTTTCGCTCAAGACCTGATTGATTCCTATTGTGCGAGGCAACTTTTTTCCTCTCCGGGATTTCAGGATCTTTCTTGCAGGTACTCGTACCTAGAAAGGGCGAGTTAGGAGGGAGTATTGAGGGGTAATCTTCAGCAATTTTTGAGGTTGGTGCGATTGAAACCATTCATTCCTCAACTTCAATCACCAGTCCGGCTCTATCGTGGGTCAGCTCAAAATGGGTCTCAAGGAAAATTGCGTCCAAATAAAAAACGCTGCAAATTATTACACAACGGTTAACTCTTTTTCTGCATAGATAATCCGTCTGCAAAGAACATGGCTTTTCCATTATTAGTACCTTCCAAACATTCCACCTACCTACCATAAGCCCTCTGTACTACCGTCATTGGGACCATCTACAAGCCAACCCGGGAGCTCTGTTTCCATAGGGAACCATCTACACGCCAACCCGGGAATTTTGTTTTCATAGGGGAACATCTACACGTCAATTCGAAAAATCCCTACAGATGTCAGTGAAATCGGTGTTTCTGCTTTATCATCCGTCCCAATTTCAAGTCCTTGTAGGGAGCGAACACAGCGTCCACGTCCAGCGATTCCCCGAAAAAAAAAATGCTCTGAGTTTTCCAGGTTTTTTAAGGGTCAACATTCTTCTTTTTCCAGCGTTATAAATAAACTAAAATTTTAAAAATGTGATCAATATTTATCAAAATTTAGGTTTTCAAGGACATTTTGAAATAAAAAGCCCTAATGAACACTTTTAGTAAATTAACGAGAAAAAAAATGAAGCAATTGCAACGGCATTATAGATTGTAATAACAAAAATGTAAACTTTAAAAAATATAAATCTATATTTGATATAATATATCATATTATTATATATATATATATTATTATATAATATATATAATATATATATAATATATATAATATATTATTATATAATATATATAATATATAAGTAGTAAGTGGGCACGTTGAGTACACTTCCACTTGAAGCTCTGATGTTTTTACTTTCGACTTGAGGCTCTGATGCTTTTTATTTTCTGTTAAATCCTGTTAAAAATACTTTTCTGTTAATTCCTGATAAAAATACTTTTCTGTTAAATCCTGTTAAAAATACTTTTCTGTTAAATCCTGTTAAAAATACTTTTCTGTTAAATCCTGTTAAAAATACTTTTCTGTTAATTCCTGATAAAAATACTTTTTTGTTAATTCCTGTTAAAAATACTTTTCTGTTAAATCCTGTTAAAAATACTTTTCTGTTAATTCCTGATAAAAATTTTCAACACAAAACATCACAACACATTTTTTAACACAAAACATCAGAACCAGTGACTTTTTCGGTTTAGCGACTTGAACTCCTGATAAAACTTTTTTTTAACACAAAACATCAGAACCAGTGACTTTTTCTTTTGGGAGTAAGTTAAAAGAATATTTTTTCCCATTAGAAACTCTAAAAAATTACAGTAGGTTTTAATTTTTAGTGACAGGTGCCACTAAAAATTGTATATATTAATTATATCATCAGCTCATTTTGTAAACTCTATACGATGCATTTAATTATTATTTTTAAGTGTCACTTTACCTTTATAGATCAATTTATATTTGTCTTTCACGAGTGTTTCTAAATCCCCCTCTTGGTTAAACCTATTTTTTAAAAAATGATTTGGTAGTAATATGTTGTTAAAACCACCCTCCAAGTCTACCGCTATAGTTTCGCAAAATTTAGACTTCACCTTTTCCGCTTTAAGGATCACATAAGGTTGGTTACGTTTTAAATCATTAAGCGTACTAAATCCACCATTGATTCTTTCCAAAAATTCATCGGCCATCTTTTATTATAAAACCCATTCCTTTAACTCTCCCCTCATTTGTATAGTATCCACCCACTTTTTTCTTGCATGGATACTATTTACCCTCCCCTCATTCTTATTTTCAGAAAACCAAGTGAAAATAAAAAAGATCATAAATTTGACATTTGTATACTACCATTTTTCTATCCTGAAAAAAATCAGTAGCATAAGAATTTTTAATGAACACAGTTCATTAAAAATAAAAACTCCTTCCCCAAGCATTCTAGCAAGCTCGAAAATAATCCTCAAAATCCTTCTTCAGTTTGGCTTTTGCCTCATTATAATCCAATTTTCTAAGTTGATGTTCAGTGGCATTTAAAGGAACAACTACTAACTCATTTTTAGAAAACTCAATCATTTTTTCTTTAAGGTATGCCTTTAATTGCTCCTTTGTATAGTCTAATAAACGTTCTCTGCACTCCTGTTTACGAAATCTATAATGCTTCAATTCACGTAAAATCTCATCTAGTTCGTAATGGTTTTTTTCAAAAAATTTAAATTCAGGTGTCTTTACAAATACCCAGAAACCTCCATGTTCTTTACATAAATTTAATGCTTCGTCGCTTAAACCCATATCTCTTTATTTATTATAGAAAATATATTTTTTTTCCCGGGGGTCCGCCTTTAGAACCGCGCAATCTACCGTCGACGAATCTACATGAATCAGTTGCATAACCCATCACCGATATGACTCAAGGACGAGGCGATACGTAGTTTTATTCAGTTATCTTTTGTGACCCGCTCTGCACACAACGTTTCAACCTAAAGATTATTATTGTGGTTAGCTATTGTTGAAGACTTTTATTTGGAATTTCAGAGTTACAAAACGCAGTGAGTGTATAGTGACTTTATTGAGGAAGTGGAAAGTTGTGAAAGTAAGAAAGTTGCAAGAACTTTAATAACAGATGGAAACATTCAAGTGTAGCTGCTAGTAAAAGTATCAATTAATAATGGATTATTCATACTTCCAAGTACAGTTCTACGAGTGGAATCCATGTTAAAGATTCCAGAAGCATTTTGGGAAGCACGATTGAAATGCATCTGAATCAGAAGGCCGTGTTCTCCCACCCAATCCGCTCCTGCAGGAACGCCTTATCTGTTTATCTCAAAAGCGACCCTCGAGGACCGCGGGATGATGTGACGTGATTCTCCCCTCCAAAAGCGGTCCTGCAGGACCGCGAGATTGTAAACGGACTCATTGAATCTAATAAATACAAAAAAAAGGACCGCGGGATGATGTGACGTGATTCTCCCCCACCCAAAGCGGTCCTGCAGGACCGCTTTTGCATTCAGATAAACAGGCGGAGGAGCGCCTCGATCTACAGAAGCGGACCGCATTCGTTTCTATTCTTTTTATGAAACTACTCGATGTAAAATAAAATATTTATTATCGTTTATTTTTCTTTCCTACTTCTCCATTGTTCCCGGCTTTTATTTCGTATGAAATTTTAGAGCCGCCATTCAGATCTGAATGGCGGCTTTAATTTTAGAGTTTTTACCGCAAAATTCAACTTACATTGTGTTTTTTATAGGGAACCCCTATAAAAACAAACTTAAAATCTATATTTTTATTTCTTTTAACTAACCATCTTGTTAAAATTCATCTCGAATTATATTCTTCAACGGATTGTAGTTCAGAGTAACTTCTGAAACCATAATTACGTAAGCAACAGTGTTTTCTGGTACATTATCTTCAAAATCTACTCGTAAAATTATATTACTTTTTTGTCCAGATATGTTCTGTGGTTGTCTAGTCATATTTATACTGAATATTGGATAGCTCTCTTTGAATAACTGAGGATTATAATATGGATGGGATGAGTCTTGACATACTATTCTTTTGAAATCTGTGTACATGGTGTAAGCTACGCTAAATTTCCCTGAACTCCAATCTAAATTTAAAAGTTCTTTAGGATAATGATTTCCTGCTAATTCAAAACTAATATTTTTAACCTTCAAATTATCAAATTTGGAATTATCTTTCTTTTGATCATTTTTTCTGGCTGTTTGGAAGACAACAAATCCCCAGATCGGATTCTGTACATTTCTATAACTATCTTTAATATTGAAATTCAAGGATTTCCTTTTCTCAGTGACATGGTGTTCAATACATTGCAATTTTTTAAAGATAAACAAATAAGGAACGGCACTAAGTTCATCAATTAATTTAACTTTTGCTGAACTTTCATATTGGATTATTGGGACTCGCAGGTAGAAAGTTTGTATTACCACTTTTCCCTCTACAGCTTCAGTAGAAGTTGGAGTGGAAGGATTCTTGTAACGAAAGAGTACATTATCGTCAGAATTTCTGATGAATGTGATTTCAAATCCTCCCTTATAAATTGGAGCGATATCACTGAAGAATCCAAGACCTAAATCAGCCAAGTTACCATCCGCGCAGAAATCTCCACCACCTATCATTTTACTATTGAAACCAGAATTTATTAATTTACCAGCAGAGTCTGCTGGTGCTGAGAAAGAAGATATACCCACCACCGTACTAGCAATACCTGGTTCTTCAATTTCATCAATAATCGTATTGTGTTTTTTTATTTCAATTTTGGAAAAAAGATGTGCTACAAAATTGTCTATCATCTTTACTGTATCATTGGTTCCATATGTTTTTGTGGCATCTTTAGGAATGTATTTTCCATCAATGTAATATTTAATATTGCTGCTCAAAAAATCATCATCTAGAGGCAATTTGAAAACCGTTCTTTTGTTCTCAGAGTTCAATTCCAAAGTAGATTCGGGAGTAAAGTTTTGATACTCAATACTTGTGATTTCAGAATCGTATTTAGAGTAGATTGATTTAATTTCATTCATACCTATTTATTATAGGAAAAAAAGTTTTTTTTTTATAGAATCGAAATTCTATATAAATATCAAGATAGTGGAATAATTTTTATAGGGAATCCCTATAAAAACTGACCTAAAACCTATTTTTATCTAGAATACTTTTCCAATTTCCCTGTTCCTGTATATTACGATTAATTCCAGTTTCCTTTATAATATAGATGAAAACTAGGGATATTAAAAATATTATAATTACGAATATCTTATCGATACACGATGAAAGATTCAAACAGAACATATTTATTATAAAAAAATTTAAAATTTCGTGAGTTGTAATTCCTCGGGAAAAAAGTTTTTTTATAGAATCGAAAATTCTATAAAAATATCAAGACTATAAAATTTAATAAAAGAAATTAAGATTTTTCTTCAATGTTCTCATGCTATTTACAAAACCGTGTCCTTCTGATAGCTTTTTCAAAATTAATAAACATAAATGTCCACAGATAGGAGGATCATATTGGTTTTGGATTTGTTCCTCGTTATAAGATAAATTTCCCGAACCTAAATATTGAACAAGTTCTCTTGGTGGTGGTGCATTACCATACGAATCAAAATAATACTTTTCTTTTTCGGATTTTTTAAAATAACAAGTCCAGTGACTGCCATTTTGATTGGAATTTTCTAAATTAATAATTCCGCATTCAACGGACTTAGACCGATCAGGAAGTTCATCCTTCATGAAAACTCCTTTGAAATTTTTAATTTTCATTTCTTTCGATAATCTTTCAATATCAAAATTGGTAAGAGGCTTGAAGCTATTTAGTTTTTTGATTTGGTAGGTTTTTTTTTTGATTTGGTAGGTTTCTTTTTAGGTGTTGAAATAGATTTTTTCTTTTTCAATCCAGAGCCGATACTTAGGCTTTTTGCATGTTGTGCTAATCTCTCCATTTCCAAGTTATGGCGTTTGATTTCTGCTTCTTCAGCAGATTTATGCTTAGAATCAATAACGCTGGAAGCTACTGCAGCTCCACCACCCAATAATGCCCCAAGAGCACCCATTCCTGCAAAAACTAAGGGTAAAAAGCCGCCTGAATGATTTATTTGCAACTGATCATAATTCATTTCCAATTCCAACCCTTTTTTGTTTTTGATACATTTATCTATCTTTTTTTTCTGAGTTTCATTTAACAGGATTTTATGATTTCCTTTTCCACTAATATCTGCAAAAGCCAGTCGTACTTTTACTGGAACACGTTTTTTATAAGCAGATCTTATTTTTTTCATTTGTATTTCTGACAAATTTATTTGATGTGTAATCATTTTATTATAGGGAAAAAAGTTTTTTTTATAGAATCGAAATTCTAATTAAAAACAATCATAATACCTTAATTTAGACCCGGTAATTTACCGGGCCTAATTAAAAACAATCATAATACCTTAATTTAGTATACACCCATCCCAAAGAACCGTTTGGTTTTCATACCAGTTTTTACAGCAAAAGCTCCCAATTTTTCACCGATATTTGTTGAACTTTTCATAATTTTATCAGCTTCTATTTCTAGTTGTTTATCAGCAAGATGCCTATCACTTGTTTTTTCATGATCCCTATAAAAAATGTCGTGTTGTTTACAAGCTTTATCAAGACTATTTATACCTTCATCACCTCTATTTAATCTCTTATCCAATTTAGTAAATGGTCCACAATATTGATAACCACCTGGGAGATGCATTTCTGGAATAACAGGCCCAAGTTTATTAAGAATAGTATTGAAAATACCAGAACCATTTTTTATCATATTTTTGGGTAAATTATTAATAATTTTAATCAAGTATTCAGTTCCCTTGGGATTATCAATATCTTTCTCCAGTTGATCTTTAATGAAATTTATAATTCCCAATTTTTCATTGTGAAAATTATTATTTCCTGCCTGCTCTTGCGCATACAAATAGTATAGTCTTTGTTGAAGTTGATTCAAATTATCTATATATTTAAATTCTACAGGATTTTCAGTATATTTAATCAACCCGGTACCAGTCTTTTTCTTTTTACTATACTCCCAGATAGGTTTTATGATTTCTTTCCATTTTTTACTAACACTTGATTTTGGCTGTTTAGATTCGGGATTATTATTTTGAAACATGCTATTTGTTTGAATGAGGATTTTTGCATAAGCGTTAAAGTCTTCATTAGTGTATTCATCTTTGGATGGAATATCAGAAGCTATGGGTTTTGTTAAGAGCTTCCATAAGCCTTCAGTACCGGAATATTTCATTTTTTCTATTTCAATATCATTTCCATTTACCCGTATCTGCTTATTTCCAATAAAGATATGATTTCTTAAAGGGTATATTCCAAATTGTCTATCAGGATGAAGAATATATAATTCTGCAATTGAGCCAATACCTAAAGGGCCTACAGAAGAGCTTGGTAATTCAACACTTTTTTGTAATATTAATTCCATTTCATCATCACTTGAAGAGCTTTGATTTAATGTATCTTCAGTATCATTACCTTGAACCTCGCCATCAACATCTTCATGAAAAGAAACTTTTTTAGGTGAGCTGATAGCCAAGGGATTAAATGTTTTTATTGCAGGAATGAGATCTAATTTTCTACCAAGATCTTCATCAGTTTGTTTCACTGCTTTTTCTACCTTATCTAATCGTGAAGTTATAGGTTCATAAGCCTTTTCTTTTGTTTCCTTATCAGATGCTTGGTTAACCCTTTCTTGTTTTGCTAATTTTTGTAAATGTTTTGTAAGTTTGATCGATTCATCAGCTTCAGCTACACTAATGGGTTTACGTTTTGGTTTTGTGAAAAATATTTGTTCATCTTTTTCAGGAGGTTGATCAATCTTTTTGATTTCTCTAAGTTTGGCTTCTCTTTCCTTCATAACTTCAAGTTGCGCTTCTTTGAATTTCTTTCTAAGCGCTTGTTCTAAAGTAATTTTTGTTGTCATGTTTTTATTATAGGAAAAATTTTTTTTTTTTTAAATCGTTTAAACGCTCAATCGCTTAAACGCTTTAGGAACGTTATTTTTGCGTTTTTTGAAGCGTTTCCCAAAGTTATCCATGTAGCCTTTTTATAGGGAATCCCTATAAAAACAAACTTAAAATCTATATTTTTTATCCATGTAGCGTTTCATCAAATTTCTTTAGGTAACGTCCGTTACTGTGTTTCTTTGTTAGGTCAATCGTTAGAAAACCAAAGTCCTCATCCCAACAAGAATAGCATAATTCTTTGAATCGTTCATAAGTGAAATCAGTTCCCACATATTCATCATAAATATCTCGCATGTATCTTGGTCCTTGTCTAAATACACATAAAAAATTAATATTGTTTCTAATGAGTTGTTTATCAACTTTTGACCATGATTGTGTCAAGTAAACGCACGAGATTTTCTTATGACGTCCTCTCACAAAATAATCTTTGATTTCTCTCTGATGTTGAATGTTTACACAATCATCAAAAATAATAAGACTTTTTTCTTCACATGCGTCCAGGGTTATAAGTTCGTCACAATTACTGAAAAACTGCGCTATTTCCACACCGTCTTTTACAGAAATTTTTTCATAATTGTTTCTCAAAATCTCATATGCATTCTGATCCAGAGATTTTGAAAAAATATATAGATGATTAAAGGGGATTCCCCATGGTTTTGTGATGAGATTATAGAGAAGTGTTGTTTTCCCGCAACCAGAAGTTCCTACTATTAATGCTCTTAAAGGTAATGGTAAAATTCCTTTTCTAGCCTTATTTTTATCAAACGGAATTGGTTCAATCTCGTATTTACTCATATTTATTATACGAAAAAACCTTTTTTCCTATAATAAAACAATGACTCTAATAAAGATTTCTGATAAACACCAAGATCTAAAAATAACTTTTGCTCAAAAAATTGTTCTAAATCCCAATAAAAATTATAAACTTGGAATAGTAAAGTTATTATTTACTTCACCTTCTCTTTCATTTCAAGTGAAAGATGTTCTGATATCATTAAAAATGTTTATTATAGATGGATGGTATCATAACGAGTATGCGTTAGAAGGCACATTTACTGTTGAGACGTTTAGAAGAGAATTATATTTAAAAATAAAAAGTTATATAACTGAACTCATGAAGAAATTTGAGGAGAATAAAACACTTTATAAATCACAAATTGACACATTAAAAAAATAAAACCTGAAAGTTTGGTTTTTAAAGTAGACTACACTACAAATCGTAATAGATTTTTTCTTAAATCTCCCGTTGTAATTGGATTTATACGTTTTGGAAATTTCAGTGAACTATTTGATTTTACACAATGTAAAGAACCTGGGGATTATTTTGACGTTAATAAGGACTACTATTCTGAAGACAACCCTAAGTTAATCAAACCTATTTCGTTAATTGAATGGCATTGTAATATTATTGATTATAGTTTTGCTAATCATGACGAGCATTCCCATCTTCATAGCGAACATGAATTACTGCATGTATCTTTGATAGAGAAACAGATTCTCCCCAATACTATTTATATGGAAACAAATAAAAAGATTCTTTACAGCCCTATACGAAAAGGAATGAGCGATATTAAAGAGATTAAACTATTATGTAGAAATGAAAATGAAGATGAGCTGCAATTTGAAAATGTTACAGTTTATTTGCATTTGATTGAAGAGTGAGGAGCTTCTTTTTTATGAGATATTTCTCATAAAAAACTTTTTTTCCTATAATAAAATGGATAATGATTTAACTGAACCTATTTACTGTCACAAGTGTAAAAAGAAAACTAATAATGTTGATGCTGAAAGAGTGCAAACTATCAACGGGAGATGGAGAGTGGCTGCAAAATGTACAAAATGTAAAACTAATAAGAGTAAGTTTATCACTTCCCCCGAGAGAGAAAATTCTGAAGAACCAACTGTAGTAGAAGATCTGAATGTTGATGAAAAATTATCTCTCGCTAAAGAATTACATAAGCCAATAAGAAATAAATTTCAAAAAAGGACAATATTTACTAAAGGTATTGATGATTTGTGGGCTGCTGATTTGATAATCATGAAAAATTATGAAAAAGAGAATGATGGATACGGTTATATGCTTAATGTTATCGATACATTTTCAAAATTTGCATGGACCTTACCCTTGAAGAAAAAGGATGGAAAAAGCGTAACAAAAGCTTTTGAGAAAATCATAGAAAAGGCCAAATCACAAAATCATAATGCTCCGAATTTACTACATACCGATAAAGGATTGGAATTCGAAAATAAAACGTTTAAAGAATTTCTGAAAAGTCACCAAATAAAAATGTATCATACACAGAATGAAGAAAAATCGGCAATCATAGAAAGATTTAATCGTACATTGAATGGAAAAATGAAAATTCTTTTCGAAGTTGAGAATAATAAAAAATGGATCGATTTTCTACAGGATTTGATTCATGAATACAATTTTAAAGATTTCCATAGATCGATTGGGATGATACCTGTACAAGTTAATAAAAACAACGAAGATGAAGTGTTAGTTAGATTGTTTAGGAACCAAAAAGCCTCACAAAAAGTAAAGTTTTCTCTTGGAGATCGAGTTCGAATAACAAGATTTAAGAAAACATTTGGGAATAAATATGATGCTAAATGGACTAGAGAAATTTTTGTGGTTTCTGGAATTCTACCAACAAATCCGATTACTTACAAAATAAAAGATTTAAACGACGAAGAGATTGAAGGATCTTTCTATGCTCAAGAACTACAAAAAACAGAATTCTAGAATTATGAATAAAATGATTTATATAAAAGATTTCTTTTATATAAATAAAATGTTATGTGATAATATACTCGACTTGTATTCGACTTTACCGTTAAAGGGGGGGCCGATTTGGCCCCCCCTTTAAGAGTTTTGAAAGCTCTTGTTTAAATGTTCTCGACTTGTATTCGACTTTATCGTTAAAGGTGGGGCCAATTCGTCCCCCACCTTTAAGAGTTTTGAAAGCTCTTGTTTAAATGTTCTCGACTTGTATTCGACTTTAATGTTAAATAGGGTGGGTTCAAATCGGACCCCCCCACTTTAAGAGTTTTGAAAAATCAAATTGACTTGTATTCGACTTTAACGTTAAAGGTGGGGGCGATTCGACGCCACCTTTAGTAATTGGGTTTTAAAAATCTACTCTACTTGTGTTTGATTTTAAAGGTGGTGTCTCGTAGACACCACCTTTAATAAATTGTGTTTGCCTTTTCATCGTACCCGTCTGGCAGACGGGTACGAGGTATTTACTGTTAAAAATCAAATTGACTCGTATTAGTCTTTAAGACCCCCGTCGATTCGACGGGGGTCACTTATTTACTGTTAAAAATCAAATTGACTCGTATTTACCTTTCATCGTACCCGTCTGCCAGACGGGTACGAGGTATTTACTGTTAAAATATACTGATTCTGTATGTCTTTAAATAAATTACTAGAAAAGCCGCGGTCGGAAACCCGACCGCGGCTTTAAAAAATGAGGGGTTAGTTAAAAGAAAGCAAATAATAAAAAAAATGAACGATACGAAAAATTATATATCCTATAATAAAATGGATACTATTAAAAAACGATATGCAGATAAAATCTGTGAAAAATGTGATCAAAAAATCACATATAAAAACTGGGCTCGTCATTTAAAAACACCATTCCATCTAAAAAACGACCCTAACCAAACTCTTAAGCCTCAACAAAGAACCGCTGAGAAAGGATTCAGAGTTAAAGATTTGAGAAATGAAGCGAAAGATTACAATTTAAAAGGTGCTTATAAAATGAAGAAAAATAATCTTATTACAGCTTTAAATGATATTAAAAATGTATACTTTAAGAAAAGTGATCTAGAAAAACTAACTGTTAAAAAACTACGCGAAATAGCTAAAGAAAAACATATTAAAATTAAAAAATCGAATAAAAAAAGCAATATCATCGAACATCTAATGCACCCACAAGGGCATGCATTTAAAGTAAAAACAGGAAAAATGTTCAATTTCGAAGATGACTTGATTAGTGAAAACAAAGAAAAACGAAAATCTCCTTTTACTATTATAGAAACTAAATCTCGATTCATTAAAAAATTTAAAACTACAGAAATCGATTATTGTATAAAATTATCTAATATCATACAAGTCGAAAAAGCTGTATTTGCTATGTTAAATTTGGCTAAAGAAAAATCTAATTTCCAAACCGGGGATAAAATTATGATCGTTGCCCAAAACCCTCATTTTCACCATGATATATCGAAAGATTTAAGTAGTAAATCAAATGTTTTATCTCGTATACAAGCTAAAGAATTTATCCAACACGTAAGCAACATTATTAGTTCCAACGAAAACGTTGAAATAACAAATACTACGTTTCACATTAAAATCATTAATTTACCGAGAGGAGCAAAAGACGTCAAAATATTGAACTTAGCCAAAAATAAACATACGAAACAATGTATTACTCAAATAAAAAATTCCGATAATCTGTGTTGTCCAAGAGCCATAATTACCGCGTTAACTTATCATACTAATAAAATTTTCGGTAGAGAACTTACAAAAAACGAACTAGTTTATATTCGGAAGGGAAGGGCACTCCAAACGACACTTGCAAAAAAGCTGTGTGAAAAAATGGGTTCATACACCGAGGAAGGTTTCACATTGCAAGATATCAAAGTTGTTGAAGAATTATTAGACATTCAAGTTAAAGTTATCTGTGTCGAAAATTTCAATACCATTATTTACGAAGGAGAAAAGAAAGATACTATAATTTATCTTTATAAAGACGGAAATCATTTTGACGTGATTAATAGTGTAGCAGCTTTTTATGCCTCCTCATATTACTGTAAAAATTGTGATACTCCCTATAATAATAAAGAGAAACATGAATGTAAAAAGAATAAAAATGTCTGTACACTCTGTAAACAAATACAACACGATGAAAAAGATAAAAATAAAATATTCTGTAACGATTGTAACCGTTATTGTTATAATGATAATTGCGTTAAAAATCATAAAGAAGTTTGTAAAATAGTCTATAAATGTTTAAACTGTGGGAAAATTTGCAAAAGAACCGACGAACATAGATGTGGTTCTGGAAAATGTCGAAACTGTCAAGAAATATTCGACGATATAGGTGGCCATGAATGTTTCATGCTCCCAAACAGACAGAAAGGTGGATATTGTACTAAGCCTTGCGTTTGTAATAAACAATCCAGTAAGAAACTCGAAAGTTGTAATTTCACTGAAAAATACATATTTTTCGATTACGAGGCCATGCAAGAAACAGGAACTCATGAAGCAAATCTTGTTATAGCTCACTACCTTGATGGTACTAAATTCGTTTTCAAAACTAATGAGGAATTTTGCGAGTGGTTAATTTCAGATAAACACAAAGGGTACACCGCAATTGCTCATTACGCCAAAGGATACGATTCCCATTTCATTTTGAAATATTGCGTAGAAAATACTCTGAAACCTTACACAATTTATAATGGAACCAAATTAATGTTGTTGGATATTCGCAGAATGATAAAAGTAATTGATAGTTCTAACTTCGTTGCATCTCCGTTATCTGCTTTTCCAAAAACGTTCGGTTTAACAGAACTAAAAAAAGGATATTTCCCCCATTATTTCAATACTCGAGATAATCAAAATTACGTTGGGCCAATTCCTGATACTAAATTTTATGGGGCTGATTCAATGAAACCCGAAGTAAGAAAAGCATTTTTGAAATGGCACGCTGAAAAAGTAAAGGAAAATTATATATTCGACTTTCAGAAAGAAATATTAGAATATTGTGAATCAGATGTCGATATTTTGCGAAGGGGCTGTATTGAATTTAGGAAGCAATTTTTAGACATAGCTAATATCGATCCTTTCCAATATTTAACTATAGCGAGTGTTTGCATGGCTATTTTTCGGTCAATGCATCTCAAAGAAAATACTATCGCTGTGAATAAAGAAATTAGAAAAGAAACATTTAGTAAAGGTTCAATATCTTGGCTTAGTAATTTTAAAAATGTACAACATGCTTTAAACGGAGGAGAAGTTACAATTTGTGGAGCAAAGGTTGATGGTTACGATAAAACAACAAATACCGTGTACCAATATCATGGCTGTTTTTGGCATGGATGTAAAAAATGTTTCCACGAAGATACTGTTAATAATGTAAACAATGAAACTATGGGCGATTTGTTAGAAAAAACTAATCAAAGGAGTAATCAAATAAAAAATGCCGGTTTTAAATTGATAGAAAAGTGGGAATGTATTTGGTTAAAATCGAAAGCTTATAAATCATCATTAAATAAAAATATAAGCGTTATTGAACCATTAAATCCTAGAGATGCGTTCTATGGTGGTAGAACGAATGCTAGTAAATTGAAAGTCGTAAATAAAAAATTAAGATATATCGATGTTTGTAGTTTGTATCCAACAGTTCAATATTTCGATTATTATCCCTTAGGTCATCCAACAAAAATTCATAAACCTGAGAAATATGATGAAAATTGGTACGGATTAATCAAATGTAAAATATTACCTCCTAAAAAATTATATCACCCAGTTCTACCGATCAAAAGAGATAAACTTCTATTTATTTTATGCGAAAAATGTTTTGTAGATAAATGTAATACTTGTTCACACGATGAAAATGAAAGAGCTCTGGTTGATACTTGGACTACAGATGAAGTAAATAAAGCTATTGAAAAAGGTTATAAGATTCAAGAAATTTACGAAGTATGGCATTTCAAAGAAAAAAGTAATGAATTGTTCAAAGAATATGTAAAAAAATTTATGAAAATAAAACTAGAGACTAGTCAGTGGGAAAGCGACTTTGAAACTATTGAAGAATATATAAAAAGCGTTAAAGAAAGTCTCGATATAGATTTAGAAAAAGAGAGTATTAAACCAAATCCTGGACGGAGAGCAGTAGCAAAGATTTGCTTGAATTCTTTGTGGGGAAAGATTGAACATGGTGCAATCGGAATATGTTGTTGATATAACAAGATGGTACGATATACTTTTAGATGACAGCCTAGAAATTGGCTCATGCCTTTTTCTGAATGACAATATCGTACAAATATCTTATAAATTTTTGAATCAATACATCGAAGATAGTTTTTCAACAAATGTTTTCGTTGCAGCTTTTACTACATCAAATGCAAGATTGAGACTATATGATATGCTTGATAAATTGGGAGATAATGTTGCATATTATGATACTGATAGTATTGTTTACATTGATGATGGAAAAACTCTTGTACAAACAGGTTGTATGTTGGGTGAGTGGACTGATGAATTGGGAAAAAATAATCACATCGTAGAATGGATTAGTACTGGTCCAAAGAGTTACGCTTATATAACCAATCAAGGGAAAGAAACTATTAAAATTAAAGGATTTACTTTAAATTACCAAAACGGCAAATCATTAAATAGAGAAACTATGAACAAAGTTTTAACTAAAGAAATAAACAACGTTAAGCTTAAATATAACATGATTACGCGAAATGTAAAAGATAAAACATTAGTAAACAAAGAAGTGGAAAAAGAGTTTAAATTTCTGTATGATAAACGAAATATAATTGAAAACAAAGAAACCGATATTATTGATACTTTACCTTGGGGGTATTGAACGTAAACATTTTATAATTAATATATACAATTTTTAGTGGCAACTGTCATTAAAAATTAAAACCTACTGTAATTTTTTAGAGTTTCTAATGGGAAAAAATATTCTTTTAACTTACTCCCAAAAGAAAAAGTCACTGGTTCTGATGTTTTGTGTTAAAAAAAAGTTTTATCAGGAGTTCAAGTCGCTAAACCGAAAAAGTCACTGGTTCTGATGTTTTGTGTTAAAAAATGTGTTGTGATGTTTTGTGTTGAAAATTTTTATCAGGAATTAACAGAAAAGTATTTTTATCAGGAATTAACAGAAAAGTATTTTTAACAGGAATTAACAAAAAAGTATTTTTATCAGGAATTAACAGAAAGTATTTTTAACAGGATTTAACAGAAAAGTATTTTTAACAGGATTTAACAGAAAAGTATTTTTAACAGGATTTAACAGAAAAGTATTTTTATCAGGAATTAACAGAAAAGTATTTTTAACAGGATTTAACAGAAAATAAAAAGCATCAGAGCCTCAAGTCGAAAGTAAAAACATCAGAGCTTCAAGTGGAAGTGTACTCAACGTGCCCACTTACTACTTATATATAATATATAATATTATTATAGTTGGGAAAATTGTCTTCATTTGCAACATTTATATTAGAAAAATACTTCAAAACCGTACTTCTTAAACTGTTCTCTCTCAGACTGCCGAAGCTTACCATAAAAATGTTCGGCGTTCAGGCTTTTTCCAGTTTTTTTCGGGAGAAAAATGAAATTCCCTGAGTTTCCCAGTAGAGTGAAATTCCTCGAGTATTCCAGGTTTTCCATGTCGCTGGACACCCTGCGAACGGTTTGGTAAAAAAACACTACTCTACACAAAACACCACGCTTTACATCGAGAGTTTTCGAGTTACAAGCGTTTTGAAAATTACAACCATTACAAAATTACAATATGAGCGTTTTGAAAATTACAACCTTCATTTCGCCCCCCTTAAAAGCGACTGACACTTACCAAAAGCTTTGCGGCACAACTAGACCCCAAAAGAAGACTATACGAGTAAAATGTTCAGAAACATTCACAAAATAGACGATTTTTCATTTCATCAGTATTTATCAAGACTCACTCATTAAACCCAAGCATTGAAATTCAAGGAACATAATCAATACACCTCTGGATTATCATGAATTATTCTTTGTCACCGAGGATCAAAAATAGTGGCGTCACCAGTAAAGTAAAGTAAAGTAAACAACCATTTCAGGTTGGATTTTCGTCCGACTGCCATTTCTGGCGTCGCGGACGTCATCAGCTGTCCTCCAAAGGGAAGATCAGAATTTGTTCTGATGATTTCGCTCATGGCTTCCCATTGGCCTCACCGCCCTGGGTTGGGACGTGGGGGAACTGCGACCGACTTGCCCGACAATATGCTCCCGAGGCGAGCCCCGAACTCACGGCCCATGCAAACGGTCCGGGTCTCGTCTCCAGAGACACATGCCGTAGCTCGCTCGAAGTGGCGACACCATGGTGCCAGGACACTACAAGCCGTTGGTTTTTGGGTCTTTCATATTGAATACAGATAATATGTGATCTGTATCACAGTTGGTGTGAGGAGAATTGAATCAAATTAGCATATTTGGAATACTAGATCATGGATTTTGAAATGCTGTTCAAATTCGGGGGTCTTATGTCACTAAAAGCGTAATGGCGGCCAAGTAGTAGCTAGTGGGGGGAGGGGGAGGACACACATTTTGGGGACCTTTTTAATCGACGATTTCCGATTTCAAAATATATAGTACTTCCCTGACTTACTAACTAAATTACATTAGGTGAAACTGTTTTGTGCAGTAGGAAGGCAAATAAAAAAGGTTTTAACGTTTACCGTTTGATATTTAAAGAACTACTCCTTATTCAACGGGACCTACCCTGGAATGCATGGATTACTGATCATTATATTTGTTCAAACCTTGAAAAGTTGAAACAACGCTTGGTAGACTTATAAGCAAACTATTAACATGAAATTTCTGGTTGGTTGCTGATTTGGTGTATTGCTCACCAATTACGTGATTGTGGTAACTTTCTGAAACTGGGGAAACATTTTCCTAGTGTTATCATTTTATATCTAAACTAACTCGTGATAACATTAAGATAACAATGTTGAGGGTACGTGGTAGAAAGATTCTCAGCCCTGAATTTCAGGCAATTACAGCGTTGTATTATATTCTGTTATTTCTTCAGTTTCTGTCGTTTGCTCTCCAGACTCTGCGATACGTGCTCACAATGATTTTTTGTGGGAGGGGAAAGGGGGGGGGGGCTCTTGCAAACGTTACGCCCTACCGAAATATTTATCCGTCGGAATGACCCTTCCCGGCTAATTTCCCTCAGAACCGACCAACTGCCGCGGAACTTGGAACAGGTGTTACTAAAATGAAAGGCCGTAACTTCCACGGCGGAAACTCGCAGAACGCCCAGAAACGAGGAGGAGGAGAGTTCGAGCACAAGTAGAATGTATAATTGTAGGACCGAGCTTTTCTCTGGCGCCACGGCGTTGACTGGGGTCTTTGTTGTTCTATTTCCAGTTGAGAAAGGGCCTTGCGAACAACCTTTTGCGGTTCTGGCAGGAGAGCAGTAGTGGAATTCCTTCCGAACGGTTCCTGACGTGCTTTCCTGATCAAAAGCACAACCGGAGGATTCAATTCGTAAACCGCATCAAAAGGGCTCCGGCCGCCAAGTGAGGTGAGAATTTCTCTCACAAAGCCTCAATTCGTCCTTGTTCGCTTGAGAGTTGAGTTGTGAAGTTGGTTGGGTGGAGTTTCAAGTAGGCGCTGACGGTATTCAATAATCTTTCCTGAATGAGTGAATTCGGTATCTTTTGAATAGAAATGCCGCTCATTCCAACTACTTATGTTGTTTTCACAAATTGATTCAAATTACATTAAATTTATTTAATGGAGCAGCCGTAAGATGCCTGTAGCAATCTAACTACCCAAAGAAGTGTGATTATGCCTCAAATGAACCATAAACACAAAGTCGATATGTTGACAATTATCAACATCATACCTATATTAAAATAGTATCTTAGAATTGCAGAATTGGAACGGTAGTTTGGTATTGAATGACACAATCATCATCGTACGTCCTTGATAGAAGTAGGTGCAGTTTTGCCATGATAATGGATAAATAATGCAGTGGTGATGAATGGCGAGAGTTCAAACTTTTGTTTCTCTCTAGCTACTCTCGCCACTGACTAGTTTTTGTCCTGTTTCGGACTAGATTCTGTTATTGACCTGTAATTTAAGTGGAAAGTGATCAGTTTATCGGATCCCCACAGATGTTCAAAATTGACGTTCCACATCGGGGTTTCAGCTTCTATCTTCAAGATTGGCTTATGTTAGTGTATAAAATACCTTGCATTTAGAGACAGATAATTTTTGGTTACACTACTAATTTTTTTCCGTTCGACGTAATTTATTATGAAGATGCCAAACGAAATATTTTGTGCAACGTTCTTGTGAGAAGAGGGAAGGTTGGCTTCGTGGCCAATCAGTAAATGAGCTGGTGGAGAGCATAACACCCTTTGCCATCATCTGTTTGCAGAAGATAAAAGTGTTGAGCGTTTGGATCATGAGGTGTAGCGGTATGAAGCAGTGGTAGTACCCCTTGGCTATTAGCTTCGTTATTTTGAGGTAAAACATGCTTCAGTTCTATGCAGATTTTCTTCCAGGCAATCTCTTCAATAGTAGCCCTTTGGCATCCAGAGGAGGTCAACAAAGGAAAGCTAGTTCCCATAACATTTTAGATGCAATCGCTGAATGGTCAACAAACAATCTAGGAGTCAAAGACATCGTTGCGACAGGGTAACGGACTGACGAGTTGCATTGCAATGAGTAACGATTATGTTCATCAGGAAAGCATGTTTGGTCATTTATTTAGATTGTCCTCTGTTTACTGGGAGATGTGTTGTTCGAGTTCCCTTCATTTTAATGCACCAGCTATTGTTAGACCAACAACCATAGATGGAGATTCCCATTGAGTTATTTTGCAGGACGGACTGACGAACTGCGTTGCAATTGGAGAATTGAAACTGGTGATTTTTCCTTGAGTTACTCAAACATTGATTTCATGCCTTTGGGCGAATGAAAAGTTGAAAAGATCAATTAATGTAAACATAGTATTCACGTTGAGCTGCGTTCATTGAAAGTTCCTAGTCGTGAGTGAAACGAGTTAGTTGAAGGGCAGAAGGTAATGGTTGCTTCCTGGCGTCTTTTATAATACACCATGATAATAGTAATATTTATAATGACGACCTTGTAGTCTCAGGATGTCAACATCAATTCATTCGAACCGACAAAATGCTTTCCGACAGTTTGCGCTCCACACAAGCAGTAAAAAAGCGCCCATAAATAACCTCCCGATGGTGAAAAAGTTGGTTGATACTCTTTTAATGGTCCTGGGACGAGGGGCGCCGCACATCCCAACTATACCCCGAGGGCCATTAAACCGGACGTGGTGCTTTTAATGAAAACTGCTCATTTGCTCTCGCGCATTCCGCATAGCAACGACTTCGGCAGAGCTGATGGTCCAGTTCCGGGTGCCGGACGGTTCTGAACCAGCAGTGCTGTAGCTCCGAGCAACGAAGTGCTGCATTAAAGCGAGAGAAAAAAACGACTTGGACAACTGGCGAGAGATCGTGGGATTACGCTCACTGAGCTCAATAAGGTCCAGAATCGTAAACATTATTCCAACTGGGGGGCAAAATGAAGATTTATTGCGACTTTCAGCAATAAACTAGCGGATCGATGATACTTTATTATCTCACTCACTCTCAATAATACTTGAATGAGTTCATAAAATCTTGAGTGCATTATTGTTCTTTTGTTGACTGTGAAATTAATGTTTCATAGATTGCGGAATGTTCCGCGACCTACATTTTGAGGAAGATCATACCAAAAATTCTTCACATCATGACTATTAAAACACTCATCTATGATATTTCAACTTCTTAAAACCGACATGTTGAACGAATGCAATTGTCCCCTTTTCTTCAACGATTTCACTGCTAAGTATTGCAAATTTCGTTCAATTTCTTCATCTACACATGTTTCGATTTTCTGAACGAATTCCGGCTAGGAAAAATCTTGGGATTTCACATTTACGCTTCGAAAAACCAAATGTGGAGGCAACTCATAAACTCCTTGACCTCTTGATGGGTATTGTGATTGGGACTGTGAATAGTTTCCCGTAATTTCATCGTCATAACATTTGAAAAGTAGTTGTGGGTATTTGAAGACCGAAGTTTTTATTATTTACTTTGCATCAGATCATTTATAAAGTCGTGTTATGGAAACGAAGAGGCAATGTGCCATGTCTCTTTGACAAACGTTTTTAAGGATATTGCTTGTTGCTAACTATAGCAGTATAGCAGTAGGTACACCCATATCGGTTTGTGGGTTCTTCTGCAATGAAAAACTTTAAAAGCTTTATATGATAATATTTATGAACCATTGCAAGTCTTGATAAGATAATACAAATATCTCATATTATGCAGTGATAGATACCTAGGTGGTGAATACGATATTCTGATGTATTTAACCTACGCAAACATAATAGGAAACGAGTCCAGGAAAGTTTGTGTAAAAAAGGTTGTGACTACTGAGGTACCAGTACTTCTCAACACAGTTTCTTCGTTGGTAACATGAAGATTTGTTCTAAAGGTCTAAAACTCACGGTAGAAGTGACTGGTTCGGATGGCTAATGGACTGAGTTGGATCTGGTAGGTGTGGCAATCGTGCATCACCCTGGTAAAGGGAACCCCGTTCATTCCCCTGTCCATCGTAATTCGTAATTAACCGATTTTAAATCTGAAACTTGATTTGAATTCTGATGTTAATTCTCTAAGTCTTAAATACCTGTTATTTCAAAAATGTACGGAAAAAAGTTGACACCATGGAAGACGATTTTTTCAGAGGAAAATCGAATATACAAACCGAAGTTTGATGATAACATTCATAAAAAGCTTTCCAAAATAGAAATTTAACAAGAAAAAAACTATATATGTTACTAAATTTGGGGACATTAGGCCTTTCCTTAAATGATTTTTAACTTAGATTCCTCTTCAACAATCTTCAATTTATTCATGTCTTTGACTCAGAACTGTTTCTTTGGGGAAAGTAGGTTGCATATATTATCTGTTGCAATCAATAGTACATTAAATATCTGTAAGCGTGTTGGAATAAAAATAACCAGGAAATCTGGAATTACTTACAATAGAATATATAAGCATATAAGTTGAAGTTTGAAGCTCCCAGAAGTGGGAGTGACCCAGTGAAAACCCACTGCTCTCGAATTACAAGTAGCAAAAGTACTCGTGAATTCGATTAGCATCTGTAGTGTCAAGTAGAAACGTATAAAATGTTACTTCGAAAGATGAAATAACTGACGTAGAGAAAATGTGCTTCGCTCGTACCAAAAAGAACAGGATTAAAAGGTTTGGATGGAGCTCAAATCCCTGGCCATTAGTGCAAATTTCCCTAGGGTTGTCAGTGTTACAGTAGCGCCCTTGTGATTCTATCGATTTCATCTCTCCCCCGAATTTGAGGTCCAAGTCCAAGAATCCAATGTTGGAAGAAGTCTATACATCGAGCGGACGTAAGTTGATGTTTGTTGGTTGATGCTCAGACTGCTGGAATACTTATACACGTACGTCTGCTTGATGGACTGTTTTCTTTCCTGAAAACCATTCCTGTGGTTCCGAGTAGTTTTGAAGGTAGGTGGCACTTTAGCCTAAAACCTATATGAGCACTTGCTAAGTTGTCTAGAGAACTTTGAACTCCGTACAGTTGAGCTTCGTGCAAGGTATTTTGTACATGGAGCATGAAAGATTTTTTGGAGGAAAAATGATGATGTGAGGCTTACCGTCCCAAAATCTGCTATTTTCAAAGGTACGTTTTTTGCGAAAATCATAGTTCATACAGAGCCATTTATCTATGTTTAATTAGATGCGAGTCGAAATCCCTGAGTTCCCTGTGAAAAATAGCCACAAAGGTCGAGTGACTCTCCAAAATCCGATAGATTCAGGGCGAGTGGACGAACGCCGGTAACCAAGAAAGTAGCCTTCTTCATCAGGTTTTCAGCGTTTTGTACAATGGTTTTTGTTTATTTAGAAAGTTTACTTGGGGTCTTTTTGTACTTTTTCAATAAATTAGTTCAAATTGAAAGTCCACAATGTTTTTCCTAATTTTCAAAACGTTTCCTTTGAAAAAAAGTTTCAATGGATCACATGGTACTTAGGAATTAAGATGTGGCTAAAAGTGTGAAATATTCAACAGAAACAATGATTTATTTGGAAATAGCAGTAAGAAAAAAATGATTCAGTTATTATTTTGCAAAAATGCGGAATGCCACCGGATAGATCCAACATAAGAAAACGTCTTGAGACCATCTCAGGAAACCATCTACACGCAAACCCGCATCATCCCTGAAAATGTCATCGAAATCAGACAAGAAATGTATAAGTTATGGATGTGGTAAGGATTTCATGACTGACACACACAGAGACAGACAGACTCGGAACCAAAATTGTTCAGGAAGGTCTGAAACGTAGTGAGTGAAAACAAAGCTTCCGCTACCTTGGTAGACTCAGAAGCAATATGATTATCTCAGGGTGTTATTAACCCTCAACTTGGCAAGAAAAATGCAGGTCGACCAATCGCTCCAATATTTTTTCAATTGTTGCTAAATACGCTTACAAACCAGGGAAAATGCTTTAAAAAACACTGTTGCCTGAGGCCATCGCAAGCAATTGTTGGCAGAAGTTGCATCATCAAACTCGATATTAAGATAAATTCTAGGAATTAGGTTTTAAAAACATTTCCATCCAAATTAACAAGAAATTAAAGTAATTTCGTAAAATTTGACTTCACATATCCGAATTTGAACCATCTGTGATGTTCAGATCGACGTGGGAAGACTGATATTGCTTTAAGGGGGTACCAGTCGGTCGCCGTTCGTTTTTAGTATTTTGCCAAATCGAAGGGGCAAAAAGTTGAAAAGTTGTACCTACTTAAATTGGAAATTTTAGAGGATTTTAGAAATTCATTAGTGCACGGATCTAGGGAATTGAAAAAATGAAATATTGATGCTGGAGTCATCAAAATCGAACAATAATTGCCAGAGAAAAATTGAAAAAACCGTTAATTCAGTTATGTTTTTCCCATAAAATGTAGCTAAACTTGAAAAATTCAAGAATTTAAAAAATTAATTATTGCGCGGATCTAGGGAATTGAGAAACTGAAATATTGCCGCTGGAATCATCAAAATCGAACAATAATTGCCAAAGAAATAAGGAAAAACATGGAAAAACCCGTTTATTCAAAAGTTTTTCCAGTTTTTGTTTGGTTTTGTTTTTGTTCAAAAGTTTTTCCCAAAGTTTTTCCAGTTTTTTTTAAGTACAACTTTCTATGTTTTTGCGCCTTCGATTTGGCTAAATACTACCCCGGAACGAGGAACAAACGGCGACCGACTGAGATCCCCTTAAAGCTACATTGCCAAGTTAAGGGTTATACCAGGACGATACCACTGCAGTATGTAATACCCGACATTACTCCAAATTACTTCACAATATTATTGAAACTTGTATTGTACCAGAGCTTTTTTAGCGTGCAAATCCGGTTGAAATTTTAATATCCTTCGGGGTTGTCTCAGCTCGAAACAGGAAGCGCTGCGCAGGGGTTGATAAATGAACCATCCAATTATAAAGTTTCAACGGGTCTACGGAATAACGTGTGTTCGCTATTAATAACGAAACGCCCATTTTAGATAAGTCTGACGAAAACTCCCGAGTTTCATAAAATATGGAGATCAAGACTTCACGAATGCGATGCAAGATCCAAAATTACGTTGAGAAATTGAACGTTATCGCTGAGATCCTTTACATGTATGTTTCTTGAATTCAGTGTCTCAGCTAGGTATTTCCTATGTTGAACTTTGCTTTTATTTTCCAATAGGGTTTTTTTGGGCTATTCAATTACTGGTTCGTGAGGTTTTTATGATTTGTAAGTTATAGGTATTACTTTAGTGACCCTTATCCCACTAGTACTGTTTCACTGAAAGGTTATAGCTTTCTTTAGGTAGAAAGCGTCAAGTACGTTGGTTTAATCATCTCACTCGCAATTGATGCATCAACAGAAATAAAAAAAGGCAAACCGTGCATTATGCTCCCTTGAAGCCTTTTTCGATTAAAAGTTCTATTAAGTACCCAAAACTGACTATTTATAATTCAATTCTGTAAGGCCTGTAGTGATTTACAGATGTGCGACTTGGACCATCTTGAAAAGAGACTCTGCCCTCCTTGACCTTTTCGAAAGAGGATCCTGAGAAGGTCCATTGGTCCAGTATGTAACTGTGGAACATGGAAGAACTATCTCTAAGTTAAAGCCTGTTGAAATGGGTTGGGTGTCATACGAATGAGAGAAGCAGGTATTCCGTGCAAGATCCAGGTTGGGAATCCATAGGGGCAAAGAAAGCGAGGTGGATGGATCAGGTGGAGAGTGACACCTATTCGGTACAGCAATTGGTAAAATGCAGCCAGGAATAATTTTAAATAATGATAATTGTAATCATCTTATACATTACATGTGCAGTATTGTTGGGCTTGGGATCGGTATGCGCATTACATTACTCAGTATGCACAGGTTCTCCAGATCTTAGCAATTTTTGCAATACGTTCAGTCTTCATGGATCATTGGACATTCGAGGGTAGGTGTGTTTCCATGTTTCCATATATTGTAATGGCCAGTTAAGAGTTAGTCATGGTTTCGTGTCGTGGTCTCCGTTTATTCCGGCTTTCTGTAACTTCACAAGGTTTCGTATTTTGTAGATGGATGAATGGCCATAAGCCCATTGGAGTACTCGTTGTGATCCTTTCTTCTTCCCCGAGAAGGTCATAAGTGAAGTGTACAGGCCAAATAACATCTGAATTTGAAAATACAAAGTTTGACCAACTGCGTGGTGTGTATTTCATTGTTAAATAGTACCTGTTTTTCTCGGTTTGTACAATTTTCGACATACGGGTTTTTAATTATGTCTTCCGAAATTTCAAACTAAGTGTGTTTTCGTGGCTTAATATCGCTTGGTGAGAACAGAAGTGGCGTAAGCCCGAATTCTCGTTTTGAGAAAATCGAGTTTGAGGTTTTGCCAAAACTTCAATGCTACGTTTTGAAGTTCTGAATGACCAAAAGAGAGTTTCATTGTTTTTTATTCCTCATGAAATTCAAATCTCTATAAAATACGGTCGTTTTCGGTGTCAGGTATGAATGAGGAAAACATTTATTTTTGAGTTACGCCTCTCTTACACTCTTTTTTGGGTCATTTTTCATTTATTCATCGTGACTCAAGTGAACCCACACACACAGAATTTAATTATTGACACATTTTGATACACCACGAAATAGTACCTACTTACCACATGATTCAACAGCACGAAACAAACATCCATTAAGCCGAAAATAAATTGAATAATGTTATTGTTATAGAGAATAATGTTGTTATTAGGTCATATTATGACCATATTCAAGGCAGTATATATGATAATAGTGGTGTGATTCCATACTTCTATACCTGGTAGTACGAATACATGATAGAGCTGATTATTTATCTAATGATAAGAAGTAGTGTTATAATTCATCTTGTGGTGTTTATAAAAGCCTAGATGTTTTTCAACTACTAATCTATAAATTTGGCTTTGTTTTCAGGTGAGTCCATTCACACAAAGAAGTCTCACAAACATTGTAAGTATAATATCACCAATAATTGTAAGTCAACATAAAAATAAACTTTCACCTTCCTCATATCAAAAGATTTTACCCAATTTGGTACCGTAAACTTCACAAACCTTGAGGTGGTTGTGAGTTTGATAGAAGTTTAGCGGAATGTGTGCGTCACCTCTAAACAGTTTCCAATGGGTTTCATTGTGATGAGATGAATGCGAGTATAGAGAATGCGTTTGTGCAAACGTATATTTCTTCAATATAACCGGTTTCTTAGCTCCCAAAAGTGCAAAGTCACTCAAATTCCAAAGATATTCCTGAGCGGGATTCAAGGTGATTGTCTATTATACATTGTGTGGCAATTGTGTCAATCAGTGATGCAGTAAGAAGGTCTACCAAGGTAACGGAAGCATTGTTTTCACTTTTCATGGTAGAAAAAAAGTCTTCCGAGTGTGGCATATAGTTTCCTCGTATCCATATCCCGACTGCATGGATGACTACTGCATAGTAGCTAATCTTAAAATGTCAATCTCCTAGTACCTTGAACTGCCCTAATAGGGGACCGTCTACACGTAACAATCTCTGAAAATTTCATCGATCTCGGTTAGAAAATGTTTTCGTCGGGGAGCGATGATTTTCATAGGAAACCACCTATGTCTCAATCCGCATAATCCCTGAAAATTTCAAAGAAATCGGTCAAGATATGTAGAAGTTATGGCTGTTAGAAAGAAATTCGAAGGAAGTTCGAGGTCGATGATTTTTATAAGGGACCATCTAGATTTCAATCCGCATAATCCCTGAAATGCTCACGAAATTGGATGAGAAGTATTGAAGTTATCGGTGTTACAAAGAAATTTACGTTTGTACATGCGCAGTGGCCTCTATCAGTCCGAAGCCGCACAATGCCAATTCGCACAATCCCTTATCGGACTTGAGGGTTGGACTCACGTTAAATCAGAAACACGAGTGTGAATCGCAAAAAAGGCTTAATCTCCGTTCAAATTTTATTTGACCAAAATGCGATCGCTGTAGGTACGTGGTAGGTAGGTAGTATCTTTAGTTAGTAGGTGGTGACAATGGCAAAGCCGAGTTCTTTGCAGGCAATAATAAACCTATGTGTAATAATTTGCAGCGTTTTTAATTTGCTTTCTTATTAGGTATCACAACACGGAACATTTCAAATTCTTTATTTATGCGTTTTTTAATTAGGAAAATGTGCTTTTTAGTGGTGGTAAAAGTGGATGAAATATTGTAATTTTGAAATGTGTGAGTGATCGTGCTCTGGAGTGGATGTATCACATCTGTCGAGAGTCGGCTTTCACGAAACTATTTCAAGGCCAGATGCACGTGGGCTGTGAGAGAAGTATGCGAAGACTCCAGCCTGCCTGCTCCCCTACATAACAGTCGTAACGGGGGGCCTGGAGGTCCATGAGGACAACATCCAGTGTTTCCTTGTGTACCCACCAGAGGGGGGGGGGGGGGGGGTGTAGAGAAGCCAGGAGTTGGAAAACGTCGTTCGTGGGAGGTTATGTGAGGGTTATAACCGTAAAACTCGTCCCTCCCTCTTTTTCACGCCAACCTCCCAGAACTGTCTCTCCTCCGGTCTTGTTCATCCCTTATGACCTCCTTTCGAACCCTCCACCCTTCCCATCTCTAACTAGCCCAGCAGCTTCTCACGATCTGAAGGGAATAAACAGAATGTTCTTCCAACTCAAACGATTCTCGGCGTAAATCAACTCGAACCAGACATTCACAACCCACATAATTTAGTTTCTTGAACGTGATAATTTTCAATGTCAAACCAGAGTTACGATCTTATGAATTCAAGATCTTCACATTCACTACCTTCATGACCGCTTTATTGTGAAGATTTATATATTCTCTGGAACACTCAAGATTACTGTTTTCTCTTCAGCATTACCTACTTACTGAAATTATTCTCCAATGACTTCCAGTATTCTCAAATGGCGAATAAGGAGCATGACTCTACTTATTACAAGTGGGTTGTACTTACTGCTTTTGAATCGAATCCCATTCTCATAGCCATGAGTGAAATCATCAGAACCATAGGTACCTACTGGGACATTTTTGAAAATGTCAACCCTTCATTTCCATTTGGTTGGTGGTTGGGGTTGAAAAGTTCATAAATGCCCTAGTAGGTAGGTAGTAGGTACTTATGGTTGGTTGACACAAATGATTTATGGCAAGCGGTGTCTGAGCTAAAAAGAGTGGCACCCAACAACATCAGGGTGATGGCTGCAACCTTGTCGTGGCGCGGGGTGTGGTGCGGGAAAAGTGCCACGGAGTTGCGCGAGTTGGGCATCTCAGTAGGCGTACTTCGTGGTATCACCTGCTCGGCTCATATTTGAACTGGTGGTCCTTTTATAGAGGCACTTCCCTTCATCCCTCTCTCCCACCCCCACCTTCCTCATCTTCCTCATCCCTAGGGCCGGCGTCGGGTGAGTCCTGGGCGTCCTCCCCATAAATTTGATTTCTTTATTTATTTTATTTATGGCGTGCCCCCTCCGTCACAAAAGACATTTTGTCTTTGAGGGTAGTTGTTAGAAAAAAAATAGGAAAACAAGAAATAAATAGTGACAATGGCAAAGCTGTGATCTTTGCAGATGAGTGATCTACACAGGGAAATGATAAACCTTTGTGAAATAATTTGCAGCGTTTTTCCCCTAATACTCACAAATAGAAATGCATTAACTTTAAATACCCCGTGACTCGATTGATTTGATTTTGTTATTGATTCCTTGCTTTTAAAAAATTGTAAAGGTGTAGTGAGGTCTGTGATTTTAGACTTTGGAGGGCCAACCAAGTTTTGGTCCCCAGAATATCAAAGAAGATTGAAACATTTTGTAGAAAGTGTGTTAAAAATTAATAAAAATAAGTTTGACAGAGCAGTTTTTAGTTTCAACCACATTAGTCCTGCTGAAATCTAACAGAAAACCTTGTAAGTCCATTCGTTGTCGTTGCCATTCGCAAGGTTTTTCCTGACTGTTTAGGCGAGGGGATGAGTTATTAGGCGTTTCCTCATCATACAATTTTTACTCATACTCAAACGTTTTCGCCGTTAGGCATCATCAGGAGCTACAAAGAAGAAAAACCATCCCAGGTAAGGCTTATTATAACTTAATATTTAACGTTAACGCTAAATAGTCTTAACTTTAAAATATTACACATAGCTGATCCTGAATTTAGATATAGATGCCTTGTAAGTCCGCTGTAGGGTATGAGGAAAAACTTGTGTCTTAAAATCGGCCTCATATAAGTAATTCTCTCTATTCAAGCTGTTTAAGCCATTGATTCCTTCAATCGATCAATACTGAGTCGCATGATGGTTGATTGCTAGCCTCAAACTCATTTGGATCATTTTTATGAAGTTTTTTCTGTCTCCTGAAAAGTTTACGACTTCGGACTTACGAGGTTTTCGAGGTATATGAGCGATTTGGTCAACCACCATAAAAAAATTGCCGACCTTTCAAAGTTCATCCTAGAATGGAAAACGTCGAAAATTCCAGTTTAACCTCTACACTCCTCTTCGTAATTTTGGACCTCAAAAAGTGAGAACGACTCTCCGGTTACATGAAAATGTCAGGAAGTTTCGAAGAGTCGAGTTGACCCCTCCTACCGACCACAAAGGACTTGAGCTGTTTTGATTGACCTTTAATTAAAGCCTCCTTCTCCCTCCATCAGCGTGCTCATTTCCTATCAAACTTTTTCAAGGGATGAGTGGGGGGAGGGGGTTGAAGGTGAGATCGTAATGGCGGTGGTTTGCTCAGATGACGTCTCATAGAAGCTTCTGCGAAGGAGTCCTCGAGCTGAGAAATTTTCCATTAGTATTCCGGTGTCTACTTTAAAGTTTGCCCTTTTGCCCCACCGCTATTCCCCCTTTCTAAGGGTACCTTCGCGCTCTACTTCTTCACGGTATACACCCCCCCCCCTTTAAGTCAAAGTTTCTGAGGGAACTTTAATAACCCCTCCATTTCCCCACAACCACCCTTTTTCTCGAAAATAAAATTACCGAAGCGTCTCCTCATCCCGTTGGTTGTTGGGCGGCAGACAAGAGGTTTTATTCCTGGGTCAGCGGGCCTAGCTTGTCCCAACCTGTTGGGTGAAACTCGTCAAGGTTTTGAATGAATATTTCAACAGCCCTCAAACTTCGAAGTCAACTTGGCGTGAAAACTACTCCTACCGACAGCATGATATTTATATATAACAAAACTGTTATGTATTCATATTTGAATGAACCAGTTATCAATTTGATTATTATTATCATTATATTTTTTTCTCATTAATTGCTTGTAGTGTTGTGTCCTTTATAGGAAAAGACTAAAAATTATGATACATTATGCTCATTATTAACATGGAACATGCTTTAGCCATCACATAACTGGCCAAAAACGTGACGAAACCGTGGAACGAAAGTAGCGCGGGATTTTGTAATGGTTTTGAATAACAACTGACCCGTTTCTAGGGAGATTTATCGCCGTTAGTTTTCATCCCACGAAAATCGTTCGCCACTCGTTGAAAAGCCCTCAATTTATGTGTAAATTATATACTGCCAAAACAGCTGTAAACATGGACGAAGCTGAGATATATGTATCTCTGACTTAAAAGAACTATGAACAACATTCAGTTATGTCACCTACACGTATATGCATGGTAAGAACCAACTTCGATTCAGCGGATTTTTATTTATGTAGTTGGCTGGCATCGTTTTTACCAAAAAGTAATCAGAGGATCTTGTAACCTAGGCTTTTTGCGTTGTGTTCTTCGACGTTTGGAGTACTCCACATTTCAACCAAAGTGATACTCACTCCTTTTGAAATTGCTTACTGTTAGCCTGTTTAAAACTACCTATTGTAAGACCTGAAAGTAGGTGACACAAAAATAAGAAGAATTAGGTGGAAAACAAACACCGAGCTACGATTGAGAAGGAAAATGGAGAAACCATGTACAATGAGCCTTCTTAAAACTATTGTAAAAGTGCGCTTGGTGAACCTGAAAGTACCTAACACAAAAATAATACGAACTAGGTGCATAACAAAAGCCGTACGATGATTGAGAAAGAAAAGCATGTACAAAGCAACAACTACAGCATATAACAAAAACAATTATAACTGACAACTACATCACCAAAATAACCCTGAAGATGTTTTATTAAACGAAAGCGCTCGGACGTATGCACAAGAGGATTGGCCTAAAATATTCCTCACCCTCAACCCAGATAAAGTGATAAACTGTCGCCACAATGAAAACTGAAATTCCACTAAGTCGGTAAGTTAACTTCCTCTCGCAGAGTATAATATTACCTATTATGGATTGCTAATAAATATTCTATGGATTGATCCTCGAGTGGGTTTCAATGAATTCGATGAGAAGGACAAAAAATGCCCCAAAACTCGCATTTTGACTCATTTGTTTGAAGGTGCATTTGAGGTGCTCTTACGTTTGGTGTCAAGATATTTTTTTGACCAAGAGTGAGCGGGGAGAAGTTGAATGATTTGTCTCATCAGAACTATATAAACGGTCGTCTCGTGGCTTGGCTATCTTTTTGCTTCAAAAAGATAATTTTTTGCGCGAGAATTTAAAAATGTGGGGAATATTCCGTATTATTGGTTAGGGCCTGTGTTATAAACGTGGTATAAAGACCTTAATAATTAAATACATGTACAGCTTACTCGTGCTCGTATATTACAGAGAATTGAAGTAAATAAGGAGGAAGAAGGTAACTCGTGAACGAGAGGCGTCTGTGGATCGGAAGCGATAGATTTGGACCAATAAGTTGCCACACCCAAGAGAGAGTCGAATCAATAAATCACCTCGACCGTCCTCTCGCTCTAATTATGTACCCCTCCTCCTCCGCCGTTCTCCTTCCTTCTCCACAGCCTTCTCAATCCACTCCACTGCCTCCTCCATCAGTCACAAACAGCCACACAGTTTCAACCGACTGTCTGAAGAGATAATTATCACCAGGAAATTGCTATTTCAAATAGATTTCGTCTCCCCAACTTGTTTTTTTCCATTGACAACAGAACTCGTTGTAAATACATGCATGAAATACGTATCGTTCTGCAAAGAATGCAGTATTTTATGACTGGGAAGTAGTTCTCAGTAGTCTGTAGGTCGCTTTCGTTTGAGTCGAGTAGTGTGCTGGGTATGTAGTCCGAAGACCAGATGAATGTCGGTGTCGTCATTCTGAGACTGTAATGTGTTGAAGGCTTGGGTGTAGCAAGTTGAAACTACGAGTTTCAATTTAGTCCCTAAAACGCAGCAAATAATTACACAACGGTTAAATATTTCTTCACGTCTGCGAAGAACTCGGCTTCTTCTTTTGCCGATAGGGACCAAGGGTAGGTGGGGTGAATGGGGTCTGTGGCTCTTCTTGGTCTGACCCACAGAGACAACACGTGGGTATTGATATTCTGATAAATTTCACAATGATTGAATCGTTTTTTTCTAAAGGGCGTAAGCCCTTGTGGGAAATAAAAAACTTCCTATATGCCGCTATTGAATAAAATTGTGGATTTTCAAAAGCGATTTCTACTCTGTCTGAGACCCCATTCGCATACGCTTTCAATTACAAACGATGCGCCTAGGGTATTAGAACAGAAAAATGAAGAAAAAGTAAAATGACATTTTTGTGGACTTAAGCCCTTTAAAAAACCGATTCAATTGCACATTTAACGATATATACATGCGTTCAATATTTTCTAGAAGTGCTAGAAGGAAAAAAAATCATGAAGGTTCAGTAATTAATTTATTATCATTAGGTATTGGGTAAAACGATTTGTGGAATTTCTTCCCTAACAATTTACGATTTCCTGTGACCAGCTGACTTCTTCTATTCAATTTGGCTTAGTGGACAAACGACGCGAAAAATTGGATCGAAATGTTCCGACCATACAACCTCTGAAGCTTTGATTCAAACTTCTTTACTCACTTCCCTCCGTCATCAGTGAACGTCCTTATCATTCGAGTTCTTCCAACTCTTCTCAAATAATGATCTTAGAAAAGCACCAGTGATTCCACAAAACCATCTCTACGCCCAGAACGGTCCGGTGTCGCCTCCTAGTCAAAAGGAGTTCATCGTCCTACCACCTACTTTTTGAAAACGCTGCAAATTATTACACAAGGGTTTATTATTTTTCTATGTAGATCTCTCGTCTGCAATGAACTCGGCTTTGCCACTGTTACCAACCATAGATACTACCTACCTACCACATACCTACAGCGATTGCATTTTGGTCAGATACAATTTGAACGGAGATTAGGTCTCTTTTGCGATTCACACTCGTGTTTCTGACTTATCGTGAGAGCGACCCTTAAGTTCTTGTAGGGAAAACGGTTTGTCCTACGGAGCTCCGGGTGGTCTCAAAAATTCTAAAAATTCAGTGCTACCTTAAATTAAAATTCAAAAATTTTTGAGCTAGGGCGTTTTCAAAATTTCAACCCTTATTTTTCCATCCTTAGAATTGATCGACATCATAAAAAGCTTCGGGGCCAACTGGGCCCCAAATGGAGCCCATATACCAAATTTCATCAAAATCGGTCCATGGGAGCTAACGAAAGTGCCGCGTACGGCGGACGGACGGCAAAATTTTTATTCGATTTTCGAATTCTACGTACCTTGACACGTAAATCAACAAATTTCGAGGGTGATTGAACTTTTTTTCTTGGTCGATTCCAAAGGTTCATTCTCGAAAATAATAAACCAAAATACTATCCAGGTCTAGTAGAGGACCCAGTTGAACTGTATTCTGCCCCACAATGAACATGTACTTGTATATTGCCGAATCGGTCCGATGAACATTTAAAATAGGTACCTACTCATTTTAGCGAACTTTTAAGGAGAATGAAGCTAGACTGCAAGACTCATTAGTTTGAGAGACATCAAAAATGATTCGATTCCCAGGTCGAGAGACATCAAACTTCTTTTGTAATTTAATAAATTAAGTAGGTGTTTATTTGTAATTTTTTTGTTTTCTCTTCCTATCTACGTCTTCCTACGTTCAAATCAGGTATCGACTTTCATATAATTTCTTCCTTAATGGGAAAAACAATATCTAGACGTATTGTTTTTCCCATCAAGGTCGAATAAAATTTCTTAAAAAAACAGTGATTCGTGGTAGATGAAATCCATACCTTTAGACACAATACCAATCTCCAACAATTTAGTATTAAATGAATGGGGTTAGTCCCGCTAGTTATAAAAACACAATTATTATGCTAACATACTTATTGAAGAATCTGTCGTAATCAGCAAGTCGAGTACAGGAGACGAGCGCTTTCAATGTCCAAACATCATCTGGCTTGTCAGTTGAAGTGGCCCAATTTACGTTTGGGTGAAGGGATTTGAAGAGGAAGGGACCAGTGGTGAAAGGTTATTTTTTATGGTGATGTCCTTACATCAAAAGAGTTCCCCTTTTGTACTCGACTTGCTGTTTATGATGGTTTGTCCAATAAGGTATACGTCAGCAATAATTCAAAAAAATTTATCGAATGAGCCCATTTTCATTGAAAAGATGTCCTGAAGAATTCATCAGTACAAAAATGTACTGCAATTTTCCAACAAACAAACACCCGAATGACTATAAATTAATATTAGAAATTGGTGCACATAACGCGTAATGTAAAATTAATAAATGAATAAAAGGTAAAATTCAAGTAACCAACTGTCACGTACCACCTGACCGGTTCGATTCAACACATCTATCACCCTGGTGTCATTATTTATCCGAATTTCCACATCCATCACCCTCGATGAGGAGCAGTTTGAATAAATGGCCGGTTGAGTGATGAGAGGTGGTCTCTCCCGCGTTCAAGCATCCACAAAATGTCATGAGAAATCGAACCCCCTCTCTGCTGACCTGTCCACATCTAGCGCCCCGCCTGGTACCCAATCCACCTTCAAACTGTTGGCACTAATCGCTCAGGCGAATTTAATGCTACGTTGGGCTTTTCTACGAGCTCAGCAGACATATTCCGGGCCAGCCCTGGTTCATTTGATCCTCTTTGCTAAAGCCTCGGAAACAATTCTCTTCACTGCATAGGTCTGTATTGTTCGGCATTGGTTTTCGTTTCATAAAACTTTTTATAGCGTGAGAGCGCATCGAATGGAATTTCACGCTTGACCGTGTTCTCTGTTTCTATCGTCTAAATGGGTGAAACGTAGAAACAACTCTATTCAGGGTTCCAATTGGAAACAATCAAAACAGAGGGTGTATCAAACTCGATTCGCCAAACTTCAGGGGTCGATTCTACAAGATTTTTCCAACAAAAAATGTATCCTAGCAATTTCTTTTAAGGCCTTGTTTTAGCAAATTTCAAAGGAAAATGAAGCTATTGCAAAGGATCACAATTTCACGACGAACCTGATTGGGCGCCACTATGGAAATATGTGCGGAACGCGGCGCTACAAGGAGTTCTTAGTGGCGGAATTTTCCTGTTCCTGAGTACCGAAATGAAAGTGTGGCCATCATGTCCATAACGATGAAATAACTAATAAAATATAAACAAAACAGAAATTCATTTGTACAAAGAAAATAGTAATAATAATAATATTATGAACCTCCGTGACTTCATGTTCCTTCCGCGTAACTATTACATAATCTGTTGAAATGTTTTATCACTTTGCCCTAGTTACCTGTACACGGAACCTCTGACGGTGGGCCTCGATGGCCCAAGGCATATCATATTTTGGCTTTATGGTAGTTATTGGTAATCTGTAGGTATATAAATAAGTTACATTTAAATTTGTTTTAAAATAAGTTACATTTGTTTTACATTCTTGTAAATGTTGGATTTTGAAGAATAAAGTATGTATTTCATTCATTCATCCAAATTTACAATTTTTAGCATGGACTTTTTCGAAGAAAAAAAATAATAAAATAAAATATTTTCCACAGAAATAACATTTGGAACGTATTCAAACGATTCCTAAAGTTTTACCAAAAATCATAATTATGTATTATGTTTAAATTGATATATTAGGTGCCTACGTTAATATAGGTACCTAATATGTGTCACTCTAGACAGTAATTATCCTGAGTAATTAGATCGCAAAAATTTTTACCAAAATACTCATAATAACAAACGAGAAGACGAGTTCGTTAGCCAGAAATTTTGGACAAACCTAAGAGGTCCAAATTAAAAAAAAAAACCAAAAAACGTGTTTTTAAATGCTTTTTTTTTGTGTGAGTATTACCATCATAATCATAGTTATATAATCATGGTATTATTCGGATTCAGCACAAAATGTATAACATAGGTTCAAATTCGGAAATTATGAATTTTCAAAAATGTTTTAAAATGTTTTAAAAATGTTTTAACATTTATAAACAATTTATAAAAATAATGAAAATCTGCGTACATTCGTTGTACCCAAAACAATTTTTTTTTCATAAAATAATTTATTGCACCAAGTTATACTTATTAGCAACATTCGTTTGATATAAATACATTATTAAATTACAAAAACTACTTAGATACTTCACTAAGTCTCTCTTCATTTGAAAGCTAGAGTGGCATTCGACGCACCCGAACCAAGTCGTTTACTTCCACGGGTCCAGTCTTCCAGGGTTCAGTCCTCTTGAGGCGTCTGAATAGGTCGTCAATGTCGAGCAACTGTACTGCTTCTTCTTTGACGTGCGATTGTAGCCTCTTGTGATGGGCTATGGCTTGCTTCTTGATGACTTCGTTTATGGTTGGAATGCGAAGTTCTATGTGTAGTCGGACATTTCAGGTGTACCGGCACGCATTGACGCAACATTGCAGCACATTATTTTGAAACCGCTGCATTATCTCTCGGTTACTGAGGGCAGTGCAGCCCCACAACTGCACTCCATAAGTCCGGACAGGCTTAAGGACTTGGTTGTACAAGGTTAATTTATTCCGGATCGACATTTTGGAGTGTCGACCCGTCAACCAGTACATTTTCCTGAATATGAGCCTAAGTTCTGCCTTCTTTTTTTAACTTGAGATTTCCATTTCAATTTAGGATCAGCTGTGTGTGCAAATGAGTGAACATTTCCCCTTCTCAGTGATTTGGTACTCACTCCTCTAAGGGATTCTACAGTATTAATAGGGAATCAAATCAGTTGGGTATCTGATATAACTACAATTGCATTATTGTTATTTGGCGCGGTTATATTTAAACTGCCGCAGTATAATTAATAACCAACAATACCTAATATCCAGCTCACGGGTAACTGGCTAATTGTCTCTCATCAATATTGTACATCTGACACCTAGAACTCAGCCTTCTCGAAAACGATCTGCAGACCTTCTCGACCCTCACAAATACTATATAAATATCTACTAGTGGCTGTTACGACTGTACAGCACTCTCCCATTTGATTGTCTTTAGAAAGCGGGAACCCCCTTCGACCCCTTAGCAGCTCATCCCCATCGGGTTAATTAACCCTGCTGGCTGAAGTGAAGCGGTTATTACCCCCACCCCAACCCGCCCGTAACCAACGGTTAACCCCCTCTCTAAACCAAGCTTAACCCCTTCTCCTTCGCGACTTGAGCACAGCTAGTTACACAAGGGGTATTCGGAGATACCCGACTGTTTGTGTTATCTGTTTGCATTCAACCCAGAATGTTTCGGGGGGGGAATGTCGGCTGAAGCTACTTCATTAATGCTCCCGTTCATACCTCCACCAATTACTTAATTAATTTCGCTAGCATGTTGTTTCAAAACGCCTTTTCGCTCGCTCAAAACGCCCTCGCTTTCGACCAAACGGCAAAAAAAAACTTTGCAAATCATAGCTCACGCTTACATTATGGCTGTGTAGGTAATAATTTCTGAACGGGTACCTAGTTGAACTAAGTAAACGGTAGAGAGCTCTCTCATCGAATTAGAATTCACTTGAGATCGTTTCGGACCAATTCAATCCCTCAAGTCTTGTACAAGGTCGATGGAAAAGTAATGGGAACCAAAATATAGCAAGGCGTAAGCGACTCATTGTTCCGTCGAATCGAAAGTAGACCTCATTCTGAGAATTTCGACTCCGAGTCCTCTGAGTGTGTTCGGAAGTAAGACAGTGAACGATACAGCATTCATCAAATAGATCTGACATTCGGTACGCAGCTCTATAGGAGTGATCGTGTGGAAGTCAGTTCAGCTGTTCCAAAACTACAACTTCCCTGAATATTATCTCTGTGCAATAAAATGTAGTACACCAGTAGTAGTAGTATGATCAGGTTAATTTCAAATTGAGATAGAAACTTGGAACTGTGAGGGGCATTGAATCCCTCCGAGTAATATGCCTCGTGTTCTTGAAGCCTTGACGCGTTTAAAACCACATATGACCACCATCCTTTTCTAATTTTCAAAAAACCTCAATATAGGCGGTTTCGCCCTTTTACCGTCGATAAACTCGAAAAAAAATCGAGTCGTTACACCAGTTTTATTGACACCATCCAGATTACAGATGAATACCGTACGCCCCTCAACTCCGCTCGAATTTGTCTCTATTGTAATATAAGCGATTCAATGTGCTCGCTCTGTTGGTTAAACCGCCGATATTCCCTTTCCCTTCTCGAAGCCCATAAAAACGATGGAAATAAAGATTCACCGAGGTGTTGGATACCTACTTTTTTTTTCATTTCGGGCGAACAGTTTCGGGTTATATCAAAGTTTATTCTGATCCTGTCCAATATAATCCGTAGTGTGGGGTATCAATAAATTTTGAATACATGGTGGAATCCTTTTTCCGTTTCCACTCTAGACTCAGTTAAGGGTGTACTTTAGGATTATGAGTCTACTGACGTATCAGAAGCTTTGTTTTCTTTTTTGACATTGAAAAAGAAATTTCCTGCAAAACACATTTCACATTCACATTGTAGACCTTTCTGAATAAGTTTGGATTTGCGTCTGTCACACTGTCATTACTCATATTTTTCAAGTTATAATGTATCTTTGTAATTTTTTTCTCTCTTATCACGTCTATGAGGTACCTCTGTTACATTAAGATGGGTTGGAGTCCTCAAATCTTAGTAAGGGTCAACACTTGGAGACTGGCAGAGATGTGAAAGCTAAGGCTGAGAACGGGAGAAGAGTTCTGATTAGTTGACGCTACGTGGTGTAGTTAAGGCGAATTAAATAGCAGTAATTAAATTAGTCATTAAATAGCATTTAGTAAAAAATAGCAGTAATTCAAAATTCCCATCATCAATGTAACGCGTGCTGTTCAGTGCCATGTCATCAATGTAAGCTAAGTGAGGTAGATTTATGAAAATTTGAAACATTTTTAGGAAAATACATCAGTAAAATTTAATGTTTAATATTTATGTTATTGATGATTTGCTTGAAAACATTCGGTTCTTATCAATCCTAATCAATTTTTGATACGTCAAGCACCCATGCTTGCAACATTTTATAGCTAGCTTTCTCCTCTGTTAAGTTGTCTCCGTTACACTGTGGGAGTGAAAGTCCAATTTCAATGAACTTTCAGAAGAAGAGTTGGAGGGGTGTAGATTGTCTCCTATGAATGTCATGGCCACTGGATAGACATCAGCATTTGTGCATGCTAAGTGTGTAACGAGCATAATTTCTAACGTTCTCATCCGACTTCATCGAAATTTTTAGAAATAGTGCGATTCGGGGCATGCTTCGGATCTTCTAGACAAATCAAGTTATGGCTACAAAGAAGCTATGTGCCACAGGTCCTTTTAGGTTTTTGTGGAATCTCCTTCTCTTCTCATCCTATTGTATTCCATTGTTAAGATACCGCTCTTTGAAAAGTTGGACGAAACTTCCCAACAGAGGCCCCGTGTCGAGTTTACGAACATTTTTTTTTGCATTCCCATTCCTGTTTATCCTCTCCAGAATCCCGTTCCCCAGGGTGCCACGTAAATCACGACTTATCCCCTCCAACCATTTTCCACTCTCACGAATACCTTCAGTTATACACTCTCGTAGTCCAAACACACGTTTAACTGCTATAATCTAAAAAGGCGTCCCGTCTCCCCTCCCACTTTCGAGAAAGGTACATTGGAAAGAGAGCAGTGTTACTCTCCTCCGGTAAATTTCTCAATATTAAGTAATTTATTATAAAATTGACGCAAATAAATAATTTACAAGATCATGTTGATAGATTTAAAAACATCTACGCGTTCGAGAAGTTGTTGCTAATTTTGCTTACTATTTTTCGTTTCTTCTGTTGAACCATGGCTTCAACCAATCTGACCGCGATGAAATCGAAGAAAGATCATCTTGGGTCCCACTCCCAACTACCCTCAACAGTTTTCAATAGGGTATTTAGCTCTTGATAAATTTGAGCTTCAGTAAAATCGCGTAGATGTTGGTGGAACATTGGTGGCCAATGTTGGTGAGGTTGGGATGAAACTCATAGGAAACAATCTTGGGGATAACACACACAAACCCTGGTAATTTCAATTCGTTGTTATTAACTTGTGTGCTTCGAAATCAAGTTGTCTCTGACTGGACTTGAATCACAATTTATTGATGACGACTTACCACTCAGGGTCAGAACATCTACCACGGTGTCCACGGATCACCTAGATATAATATTGTGCCCGGCTTAGAGAGAAACTCTATCCACCCTTGTCCAATGCATAGGTGAAAACAAAACTTACGTAGCGGGCCCGGAAGAAATCCGTGTGGTGGTCTGCAGCAGTTCAAGGTGTGGATGGCACATACAGAACTCGAAAAAGTCTCTATACTGGAACTGGTTATCTGTTGTGGGGAATGATAGCAAAAGTTGGCCCTAGGCTGGAGATGGCACAGCTAGCTCGTTTTAGTGTTAGGTAGACAAGAGGTAGGGGGGAGGGGGATTGTACTCACAAACACTTACTAACTTAAGAACTTAGTGTGAAGTAGCGGGGTGTTTTCCATAAAGAACTATTGCTTCAGAAATGACTAGATGGAGGCTTTCTGGCCACTTCTGGGGGGCTTCTGCAGGGATCGTGAAGAGGCTAACTGCTTCCCTCAAGGTTGAGGTTTTGCAGCATCCATCCACAAGCCTCATGGAGAGATGTTTTGGTTTAGCCGTCATTGCTGTGCGCAGGTTGTACTGATGATTCTGCTCCATCTTATTCTTTATTGTCTTCTTGTGACGGAAATTAGCCCTGTGAGCCCTAGTTCACAGTTATGCCCAGAATTAGGAAAATACCACAAAACAGACCGACAGGAGTTTCGAATGGGCAGGCTCCCGGGAAGATCCAGTAAACTTGCGAATTCTATCTTCCGCGAGTACACAAACAAGTTTATTTCTCCAGCTGTTTGACTCTAATAATCAACATCAGAATTCTTATCCTACCATCAAAAATACTATCCAATTTGAGGTGAGTTGGTTATTCCACCCATGGATGAATGAAAGAAGCTTATACTTTTGGTTTATTATTTTCAATAATAAGCCTTTGGAATCGAGCAAGAAAAAATTTTTTTTAACCCCCCCTCAAAATTTGATGTTTTACGTTTCAAGGTACGTAGAATACGAAAATCGAATAAAAAAATTTCCGTCCGTCCGCCGTACGCCGTACGCCGTACGCCGTCCGCCGTCCGCCGTACGCGGCACTTTTCTTAGCAACACTGGACCGATTTGGTTCAAATTTGGTATATGGGCTCCATTTGGGGTCTAGTTGTGCCGCGAAGCTTTTGGTTGATGTAGGTCACTTCTAAGGGGTGAAAATTAAGGGTTGAAATTTTCCAGTGTGCCCTAGCTCGAAAGCTCTCGAAATAAAGGTATCGTTTTTTCACCAATTTTAAATAGTACTGAATTTTTAAAAATTTTTGAGACCATCCGGAGCTCTGTAGGACAAACCGTTCGGTCCCTACGAGTATTTGAAGGTTTTCCTTCGATAAAACAGAATCATGAGTGTGAATCGCAAAAGAGGTCTAATCTCCATTCAAATTTTATCGGACTAAAATGCGATCGCTGTTCATTTCTTCGATTTATATACAGTTTTGCCTTCTGCGTAACCAGTAATCAAATTTCCATATCAAGCTTTCTATTTTTCGAATCGAGTGTGAAGCGTTTAGTTCTTTCTAATAAACTTGACTGTGAAGGTGTGAAGCCATTATAGTGTGGTAGGTAGTACCTACCAATAGTTGGTAGGTAAAAAAAAGTTGGTAGGTAAAACAATGTTTGTAGGTAAAAAACGCTGCAAATCATTGCTCACTGATCAGATCACTGATCAGCTGAGTGAGCTCCGAAGCCATTTTCAATCCTATTGAATGGAGGTGCTCTTCCAGGCGTATCCAGCATTCGAGGATATCTTCTTCACTCCTCACATCACTGATCAGCTGAGTGAGCTCCAAAGCCATTTTCAATCCTATTGAATGGAGGTGCTCTTCCAGGCGTCTCCAGCATTCGAGGAGATCTTCTTCAATCCTCACATCACTGATCAGCTGAGTGAGCTCCAAAGCCATTTTCAATCCTATTGAATGGAAGTGCTCTTCCAGGCGTCTCCAGCATTCGAGGAGATCTTCTTCACTCTTCAGATCACTGATCAGCTGAGTGAGCTCCGAAGCCATTTTCAATCCTATTGAACGCAGGAGCTGAAATTTGAGAGGGAAGGTCAAGGGAGAATACAGATGGTGGTAGGTGCTATTGATGGAGAACCAGTGATCTATACAGAAGGATGATCTATACACAAAATAATAAACCTTTGAGCAATGATTTGCAGCGTTTCTAATTTACTTACACAAAAATGGGGTATAATGACTCTGATCTTTGCCAAGTGAGAGTCTTGGTAAACAAAAAAGTGAATTGAATAATTATCTCGATTACCCCCAGTCTTCTTATCAGTGAATTAATGGTGCATTAGAAATGTTGAGGGACAAATTAAATCATCTTCTCCATGTATCATTATTTCTATAAAAATCTTATTTTTGCATACATATTTTTGCATACATACTAACAACCTATCTATCTCAATTTCTCAAGTGCACAAGGTCTTCACATGAGAGCGAAAGAGCTTAACTTGCCTGAGCGACAGACAGACATGAGATCGATATTGTTCAAAATGCTTTGAAACGCAAAATACGAGTAAATGTTTCGATTTTGGAGGGTCCAATTTTTTGGACCAGGTGCACAGTGTAGTGAGGAAGCGAAATTGAAACTGTGGAAAATAAGTTCAGTTGGGCGTTTCCTATGAAGAAGGGGGTTTTGCACGGGATCGAAAGGATATTTTCGCAGTAATGAATTCATGTGGGGATCGCATGTGTAATATCACGTGAGAAATGCGATAATATATTTGGAGCCTCTGGGGAAAAAGGGTTTTTTGTTTCACTAAACCAAGTTACACCCTGAATGGGGGAGTAAACCGGGGAATCTATGGCCTGGAATGGGGACTGGGGAAACTGTGTAATGTATTCCAGCAAAATAGGAGCTTAGGATGGTGTATAGAAGAGTAAGAGGGGAGATTCACTAGTTACCTGCCTACCTACAGTTTCAAGCATTATCGGTTCACTATTTGCAATAAATAATATAATAATATATGGTATTAGTTTATTATTAGATAGTAACCTTCGATAGTCATCCTCTATCGATTGATTTTTACTTTTTATCGTATTCGAAAATCTCAGCATTTGGAGGGCTGAGACTTACAGAGCAGCCTCAACTCCGGGAATTCCATTCGAAAGAACTCAGTTCACTGAGGAGTTCTTTGAACTATTATTCTCGAAGTTTAGGCTCGTGTCAGTATTATTTATTACGTTTTGTATGTTGTGAGTACCTCATTTCGAGAAATTAGATATTCACCACTTGTGCTAAGAAACAAAATTCGTGGTATCGACTTCACCTCTTACCCTGTAACTCTCCCATTTTTCTCATTAGGCTTTCAGGCAATATGTGGCTCAAGGAGCAGTGCTGAACTGGAAATTCTATTTATAAATTTTTAATAAAATCGTTTTCCGTTTGAAATCTTTGTGTAATCTTATAAGTATACCGAATCCTGCAAGTAATAGATAATTCAACTCAATAACATTAAAGTCTCCATCGGACATGTACGTGAAGCCACTATCGAAAAACTATCAATAGTATCGATAGTTTTTAATCATTATTATTGACCTATCGATAGTGCCGATTTATCGACTATCGCCCACACCTTGGGTACTCCATGAGTTTGGGGTGACGAGGAGAGTATTTTTTGAGGTATTTTGAAAATATTTTAACCAAGGAGTTGATTGTATACTTTTAACGTTGTCTACTCTCTCTATCGCTAATATTTTGATGTTCTTAACCGTAGCTTTGAAGAGTTCATTGAAATCTCGCTCATCAACTCATATTTCTTAAATGGACATTTATTTCCATTTTCCATGTCCAGATCTTTCGAAAATCAGGCATGGAACCACCTTTTTCCCTTCCGAGCACCGACTAATCATAGAGTGATACAGATGGTGATTAAAAATAAGCTTTGCAGCAATACGTTATATGATTGTTGTTAGTTTTGGTATTATTTTGAATAATAACCCCCCCCCCCCCCTCAAAATTTGTTGGTTTACGTTTCAAGGTACGTAGAATCCGAAAATCGAATAAAAATTGTGCCATCCGTCCGCCTATTCGGCACTTTGCTTAGTTCCCATGGACCAATTTTGATGAAATTTGGTATAAGGGCTCCATTTGGGGTCTAGTTGTGCCCCTAAGCTTTTGGTTGATTTCAATCGCTTCTAAGGATTGAAAAAATAGGGCTGACATTTTGAAAACGCTCAAACAATGTCGATATAAAAGTATTGTCTTTTCAACAATTTGAAATAGTATTGCATTTTTAGAATCGAATGAGACCATCCAGAGCTCTGTAGGACTAGCCGTTCGCTCCCTATGAGAAGATCCATAGTGTGAATTGCCGTACTCCCATCAACCCGTTTCAAGTTAGCTGACCTAGAGGGGTTGAGGAGTTACATACATTCCTGAAGAACATTTTTATCATTTTATGTTGGTCAAATAATGAACTGATCAAAATCAGTGTCATTTGTTTCACCAAAATATGTTTCATCCAATGAATAAAGTTGTTTATTTACTGGTATATTATTTCAGTCCTGAAAAATCGATTTTTTTGAAAGGGGGTATGTGACAGAATTTTAAACTGCAATTTGATACACTTAGCCACACCTTGCTGAAAAAAATCTGACAAATTCGGGAGAATTGTAGAGTTTTTAGCTGTATTGGAATATTTTGAAAAATAGGATGTTTTGACCGTTTTGTCGACTTGTGACAGTTTTTTGCGGTTTCCCGAAAGTTTCACGAATTCCACATAACCGCTTTCAAAAAAGAAGAAAAAAAAAACCGGTTCACGCTTGAAAATTATACAAAATTCAAAAATTCTATCCATTCAAAATGGTGAATTCCGGCTGACGGTATTTATACCAAAGCTTATCATAATATGATTTAACACGATATTATTGTTAAATAATAAAAATGTTCTTGTTATTCAATAACATTTTTATTAATAAAAATACGAGTGTTTTCATTCTTCGTACGGGGAGGTCCTCAAACCCACCGAGAATGAGTTCATAACGGAGAATTCATAACGCACCCCTCGCGGGCGGTCAAACTCCCCCTCAACTCCTTGGAGAAACTGCCCCCTTCCGCCTTCGGAGCCACTCGACAACCGCAATCTCCCACCTCGGCCCAAACTCTCTTCATCCTTCCGAGCAAAACTAACCCCCAGTTGTCTTCACTCCCCCCTTCCGTCCCTTCGCGCCGAGTCCTTCGCGGGGGTGGAGGCCCTTCAGGAACAAAGGGACAAAAGCCCCGCTGCCCACTCGAGGGTCTTTGAAGTGCTTCCTGTCCAACTCCCTCCCCAACAACCTCCTTATTCACCCTCCTCCCCTCCCTCCGCTCGGCGGTCTAATCTAAGCCGCACGAACCCTCACGAGAAGAACAACGAGGATTAGACCTTCAAATAGTTGATGATTGGGAAGCGGAATCTCAGGTATAAAAATAACAAGCATTTTTCCTCATCAGTTATTTGAAAGATTCATAAAAGATAATTCAGCCGTTTCAAAAGGATATTTTGCTTCCGAGTCTACAAAAGTAACGGAAGTTTTGTTTCCACTTTCCAAGAAAAAAAAAAAATGTTCTCCAAAATCGAAATTTCCACTCGCGTTTTACTTTCAGACCTTCCTGAACAATTTTGGCTCCGTGTCTGCCATGAAATTCTTGAAACGGGCAAAAATATACGAAGTTATAGTCCGATTCCGATCACATTTTCAGGGATAGTACGGGTTGGCGTGTAGATGGCCATCACCCCCAGACTGATAGTACCCACTGCGCATGCGCAAACGTTAATTCCTTGTAGCAGCCATAACTTCTAGGTACTCAACTTGTTGGTACTTCTTTTCAAAATAAAGCTCATAGTGAAGATTGCGTGATATGCTAAGGATAATGAAAAAACAGTGTTCTTTGCAGGGGTGTGATCTACACAGAAAAATGAGAAATGGTTGTATAATAATTTGCAGCGCCTTCAAAATCAAAATCGAATGTACGAATCTACAATCGTACAAATCTAAGTTTGGTGGCAGCTCCCCTGGACCCTCCAGATGCGATCTACTCAAAGCCTACGGCGTAAATTATAAAAACATGGAACATGTTTTAGCCAAATTTAGTGTAGAACCTTCAGTCCTAGGTAGGTATAATACAAAAGTTATATTTTCCCTAGCAACATATCTACAATACAGTGTAAAGCTCCTCATATCTAAAATACAGTGTAAAGCTCGGCATATCTAAAATGCAGTGTAAAGCTCGCCTCGAAAACCGGAGTGTCGAAAAGGCGCGTGACGTTTTTCGGGTATTCATCCTATGGCTAAAACATGTTCCATGTTAAAAACGGAAATGAAATTCCGGTGGAGACTTTTAAAACTGAACCCAGTAAATGTAGCCTTTATACTAGCCTTCAGATCTTGTTTATACCTTCAGATCTTGAGAAAGTACTGGTACTGTGCAGACAATGGTATTGATCCGATGTCGATGATGTGTATAGAACACCTGCAGAAACCATGGAAATTTTATCAAAATCGGACCATTACTTTTGGTGGTTACGTCAGACCTGTGTAGACCTACATTTGGATCCAAACTTTCTCATAAAGCCGCCAAGCAAATTAGGAATCGCAAATTTTGTTCAATTACCTGCTCTATCATAAAAAACGTTCGAGATTGAAGCAAAGTTCCGCCTTCATAAAGTAATGACGAGTGGAGTCAACGATAACGAGACGCCTTATGTAAAATGTTTGGTGAAATATCATTAGGCTGCCGATCAATACACCATCTGAGTACCTTCGACAAACAAAGGAGCAGTGAAATTGGTTCCGACGTATCGAACAAACTGGAACTCGAGCTATCGAGATTCGCTCGAGAGAAGAATGAAGGGGAAGCTCAGGGGGGGATGAAAGACGTAGACTTCTCGTGTAATTATTTTCCTACAGCCAGCAACTCTTCCTCAAGAGAAGAAAAGGGTAGAATTTCATTATTCAAGGCCTCCTCTCTCAGGAAATAAATCATTTTGATGCGTTTTTAATGACGTTACATCGACGGTGCGTCTAATCTTACGCTGTACTCTTAGGCGAAGCTTGTCTTACTCAATTTAAAAATTAATTAACCAAAAAAACAAAAAAACGGAATTATCCGAACTCAAAAATGTGACGTTCGAGCGGCGGAATATATTTAGTGAAGTATAATCCATTTTGTATCGAGTATCTACCATTTTCCTCCGTTCCACGACCTTAGTTTTCTTCAAACTCAATAACTATGTGCAAAAAATGGACCCTATTTATGCTCTAAATAAGGACGTGGAGTGTTAACAACATTACATATTTGCTGGTAAACCAGATGGATCAATGTCCGAATATCTACAATTACTCGACGAAATCAAGATTCCACAGTTTAAATGATTACGAATAATTATCATAATTTTTATTCATTATCGTTAGAACGTACCTTAACAACGTATCGGAGAGTAGTTCTCTTACTTGTCCTGATGGTAGATTGCGACAGCCTACAGAGCAGCCTAAAAGCGAAATATCAGCTGCTGAAAGTTTGAGGATTCTGAACGTTCCAGAAGATTAAGTTAATACAAACGCATGCCGATTAAACCAATCTGCAATATCCAGTTTGAGTCATGCAAAATTTCAGATCTCAAATCATCAATCAGGAACCAGCAAACCACCAGGTGGGTGAGGAGGTGTGGATTTGCACGTCAAGGTCACTCTTTTGCCCCTAAGAAATGAAACGAAGTAATTATTAATAAAAAAGATTTCGCGATCATGTTTCAACAATTTAATAGAAACCAGTTAGTAACTTGATAGTGAATCCAACACTATTGTGTCCCCTTCAGAACTTGAAGAAAAGTGGGAAGTAAGGATACCTACAGAAATAGGTGCCAGTGTTCTACCTCACTACTAGCTAAAAACTATCTCACGACTTCATTAACTCCTAGTAAATCTACGAGACAATTAATTTTTATTGTTGCTCCTGTGTAGATACTCGTTCCTTGCATGGGACAATCCATTCCTCACGAAATGGGCTAGTGAAGAGCTCCGAGTAATAAAACTGTTACCTACCGTCATTAATGACTACATTGCGACCAGCAGAGAAACGCGGTAATTTTGATTTTGTAGGACACACATTTTTGTGACTTTTGATTACTAACTTCCTTATCTTCGAAAGTGAAACAGCAAAATATGTTGCCGTGACCTATCAAACTGTTATATATCGTCGGTTGCGTGGAAAAAGTGATCATGTCGAAAAAACTGAATTTTAAGGCAGAGCGATTCAAAGTTCCTCAAACCGTCAGAAGTCGCGTTGGCTAGAGAAAATAATCAGGTCCGTTTTATACTGATTTTCTGGGACTTGATAACTTTTTTACTGATTTTCTGGGATTTTATAACTTTTTCCAGTACAAATTTGTCGGAGCAGTTGCAATTTAACAGAAAAAAATCAAGTGTACTGTAACCAAGTTTTTTCCAGTCAATTTAATTATTAGTCAATTTTAATCTGTGAAACAATAAGGGAAGGCGTAAGTTTGTTTCATATGGAAAAACAGATTTAAAAAAAGATAAATTACAAAAAGAAATGATTTGAGAAAGGGCAATAAAAATAGGTAAAGCAATAATATTCAGTCATAAAAAAATAAAAGAGCGATAATATTGTTTAGTAATGCATGCATTCCAGGGGACGTCCCATTGGATAAGCATTAGATCAGTTTAACCAGTTGTTAAGTGATAAAACTGTTTCACTCGATGTAATTTATTTATTACTTTAGGCAAGAAATACTGACCCCCCCCCACCATTATCCACCTTAACATTTCTAGCGGCATGGGAGCCTCGAATCTGAAGAGCATTTTAAAATCGATGATCTACGATACCCAACATGCGAATTCGAGTTCACCCCCCCACCCCCACCTCCCCAATGCCAACAATGGTGCCAGTCTGGCACCAAAGCGGAAATACGTCGTAACATTGAACTTTCATCTGTTAGTTTTGGTAGGCAGTCCGTCGAAGTTCACATCCGTATTCAAGGTGAAACACACAAAAAAAAAAAAACACGAAATAAGCGGTTTATGGCATCATGGCACCATGTCCTGGCACCATGGTGGCACCACTATTAGTTCCATGGTGGTACAAAGAATAATTCATGAAAATCCTAAGGTATAGGTAATGAGAATTTTTCCTCAATTTCAAAGCTTGGGTACAATTAGTAAGCAGTAAAGGAACCGAAATATTGAAAAATCGGATATTTTGTGAATATTATCCCCCCACTCACCCCCTCCCCTTGCGAATTTTGGTACTCTGGTGAAATCAAGTACAACTCGGAAGTTATTTGAGTCAAACAAAAAAAGAAACACGCAAATTGGTTGGAAATTGAGGCCTGGGCAGAGTTTACAAGATTATGCACGCAAACGCACGTTTTTTAAGCATTAACCCCCCCTTTCCCCCTCTTAAAAAGCAAAATTCAAAATTCCGGCGCCGTAGTGCACAACTAGATAGTATTTCGCGTCAAACGAAAAAAGAACCACGAAAATCGTTTGAGAACTAAGGCCTGGGCAGAGTACACAAGATTATGCCCAAAAACGTACGTTTTTCGAGCATTAACCCCCCCTTTCCCCCCCTTAAAAGGCAAAATTCGAAATTCCGGCGACGTAGTGCACAACTAGATAGTTTTCCGCGATGAACAAAAAAAGAACCAGGAAAATCAGTTGAGAACTAAGGCCTGTGCAGAGTACACAAGATTTTGTTACACACACACACACACACACACACATACACACACACACACACACAGACATACACCTATGGTTTTTTTCGCGGATTTGGATTCAGAATGGTCTAAAACGGATTACTGTGTGGTTATTTTTTTTTCTGTTGAATGTTGTCCAACTTCACCCCAGATCGATCGCATAAGGACGCCCAAGTCTTACTTTGGGACGTCCTAAAAAAATAAAAGAGCGATAAAGTAATTTTATCGACATTTGAATGAAAATCACAATTTAAAGTGAAATTGAAATTATCACGTTATATTATTATTGAAAATCGATATTGTTGAATGCTGGAAAAATTCATATCAAGAGAACAAAAAATGAAAAACAAATAAATAATTAAATCAAAAATCTATTTTCCTTCTTTCTGTTCATGGGACATCCTCCTTGGGATCCTCCCTCCTTGGAGAATCGTGGTTCTCAAGCTTACTTGGGCTTCTATTAAAAGTGACACTTGATCATTTCTACGCCGATTGGTTAACTGGTAAAACGATCAAGTGGTAGATTACATGTTCCCTAGGGATTAAGGTTCCTTAATAATATCCTATTACAAGAGTTGACTATTATAAATATATACGTTAATTATATCCAAGTCCATTGATGACAAGAACTCAATTGTGAAAAAAAGTGGACTCGATCACTTTTTCCAGATAACCGACGATATAATCTATTTATTCAATATTTAGTAATATTGGCAACAATGTCTAATTTTATTGTAAACTAACCAATAAATTAGATAATACCTGGTAATGGCCTCGTTCATTTCGCTCACCTTCATTTCTATCAATATTATCATTAGTTATCTCTTCAATTCTTAGTTTATTTAAAAAACATATTATACAACAAAAAAAGTGTACATTTTATCTAGAGAGCCATGTGTCCAAATCCAACAAAACGATGGGCGCAAGTTTCCTTTTTTCTCGTACATCTCTTTATTTCAAGCCTCGATTCATGTCGATTTGTAAGGCCCTTTCGATGCAAATCATGACCTATTCCAGTCCAGAAATCTGCCTTGTTCACTCCTCACCTCATCACCTTCCATAACGGTCATTTAAGGTTATGGTGGACGGCCACCTAGTGCGATTCTCAAAAAGTAGATGGCGTTGGTGGTGGGGCCAAACGTTTTAAAGATTTTACTCCGAAAGTTAAGATTTTTTTTTTCAATTGGTAAACGCGAATGTGCTTAGAATTTATAAATAAAGAAAGCTGTTATAGTAGTTTTTTGATAATCCACTTCAATTTCGATTAAATTCTTGGATCTCTTTATTATTAAGTGTTATGAGGTAAATCATGTCCAGCTCATAATTCTATATCATTACCATGAGCATTCAAACCTTCCCCAATAAAATCAAACCATTTTTGGTGACGGCTTACAAAATATAAAATCATCTTGTTAATTTTTGTTAACGCACCTTATTGAAGAACCCGTCGTAACCAACAAGTCGAGTACTCAACTATAATTGACGACAATAATTTTGTTCTTATAGCTAGCGGAACTAACCCCATACACGCATTTGCAGATTTCAAATCCAAGTTTCAGGTGATGAGAAAACGGTAATTCAAAATGTGATCATTCCAAGACGCTACTTGACGGCGGATTTTGGAACTAAAACCGGGACACTCAGCCTTGACACCAGATCATTCAACGGTTTCAGGCCTGATTTCACTCAAAATCTCACCTCCATCTCCACCAGAGTAAAGTCTGAGTAAAATTCAAAATACCTAATTAAAAAATGTTGCTAATTTTACTAAACTTTTTACTTTTGAACACAAAGTCATGTTTATAACATGATTTTTGACTAACTGAAATTCTTATTGGAGTTTTGATCTTTTGGTTAAATGATAGCCTATTTTTCTGTTTTCCAAATGGGGAAAATTCCTCATTTTCTTCATTCCAGCTGAATTTGCATTAAGAGCAATCCAAGGAAGATGTCACTTTATTTGCTCTCTCTGGTTCATTGACCAGACGCTTCTACTTGTTATTCTCGACATATTTTCGTGAAACTTGCTTGAAGAAAGTCGGTTTGACGAGCTGAAGGAGGTATTGATCATTCGTCTTCCACATCTCATTATAAATATAACTGATGGTCGTTATAATCTTCTTCGCTTCAACGTAAGCCATTAAAAAGGCGACGATGCCAACAAAATCTTCTATTTTTATCAAACTTTCAGTTAGTTGGGAGATAAAAATGGAAAAAAAAGTGAAAGAACGTATTTCAATACTTTATAGAGTACTTTGAACTCGAACTTTCAAGGAACGTTGTATATTAGGTACTGTCTGAGCATTTTTCCTTCGACAGTCAAGGGCGAAACTTTTCAAACATTTTTCCTTTCGGAAACGATAGAACTTTCCAAAACAACCTGCCTGATCGCACCTTGGCCTCCAGCCAGTAAATCGATGGTTCCACTGAAGTAGTAATGTCATATCTCTAACTCATAACTTTTAGTTTTAGAGTTGGTAGAGAATTCTCTAACAGATCCAGGTATGAATCAAACTGAGTAACGTATTACTAGTAGATATTAATTAATTTTGTGTTGTATCTACCTTCTCGATTTTCAAACGCCAGTTGTATTGTAGGCAGAGGTGGTGTTCGTCAGAAAACTCCAGATTTATTCTCACCTTTCTAAAATCCCGTTGTTACGGCATTTAATATATACGGCAATAATTTTTCTCTCCATGAATAAGTACTTCCTAGATAATAAAAACGGAGTTGAGTAGAACGTTGTCTATTTCCACGAAAATAATGAGTTACAATGTACTTCAACGGTTAGGTCATCATCAGTAACAAACAATAACTTATTATTAGTTACTGTATTGTTATTTATTATTATTATTATTATTATTATTATTATTATTATTATATGTACTGTTTGTTACTGATGATGACGTAACCGTCGAAATCGATTTACCTTGTTACTCATTATTTTCGTGGAAATAGACAACTCCGTTTTTATTAAAACGGTTTTCCACAATCTCATCGCGTGTGATTTTATTCGTACTTCCTAGATACTGAAAAACTTGTAATCAAAATTGATTTCCTGAAGGAAAGTTTCTTGAAAAACCTCAGAAACATAATTATATGAACTGGAAACAGCGCATTTTAATTATATTTATGTTGAAGAAAGGAGAAGAGTTTGTAAATTTACTAAAAAAAGCTCCTTAATTATTTTCTACCTATACAGCTTAGGTATTTCGGCACTGTTTCTACTGGACTAGTTTTTTCACGTTTTGTGGAATTTCACGAATTCTTTATTATGAGGATTGTTGACAGGATGCATAACTTCACATTCACAGTCATCACTTAAGGCAGAGGAAATCCTCAAGTAGGCAATGAGCAACGTCATGCTCTGCACAATTCACAGTCTTCATGACGAGGAAATCCTTGAGGGAATGCATTGAGTGAATGGTATTCACAATCCCAACTCGACGTTGAGGAAAGCCGCGACTCAAAAGAAGCAAAATATCGAGGCACATGAAAAGGTCCCTTGAGAATTTCCTTAAAACTTTTTTTAATTTTCAATAGGGTCGAGTTACCTATTGCTTCCTAGTTTTCTGTTATCAGAAACCGTAAATTTAACATCTCGAGGACGTTGGTAGAAGGTAAATAGAATTGAATCGGCAGCAACTTGTTACCAAAAACCATCCCTAAGCCGTCCGCTTCCCGTGTGCGAGCCATTGTAACTTAGGTAGTACTGAAAACTGTTATGCTCAGGCAAAACATCGACAACTCATGGAGTTGGGCATCTAGAAATTTTGCAACTATTCATCAATACTTGGATATGAGATGGAACCCGTTCGTATTTAGTAGAGGGCCGACTCGCTAGGTGGGCGTTAGGAGCACTCCTAACACTTATCTAAAAGATGATGTTTCCTTAGCTACCAAGAAGATATTGTCAAATCGAAAAAGTATATTGTACGTACGTTGGGTAATCACTATTTTACAAGAGTATAAAAAGGAGTAGTAGTCTTCTTTTTCATTGTAAAATAACCAAACATCGGTTGGTAACGAAATTTGCTCACTATCTCATGATGTAAGACTGGAAATGTTGGAAGAGGTACTACGTTTGTACAAATTTCAAAGATCGGGGGATTAGGTAGGTATCTATTTTAGTTTTATGTAGTTTTTCTGATTTTATTTATTTTTGGTTGACTAGATCGATAGAATAAGTAATTTCCAAAAGCATAACTGACCCTAAATACCTGTCTTCCTCATATTTCAGTTATTATTAAACATATGAAATAGTGAGTGAGAGGATGCCTAAGTACTCAAGTTGTATGTTGCATGTTTCCAGAATGCCTCCCATATCATTGTATTCCATTAAAGTATTAGTTGATTAACATTTTAGTCTTAGTTTTTGTTATTCGGCTCTCCAATTAGTAACTCTAAATCAAAGCGATACTATGAGTAGGAATAGAATAATTCTGCCAATCACTGCTTTAGTAGCAGTAGCAAGCCTGAATGGGGAAGTAAGTGCAGCGCTTCTAGACGTTGTGCCTTTCACTGAAAGGCTTTTTCATTGAAAAATCAATAGTATCAATGGCGCCAATGTATTATGTACATAAGTTCATTGTATCTAAAATAATTTTACCCCGTTAGTCCCAATTATAAGATAGCTTTCATAGTGCATTCTACGCTTTATCGTAAGCACTCCTGTTGAACAGGTAGTGCTCAATTCATCATAAAATATTGAGCGTTCCCCATTGTACAATTACATTGCCATAATCGAATAGAAAAAATTCCTGTAGGTCTATCTACAAGAGACGGACAAACGAATATTGCGTTTCAATACGTCAAACATTGTCAAGTTGTAAAAACATCTTCCTCCATTGCCCTCCACCTGCACCATTCCACCCTACAGAACTGATGTAAGCAGCGCTCAAGCAGAAATTCACGGATGAGGAGTTACAGCTTCTTACGCCTCAACATTTCCTCCTCAGGAGTTAAGGGGCCAATTTATTTTTATTCATCTCTTTTGCAGCCAGCCGATGGAGCTCCGAGTGAAAAACTCGTTAGGGGAGAAAATGTAAACTGTCTGGCCAATCGGAGTGGCACATTGCTTTCATGTATTCAATGACTTGGGAAGAAAAATATTACACTGATGATATTGAAATACACCAACACTGAACACTCGAACCAATCTCATACAAACATCTTCAACAAGTTGAGTTGGCAGTTTAGCATCCTCACAAATAATAATATGGTCACATATGCAGAGAATGTTAATTCGAAAATTATTAAATTGATCGGAGCAGTTATAGAACAACATGTTTGGGAATTACTCTTTGTTGAGCTGATTTTTCCAAAGTGTTTATCAAGAATCAACATCTGTAGATCTGAGGAACTAAACTTCAAAATATCCCATCAAATTCGAACAATCGACAATGTACTCAACTCTAAAAAAAAAAAAAAAAAATATTCCGAAATGATCCACTTCGAGCCTGTCACTGATGAAATTCATAGTTTAATGGTTATTTGAGACCAGTAGTACCTAACTACTACCACCTACGTGGGGTTATTCAACAAGTTCTACTATCGATTTTTTGATCAAAACAGCGTAAGCGATTGGTACTTCATCAAGTGTGGGCGTCGGTGGTCTAGTGGACAGTGTACCCGACTGCGGTGATAAGATAAGGACCGTCTAGCGGGGACGCGCGTTCGAGTCTGGTCGCCGCAGAAAGTTTTCTGTCTATTAGACGATCGGCAATCTCTCGTTCCAACCCAGGGCGGTGATGTTTGGGAAGCCATGAGCGAAATCATCAGAACAAATTCTGATCTCCCCTTAGGAAGACAGCTGATGACGTCCGCGACGCCAAGAATGGCAGTCGGACGAAAATTCAACCTGAAATGGTTGCTCACTTTACCTTACTTTACTTTACTCATCAATGCCAATAACTTTATAATTAGCTAAATGACTGGGGGAATGAGGGCCGACTGCTGACGGCACTCATACATACCCATTTCAAGGCGGCGCTGTGAGCCAAGCTAGCTACGGCATTTGTCTCTGGAGACGAGACTCGGACCGGTTGCAGGGGCCGTGAGTTCGGGACTCGCCCCGGGAGCATATTTTCGGGCAAGTCGGTCGCAGTTCCCCCTCGTCCCAACCCAGGGCGGTGATGCCAATGGGAAGCCATGAGCGAAATCAACAGAACAAATTCTGATCTTCCCTTATGAAGACAGCTGATAACGTCCGCGACGCCAGGAATGGCATTCGGACGAAAATCCAACCTAAAATGGTTGTTTACTTTACTTACTTTACTTTACGTACCTATTTCAACTTAGGTTGCCAATTACTTAAAAAAATGATCATTACATTTGAAAATTATTTAAATTTTAAAAAAATATATAAGTTTAAACAAATTTAAAAAGAAGAAAACAATTTATTTGTTGCGAAGTTAGTAACAAAACCCTCATTTTTCCAAGTCAGTTCACCCCTGTTAACAATTAAAAAAATTTTTTTTTGAGTTGGCCACGACTCCCATTAATACTGACCCCGTCACTCTGTCCAGTATAGTCGTTGTCGATGCGGCGCTCGTTCTTTGGTGGCGGGATAAGAACCTACTTCTGCGGGGAGTCGTGGGTTCGAATCTCTTCTTGCGTCCGGGGCTCGTCGCTCCTCTCGTCTCAACCCAAAGGGAAAGGGAAGCCATGAGCAAAATGATCGGAACAAATGTTGATCTTCTCTTTGGAAGACAACTGATGAGGTCCACAATGTCAGGAATGGCAGTCGGATGAAAATTCTACCTGAAATGGTTACTTCACTTTACTTACTTTTTACTGACCAGCTCTTTATATTAGATTAATATGTGGGTACCTACCACCACGTATTTCCTGTAAATAACAATGATCCCCAACCAAACATGGAAGACTTTCATCAACAAACAAATCATCATGATCCGAATTTCATTTGACGCGAGAACCGAATACCCCCGCAGTACAATAATAATTCCTTGTTCATCGCTTACAATTGCAGAATTCCGTCTTTTTATGGTCAGCACAAACTGGAAGAACAACTAAGATGGTTTGAGGACAAGATTCTCGAGGTGGTTGGTGCAGAAACCTTATTGGAGAAAACTGGGAGCGCTAATCATGACTTGTATTGGCTGCTCAGGTCACGTTTCCTGCGTGAGCAACAGCCATAACGAAATATATGAAACTTTCTTTCGACTCTCTTCCAGTTAGTTTCACAACAAATAATGCGGTTTTGAAAACGAAGGATTATAAAACGTGATATTACGGAATATGGAACATAGAAAATATAATAGAACTTTAGCTCCATACAACTAATCCTTACTGTAACGTTGGAATCGATTTTTTTAATTGGATAACAAGTTAGTATCTATTTCTTTTCATGTTATTGAAATAATCCAAAATGAAGAAGATGAACGTCAAATGTGATCATGAAACTGTTAGACAACTGTCAATCGTGACCCTGGAGTACTGGAAGCAACATTTTTGAATTATAGTAGAACTCGATGGGAATATAGAGCGTTTAAGGAACCAACACAAGAGGTACAAAGGACGAGGGCTGAACTGACTTAGCATTCTGACTACTCATGTAGAAAGTTTCTGATAAAACTGTCGTACTCCTACGCAGTCGGCTTCGATCCGGCGGGAATAGCACTCACAAGCGATCCCAACTTCGCCAGAAGGGGCGTTTCTCTGGTTCCCATTGAAAGGGGGTTGTTACCTCTTGGGGAGGTGATAACCCCTCAAGATGTCTCCAGCAGGAGTACTACAGGACTATTCCATTCCCAATCCTTCCCTTCTCTGACGATCGTTTCAAGCGTTCCTGGATCTACGATCACTTCCAACTCTTGTCATGACGATCAGCAATCTCCGTATGAACACTATTGATTAACGTAAATAACTTTTAGCGAGTTTTTCTAAACAATAAAGAACTACAACAAAGTCTTTCATATTTCAAATTTTACGAGGTTCAATCAGAAAGTAAGTTTACTACCTACATTCAGAAGAAAAATTAAAAATGCTTGTATTTCAGTACAGCTGTACCAAGCCAGGCATTGAGGATGTTGTAGAAATAAATGATTTACTCGTATAGAATAGCGATAATTATATTATGTTCCAGATGCCAATACACGTTATAACCAGTATCGCGTTATAAACAGTAGTCGTGTCCATGCCAAGTTCAATCGCAAAAGTAGTTATCGGGTTTTAACAAACGTATGAAAAGTACGGAGCGGTAGTACGAATGAATAGCGGTGGTGAACTTCCAGGACTCTATAGTAGGAATAAAAAACGGAGTTGAGAAGAACGCAGTCTATTTCCATGAAAATAATGAGATACAAGTTAAATCGATTTCGACGGTTAGGTCATCATCAGTAACAAACAATAACCATCATTATTTTCGTGGAAGCAGACGACGTTCTTCTAAACTCCGTTTTTTATTGACATTTTATGTCTTTAGTATGGCACATAAATGAAAAATCGTCACGCGGGGAGCGTTATGAGGGGAGCGTTACGCGGAAATTTCTGATGATTTTCACGTACAACCAATCGTTCCTAGGGATTACTAACTTCCTCATTTTCCACCCCACAAAAATCGTTCACTACTCATTGGAAAGCTCTCAATTTATTAAACATAAGACACAAAATGTCTCTCGTGGTTGCGTACTTGTACCACCGACACCACCACTGACCACCACCACCGTGGTCCACTTGATCCACCGTTTGTGTTTTTTATTTTATTTATGTCAAACCTCTTTTTCTCTCTTTTATGAATGAAATGTTAAAAATGAAAATGTGGGAATTTTAATAAGAATCCTTCGGAACCGAGCAAGAAAACGCTTTAAATTATTTCATAAAGATTTATTTTAAAATGGTTTTCCACAATCTCATCGCGAGTGATTTTATTCGTCTCTATAGTTGGTATAATTAGAGGAGAGGGTATGATTGGGGGAAAAACCCCAGGAAGGGTTAAGTATGAGAAGGAATAGCGGGACTAGCCTTTGCGGACGCAAGGCTGACAAGGTGAATAAAGCGTTGCGGTCGTATGGCATGTGTCACAAGCAAGCCGCCGTTTGCTACCTAGGATGAAGCTTATTCTGCGATGATGAGTTAGCCTGGACGTTATAGTGTTTTCATTGTTATCGGAATTTCCGAACACTTTCACAAATATTGTTATGTTCCGAATCGACTCAAATTTTCCAAATTCCCCCAAACTGTATTTGTAATCTTTATGAATGGCTGGACCCTATGATCAAGTTATTTTTTTTCGTGACTCATCTAAAATTATTACTATTGCACTCTTGAAAATGAGGTAAGATTTGACACTCCCTTTTACAAGTTTTTCAATGGACCATTTTCATGAGTTCTGATCGGCGGAATTCTTTCATATTTTGATCAAATTGTGCTACATACCTTAGATGCAGACTGCAAAAATTTCAACTGCCTCAATTCGATGGCTTAGGCACATTATTATTTTCATTATTTAGAACGCGACAAGTTACTCAAGTTAAGACAAAGTTAAGACAAAGAGTACTGTGGGGTCAGTCAAATCGTTATTACGAACTATGACAAATGAATTGAAGAGCATTGCAATTGATAAATAGGAACTGTTAGTTTCTTGTGAAAACTATTTGAAAATGAAAAAAATGCCCAAGACCGGGGTGTTTGAAATAAAATAAAATAAATTAATTGAACTTCATCGGCATGTAGCAAATTGGTGAAAATAAATATTTAGATTAGATAAGCCACAAATTCAAAGGTCTTAACAAAACTGCTCAGAATGTACCTAGAAGTTCTTAGGAATAAGTAAATGAGAATGAAGGCGGCTGCATGTCACACATGCCATACATCAGTAAAAGGCTAGGGAATGCATTGTCTGGTTGTCATGACCAAGAAGAGTAGGTACCTAAGTGGTAAAAGGTTTAAATGAAGGGTAGTGAACTAAGGCTATGGCGAAGAAACAATTTCAATAAAATTTACAAATATACTCTATTTTCCCACGTAGTCGTTGTTGAGTTCGAGACGTTTCTGTGACCTGGGCAAAATTTCTAATTACCGAATTTTTCCAATACATTATCATTCAAGAGAATTCGAAAAATGCCGGGAAATTTTTCCATAAGACCATCATGCTCCACACGACGGTCCATTCAAATTTCATTCTCCACTTTTTGAACAATTTCGTCTGAAATTACTGATGTTCTCCCACTCCTTAGCTCATCACGGGACAGTACGTCCTTCTCTAAACTGAAATTTCGATACCACCCAAGTATCGACAGCCGTTACGATACAATATTTTTCTTGCAGTAGCTACACTCAATATTATGAGAAGAAAAGTATCGACATTTTTAATACTATTGGATTAAAAGTATCAACAATTTTGATATTTTTAACGTTTAAAAAACATATGTAAAATAGAGATACGTTATGAAAATTATCAATTCATTTTTTTAACAAATGTAATAACTATACTTATTTATTTATTTTTATTTATTTATTTATTTATTTGGCAAATACAAAACAGATACAAATAATATGACAGTTATACAAGGACATAAAATGAAATAGAAATAATAAATCAATTACACACTTTGCCCACCAAGGCTTAAGTTCTTACGAACTTGTGTCCCCTGGCGGAGTCTCGGTAAATTACAATTTTAGTCAAAATGTTGAAATGAAATTAACGAAAGTATTTGAGTTTCCTCCCTATAAAATAATAAATTTAAAAACTAAACGTAGGTACCTACCGTCTACAACACACTCGATAAAATAACCGATAAATATTTTTTTAATCTAAATATACTATGGAAATTAGTTAGATCAATTTTGTGCTGATAAAAAAAGTTCACCGCGGTAATGTAAGAATTTCTTCGATAAAATTCAGTACGTCAACGAGGCAATGATATATTGGAAGCCGAAGCAGTTCTGCTAAAAGCAATGTTACATGCATGCTCAGACCTGATGCCCGTTTTGTAAACAAGAATGCAAGACTGAAGCCGAAATACATTTTTTATAGATAATACATTGGATTCGGAAAAAAGTTTAGCAGTGGGGTACCTATGAGGTTTATTAAGTAAAATTTTCAGCAATGCATTTTGAACAGTTTGCAGAGCAATTAAGTGTGTTTTGCATGTCCCACCCCAAACGGTGATACCATATTTAATTAGGGAGAAAGCAAGACCGTGATACACAGTTCGTGACTGTTTTTTTGTTAAGAAGTTCCTTATAGTTTTAAAGACGAAAAACAACTTACGCAACTTATTAACCAGTGATGAAATATGTTATTTAAATTTCAAGTTTCCATCAAAAATAATTCCCAGGTATTTACAATTTTCAACAAAAGGCAGTGATTTACAGTTACAGTCGATTGCTAAAGAGGCACAATTATAATCATGATACTTAATCAATTTAATATCTGCAGGATAGCATTTACCAGAGATTGTGAAACGCAAAACCGAAGTTTTTGCAACATTTAGTTTCAAGAAATTAAGATCAAACCACTTTCGAACTAGGAATAACTCAGAACTTGCTATATCAATCAGCTCATCATAATTTTTGTGCCAGAACACCACTGCAGTGTCATCAGCATAACCAAAAATACTACCATTAATATTCATATCCATGAGATCATTGATATACAATAAAAAAAGGATAGGCCCGAGAACCGTACCTTGAGGAACCCCACAATTTAAAATAATTGTCCCACTATAAGCGTCATCAACTCTCGTAGTTTGCGGTCGGTTTGACAAATAACTTTCGATTAATTTTACTGGGATTCCTCGAATCCCACAATCATTTAGTTTCTCCAATAAACGTTTGTGTTGCACAGAATCAAATGCCTTTCTTATGTCCAGAAAGACACCAAGAACCTGAAAACCCTCATCACATTTTTGGCTTATTAAATTATTCAAGTTGAACGCAGCGTGCTCCGTGCTTAGACCCCCTCGAAACCCAAACTGGTTATTGGACAAAATATTATTAGAGTCCAAAAACTCAACAATTCTGCTTCTCAGACACTTTTCAAGAATTTTTGATAGAGTCAACGTTAGAGCAATAGGTCTATAGTTATTCAGCTCTCTTTTATCACCTGCCTTAAAAAGCGGAATCACAACAGTTGACTTAAACTTATCCGGATAGGTTCCAGTCGTAAAAACCAAATTGAAAATGAAAGCCAGCGGTTCAGCAATCAAATCCGAAACTGACAATAAAACCCCATTCGAAATTCCATTAGCTACAAAAGAACATGAAGGCTTAATTTTTTTCAAGTAATTCAACACTTCAGTTGAAGAAACTGGCCTCAAAAACAGTGAGTTAGTAGATATAAATGTAGTTATAAATATTAGTATACAATATTTATGTACATTTCTTAGCTATAAATGGTTGTGAAAATAAAACGAAAGCGTTATGACTAGAATCAAGGGATTTTTTTAAAAAAATAATCGTAAAGAATAGCGCCGAGAAAAAGCAGTTTTGCAAATATTTTGGCACAATTGACAATAAATGAATTGTCCTTGTCTATGAAACTAAGCGTTCATAGGGAACAGGAGGTGTAGCCATGACCACTAGTATGTGGACTAGTGATCATGGAACTTGTACCACCGAAAACTCATAATCAAGCATCGCATCGCTATGCAGGTATATCTTCCGCTCCAATAATTCTATAGACGGTGAGTTTACTATCGTACGTTGCAGCTTGACAACAACAAGAGGCTCAACAGGGAATAGTTGTTGCATACACAGTAAATTACAGTAGGAAAGCCGATCTGGGGCTTCACTGGAGATAGTAGTAGTTGTAGGTGTTCCCTCCGCCCAGGGGACCGATGGGGCTCGTCTGTTTGACGATAGCTAATCTCCTCGTCGCTAATGGACCGATTTCCGACGCCTGTAATTCCCAGGGGCCTCCAAATCATTTCTGGATTACACATCGTCGACACTATCTCTCGTCATTTTGCGGTTGCACTCCGCTGTCATCGTCTCGCATTACAATCACGAAAAGGTGCTTACAATCTACCAGTCGTTGTATTTGTACAACATACGCGATTTTTTTTGATATGATAGACAAGATCTCCGGCATGGAGCATACATGAGTGGCGGCCAACAAAATCTGGGTATCTGGCTTAACCGTGTCCTGGCGTGGCGTGTGATGTGAGCGTAGCGCCGCGGAGTTACGTGATTTTGGAATCTGTGCCGGAGTACTCCGTGGCGTCACCACATACATCCCCACATACATCCCCACATATCCGCCAAACCTAGGAACGGCGTCGGATAGTAGGTGCCGGAGTAGTGGTCTTCCTCACTATTTTACTCTTTTATTTTGTTTAGTTTTGTTTATAGCGTTCCCGCTCCGCTTCAAACAGTCTAAACAAGCGAGATTAAAATAAGTTTATGGACAATATAACTAACACTTATTTTGAATTGAGTGAAGCGCTAAGCTGAGTTGATTCTCTATTAGTTTCAAATCTTTAGAATCTTCAAAACATTGCATTTTAAGAATATAACTACTCGTACTTTTCTGAATTCTATGAGTGAGAATCAATCCTTCCTCTCAGTATTAAATGGCACACCTCAAAGTGTGATATCCTGAGAAGAAATATCAAGCAACCTGAAGAAAATAAGTTGAGGTTCGCGCTTACAGAACTGACCTTAGAGGTGGTAGCCAAGTCAATTTATTCATCTAACATTGCAATGAGTATCTACGCTCTTTTTTATACGTTGTTGGATCTTCAATCTTGTTTATCCCCAAATTTGCAACCCCGTAAACCCAGTACTACTGACGTAGTGGGCTAAAAACCATGAAATACTTGGATTTTATTCAGTTTTTTAAAACTATAAGTTCTAAACTATGATGATTTCAATGATTCATGTCCAGTAACTTTTTAAATTAAGTTAAATTTGTTACAGTTTGAGACCTACTTGAGCTTCATAGGTTAACTAATAATTGAGATGCAGCGATTAAAAAATAGGTAATGTTTTCCAAAAAGTAAAATTTTCATGTTAAGGCCGTGTTCTGAGCCTTCAACTCGCGAAACTACTCATTTTAGAAAGAAATAAAGAAAGAAGAAGCTCCTCAGATGCTCCTGTAGATCGTGCAAGAAAATATGCACCTAGTATACATTCATTATCACATTAAGATTGCTTAACTTGGTCTTCCATTCTCGTTTATGTTATTTTAGTCAATAAATTTGGTGATAAATTGAGTAGATAAGTGCTAATATTTACTTTATTACCAAAAAACCAAAATCCTTAATCAAATACCCATCAAACTGTGCAATATCATTGGAATTGTTCCACATTTTCCCAAAATAATCAAATTTCATTGGTTTGTTAATTTTTCCCCTTAAACGTGATTTTTTATTTATTTTTGATAAAACTAAGATGACTAGAGGTATGATTGAGGATTCAAATTGAAGCTGAGTACGAGTCCTTCAAATTCCTGTCTCTTTACTTGTATCTAAAATTAGTACTTTTGCGAATAAAAAGCTCAAGACATGGCCTTAACACAATTTTTTTCTAAAATTATTTTTTGTATTGTTGTGTCTCTGTTATTGTTCAACTAACAAGCTCAAGTTGGTTTTAAACAGTAACAAAATTAACTTACTTTTAAAAGTTAGTGAGCATAAGTTATTGAAAATATCATAGTTCTTAGCTGATTCCTAGTGTTAGGTCAGTAGCACATTGTTTTCGGGATTGCAAATTTGATTATAAATTAGCGTTATAAAAAAGAACTAACAAGTTCAAGGAACCACACGAGACAAGTTCAAGACAAGAATGACTTAATTGTATGATACAATATGCTGGTTTGAAGGGGTGGAAAGATAATTTCTTGAAAATGCAATACCGTGAGGAAGTGGCAAATCTGCAGTCATGATGATCAATTGGACCCAAGGGACTTTCTTCAGAAATAGAATAGTAGAGAGATAACATGAATCTAGGTCTGACCTTTAGTTCACAGAGACTTTTAATTGGAAATAATTACTTATTAATAATAATTCATCAAATATCACGAAAGGATACGTTATCCAAAAAGTTGTTGCGGTATCGCCATCCTGACCAGATACCGATAACGGATATGGTCTCTTCACAGTGGTGGCCACTCTTTGCTCAGTAAAGAGCAATATTTTCATACTTTTGAAGAGTAATCTGAGAAATAAATTTGGTGAAGCACTGTATACAACCTTCTGACACATTTCTCGACATTCAGTACATTTATCAATATTCATGAGCAAAAATAATTCCTATCTGTTAAGAGAATGTGAAACTTAACGCTGATGTACTAACTTACCTATGCATTCAGCTCGTGAGATCAGATATCAATTCTAATCCGTCCAGCAATCCCAGCATTTTATAGTGATATGCACCTTCTGAGTGGGAAACGCTAAGTGGCCTACTTCATCCTGATTCATTATCTATGACAGGCTAATGGTTATAAATGTGTCAAATCTGCCTGCTTCATCCCAAACCCTCCTCCAGGCACATAAATTACGGCTTATCTTGGAGCCCCATCCACTGCCGCCTTGTCGGCTTGATATATTCCGTCCTCCTCCAGAGTATCTCCCTCTCACGCCGAATAATTATTCCGATCGCATCGACATCATTTTTCCCACTTTCAATTTCTCTTACTTTCTTTACCGAAATGGAATAATATTAAAATGTCCACCCCTGATCGATGACTCTGGAAGGTCTGAAGTCGGTATTAACCTCGATGAACGGAAACAAAAAGAAAAATATGAACAGTGGTTTCTTCACGGGAGTGTCTTGAGAGGACAGGTTCGTACGCTCATGTCCGACGTATGCAATTTCTCGTAAAAAACACCATTTCTCAGCAAACCTTTCAGCTTCCAGAGATTCCATTTCCTATTCTGGCATCAAGGTTTCCAACAGAACGAATTAGTCAGGAGACCTTTTGGTTTTTGACTCCTATCATGGTAATTGCAATTCGGACTCAAGCTTCAAAAGTGTCGGGCTCTTCAGAAGCGCGCACACTCACTTTTTTGGGAAATTATTACATTTTATCTTTTAAATTAAAAAAAATTAATTTGTCTATAGAATCTACAAGGTGTTTTATTCTATAACGGTCTAAAGCCAGGAACTAATTCTAGGGCTCCTTCCAGCAAAAATTGCCTCTTAGTAATTTTTTAGAGGCTTCATTTTCGATTTATTTCACTTTTAAGATTTTTTTTCTCGTGATTTTGACCTTATCTCAGTAAAACAGCTATAACTCCCCGGACTTCCTTGATAATTTCCTAATTCCTTGATGGAAAAAATCCATATTTCATGTCGGAAAAATTGGTGAAAATGTTGGGAATCTTAACTTTTTTCAAACGCCCATAGGTTCCGTAATCCGGCACGTGAATTTTTACCTGTAGGCCTAAACGATGCACCAAAATATCAGCTTCCCAATAGTACAGTCAATGTTTCCAATGGTATAGTCATTTTAGCATAGAAAAAGTAGGTGTCGAAAGCACGAATTTTTCAAATGTTTCTATATCTTTCAGTTGCTTTACTAACCTCTGGACGATACATAAGTAGATGTATTAGTATAAAAACGCTGCACATTATTGCACAATGGTTTATTATTTTTCTATATTGATCACTCGTCTGCTAAGCCACCAACCATCCAAAATGAAGAAAAACATCGATCGCATTACGGTCAGCTTTAATTTGAACGGAGATTAGTCCTCTTTTGCGATTCACACTCGTGTTTCGGACTTATCGTACGTAAAACCCTTAAATTTTCGTAGGGAGCGAACGGTTTGTCCAACAGAGCTCCGCGTGGTCTCAAAAAATTCTAAAAATTCTATAGAATCTCGAATTGATGGAAAAACAATGCCTTTATATCAAAATTTTTCGAGTTATTTCGTTTTCAAAATTTCAAAATTTATTTTTTGACCCTTAGAAGTGACTTACATCAACCAAAATCTTTGGAGCACAACTAGACCCAAAATGGAGTCTACATACCAAATTTCATCAAAATCGGTCAATGCTAAGTGGGGAAAGAGCCGCGTATGGCGTACGGCGGACGGACGGCCAAATTTGTATTTGATTTTTGGATTCTACGTACCTTGAAACGTAAACCAACAAATTTTGAGGGGCGTTAAAATTGTTTCTTCTTGGTCGATTCCAAAGGTTCATTATTGAAGATAATAAACCAAAATCTGTGGATTTACCGACCTTTAGGGTTGGCAGGATGACCTTAGGGATATCCACTATCCCAGTGGGGATAGTGGATATCCGAATGATCGTTTGAACAACATCAGTTGAAGAGTCGGAGGCATGAGAATGGAAATTAAATTCATGCATTATCAGACATTTCTCCGCAAATTTTATTTCATTTTTATTACAAATCATTAATATGAAGGCCAGGAAAAGACAAAAACAATACAAATTATTATACAATGGTTTATTATTTTACTGTATAGAACACCCATCTGCAATAGAACTTCCATAAATACTACCTACTTGTAATAATATCATCGCTATATGAGCTACGAGCGCCTTCATTACGAAATTTGGTCTTTGGTTATATTACTAAGGAAGTCCATCTGAGTGACATTAAACTCTATTCGAAGAAACGAACTTTTTTCAACCAATTTGATCATCTGAAATTTGAACGGACAACAAGCCTAATTACATTTCCGTCAGTGAACAATATTTTAGCGATTCAAACTTGTGTTTCTTATTTATTTCCAACCCCCAAGTCCTCCTGAATAGCGAACGGTTTGTTCTACAGGGCTTCGGGTGGTCTCATTCAATTAAAAAAAATTAAATTCTATTTCAAATCGGTGAAAACATACCTCAAGAAAAAGAAAAAAAAATCAGAAAAACATTACCTACTACTACCTACATTACCTATACCTATACTACCTACATTAACTATTACTATATCTAGCGTGTTCGAGTTCCAAGATTTCATCTTCTAAAATCTTATTTTTTACGATTTAGAAAACATCAGCTCAACATTATTCTAAATATCTGGCCAATTCATTAACTAAGTATCAAAGCTAACTGTCAAATTTCGAATATTTTGACGAATAACCTAACCCGTTCAGGCATTTAAAGAAGTGACTAGGCGTTTCACAAATTTATTGATTTGCCAGATTGACTAAGTCACACACACATACTTTTTCGTATTGTCTTCTCTATGTAAATTAGGTATCTTTTCAATAACTGAACTTCGAGCTTCAGCTCCTTAACAGTGATTTTCTAGTTATTCACTATGCTTATGGATAGCCTACAACATTATGCAAATTATGATCTTTCTCATTCGTGCATGAATCAATCACAGACGGGCCATTATCAGATTATATAACTATAACTGATTAGTACGAGTATACAAATTTCTCAATTTACGTATTTCAACGTGGTGCCATGTTGTGGTTTTCCTATGAGTTGAAGAAGTATATCGGCTATACGTAGCTCTACCCACCTAGCGCTATTACAGTTAACTAGATCTGTCAGCTACAAGGGGACCATCGACCCACCCAACTGCACTAATACTATTGCGGACTAATTATTCAGAGTTGGTTTCCTAGTGTCAGACACAGAACGAACGAAGTGGAATGAGCAATTGGAATACACGTGTGATAATTTCCCGGGGAATTCTTCAGATTGTTGTAGTATAAACAGCAGTTGTCAACTATTTGATTTCCATTTGATGGAAATTTATCATATCTTGTTTAGCTTATTTGTACTGGATTCAAGAGTTTCTACCAAAACTCTGAATATGGTTCAGGATGGGATTCCTTAATAAATTCTGATTTTATGGATCGAATAATATTTTGCATAAAAGCAGGAAAATCTTATTTTTTATTTCAAGAAAATTAAGCTTATTTCTACTAAATTCATGAGTAAGTTTAATAAACTAAATAATCTAGTGCATAATATGCACCCATCAATTAACTAGATTATTATTTTCAGCGTTTTAACCACGTATTCATCATATTATGATGAATACATGGTTAAAACGCTGAAAATCATTGCTCAAAGGTTTATTATTTTCTGTATAGATCACCCTTCTGTATAGATCTCTCCCCACCAACCATAGGTACCGACTACCCCCATAAGTACCTATGCCCTAGTACCTACTAGGGCATTCTTGAAAATTCCAACCCCAACCACCAACCAAATGGAAATGAAGGGTTGAAATTTTCAAAAATGCCCTAGTAGGTAGTAGGTACCTATGGTTGGTAGGGGGGGATCCATACAGAAGATAATAAACCTTTGGGCAATGATTTGCAACGTTTTTTTTTTCTTTTTACCTTCCAACTTTTTTTACCTACCAACCATTGGTAGGTACTACCTTCCACACCATACTGCCTTCACACCTTCATAATCAAGTTTATTAGAAAGAACTAAACGCTTCACACTCGATTCGAAAAATAGGAAGCTTCATATGGAAATTTGATTACTGGTTGCTCAAAAAGGAAAACTGAATACAACTCGAAGAAATGGACAGCTATCGAATTTTAGTCAGATGAAATTTGAACGAAGATTAGACCTCTTTTGTGATTCCCACTTGTGATTCTGTTTTATCGAAGGAAAACCCTACTGGGAAACTACTCGTAGGGAGCGAACGGTTTGTCCTGCAGAGCTCCGGGTGGTCTCAAAAATTTTGTAAAATTCAATACTACTTAAAATTGGTGAAAAAACGATACCTTTATTTCGAGAGTTTTCGAGCTAGGGCACTCTTGAAAATTTCAACCCTCAATTTTCACCCCTTAGAAGTGACTGACATCAACCAAAAGCTTCGCGGCACAACTAGACCCCAAATGGAGCCCATATACCAAATTTGAACCAAATCGGTCCAGTGTTGCTAAGAAAAGTGCCGCGTACGGCTGACGAACGAAATAATTTTATTCGATTTTCGGATTCTACGTACCTTGAAACGTAAAACATCAAATTTTGAGGGGGGTTAAATTTTGTTTTCTTGCTCGATTCCAAAGGCAAAATTGGCAAATTGAAAATAATAAACCTAAATGGGATCTGTTCGTAAATTTTGGTTTTGGTTTGCAGTTTTCAGTAATGAATCTTTGGTAGAAACTCGGCGCTTTGCGCCTCGGCGGGGGGCTCCGCCCCCCTGCACCCCCCTGTTTATTTCTTTTTCCATACTCTGTATGAAATCATTGGAACACAGAATGTGTTTTTGCGATGCTAGTCATCCGTTAAATAAAAAACAACAATAACAAATGTGGAGTCTTTGGCAATAATAAAATAAATAATTGTTAGACATTTAATTTGGTCTAAAACCCTATAAATGTTATATAAATAAATATGTAACTACAAGAAAAATACTATATAAATTGAGAGCTTTCCAACGAATGGTGAACAATTTCTGTGCAATGAACACTGCGGGAGTTCTATTTCCTTACCAACGGCTTGGTTGCACGTGAAAATCATTATAAAAGGCGCGTAACGGTTTTTTCTGTCGCTTTTTCGTGACGATTTTTTTTCGGTAGGTCATCGCAAAAACACATTCTGTGTTAAAAGTTAACACCCCTCATAATTTGTTGGTTTTTGTTCCAAGATACGAAGAATCCGAAAATCGAATAACAATTTTGCCGTCAGTCCGCCGTACGCCGGTCAATTGCCACGGATAGATTTTGATGAAATTTTATGTATTGATGGGCTCCATTTGGGGTCTTGTTGCTTTTGATTGATTTCTGTGACTTCTAAGGGTTGAAAAATAAGGACTGAAATGTTTAAAACGCCCTAGCTCAAAAAATTTCAATATAAAGGCATCTTTTTGTAATACATTTAAAATAGCATTGTATCATTAACTAAACTGTAAAATTTGGGTGTCAAATTAAGCAATTTTCATTCTTGCCCTATTCCAACGGTTCATTATTAACGTTATAATTAAGTTTGTTAGTAATGCAAACCAAAAAAGTCTTTGTTTTATAAATTTGGCACATAGGATCCATTCGGGGTTTATTTTTACTCCAAAGCTTTTAGTTGTGCCCTAAAGCTTTTAGTTATTTTCTGTCACTTCTTACACTTCTTAGGTGAAAAAAGGGGTCGCAATTTACAAAATATCGTAGATCAAAATCCTTTGAAATAAAGATATGTAGTTTCTTCATCAATTTTTATTTCCAATATTTAGAATCGAATGAAATTACCCAGAGCTCTGCAGGACCAAACTTTTACTTCTCATGAAGACTTGAAGATGGGACCAGTGATGAAACTGAAACACAAGCGTGAATCGCAAATATTTCATGAACAGAATTCAGTGATCTTTCAGTTTCCATCCATAAGACTTCGCATGATTTGGTTACCTACAACAATGAACTGTAGTGTTTCTTATTGTGATGTGTTGCTGCAACATCGTCATTGATGATTGGGTAAGTCTTGCTTTGAATTCTTTGTTTTCAATATACAATTTTTATTTAACGTCATGTAAGTATACCTTCAATCACCCTACCTCATGGTATTCATAAGTGACTTTTCTTAGCCCAGCCAAATTCATTGAGTCAGGAATTTTGTTTAAGTATAGAGAAATGAACGGTGACTCACGATTATTTTCAGATTCGTCGGGTTGAAAGAGAATCTGGCAGCGGATGGCACATGATTGTACGAACCTCATAAAACTCGTACGACGTCCCTTCTCCCCAATGTGGCGGGTAACCGAGTTTAGCGGTTCTGGCATGATTAATTGGACACAGTGAGTTGGGATGACGTCTTCAACCGCTGTCAATTTGGTCCCTAATCTTCGATCCGGACAGGTGTCGAAAGCTCATCGCTGGTAATCCAATATTGATGGCCCTTCCTCCACGATTGCAGGCTCTCAAACGAGATGATTTTCACTGCCGGGCAGCGTAATTTCCATGTGCTCGATCCACGAGTAGGTGATCTACTGATAACCGAACGTCCAAAACCGGGTCTCTTTGTTCCTGCGCACCTGATATGAAGAGGGTTCCTTCTGAAGATGACCACTCAGACTCAATTGCGTAGAAAATCACCAGCTAATGTCTAATCGAAATTACCTACAATTCAATTATGTTAATTCAAAATATATAAGTACCCATAATATTTGGATATTTAATTATTTCATGATACATAAAAAACAACATAGGATTATAATATACAGTGGATAAAATGAATTAGAAATGATTCCTCCCAATATTTCAGCTTCTTCACAACATAGGTTATCCAACTGTACATCCTATTCATCGCTCTATATCGTTCTATCGCAATATTCATTCCTAGTTAAACAGTTAAGTTGCTCGAAGGGCGAGATTCAGGCAAAATTGACCCCTTTCCAGGCCAGACACGGTATGTTAGCTTTGCGACGAAAACCCAACTGCCCGTGTAGGTCTTTTATTATCCATTAAGAAAATATATACCCCCAACTAATGGCTCATAAATCAAACGCTAGGGAAGACTATTCTTAGCGGTCTCCATCCCTCGGCTCCGGTCCCGTACAAATGAGAATTTCGTTAGTGCGTTGTTTCTCCATCAACGGATTCCGTTCTGTTAACTCCGTTGGGAAGTTTTTCTCCCCCAAAATCAATAAATAGGGAATTGAGGTTCACTAAAGCGAACCATTCATAAATATTATAGTTCTGTTTCATAAATGAAAAATCTCAGCATAAGTGGATGATCAATTTTTCAAAGTTTCCATTTTTCACTTCAAACCCCTCAAAAAATATTCATTTTGTTTCCCCTGAGTCATGAAGTACTCACTTGGCTATTATTGAGCACTCTTGAAAAAATGTTAAACATCACAAATCGTTTTTTGACATTTTACGTCTTTACTATGGCACATAAATGAAAAATCGTCACGCGGGGATCGTCACGCGGGGAGCGTTACGCGGAAATTCCTGATGATTTTCACGTACAACCAATCGTTCCTAGGGAAAACTAACTTCCTCATTTTCCACCCCACAAAAATCGTTCACCACTCATTGGAAAGCTCTCAATTTATTATTAAACATAAGACATAAAATGTCTCTCGTGGTTGCGTACTTGTACGAAAGCTGTATCCACCGTTTGTGGTTTTTCGAAAAAAGTAAAAAAAAAAACCTTTTTCTTCAAATTGGTTGGTTGGTAACAACGGCAAAGCCTTGTTCATTGCTGACGAGTGATCTATATAGAAAAATAAACCTTTGTGTAATAATTTGCAGCGTTTGTGTTCCAAAACAGATTTCAGTGAGAATATTTTAAAATTCTTTAAAAAAGTTTTGAGTCTATCGTATAAGCTTAATGTTATTTAAACATTTGATAAAACAGCTCTATTTGTATAAATGCTTATAAGAAAATACTGAAATACTTTTGATTGATCAACAAGTTGTGTATTCGTGCAGCTGGTCAGAAAATGCAGGTCCTCCGGTATTACAAATTTTATGCGCATTTTGCATTTCAGCGCTTTCTGGTCCTTGTTCCAGACTGTGTCTATTTGCTGATTCAGTTTGAACTCGGATGATGGTTTGAGGTGGTCCCACAATTATTGTTTATTGATTTCTTCAAGATCCTCAGGAACTATGATGTATGCGAAGAAGTGAAAAACATCAGCATAATTGAATCGCTTCATGCAAAAAGTTATCATGATTTTTTTTTCCGTTTCGAGATAATCGGAAAAAGTTTATCTGTTCGAAATTTTAGGCTATTTTAACGACATTTTCAATGGAAATACCTTAAATTACCCAATGCTAGAAACTTATTGTTTGTTTATTGGATGTTTATTTTTGGTCTAAAATAAAAACAGCCGTGGAGGTTCCAAATAACGCATAAAGGGCTTTCAAACATTATTTTTATCGAACAAATTTAGTAGTTAACCGATGAAAATAATTTGAAGATAGATATCAGAAGAGTTACAAAGCGGGATGCAGGAAGCTCAGGGAAGAGGGTCTTTTCTTGCATGGAACGAAAAATGGACCCTCGGTTTTCTAGCTGAAGAAGTGGCTGGAGGAGGTCCCAATCTGCATGATTGGGTGAAATGGAGAATGGGTTGTGGCGCTGAGAAACATTTCTGCATGATGCAATTCAATTGCAATAATTTTGGTTTATTATTTTCAATAATAAGCCTTTGGAATCGAGCAAGAAAAAAAAATTTTTAACCCCCCTCAAAATTTGATGTTTTACGTTTCAAGGTACGTAGAATACGAAAATCGAATAAAAAAATTTCCGTCCGTCCGCCGTACGCCGTACGCGGCACTTTTCTTAGCAACACTGGACCGATTTGGTTCAAATTTGGTATATGGGCTCCATTTGGGGTCTAGTTGTGCCGCGAAGCTTTTGGTTGATGTAGGTCACTTCTAAGGGGTGAAAATTAAGGGTTGAAATTTTCAAGAGTGCCCTAGCTCGAAAACTCTCGAAATAAAGGTATCGTTTTTTCACCAATTTTAAATAGTATTGAAATTTAAAAAATTTTTGAGACCACCCGGAGTTTTTTAGGACAAATCGTTCGGTCCCTACGAGTACTTGAAGGTTTTCCTTCGATAAAACAGAATCATGATGTGAATCGCAAAAGAGGTCTAATCTCCATTCAAATTTTATCGGACTAAAATGCGATCGCTGTTCATTTCTTCGATTTGTATACAGTTTTGCCTTCTGCGTAACCAGTAATCAAATTTCCATATGAAGCATTCTATTTTTCCAATCGAGTGTGAAGCGTTTAGTTCTTTCTAATAAACTTGATTGTGAAGGTGTGAAGCGAGTATGGTGTGGTAGGTAGTACCTAGCTGGTAGGTAAAAAAAGTTGGTAGGTAAAAAAAATGTTGGTGGGTAAAAAACGCTGCAAATCATTGCTCAATCATCATTCATCATTCATCGTTGGCTTCTTCACTCTTCAGATCACTGATCAGCTGAGTGAGCTCCGAGACCATTTTCAATCCTATTGAATGGAAGTGCTCTTCCAGGCGTCTCCAGCATTCGAGGAGATCTTCTTCACTCCTCAGATCACTGATCAGCTGAGTGAGCTCCGAAGCCATTTTCAATCCCATTGAACGCAGGAAGATGAAATTTGAGAGGGAAGGTCTAGGGAGAATACAGATGGTAGTAGGTGCTATTGATGGAGAACCAGTGATCAGAACAGAAGGGTGATCTATACAGAAAATAATAAACCTTTGAGCAATGATTTGCAGCGTTTTTGGCTCGTGTTGATGTTTGTTTAATCTGGAAATTTACGAAATTTATCGTTAATATTGTTCATCTTATTGAGATATCATTCAATCATTGTTACTGTTTTATGAATCAACAGTCGATTTTACGACCGTGTAATTCTGTATACTTAGAGGACTAAACTGCCCACCCAACTGCGTAGACGTTTCTCCGTGCAGAAGATCGAAATCCAGAAGTTATACGGATTAGAAACTGAAAAAGACCAAGTCGATCTCTCAACCCCTCTCGAAAAGAAATTAAGTGAAAAAAAAACATCCAAGTTGGACTTTACCTAAGTGATAGATTGTGAGATACCTGAACTTGCAAGTTCGTCGGAGGTTTGGGGAGCCCAAGTGAAAACTAACCTCAGTTCAACCCAACCTTAAACTACTGGAGGCTTTTAAATTTATGAAGTGAACCCCCACGTCCCAAACCTTCTCTCTCGAGGCCCGAAACTAACTTGAACCAATAAAACTTATACCCTAACAAGAAAGGGGGATCGTAGGGAGAGGAGGCTGCGTTGTTAACACGACTTGCTCAACTACTTCTGTACTTTAATCGCCGTATTTATGGAAGAAGTTTGTCGACCGCACCTGAGGTTCTCTGAAGAAGTGGGGAGTTCATCGTGAAAATCGGAAGTTCGGAGGAAACAAGAAGGGATCACGTTCTATGCAGTCTCATGTTGTGAGAAAAATTATGTAAACGAAGTGAATTCGAATCACTTTTGTGTTAAATTATGTTATCGGGAAAAATTCGTGTTTCTTCACTCTCAATGAATCTTGAGATGAAACCACTTTGCCGATGGCTGTAAGATGAATTTCCTTGAAACAATCAACAAAAATGTTTTCTCTTAACAACTTGATAGACTCCAGAGTTGAAAAAAAAACTTGCGTTTTTTATCCTATATTATTGGCTGCAGTTTGCGGAAAACTCTTACATCCCTCTTTCTGAAAGATGTCCAATAGCTACTGGTAAAATAAATAATTGTGATGAATTTGCTTCCGAACCTACCAAGATAGCAAAACGTTGTTTTAACTTTTCAATGTTGAAAATAAAATGTTCTCCAAAATCAAAATTTCCACTCACGTTTCACGTTACAAGCTTTCCTGAACAACTTTGGTTCCGTATCTGTCTGTCTGTGTGTCTGTCGTGAAATCTTTGTAACGAGCAAAATTATACGGAGTAATGGTTCGAATTCGAAGAAATTTCCAGTGATTGTGCGGATTGGAGTGTAGATGGTTCCCTATGAAAATCATCATCTCAGAGTAGCCACTGCCCATGGGAAAACATAAAAACCCCATAAAATCCACAAATTTTACATTTTCTACCCGATTTTGATGACATTTTTAGGGATTAAGCGGATTGCCGTGTAGATGGTTACTTATGAGGGTGATGCGAGGTACTTATACATTAATATTTTGAGATTAGCTATTAGGTATACATCGGACCTCCATACAACCGGGTTATGGATACGAGAAAACTGTGTGCCACACCCAATTGACAGACTTTTTTGAATAATAAGTTATTTATTGGCATTAGTCACACCTTAAATACAACTAACGATAGCTTAAAACAATAAAATTCACTTCAAATCATACGTCTACTGTCTACAACAAACTTGAAAATACAAGTGAAAATACCAGTAAATATTATTCCTAGGTTTACACTGTGAGGTTCTTGAGTTTTAAAGCCAACGTTGCAACGCTTGCCAGACATCCAATCCGCTCATTGCTCGTATGTAAATTGCAAAACGTCGGCGTAACCTCAACGAGTTTGTAAACCGATTACCTGGCGAAGGGAAGCTCAGGAACTTGTTGATGGCTCTGATCAGCTTTCCAGCGGCCCGCAAGCCGCTCGTCTATTGAAATTAGTTAAGCGTTCTCCGATTCCCAATGCAAAGCTCCGCCGGATAGGTACTTCATATACCTGCCGATTCTCTCATTCGAACGACGAGTTGGTTACTCCGAACGGTTTCTCTGTGAAGTGCGAGTATTCCCTCCTTATAATGCTTTCGTACGTATGTAATCTTGTTTGCCGATTCAAAACATCAGAGTGCTTCTAGAATGAGTATATTGATGTCATTAGACGAACATTAATTTTACCTCCTCACCACCGCAGTAAGGGAAGCTCCGTGTGTGTTCAGTATGCCAAAGAACTTCTGTCAAATTTGATGGACAATATTAACCCGAATATGAATTCGGTTGTTTGAAAAATGTGTTGAAAAACAGTACCACCAATTCAAATATGAATCTGAATATGATGTATCAACTATTGATTATGTGACAAATTCATCAACGACTAATTTGAGACAACTTTTGTGCTATAAAATGTTTTCCATAATTACCTTCCAACCCAATTTTTTGACATGAATATGTCTTTTGGCTGGGGTCAAGAAATTTTTCGCGATACTTTTATTTTGCCACAAAAATGCAACCAGTAAACAAAATCATAGCTACTTATTGGTAGCTATATAGCAAGGTTTTCAAGAATACTGCAATACATTACGTGCGATCGGAGTTTATTTTTTTAGAATTAATTTTTTAATGTATGCCCTGAACATTTGATCATATAGATTCAACGTAAATATTAACCCTTCCCTTCAGCTTCTAACTATCAAGGCAAATGTTTGGAGTGTACGTACAGCAATTACTTATCCACCTATTTATTGAGATGGTTGGAGAGATAAGTACGTTTAGTTGGTAAATTGTTTTTGTTGAATTTGAGGGATGATGAGTCGAAAATAGAAACGCTGCAAATTATTACACAAAGGTTTTTTATTTTTCCGCATAAATCACTCGCCTGCGAAGAACACAGCTTTGCTATTGTCACTACCTATCAACCAAATTTTCGTTTCACAATCAAGTTTATTCGAAAAATTAAACGCTTCACACTCAGTTCGAATAAATAGGGATTTGTGAGTGCCTTCATTAGTAAATTAGATTACTGGTTGCTAAGAACCGAAAACTGAGTAAAACTACTCAAAGAAACGTAACGATCGCATTTGGTTCATCTCAAATTTCAGCGTAGATTAGGCTTCTCTTGCTATTCACACTCGTATTTCTGATTTATCGTAAGTCCAACTCCTAAGTTCTCATAGGGAGCGAACAGTTGGTCCTACAGAGCCCTGGGTGGTCTCATTCGATTCTAAAATTTCAATTTTATTTTAAATCGACCAAAAAACAACACGTTTATTTCGAAAGTTTTTGAGCTAGGGCGTTTTGAAAATATCAGTCCTCATTTACTTAGAAATATTTTGTAGAATATGACGACACTGCTTATTTTTCCTAATTGTTCTAACTTTTCCTTGGAAAGTTTTATTGAATAATAAATATTTTCAGTCAACATTCTCTCTACTACTCATTTGCTTAAAAATTCGGGTTGAAAAGTACTAAAACACCATTATATGAGTGGAGTCATTTTGACTCCGAGCATTTCCAACAGGGGCATAGGGAGAGGTGTTTCGATTCTCTGGTAAAGTTTTATTTGGATGTAGTGGGCGACGAAACTGCCGCTCGGAGTCAATGAGTCCAGTAATTCTACTACACTATCACTACTTCACAGACTTCAAATCCTATCTTACAAGAGAAATTAGGATGAACTGGTAGCAGCTTTTTAACGAACCGACATAGAACCTTCCTCCCGTCAGTACCTAGATCACCGTAGTATCGGAATATCTCGGACAAAGAAAAAAGTTTTTTCTCAACCCTGACGAGACAGAATAACGGCCACGGATTAAGGTACGGACTTTGAAATACTCAAACGTCAACATTGAGTGCAAATAATAAATTAAGAACACAGTAAAAAATTTAGCATACAATTTAGAACACATATTGTTCAATAGTTAAGAATTCATGATTCCTAGAGTAGTGGTATTTAATCCCGTAACTGAATGTGTGAGCAGTCCCTTCAATTTAAATGTTATGGTAATTCTGAGGATGATTTAATAGTTTTAGTTGTAATTTATCTCGCGGGATCGTATATTGTCATCTCATTTTGCAGTCGTTATGTTATTCGCCACCCTTACAGTTTAGTGCCGTCCAACTTTCTTGGTAATCCTTCAATGATAATGGATGGCATATATATGAGTATTCATTCAAAAATTAACTTTTTCAAAATCTCGTTTTAATGCTTTTGAAACTCACGATTCTTGGTTTATCTGTCCTCAAAACCTTTCGTAAATCGAATTTCGGTATTTTTGATTACTTATTGTCAGACGAAAATGATGGGAGTCGGGCGGTGGAGGAACTTTTGCCTTCATCACAACTGAGTCTGACTCAACTAATTGAATTCAACAGAGACAACTCCAGTAAAATTGAGCGAAACCCGTTTGACAGGCTTCTCCCGCCACATCACTGCAACGAAGGTAGACGTTACGTTTTAACTGGGTCTTCTGTGGAGCTGAGTTGGCTGTTAGAGCTCGCGAAGCAATCCCACAGACCCTGCTGAAGGGTGAAGGTTTTCTCTGCTTAGATCAGCAGTAAGGAGGTCTGGAAAGCCGCCGTTAGTGAAATAGGGAGGAGGTTCTGTTAGCTTTTCGAAAATCCCTCTCTGAGGGAGACCCTAAAGGCAAAACTTCTAATTGGCCAAATCTCTGAAACCTCACGTTTCATTCCTCGCTGCGTTCCACTGGCGATAAAGCCGCAATTCGGGGGCATTCGCCTTTTTGGGGACAGTAGTTTTAGTTCAAAGTCTGTTGCACATTCACCTCCTACCATGAGTCATCCATGGAGTATATTAGTTCCAGCGCAGGACTGGGTTCAAGACAGTGCTAATAAAACTGAATGTTGAAACGTCTTGTTAATGTCGCCGGTAATTAGCGGCGTTGAAATGACGTTATGAGCTAAATTTGATCAGTTCATGAATGTCATTGCACGGCTTCCAATAACCGGTAACTATTATTGGAGAGCGTTGCAATATTCAAGTTAATTAACGCTATCTTTCTTTAGCACCGGCTAAACATACCTAATCATCATCAGAAGTTGTAATGAACCTTCATCGTAATGAATTTTCAGATGCTGCGTAGTTGGGTGGGCAGTATCGCTTGTTCATCACATAGAATCTGTGGGTAAAATTATTAAATAGATCAGGGAACTAAAATGTGCTTCCTGATATCAGGTTTCCTTTGTGAAACATGAACTTTATTTTTTACTTTATGAATTTTTACTCATTCATGTTACTAACGTAAAAAACCATGACATAATACGAACATTTGTTTTCAAATCCAGAAAACCATCAACATGTTGATAATCTCATTGTATTTTAAACTATTGCCTGGCAATTATGTTATTCTAGGCAAATATACTATACTGGGTGTAGCAGTAGCAGTGAGGTACGCAGTACTTCACTCGTTCAATTTATAACAAACAGTTCCTCCTAGATTTTTTTTTATCCAACTAAAAATCTGACTTTTTCTCCTTCAAGATTTTTTTCGTGTTTTTGAACTTGTCTCAGTATAACGACCTTGACCCTCTCTTTCAAAGAATCATCTTCAAATTTGATTATACAAGAGCGTTGAGGTTCTTATTTTTTCTTTAGTGCCAAATCAAATTTTGTTGCTCACATTGAATTAGCAAAAAATCACTCTACAAAGCAAATTTAATGAACTTTGGAAAAAAGAACGTTTTTTCATGTCTAAAATACCTCAAAGTTTCGTGTTGAAACGCTCATTTCGTTAAAAAAAAAACTATAGATTTTTTCCATTTAAACAAACTTTCCCCCACCAATTTTCACCGCAGTTAAAAGAAAATGTATAACGTTCAAAAGTTGACATTTTAGCTCATGTTTTATGTTGCGTTACTGTAATCACACGTTGGATTACAGAAGCATGTAATCTGAAAAAACAGACATTTTTCAAAAGTTCAATAAATTTACTTTGTAGAGCGATTCTTCCTTTAAATTTATTATGAATTTCTTCCCAACAGTATATTCAAATTTGAAGGTAATTCTTTAATTGACAGAATTAGAGATGTTCCATTGAGACAAGGTCGAAAACACGCTGGATGCTGGTATTGCCAAAATAATACAAGTCGTATTTTTTGATGAACAAAATAAGACTATTGAAAAAACTTTTTGTTGCAAAACAGTAGGAAATTACGTGAATGAAGTACTGGGCACCTTATCGTATACACCCTGTATAAATCTCATTCAACTTGGTCAAAGTGTCTGCTTGTTTTAAACATGTGTGATCTGCTTTTACAGATCTGATCATGATAAACTTAACAAGGAATTATATTGAGGCAAAGATTGATCGAAATTGGGAGATTATAGAGTGATATATTCATATTTCTAGAAAGTACAGTAATCTGCGGTTGTAACTCTTCAAACTTTAAGCTGAGCTTATGTGGCCGCACTCACCCTTTCTAGAAGCAATTCATGCGAAACAGCTCGGGAGTAAATGGAAGCGCCAGAGCAGAAATGCGTTACAGAAAAGTTACTTGACGTCTGTCTGAGTGAAACTTGTAGGAAAAAAAAAACGACAAAAACTCGACAGAGCGAGCGAGGACGCGCATTGCTCATCAGGGATTACCCGTAAGCAGTTACCCAAAGCAGGTGGAAACAAAGTTTTTCAAAGTGTTTACGTATTAACTACTTCGGGAACTGTGTTTTATTCATGTGAGAAAAAACTCAAGACGAGGAAACACTACCGAGGGCTTAAGTTAAGGCGGGCTTAAGTCCTGGTGGGGAAAGGGTCGCAGAGAAGACGGTGTTTGGATATACGGGCTGGGATTCGTATCTGGCGAGGCTCTTAGCATACGTAGTGGGGAAGAAAGACCACCCGGGAGTGGGGATTTGCTCGGGGGCGGATGAAATGAGGTAGGTCACAGATAGTGGGGATCACCTACTGAATCTCTCAATTTCTAGCAGGAGTTTTGTTGAGGTGTTTTAAAAGTGCTTATCTCATCTAATAAGGACAAAAAATTAACACTGATGTAACACTGGTGTGTTGGAGTGTTTTCATAACACAAATTACATTAAACCAACCATTTTAATACAGTGGTTGGGAATGATACATCCTGATTTACAATTTTCATGATTTCCCGAGATGCGTCACTCAGAATCGTGGTTCTTTTGAGTACTTTTGTAAAATTTTTGTTACAAAAGCTGTTAGTTTGCAAGTATTGACTTTTCTGTCAGCGCAACTGATTAGTATCATCTCATCGTATCCAAACAAAAGTGCACAGTAACCACCCCATCAATTGGAAACAAGTTTTGTATGCAAAGCAACCACAACTTTAGGGTATCGATGTTTTGTTGGTTGGGATTGGTTGGATTGTGTACTTCGTAACGGTCTGATATCATACAAAAAAATAATAAATTTTGTTAATTTATTATAATAAAAAACCGTTTTGTAATAATTTGTAGCTTTTCTTTCTGGAAGATGAGATGATTATCATCTTTCTCACTCAAAGAAACCCCCAGGCTTCTTTAAAAAACAGACCGTCTTATAGTTCCTATGTTTGTAAGAGCCAGATGTGCAGGGAGGTACAGTCATGCAGAGATTGGCATGTACCTTTGGGTGTAATGGATTTGGGACGATCGGCCGAAAACGACCTCACAGTCACCTACAAGCTACACAAAAAAGTATTGCGTTGCTAGGGATGGCTTTTCAACAATAAAGATCCTGCCCAAGTGAATTAGCCTCTAATTGCGGGATGAATTTACTTTTCTGCTCACCTTGTTTGAGAGAACTAACACCGTCCACCAACTACTCAAGTCCAGGTTTTTCTACTCCTTGCAAAATCCACGGTCGTACCAGATTGGCACTTTTAAAATAATAAGGCGGGTCCTTAACAACGCCTTATGCAACAGGCGTTGCAGTACAGTTGCCTAGGTCTCTACTTATCAGCTACCTGATCCCGCAATCTGAATGGATTCCTCTGATGAGCTCGATGTTTTTCCATCAACAAAATTTTTAATTGTAGCGCAACTGGCAGTCCTAAGTTTGAAAAAAATGAGAGGGAAAATGTTGTACTTCCTCCGTTGGCCAACTGTGTAGGTGAGTCCGAAACAATTTACTTTAATTTCCTTTTTAATGGCTGCTGCTGTCCCAATCGCATTGTTGACTTCACCAAGGGACCGTCCCAATCGCAGTACCGAAATCGTCTCAAACGCAAACCACCCGTACCTTTACATATTCGTCTGGTGGAATTTCGTAGCCAGTTCCTTATTGGACTTTGGTGGTTCGTTAAGAGTGCATCGTAACTGTGTGGTGACTTCTTATTAAAGAGAACGAATGCAAAGGAGAAGCTGAAAGAGCGGTGGAGGCGGCAATATTTGCATTTTGAAGTCAACTTGCAAAATTGACCCTTACAGTTGTTACAGCCACCACTAGCTGACAAGCCATCCGTCCTGTCTTGAGGATATACGGAATAACCGTAAGCTCTGATATCCCGAAACCTGAGAAGCTCGACGAATTCTACTCGTTTGCACAGTTCAATGACTGGAGAAGAAATATGTGAATTGCCTCATTGCTCGGGGTGCGCCTACGGAGCAAACTAAAGCTATTCTCTTCTCCTTCTAGAGCCAAGAAATTTCCGACATGTTAATCATTGTCTTTAATATTACATATCTACGGTAGTTATTATTACGAGGTACTCGATGAACTGGACGAGAGCTACCGATGAATGAAAATAGGAGGATCAGAAGGATCCAGTTCACCAAATGACGTTTAAGCATCGTAACAAACTCTCGTATCAAAATTTCGGAGGTCGATCCCACATATAATTCACGACTAAAAGCGTTTTTCTCCTTGATCCAGGGAGTAACAGCCCTTTTTCACCATTACATCGGAACACAGCACTATTCAGGAGGTTCCATGATGTTAAACGGCGTAGAAAATGTGTACAACGACACCTACAGCCAACCCCCAAACCACCAAACACCAACAATAGAACCAAAAACGACTCCCAAGAGCTGAACAGCCGGAGCTCATCTTTTTTCGTGGTCTAACTGAACTCTCAGTTCCGGGCAGCGTTTAACAATCAGGGCGCTCTTTTGACAGCCCGAATGGCACTCGACCGCAAGCCACAATGGCCGCCCCGAAATGCATGCCATTAGCCGTTTTATTTCTCCCTGCCATTTTAGCTTTGACTCGCTTCCAGCCCTCATCTCTTCATTGGCGGAACTCGTAATGGGTTCCCGTTTTCTAAACCAGAATAAATTAGCACTTACTACGACGTATGAGAAAATTCCTAAACTGACGTTCGTTATTCTAATGTACGTTGGGTTTTATCAGTGTTTTGCCCTTCTCGTTATAGGCTAAATTAAGATTGCAAAACAGTGTTGACAAGGTTCCTTCCTACGACAAACCCAACCATTTCGGCGATGTATCATCAAAGGAACATATTATTATGATTTTCTGCGCAACTTTATGTAAGAATATACAATAGGACTTTCATTAGAAACACAAATACTCGGTAATATAAAGTAAATTATTGTAATCTTTGCAGTGTAAATAGACTATCTTCTAGGAAATGTATTGTACATTCCAAAATTGTTGCTCAAAGCTGCAAAAAAAGGGTAAAACAGTGAAGAAATTTGGTTTTATGGGAAAAACACGGGGTTTTTCAAACAAAAATGATATTCAGATTCTTTGCAAAATGGTGGGTGGGAATTTTTCGATGAAAGAATGCTATAAAAAAATGTGCACATAAGTTCGCAAGACATTGAGGCATTTTATGTATTTATTTCACTTCATCTTTTTTAAACACTTTTCGATTTTATGCTCTACAAGAGTAGAAATGACCAAAATAAAATTTAAAAAAATAATAAAATAAAATCTCCGTTGCCGTGGTAACAACGGTTCTTTCTAAGGTACTGACATGATCTTAAATATCGCTTTTCGAATCTATGTGCCAAAATCTATATAGGTACATACTTAAAACGCCAACCGTGCGCTTATGTCGCCTGAACGTGGAGGTCCGGAGTTCGATTCCAGGCCGCGAAATTAATTTTTTTTCCACATATCTACGATTTGTTTTCGCCCGCCTTTAGCAGGCTTCTCAACTAGTGAAGGCATAACATGTACTTTCACTTAATTTTTTTAAGTCCCCCCCCCCCCCGTCGTATTCATCTTATATAAGGGATCCGAGGGACCCCAATAAATCGTCATTTGATCACAACAAGACAAGTATATCTTGTCTATCTTGTCTATCTGAGACTCATTCTCATGCTCATTATAGATTCATGAGAGATTCGTGTTTCCTGTAATTTCATACCCAGATTATTTGTCATTACAGTAATAGAAGTGCATAAGTATGTAACGCGGAATCTTTAGATTGGTGTCATTTAGTTCCAGCGAAGAACATGCTTGATTCTTAGTGACGGTATTTCATACCTATATTCTAATCATCAGAATAACTTCTACACTTAATGGAGTAAAACAGTTGCTTAGCTAGTCGACTATAAAATTCCGTCGTATGAAAAATTCTATTCGAAAATGAGAGGGGTGCATTTTAATTTCAGCATGCGTACAAGACACAAGTGTGTCTTGTAAGAGAAGTATTCACCAATCTGATTGAACCAGTTCTTGCAGGAAGTGGGTCTCATGATAATGTCAAATTCATTAAAATATTACTTAGTTGGACCTAGTAGTTAAAATATTACTTAGTTAAAATACATTAGTACGCGCTCACGCTTGGTGGCACTATCTGCTCTATCTGCTAATAGGGTGGCGCAAAGCAGAGCAAACAATCTACTCTATCCCGTTGATATACTTAGCACGTCAGTCTGCATTATAAGTTAAACTTCACAGAGTTTGAACTTGCCACGTATGTTGAGCTAAGGTTTGACAAACTGTCGGATCAATCATTCCCAGGAGAGCTTAGTCAATCGACTCAGGCGTTCCCGACAACTGCCAACAACTTAACAAAGACTTCCCAGCCGTCGATGAGAGTTTTCAGAAGAACAATGATTATGTACGTACCTGTGCGCGGAGATCGATCGATGAACATGTTCGTATATTCACTTACAACATTATCTTGTTATGGTTATAACTAGGGGTTTCTTTGATTCATTTATACATAATTTACTCGATTCACTTCAGGTACCTATGGTAAATATAACAAAATAATATCCGTATAATTCCTTATAGAAATTTGAGTGCGATAAAGTCAGTAAACATTCGCATTCCTCAAATCCGCTATGTATCGATCCTTCAAAGCATTCTTCTCTTTGAGAAACTTTGGTTTCGTGTAGGTGTATAGTAAATCCCTGCCCGACATAACTACACTAAATCATTGTTTGATGTTGATGGGATTATCAGGGTTGATGTGGGTTAATATCCAGACTGTCATGAATTCCATCAACATCGGAAACAAAGCAGAGTGTGTAAATAATTGTTTCGTTGTTAAAACTTTACTTCCGACTGAGTGTTCAAAATTGAATTCAGTGAGATGGGAAATTTGGATATCTACTAACTTGAATTTGATCCTAGAGTTTTCTATGGTAAGGAAAAAGAAGTGAGACTCGTGATGGAGTTTGTACCGTTCTGAGGAGATAGTAGGGTTTGAAGTTAATGAGACAGAGTTTTGGACTAGATTGTATGAGCGTGGCATCTCGAGAGTACTTCATGGAGGGCGTCTACACTTGAGTTGGTCACAACTTCTGGGTTTGATTCTACAAAGTATTTCCAACAAAAATTGTTTTATTAGCCATTTGGTTTTAACTCCTTTCCTCAGATTTAAGATCTTCATTGTTTAGGTATGGCATTTAGGTACGAGTCATTGAATGCATTGAATTGTATGCCTTTGAAACTGCTGTAATTTCGTTATTTACCAAGGAAAGTCAAATTTGTTGATATCAAACAAAAGAGAGTTGAATTTTCAAGCTACCCAGAGCAAAAACAAAATACTTCAGAAATGAAACAGTTAAAATCAAATCATGTCAAAATGCAAATTTTTTCGAAATTTGATTTTTCATGATCGAAGTTTTTAATTTGAATCCCTGGCAATTTCAAGAGGCATTGGAAAAAACATGACCATATTGTCAGTTTCTCAACAATCTATAGGATTTCAGGTTTACCGACTAGGAAATTTAAGGTGGAAAATAGCGTTTGAGTGCTAAAAAGTGTCATTCCAGCAAACATTTAGGACTTTTTCCACAATTTTTAAGTTAAAAAAGTTGAATTCAACTATAAATTGAACGGGATAGAATAGTGCTATGAAAAAAAAGTTGTTTTAAATTAGTTTTAGAGTCGATTTTTGAAGTATTACTGATTGGTTTAGAGCTATTTGTTGATAGTTTTTCACCAATAACCCTTGAAAGGTTGAAAAAACCCTCAAGTTTTGCTGAAATAACACGTTTTTTGCATTCAACCCTTGAATTTTTAGGTAATTTTGAAGAGTATTGGTTTCAGAATTACGGTGTTTATTGATTTATTGATTAAGATACTTTGAAAATTCAACGCTCTTCTCAACAATATCCTTACATTTGAATTGATAAATAATGGGAACATTGGTAGTTTTAATAATTTAAGGTCAAAAATACAAAAGGAAAAACAAGAAGGGTTAAAACAACATTAGTATTAATTTTTTTGTTGGAAATACCTTGTAGAATCGAACCCGGAAGTTTTCGATCAACTTACATCGAAACACCCTGAATACTCAAGTGACTCTGGACTGAAGAGAGAATGACAGGACGAAGGGATGCTGGAGAGCGTGGTCTTCTCCGTTAGAGTTGGTAGGCGGAGGTCATTACAATAGTTAAATCCAGTTTCAAATTGGAGAATTCATAAGTAGTACTACTCAATTCGATGAAGCATTTTAAAATCAACTAATTCCATGTTCAAGTTATTCTTTGTGAAGACGCCATACTGCCCAGGCCATACTGCCAGGGATTTGGGGGCGTTGGGGGCAGGGCGTTTTGAAAAATAGTCCCTTTTGAATACTGGACATTGTTCAGTGGCTTGTGAACATGTAAAATTTACATTTTCTTTTTTATCACCCTCCATCATACAAACGTAAGAGATTCAGGTTCTGGATAAGCGTTACGAATGAAGATAAACTATGGTAGGACTGTAGGGTCATTTGTTTGGATGAAAAAAATGTCTTCTTGGCGATGTTATATTATTTCTCAACGACCAGTCATGGTCGTGAATATAAATATCATTTCAGCTGATAATTAGGAAGCGGTGAAAAGAAGTTGGGTCATCTAAACCAAACATAAATCCTTCTTAACAGCTCTTTCTTTTACTTCGAGCGTGATTATAGCTAAAGCCTTGTAAAAAAAGAGGTGGAAAAACGGTTGGAAAATGAAATCCAGAGAAAAAACGTGTAGAACTTCGCCGAGAACTTTAATGCTTTCAGGCCCCCTCTGCCCGGTCGTTAAGGCTATTCCTCGTCTGATTGGTGGAAACTCACTTTCATCTTGGGTTTTTCTGAGAGACGACAGATGTTGATGGTAGTTACTAGTTTGAAAATATTTTTCCGTGATGGAGGACATAATGTTGCTAAAGTGGTATTTTGTGAGTCTAAAAAACTTTAAGGAAAGTTGGTAGCTTCGTTAGAGCACCGGCGTATTTCGTCATTGTGTGTTAATCCAGCTGCTATGAAGAAGTCTTACCTATTCTGGTTAGTTCGAAGGAAGTAGTTGAAAAAATGTGTCATTTTACCATAATGTAGACTCAGTTCATACATAAATGTTTTACAGTGTTGTTGAAATTTCAAAAGGTAGTTTCCTTAAAAAATAGATAAATGATATAACATTTACCTCGTAGTTTAAAAACATTAACCCTCGCTAACTGAAACGACTTGGGCGTTGCTTCAAAATTCCAACGATCGGAGGCTACAGCAGTTTAACCTCCCATAAGGGCCATCATTTCTCTTGCGGCCGCCCGAGAAATAACTCACGGCCCTTATCAAACTCAATTAAGGGCGATGGAAATCATTAAGCGGCTTCCTCCATGCTCCATCGTCCGCTCCATGCGGGGATTTTTTTTGAAGGGTTTTTAGTCAGTGAGTTTAACCCTTCCTGCTCATCCATCGCCATGATGTGTATCTATGGAAACGCTTACGTAACTACTTACTTTTGCCTAATCGAGGAAAGTTTTCACCAGGGAAGGGAACGCATTCACCGCCACAAAGGTTAATTAAGGGTTTCCTTCCAGAATAGCGGTAGATGAATAGCTAAAGGATTGAAAAATCACACTCATACTCAACGTCCTAGAGAAAATATCGTTTGAAGGTCATAACTTCATTTGAAACAGATTCCTTTAGAATTTCCTTGACTTTGCCTCTCTGTCGTATCACAGAGACCATGATGCCAATAATAATAATTTACACCATGTAGATTGATACAAGGTTTCATTGTTTGACTTTATGTAACACAATATTATTGAATGAATTGAAATGGACTGAAAATTTCTGACTCTTCACCATTTCAATTCATTCAATTCAATAATATTGTGTTATTATTTAATAATAATAATATTATTCATGATGCTGGCAAGATTGTTTATCTACTACCTCGCAGCCCCTCATCCAACTGATAGCAATGCACTATGGATACTAATGAATACATCGATACCTTAAAGCACAAAGGCGCTATGTCCATCCATCTTCCAAATTTTTTTATTTTTTATTTATTTAAGAATAACTCAAGTTCAACAAAACTATTATTGACCTTCTTGACGATTATCGCTTGAAAATTTGTTGAAGAATTGAAGAGTCTAGTGTGGTAAGCCATAATTTTAGGAATTGTGCACTGGTGAAAACTTCTTTTGCGTTTTTCTGAAAACTCCGTTTTTGGACATAGCGTCTTTGTGCTTTAAGGTATCGATATATAATATAATAATGAATACATATATCAGGTCTTCTTCTCAGACCCCAAAGTCTTGACTTGTCTAGATGCCTCTTCAATTTCGACATGGTACGTAGTAGTGCAGATTGCCTTGTTTTGGTTGTATCATTCCCTTCATCCATCTTTGCCCTCATTGAAAGATTATCCTCTCACCAATACACGATTTCTCACTTGGAATGTTCTTATCGTCTAGATCCTTAGTTGCTAATTGCCCGGGCTCTTGGTCTCAAATTAGCAAATCTAACTTTGATCTAAATTCGCTTGTAGGCAGCCATTACAGTCTTCCGTTTGGAACTCTTCTCAAATTGTTCATAATCAGGAAAATGCGAAATCCTTTCAATAAAAATTGGTTTAGAGGTTCTATTTTTGACATGGATAGGTATGTAATTTTGCTCGGGATCTGTGAATAAAATAATTAACTTGTTTCAGCCCAAATACCTTGAAACGTAAACCAACAAATTTTGAGGGGGTGTTAAAAATTTGTTTTCTCGGTCGGTTCTGAAGGTTCATCATTGAAAATAATAAACAAAAAGTATAAATGAAGTCGAACAATAAATTTTTTTGAATTCCGACAGTTTTCAATTTGGTATGTTTAATTTAAATAAATTACATGATTATGTAATATAATTTTGTTGTTTTCTACTCCTTCCCACATACTTCTACTTTCATTTCATGTATTAACCGTCATCTAATCTCTTCTTTAATGGGGAAAATAATACCTAGACATATCCATGATCTATTGTTTTTACCATCAAGAGAGAAATATTTTTTGTACGATCGTCTACCACTTAGTGAACTTGAGCAACCGTTGACCAAACTTAAATCGAAACTACCATTACATTTTTGAATCTTTAAAAAAATTGGTAACTTGAAGAAATAACGTGAGTATAATGTATTAAATTTTGATATTTTGAAGTAATTCCACCCTACTTGAATTACCCTATTACAGTACTTCTGCTACCAACTTTTATTAACTAAATTGATTAATTTATTCCATGATTAAGCGGGTTGAACTTACTTTGAGGGTTGAATTGGTGAGGTATATAATTAGGTACACACAAGCAAACATTTGTACTGTAGAATTATGTAAACTCACTGTTTTATTTCATAAAACTACTTGCTTATGAGATAAAATATTATCGCGAATTCATTCTCGATTACAAATTTTAATATTTTATTTCTCTGTTTCAGGTGAGAGCTGACTGTCACTCAATGTAAATTTTTTCACGAATATGGAGATCAGTAAGGTATCTAGGAGTATTTATTTTCAAATCTTTTTTTTTAAACGTTTATCTACATGTTACCTCGTGGTAGGTCAAATGTCTGTGTTATCATTCTACATCAACATTTCGTGGCGTTGTACTTCATTTTGTTCTGACACAATGTTGTTCATTCAACTATGTTACACGTTTGAGGAATCTCTCAATTTCAACTATGGGGGTGACAAAATTCCAAACTTTCGAGCGAGAGAGAGTTAAGACCCGAATTTTCCCCTTTACAGCTCGAAAGGAAAAACGAAACTTTATTTGAACCCCGGGGAAAGTATGAGGCGGAGGGGAGTGGTAGAGGCTGCCAACAGAATTAGGGTCGGATGGAAGGGTAGGTACGTTGAATGTATGACTAAAAGGGGCGGTTTTCGCATATATATGCCAACCAACACCTCTGTGAAACTTTGTGGCCCCGGGGGTGCAGGCCGAACTAAGTTTTGGGGCGTTCTGCTCACCTGCTGAGTTCTGGCTTACTCAAAACTCCTGTACTTGCTCTTCACTTCCTTGTTTCCTCAGAGTCATTGAGGTCCCGAGAAGACAGTTACACTAAGTTGCTGCTCCAGATCGCTCGTCAAGTATTTACCCATTGAAAACTGCCAGATTGCTTCCAAGCATACAGTATTGATTGATTACTATTGCTGAGTATTGGGACACATAAAGTCAATTTTACTTTGGCAGCTTTGAATAGTTTCTCCCCAGTCTAGGATTAATAGAGTAAAATACCTGCTCGGAACAGAGATTCCCTTTGACTCTCAACAGACGCAACTGTGAATAACATGATTAATCTATCAAGAGTTGAATTCTTGTCGTTGAACTTAGAACATTAGAAAATGAAATGACTAAATTAGCAGATAAAGCCCTCTATTTCTTTCAGAATCACTGAGTTAGGGTGAATTCATATTCAATAACTACAAACTCCACTCCCGTGGACCCACACAGATGCATAACGCGTTGATCAATGATATGATTGTGACTAGAAATTCTTGACAGAAACTAGGAAGTGAGAGTAGAGAAAAAAAATCTAAATTTTGGTTTATGACTTTTTCAGTTTTTTGAAAAAATATGCTGCGGTTCGAAAATCTGTCCCAATAATATAGTATGAAAAGTAAGTAAGATGTGAAATGTTTCTTCATTCCATTGAAGCTGTATACAGATTAAAAACACACATAAACAACATTTTAGATGACTTTACTAACAATGAAATAACAGTCAAGTGCTCACACTTCATTTAATGAAAGAGCCAATAGTTTGTGTTTCACACTCACTACACTCCATACACCAAAATTGACTTCACCCCAAGGAACCTACTAAAATAGTTTCAAAAGTGTGAACCGAAGAAAGTTGGTAAAACAAGGTACCTTGGCAGTTGCTGCTTCCAAGTGAGGTTTCTTAGCTTGGAGATCTAAGGTAGGTGACTACCAAATAAGTGGTCTGCAGTTGTTCAAAACTACTGGCGGGTATTTCACAATGCACAGAAAAATGTTGAATTCAGACGGATGCCCCAAATTTAAGTAGGATGTTCTAGTACTGTTGTTCACATGTCACAGACCATGACGGTTGTTAAAATTTAGAGCTGTTGTTAAAACACAACGGGGTTGGAGAAGAATTGGCCCGTATCTGGAAGGAGTCAGTGATGTACTCCAGGATGTACATGGATGCTTCTGGAACTCTTCCATGTATGATTTAAAGCTACCAATTCCAAGAAGTTATAGGTACCTGCGTAGCACACACTTCAGATCTAACAGACCTTTATTTTGTAGGGTTCAGCCAACCTTTAAAGGGGGGTATTTTATTTTATGAGCTTTAGCACCTGAAGTACTTTCAGTTGCAATTTAAACTTGGTGGTACAACACTCAAGAGACGGGCATGTGCTGGAAATTTCCGCCCAGAGGCAGTAGAAGTGTCAAAATGGCTGTCCTAGATGTTTTGGAATGAAAAAATGAATTATTGGTGATGAATATGATGGTTTGAATACTGTAAGAATGCGATGAAGAAAAATGGTTGATTTTACCAGAAGGGTGGTTAGTAGTACTGGTCTGATCATCAAAACAACACCATCATATGATCATCAGTTGAACCGGTTGGTATGAAGTAAAGTGGTAAGGTAAGGCTTTGTAGCAAGCTTTGTAGCATCACGCAGAAGTGATGAAATAACCATCAAAGTTCATCATGTCCGATGAAGTGGTCTGCTAAAATCATCGGTTACAGCATGAAGCCTTATCTAGCCGGCCTTGGCTCCGAGTTCGATTCAACGGGTGAATTTCCTGCCTGATCGGGTGGTAGGGTCGTAAATCAAATTGAGTGCTCTAAAGAGCTGACGCCTCACTTGGTCCGAAACGCGGTCGGTGGAACGTGCACCGTTATTAGCGATGAAGAGCCGACCGGAAGTTGATCAACCTGATTAGATAGGTGGTGATTCCTGGACCGTGGTAATAGCTCTAACTCACGCACAATGGGAGGCCAGCATTCTATCAAGTCTTCAACTTCCAGACTTCACTATTTACTCCTGGTGTGCAATCGTTGATTTGGTTGAAATAGGCGTTGATGAATTATGTCGACATGGTTTCCTTCGGGTTTTGGTAGAAGCTCCAGCTTTGATAAGTCTTCACTAGGTTTAGTGATTCAATCATTACGCATTAAATTTGTAAGTTCCTTAGATACATCTATCTTTTTCACGAGGATTGTCAATACATTAGCAGAGAAGTTAATATTCTTTGTATACAATAACTCTAATAAAGTGTTTTTCGTTGATGACTCGGACCTCGAAGAGCAGTCAGTTGGAATAGGTGAGGTGGATCAATATATTATGAGGACTCCCAGAGAGCCACTATTTCCAGTAAACTTTCATGATTTGAAACAAGGAGCTCCTCGTATGTCACTATAGTATTTAGGCTCAATGATTACTACAGTAATGAAAGTGCGGAAAATCAAAGTCCAGGAAACCTTAAAATTTCGGGGACATGTGGTGAACAAAGCTCACGGTGTACAATCATTGTTCAATCACACACGTACAATACCATTATGTAGATATCCGGGAGATCCGAAGAAATGTGAAGATAAAACACCTGTGTTGTGATCCCATTTTTTGGGGCTCGTCAGATCTTAGTTGAAGTGGTCAGGCGACACGGGGAGGTAAAGATTTTTTAAACAATATTCTAAGGGAGCCCAGAATGGAACACTAAGTGGAGGAACATTGAAGGGAATCACGTCAACATTGGTTGGAAGACGTCGAAGAAGATTTGGCCCAGTTAATCGTGCGAGTAGATGCGGCCAGGCTAGAAGAGTTAATGGTGGTAATAATGTAATAGGGAGTATAAAGAATGCCGAGAAGTGAAGGGATAATATTAAGAGATAGCACCGCTAAGAGAAGAAGAATAAGAATCTTGCTTGTCGTGCGAATATAATACGAGGAGATAATTTAAGTGATGACTAAGTTTACCATAAAAACGCAGACGATTTTGTACGACAAGGTACACAATTACGACCATATGCCCGACATAGGCGTGCCTTCGCCTACAAAACCATTAGACAATCAGAAACGAAAGAGTCTATAAATAAATTACTCTTTTTATGGGAGTTCCTACACCCACCTTAAACTCAAAGTACCCACACTGTGTTACAATATGTAGTTTGTACATCTTGAACAACCTTTCATCAGTTTTGTATGATCGGTGTTTACGCAAAGAACCAACTGTTGAAGAAGCTATTTTAATTCCGATTCTCAAATGATTCGAAAGACATTGAGGGCCGTGAAGCCCTACTAATCTCCCTTGAACACGAACCCTCGCACCCCCGTTTGCCGAGTATTAGAGCAACTCGCTATGCCGCTGTTTTCCCGGGGATCCGCTTAATTGTGTATGTCTATGTAGATGATCTCCGATCTGCGATCTCTGGTTTCCTCGGAGACAGATACTCGTGGGAAGGTTCACCGTCGGAAGTGCCTGCCCTGATCCTTCGGCCGTGTCCCTGAATAGGCGACATCTGGTCTTGATGTAGTCCTCCCTTTATCTCTTAATGGCCTCCTTTCCACCCTTCGATCCGCACGTCGTATTTCAGTTTCATAATAAATACTCTTCGGTTAGCAATGATTTTCAATTTGGTGAGGAGACTGAAGAGCCACAATGTGTCATGTAAAAATCACTCTTCCTACAAAAAATATTACAGTGAACAAAATAGATCGTGTAAAATTTATTGGTGTTCGAGAAGACTCCAGTGTCCTATATATTATTGGTTTGATCCCAATAAAATTAATAGAAGACAGTCCAGGAGCTAATGATAAAGCTTAATTGAATGTGGCTGACACCAGAGGGGACAGTCCGGAACTGCAGTATTGTCAAGAGAGTGAATGATAAAACAACTACTGTCGCACTCAAGATTAAACTAACATTGATTGAACTAGTCAAGCTTAAACTACCCTTGAATGCAGTCTCCTTAGGAAGATCTTAACCATACACATCTCCACATTGGAGTTTTATGGACAGTCAAAAACTCGGAAGCCGACCTGCTTAGTCGGAAGTGCGAGCAATAATGTCAATCTCTACTCGTAGGATATAACACGGACTTGCAGTTGCAATGACGCGGATTGTGCGAACAATCCCTTTCCGAAGGAGTAGGTACTTCCTTCATTGCTAGCAAAGAGGATTTTTTCTCAGGACTCCTTAAACCGACTTCCGCGGATGGAAGTAGGAGTGACGTTAATTTTCTCCACTCAAGGTTAAATACAGATTGCTTTGAGCCTGATAGACCTCGTTTTTTTATTAAAAGAAAAAATAAACTCTCTTCAAAGACGGATGTCATAAAAAAAAATTAAAAAAAACGTAATTGCCAAATATTAAAGGGGAAGACGCCCAGGACTCACCCAACGCTGGCCCTAGGGACGAGGGATGATGAAGGAGTTTGGGGTGGGAGAGGGTTGACCACCAGTTCAAATATGAGCCGAGCAGTACGCGTCTGATGACACCACGATGTACACCTACTGAGATGCCCAACTCGCGCAACACCGTTGCACTTTTCCCGCACCACACCCTTGACAAAATCGCAGCCTTCACCCTGATGTTGTTGTAGTCATCTCTCCTTTTAGCTCTGACACCGCTTGCTGTAAATCATCTCGATTATACTTTTTTATCTCAGCTCGCCACGTCTGCTCCATGTCCAAGCTGTCATTGATGCATGGAAATCCAGGATAATGCAAGACCTGTAAGGCTTGGCGGCAACGATGTCAGGCTTCTTACCCCCTGATCTCTCTCTATCAAGATCACAGCCGATAGAGACAGATATATATATGTACTTCAACGGAACAAAAACCGTTAAATATGCTCTAAAACACAAAATGTGAGTAAACATTTACATTTTGGAGGACCCTTATTTTGTTCAGCTGCTGCTTAAATGATTCCATAGATATAATTTTATCTTGATCTTGTATTAGTATCTTCTACTCAGCTATTACCTGGCTCATCTTGCAGACCGGGAATGCACATCGTACTTCTACCCTTAAATGGGCAGCTACTCTTCAGCAAAGACAGCCAATGCGATCCTACCCTGGGGCGCTATAATTCTGTTTCAAAGACGTTCCAACCTCGTGATTCGACGACGACGTTAATTAGCGATGCATTGAGGGAACCTCAAGAACCCCTTTGATACTATTGGGTGTCTCGTAGCCTCCTAGTTTACTGTGGGTCGTTAACCTAAGTGCTAAGTTTGTCGAAGAACTTAGTTAACTCAACTGGGGTCACTTAACATCTTAATTGACCTTATATTACACAATTTGTTGATGATATATATATATATCCGATTTGTTGTCTATTCCTTGACTATGTGTGGTAAGCGTGATAATTTTATTCACTTAGTACAAGTTGTGTACTAAAGAAACGTGGATACCGACATGGAAATCTGTCATAGCTTCTATCTTCTCAACCACTACCTATCTTGATCAAAGTTTGTTGTACTTTTATTTATAACATTTCACATTTTGGATGGTTGCTTTGCCTAACTTCAAACCCAGCAGATTCAGTGGATTCGCCTCTCAGATATGAGACGTTCCTCGCTTCCAACGTCATCTCGTGCCTTATCAAATCCATTTTCGCAAGGAAAGATCCTGCGTCCCTTTATCTTAAAGAAGAAAAAAACTTCTTCGCAAAGGCAGAAAGGGATTTTAGTCTAAGGGTAAGAAGGAAAAAGAGGGACGGATATGTAGGTGGGAGGAGAAGTGGGGTTTCTCTCGCGGGAAATCACTGGGAATGTGTGTTTTCCCAGGGTCCCGTCGCTCTATAGCAAAAGTCACTTGAGCACGACATCGGAAAGGCTGATGGCGACGAGGCCTGGAGAAAATGGCGACGGTGAGTGGTGGTGGTGGGAAGGAGAGGGGTACTGACATCCGGATAATAGGAGTGAGGGGGGAGAGGTAGTACATCCCGATAATAGGAGGCTTTCTTCAGTTCTTTCTGTCCCATATTGGAGTTTTTTTTGTATCCAATCTGTGATAATTTTCGCGAGACTCGATTTTATTGGGGAAACTGATTCTTGAGCTTCTTTACTAGCGATGTTAAGAAAGTATTGAGTGCATCAGGTAAAACAAAAACATGTGTGTTCTCCTTGATTAAAACTTTTTCTCACATAACCTATATTGTCTGATGTGTCTGATCATTTTAACAAATGTGTAGAAACCGGTCCAAAACGGGGCCTACCTTCTTATAATGAACCATTTTCAGCTCCACCAGGAGATTTGCTTTGATGTTTTTCCAACATATTTTGTATTGAATCGTTTAATTAATAATATAAAATCATTGAACCAGTTCCTCCCTTGTTGTTAATGTAGTAAAGTAAAAAAGTAGTAAAGTAAACAACCATTTCAGGACGGATTTTCGTCCGACTGCCATTCTGGCTTCACGGACGTCATCAGCTGTTTTCCAGAGGAAAAATTAGAATTTGTTCTGATGATTTCACTCGTGGCTTTCCATTGCCCCAGGAGCGAGATTTGAACGCACGACCTCCCGCAGTAGTGGGTTCGGGTCTCGCACCCAAAGAAAGCGTTCTTTCTTGTATACTTGAATTGATCCAAAAATTGTGTTTATTTAATTTTACTTTTTTTCCTAGACACAGGAAAGTTTTTTAAGTCATTCTTCAAAATAGTTGTTAGATCAATCTCCCGAGAACAAGCGTCTTGGGGCGCCAACGTTTCTGAAATCTCAACATATAATATATAATAATGTGTATGCAGGGATCTCATAATATGTGACGTACGAGTATATCCGATTTGAAAATTCCCAAATTCGTGACAAAGAGTATAAAATTAGGATATTTCATCACTTTTTTTCCTCATTGCTCTCAAGGATCTACTTCCATGTTCCACGCGAAGCTGCCCGCTCATCTCCGCTCTTCTATGTGCCGTTTTCCCCGTACAATTATCAGCGAAATCGACTCCTCTACCGTCTACCACGCAGTGCTAATCTATTTCTGTCCCTTCGCCCAAATTTTGACTTTTTTAAATCCTCCCTCTCAGTCTTAAAGTCACTTGTTGTCTCCTCTCATGTGTCCTATAGTTAGTCTTTAAATTCCTTCCTTGTCTTACTTCCAATATTTTAACTATCTGTGGATAGTTCAACATGTTGAATTATACAATTGTATCGAATTGGGCTTGCTTGTACTAATTTAATTAAATAAATAAATAATCACATCACCAATTATACAGGGTGTCCCATGAGCGGCCCTACGTATTCTACAATTATTATTCAACCAAAAATGTCGTACTCATAAAACTTTTTATTCAGTCTACTTAAAATGCTACTTTTTCACTAATTTATTTTTATTTTCGTGTTTTCAAACCTACTTCATTAAAATCGCTGTAAGTATCTTAATTTACAATGCAAATTCAAAGTTGGAGGATACCGTCAAAACGTGCGTTGTTAGGCCTCCCTGATGCCCTACATAATTTTATAAGGGCTTTCTAACGGACTAGTCAATATTATTTTCACTGTTGATGAATGAGGTTTTCTGGCTGAATCTGGTTTTTTAAAGTTTCAAATGAATTTTGAGCTTTTTAGTAAATGATGTTGTTTCGAATGGTGGCTCTTAGAGCTCCCCGACTGCATATTTGGTCGTTATTTTAATGAATTGGAGTATAGTACCGTATCAATTTTAGGACGTCTAATATGAATTGAAGGATGGTTCCCTAAGAGTAAGAGGATGCTCACTAAGAGTCTGAAGAAGATCTCCATTGAATAAGTGGATGCCCAAGTGGATAGAGTGGACTTACTAAGAATTGGAGGATGATCCTCTATGAATTATAGGATGCTTACTAAGAATTGGAGGGTGGTCCCCTTAGAATTAGACGATGCTTGCTAAGGACTGAAGTATCCTCTCAGAACTAGAGGAAGTTAAGGGACAGTTTTGGAAGGAATTTACTGGTAGTTGTAGATCACGTGGGTGAGGGGTCGGCCACTGCTCAATGGACACCCTGTATATTCCTAGCTAGCTGTCCATAAATGGTGTGATATCAATATGATATTAGAAACGCTCCAAATGACTACATAACGGTTTATTATTTTCTGCATAGAACTCCTCCAATAAGAGCACAGAATCACAACCAGCAAATCATCGTTATCCCAAAATGATGGGTGCCTTCTCTACAAAATTTGATTCTGAAATTTTATTTGAAGAAACGAGAAAAGAATTCATTCGATCATCTAAAATTTGGCTCTCTTTAGTTAAAAGTTAAACTTGGCTTCATGCGTGTGTACTTACATCCATCCCTTAGAGTGAGGGTACGTATGAGTTGCGAGAGAACTGTCAACTAGGTACCTTCTCTAAGGGCCAGGGGTACGTGTGGTTGGAGGGGGGTACGGTTCTTAAGGTCTGGATTCACTGGGCCCTCTTGTCCTGATTAATTTCATAATAAATGCGTATTTAATCTTTATTGTTGATAGTCTTGGTGGTTACATTCGTTTCCGAAAATTGTATACTATCGTAAATTCCTGCTTGAAATTCATGAATTGTGTTCTCGTTGATTGTTGAAAATAATAAACCACAGGCGAAGCTGAACCTTTGAATTTTCGTACCATTTGTATTCCAAGAGAACATTCGATGTTGACTCTAACTCGCTGAAACCTTTGCCTCTATAATATCTTTTATGTTAAGGCTGTTGCCGGACCCTATACGAATGGCTAACGATTCAAAGCCTCTGCAAGAGTCACATAATAGGTTTACAGCGTCATAACATCCCCTGTTGTGCCCATATAGGTAGCTTCATCGCTGAAGGCAAGTATTCTACCTTCTGCATAGTGGGACCTACATTCTTACCTCCGAGCCCCTGCCACCCCCCCCCCCCCCCCCGCGACAAAATGTCTCTTCACCCCCATTGTTTCCACGGACGAGAAAGCCTTTTTGAAAACTCATGATATAACGCCAACATCATCCCCGGCTTTACAGCTTCGTCCTCCACCAGATTTTTCCCCATTTACATCGGGTTGGAAGGCCGAGGGGTAATCTATACAGCAGTTTGCAATACCCTCGAGGTGCCCATAAATTGCTTTTGAGGTCTTTTCCGGGTAGAGCTCCGCTTTTTCCGATGTGCTCCGTTCCTCGGTAAGACGAGTCTCGTTCCATCGTAAAACTTCCTCCAGATAGTAACGCTCCAGGGGCCAATATTCTCCGACTCGAATTTTATTCCAGCCGTTCGCCTACACGGACGTATAAGTTACAGATCTTCCAATCTCCTCTAATCCTTATCTATGATGGATTGGCTATTATGAAATATGGACGTCTGAAAACCCACGTGCGGAACCGTAAGGAAAACATGTCGTCCTCTCAGACATACTTCTGTAATGGATTTTCCTCCCACAGTACCTGCAAAAATTCACAATTGTGGTAGTTCCGGAGATGTCACGATTTCTCTGAGGAAGGAAGTAAGAACGGCCCAACAAGCTAAATAGACAAAACGAGGTTAACCACTGGGAAATGAATGAACGAATAAGACTGTGACAAAACTTGACGAGCCTGCGACAGGCAAAACAACTATTTGTGTCGTTTTCAAAGAAACAGGCTAAAGAACTCTAAGAAGAACGTCAGAATTCTTGAGGGTCTGCTGAAAGACCAGTGTTCTTTTCAATATCACCCAAAAAAAAACGCTGCAAATTATTACACAATGGTTTATTATTTTTCTATATAGATCACTCGTCTACAAAATCACCAACCATCCAAAATAGAAAAAAAAAATCAAAAAAAAGTCAAAAAAAAATAAAAAAAAAAATAAAAATCACCAACCATCGATCGCATTTTGGTCAGCTCTAATTTGAACGGAGATTAGGCCTCTTTTGCGATTCACACTCGTGTTTTGATTTTTATATACATATATTTCAATATAAACCCTTAAAGTTTTGTAGGGAGCGAACGGTCTGTCCTACAGAGCTCCGGGTGGTCTCAAAAAATGCTAAAAATTCTATAGAATCCAAAATTGAAGGAAAAACAATACCTTTATATCGAAATTTTTTGAGTTAGGGCGTTTTCAAAATTTCAAAATTGATTTTGGAACCCTTAGAAGTGACCTACATCAACCAAAAGCTTCGGGGCACAACTAGACCCCAAATGGAGCCTACATACCAAATTTCATCAGAATCGGTCAATGCTAAGTGGCAAAAGTGCCGCGTACGGCGTACGGCGGGCGGACGGCCAAATTTTTATTCGATTTTTGGATTCTACGTACCTTGAAACGCAAACCATCAAATTTTGAGGGGGTGTTAACATTTTTCTTTTTCTTGGTCGATTCCAAAGGTTCATTATTGAAAATAATAAACCAAAATAAGGGCAAACTAAAACGGACACCATCAGCTTCTGTGAAATATAAATGGAAGGTACCGAAAGGATCGTAACGACCAAATCCTTGGAAGTGATGTCTTTTCTCCTGACACTATTTATAAGGTGGCCTACATCGATCTCCCCTGATATGCTAAAAAGCGAGGAGAAAGGAGTTTTCAATAAATTCTTCTCAGAAGGCTAATGTATCCTAGAGGCATTTCACAATAGATCTCTCCAGGTCGGGAGTTGAGGGAGTCTGTCAATCAGTATCCACAATCCTCTCATCTTTAATATATACATTTAAAAAACGTTAAATCATGTGTAAACCACCTCCAAACTGCTGAATCAAGATCTAAAAGGTGTTTAGTTTCTTCAACACATTACCTATTAACGTTATTTTGTAGATTGGATTTCGTATAGAATGAAACCATTTGTGGAAGAGAACTTGAAGCAAGGCGTGCTATTGATTCAGTGTTACAATCCACTCTTGATCGGGTGAATTATCATCGTCCAAACTGCTGAACTAAGCTCGCTTAAACGGTTGAACCAACCACGACCCAACGGTTAGTGGTTAAGGTAGTTCTTGAGCGGATCTTGGATGCCAGTTAGTTCCATCGTTTTGTAGTTGTAGTGTCACTTCATTAGTTGATGATCACATGTATTATCGTTACCAAGACACAATGATTGCTTAGCGACTCTTTTATCAATTATTTCATTACGTATTCTACTATATAGTATATACGTATATATAGTATATATATATAGTATATATAGTATATACGTATTCTACTATATAGTAAGATGTTCTTGTGATTCTTTACATTGGCAGTAAGGAATATATATAGTATATATAGTATATATAATAATAATAATAGTATATATAGTATATATAGTATATACGTATTCTACTATATAGTAAGATGTTCTTGTGATTCCTTACATTGGCGCTGCGGACAAAGCATGCAGTCCAGGAAGCCAAGGAAGATGAGGAAGCATCAATCTTTCGAAGGGGAGGCAAGCTCAGATGAGGAGGTATCAGTAAGCATTCTAATAGCACAAGTTGTAAAGAATTTTCGTTTTAGCTCTTATGATGAAGACATAGAAAAATGGGACTACCTAAAACGATTCGAGATAGAGTTAGGTCGGCGTAGTTTTGGCGTTGTGTTGCCTGATGAAGCTAAAGCAATGCTTTTATTTTGGTAGTAGGCCCTGGTCCATTTAAAATCTTGGTGTATCATTTCTTACCACGAAACATTGAAGAGATTCCATATAAGGATTTGAGGGACGTGTTGTCAAAGTTCTTCATGAAATCTACCTGTATTTCATAAACTGCATTAGACAGGATAATGAACATATAGCTCTATAGTGCTGCGCACACTGACAGGAACGTTTTTGGGGATGTTTCAAACTCCGTGATAGTAAACGGGAAAGAAGAGAGAAAACATGCCGACCAAATCAGGAAGAAATGAGGGAAGAAGTAGACGGGATTTTTGTGTAGTGGGAGGAAGATGTAGTTGTAGTATCAGGTTCAAGTTATATCAAGTCGTTCAATGTTCACGAGACCTCAAGGTCGAGATTGTCAGTTGAATAAAAACATTTAAACGAATCGCAGTGAGCTTAATTAATCAAATAATATCCTAATAATACAGTAGTGACACTTCATTAGTTGGTGATCACATATATTGTCGTTACCAGGACACAATGTTTGCTTAGTGACTCGTTTATAAATTATTTCATTCTTGTAAAATAGGTGAATGGAAAAATATACCTATTATTTCGTAAGATGTTCTTGTGATTCCTTACAGTAGTTATGAAAGGTAAATGTTTATGGGAGATAAACCGGTAGAATTGTGGTATACAACACTGTTGCGATATGGTTTAAGATTGACTAAGGCAATTTTGCAGTCTAATGCCTTCACAAAGGGTGTTATGTTCTTGTTGCGTGAATCTGTACGACAATGTTGACGATACACATGAGGATGGGCTCAACAAATGCGAATAAACGGCTCAATGAGGAATGAATTTCCTCTTGGAACAGTCGAGTCATTGTCCGAACTTTAATGATTTCCGCTTCAAACACCCAACGTTTTTATAGTGGTATTACGTAGGTACAAGACCCGCTTCCGTACACATCATGAAACACGAAAAGCGACAATCAGCTTTTATGCGATGCTACACGACGACCGTCCCGGAGTTTACCTTCCATTTTGTTCCATAAAACAGTGAAAACCCCGTCCCTACCACAATCCCCTTTTCCTGATAGGAGTTTGGTTCTTTATTTTCCCGGCAAATTTTATGGCTTATGAAGTTAGGCCGCCATCCCCTGTTGTCTCTGCCTGCTTCATATTTAGAGCTCCCCGAGTTTTCTTCATAACAGATACAAGCGGTGGAGGGGGTTGTGCCTTTGAACGTTTGATTTTCATAGTTTTCCGGACGGAAGGAGTTGTAGTCGATGTTGCCTCCTTGTTTCTATGATAGGGTTTTACGATCGTCCTTCTGTTCTCTTAACGGAGAATAATAGTAAAGAATTACAGAAAACAGAAATTTACACAATCCTATGACGACGCATACAGAATAAAATAGTTTCATTAGATATCTCCTAATGTAAAGTGTTTGACTCGAGGGATGCAAGGCTAGGATCCAGTTCTGAAGTTAACGTGACTTTAAATAGATTATCACAGTGTCGAATGAATGAAATCTTGTATTCATGATACAGTCATAATTCATAAACAGATTATAAACTTGAACAAATGATAAAGTACACGTCACTAGAGGTGTGTCGGTACAGCTGTACCGGGACTGTGGAACCGAGTATCAGGTTGAAACGGTTCCACGCAGTGACAAAAACTCGACCCTTACCGGTCCAGTTCCACAGACTGATAAGATATCTTGAAATGGCTCTGGACCGGGGAGAGATCATTCTGATTGGTGAGGATGGAACTGGACCGGTAAGGATGGAACCGGACTGATAAGATATCATGGAGATTGGTTCAATGGCTCTGGACCGGGAAGGGTTTTGGACCGGTAAGCATGGATCTTGCTCTCAGTTCTGTTCCATGTTGTACCTGGAAGCGCCCTTACTACTTCCATGGACTGAGAATGGTTCATGGAATCATGGAATGGCTCTTGAGCGGGATAATCTTCTGGACTGGTTAGCATGGAAGTTGTCTCCAGTATTATTAATTTATTATTGTCATGTTAAGTTCTTAAACTGCAACGTCATTATTCTTTCCTTGAATTGTTTGGTAACTATTGTTTACAATAAATTGCCTCTTTTGTAACACTTGTTCAAATGCCTTCCTTTTAGCGAATTGTCAAGGAAAATGATGCTATTGTGTATAAAATTGCAAGTTGAGATCATAAGCATGGAAGAAGGACGATAGGGATTTGACTGCCTGCTTCATCCATGCCATGTGAGTGGGATTTGATCGCCTGTACCGGTAATGGAACTGTACCGGTAATTTGGAACGGTTACATCTTTGTCACCGTAACCGTTCGAACCGTTCCAGGGAAATACCTGGACCGACACACCCCTACACGTCACGTCAGCCAAGTCTTGAGTCAAGACTCTTGACGCGTTTTGGTGCTTGATGGTAACTAGGCAACTAAACTCGTTATAAAAACCGAGTCACTACAGTTCTCCCACGCTTAATTTGGAAAATTTTTGAAAATTTGAACAAGATAGTATAAATTTAAGTAAATATTGAAGAATAGTTAATGAGAGGAGGATCCAAAATGTTGAGGAGGTCTTCGAATCCTTCCTGACCGTCGCAGAAGGGCAGATGGGTCTGGGCGTTCTAGACGATCCATCCTGGGGTGTTCAGCCTCTTCATGTTGATCCAGATTTGCAAAATTTCTCGGGTCGGAAGACCTGGGTATTTCTTGAATTTCGGGATTGGGTTTGAAGCGAACTGTGTTCTCAACTTCTGTGCTTCTAAGCTGATTTATGTGCCGCTTGAGAGTGTTCGTCCAAGTCTACCAAGTAGTGCAATCTTCCTAGAACTTTTCGGACCGTACCCCGTTTCTACATGACATCCGTTTGGTATATTCTTGCTTGCACCCTATCTCCCACGCTTAGATTTTTAGCCTTCGGCTGGGAAGAATTATTTATAAGAGAACATCGAGGTCGGAGGAAATCCAATTCATCCTTAGTTGACGTTCGAGATACAACTCTGATGGAGATTTTCCGCAAGCTAAGGGAGTTGCTCTGAATCTCAGGAGTATCTCGTATAATTTTTCTTGTATTGGTCTGGGGTTGTCTGTCATTGCTTGTCATTGGTTTAGTTAATCTATTTAAGTAAATTCATTGCAATCACTGCAATGTCTTCATTATAACATGTGTCACCGCTCTAGAATGAACTGGACAAAAGATCGCTCTGTAACTCACACCTGCTCTTTTTCTGACGGGTAAAGACGTTAGCTTGGTCGTCCCATAAAATCATTTATCATTCAATCAAACATTGTATTGCTTGGAAAGTTGTATAATTCTCAGTCATGCTATTATTTTAATTAGAAACATAATTGTTGATACCAAAGTGAACAAAATTAATGATCGTTTGGATTAGGTTGATATAAATTTATGTCTTAATGCCGCGACTAACCTTGCATGTATAATAATAATGTTAACGTTCGCCTGTTGGTCTTCACAACTATTTGTATTATGTACGGCTCTTGAATTATGACCTTTTCCTCTTCTGTTCACCAGTTATTTGGTTCGAGATGCACGCTAGCGATAAACTCATTGAATATCGTGTCACGGATTTTCCATGTCCACACCTTTTAAACACGACATACCGACCTACCTAATTCGAAAGAACGCCAAACTGAATAATTCTGAAAGAACTGCAATTGTATACTCAATACTTAGTTTAAAAAAATGTAGTACTTAATGAACCTCTAAAGTTTAGACTATTAAAAACGTAAGAAGAATTGTTGACATCCCACATCACATTTTTGTTGATTTAAGTTCCGAAGAGTCGTAAATAGATTCCCAAAATCTAATGAATGGTGGTTAGCAGCTCAGGTGTGCACGATGGAAAAAGAGGGTAGACAAGGTAGTCAGCAACATAGGTAATTACAACGTAGCAACATTATGTCTGTGGGATAGTAGTGAATGCTTTCTGGAATTTGTATCAGCATCTACGTACTTATGGTGACACTTTTGAGCCATCGCGACCCCCTCAAAATGTAATAATAGCCAATAAGGCCACTCAGGGTCTAGCCCCGGCAAAATTTCTCTCTCTGTAAGCTAGATTTTCACCTCAAAGTTGAAAAAACTCGCTTCGAAAAGTGTTCCTCCAAAGTAAAAAAAAACCTAGGAGATGGGGTTTTTCCTCAAAACTCACTAATCCATGATGATCCATGGAAGCATAGTTCTTTTACGAGTGTAAAATTATTTTACACTGACATGTAATTATTATGTCAAACATCCATGATGGAAATAAAAAGAAGAAGTAGGCTCCAGCACCATGGACCTAGAGAGAAGAAGGAGCAGTAGGATGGAATCGATAAGTATCTAACAATCCATTAGATTGTCCATTCCCGAATTTCCTATATCTGGGAAAATAACATGTTGCCAAGAAAACTCTAGGACTTGAACAATTCGTGTCCCAGAGTTTGTATAGTTACATGTTTTTTTTTGTTTTTTTTTTTTGCCCCGTCCGCGCTTGCCCACTAGTGTAATACTAATAATACTCGTAATGTAGGCCTCATCCGTTTACCCCCTCGGCCCCAGCCGGGCAGGACGCAATCAATTTTATTCTCTTCGATCAAGACAAGTATTGATTCAAGTCGATGGATGGATGCTTGAAACTTAACTGTATGGGATAATAAATCCATGGCGTAAGGCAATACTAATAGAGGAGGAGTCTCATGTAGGAAAATGATTCAACTCTTTTTATCAGTTATCTTGCCTGGCAAAGGTGCGCTGATATACAATCACAATAACCTTTCTTACTTAAACTGGTTTTTTTCACGAATTTGAATAGAAAACCTATCAGGGAATTATTATTCTAGATTGATTTCAATGTAATCATTTCCGTTAATGGGACATCAAACAGAAAAGTTAACTTCTATCTTATACCTTACAATAATGGCCTTATTTGGCTACCACGGTAGGTAAACAGTGTTCTACCTACCGTGCTTGCTACCACCGCACATTATGACTTGCTCAGAGCTCGGAAATATTGAAATCCACCCATTTCTTATCAGCGGACTTCTTGTTCTACGAAAAAGTTGTTGGTAGTGCTCGACTATCACCGTTGGAAGTCACACAACTCGTTTCTAGCGCATATCTCTATACATTTTTGACTAAAATTGATCCCCGAATATTTTAATCATTGGAAAGAAGTTGAATTGTGATTGTTGCCCAGTGGGTCCTCTGTCGCAAAAGTAGGTGAGTATGATCCTGTGGTCAAGTTTTTGCATTTTCTGGTTTAGTGCCCCACCACTTCCGAAGGTCACCTAACACGCCTTATCTGGTGACCTCATGAAACTTCTCAAAGCTAAATTAGAATCTTACGGCCTCAAGAATTTTTTCAGGGCGACTATTTAAGATTTCCGAATCTAATAACAAACTTTATAAAGCAACAAGAAACGTGATACCCGTTAAATATCTAAATCAGAAATTTGAGTAAAATATCGGATTTTGATGCAGAAATTAAGTGTGAAGAAGGGAAAACTCTGATATGTGCATTGTACTTCCTCAAAATATGCGTGTTTCATTGTGAGTGAGATTTCAAATTTATAGATTTTGCTCGGAATTTTTCTTTGTTAATTTATTTTTACGGAACATTGTGTAAATATTCTGTCGTGCCCACTATGACAAACTAGCGAATCTTTTTCTCACTCCGACAAACTCGCGAAACTGCAGAAATTAAATTTTTCAGGAGAGCAAAAAAAAGTTTGATCTCGAGTTAAAAATCTAATAAGATCCTGCATTTGATTTTTTTAATCCCATACTACCTAAAATAATAGCCTTTCTACGGGCAGAAGTAATTTTTGTGACTCAATTTAATTTTCGCTGTCATAGCAACAATCATGTTATCATGTAGTCATCGAATAGTAGGGAAACTAAGTACTATCTTAAATAAAATCAAAATAAATATTTTGGGGTACTTCATTTATTCAGATTTTACAATTAACTTTAAATAAACTAGTTATAATAATTGAGTAATCATCGAAATTTGTATTAAATGAACAATTAAACGATCAAGGGAACGTTCCTATCAAACGCCTTCAGTTCGTCGTTTTGGATGTCGGGTTCTGGAAGACAATCCCTGGTGTCTCGGCATGCTGGCAGTCCGTCAACAAAAAAGTAACGGCCGTAATTATACCGTGCAAAATAGGTTGTTATGGCAAAGTAACAGAGGTGGCAGATTCTTTTTTTTTTCAGAGCAAACAATGACGGAGACAGACCAAACTAACGAAAGATTTGCAGATTAGTTAGTTTTACGTAGTAGAATTTTCCCCAACACACAGATACGTAAACTTATAACTAGCTGGAGAGGGAAATCGAAGTGACCTACTGACGTTAAATTTTGACAGATTGTAGACATATGAGCAAAGTTAATGGTGTAATAAACGTAGATTCGTTAGTTTTGCAGTTTCGCGAGTTTGTCGGAGTGAGAAAAAGATTCGCTAGTTTGTCATAGTGGGGAGTTTGAAATATGCGTATTTCATTGTGAGTGAGATTTCAAATTTATAGATTTTGCTCAGAGTTTTTCTTTGTTAATTTATTTTTACGGAACATTGTGTAAATATTTTGTAATCTTGAAGAATGCCCGTTGTTTTTAATTCTCACCACCTCAAGTTTACTTTGTTTGTTGAGGATAAGAATCCCGGAGGCTTGTGAAGATGGTTACTTCTGAAAGGGGAAAGGATGAGGGAGTTAGAATTGTAAGTAGGCGAAGGTGGAGGTAGCAGTTAGTACTGCAGGCGGGGAGCGGTTGAGGTTTGGGGCGGGAGGTGCGGTGGTAACGAATGTGGCGAAGGAGGTTAGCCACTCGGGAGGGGGCTTGCAATAATAAAATGGAGGCCATAAAATGAAGATCATTGCCTTCCCAATGCCAGGCCTCTGAATAATTCTTGTCCTTAGCCAGAATGACTTGGGGATTCTCCACTTCTTTTCTCCCTTCGGGAAAAGACTGCGGAAATCGGAGGAGGAGTTGGAGAAAACCACCTCAGCGGGAAAAAGAGTTGAATGTGGAGATAGAACAAAGGAGGTCCTTCCAAACTGCGCCACCCATACTAACTAACTTGCAGTAAATCCATGCGCTGTTAGCATGAGAGGGAGCCGCCAGGGGATTTAAAGAGGGAAATCTTGACCCTCTTCTTCAAGTGTTTCCGCACAACTCTTGTGTTTCATCTCTGTTGGAAGGGAAAAGTGGGTCGAGGGACATCGGAGAGAAGATCGGCGGTGGAGGTGGGACTGGAGAAGCGATGAAGCGGTGGAGAGCCCCTTCCACCTTCTAATGGACCAGCCGTGCATTCCGTCTTCAAGCTTTTAACACCATCTCAGATTCCAGGGGATTCGGTGTCGCCTCCGTCATAACAAATATTGTTTCGTCTTTGTGACCTGCCGGGGAAGCACAACTTGGAAGCAGAACTTTCCTAACATTCATTTCCCTCGTATTGGTTTATTATTTTCAATAATAAACCTTTGGAATCGACCATGCATTTTTTTTTAACTCCCCCCCCCCAAAATTTGTTGGTTCACGTTTCAAGGTACGTAGAATCCAAAAATCGAATAAAACGATTGCGATTCACACTCGTGTTTCTGATTTATCATACGTCAAACCCTTGAATTCTCGTAGGGAGCTAACGGTTCGTCCTACAAGGCTCCGCGTGGTCTCAAAAAATTCTAAAAAGTCTACATTATCTTAAATTGATGAAAAAACAATACCTTCATATCAAATTTTTTTGAGTTAGGGCGTTTTAAAAATTTCAAAATTCATCTTTCGACCCTAAGAAGTGACTTACATCATCCAAAATCTTCGGGGCACAACTAGACCCCAAATGGAGCCTACATACCGAATTTCATCAAAATCGGTCAATGCTAAGTGGGGAAAGTGCCGCGTATGGCGGACGGACGGCCAAATTTTTATTCGATTTTTGATTTCCACGTACCTTGAAACGTAAGCCATCAAATTTTGAGGGGGTGTTAAAAATGTGTTTTTCTTGGTCAATTCCGAAGGTTCATTATTGAAAATAATTAACCAAAATTTGGCCGTCCGTACGCCGTACGCGGCACTTTCCCCACTTAGCATTGACCGATTTTGATGAAATTCGGTATGTAGGCTCCATTTGGGGTCTAGTTGTGCCCCGAAGATTTTGGTTGATGTAGGTCACTTCTAAGGGTCGAAAAATCAATTTTGAAATTTTGAAAACGCCCAAGTCAAAAAATGTTGATATAAAGGTATTGTTTTTCCTTCAATTTAAGATTCTATAGAATTTTTAGAATTTTTTTAGACCACGCGGAGCCCTGTAGGACAATCTGTTCGCTGCCTACTATAATTCAAGGGTTGGACGTACGATAAATCAGAAACACGAGTGTGAATCGCAAAAGAGGCCTAATCTTCGTTTTAATTTTAGCTGACCGAAATGCGATCGATGTTTTTCTTCATGTTGGATGGTTGGTGTCTGTGCAGACGAGTGGTGTATAGAAAAATAATAAACCATTGTGTAATAATTTGCAGCGTTTTTTCAAATGTTCCTCAAATGTATGAAAGTTGGAACTCTTCAATGGAATCCATCATTTCTTCGTCGAGGAAATAATAAGAAGCCTCCGACATTTCAATTGCAAAATATCGGACAGGACCCCCCTTAAGCTAAAGGAGAAGGTATTTTGCGAACAGCCTTACAACTAAAGGAAGGCTCCTTCAAATGAAAAGGTTTCTTTATAATTCCTGACCGATTTAAGGTACTGCAGCCTATCAAGGCCTTGAGGAAGATCTGTGCATTAGAAATTCCTTAAAGGCAGCCGTTATCTGTAGCAAGGGGGGGTCTCTGCATCGTAACTTGATTAAAAGGATTAATAAAGGCTCCCTTAAGGAGGTCTTTTCTTTGTGTTCTTCCTTTGTAAGTTCTTGGATACGGCCCTTAGTCTATGAAAAATATTGTTTAGTATTGCACGCATTCCAGGGGCCGTCTCATTGGATAAGCATTAGGTCAATTAATACCAGTTGTTAAGCGAAAAAACTTTTTCACTCGATGTAATTTATTAGGTAAGTAGGTACTTCAGGCAAGAAATAGTGACCCCCCCTTCACCATTATACACCACAACATTTCTAGCGGCACGGGGGCCTCGCATTTGAAGAGCATTTTAAAATCCATGATCTACGATACCCAACATGCGAATCCGAGTCCCCCCCCCCCCAACCCTCACCACCACCACTAACAGTGCCAGTCGGGCACCAAAGCGATAATACTTCGTAAAGTTGAACTTTCATCTATTTGTTTTGGTGGGCAGTCCGTCGAAGATCATTTCCGTACTCAAGTTGAAACACAAAAAGCAAAAAAAAAAAAAAAAAAAACGCTGCAAATTATTACACAATGGTTTATTATTTTTCTATATTGATCACTCGTCTGCAAAGCCACCAACCATCCAACATGAAGAAAAATGTCGATCGCCTTTCTGTCAGCTAAAATTTGAACGGAGATTAGGCCTCTTTTGCGATTCACACTCGTGTTTCTGACTTATCGTACGTCCAAACGTTACTGAAAGTATCGCGGCGTATTAACGCCGCGTGTGTGGCGGGGATGATGCAATATTGCATCATACAACTGTAACGCCGTAACGCGACGTTACTCGAACGCCAAATTTTTATTCGAGTTTTGGATTCTACGTACCTTGAAACGTAAACCATCAAATTTTGAGAGGGTGTTAAAATTTTTTTTTCTTGGTCGATTCCAAAGGTTCATTATTGAAAATAATAAACCAAATACACGAAATATGCAGTTTATGGTGCCCTGGCACCATGGTGGCACCACTATTAGTTCCATGGTGGTACAGAGAATAATTCATGAAAATCCGGAGGTTTGATGAGAATTTTTCTTAATTTCAAAGCTTGGATACAATTGAGGGGTTTCCTACAAGAACAAGATAAGTCCAAAGTTTGAAAAAACCCGGTTAAGGCGCCATTTTGTTCTTGAATGTGTGCGATATCTAGTAACAAGTTCATTTCGGCAAGAACCGAACAGGTCCAAGTCTACGGGAGGCTTCAAAATGTGCGCATTTTGCAGGAGAATTCTAGTCCTCTCTATTTCCGCAAGAACGAAATAAGTCCGCGCGCGCGTGACAACACTGCGCCTGAAGGTCAGGGCGTCACATTCCCAGCTGTTTGTTTCCCATTCTTATTTTCTTTTTTCCCTAATAAAGGTTTTTGATGAAACGACTGCTTGTCTACTTATCTATTCATTCATTTTTCAAATCCTTAAGATAGTAGGAACTATTATTTTCTCCTTCATGTTACTGATGGTGAAACAAAGAAAACATGGAAATTGAACCAGCAACATAGGCATCTAAAAAAACATTTTAAATAAACTAGTTGTCAGTTTTTATACACAGTTCGGAAATAGCTTCATTATTATTATAAAAACAGAAAATTTGATTACCGTCATAAACATGCAGTACTTGGGCTTCAATGAAAATTCAGCAAGAACCAAACAAGTCACGTTTTGCAACAGGAGAGGGAAAATTCAGGAAAAGGCCTTTCACAAAATTCAGCAGGTTTAGAATTTTCGTTTTCGGACTTATCTTGTTCTTGTAGGAAACCCCTCAATTAGTAAGCTATAAAGGAACAGAAATATTGAAAAGTCGGATATTTTCTCAATATTATTCCCCCCACTCACCTCCTGCCTATGCTAATTATGATACTCTGGGGGAATAGTGTCCAATTTGAAAGATTTCTGTGTCGAACAAAAAAAAAAAGAAACTCTCAAATCGGTTGATGAAATGGAGGCCTGGGCAGATTTTACAAGATTATGCCCACAAACACACGTTTTTGAGCATTAACCCCCCCCCCTTTCTCACCATTCCCCCGCTCTAAAGAGAAAATTCGAAATTCCGGCGACGTAGTACACAACTAGATAGTTTTCCGCAACGAACAAGAAAAGAACCACGAAAATCGGTTGAGAACTGAGGCCTGTGCAGACGACAAAATATTTTGTACACACACACAAACACACACAGACATGGACCTATAGGTTTTCTCGCGGATTTGGATTCAGAATGGTCTAAAATGGATTAGTGTGTGGTTATTTTTTTCTGTTGAGTGTTGTCCAACTTTACCCCAGATCGATCGCATAAGGACGCCCAAGTCTTAGGTACTCTGTGCACTCCTTAGTAAAAACGTCCTGTGTCCATTTTTCAAGTTTCGAGAAAATCGCGTTTTAGTTTCGGCTTCTGCGCCACCCAAACCATTGAAGCTTGAGATTTCGTTTTGGTCAGCTTGAGGTGATGGTCAAAAAACGAAATCTCAAGCTTCAATGGTTTGGGTGGCGCAGAAGCCGAAACTAAAAACGCGATTTTCTCGAAACTTGAAAAATGGACATAGGACGTTTTTACTAAGGAGGGCAGTTACTGTGGGACGTCCTAAAAACGTACTGTCCCATTGAATTCGAAATTAGTGGTTGAACGTGGTTTACATAATATTACCTCCGTGCAAGTATTTCGAGTACTATTCCGGAATAAACGCCAGCTTGTCTCGCCGTATAATTTCCCCCGACTTCAGCAAAGGCAATGGACGACTGAGGCAAAGAGCCTGCAAATGGTCGGAATGAGAACTGAAGAGGAGACGCAATATTAGGGGAATCTAATTAGACCCCCAAATAAAGTTTAGGGTTCAACTCCCGCTAATTCCTTCGACCGACTCCTCCCTTTCCTAAATCGAATTGGAGCCTCGCGTCCGTCCTTCCGAGTCCGCCATACAGGAGACTCCGACAGCCATGGACCCCGAAATTAGACACGTTTTAGCAAAAACGGAGCTCCGCGTTTGGCGGTTCTAATTGGGGAAAATCCCTTTGCTTTCCCTGATAAACTCCCTTCCTCCATGCAGCCGCTTTGTGAAGGGTCTAATCATTAGCGAAGGAAACGGGACGGAGTGTCGTCTCATGCACCTCATTATTCCAACTTTGGTGCCGAAGTGCTACCTTTCTGAATGTAGTGGGTAGCAGAGGAGTGTACTGTTTGAATTTTCCTCTCGAAAGTCTGGCTTCCAGTGAGTACGGGGCTACAAATACAAGAAATTGTGTAGTATGAGCTTCTTTCCTAAAACACGTGCTACTACCTGTTTTCTCCTTTTCCATTTCCATTTCTCAGTATCAGATTATCATGATAAATACTGTTCTACTTACTTCTGTTAATGTTAATACTGTTCTAATCTTCTTTCATGTGGGTGATTGACACGAAATCAACTTAAACGTAGTATCTGAGGTACTGTAGGTAGTTAGGTACGTAATTTATTATTTTAAATATATTTCATCTTAGTTATAGTCAACCACTTTACTTTTTTCACTTCATTTTACGCTTAAAATTTTATGAAAATGTGTAGTTCTTCAGCTGAATAATTAAAAGCAAGATGAGACCTTCATATGTTTGCCAAAACATTTGGAAAGGAGAAAACGAGCGCCGCGTACGAACAATAATATTCATCTTTCCAACTGATTATCAGTGCCCAGTTTTGATAGCCAGTTTTCGCTATTAGAAATATGTAGCCAGTTTTCGTTATTATATTATATTACAAAATTCGTAATAACGATATTTAATATCTGCTTCTAAGGTGTGTGTAACACTTTGATTCCATGGTTACTATTTGTACCTATTCCAAGTTTTGGGATTACTTGCGAGTAGATTTCATTTTCATTTTCCAAGCGAACTAATCATGCAACTTTGAAGCCACCTCCGAAATGAGGAAAATCAGGGCAACTTTGAGCCGGTGCAATGTTGGCCATTTATGTTAAGGACGTGGAGGCGCATAAATCACATTCACTTTTTCTCCTATGAAATCAAACCTCAGGTCCAACATTGCACCAGGTGGAATTGCTGAAGGCGACATCGGACTTTCTTGTGTAGGGGTAACCACATTTATTTTTTGATGATCTAAACATTTTTTTGTGAACATCAAAGTAGACAGTCAAGTATTTTGTTGATGAAAAAATAATAATAATATGTAAGGGAAATTGGTGTTTTAAGAGGAAATCGTCCAGGCTCTTTCTGGACTCAGAATCAAGCCGAGATTATTTTTCAATTGCCGAGTTATAGGAAACCACCCCACCTCTTCTGAGTCATACTCAATGTATGCCAAATTTAATCTACTCTCCACTGATGTAAGGTGTTTTTCCCTAAATATCAATGAAGCATCCAAAATTTAGCAGTTTACAGACAAAAACCAGAGGTGATTCGAAGTTACTCTGAATGCCTGGTAAACTTTGAACCACCCTAAAAACAAGAATTTCGATTATTTACCAGAAAGTTTTTTTAAAATCTTTTATTGTGCAACAATTGGACCAATTACTTCCCGTTTTCGACATGAAAGGCCAGAAAAATTGAATTTTAATTTTATTTTAACATCTCGTTTGATTACAAATTCAATATGGCCTCGCATTGATTTGTGATTGTTCTCGAAATGAATTTGGCATTGCGAATTATTTTTTACTCGTCTGATGATGACGACGACGACCTCTGAGATGTATATTACTGAGTTTCCACCTTTCCAAGACCACGGTCGTCCAAGAGCTCGACTAGATTGATATTCGCCTTGAGTTTGAAATTCATAATGGTTTTTCCAATAACATAATAGAGTAACCTACATTCCTTTGTTATTTCTATACAACCATAATTGGAAAAATTATTGAAAAATCAAACTAACTTACCTCAAGTGTAGTTCGATTTCCATTATAAGAAGAGCTCGGTCCGAAGAGATGTTACACAATTTAGTGCGCTCTCTCAGGGCTTCTGGCCGTATTTACCATTATAAAAAAAGACCAGTTCGACCAAAATGAATTTCTATTGAGGTGAAATTGGGGATCGTATTCTTCTAGTTTGTATCCATCGGTAATAATTTAAATTATCGAAGTACATTCCTACCGTTTAAAACAAGGCGGTTTGGAGAAACACAGGAGTATTGCGCTCGTTGCGGCTCAAAGTGATGATGTGTAATAACTCAATAGGCAGGTAATGAAAAGAATCAGCAAAATAGAACGAAGGGATTTTTATAACTCGGAAAACTCAAAACAAACTACAGGATTCAGCAAAAAAAAAAAAAACCAAATAGAAAACGATGGAATTCGAAAAACTGACACTGATAAAGATAGACAAGGCGGGAATCTACTGATGGCAAGCGCGGGAGAGGTTATTCAAAGCTTCTATTGCCCCAATACGTCACAATGTCCAACTTTCATTCGTTCCGCTCGATATTTCAAGATTAGCTAAACTCGATTATCTCAAACGCCGTTGAACGATAATTTGGGTTGGTGAAAGACGCTTGCCATCCTGCCGGGTTTATTCCTTCAGATTAATTATAAAGGCGTTTAGCTATACAACTTCTAGTGAAAGTAGGCCTTAGGTGGTTCAAAAAAGACCAGGAAGTGCATTTTTTTTATAGAATGAGTAACGATAACAATAAATAATAATACTGATGTTTGTAATAAAAGTAATCTAAGTAATAATTATTATTACTGATGTTTGTCTTTTTTGAAAATTAATCCGGACACCTTTGAGAACCATTTTGGTTTATCATTTGTCTATAATGAACCACTGGAATTGACCAAGAAAATGTTTTAACCCCCCTCCCCCCCTAAAATTTTGACGGTTTACGTTTCAAGGTACGTAGAATCCGAAAATCAAATAAAAATTTCCTTCCGTCCGCCGTACGCCTTCTCCCGTCCGCCGTTTTGAACGTGTAAATGGCATGGTGGGTGAAGAATTCCTCATGAGGGTACATAATACTTTGGTCTACCTTTACGATACAAACGATACGTATGAATTTCCGTTCCAAAACCACTTGGTGTGCAACTTTTCTGAAATATGGTGCAGACGGCTCTCCTTGGTTGCAACCGCCATGAGAGGCGCCTCGCTAGCAAAGAGGTTATGGATAAATGACCGTCATTGCTCCAGGGAATAGTTTTCTCGCGTCTCCCCTCGAATTCCTCTCTCCCATAAATCAGAATTTGGTTCGAGAGCTATCGTGGTGTCACCTGAGTCGAAGATGCAGCACTTCCATTACCTCTCCTGGGATGATGAGTGAGCGCCTATTTCGCCTGCGAAATGATTGGTGTATTTTCTGTCAATATCCCGGGCGCGGGGGGCGGACGATAAATCTGCGTTTTTTCCAAACCGCTCCCCTCTCCGGCCATTCTTTCGATCACGTCAATCTATGACCCATTTTTCCCTCCAACTTCATTTTCCTGCTTATAAATTTACCTTAGATCCACTTGAAAGGTATCCATTGGATGAATCGGCACATCATCAACCACCCAAGCTCGTAGCTGGAAATGATGTACAGACCATGCCTCAACTTTTACAGTATAATGAATGTTTATACAGAGTTACAGTGTGCAACCTGAAGTAACCATAATATAACCTTCCTCACTAGACTCCTTTTAGGTTCTCTGTCTGTGTTTACGCACTTGAATTGATCATGGTAAGTATTCGTGCAATTTACCCACGAAGGACGAGCGTGACACAGGTGGCACAGCGAGCATGTTCCAAAAATCGCTGCAAATTATTACACAAAGATTTATTATTTTTCTAGATAGATCACTCGTCTGCAAAGAACACGGCTTTGCCATTGTTACCACCAACCAACATGAAGATTAACATCGATCACATTTCGGTGAGCTAAAATTTGAACGGAGATTAGGCCTGCAATTAGGTTTTGCGACTCACACTCGTGTTTTTACCAACCCTCATTTTACAACCCTTAGAAATGACCTAAATCAACCAAAAGCTTTGGAGCACTACCAGACCCCAAATGGAGCCTACATACCAAATTTCATCAAAATCGGTCCATGGTAACTAAGGAAAGTGCCGCGTACGGCAGACGGACGGAACGTTTTTTATTCGATCTTCGGATTCTACGTACCTTGAAACGTAAAACATTAAATTTTGAGAGGGGGGGGGGGGGGTTTAGAAAATATTCTTTCTTGGTCGATTTCAAAGGTTCATTATTGAAAATAATAATTCAAAAACATAATTCCTGCAGGCTTTTGTTGTCAACCCCGTTGATTGGTTCAGGGAGGTCTCATCCATAAGTCTGATGATAGATTTTATCGAGTGCTGCTAGCATTACTTTTTTTCCTAATTATAAAGTGTCTGCATTTTGCAACACAGATCCCGAACTGTGGTAAGTGAAATAAAAATTTTTTATATTTATTTTGTACAACTTTTTGACAGCTTTTATTATCCTAGATAGTTCCCCTAGAGTTTCTATAATCTTTTATTCGTCCCCATTATGTCACCTGTGTTCAAATCGCTGATAAAGACGACCATATTTGGCACGCTCGTCCAACATGGGGTCTTTTATGGAACTTCCTCAAATTACAGAAATTTCTCCTGCTTCAACTGTAACTCTTTTTTTCTTTATAATAATACCCATATCTTCTTTCCTCCTGATACTCTCAACAAATTCAACCCTCGAACCGGAATTCAAATGGCAAATTGCTTTGACTTATTTGATCAGCCACAAGAAACTGTTAAAAAGTTCGAGGTTTTCTGCAGGTGGTACTGCCGTGAAAGGGAAAAGATCTCAGCAAGTCCTCTCAGACATCAGGTTCGACAGGAAAGATCACCTTTTAGGCCCGATTGAAAAAAGAAGGTGAACCAACAAGGATGCACCAGCAGACTGTTCATTGCTTGCGGAAAGTGTGGTGGGGGCAAGTGCGTCCAATGCAATGTCGCGTATCACACTATGTAAGCACAACAATAGGAGTTTCGATAGCCAGCAGTGGATTATTGTTAGAAAGAAACCTCATAATTTTCTCATGAAGTTGATTATTCGAAGATTATATTTATATGTGGATCTCAACTATTCTCGTCTGTAGGTACTAATATTATTATTTCGATTGTTCTGTTTTCAATAAATTTCCAGAGTTTTGATTTGGTGTTCTAGTGTTATTTATTTATGTGAACAACTAAATTATGTCAATTTTCCCTTCCGCATTTTCGCTGAGTTGAAGGTTGAAAATTGTTCCTGGTAGAGACGAGCGTGCCATATATGGCACTTCTTGTTTTGGTGATAGATTCTGGGGGAAGAATTTTTTCTTTTTTTTTTTGGATACTTCAAAGACCCGATGATGAAAAAATACAAAAAATTCCATCAAAAACGATTTTTTTCCGTCTTTGATGGGTTAATAGCAATGAATCATTGAATATCACGTATCACAGAATCTTTTAGTACCGATAGAGGTACACACCTAATGCATTAAAGGATTACGATATCTTAAATCTGTCTGCACAACCCGACGACGAATATCGTCAATCCTGGAACCCCTTTAGCCTCTCGTCGAGTTTTGGACTCTTGCCAGAGGGTGTACTCGAGATTTGTTGCCTCACAACTACTTTGGCAGAGCATCCGCGGTGTCATCGGCAACTAAGTGTTGTCTGCTCCACGTAACTCAAACTATCTGCTGAGAGTTCAGTTGAACACGGAGTTCGCCCCTAATGGATGGTTGTTTTGGTATAATCGAGAGAATGATGAAATTCTGTGAGCCCTAACAAGAAACAGTTACAAAAAAAAAAAAAAAAAAAAAAAAAAACAATCGAGATTGTAGTTGTAGTTTGATTTGTCCGATGACTGGTAGGTACCTCTATTTTTCCTAATTTAGCAGATGGGTGAATATTGTTTGCTACGTGCATCTATAAATGTATGCTTGCATTTTCTTGGGAACGTTTCAATCAACACTAATTCATGTAAGGAAAAACGCTGCAAATTATTACACAATGTTTTATTATTTTTCTATTTAGATCACTCGTCTACAAAATCACCAACCATCAAATATGAAGGAAAAAAAATAAAAATAAAAAATAAAAATAAAAAAAATAAAAAAATTCAAAAAAATTAAAAGAAACTCGGCGCTTTGCGCCTCGGCGGGGGGCTCCGCCCCCCTGCACCCCCCGGTTTATTTCTTTTTCCATACTCTGTATGAAATCGTAGGAACACAGAATGTGTTTTTGCGATGCTAGTCATCCGTTAAATAAAAAACAACAATAATAAAATTTATTATTTATTTAATGTGGAGTCTTTGGCAATAATAAAATAAATAATTGTTAGACATTTAATGTGGAGTCTTTGGCAATAATAAAATAAATAATTGTTAGACATTTAATTTGGTCTAAAACCCTATAAATGTTATATAAATAAATATGTAACTACAAAAAAAATACTATATAAATTGAGAGCTTTCCAACGAATGGTGAACAATTTCTGTGCAATGAACACTGCGGGAGTTCTATTTCCTTACCAACGGCTTGGTTGCACGTGAAAATCATTATAAAAGGCGCGTAACGGTTTTTTCTGTCGCTTTTTCGTGACGATTTTTTTTTCGGTAGGTCATCGCAAAAACACATTCTGTGTTAAAATCAAAATTACCAACCATCGATTGCATTTCGGTCAGCTCTAATTTGAACGGAGATTAGGCCTCTTTTGCGATTCACACTCGTGTTTTGATTTATATATATACATATATTTTTCAATATAAACCCTTAAATTTTCGTAGGGAGCGAACGGTTTGTCCTACAGAGCTCCGCGTGATCTCAAAAAATTCTAAAAATTCTATAGAATCCTAAATTGAAGGAAAAACAATATACCTTTATATCAAAATTTTTTGAGTTAGGGCGTTTTCAAAATTTCAAAATTGATTTTGGAACCCTTAGAAGTGACCTACATCAACCAAAAGCTTTGGAGCACAACTAGACCCCAAATGGAGCCTACATTCCAAATTTCATCAAAATCGGTCAATGCTAAGTGGAAAAAGTGCCGCGTACGGCGTGCGGCGGACGGACGGCCAAATTTTTATTCGATTTTTGGATTCTACGTACCTTGAAACGTAAACCATCAAATTTTGAGGGGGTGTTAAAATTTTTTTTCTTGGTCGATTCCAAAGGTTCATTATTGAAAATAATAAACCAAAATAAGGGTTGAGGTAGGTATAATACTTACCTACATTCCAATAATTGGAATGTACATAATTCTTAAGACGTTATCCTGCCTCATGTTTTGTCCTCAAGGAATTGCTCATTAATCATCTCCCCTGTCCATTCGAATAGTCTTCACTAACGCACATTATTAATCTTGAAGAGCTACGTAGACTTTCGTGATCATTCTCACTAACACGCAATACAACCCCGAAACCCATTACATTTCTTAGGGCACTTCAGGGATGAGAAAACCCTCAGAAGAAATGGTTTCGGCAAGATCATTTCGAATCTCAGCTATAATACATCACGGACTATTACATTAGTTTTTCTAGTCAGGTGTTTCCAAGCTCGCACCCCACATTCTTACTCTCTGGAGTTTGTTTTGATCTTGATAAATAATGATTTAAACTGGGACTTTTTAAAAAGAATTTTTATAAATCAAATCAATATTATCGTCAGCCAAGGAGTACATAGTTTGGCACATTCTGTGTGCCTCTATGCTGGAGCGAACTGGTAAAATGGGAATCACGCTTCTGGGCAAACCTGAAACAACAGAGAAGATTATTATTAAAACAATGACGCTTCGGTTGTACTGTCTAAAGGTACCAGCTAGTAGTTCTTCTATGGATCTCTGTATTTTTGGCAGACGTTCAATAGAAGCGGGACACTCCACAAGCAGGTGGTGCACGGAGAGTTGGTTGGGGGAGTCGGTTCAGTTTCCACGAGATAGCCATGCATAAACTATTCATAATTGGAAATGGTATTGTACATAAATATTCAAATCACAGCATTGTACTTTCAGCACTCAGCAGTCATGGCATCAGGGTCCGAGATCCGACCACAGACATTGGGGAGAGGGACAAGGTTGAATCACCTCATCCCAGGAATGATGGAGGGAGGATTGTGCCTCTTCTTGCTATACCATAAGCCGACGCTTCTTCTTCCGATGGGGTTCGAGTTCAGCTCCAAGTCTCACAGGGCCAATTGCTCGAGCCGTGGCACGCCGTCGTGTGGCCGTAGCCCTGAATTTAGACCAGATCCTGTTAGGACTCGGGTGGTCATCCACTCTAGGATGAACAGTGGGTAACTAGCCCGAATCAGATCGTTGGCTGACTTGCCATGCCGTAATCCTCGCCAGGTGATAGTTGCTCCAATCACCTTTAGTTGGTTTCGCTGAATGTTTGCAAGTGCTGCATACAATGAGTTTTGATGAATTGAACTAATAATCCGATTAGTATTTACCTGATATGACTGTTATACTTAGTGTTTTCATGGGATTTAGAAGCTCTTTTTGTGCTAGCTATTTCATGCCGGGAATTCACGACGGGATTTTGAAGATAGCAGTGATGAGTGGGTTCAAGGTTGAAGAATAATATTCTTCCATATATTATAGTACTATATTATAGTACTATTATTATAGTACTATTATTATAGTACTATATTATAATACTATATTATAGTACAATTTTGAATATATATAGCCTATTTCTATAGCCTAAAGTCTGACCAGGAACTTTTCCCAGGGTGCGTGTCAAGGTTCGGGAGGTGCTAAGGACAATCGCTGATTGTAAGGAAGGTACTTACCTACGAACTTTTATTGTAACAGGGCTGATGAAGGCAGCCTGGTTTTGAACATTCGATTGGCGCAACAAATCCGATGTCACGAGGACTGTATCGGTATTTCGTGCGTCGACGGTTACTGACCACGGTTTTCCTGTGCCAGTAATTGTACGCATTGTACAAATTCCTGAAACCAATCGCCAACTAATTATTTGCTCGGTTGTTTTGTCCCGAATACTTACTTCAGTTTGACACAATTAGCGATGGTAGATCATGTCAAACCCTGAGTGGTACAAAACTGAATGGAAATCTTGGCCGTTTAATTAGTTCCCACTTTATAACTATTGTGCTTAACTACTCCATTCTTGGAATATTATTTTCCCTGCTACCATTCTTCCGATCTACGAAGAACCAGGATTTTGACAATAATGAATCTCACTATCTGAAATTCTGCATAACTCAAACGAGTTACGTTCTTGTTCGGATTTTCTTTGCTTCACAGAGTTTCTAGGATGATAGTTTGATTCAATAATAAAAATTATTCAGAAATGAATGACAAATACAGAAAGTAGTCATCACTGACTGTAACTCATAGGAAATGTTGCAGATTTTCGTCGTCACCGAAGGACGTTTCCATTTTCTCCCCCCTCAATGAAATACTTACACACTTGCTCTCTAGTAAACGACACAATCAAAGTAAGATTTCTTCTTCAGGCAGCTTATCGCCTAATCAATATAAAAAAGGCCAAAAATTGAGATAAAGGATTTCCAAGTCTAATTCGGAATTTTCCGGACCAATTTCGGAAATTTCCAATCATATTCAGAATTTTCCAATCCAGTTTCAGAACTTTCCAATTCAATTTCAGAACCTTCCAAGTTAAATACAAAATTTTCCAAGTCAAATTCAGATTTTTCCTAAACGATTTCAGAATTTTTTATTTCAATTTCAGAATGTGATCAATCTTTCTGTGTGATGATATAAATAGCATTTTCAAGTCAAATTAGTCCTTTTCCAAACCAAATTAATCCTTTTCCAAATCAAATTAGATGGCCCCTATGAATTAGGAGGATCTACGCCAATTCATAGGGGACCATCTCCCCCAATTTATAGAGGACACAGAAAGACACACATTCACATTCAAATTCTGAAATTAAAATGGGAAAATACTGAAATTGTTATGGAAAAATCTGAATTTGACTTGGAAAATTTTGTATTTGACTTGTAAAGTTCTCAAATTGAATTGGAAAGTTCTGGAACTGGATTGTAAAATTCTGAATATGGTTCGGAAATTTCCGAAATTGGTCTGAAAAATTCCGAATTAGACTTGGAAATCCTATATTACGATATTACAGTTTTCTGCGACGCGCGTGACAGAAATCGAGCACTACAGACGTAATATGTCTCACATACACCTGATAAACCAGGTACCAAGTGCGGATTTTACAGAAACTGATCGTAATCTGGCCTCAAATTGGCTTTACATCACTTTGTCTGTTACGCATTGAAGGATTTCTCTTTTATCCAAGGCAGAAACTCTGCAGTGAAACCTGACATCGAGCAGAAAAGGATCTAGTTTGAGGAGTTGCCAACCATGCAACAGTTGGAGGGCCCCCAGACCAGAGATCCCGTGATTACCACCGTAAGCCCCCCCCCACCCCACGTCCCTCATATACCCCCCTTCCTTCCCCGTACCACCATCTTAGTCCTCCAGAACTCTGGTTTTCCACAGATGCCCTTCGAAGTGGGTGTGAAACCTCGAGACGTCACGCCCACGATTCTTCCCCTCTTTTCTATCTAACTTCCTTCCCCGTCTCATTCGTTTCCGATCTTTTGAATTGAGCGACGAGATTATGGTTTTTTCCTTCCTCTATCCAGTTTATTCTTTTTGCTTGGCCGTTTTTTCTCACTTTTCTTTTAATACCAGGTGATCAAAGAGGAAGTATGGACTTGGTGGCAAATACAATGAAATTCAAAAAATATTTAGAACACACTCTTTCAACAGTGTTGGAGACAGTTAAAAAGTATTAGCGCAAGGAAAACGCCCAAGTAATCGCTTACGTCTACATATCCTTTGTTGTCGTCACATTGTAAAATAACCTTTTTAACAAAAAAACGGACCGACCTCAAAAATGATAACACCAAAAAGGGAAAAATAATATTCATATCGAATTCAGATAGAAAGGTGGGTAAGTAGGTACTCATTGAAGTCACCGCCGTGCCCATCTGTAGACACAAACGTATTCCTGTATCTTCTACTTAAGTCTTCTCCCCAAATACACATACCAACGAATATTAAAGGACATCTCTGTTCGTTCAAAATTGTGGGTGGGTATGGGAGATTTGAACGTTGATTTGGTAACAACGCTTCCGAAGGTAAGTGGCTACTTTATAATATGTCCACCAATATATTAAAAAATCTCAACTGAAATTCCCCTGCTACCTTTAGATCATTTCTCTTACTGGTTTTGGATCACTTTCTTCAGATATATTAATCAATTTCAATTCGATCTTTGGACCAGGTTCCCTAGTGCTCGAATGGTTTCTATTTTGTGGATCAATTATTCCGATCAGTTTCTCTAATATCATTAAGAAACGACAGTCTCAACGCTTCCGCAGGTATATTATAATAATTATTATGTCCACCGATTTATTGAACAATCACAACACACAGCAATTCTCTGTTTACCTTATGTCAGTTCCCTTACAAGTTTTGGATCAGTTTCCCTCCGATTCTCGAAACAGTTTCCTCAGGGATATCAATTTCAATTCAATTTTAAGATCAGGTTGCTTAGTTTCTGATTGGTTTATTGTTGTGGATCAGTTATTTCAACAGTATTCCAATCAGTTTCTCGACTATCTTTGAAGGAATGGAACTCTACAAGACACGGAACCATAATTGTTCAAAAAGTTAGAAAGGCAAAATGCTAAACAACGTGAGGCTCATATTTTGGACATCCTCTGGACTTTGCCCACCTATCGGGTTCTGGCTTGTTCAACCACTTCCTATCTTAATCTATCTTATCCTCACTGGTCACTCCATGAGTTTACATTGCTCAAGCTGTTCTTTCATTTCTTGTGAGGGATCATATCTCAACACCATAAGATCACCAGTAGACGAATGGCTGTACGGTAGATCCTGATTTCAGAGGTTTTGCTCACTCGCCCTCCCGCTTACTTGGAGGACTACGTCCAACTTTAAGGGCTGGGCGAATGTTGTATTATTATAAACCATCACATGGTTTACAACGTTGTGTCCAAAAACTCATTTACATCCAATTAATTTTCTTAATTTCATTATGTAGTTAATTTTTGGTGAATAAAGCCTTCGAATCGGTTAAACATTCTCATTCTTTTTCACCACACCGATGTCAAGCATAATTAAATAATAACATAATTATATTCGCATGTGCACCTCTGAATGCCTTATAATCTGATATAGCACGTAATGCAATTGTAGGTAATGGTTGAAACTCTTCCTCCATTGATCAGGATTGATTCATTTGAAAACGAATGATTTCTTGAGGGTAAAGAATACAAATTGGAGCTGAAGTTAGACGTAGAGGGTTTTCAAGGGCACTTAATCAGACTTTGAGGTCAGAAATGAAAAACTGGACTACATAAGTGCTTTAAGAATGTGTTCCTTCAGTCAACTTCCTGCTTTTCCCTAACGCAGAAGCAAGTACTATTGATTAAATACCCGATAATCTTGACCTTTCTGTAGACAGTTTGGAAAAATAGTTTATTTCTTCTTTGATGGTTAGAAGACTTGTTTTCTTCCACGTCGTGAATGTAAGCCTCCTAAAAGGACTCGAAGCAATGCAGATACCTCGGAAAAGTAGATTACATAATCATATAGATTTATACAAAAGTTGGTATCAAAAGCGTGATTTACTATCGAGCACTTCATAAACTCCTTTTTGGACGTTCATCGATAGCTCGGGGTCCACCCAGACCAACCTCGATCCCTTCCGAGCATTGAATTGACCGAATTTATCGCTAGAATAAATCAAAGGAAACTATTCAGTCAGGAGGAAGGGTAAATCCGTTATGGTTCAACCGTCCCAGAGAATTAATTATTCTGCAGGCGACTATCTCTTCTCTATTTATGGAGACCCTTTTCGGGAATAGAGCTGATTTGGGGAGAATAGTTTTCGGCGCACTAATCGGGCGAGGAATGATGGTCTTTCCACAATAATTTCCACCTGTGTAACCACTGTAATAAAAGTCTCCCACTTTTTCTTATTGCAGGAATAAAAATAACATGGTCCCACTGAGTACGAGAAAAATTCCAAATTCTTCGAAATTCTTACGGAATGTTCGTCAAACAGTAAGAACAAGCAACCTTTGAAGCGTGAACAAGCACTTTTTGGCGAACAAGCAACTTTTATCTTCAACAACGATTTTTAGAAATAAAGACCAGCCTAGTGATTATAATGATGAAGGTCAGACTACAATTAGGCGGTATCAAATAAGATGAATAACTATTCAAATACATAAACTGGTTTCCTTTATTCACTCACCGTAATTTGATTTGCTGCTTAAAATGTGATTCTCCCAATTGTTTGACAAATCCAACATTCAGCCAAGGTAGAACAAGAGATTCTTCCATTATGAGTCTATCAAAAACTTGACAATTTTGAATTCACGAGAATTAATTTAACTACAATTACCTCACTATCGTAAGATCCAATTTAAAATTCCTCAAAAATGTATTCATGCCCGTATCGATGACAAAAAAACGTCTCAACAGGTTGCTAATAATTTGGAGTGACGTTCAAAGTTTTTGTCTGACAATGTACGATTGAATATTATTTAGTCTATCCTCTTACGAACATGATGGCTTTCGTTTTCAAACGTGTAACCTTTAAACTTTCGAGAAGAGGCTTCAGGTTAAATTGCAGTGTTTGTTCTCAGTACAAACTAAATAACTCGAAGGTTGTCTGGAAATAGACTGATTAAAACGTTTTCAAAAAAATAAGTTGAATCTAATAAATTAAAAAACATTAAATTGGTTAAGATTTATTTTATTGTCACACATTGTTAAATCTATTTCGAGAGTTTGGTCATCTTCAGTAGCAAACAAGAACTGAAAGTACTCGAACATTACAGAAAGAGCAGCTCATACGTATATAAGAGCAGTGACGTACATACGTCACTCGGTGAAAGGGAGCTCGAATCCCATAGGTTGAGAAAGTGAAGAGCAGACCCAATCATATTGTAGTGACAGGATCACTTTAAATGCCATTAGCTCAGAGAAGAGAAGGAAGGATAAACTAATGCCAACTAAGGCAAAGTGGAAGGGGGCTCAAAAATTGGCGAGGGTAACATTTTGAAGAAGGGGAACCCAAGGTGTTGCAGGAATGAACAAATTAGTGGTGAAATGTATTGAGGGATTAACTAATTCCGACTCTTATGGGGCATATCAATTTCGATAATTTCGAATTTATCAAGCATATCCATCTCCCTTTGGGCGAAAATGAGGGAATTCTATAAACTGTGTGATGTTGACGTCACACTATGAACATGATCGTCTTGTCCGGGGGGCGCCACCTACCTAATAAAGTCGGTCTATCTCGCAACCTAGTCTAGTTATTTCGTCTCCCATCATACCAAACGTTACAAACTGTCTGTATGTCAGATCGAAACTAAGTTATGACTCAATTTACTTAGATGACTTGCAAAAGCAGAATCACCTTTTTAATGTTCTGTTATCCTTTCCCTAAACTTCCTTCCAGTTTGACCTCAGTACTCAAGCTCACATGGACATTTTAGCTAATAAACCTTATTTTTATCTTTAACATTGATTTCATCTATTCATAACCATATGAAGTTTCAAGATTATTTTTATTATTTTTAAACCCAACTTTGAAACTAATAAATGAATATAATAATCTTGGAGTTGAGCCAGAAAAAATAATAGAACCCCTCCCTAAAAATTTGATGGTTTACGTTTCAAGGTACATAGAATCTGAAAATCGAATATGAAAAAATTCATCTGTCTGCCATCCGACGAATTTGATGAAATTTGGGGTCTTGTTGTGCCGCGAAACTTTTGGTTCAGTCACTTCTATTTTTATTGTTCTCAGTCATGAGAGAATGTGAAATCAAGATGTGACAATTTCAAGTCGCCACGAGGTGTTGGGTGTGGAAAACACACCCTGGACCACAGAGTACCGGAGACAACGTAGTGCCTTGGACACTGTTCTCAGGCTCAGAAATTATCCTCTTTCAGATCATGCGGGGGAAATCATGGGAAGCGTCGTTGTCTGGACCACTGGACGGTTCTCCTGGCGGCCAATTAACGCAGGCTCCCTATACTAATTAATTTCATTGCAAGAACAGAATTGGGGAGGGGGTAATACCGAGAATTAATTGGGACCCCTCTACCTATACCCTCTTAATTCTTCCTCGCCCTCCTAATCCTCTCTTCCCCTCTCCCTAATTCTACATCTTTTCCCTCGAAGAAGTTCACGAAAGCGTTAAAGTGGGAGATTTTCCCAGGAACCCGAAAGAAATATGCAGACGATGGAAGGGAAGGGGCCAGTCCCTAACTCCCCACCCGCCGATTTTCGTACCCCATAATTCCTCGAGGGCTGCTCACGGCTTACACGCGTAAAACCCTCCCTGTAAGCGCCTCTTCGCCGCAGCTGCCTAGTAAATCATATAAGACCAACATATTCTCTGTTCATAATAAATACTACTGTATGCAACATTTATATTTCATCTTGTTTTCTAATTCATAAAAGATGTCGGAAGTATCATTTTCACTTTGGGGAGTTGGGAAGTGAACATAATATGTAATCTAATAATATGTAATATGTAATGTAATCTAATATAGAATTGGTTTGTCCAGAAACAAGTGAATAGACGTTTTCATCGGTATGAACATACGCGCCTGAAAATCACTGTTATCAGTAAGCCTCCAAAATGGTGGACACCTTCGGACCACCGTCTTTGTTTTTACTCTTGTTGTCAGTAAAAGACTGTCAGTTTTCAGCTTCTATTGAGTTTTTTGAGCGTGTTTTGTCGGGTCTGTCATGTCTCAGGCAATCAAGTACAGTTGTTTTGAGGACTGTAATTCGGGTAGTCGACCGGGAAGACGGCCTCCAAAATTACTTTTTTCCCGTTCCCTGAACTTCCGAAATGTAGCAATCATCTCCGCGTTGTCTCCAATCTTTCAGCTTACATCTAAAACCGTGTGTTCTCTGGCGAGGTTGGTCGGAAGTGTGAGAAGTTGGTGTAAAATGTGAGTGGAATGATAGAAAGTTCGTCTCAATTGCCGACAATAGTAAGTACCATCTATAATCCTATAACCATTAAATTTGTAGTAAGGATTGACGAACACTGTAACACTTCTGGCATTAGTATATTCTAGTAGAGATACAAAGTACCTACTAACTTTGAAGTTATTTCAATCACTGAGTTCGGGGCGTTATTCTGGCACACTAGACGCTGGGTAAGTACTCCATTGTACCAAAAATGTACTACCTCTATGAACTTGTGGAGACAAGTACAACATACCCTGTGCATACAGTATGTTGGTCAAAATTTACCAAGAATCGAAAAAACAACAAAATACGTGAGGGTACCCAGAAGAGTATTTTATTTGTTGCAGTTTTTTTAAGCAAGGGGCTGATTGTATAATTTCAACAAATCGTACTGTGCCACATCCACAAGGATGACTACTCTCCCATAAATAGCTAAGAAACCTATACCTACTTCATGAATGAACTTTTTTGAACACATTCTGACACAGGCAGCCCGTTTCAACAACACCAAGGGTGTTTTGGTAAGGCAGATGGAGGTTTCCAGGATTTTCAGGGAATGGTCACTTGTGAACTTCCATGATTTCTATCAAGTTGAGCAGAATTGAATTAGTACCTATACGGTTCCCTGACCGGCAGAAATTCTCAAAAAGGGAATGAGAAGGAAAATTGCGGTTTAGAATACTATCATTGAAAAAATTTGCAGCGTTTGAGGTCGAGAACTTTATTTTATTGAACATCAGGTAAATGGGACAAAGCGCCCCGGGTACGCTATTTATGTTCAAATTGACGGAGAAGTATGCTCGTACTCCCGAAATTTTCACTTAACAACTTGTTTTGACTTAAAATAAAAACTTGGAGTAGGAAAGTTAGGGAATTAATGCTCATGGACGACCAGATATGTGAGGGGAGAATGTATGGCAAGCGGGGTTTGACAAGTGAGTAGGTCCGAAGATTGATAACGCGTGATAATGTTGATACGTGGAGGAGCATGCGCAATGTAAGTTAGTTACAGATATTGAGACGATTTTGATGTTCACTATCTAAATAAATTCTTGGAGAATTATATTATGTTATTCTTTGAATCAACATAATTTGACGGAAAATTTCAGTTCAGAACTGTCGTACATAAATATGTTATATTTTGCGTTGTTAACAACAACGTTTGATGACGACAGTCATGGACCTTATTGTTCAGAATACAACATCAAAATTGAGTACGAATGAAAAGAAAAAAAGAAAAAAACCGCCGCACTCGGTTCAACAGTGAAGGATCGGGCGTGACGTCACTCTTGATGATGTTACACAACGAGTCGAGAGCGCGGACAGGCAGGTTCAATATATCACGGTTGAGGGAGATGAGAGAAGAGTGAGGGGAAGTGGGAGGAGAATGGTATAAAACAAAAGTGATGTATGTACGGCTCGAAATGAAATTATTCTTTTTTCGACTATGTTTTCTCGCTGATACTCCTGGAAAGGTTCTTCCTTTATTTGAACGGTTCTGCGAGAGTAAAAAAAAGAGGTGGAGGAAGAGGTTACATGGAGGAGAAATTGTCTTTATTTGAAACCTTAACGAACAGCCAGAGGAAGAAATGTAGAGAGGTTATAGGTACAGTGGAAAATACCAACAACGAGTAGGTTACGTGCCTACATGATATCGATGAGTTGAAATGAAACTATATTGATAGGTAAGCACCTACCACTTAGGTACTGTCTTGAGAGTAAGGGAGAAGGAGCAGGAACCCAGTTTTACCCCAGTTTTAACCCAGAGGCACTTTTAACACCATCTTCAATTACAAAAATTTCACTACAACGAACTTACTCATTTAAGTTCATTTTAAAGTTGTTAAATTAAATAATTCAAACTTTTAATTGATCGATTTAATTTAAATTTTGGAAAAAAGTGTGGTGTCAAACTGGGTTTTCCCTACATACACTACATACAAAAATAGTATCAAAACAAATAATAATAATAATAAGTAAATGAAAATCCCGTAACTTCAAAAAAGACAAAAATAAAAATCCACTTACCTAAAAAATACGTTCACTTGCAGCTTATTCTCCCGAGCAACCGTATTTCCTGCACCATTTCGATGGAAACAATTAAATTGTTATTAGAAGCTAATGATTGAAAAATACATTGACTTGAGTTGGGTAAAAATATTCAAACGATCTATTCAACCATTTTCCCCTCCTTAACCTCTAACTGGTTGCTCTGATCTTACCTGAGAACACAAGTATTATGACGGGTATGCCTATCATTTGTGAGGTGAGTGCTAGCCATAATTATTAGGTATTCTTTTCTCTGCTTCTATCCAACAGAATAACTTCAAGAATGTGTCTGAATGTTACTATAATCCAAAGGTATCACATTCCGTTGGTTTTATGAACCTAGGATGGCTCAAGGCATTATTGTTAAGAAAATGGTGCTAGAAGGTCGAACTTAGAAGGTAAGTCTGTACTCTCTATTGGAAATTTTCTTCTCCACCGGCCGATTAGCGTTTGAAAAAGGCGTTTCCTCTCCATCTTCTACCTGAGTTCTATTGCGTAAACGACAGTTGCAATTTTGATCAGGTAGGTGGGCTGGAGATTTTTTTCAGGGTTGTTTGTGATTCCGAGGATTTTCTTTTCCACTCGGTTTGGTCAAAGTTAGCAGAGAATTTGCTCGAATTATTTACGTTGGAACGTGTGTTTAATGTAAATCATTTCTTGGTACCCATTTTCGAAATTAATTTTCTTCCTAATCTAGGATTTCGTTTTTATTGACGTTGAACGCGGAAAAAAACGCGTTAGTCTACTGTGGCGGAGAAATTTTTCTCGTGAAGCGCGCAAAGATAAGGTGTAACTTCGTCCCTGTGGCGTCATTGTCACGCAAACACCTCTCGCAAAAGGTTCAAGAGTTTCTGTTCTTTTGTTCTCGGTTACCGCTCTTTTTAGCTTGTCAGCTACTCTTCCAGCTGTTTTTAGTGATAGATGAACTGTCATGACCTTCAACCTCGACCGAATCAGCTCTGGATTGAACCGTTCGTCTCATAAACAGTTCATCTATCACGAAAAACAGCTAGAAAAGAGCGGTAACCGAGAATGAAAGAACAGGAGCAGATATTCTTGAACCTTTTGCCAGAGGTTTTTGCGTGACATTGATACAGCCCGCGTTCAACGTGTTAAATAATTTCAATTCGTGTCCCATGCGCGTTTGTTTTGTAAGGAGAGGAGCTCCTAGTTCCCTAGGATTTACTTCTATCATATCCACACTGTGTTTGTGGCTATACATTCTCATTTTGAGGTGTGATACTGTATGGTCTATATTATGTTTTACCACATTTGCAAGGGATTTTATATACCAAAAATATGACTCAATTTTTTCAAAAACCAATGGGTGTTTGCTTTTTGTACGCCGTTTTCTCGTTTCTCGACAACCACGAAAGCATGATGTTCTGCTTCATCATGTACTGTGTAATGGTCGATAACCAACACACACAATCATAAATATGAATATAGAATAGATAGACTCATCATAGATTTGAATCGTGGTGAAAGCGATTTGTAGTCGACGAACTTGAACATAACACGACAGGGTAATTGAGGGCAATTTGCCACTCCTTGTCGACTTGGTCAGGAGTCTGATGATGATGCAAACCACTTGCCGATGGGGAGACGTGAATGGCTCCCTGTACCGTTCTTGTGTCTGAGACTCCTTTGCGGTGTGCCAGTTTAGACCCCCCCCCCCCTATCACTCTTCTGCCCTTCCCGCTCCCCAAGTGCCTTCAGCCCTCTCGAGAACCCTAACCGTAATTACCGAGTTCAGGTTTAATGGCGTCCTCCACCCCTATTATTGTTCTAATTATTGTTGGTGAATGCTCAGAGTGGTGGGCTGAGGCGGCCGCTCAAATCCTGCGATCCAGTTGCACTAAACCTTCGGTTTCCTTCCTGCTTTAGGAAGGTTGGTCGTTCCTTCATGTTCTTCGGACGAACACAAATCCACCTACAATAAACTTCCAACCTCTCTCAACTCAAAATATTTGAGGAATCTAACCTTTCTTATTCGGATCCAGAATGATTGATTATGTCTATCAGATCAGAAAAAGCCTCAGTGGGAAAATTATTGAATGTCACTGAGAACTATTAATTAATTGTTTTGAACTATTTTGGAACATCACCTCGATTGAGAAGTCTTCCACATTAATGTCGCAAGAATGTTCTCTCTACCATGTTGATGTTGATACATTTTTAATAAACTATCAAATTAAAAGGCGAATATAATGGTTCACATGCATGGAGAATGATTGTTCTACACATTATTCATGTTTTCACGCCAAGAGATTTGGTGAAATCTACAATGCCCACACAACTTGGTCTCATCTGCATCTTAATTCTCACGTCTATGGCTAAACTTTCCACTTATCCAACCTCTCTCGAAACGTTAGCAAGAGGGTCAGGGATTCCTTCTTTGCATGTCCTTGTCATTAGAGCTCTCTAGCCCCACCTGATCTGCTACATTTACTGATGGGAGGTTTGGAGTACGTTTTTCTTTCCCAAAAAGTGAGCGTGCCAAGCATGCTGGTCATTTTTCTCTACAGGAAGAGTATCAATGCTTAAACAAGCTGAGAGCATAAATAATCACGATAACCGCTAGAAAGTTCAGTGATTCAGACATCCAGCGGCCGTTCTCTAAATCATTCTGTTGTAGGTTTGACACTACCTTCTAACAGGATTGTTCCAGGGGATCTGGACAATCTAGTTAATTATTGGAAATACCTAATTAAATTGCCTACAATGTCCTTCCCTTAGAAAACTATACGTTTCGTAAGAAGATAGGGATAATTATTATCCCTAGTCCTGGGTTGATCTCCACCATGGAATAGGTATGCAAACTAATATCTATTACTAATCTATCTAATTACTTATCTAATTACTAATCTACTAATCTAATTACTATAATTACTAATCTAATTACTTATCTAATTACTAATTACTTATCTAATTACATACTCTAATTACTAATCTATTTAATTACTAGGTATCTATTACTAATTATTAGTAATAGATACAAATTGAATATGGAAAGATAGATAGATATATTATTCTGTATTCAATGAGGCTTGTATCTATACAATACATGGTGGGGGGGAGTATCAATAGAGTTTACCTATTAGATCACCGGATTTGAGCCACGAGGGTTAGCGAAATGATGTTGTATGAAAGTATGTACTTACAGGATCGCCGTCTGCAATAAGACTGGGTAGCTATCTCTGAGTCGCGATTCGATAGAGAAGAAGGAATCGTTCCATCGAATCACCAATCACTATTGCTCTGTGACAACTTTTATTTGACGGGCTAGCTTGACCGCAATTTTTCGTACTGGGCTAAATATGCACTTCCATCGGTGGTCTAGTCGCCAAGTTTCCATGATTCGACAGACCCACTCGGCATGCAAGGCAACAACTTCCTACTGTGGGCTTGATTTCAACTTCTTTCGATGGACTGGACGTCATTCGCTTCAAAGGACACTTCCATGTTTTTTATGAAATTCCGTGAAAACGATTGGTATTATAATGGAACATAGCCCCAAAGAAATTAGTACTATAATAACGGCGCAACGTTTTTATTCAGTCCAGAAGTTGCATGTTGGCTGGACGAACCACGAAGTATGCACCTAATATTTGTTATGGTTTGTCATTCATCCTCGAGATGTGCTTGGTAGTGGAGACACACCGTGCGTTGCTCCGGTGGCTGTCTGCAGTCGGACTGACGCAGTTCTCGTTTGCTCGTCGCCTTCAGATTCAGATTCGCTAGAAAGCGTGACTCCTGCAAGCGGTCCATAGCGTCTCATTAGTTCCGGGCGATGACGAATTTCGTCGAGGTACGCGTCCGCCAGCTTCACCTTAGTAATTGATAGAATTCAATATCAGATGTGTGTAACGGTTTAATAGTCGATACCACTGCTCTCTCGCTCTTGAACAATATAGACGGGACTGTGTACATATATTCATGTAGGTATGCGCACTGTGATTGAGGTAAATTGATTGGAAAGTAACGTGATTGACTGGCTCAATAGTGGACACTTCAAAAAATAAGAATCATTCTAGTTTTAGACCCACAGCTAACAGATACAGCACACATACTACCTGCATCGACTTACGAAAAGTTAGGACAGAAAACCCCAAATAAAAGCCAAGCAAAAAACCTGAGAACCACATCAACCAGTTATCAGGCTGAGATCGTCACCATAGAAATATGCGTAATGTGTGATAGCCAGGTAGTACAAAAGGCTCCTCGCTATTTAGCGTGTCAGTCTATAAAGACTGATTGGCTTCCCTTCTGATTTTTCCGCCCAGCCATTTTCTGGTTTGGTTTCATGCTGTTCTTCTTTCACACAAAACAGTGTTCTTACTCCCCAAAGTAGAGGCAAACAGGTAGGTAGCTTGTTAGTATTTCAAAGTGGAGAGCCCAAAAATCTTCGCACCATTCCAAGTCTTCTCACAGGTATCTTCGCATTAAGCTGTAAACAGCTGAAAATGTAGTACATTATTGCTGTATTATTTCATACCCTAGTTAGCCTGTAAAGCTCCTTCCAGGTTCCGAAATTTGACAAGAAAATTTAGTCCCAGCCGATGTTGTGAATTGTAAACAACTTTTTAATGGTTTCGTAGGTTTTAACGCTAATGTTCATTTGTGCTCATCACTTTCCAAAATAGTGGTGAAGAAGTGGGTATGGAGGAGGGGGTAAGAATACATTTTTAACTCGCTGCTCCACCCTATTTTGATACTAGGTCATAACACGACGACTACGTTACTTACAGATGTGTGTAGGATACAGTGCAACATTTAACGATGTGCCCTCAAAATGATTTCTGTACAGATAGAAACGATATACTCTTTTGAACACTGCCTATTATGTACGGCTGTTTGGAAGAGTTGGGAGGAGAAATTACCGACGTGCAATACCCACAACACATTATTGAACGTGAGCCCACAAAATAACGATGTTACAGTTTATTACAACCAACAAGTCTAAACTTTCGGATAACCAAGTGAATCGAGAGGACGTGTTTCGAATTTTACTTACTTCAATTAGGTAAGTTATTTTTATTGTTTCGAAAAATGGTTCCAAATAAACACGAAGACTTCAAGCAGCGGTCTTATTATATTCGACTAATGTTCGACTCATCGACGAATGATTCAATTAATTTACTCACAATATGTCTGGGGATTCGTTCCTGAGGATCCCTGGGGCCGAAAGTACCGGTCTTTTTCATTCTGTTGTATCTCCCTTGGACTCTCGATAGCATTTGTCTGATACGATTTTTGGCCCTGCGATCAGCCTCCCTTCGCTTCAACTCTGCCTCGCAAGAGTCACAGCCAGCCGTGTATCTTGGATGACTCATCGTGATCTGAAACCAATATACCGACACCCAAAATGTCGCACGAAAATTTTAAAAAAGTAATTTTTGTTTATTATTACTAGTGACGCAATAATTTATAGTCTTAGATACCGAATCTTCCAAGTGGTATTCTTAGTTGCATTCAAAGTCCTCGGTAATTTGGTGAAGCCCAATGGTGTGGAGAGATAATTGATTGGTAGTGCTGTACTTTAATGGTTTCTTTGGAATAAGACGATTGAAATATATTTATGGGTTTGAGTGGGTTATTCATATTTATGGGTGTGTACGAAATTATTATGAAATATGAAACGCTAATGAAATTGTTTCTGTTTCAGGTATCTATGATTGATCATCATGTTATGCTGGGTGTTCCAGAGTAGTAAGTCTTCACTCCAGAACACTATTGAGATTATTACATGTTTTTGCTTCCCCATGTAATGTAATGTTGAGGAGAAATGATACTGTCCTTTCAACTTGGCAGACAGCTTTTTATCAAAATTTGAAAACTGCACGAAAAAAGTACGCACATTTGTTTACTTCAGTCATCTCCAGTCATGAAGTAAGAGCAACTTTTTTTTGCATTAATTTGAGGTGTACAAAAGCGCCCTGTATAGTTGCGGAGCTACATTTGAGAGAGATGCGAACCGGAAGAATGAATTCCAGAATGGAAATATGACGTATTGATCATTTTAATCAGGTTAGGCCTCAGAGATTAATAATAATTCACTATTATCTCTTGCCTGAAGCTCGCCACTACCCCAACTGAGATGCACCTGAAGGGGATTCACCCCAAGTAGGTTCACGTCCTCCATCTTGATTTATACCTCGGATAGTCTCATGAGCTCTGGACAAGGCACGATTTATCCACTTTCTTCCAAAAAGTTGAATTTTTTCAATAATAAACTTTAGGATTTTTTTCTTTTCCTGAACACAATTTATTCAACAACTTAGGAATTGATCACAAACATTTTTCTACTTCAAAATTGATTGAAAAGTTGGGCAGTACAGTTTTTTTCATATAGAATAACTTGATGATATTGAGCTCTCGATTTCACCGATAAATTCCCCTATATGAAACTGGATTCTCACGACCATCGAGTTGACGAACAGTGACTGAGATCGAGAAGTCGTACCACAGCTTCTTCGGAATGGATCGTGATTAAATCAAACTTCATTAATTTTGGGCTGGAATTATCCTTCAAACTATGGGAAATACGACAATTAGATCGTAAAAGTATCGTATTTAAGTGAAATCATCTTTGCGCGATTGTCTGATTGAAATCCATAGGGGACTGTCGCGATTTTAATCCGCATCAGCCTTGAAAATGTCATCAAGTTCGGACAATAATTTCGTGTAGCTATGCCTGGGACAACATCGTATATTACACACACCTCCGTTTGTCAGCAACGAAACCATTTATAATGATTTCGAGTTGGACACCCCGACTCAAATTCTGCAACAACACCTGAACATATTTACTTTACGTAACGAAGACCATTTCAACCCTCTCGACGCTGATGGATTCAGAAAACGGAAAGTACGGCAACTAATACGACCTCGATACATCAAGGAAATAATCACTTAACACCTACATTATTAAATAAATTTAGGTTAGAATTTTTTTCTTTTCAAGCTCAAGACTTTCACCATGTAAACCCAAGACTGATTTGTATTATTGCAAGCAATTTAATATAACCTCTAAAGTGCTACTTCCATGAATAGTAGCATTGTAGAAAAGTGGTAGTAATAATGAAAGTGCTGTTATTCTGTCATTGAGATATGTTTATTGTAAACGGACTCATTGAATCTAATAAATACAAAAAAAAAAGTGGAGTTCAATCACACCACAAATATATACCCCAGAATATTTTGGATTCCGGGAATTCATCAGTACTGAATCGTCAGCTACGCAACATAAACATAAAAAAACACATAATGTGTGTTAACACATTATCATGTAAAAAACACGATTAACAAGAGATGATTTTATTATGAGATTGAAAGAAGTCTGAATGTTCAATCTCACAGTCTCAGCGAGATGAGCAGTTCGATAGGCCATAAGAAGTACACAGTTGCAAATGATTGCAACGGAACGGCATATACGACCCAAATAAAGCCATACAGGAAGGGGAAAAGACCATATGCATCGCTACCAGGAGGTCTTCGGAACCCAATCCAATCGGCCCAGACTTGTCGGAGAGCGAAGCTGTAGAAATCTACAATCTACGGCCTGCAAGTGGGATTAAATATTGAATAAGTTTTTTTTTTATCCTCAAAGGATACGGCGATTTCTCCGTTCCCTCATGTTTGTGAATTGTTCCATTCCCAGGCCCGTTTCCTTTCCTTGTTTAGTATTCGGATCGCGCGGCACATTTCAGGGAAGAGCGGAGAAAAGAGGAAATGCGCTTGATATGGTGCCGGAATCGAGCATTCAATATTCGCCCGGAGGTAGGAAAAAGTTGCAGGACAAGAACGCACTCTGAGTCGTTCTCCGCTTGAGAGGGATTCCTAGTATGTGCGACTTTCCACAACGATAAACATGGTAAAATGGCTGGATATAATATTTCTTGAATCAAGTTCTTTGTCGACTCCATAAAGTTGTTATGCATTTGAGGTGTTTGTGGATAAGAACTCTTAGAATGCAATACATAAGCTAAACCTAGCTATCCTTGTCGATGAATCTTAGGCGGTTTTCAAACCATTGGAATAAATGTCTGTTGTCATACTTGTGAATTGTTTTCGATTTTGATGAATGAACTAAGTTTTATGTAGTATGTGAAATCGCTTAGCTGCTGGCGCTTTTGACAGTGTCATCTGGTTTTTGTGTCTTAAATACTTATGAAGAAGTACTCGAAACATCATTTCTTAACATAAAACTTACTATCCATAGTTCTGCTTTTCCACTGACTCCGGAGAGGATATTTACAAAAATCATTCCGAGCTCATCCAAAGTTTAGTGGAGGCGATTTATTTTGTTCTACTCGGTTCATGGAGGACTTCTAATCGTAAAAGAATTGTACTGAAGGAACATTGCTGAGTCTATCTTTGGTACCTAGTGAAGATTGATGTTTTGATTCAACATATTATCCTTCAAGATGAAGAATTTTCAGATAAATACATTATTGTAATTACTGCGTTCTTGATGCCAAATTGCCTAATCATCTCTTCATTCAACAATATGAAGCACATATTTTTTTAAAATCGTTGTTATCAGTTATTCATATTGCTATTCCACTAAAAGTTACTAAATGAGAGAAGAAAAAAGTGAGCTGAGCTGAGGTATTACGATCTATTCCTTCTGCTTAGTCAATCAACGACTTCTAATCATAACGCATAAGGTCTGCGTTGAAAGTCTTCCTTTGGTGCCTGGTTTAAGAATGAAGTTTTGACTCAATGTGAAGTAGTTTCAGATAGTGTAATTATTGATTTTTGGATGCCAAAATCAAAAACTTGTCTATTCATTTCTTCATTCAAGAGCTTCGTACCGTTTTGCATGTTATAAAAGTGACCACAACGAACACGGATTTCCTTACCAATTGTAGGGCTTGCTGTACAGTGGGAGAAGGAATCCTCGGAATCTAATTAACCAGCTCAGAGCTCGTAATGGGTGTCTCTCCTTCTTCGCAGAAGGAAGCATGGAGGCTGGAGGAACCAGGAAAACTTTAATTTTCCTGCCTAGGCGCTTTGAGGGAAAAGGATTGTTTTATCAAACCTTTATTGGATTAATCCACAAAATTTGTGGTTCAAGCGCAGAAACGAAATACTTGGTTGCTGGAAACGATTAACCTGAATTCATTCCATTCGTTCAATGCAGAAGAAAGCTACATTTCAATTTGTCCTGGTTTAATGTCTCTGAAACTTGGGCGAGAGATATTTTTCTAGGTTTGATATCTAAGCTGTATTTATTTCAATCCTGGTTTCACTAGATGTGGTGAAATACACTCGTACGTTTCATACAGGAAGGATTCACCTATATGAAAGGAAGGAGGGACGTCAGAGATATCTCCCCCAGATCGCTGCTGTGGATTTATGAGAGTTTCAGTGCAGGCCCTACGCGGTTCCCCCATTTGATACGGAAAGTTACGGTTGTTGGGCGTTTTCGCATTCTGATCCGCACATACGATAGAAAACGAGCTGTGGCAGGAAATTCGTCACACTCGAAGCTTTGTGCGACAAATGTCCTCAAAACTCTTTATACTTTACTCTTTATACCTCTTTATATTTGGGAGTGAAATTTGGTGCGATTAGGTATTTCAATCAAGCTCTGCAACAATCTGTTTACTGACTGAGATACACAACATCCTCTGTTATGCACATAATTATATCGTCGTTACAACGACAACGAATCTGCAGAATCCAAATCTCAAGATAATTCTCAAGGTAAATCTGTAAATGCGTATTCTGGATACTTACTGCAGTTTTTAATTCACACTGAACAAGAACAACAATGTGAATTAGATTTTTAGGCAAACAAAAAAAAAAAATCAGTGGGCTCCTAGTAAGCAGATTAGAACGCTTTGTTGTGGTAAAAATCTTTTACTTATTTCTCAATCAACTCGGAATTATTTTGCATTCAAATTCTTCCAGGAGTGTTTGTAATAATAATCTTTGCTAATACCAGCCGTCTTTAAATCCAAATGCTAATGCGCAAAATCCATTCAAATTTATAAGGAGCAAACATAGAATTAGAAAAATATAATATGTAGGTACATCAACTTTTTTAATTTAAAAAAAAATCATATTCTATCATCAATCATAACTTTTCTTGATCGTCATTCCACCAGAATTTTAGTAAAGGTTGCGAAGAATACTTAAACATTTTTTCGAAATATATTATCTACTAAATTTATTGTGCAGAGTGACACATACTCGGGTCACTCTCAAAAGAACGTAAAATTCGAAGAAGACATTTTCAAAAATTTTCATGTTTATAGAATATCCTAAAAATAATATGCAATTTATTTCACAACAGTTTACTATTTTTCTGTATACCATCGAAACATCGTTATCCAAGAGTTGTGGATGCCCTCATATTTATCGCAAAATTTGGTTCTTGGTTACCAGGGAAACGTAACAACTGAGAAACATGAAACTACACTTGAAGAAAGAATTCTTGATTCCTGAGAAAGACCAACTACCTATTATCAAACTCCATTCAAAGAATTTGATCAGTTGAAATTTGAACGGAGATTAGGTATCTTTCACAACACAATACAAGTACAATTCACACTCGTGTTTTTGATTAATTAAGTTCAACCCTTCAGACATCGATGGATGGTCTCATTCGATTTAAGAAATACAATTCTATTTTTAATTGGTTGAATAACCATACGATTACAACGAGGGTTTTGTTCTAGGGCGTTTTGAAAATGTCAACCCCCATTTTTCACCCCTTAGATGTACCTAACTGACAATAATCAAAAGCTTTGGGGCACAACTAGACCCCTGATAGAGCCAGTATACAAAATTTCACCAAATATAGTCGATGGTATGTAAGAAAATACGGCAAGTTAAGTACGGCAGATGGACGGATTTTTTTTGTTTGAAATTTATTTTTGGATTCTACGTGGTAACTTTAAACATGAACCATCAAAAGTTGAGAAGGTAAACTTTTTTTACTTGCTCGACTCCAAAGGTTCATTATTGGATATAATAATCAAAAATAGTGAAATACTGCTCTTAATTTATTGTGAATCAGTATAAATATTGTTGCTCTGGCAACGAAAGTCACACGAATCTACTCCTGTTCCAAATTTTTACAGCAGCAAAACCACAAATCGGAACGTTCGCGATTTTTTTATTCCTAAAGTATGTCAACTCAGCAAATATATATCCCAGTTTTGCGTTCAAATATTTTGATGTTACCAAGGCTATTGAGGAAAACCATTCCGATTTGTTTATTTCCAACAATGAACCTTTGGAATCGGGCAAGAAAAAAAATTAACCACCATTTAAATTTGATGGTTTTTGTTTGTATGTATGTAGAATGCAATAATCGTATAAAACATTGCACGTCCATACGCCGTACTTTTCCCTGTTTCCACTGACCGATTTTGATGAACTTTGTTATAGCATTCCAAATGGGGTCTAGTTTTGCTCTGAATGGTCTTTTTCTATGTCCCGATGACACTATCTTGAATAGGTACCCAACTAAATAGCTGAACTTTCATTGAAGAACCGAAATGATTCAACTTTTTGACCATTACATCAGAAATTGCTTTCGAGTGAGAGCAAAGTAATAGATACCATCACCGTAGACTTATGGTGATTTTTCGAGTCCTTACCTGATTGAAGTGTGTAGAACCTGTGGAGAATCATAAGAGCTATTTCACCGACATCGGCGCAGGATAATAATTATCTAATTATGCAGGATAACAATTATTGTCGTAAAATGATTATTTCTCAAACTATTCAGACATGTATTTTTCTTCAAAATTTGGATGGTTTCTGAACACTGCACCATAATATATATTATATATTTACCAAGTTTTATCAAAATTAAAAATTTGACACCGAAAGAAATTGAATTTGTGTTTACACCAGTATGGAAGCATCCATTCTTTCAGCCTCCATTCTCTCCAAGAGCTTGTGGAAGGCTCCCTGTTTCTTTTCGTGTCGCTCCCATTGTCAATCGGTGAATTCAAGGTTAAATAATATAGTTAAACAAGATGATTTTGACGATAAAGTTTTATTTTGAAGGTTGATAGTGATTTTTATGTGTCTTCATACAGGTTGGGAAGTAATTGGTCCTGAAAAGGTGGGTGCTTGATTCGGACAAATTTCCTAACTATGGGAGAGGTCGAAGGGAAGGCAATTGCCATTGGCTCGTACTCTCGTTATATGAGCTTCTTTGTTCGTTCGGTAGGTATCTTCATCAATCTATACATTAGCATGGTTGCCTATGGCACCCTCTTACACACCAGACAGGATAATATAGGTACCAATGGTTAGGTTCACATCCATACTCGCCAGGGAAAAATTAGGGGAGGCAAATACCGTTGGATGTAGGCCAAACCGTAGGCCCTGCTCGGTTATTTCCATCGTGCTTTTCAAGAGCATTAGCTGGAATTGGAGTCTCCCCAGCCTCCGCCCAACTAGACGTAATTGGAAACGGCGAGCTTGTGTTGGGTTAGACTCTACCGCCCCCATCCACCGCAGGGCTCTGCCAATCTCTCAAACATTGGTTTTCATCTGAAAGAGTTACCTCATCCTCTCTTTTTCCGAAACGAAAAACGTTTTCTTACAGCTTCCCCTAATGAATTTTCTTCGCCGCAAGAAAATCAACGGCTTTCGAGATCTTTCAGACAGCGGGTATGGGAAGCATTCTTTTTACAACGGCGCTTCCGTTTGAAAACGGTTCTAAAGGTGAAAGAGATACGCTCTGATGAAAAACTATAATTTTCCCACGTAAACCCAATGCCTTTGTTTTTCTCCAGACCCGATCTTTTCGTGGTTTTCCCTCCTTGAAAAATATTACTCGCCTTCTTAAAATATGATTAATTGCTGGTTGCTTGGATATTGGATAAAAGTACATGAATGAGATGTGTCAGCAATCTTGAAGATTGATGTTGGACAAAATGGAGTCGACAACTTTTGTATGAGTTAAATTAGTTCGGTGGAAATGATCGACTCCTCAGTAGCAAGTAAAGCTATATATTTGCGCTGCAGCTCAGAAAAATTTGAATGTTATACAATTTTTCTTGTTTGAGAGCTTTTTGAACTAACTTCCACATATTTCTTACTAGTACGACTCCTAAGTTCCTGATAGTTCAAAAATACTCTGATTCTTCTCTGGATCAATACATCATAATGATCGAGAAGTTGTTCCAATTATGTTGACGATAGTTTATTCACATGTACAGTGACATTTACAGATCGGATCGTCTTAATTCGAGTAAAACTCCTGGTCATAGAAGGCCCAATTCTTGCCTCCTACTTTAGGTGATAGGCACAAAATTACGAGGGATATCACAAAAAATGAGATACACCTGCTTCCAAATCTTGAAAAATGCATGTATTTCAATTAAGTTTCCAAGATAATATCTTGGAACATATTATGTTCCAAAATTATCTGCTTAATTTTCTACATAATCACCATTTAGCACACCACACTTCTTCAGCTTGGGCACCAGGTGTTTTATACCCTCAACACGCATTGATCTGCCTCTTAAAGTCACTTCTGCACCGACTACTTCGCTTTCCCATCGTTATAACAATGTTTTCAACCCAAGAATTCCTTAAATTTGGCGGAGAGATGATAATCGGAGGGATAATACGGTGAGCGTGGTTACAATATCCCTTCCAAAGAACACAAGAACGTCTTGGGTCACCAAGTGATGTGGGGCCTGCGTTGCCATTCTATCTTTAAACGCTTTTTCAATTCTTCCAGGCTCTCAAAATATGCATCAGAATTGATGATAATTCTTCTGACCATGAAATCCACCAAAAACACCCATTTCAATTCCCAAAACACAGATGCCATGATCTTTCACGCTGAGAATTGGACTTTGAATGTTTTTGCTGATTGGGAATAGGTTGGGACTGCCTTTTAGCCTCTGGGGTATAGTGAAATACCCAAGCTTCGTCCCCATTCACAATCGAGTCGAGAAATACCTCACTTACAGAAATTTGCGTGCAGCCAAAACACGATTTGTTGTTCAGAATTCAACAATTTTGGTAATAAATTCAGTTCTTCCGAGACAATTTCGGCTCTAAGAGATGTGTGAAACCGAACAACCTTGTGACACACACACGTAAGCCAACCTTGATAAAACATTTGTAACCTTATTTTTTGGATATCCCTCGCACAAGGCAACTTCCGGTAGTGAGAACGCAAATGATTAACCAAATATTGTTCATATATTTCAAAATTTTGGAAAAGGAAAAATTCAGGAATAAAATCTCGACACACCCCATTATTTTTAATAATTTATGGAAAGCCATTAGGATAACTGTTCCATCGTAAATGATTCAAAGATGAAACATAAAAATGAGAAGAGGTTGTCACTGTGTTAGCATTGAGTGGAAAACATTTTCATTATTCAGAAGTTTCCCTTCGACTCTCGACGCCAAGTGGAATTAATCTGTGAAACGAGCAACTACAAGTTCCTGAATTCAAGAGGCGACGGCGGCCTAACGTTGAAATATATTTTAGGAGAATAAGAATATTTTTTACGAGACCATTACGAGTTGGGGAGCGTGGAATGCGAGTTGGAGGGTAGAAAGGGAAAGTTTTGCGTTTTAATCCCTTCACCTTTTGTTTGCAATAAAAGGAGCTCTGGTACGGTGGTGGGTTGGAGGGAATAGCTCTGCCAACCAGTGGAACTGCCCTCCTACCGGGAAAAAGTAATAACCTTCACCCGGGCTAACAACAGTCAACTACGAGGATATAATATAACAAATATCGAGGAATAAAATTGGAAAGTAACTCCGGAATATTCACGAAATCCAAAGGTAGAGAATGAAAGTAAAGGAAACTTTGGTTGAAATGAACAGCTCGTCACGTGACTAAGTCGAGGATTGGTCATCAGGATCCTTAATAATACCAAGTTCGAAAGAATAATAACTTTATTAATTTAATCCACGTGGGGACGAAGCTTTGCAGATGAAATGTTTTGACGATTATGATTTTTCGTCGTTATTTCCGTGGGGATTTCAGTAAGCCACTTTCAAAAGACATCACTCATTTCCATTGGTTCCAAGATAGGAAATTCAAAAATCCACGACAACCACCTCCTACTGCCACTTTCATACTTGTAGAAGTCACACTTGAATTTTTTTGTCTGAAAAATCAATTAAACTAACTAACTACTAACTAACTAACTAACAAAAACAAACTAATCAGCAAGTAGGTAGATCCACCCAACAAGATACACTACGTCAGCTGATTGGGAATGGAGTCCAACAAAAATAATAACAGAGTTATCACCACCTATGTAAATGTCTTCAAAACCATTCAGTTTGTTATCTCCAAGATACCTGACCTATCTATGTGAAATAATAAGTTCGAGGAGTGAAATCTTGAGCAGATTTTCCTTCACTGAAGGTTTGATAAGGCAGTGTAAATGGAAATGCTTGTTTCGTGGCAGTGGGGAGTGGTGATTCTTCCTATAACGTTTTCAAATAGCTGTTGCACTTGAATTGGTCCTAGCACCACTCCTCCAACGTGTCACCACACCAGCCAGCTAACTCTTTGTAGCAAGTGAATTTAAAATGATTATAAAACGGTAGTCCTGAAGACCGCTGAATACTGCTTGAAACTACCTTAACATTTGGCAGTCAACTGATCATTACTGGAAACGTTGGATAAGACTCGTTCCTGGAGTGTAAATGCTTGTGTTATTATAGAAATAGATAAATGTGTCTGTGTTATTATAGCAGACCGAGTTGTCCTTCGGCTTTTCGATGCAATTCAGCGAACCGAGTCGATCATTCGTCAGACTGAACTTCCCCTTTTTGGGACCCAATTGGGTGCTGCCAGATGAAATACTGTCGAAGAAGATTGAGTTATAGCTACTATTCCAAGTTTTTAGGAAGAATTAGGAAACTACATTTTTTGACTCGTCTGAGGGGAGCTAGTGAACTATAGCATCAACTTCGGATCCTGAAGGCGAGATATATCACTCCTGATATAGAGTTCATCAGGCTAAGAACCAATGGTGGTTGTGCTGAGCCTCGGAAAGCAAAGCTATGCAGGATTGTTGGGCAACATGCCAAAGGAGTGACTGGAGTGACATCCAGCTCACTAATATTGGTGTTGATATCTAAGAGCCAATGAAGGTAGAATGAGGGTAGATTAAGAGAGAAGAGGCGTGAAAGTATAGTTGGTTCACTTGCCTGGGCAAGGGGATCATACACTTGAAAACACTTAGCAGTCTTCATGATGGAGCTTTTGAGGTTTTGTCCAAGGTGAAGTCATCAAATTAAAATGTTATCAGATGATGATGAAAGATTGAGAACCAACCACTTTCTCATTGGGAAGTACAGTGAGATTATTCTTACATCTCTACAGTAAGAAGTCAATTATTGGACCAAGTATCGGTCATCTATTACAGGTGACATGTCTTCTAAAGTAGAAGAAATTGTTCTGATATCCCTCGGGAACGGAGATGTTCCTTGACCTAACGGATTGATTTAAGCGCTCCTGTACCCAAGGTTTTCATTTTGTAATTGGATATTGATTAAACCTTTTTTAATCCCACCATTTTTTCGTTCCAGTTTGAGAACAATACCGGTATATTTATACCTCGAATCTAGGAGTTTTCCATTCTCTCGAAATCAATTCTTCGATCACAAACATAGTTTGAACTCTTGATGTATTGTTGATAACCAATGTCAGTTTACTTTGAATAGTTCACATCTCCTAATCTGATATTCTCATCCCAGCGAATTTTATCTTGCACCGTTAAAGCGTTAAATCGACATTGAACTAAAGTCATTGTATTACGATTATCGTTACGTGGATGGTGTACCAACATGCAGACGGTGTAATGGCGTCGTTCCGCCGTAAATCCCAAGATGGCGTTGTGAAGGGGGCATCCTGGTGAATGAGCCCATTAGAGGCCCATTCCGAGCCCGCCTGTTTCGCCCTTTGACCCTTCAGCCCTCCAGCCGTATCTCCACAGGTTCATACTCGTGCTCACCTCTCTCCTATTCTTTCCCCTACAATGTCATCGCAAGGGTTCTCTGTACTTAACACGTACTTACGAATGAATTAATTCCATTCCTCTCAAATGTCCACGCATTTTCTTCTCAGAGCGGCCTGATGCACTCCGGTACCCCCTAGGACCAACATTGCTTCCGCTGTGGCACTCCCTCCTGAACGTGTTAATTCATCCAATAGTTTTCCTTCTGATGACTTCCTATCTACTCTGTCCAATGTGCGATGTGTTGGAACTTATTCGTATTTTCCTGTTCTCCGAACTACTACCCTGCAGCCTGATGTCTTCTTTAATAAATTTATGCTTTTCAGCTTAATGATGTTATTTATATTACCCTATTGTTATTTGAAATGTTCACTCTTTTAATTCTGATCATTTTTAATAATTTGAAGGATCTCTATGAATAGGCATGTCTTCCAGCGCCTTCATCACATTGTCCTACAAAACTTTCATAATTTACGATTCGTTTATACAAAAGGTATGTTTTATTGAAGTTTTATTGTTATATATAAATAAAAGTACTATACCTATTAGTACTATAAAAGTACTTACCTATTATTCAAGACTGTTTCTTTCATATGCCTGATGTTTTCATCAGAAAAGAGCAGGACAATTCAAAAACGCAAAAATCGATGTCACCAATCTCAAAAACTAAAATTATTCGAAATCAGATTTTGTTTTGTGATATTTCCGTGAAACTAATTGAAAAATAACAATAAAGAAGTTTTCATTTCAAGGATTTTTTAATGCTGAATAGCGTGGTGATTTTATTTGGCCTCAAAACAATGAATAGAATAGGTTATTATCAGTTAATGTGTAAATTCCGTGAGGGCGGCATGGAGTACCGCCCGCGGGTTGATTGTTTCGTCGAAGACGCGCGGGTACCCAAAGTTAAATGCAGTGAGAAGATAAAGTAACAATAATTACATTGAAATCTTCACGAAGAAAGTTGGAAATTGGCTTAAAAATGTTCAATTGTAAACGATACCCTCATCTTCCTTGACCTTTACGTTGAATCCATTCCATCATAATATTACAAACTCTGTACAAAGTAGGTATCATTCCTTAAGAGGCTTCTTTATATATATTATTATTATTATTACCTTCCCTTTCTGCTCATCTAAACAGTCTGAAAAATAAACTTCTTCCCTTCATTTTTCTTATATTAATATTAAAAAGTCCATTTAAAAATCCTTCTCCCGCGAGGCAAACAAGGGAAGGAGGTTGAGTCTCGCCTCGGGGGACTAAGAAACTCGCTGCCCGCGTCCGGGAAACTCCCTTCATTCTTTCCAACCATTTTGTAAGGAGCTTACAAAGTTACAACCCTCAGCGCTAGTCGAGGATACTTCCCCACTGGAAATGAAAGAATAATCACAAATTTCTATTACATCTCACTGTAAATCCGGCTTTTATACCTTCCTGCGTTTGAATTACTGTCTTGTTTCCACCAAGAAATTACCGGACGAGAAAGAGCGTTTTATTATGTTTAACTTCCTTCAAGAAGAGCTAGTCAAATTCATAACGGTCGGAGAATCTGCTTAAATTAGTAAGACATTTTCAGAATCCACGACAGGATCATTGAGTGAGAATAAGTTAGCTCGCACATTATGTCATCATAATGTGACTGTAAATTTTGAAAGAAAAAGATCGATCAGGTTAGGCTCACACTTTTTCCATGATCATTGTCCTCATAGGGAGCGAATGATTTGTCCTACAGAGCTCTGGATGGTCTCATTCGATTTTCAAAATTCAATACCTTTATATAGAGTTTTCGAGCTTGGTTGTTTTGAAAATTACAACCTCTTACAACCGGCAATAACCAAAAGCTTCGGGGCACAACTAGACTCCAAAACGAGCCCATAAACCAAATTTCATCAAAATCGGTCAAAAAAGGGCCGCGTACGGTGGTTTGTGGATGGACGGAGAATGTTGTATTCAAATTTTGGATTCTACGTAACTTGAAAAGTGAACCATAAAATTTTAAAAATTCAGAGAATGGGTTAAAAAAAAAAGTCTGCCAAGTGGGTGTGGCACATAGCTTCCTCGTATCCATTACCCGATTATATAGATGATCCGATGCATAGTAGTTAATCTCAAAACACCAATCTCTAAGCACCTTCCACTACCCTCATAGGGGACCATCTACACGCTAATCTGGACAATCCTAGAAAATTTCATCAAATTCGGATGAAAAATTAAGTGAGTAGATGTATAGGATTGGATCAAAAAAATACTTAGCCTCGGCTGGGATTCAAACCCGCGACCCCTGGGGACAGTTGAAGTTTCGGCTGTTACAAGTAATTCACGTTTGCGCATGCGCAGTCGCTTCTATCAGTCCGGGGATGATGATTTTCATAAGGGACTATCTACAACCTAATCCACATAATCCCTGAAAATTTCATCGAAATCGGGTGGAAAATGTGGAAGTTATGGCCGTTACAAGGAAATTCACGTTTGCGCATGCGCAGTGGCTACTATCAGTTCAAAGGTAATGATTTTCATAGGGGACCATCTAAATACTAGTTTGTAACATCCCAGAAAATTTCATTGAAATCGATTGGAAAATGTAGAAGTTATGGCCGTTACAAGGAATTCACGTTTGCGCATGCGCAGTCGCTTCTATCAGTCCGGGGATGTTGATTTTCATAGGGGACCGTCTACACACCAACCCGCACAATCCCTGAAAATTTCATAGAAATCAATACATAACAATAACTTCGTATAGTTATGCGCGTTACAAGGAATTGATGACAGACGGACAGACACACCGACACACAGACACACAGACACACAGACAGACAGACAGACAGACACGGAACCAAAATTGTTCAGAAAGGTCTAAAACGCAAAACGCGAGTGGAAATTTTGATTTTGGAGAACTTTTTTTTTTCGTCCTTGAAAAGTGAAAACAAAGCTTCCGCTACCTTGGTAGACTCGGAAGCAAAATTCTGCTCGTTTCAAAGGTTCATTATTAAAAATAATAAAACAAAACCGGAATAATTAGTATTACGATTCTGAAAAAATAATATCAGTCTTGGTTTAACGCGAAAAAACTTATTAATCGACATTAGTGCAGATGAAGATTGTCCAATATTCTTAGAGCATCCACAAGGAGGATATTGCTACTAGACTTCGATGGTAACGGTCTTTCTGCAGGGAAAACCTCCTCGATTGAGATCCAGCTTTTCTTCTTACATCTATTTGATATATGTCAGAAGTAATGAGTGTTTATAACCACCATAATAACCATTACATATTTAATTCTGCCTCATATCAAGCTCCTCTGTAATATCTTGCTTAAAGTTTTACCTCTCTTTATGGAGAGGAGAAACCCACAGTTTTGATCCACTAGATTCTGCGAAAATAAGATGGAATAAAAAAGTCTCTTTCCTGGAGTCCATGTTATGAAGTATCAAGACATAAACAAATAGGCAACCCTCCCGTGGCATGAAATTAGGTTAGCAAAGTAGCGCCAAGGAAGGAAAAAATGTCAAAGAAGGAAGAGGCATCCGAAAGAAGAAAAACTTCGTGGAGCGAGGGTTGGAGTGGCTTATTACCTGTAATAAAGTTTGGAGGGCGTCCCTTGTATTTTCTCCCGAGTTTCAAACAGCGCGCCACATGAGCATGCGTAAGTAATATGGCAAAACAGACACCGGGAAAACGAGGGTAGGAAATAACTTGGAAGGATAAACTTTCCTCGCCGAGTGGGTTAACCAAGATGAAAAGCCGGGTGCAGGTAGAAGAGGCGATGAGCCGGTAGACGGGAAAATTATGAAATGGCCGGTGGTGGAAATGTTGCCGCCAGATGTGGAGGACGATATTCCAGCTTCTCCGAGGATGGAATAGGTTTTTAGGACCCCAGGTCTAGGTTCTTCTGGGCAACACTTCTGGGACTTGAATAATGAAGCAACGAGTATTTTCTTGTTGAATTATTAAAGTTTATATCACCATCGAATGCAAGTTCAAAGGGCTTCTCCTGTTTTTCCTTCAATTCTATTATTGATGGTCTTGATCGGAGGAAAATATTATTGAGATTTAAAAAAAAAGATTGGCTATCTAGGTAGACGTTAAAGTTTCTTCATAATGTTTTAGAAAAATTTAATTTTTGTTTGAGCAACCATCTCTTTTGGTACAACGGCATGAAACTTTAAAGGAACCATCCAGCGCCTAATCCGCGTAGTAACCGAAAATTGCAACAACTAAGATACCTTTCTGCTTGTCCGGAACAAGAAATTAGCTTTTTTCAGTAAAATGTTTTAAATCAACAAGAACTGAGAAATCGTTAAGGTTACAACGTGCGTAGAGTACATGCATTAATTAATGTAAAAGCGATGAAACTCACTAGATACAAATCAAGACACAAATTAACACAATTTTTGAAAAATTCATGGATGCTTTGTTTTAGACAGTCGAATAAATTGATCAGAAAGTTATAGAAAGCAAAATGCGAGTGAAATTATTGATTTTGGTGGACCCAATTTCATGCCCAGTATTGATCATAGGCAAGATCGATAGGCGGGCAAGAAAATTATTCAAAAAGCTCTCGAATGCAAATAAACCAAAAGCGAGTGGAAATGTGTTTTTTGAGATCCCATGTTTTTTCGAACGGTAGCTCGAATATTATTTATCTTCCAAAGCGTGAATTCATAATTATCCTGGAAGGTCATTTACGTGAAATACGTGTGGAAATTTTGATTTTTTAGAATGAATTTTCTTCTAAAAGTAAAAACAATGCTTACGGTTTCTTAATAACAAGAGGGTTCGTCGAAGGAAGAGTTCGTAAGAAGATTAGCCCACTTTCCATTTAAAAGAGGCTCTTCCTAACAAGCGTAATCTGGTGTTATTGTCTCAGAGCAACAGCCGTTTGTTGTGGAATGGACGATTCCCGTACCTTCCAAGTGCGGTATTCCCGTAGTTTTTCGTTTTCTCGCCAGCCCAAAAAAATTCCGCGGATTGAAATTCATAGGCAGCTCTCACAGGTTTATAAAGAGGGATGTGGACCTTGAAAATCATGACAAGAGCAAAGAGGGCGACCGATTACAGCTGTCACAGAAGAAATGGTAGCAAACAGCATAAGAGGAAAAAATCTTTGTGAAAGCTTTGCTCATGGTTCCTGAAACTTCTGGAGGTTTCATTATATCTTTATCAGTGAAAAATTAATGTTCAAGAAAGTTTGTGTGGGTGTGGGTCAAGGTGTGAAACGCTGATTGAGAGAGCATATGGGAGAATTTTATGACAACGGTACATCAGAGCTTGTGGAAAGACTCCAGAAGTGCATCAGTCAGAATGGGAATCATGTGGAGAAACAATCAGCATTAAAAAAGGAACATTTTTGATTTTTAAAAACGTGGAGATCTTGCTTATTGAGTGACCCTTGTAATAAATCTACCTTGAGTCCCTTTGGAGCTGAAGTCATTCTAGAAGCAATAAATAACGTTATTAGGTGTTAATTCATGTAGTGAATGATTTTTGATTGTACCCTCGTATGACGAGCTTTCTTCTAGCCTTATTTTTCGAACATCCTTGCTAAAATACGAATAAATAAGCTATTCCATCTTTTGAAGTAGGAGGTCGAAATGGTGGATTTCGCAATGCTCTTAAAGGCTACTTGTTCTGAGAGAATGTATTCATTGGCTGGTCTTTGCGTTATTCGGCTCAACAAGTTGAGGCTCGGCATAATCCGATGGTCGTAATGCAGGCTGTAAGCATAACTTAATTAAAGTGTACCGCGGGTAGCCAGCCCGAAGGGGTGACCACACCGTAGGTGAGATCGGCCAAGACACAAAGCAACACCGCAATACCTGCGCCTGAATTATTTACTGGAGGGCCAATTTGCGTTGTGGAGCGTATCCCGGTTCCGACGGGCGTAATGACGTCCAGTCCCACTTGCAACTGTATAAATACAAGTCTGTAGATTGACTTTCTGTGTGTTTTAGGGGGAGGGAAGTGGACGGGGATGGGAGTTGAAACTGTAGTTCTGGTTTAGGATTCGCCTTGCATTGCGGCAGTTTCCTGGATACCGCGGAAACGTCGGACTAGCGCAAGTCAAATAGCCGCACGCGAATTCAACAGAAAACCGTTTGTACTGTTGTGATTGCTTTGCATTTATGGGCAGAGTTCGTCACCCTTCATTTCCAACAGACTATACCACGCTCAACTGACGTACAACAATTTGAATACCTAGTCTATTATTTGCTTAAAGGCTCGATAACCAGGAGCGTAACTTCCACGGATGTTATATACTTATACACTTCACTCACTTCTTGATAACTCCAAATAGAAGGCCACAATATAATTTTTCAACTTTCCTTCCTTCTACACTATTGTGGCTCTCACATACATTCCTTCCCACAGTTCCCTCATTGTTATCAGCAAATTTTATAATATTAAACAATCTCTTCTCACTTCTTCATACCTCAGGTGTCACATATGACCTCACGCAATTTTAACAGACAAAAATTTGTACAGTTTTGACTGCATATGGGTGGATTTTATGGATGGAGACCGTCACCCCCTCATTTCCATGACTTTCTACCGGCATTCAATAATATGAATGAAGTCAGCTCTCGGGCATTCTCGCACGTAAACCAATAAATTCATTGTTTAAAAGATAAAATATATCAACTCTGGACACAATAGGGGGTTTGCAAATTTACATCTGGTTAGACAGACCCAACATGATTGGTTAGTTGTGACCAACACAACTATATGAGATCAGTAAAATTTACTGTAATTTAATTCACTGTAAATAATATGAACTAAGAAAGACAGGTTTCAGGGAGTAGTCAGAGGGTTTTGAATATATGGAACCCGGCGAAATTATATTACTATGTGGCCGCCCTCACATATAGTACGAGACTATCCCAGTCGGGATCATCACGCGATACACCCTGGAAGGAGAGGGAGAAGGTACTCCCAAGCTACGTTTTCAGTCGCCTTTTTCAGTTGGGCTAGGCCAAGCCAGTGAACTGACCGCAAGGGGAGTTACTGCGTCTTGTACAATGTTCGATTTGCAATCCGTTTTGAGCCAAGTTATGTTAAAATACAACAGGAGGAAGAGGAAATACCGGAGAATGGAATAAGAGTTATATCCCATCTCCATCATCAGAAGTGGGATAGCGCCATCATCTAGATTTGTCTATTATCATATCTAGAAAAACGACACAAGATGACTAGTCGAGGACTGGGGGAGCTGTATGCGCAACATCAAGTGGTATCCTCTGAAATCCCTCTGAAATAAATATGGTTGCTACCAACAGCACTCCTAGATCATCAAGTAATTATTCAACAACTTCTCCGTCTCGTCTTTCAATAAGACATCGCTGTGAAACGCCGACCTCAGCATCAATAGATTCTATTGACAAGGCACTTTTTCCAAGTCGTCTCAGAAGAGGGAAATTTTTCCAATATTTTGTCTGTACGATCCAAATGTGAATCCAAAGCAAAACCAGAGCAATTCTCAAGCAACCAGAACTGATTAGTCTTATCAGTGGTTTTATTAACAAAAACCGGTGTCTGAACCCGTAACTCGATTGTAAAGAGAAAAAGAAAAGGAAAATGAGTCACCAATGAAAGTAGCGTTAAAGGAACCCCACAGAACAGGGTTTTTTGCTCGAGGAAGGACGACACAAAACCCAGTTTTTTATGGAAAACTCTCCTCGTTTCTTGGGGCGAAATCCCCCCCCCTCCCCCCCGAACGACCTCTAGACCGTGAGGCGGAGGGGAGAAGTCCTGAGTTATTTTTCCGAGAGCTTCTGAAATATTCATGTTTTCCACCTCTCCAGAGGTCAGGGGACTCAGGAAATGATTCCAAAAAAAAAAAAAAAAATACACCTACACCTATTTGTCGGTAGGTCAACAATATGAGTGAGTGAACTGGTCCAAAACCGGTCTACAATGGGCTACTTAGATTGAGCATGTTTTCCCCCAGAATCGGAATACGGACAAATCCAATCAAAAGGCTTTAATCATCCGAAATCAAATATAGCTACTTTTATTTGGTGAGGGGGGGGGGGGGGTACATTCTCTTAAAAACCTCCAAATTCTGCCTCCAAAATCAAAATGTGGTAGTTCCCAATTCGTAACTTCAGTGTGATGACGCCGATATTTTTTTAACTACAGACTTCTGACATGTTATAGATCAAGTAATGAGATATAAAATTCGGCCAAACCAGACGGATCGTGATTACAAAAAAATAATTTTGCATTAAAAATATTTCAATTTGCGTCAAAATTATGATTGAGGGTTTTATTGTTGAGAACCTATTATGTATGCTAATTTGCACTAGGACTCAAAATAATCAATATTAAATATTTGGTTATTCAAACAAATTTTGTTTGAAAAACCTCGATACCTCAAAATTCAAATGTCCACGAATTTACTCAACCCTTTTCACAGCACCTGATTGAAGAAAATGTTCATGTTATGCTTCGTAAGGAAGTTTTCCAAATTTCTGTTTTATTTACTTTTTTGTTGAGTCGAGAAATGGAGACTCATCTCTCTTCCTCCTATTCCCAAATTTCTGTTAGTTCCTATTCTATGCTATCAACTTCAATAATGTTATTCCAGTTAGTAACCATGTCATTGTCCCTGAAGATTCAAATTTTTCCGTAGCTTGTTTTTGTGTGTTCAGTTCCACGCACCTGTTCAATCCACCGTTTTCCCTTTTTCAAGTTTTTTTTTCAGAATAATTTTGTTTATAAAATACCAACTGAATTGTTATCAAAAGCGTTTGACGAAGCGTAGCCCTATCAAATGTTTTTTTTCTTTTTCACCTTCCCCTCTTTTTTTCTCAAAGATCGGTTTACCATGAGATCAAAGCGACATTTACATGAAGGCCCGACAAAAGCCTACAACACGCGTCAAAGATAACTTGATAAGGATTTAACTGAAACGGGAGCTGGATGAAGTTTTTTTCCCCTCTATATTGTAATTTATTTCTTTTAAAAGAGTAGGAACATAATTTATTTATAAATTCTTACGGTCGAGCAAAAATGGTACCGACCGTGACATTGTGTGTTCATTTACAGGATTACGGTTTTATATTCGTGCTTCATTTTTTTTAGAGATACTTAAACAGATACGACAATTGGAGACCATGCAGCATCAATGAGCCAAATCCAAAGTTGTCGTTTTCGAGTTACACTTGTTTCGAATTATTATGTACTCGCTCAATCTTATGGTAACACGGGAAACTTCTGTTGATGGGTGAATGGAGTGACCATGTTTTCGATTGTGTTGGAGTCTATTTTTTAGTTTATTCTTATTGGTGGTTCATGTTTCGGCAAAATCAACGTTGCCTTCATCAGCCTTAATAAACCGGTTTGGGGATCATCCCATGTGCCGTTGCTTCTGTCTCCTCAATGCCAGTTATGGGGTGTACTGTTAAATCATATGTTGATCATCATTGGGTTGCAGATCAAAATTTGATTCAACAGTAGGTATGCTCCACAACTGACATTAAGGAGACAAAAGCAACATGGGATAATCCTCAAACCAGTTTATTAAAGCTCATGAAGGCAACGTTGATTTTGCCGAAACATGTACCACCAATAAGAATTAATTAAAAATAGACTCCAACACTATATCGATACCTTAAAGCGCAAAGACGCTACTAAGTCCAAACAACCGCATTGAGAAAACCGCAAAACAAGTTTTCACCAGTGCAAAATTCCTAGAATAATGGCTTATCCCACTAAAATAGTCAATTTCTTAGAAGCTATAATCCTTAAGAAAGTCTTCCAATAATAGTTTTGTTGAATTTGAGTTTTTCTGAACTTAAAAAATAATAAATGTGGAAGATTGATGGACTTAGCTTTTTTGGCCAAGTAAGGTTAAGGACATGTAGCTTCTGGTCAAGTTCGATTGTGACATGCTCCCTTTGGGTAAAGGAATTCATCACGCTCTCGATCATAATTTGGCGTCACCACCGGTTTCTTGGTAACAGACTGACAACAGAGGGTGTTGCTACCAGGCGGTTTCACGTGTTGGGTATAGTTGATCATGAATTTCGAAATACTATTCGAGCATAATACATAGATTACTAAACATCAATAATTATATTTTTCAACTCTTTCATCCTCCTAGAAATGTCAAATAATTACAAAACCCCAATATTATATCTATTAAGAGCAAAAAAAATTAAGGAACGCTTGGTTTCAAAAGATCACCGAAATCGTCCCATTTTACAACCTATCTATATGTAAGTTACCTACTGTTTAGTAAAATATCACAGAAATTCAACGTAATAAAAAGGCTATTTACAAATGAACGATTATCACATTTTTTTACTTCATTATCAACAATTTTCCACGATTTAAAACAACGCTGCAAATTACTACACGACGGTTATTTATTATTATTATTATTATTATTATTATTATCCATCTGCATAGAATACTTACTTGCAATTAAATTTTTATCCTGAACAAATCAAAATAAAAATGAAAATCATAATTTGATCATTGGTTGAGGAGGATGCATAAATGAGTACAAACCAATACTCATTTCAATGAAACGATTAATGCTCGCATTTAATCAACTGAAATTTTAAAGGAAATTAGGCTTATTTCCTATAGTAAACAATTTTTTGGAACTCAGTTTTGGTTTTCTGATTTATTGTAAGTTCAACCCTTGAGTTCTTAAAGGGAGAGAACGATTTATTTTCGACGCTCTACGGTGGCATGCCTGCTATCATCCTCTAAAGTAATTGTATCCACGTTCCATCAACTTAGGAAGGTGTGCAAAAAGGAGCAATGTTCGGACAAAGCTCCAGTGTCCACAACATGATTGAATTGTATAGCTATCTTATTGGGATATAGAACCATTGAGCATTCCCTTTTCGGGCAAAGCACCGAATGCCAATAATGATTTTACGTGAGGGGACATAGAACCCTGTAAAATTTTCCGTTTTTCAGCCATTTTCAACGTTTTTGGGCGCTACAATCATGTATTCTTATGGAAGAGTAAGGTCTTATGATGTCACTGACCCATTTATCTCAAAAGTGACATTTTCGGACATAGCGCCTTAAAGCTTCAAGGTATCGATGTGGGAAACTTCCAAAAATACCACGGCTCCATGAGTAACCATCTATTCAAGGACCCCGTGCAAAAATACCACCATACTAGGTTGTTGCAGGGTATTCAATTAGTTTTATTAGGTGGTGGGTAGTTTTTAGTAGGAAGGTAGATGCAAAAGATTCAGTAGCAGACCAAGATTAAGACTTCAAGCACTTAGAAGCCTTTTCTGGAAAAATTAGCATTTGTGGGAGTTGAAAAACGAAATTCAAAAAGTATCATATCTGAAACGGCCTTATAATTTCATAACTTTGTAGCAATAGGAGCATCTGTACTGGTGCAAACATTATTTCTCTTCAACATAATTTCCACGGCAAACTTGCCCGATTTTGCCAACACTTGGAGATTTGTTGAGGGAAAGGAATCATTGATTCTACATCATGGTTAAATCAGTAGGAACAATGTAGGTAACGTAAAAAACACTTGGAGTTCATAGACATAATTGCGAACAACTTCTTGATCGGACTGCTGTGAATTCGAAAATTTATTAACACGATCGTGAAACTCCTTATTCCTATTGTGCAAATTTGACGTTTTGACGTTTCATTTTTCCTACACAAATAGTAATCCCCCCATAACGAAATCCCATTGTCGTACGGTCTATTTAGCTTTTACCCCCAAAACGTAATAATCCGACAAAATGTGACGAGCGTGGATGGGAAAAAGGATTCGAGTCGAAAAGCGTATGTCAAATAACTCTCATGGTCTGTCAGTTGCAGGGGATTCTCACTCCATTCGCTCCAAACCGAACTTTGTTTTCCTGATAATCCGCGAGAGATGACAATATTGACTGTCAATGAACGAGTTCACGACGCTTTCAATTCTTCTAGCGAAAATTTCAATCTCTCAACCAACTTTTAAAAAAACAAGAATTTTTCACTCATCATTCATTTTTCACTCATCTCTCAACTAACTTTAAAAAAAACAAGAATTTTTCACTCATCACTCATTTTTCACTCGCCATTTTTGTTTTTCATTCCGACGTTAGGTAGAGACAAATTATAATAATTACAATTTATCCACAATCAATTTTTTGGCAATATAAATTCAATAACACGTAGCAGAATAATTTATTCAGTGTCTTATGAATGTATTATATTGTGGTTTTAGTTCTTATAAATTATTGTTATAATTATTGTTGGGTGTAATAATACCATCAAAGATGCTGTCGATAACCGCTGTCCTACATTGATAAAACGCTGCAAATTATTACACAATGGTTTATTATTTTTCTACATTGATCACTCGTCTACAAAGCCACCAACCATCCAACGTGAAGAAAAACGTCGATTGCATTTCGGTCAACTAAAATTTGAACGGAGATTAGACCTCTTTAGCGATTCACACTCGTGTTTCTGATTTATCGTACCATGGAGCTGTGGTGCTGTATCATTCATCACAGTTGTAGTACGAGTAAAACAATCGTACAATGAAAAGGTGTTATCATCGTCCCATACATCCAACATTAACCTTTCCATCGAGTAAAATTGGGAATAATGAAGCATCCTCCTAACTTACTCACCTGTGTACTCCACAAATTATAGCCTCAACACTCCCAAAAATGTGGGGTTTTCGAAATTTTTGAAAAAAAGATGGGGCGGCAACGTGCCAGAAACGAACGGTACCTTTCGACCTAACTAATTTATTTCTCTTTTAGCTTCACGTAAAAGCGCTTTTAGGAACAGGCGGCGGGAGGAGTCAGCTATAAAGCTCACTGCTCGAATCGCAAAACAACCCATTAAACTCGATGGATTTAATTAACGAATCATCCCGTTACTGCTTTTCTCATTTTCTCTGCTCCTAAATTTATAATTGATCGTCGGTGAGAGGACATGCGTAGACCTGCGACCTTATTGATCAATGATTAGTCAAAGAGAGTTTCGTTTCACCTCAGGTGTTTACTCGTATCTACCTATACCATGGCTCTAAATTATTGACCAAAACTCGTTTTCATCTAACAACAAACATTACACTGCTTGGATGATACTAATTAACTAACTGCCCAACGGGAGAGATATATACAATCGAGATGTTTTATTTTGACAAACAATTAGTCAAATTCATAAGGAAGCAAAATATCCAACTCATAGACCGCCAAAAGCGAACGTGCTGAACGTGAAAGTACAGAAACCGAATGCGGTCGACAAATCATCAAAACCTAGTTATAACAAATTCCTGAAATTGAATGGTGATGCATTCTGAATGATGATGTGTAGGACGACTTCATAAGTTGAATCATTTCAGATAAAAATTGGTGTTCTGAAACGCAAGCTGCGTGAGATTAGATAAGGATTTTCCTAACCCTGAATCACGAATACAAAGCTTGGATTGGAGGAAGCAAAATCCTTCCATGTTTTCTCCACAGGAAAATATTCGTATCGATGTTCAAATGTAACCTTTCTCCATCATATGAGGAAATGTGGGCGACGTCGTTTTCGAAAAAAAAACTTTGATGTAGGAATTCGATTTTGGATGCGACATTCAGTATTCACGAGAGTACTGAAATAGAACTCTCAGCCATGAAGCATCATTTACCCCGACCCCCTCCTAAATGCTACCCTTCAAATATTTATGAGTGGGCTGGGGGGAGGGAAAGATTCGTGGGAAAAAACCCGGCAGGAACCCTTTTTTCGAAATCCTTTTGCCCTTTTTGGTGGGAAACGCGTGCGGTTTTCAGTTCCCCGAGTCGGAAAGGAGGATTTGTATCAACATTCAAAGGGTAGAATGTCGTTACCAGAACCCCACTGAGAAATTCATGTTGGTTTTACCAGTTTTCTGGACGGATTTGAAGAGGAGATCTTGGCGGATTATATTCCTGCTTCTTCCTATTAGCTGACTCTCTGCTGCCCTTTCAAGGGGATTTGCAGAGTTTATGTCTATTTATGTGATCAGGAAGAAACTTTGGAGATCAAATTTCTTTAGACGTTCTATTTTTCAATGTTATGGTACAAATTATGGGAGAAATAATGAGTTTTAATGGTGAGAAACGTTCGTTTTATAGGAAATCTTGCCGTTTTTGGTGTTATAAGATATGTCCCGACCTGATAATGATATGAGATGGAATGATATGGATATTCATAAAATAGTGTTTGAAGATCACACAAAGGGTTTTTTTCTCATAAGGTTGGAAAAGAAAACAATTCCTCGCAAAAATGGATAATTATAATTAAAAATGGTCCCTTGCACTCAATATAGGTAAATTAGGGCACAATCAATTTTGACAACTCAATTTGAACTTTTGGCAAATCCATTAAGTTTCGACAACTACTGGAGTCCTTGTCCACCTTCATTCCTTCTAAAATGTTCAATAAAGTGTTTTTTCTCTCAAAAAATAAATTCTGGATGACAAAAAAGACAGGATACAAGCTGATACAAAAATTCTTGGAAGATGGCACATAATACGAGGGATTTGTTATGAGGCTTTGAGTAGAACTGATGGAAAGATGTGTCTACCAATAGAAATGACGGTTCATCCGTTTGTGATGAGATATATTGTTGATAGTTCATGATCTCAATATTTATGATTTTCCTACCTATTTTGAATGAATTAGGGTGGATTCTTGCATCGGATCATCTGTACGATCATGTTAGGAAGCTATGTGCCAAACCCATTTGGCATAATTTATGATTTTAAATGTTTCCCATTTCGACCACTATGCAGCAGGTCCCGTCCAAGTAGAGGAAGAATTTTAACCAAATGAATAGAACATTCATTAACTAGACGAAGGAATTGTACCAATTCCAAAATTATGTCTTCTTTTAGAGATTTAATTGTTTTGATGAATGTTTAATTCATTTGGAACAATTTTATTTCAAACGTTATCTTTTCCAAAAACTTGTACTACAATATAGATAATAGCAAAGAATTTTCCTTATCATTATGAGAAAATAGTTTGTGTAATAGTTTGAATTCAGGGCGAACATTTAAAATTGAAATTGGAACTCTTACAAGGGTAAAATGTTTTCCCATCTTATCTGCATAGTAAATACATGCCCCGAGATCAGCTATGAAGAGCGTGCAATGGAAATATAATGTTCCCAAAACCCTCCGGCTTCTTAGGAGAACGTATTCTGCATCTGTTTGATAACAGGACGGAGGTACCTCGTTGAATAGGGGTTCCATTATTGCGCGGAATCACCTTCTCCTCGAGTCTGAGAAAACGCCGGAATTCCACGTTGAAGGGGGAAAACCGGGCCAAGATATACATGAGAGAAGTCATTGAAATGAGTGGGTGGAGTCTTTAAAAGGCCCCGAGAAAAGGCTATTACGGACCCTTATTTATGTTGGAGCTTAAATACTTGTTGATAGCTTTATGCTCGGGCGGAAGACTTGTGTATCAGCGATCCGCCTCCGTGACAAAATCTCTCGGGGAAAACGACGTCGAAGCTGAATCTTCCCTCGGTGGTAATTCTAGTCTACGGAGATGTTTCGCAATTCCTTCCGACAACTGATCGAGAGCATCTCTTGCCTGGTTTAATTCTTAATTTTCCACCCATCTCGATAGAAAGATGAAAACGTTCACTACTTACTTGCTAGTGTTTGTGTGTACTCTGCTAAGGCCCCTACCTAGTTTGCGGGATTGTTTTTCGTTTGAATCGTTTATCTATCTAGTTGTGCACTACTAAATAGCACCACAACAACCTGCTATATAAAATCTGCTAAAATACCTGCTACCTAGCGTTATCCCAAACATCTGAACTCATAGACATCAGTTGCAAAGTAGAACCCAAAGCCACTAGTGTTTTTCAATTAGGAGAATACCTGTTGAATTAGTGCATTTTGACTAAGGAGGAAACCTGCACTCTGTAGGTATAAAAGCCACTATTCATACTACCTAGCATAGACAAAACATATAGATAATAGCTAAACTTAAGACCATTAGTTGATGTCAAAATTGTTATATCATTTTTCTATTGTAGCCCTTGATAATGGCTGAATAAAGAGCCGATACGTTGGGAAAAACCGCCTAAAATTCATTTGACTGAACCTCATCGTCCACGAACTGAGTCAGACTATAGGTACCGGTCGGGAGTCAATCCTCTTTGCCCAAAATCGTCAGGTCGATCTGATCGCGCATCGTGATTTATAGTTTATGAGGATCAACAATTACTACTAGAAGAATGGTCCTGAAAACGAAATGGGTTGCTATTTACTGATATCATAACGAAATTTACTGTTATAATTACGATGATCCCCTTAGGTACTTGATCACTGACTAATACTCACTACAATTTTCAGCTAAGTCACTCCCTGGAAAAGTAAAAAAAGTCTGCAAGTGGGTGTGGCACATAGCTTCCTCGTATCCATAATCCGATTATATAGATGATCCGATGCATAGTAGTTAATCTCAAAACACCAATCTCTAAGTACCTTTCACTACCCTCATAGGGGACCATCTACACGCTAATCTGGACAATCCTACAAAATTTCAAAAATTTTGATTTCGGAGAACTTTTTTTTTCGTCCTTGAAAAGTGAAAACAAAGCTTCCGCTACCTTGGTACACTCAGAAGCAAAAAAGTAAAGTAAACAACCATTTCATGTTGGATTTTCGTGCGACTACCATTCCTGGCATCTTGGACGTCATCAGCTGCCTTCCAAAGGGAAGATCCGAATTTGTTCTGATGATTTTGCTCATGGCTTCCCATTGCCTCACCGCCCGGGGTTGGGACGTAGGAGGTGGGGGAGCCCCGAACGCACGGAAACACGCTCCAGGATAGAGATTTGAACGCACAACCTTCCGCAGTAGTCGGTTCGTGTCTTGCACCCAGAAACGCATGCGATCGCGGCTGTACTGGACCCCGTCACTTCCGACAATGGTGCCTATCAAAAAAAAAAAAAAAGAAAGAAAAAAGAAAACGTATTCACTATGAAGAACTGTGCAACAAATAAGCCACAAAAATGCAAATTGTTGATAAAAATCCAGGTTATAAATACCGGTGATGACAATGATTAGAGATTACAGAACAGATGTTGACGTTGATTGACTTTGGTCTCAGAATTTCCTAATTGCCTCTTAATTTTCCAAAATTTCTATCTTAGTGAATGTCTGTAATCGGAGAGAATTGAATTTTGAAGAGTACCGCTCACCACGGGCGCCTACCAGGGGCATCGACGCCAATTTGAACTTTGAGTGGATACTTGGACTGGAGAGCGGGATTTCGATCTCAGCTGCTACACTTGTGGAGATCCAATGTTGCGTGGCCAAGGAGGACTTCACCTTTGGGGCTGTACTGCTGTTTTGGGGTCTGTCGGTAAAGCTTTACCGAAACTGTGGAACCGAGTATCAACTTGCCACTGTTCCACGCAGTGAAAAAAACTCAGTCCTTACCGGTACACTGAAAAGATTTATCGTATTATGGAATGGCTTAGGACCAAGAAAGGATCTTCTGAACTGGTTATTATTTCCTTAAAATGTTTGATCAAAATATTAAATGATTGTCTCTTTTTTAGACCTGTGTTTTAATTCTTTCCTTAAGTAAGTTAAGATTAGTAGAGTGGGATTTGACTAGGTTCGTGAAGCAGTTAGTGATAGTACTGTACCAGTAATTTGAAACTTTGCTAACGTACCCCCCCCCTCTCCCCTGCCAGACATCTAGAATTGGCTGATGGGCTCCCTCCTAGTATCTTCGAAGTTGTTGCGAATACGCAGGATAATCTCAATAAATTATAAATATAATATATTTATAATATTAATATTTTCATAATATTATTATGAAATAGTGTTGAACTTCACAAAACGTTTTAGAATGATTATATTCTATTATTCTAAACGGATTTCTATGAGGACATTTTTCAAAATGTTCCCTTCTGAACATTTTGAGGTTATTGCAATAGCTTCATTTTCTTTAAAAATCCGCTAAAAACGATAGGAGGCCAAGGAGCGTATTAGAGATGAGACCTTACCTCAACAATACCGTAGCTCCTGGCATTGTAAGGGGAAGATTAAGCTCCCGCCTGAGCCCGCCTTAACCCTCCAGCTCCTTCCTTCCCACACTGTGTACACCCCTCACCCCCCTCCCCCCGATTAATATCAAAACCGAACATCCCTTCCCTGCCGCCCCGAAATTAGTCAGGTATTCATTTCGTGTGATTAATTCGATAGGTTATCTCCCTCCTTCCCCGGATTGGGTTTAATAACAGCGCGGCCGACTCCCAGGCCCTTGTTAACCAGTATTTATTAGCAGTTGGGTCCGAATTTCCAACTGCCGATACCATAATTCAGGCCGCATAGCGTCTTCACCTCCGCCTTCAAACCCAATTAGAGTCGGAACCGCCCACCGTTGGATGTTCCCCCCACCGTAAGAATTTGGATGCGGATCCCACCAGATCCCTCATCATTCATTCCAATTACGAACAAAGGGATGAATACGTTGGCCCTTCCCACCAATGAGTAGGGATGATCTTCAAAGGTTTAAACAACAACGTGAATTAGAAAATTGGACACTGTTAACATTGCGGTTTTGCATCCTCAATATGGAACATAGGGAAGCATGATGTTCGAGAAGCTGCTCAATAAAACGTTACAAATTATTACACAACGGTTCTATACGTGTAATTCGAGACGATAAATTGAGCCTAGCTGCCATCTAAAAATCGAAATTCATGCCAAAATGTTCAAAAAACCAAAACATACTTTTTAGTAATGTATGCATTCCGGAAACACGCAAAGTTGAAGTTAGAAGTTGAGGCCTGCGCAGAATATACAAGATTATGCACAAGAATTAACTTTTTTAATCATTAACCCAATTTCCAATTCAACCCTTTCCAATTCAAAAATTCAAAATTCCTGCAACGTAGTGCACAACTAGATAAATTTTCGCGCCGAACAAGAAAATTCGGTTGAAAACTAAGGCCTGGCCAGAGTACACAAGATTTTATCACACAAACACATACAGACAGGCTGATACAGGCTACAGGGTACAGATGAGACAGGCCCACAAAACCGAAATTTTTTAGAATGTTCTTGGTCTTGTACGGGAAGTGGGAGTGGACATTATAATTTTGAAGGACTTTTTTTCATACTAGAAAACTGCTAACAATGCTTCCACTCCCGTGGGAGACTCGGAAGCAAAACCATCAACATAATCGAGAACAGCTTCACAATTGAGTTGCTGTTTGTTGACCAACAAAAACATCAATATGACTGTAAGAGTCAAGTTTTGTATTGGATAATTCTTTAGCAATAGGTACCTCTTATTTAAAACATAAACGCAATTTTCGCCAACTTCTGCCAAATGTCAATGTTGTCCTATGCGAGGAAACTATGCCTACTGTCCACCATACTCGGCTGACGATTCTTCCGGCTGCTAATCGTGGTGACACATTTATTTCACAGATTGAACTTGAGGATAACTCTCAACCGTATTAACGTCAGTCAATTTAGATATTTATTGATATAAAACCCTTATTAATTGGTATTTCTTTCATATTTCAAGTTTTGATCATCCAATTCACTCTTGTGCTCCTTTCAAAAATGTCCACTGAGGTTGAATTTAAGAACTTTATTTCATGCGAACATCGTCTTCCACGGGTCACTAGTTCGTTCCGGAAATTAATAGCCGAGTGCTCCAACTATTGGCTCAACTATTTCACGCTAAAGAAGCAAGTAGGTTAAGTCCTCGATCACCTTGAAGAGCTGGCGATGCCTCTTCCAGGATCTCCTCCGCGATTCCGATCGATGAGGAGCCTCTCGGTCTCTGTAATATCTTGGGGCTTTAGAGCGATGATGAACTCCATCCCTTCCACTCCACTTGCTCGCTTGCCTGAGCCGCTCTGGAAAGGAAGCTTATGCTAAATCGCCCGTTCATTAGCTCCACTGGAATCAATGGATGGATTTCTCTTTCCTCTACGGCGCAATACGGACTGAGCCCGCCGCACCTGCCGCAATTCCATATGTTTTGATGGCTCGAGATACCTTCTCGTCCGTTCGTTACGAAATATGTGTGTATAGGTATTTGAAGGTGAGCAGACCCAAGGAAAGCCCCAGTAAGACTTAGGCGTCCTTATGTGATTAATTTGGGGAGGAGGACAACACTCAACGGATAAAAAAAAATCACATAAAAATCCGTTTTAGACCATTCTGAATCTAAATCTGCGGAAAAAACCTAAGGTCAAAATCATATGCACTCTGTCTATGCCTTATTATCCAATTGATTTGCTTGGTTCTTTTCTTGTTCAACGCAAAACTCTATTTTGACAATACGTTGAGGGCGCTGACTAGTCCTCAATTCGCAACTGATTTGCGTGTTTCTTCTATCTCTCGACTCAGACAATTTTCTCGTTGAAAATAAAGCATGGTGGGCAAGTGATGGTGATGCTGGGGGGGGGGGGGGTCATATTCTCGAAATATACCATTTTTCACTATTTTGGTTCATATCAAGGCTCACTATCGTTCAATTAATATCCCACTGGATTTTCATGAATTATCCTTTGGGTCACCATAGGTCAAATCAGTCGTGTCTTCATACCAAAAACCTCGACGGGAGGTGGCGTTTTTTTGGGATGTTACACCTCAAACATAGAGATGATCACCTACGGACTACCTACGAAAACCAACAAATGAAAGTCTTAATTTACGACGTAGTAAGTAAGTAAACAACCATTTCCGGTCGGATTTTCGTCCGACTGCCGTTCCTGGCGTCGCGGACCTCATCAACTGTCATTTCAAAGGGAGGATCAGAATTTGTTCTGATGATCTCGCTCCCAATTTTTTTTTTTCACTCCCATAGCCTCTGGGTTAGGACTAGGGGGGGGGGCGATTAGAGACGAATACTTTCGCTGCCAGCGATGAGATATGAACCCACGACCCCCGCAGAAGTCGGTCTCCAAATTCCACCGCCTAACAACGCTCGCCACAGCGACCGTGGCTACACTGGACCAAGTTAAGACGTACCTAATGCCGCTGTGGTGCCTGGCTTGGTTGGGGAGGGGGGGGGCTCGAATTTGCATGTTGGGTAAGCATTATGTTTGTTTCGCATGGTCGTGGATTTTAAAATGGTGTTCATTTTCGAGGCTCGCATTTCGCTAAAAATGTTATGGTAGCTAAGGCCAAGATGGTAAGGAGTGGGGGGGGTGGAGGTCCACTTAACCAATATAAAAATTTCAAGTTTCGGGGCTCTCACAATGGTGAAATAGATATGACACATCCTCAACATACTAACTAAATTACATTGGGTGAAACAATTTTGAGCAGTAATAAGGTAAATGAGAATGTGTTTCATCACTTACTCGTTCAAATTGAACTAATTGTTATCCAATGGGGCGTCCCCTGGAATGCATGTATTACTTAACAGTATGCTTTCATTCTGCTCTCAGCTTGAAATTTGTTGATAGCATCATCGTCTTTATAAGAAACAAAAGACATATGGAATTGTGGGAACTATGAAAGGTATAATAAATCTAATCATTCTCCAAATTTCAGCAAAACCGGAAATTGGCTATTGAGAAAATTGTGTTTGGAAGTCTTGCATAATGTAATTATCTTCACGATCGGGGAAGTTGAGTGGATTTTAAGTTTTCACTTGTGTACGGGTTTCCGAAGATTCTATATTGATGAAATTCATATAGGACCGTCTCTGGAAACTCAGATAAAAACTATAGACGTTATATCACTTCTGATCTCAAAGTGGTTACGTGCTTAATTTAAACCCTCTAGTCACTTATGTTATGACGTCAATTTTCAGTCCTCGGTCATTCAAGGACGAGTAATGAGCTTCATAATCCACAATACTGATCTGACTTCTCCCTGAGCACCTTTCTGTGGTCCACAAATTACTCACACATCCGCTCCACATACCTCTACGCATAGTCTCCGAAAGGCTTCTCTGAGAAGGCTACAAACGGAATTGTGGTTTGTGGCTGAAAGGTTTTGAGCTAGGGCGATTCAAAAATTTTAACTCTAATTTTACGCCACTTAGAAGTGACTGACCTAGTGCAATCAAGTACTTCATCTTACAATTCACTTGTACAAGTCTCTCATCATGAAAAGCCCTTCGTCAAATCCATAATTCAATCCGAACACAAGGTGTAAATTATCACTCACCTAGGTGTTATTAGAGAATAATATATTCCAGATAATATTCCTCATTGATTCTAAGCTTTAACTATAACTATTATTGTAAACTCTAAACTTTTACTAATACTTTAATCTCTAACTATAACTCTTACTTCAAGTGTAAACTTCTACGATAACTCTAAACTTCAATAATAGTTTTAAACTCCAACTACAACTTTAAACTCTATCTCTAACTTCGAACAATGAAATAAAATAAAATATACCTTTAACTATTACTTTAAAGTATAACTGTAAGTCTAACTATAACTCTAAAATATTTAGGTAATAAAAATATTTAATTCATTTTATGTTCATAGTTTGTTAAGTAAGATTATAATATAATTATAACATATTATGTTTATCTTCATGGAACTTACCTGACAAGGCATAATAATTTATGGTTCTATAAACATCTTGACAGTGGAGTTTGACTACTAATATAACTGTTTGTGATGCATACATTTTTCATTGATGGTGTCTCAGTGGTGTCAGAGAATATAATTTGGTCCGATGTTACCACAGCAGTCCATAGGGTTCCAATTTAGTTCGAATCAGCCCTACATTCCACTCTGAGGTCGCCCCACTGCCCTTTTGCTCTCTGAGTAAAAGCAAAAATTGTTATCCGACGCGAAAACATCCCGTCAAGTAATATCGTCGAGGAATCCGGAGGAAAAGGCATTAACAAAGGGACGGCGAAGGGTGGTTACACAAAACAACTATAAATCAATAGTTCGGCCGGGAGATCGCGCGGGGGCTCCCCCCCCCCCCCCGACAACCGAGCCAACCGAGAATTTATCTGTTGGTACGTGCTTTGTGGTCGTCCGGTGACAATTCATAAATCCAGAGACCGCCGCTCGGGGCGGTAAGTCCGATCATCCTCCACCACGCTCCGCCAAACCTAATTCTTTCTCCGACCAGAAAATCCTTATTTATGCTAACCTTGCGGCTACGCGCATCTGTTATTGTGTGAAATTTGGTATTCCTATTTTTTGTCTCTTTAGAAAAGAAATATAAGAATAAAACATATGTTATTGGGGAGACACTTACTTTGGCCCTTGAGGTATGAAACGGTCAGATGCGTCAGGACACTTGTTGCAACATTCGAAAAGGAAACTGCTCCATCAAGAAATGACATGGACTACGTTCTCTAATGACTATAATACTCATGATGCATGTATAGTTGCTTCATACATGGATATTGTTTGTAGACACTTATATGGTAAAGTCCGATGATGCGATTATCATTGTTTGAATATTTGAACACGATGTGTTCCCCGTTCCCTTGCCTATTCCCTACCTTCCCTTTTGGTTTATTATTTTCAATAATGAACCTTTGGATTGGACAAAGAAAAAAAAAATTTTAACACCCCCTCAAAATTTGATAGTTTACGTTTCAAGGTACGTAGAACCAAAAATCGAATACAAATTTGGCCGTCCGTCCGCCGTACGCGGCACTTTTGCCACTTAGCATTGACCGATTTTGATAAAATTTGGTATGTAGGCTCCATTTGGGGTCTAGTTGTGCCCCGAAGATTTTGGTTGATGTAGGTCAGTTCTAAGGGTTCCAAAATAAATTTTGAAATTTTGAAAACGCCCTAACTCAAAAAATTTTGATATAAAGGTATTTTTTCCTTCAGTTTAAGATTCTATAGAATTTTTAGAATTTTTTGAGACCACGCGGAGCTCTGTAGGACAAACCGTTCGCTCCCTACGAGAATTTAGGGGTTTTACGTACGATAAATCAGAAACACGAGTGTGAATCGCAAAAGAGGCCTATGCTCTGTTCAAATTTTAGCTGACCGAAATGCGATCGATGTTTTTCTTGGTGTTGGATGGAAAAATAATAAACCATTGTGTAATAATTTACAGCGTTTTTAACTCTCAAACACAAGTGGCCTCCGCTGGAAAGATTCTACACCCGTGCGGTACTCAATACTGCCCTGGTCTTCTTTGACCTGAGTATAATTCTGGAAGCCTCCAGTGCAATTCAAGTCCACTCCAAAAAAATCACTGGCTCTCAGATCCTGAAGGACTACGAGGAAATTAGTAATTTGTTATCAAATTGAAGCATAAGAGGTACAAATAAATATCAAGAGATATTTATATTTATTTATTTTTATTTTTCATATTTATTTATCTCTGACAAAGGGATGAAATAATAAGAGTGCACTCGGACTATAACGGATTTTTTTTAAATTCCGTAATAGCATATATCATTATTATATATAAATTGACTAGAAACTTGTTGCATGGAAGTCTAAAACATTATCACAAAATATCAGCCTCATCATTTTTTGGTAGTTTTCCTAAAATTCTCCTTACCTATCAACAATAACGAACAAAAAACATTCTCCCACAACAGAACTAATACGCGAATACGTATTAGTCCTACACACGAAAATAACGAATACCTAACCATTTTTTATCCTCATAAGAAAATGTTGGAATTGGAGTTTTCAGCAATATTGTCCACGAAATTGTTTCGTAGTATGTTTGAGAAATCACTTGTCTCTTCTTCGAAAGCTCTTAAAGAACCCGAAAAAATGCATGAGGTTGATATCGCTGTGACCTAAAATTTTAGCGATAATCTCATCAATGAAACGCTGCAAATTATTACACAATGGTTTATTATTTTTTATTTTTCTATATAGATCACTCGTCTGCAAAGCCACCAACCATCCAACATGAAGAAAAACATCGATTGCATTTCGATCAGCTTTAATTTGAACGGGGATTAGACCTCTTTTGCGATTCACACTCGTGTTTCTGATTTATATTATATTAGTGAGCGAACGGTTTGTCCTACAGAGCTCCGGGTGGTTCCTAAAAATTCTAAAAATTCTATAGAATCTTAAATTGAAGGAAAAACAATACCTTTATATCAAAATTTTTTTAGTTAGGGCGTTTTCAAAATTTCAAAATTCATTTTGGAACCCTTAGAACTGACCTACATCAACCAAAATCTTCGGGGCACAACTAGACCCCAATTGGAGCCTACATACCAAATTTAATCAAAGTCGGTCAATGCTAAGTGGCAAAAGTGCCGCGTACGGCGGACGGCGGACGGACGGCCAAATTTTTATTCGATTTTTGGATTCTACGTACCTTGAAACGTAAACCATCAAATTTTGAGGGGGTGTTAAAGTTTCTTTTTTTCTTGGTCGATTCCAAAGGTTTATTATTGAAAATAATAAACCAAAAAACAGCTAAAAAACGCATAATAAGGACGGTAAATAAGGGTTAAATATACCACCTACTTACCTTCTTTTCCCTACTTTTCCTATTTTCCCCCAAGCTCTGGTCTTCAGTAAAAGAACTTTAACATAGAAACCACGATACAAGTACAATGTCACAATCCGTGGAGTAAGTCGTGCGGTTTCCCAGGGAGGATCTCGGGATCCAAGGAGGATATCACCAAACCCGTCGACGGGAAGTTACAGGGTCGCTTACCTTCAGGTCAGTTTTTGTACCGAAACTTACGTCCATTTTTACATTGTCCATCTCATCAAAGGGAGTCTCCGACCAGTGTATAGTTCATTACCCTGTGCGCTCTTTTTCCTTGTTTTCTCCCGGATAGGATAGATACAACTCCTAGATTACTTTCTAGATCGGATTCTTCTTCAATCGTCAAACGTTGCCGATGACACTTCAACAAACCACAGAACTGAGCAATTTCGTTAAAGAACGTATACTGCAGGTCGATTCTGTAACTCGCTATTTGGTTGACGTTATCGCGTCGGATTCGGTATCCCTCCCGTGCAACGACAGGTCAATAACGACATTGGAATTCTCTAATCGGGCATAGCGAAGTTTGGTCGTTGCATTTCAAAATAACGACGTCGCTATGTGATCTGACAATATTTCGGTCTAGAGCGAGCGAAACGTAGCAACGCGTGATTTTTAGCCAATGGGAAGACGTATTGATAATAGTTTCCAATTGTTATCACGGGTAGAAGATCACTGCAGTTTGCAAAATGTCGGATTCATATTTGTTGCCGTGATGAATATACAAAGGAATGACGCGTAAAAACGGAGTTTTTCTCGTGATTCGTGCTTTTGTATCATGGAATAATGATAAATGGAAAGAATTACTTTTCATAAATCGGATTCATCAGTCACATTGGTATGAATTTTGTCCGTCCACGATGCTTCGAATAATCAACTGCCCGTCCATCTTACTACAAGGTAAGAATCGTCTTGAATAGTCTTGTTATTTATCGTTTATTCATACTCACACATTCATACTTATTGGTACCTTCAACTACTTTGAGTGAGAAGTCCATAGCTAACTGCCTAATTGTGTGCGGTATACATTATTGTTACAGATTCCGGGAAACAAGTACCTAACCCCTACTCACGAAAATTTCGGAGTTCTCGATGTCTTTTCAGAACAAAATAGATGTACTTATTTCACTCTCAAGGGTAAAAAAAAACCTAATATCACTTCAAAATTTATGAATCGCTGTTTTACTCATGTAAAGTTTCATGTATGTTATAAGACTGAATGAACATAATATTATTGTATTCAATAAAACGTAAGATTCATGACGTAATTTATTTATCTACCTTCACATTCAAATTTCTTTGATTCAATTTTATGTTACAATTTTCATCTACCACGTCATATTCTCTCCTACCGTCGACGTCGATTACGGATATAAACAATCGTAAATTCGTGGTAAATATTTTCTCAGGTAATAGCAGGTAAGTTGGTATATAAAGAGCATTATCATCACAATTATTTTAGCAAAATATTATCAATTTTAGGGGTTTCCTTCATTTTAGGAAGTTTTTATGCAGGCACACATTTAATAAAATAGTTAAAAATTCAAATAGAATCTACCTATTTTATAAGCTAACTATTTTAATTTTATGTACTTACCTACCAATTTCCGAAAATGACAGTATAATTATTTTTATCATCATTCAATGTTGATAATATCAACATTTATATTATAAAAAAATGCTGTTGATAGTTTGTCAAAAACTCAATTCCATTGAAAATACTCCCAATTAACAGCTTGAAATAATATAAATACTACGATTTTTGTTTAATACAATTGTAGAAAAAAATCAAGTGACACAAATTAAAACGGCGAATAAACTGCTCATTATGAGGGTCGGATATTATTTTTTAAATATTCACCAGAAATTATGTACGAATGTATAAATTTTATTCTCAAAATGATTTGATTAACAAAACTAATAAGTAACCCACAATACGGAAATGAACAGAGCAACTCGGAAACTGAAATATGACTTCGAATAGGTTAGGAATTAAAGAGCGTTTTAAGCTACTTTTTCATAAAGACGGTTGTCGTAATCCACACCGGGGGGTTTCGAGCCGCCGAGATGGTAACGACACTTTTCGGCCGAAATAGCGACGACTGAGCGACAGTTGTCGCTATTTCGCGTCTGCAGAATCGCGATCGTCGCTATTAATCGTTATTGTTATCATAACGACACTTCGTTGTCGCTATTATCCCATAACGAGTTAGAGAATCGACCTACTGGTCAGTTGACGGAACAGATCATCCTCCGAATGTCGCTACAAAACTGTCAGTCCTGTACTTGGTGTACTTACTCCGGTAAGGATCACCAACAGTGTTTCATCACATATCTTTTAGGCGACGTATGTTTTTCCTCAGGCATTCTGAGCCATTGAAAAGTATATCTGATATCATTTAGCTATCAATACATTACTAAATTTACCTAGTTAATTATAAGGTGCATTAAGTTATTCATAGGATCCCATTGTACGATGAACACGAGATCCCAGAGATGAACACGAAATAAAAAACCTTGTGCGATAATTTGCAGTGGATCTACGATATTTCTGATGTGGAAATTCATTAATATGAATGAACTCATTCGAAAAATACTTGGTTTTCCTCTGTCCAACTTCTCAAAACGATGTGATTGTTTCAAAGTTCTTTAAATAAATTCGATTTTCTTTTGATTTTGATAGATTTTTACATCCCGACCTGTAGTCCATCTTGGCTTGGAATGCCGATTTATCTTTCTCAAACCCAAAGAAAATGGAAAACATCTTCAATCCATCTCTCAAAACTTCCAAGTCCTTCAGAGCAAACATAAAAAATATTAATCAAAGCCGAGTTCAGATGTCTGAAGGAGGAGCAGCAAAAGTGTTCTTTCGAACCTCCAGCTCTCCACCAGTCCTTTGATGTCACCGGAGGGCTAAGGGATGTAATTAATTTCGCAATCCTCCTCCCACCCTTCGTCTTTTTCTTCTTACACTTTTTTTTATATACCGAAGCGGTTCCCGCCGGGACTGTGTAAAGAGTGAACAAAGTAGAAAGGTAAATTTTCAAGGGAGAGATCCGTCGAGGGGGTTTGGCGGGGGGTGTCTGTAGGGCTCTGGAGGGAAAAAAGGGTTATTTTATTAACCTAGCTTAAGGGCAACCTTGCCTTGTTGAACTAGCCACCCCGTCGAATTCGATATCCAGTAATTTAACTCTATCAAACTTCCTCCTCGCCGAAGTCTCTGCTTAAGAAAAACGGGCTTTTGTGTAGGTAGAAAAATTCTTCTTTACCGATGACGTGAAATTCAAACTCTACTCAAGCAACGAGCGCTGGTTTTTCATGGATAAAGACAGCTGAGGTCTGGCGTGGTATTTTGCTTCGCCCACCAAAGATTTGTACTCATTTTGCATGTACAAATTTAATTTTCACCACAATGTTGGGATTAAGGCAATGTCTCCTCTTCCTTCAAATCGGGTTGGGTAGTTGGACAACACTGTTTAGGAATTCATTAAGAACGCTCTTTTGGTTGAGACTTTATATTATCATCTACGCTTCTCCATACACTGTTTCTATTCAAATTTATTTAAATTTGGCCCCAGTTCGTTTTTTATCATGGCAGTCTGATAGTAGCGAAACACATTAAGGCCCTAATTTAGTCGGGAGTGTGATATCCCTATTTTTCTAAGGAAAGTTGTACTCATACTTGAAAGGCGATGTTGTCACTACCAAAAAAATCCCGAGTTTTGCCATAATTTTGATATTGAGGCGCTGGCAGGGCCGCTGAATATCAGGAATCATAACATTTATACAAATCCAAAAATAGTCTTATTCGATCCAAAAAGTAGTTTCCTATAAATTTTTTACTGAATAAAATTCGTTCGACGTGTGTCGATGGGTTTTTATATCAACAAGTTTGTCAAAAAAGCGTAGTTTATGGTAGATTTTTCTCATTTTTGCCAAAAAAAACTCTTTACTAGGCTACTTTATTATGAAAACATGAGGTATATCCGGATCCGGCATAAAATTCCATGTAAGAATGGAAGGAGATAGACATTTGGTAATGGAAAAAAAGAACTAAACTGTATGAAGTTTAAAACTCCAACATTCTACAATGAGGGGGGGGGGGGGTAGTTACGCCTGTCATCCGATTATGAATGATTTATCCCTAACAAATGGCGATCCTCTCTTCCTCCAAAACAATAGAAAATTGTGGATCATTTCATATGAGAGCAGAATAAATAACCCTCAGGAGTTACTAATTGAAAATAACCTTCGTTGTCGAATGATTCCAACACATTAGGGGAAACAGTTAGGTACTAAGAGATTTCCACCTAATAGCCATTCATTTTGTTCTTTCCCTCATTTAGCAAAGTTACTGGTGCCATTAGCGACTTAATTATACCACTAATTACTTGGCATTTTCTCTCCTCCTCTCTTCAGTTGTCTCCCTCTCTCTCATCCTCGTCTCACTCCCTCTCACTCTTCTCGTAATTCTTCTTCCTCCCTCCACTCTAATAACTGCTTGACCTCAGATATTAATTAAAGGCTACTTCCTGTTCCTAAATTAATATCCCTGGGAATGGCTGCGGATCGCGATTACGTCGTGAGGTTGACATTTAATTCGGAATGCCGTTGAGTTATCGCCAAAGGGGATTGTCTGATTCATCACCGTATCAAGATAGGGAATTCCGATAGGGAATAACCTGATTCACTTTTCACGTGGAGCCTCCTATAGGATAGAACGGTAGGTGTACCTACCACTTCGACGGGTCAAAGGTAGCCATGAGGGTCACAGAAGTCTTTATATTAATAATATATAAAGACTTTAATTTAATAATGTCCTCCACTGTGTCCACTATTGTGGGTTGTACATAATATGTACAACCCACAATAGTGGACACAGTTCTCCATAATAATGTCAATAGAAGTGGAACCTGCTTGGTTTTTGAAATTGCTTGGTGAGAAGTAAATTCAACAAATTAATGCTGCATCTTAGAACAAAGGAAGGAACTCTTTCACTGACTTGAAAACCCGAATAATCTATAGCAATTTTTTTGGTGTTGTTGAAAAAATATATATCCAAGCTGCAATGAATGGACAAACGTTTAATGCCTTACGTTATAAGCAGTTAACTACCAACGATATTGCACAAGGATAACATTAAGTTCGACAAAAAGTTCCTAACTCTATCGACCCTCCTCCACTTCTAAAAGTACCTCATAACATCCTCATTAGAGAGATGTGGGTGCTTGCATGACGAAACTTTGTTCTTTGTTGGTGACGAAGCACAATTAAGTGGCATGAAAGTGTATTCGGATTTTGAAAAATTAATGGAAAGACAATACTTTCGTATAAACAATTTTTGAGCTAAGTAGGGCGTTTAGATAATTTCAAGATTTCTTTGTTCGCCATAGATCCCATTTACCAAATTTTATTAAAATCGGTCCCCGGTACATAACCAAAGAAATTAGAACAATTTTTCTTTATTTTCTTAATAATGAACCTTGAAATCGACCAAGGAAAAACATTTTAAACTCTCTTTAAAAATTTGTTGGTTTTCGTTTCATGGTACCTACGTGGAATCCGAAAATCGAATACAAATTTTGCCGTCTGTTTGCCGTCCGCCGTATGCGGCACTTCCCTGTGGGCTCAACGATTGTCTGAGCCAAACTTTATTTGAGTCGAATTTTTATATTACCCTAGTCAAAAATTGAGGCCACAGAAGCTGAGTGAAAAATTCAGATTTCAGACCAATTTACTCAATATTCAGCTTACAGATCTGCTGAGTTGAACATTGATGTCAGTATCAGCCAGCTCACATTTTAGCTGAGCAGATACCTAAGCCATCCTAGCAGGTTTTAAAATTGAGATTAGCAATTTTTATTGACATTAAAAAATTATTTACTGAATAAATTGATTGAAAGTGACAGTGTTCACCTACCTGGTCTCCGTAATTTCTTTTTTGCATATTATTTTCTTCTTGTTCAGGTCAGCTAAAAAATTATGGTGCCATCATTGTCCCGAAGGAGTATCTTGTTTTTCATCTTCTGACTTCAGACTGCGGAACTGCTTCCTCTTCATTTCAGATAGTGCCATTCTCCATTTTTTATTCAAAGCTGGAGCTCTTTTTAAGAAGGCCTCATATTCCTCATGACAAGAAGCACCTATGGGTGTGAATGTGATATAGATTCTGCTGCACAGATTCTTGTACATATTGAAATCTGAAATCCAGGATTGGCAGTCGGACGGAAATCCAACCTGGAATGGTTGTTTACGTTACTTGAAATCTGGAAGAACGATTTATCCGAACATTTTTCTTTTGAAGATGCAAGGTTCCAATGTACCTGTTTATAACTATCTCAGTCTATTGAAAAAGTTGATACATTCATAAATTTTGCACCGTGACAATATCTAATTCATTCTCATTTACTGACAAATGGAATTTTGAATACAATAGATATTTTGTATTTTCTCAATTCTAGAAGATATTGGAAATTATAAACTAAAAATTTTCCTGGACTAAAGGCAAAGGAGCAAAGCGAACTTCCACTTGGAACCGGGTAGTTTAGTGAGGAACAGTTGTAAATCTGCCTCGGGGACAGAAACTTTGGTCTGTTTATCATGGCGAAAAGAGGGGCAGAAGGGAACAACTTGTGTATATTTTTAATCCATTAACTCTGAGCGAGAAAGGAGAAGGCTTTTGGCACGGGGAACGAGTAATTTACTGCCGTACTTAGTTTCCCAAGTTTCAAACGTTCTCACACTGTCGCGTTGATAACCTTTTTTTTCTCTTTCATTCCCAGGGTTGCTTTTTCCCAACCTGTACCCCTTTAACCTTGTCCAACGTCCGTTAACATTGTAAAGTAATCGGCCTCACTGATCTGTCTTTAATCTATATAAGGATTTTCTCCTTCCAGAGGTAGAAAGAAGTTAATGAATTCCTAAAAGATAAGCGCTCTCCTGGGTGCTACTTTCAAAGAACGTATTTCCAACCTCAACGGCTCTTTGCCGACAAAGATGTAGATAAATCTACGTGCCTCCTGATTGGTTGTAAAAAGTAAGGAATTATTCTGAACTTTGGATTATTCCGATGTTTACAGCACATTTTTTGATGTTTTTGTTATTTTACAATAAATACAATATATCATAAATTATAATAACGTTCTTGAATTTCGGTTATATTTTAAGCTGAAATGGTTCAATTCGGTCATATTTCACGTGATCATAGTCCTGACATAGAACTCTCAGTTTTGGCAAGCCTGGACCGTTCAAGTTTGTTATCACCCCGTTTAGTCAGGATCTAACCGCCTGATACACATCAAACATGCATTCTCTAGCATTGAAATAGAACCGTCACCCAAGGACTACCTGGTCTTTTGCTTCAAAGTTTCAGAACGAACATACATAATATTCCGAAGTCTGAGTATGAAGCAGCTAGTTTATTCTGATAATCACCTCTGCATTTGGCTCTCCCTATTTTTCCTAAAATTTATGAACTTCCCTAGTGGTCCACCTTCAATTCAGCTTAATTATGTTCCTAAAATAGTTTAAAATTCTGTGTATCGGAAGAATACTAAACTTGATCTGTCTGTAAAACCTGATATCGAACTTTGCATAATATGCAAGGGCTCTAGATATTATCTAGAGCTTCATCTCTGAGTGATATTGAGATGAACTACATTCAAACTTTCGTTGTCATAGTCCGTGCTTTTTATTTTCTGATTATTGGAAACTAAGCTACTTCAACAAGAACATGTCTACTACACAACTTTCTTTACATAATTTTTTTTATTGGAGGTCTCCCTCGGATGCTATTGATGAGTTGCAGTTATGGACATCTGTGATGCGACATCATGTCTAAACTCTACAACGTATCAATCTATCTGGACATCAATACGGTTAGCTGTCCCGGCGTTTGGCTTTGCCCGAAAGGCAAAGCTTTCCTGAAGATATGCTTGTTTGGAGTTTCCGATTTGACCAAGGAAGTTGATCCGTTCTTCCCCCTCATCTTCAAAGAGAGGTTCCATTTTCAAAAAGTGTTTAAAAACATCAATTCGGTTTACGAGCTCCACGACAAATTAGGACGATCAATAATCAGTCTTGAGCTGCTTCAGTGCCCCATAGGCAGCGCTGGATGTGTGAAGCTTGCACTATTCAATGCTCTGTTGTCGGACATTTTACATCCGTACACCACGTGCTTCTCCAAACCTTTGCATACGAGTGGATTGGAACTACTGTTCACAACTTGTAAGGTATTTCCAGGGATCATAGCCCCAAAAGCTGATGTTTCTACGAAAGTGATGGTAACTGATACATTGGGTGGTGGTAGAAGTGTTAAGGTGCTAGAAATGAGAAGCCGTGCTGTTGACGACGAGAAGAAGAGACAAAATAAAGTATGTCACACGAAGAATAATACGAACTGCCGCTGTTTCCAGACAAAAGATGATCCCATTAAAAATATTCTCATTGAAGCTCATCACCCTGAGGAGTCAGCTGAGTCCGAAGGAAGCCTGGGTACTGCCCCTAATAGAGTCAAGCAAAGTGGACGTGGAAGAGTTGACCTGAACGAGCTAGATAGGATGGGTGACGCAAATGCGAGATCTGCAACGGGTGACCCCTACAATCGAAATAGAGTCTCTCGTGTTGGACGAGGAGAAGGATCGGTATTGAGCGATCTCAGGCAAAATGGACGGAGAAAAGATGAACATCATAAGAGAGAAACTATTCGTCAGAGAACTGATATGGGTGATGTTGGAGAAGGAACTTCTCTAGTTAGCAGAGAAGAAGGAGTTCATAACATTGATGTAAATACGCTCACCACAGCACCTGATGATCACGCATCTGATGGACAGAACTTTATCAGCAAGAACGAAAAAAAGAGTAGAGAGGACAGAAGATATTTGCAGGATATGTTTGGAGCTATGACCCCCTACTATGGGGGACCTGAAGAGCCTGTTCTGGGACGTGACAACGTTGATCGGAGGAGAGGCAAAGGTGATTTACGTCAACAGAAGAAACGTGAAGACAAGTATGAAATGAAAAAGATGACAAGCTGTGAGAAATTTCTTCAAGAACACGATTTTGAAGAAATAAAAAGAACGAATGATAAACTTCTGAGGGAAAGATACTTTAGATGTTACAAGGAACGACATGGTGATAAAGAAGCTCCATCTTATGATAACCTAGAAGAAATGTCAAGCTTGATGAATATTGATGAAAACGAGATCGGACGTGTTCCTCAAAAATCCACTAAAGATAAAGAGTGTGGTGAATGCACTTGTTTAAAATCATATAAAAAAAAGTTGAAGAAGAAAAGAAAAGATTCAAGAAATTTGCAGCATAGAGCATTTCCGTATGGCGATAATTACGGAAAGGAGGAAGATGGAGTTGGGATCAGACAAGAGTTTGAAGGAGGAGCGATGCCGCCGAGATTTGGATATGAAGAACGATTTGAAGGACGTCGTGAACCACCTCAGCGAGTGAGATCGCGGTCGAATGTGGAATTGTATAGCCAACAAATGAGTCAGAGACAAGATAATAAGAAAATTCGTGATCCAAATTATAATAAGGATCAACGAGAATGGAAGCCACGTGATTTACAAGGGGGGGCAGAGACTTTACCCAGATCTGGATATAGAGAGCAAAGTAGGGAGTATCATGAACCAAGTCAGTTTGGGTCAGTAAAACCTTTCGGTCGCACTTCTAACGCCGCCAGACCGACGAGTGTTCCTAAGACGCAAGAAGACAGAGTTCGAAGCAATGATTGGGCTCGAGCTTCCCGGCAATATGAACCTGATTTGGGTGAAATCCATACGCCTAAAACGCCGAAGACCCAGCCAGAGAGTCGTAATATAGATGATAGAAACCGACGAGATGACAGACCTACGGTGCCATCAGACAGAGCTGATACTGTACCGAGAGCTTATAACCAACCCGCTAGACCCACCTACGAACATGAAAGAAAACAACCAGAAATCCAACCTGTAAGTTCGGAATCTGAGGAATCGAGTAGTGGAGAAGAATGTAAATGTTCACTTTGTAAAAACTACCAAGAAACATATAAACCAAAAACTCACCCTTGTCCGCGGTTTAGAAAAACTGCCGGAACGTTTGCGAAACTACGCCAATCCAAAAGCAACACGGGGCCCAAGAAAGTGATCCCATCTAGGCGGTCCACTATTACTAAAACGTACAAAGGAGCATCAAAAAAGCTCAAAACTAACTCGGAGGATCACAACGAATGTGGATTTGCGAACTGCGACACTCTTGACCACGACTTCATCGGTAATAAAAAGGACATTAGGAAGTTTTACGGGTCAAATTGACGGCATTTTTTGGTGATAGGAATTATGTAAGGGCGTTAATTTTGTATGCTCCCAATGTAATATTTGTCGAAGAAACAACGCACCGACCGGAATTCACCATTCAAAATATAATATTCCGACTCTACCTGTAAGTTGTTGCCTTCATTGTTACTATTACCACCTTGTTCGTAGTATCATTCTACTGCAAGCCAGTAAGTATTGACTTCCACATTGTTTTGGTGGAGCGATTTTGGGAAGAATGTTTTATTTTATTATTAGAATAGCTAAGAATAAATAATAACGGGAGCACACTACCGTCATGCAAAGGGAGCTACTGGAACAGATAAACACATTGACATCGAACGTGAATCGAAGGAGTGGGGGAAGTAACTTCCAATCAGAGAGCACCTTCCAATGGCTGATGTGACAGATACGAAGATCGGATCTTCCATTCGTTCGTAATAAACAGATACCCGGGAAACAGGTACCCGGGTCGGTCTTATCGGTTTTCGCCTTCGCCCCGAGCGACCTGTCCGGTCAGCCTGACAAACTCACGGATACCCTTGAATCCAATTCGTACACGCCTCAGAACGTCCACGATGGTAGTACCGTTTATCTGTCTCCAGCAGGATTTTTTTGTCTGATTTTGAAACTTTGAAATACCTAGAACTGAGTACATGGTGTGTACCTCCTTGTTTGGTTGTATGCTGCGTGCAAGCAGGATATTTCGGCTACCTACTGTGTACCTACTGTATTCCCTACTCTCCTAGTTCTAGGTATGATACGTTGTTAAACCAAATCTGATTTGCTACACAAGCATTTTAATCATCTTTTTTTGTACTTAATTTGAAAGTACTCTTAGTATAATTTGCTTTTTTAAAATTTTAATTCTCAGGTGGTTGGATCGGGCGAGTTGAGTGCTTTTAAACCTTGAATTACCTAAACCGGCATCATATTGAATAGTTATAGCAACCATACTTCTAAAACCCTACGTTTGTGGTGAGTTCAGTGTTTTTACTATGTTTTTTTAAATTGTACATTTCAATTACTATCTATGCCTAAGGAAAAAACTTTTAACTGGAGAAGTACCTTTGTTCTTTTTTGTCTTTTTATGTTTTTTTTTTTTCAAAGCAGTTTCCTATCTTCTTCACTCTGCCCTGGTGTGCGTCTCTCCTTGTATTTTTTTGCAGTGCTGTGGAAACATCTTGCTTCAACCACCCGACATCTCCTGTACCATCCGGATGCGATTTTTGAAAATTTCAACCCCAACCACCTATAAAATGGAAATGAAGGGTTGCAATTTTCAAAAATTCCCTAGGAGGTAGTGGGTACCTACGGTTGGTAGGGAGGGATATATACATAAGGGTGATCTATACAGAAAATAATAAACCTTTGGGCAATGATTTTCAGCGTTTTTCCATTTAAAAAAAATACTGTTTGTTTTGCAAATTTGTATGAATTTGGGTTTGCTAAGCATCAACTGAATAGGACCCTCCACTGAGCGAAGCCAGGACACCATTCAGGTGCCTACCATTCATTTATGCGTAACACACACACACAAGGTTATCTGGAGTGCCTGAGGGGCCGGTGTCTGGTTCCTTCTTCCATCTCCATTCCCCTCTCTGTCTTATTCCAAGCTTTTTTGAAAATTTACTTTTAACAGACAAAATCGATCTCGAAATAATGATTTTTCAGAACTAAATAACTTTTGATTTAAACCAGAAATGTTTAATTTTTTCTATTTCTGAATTAGTTCAGAAAATTTACTGTCTCACCACTTGAGACTCTCTTCTTCTATTCATACTCCCGTAGCTATTAGTGGAAAGATATTACATAGATGAGATATTACAATGAGGAAGGAGCTAAATTAGATCGGGAGCAGGGAAGTAAAAAATTTATTCATCGACGGTCACCGAAGGAGGAAAAAATTATGATAAGCTCCGGGGAAACAATGGAGACGAGACCGTCTTAGTTATAAATTGATTCGCGAGAAATGAGAATGAATTTATTTCAATAATAGATTTATGAGGTTAGGGGAGAGGCCGAGAAGGGGGTGGGGATGAGTTATATCAGATAAAACCTTGAGTTGGCGATAAATTAGGTAGTCATTAGAGGAATAATCTTTTTGGAGTTGGCGAAGCGCCAGAGTCTTACGGAGCTAAAATCTTGGTTAATGGAAACTATAGTTTTATCCTGCCTGAAAGGGGTGATAATTTGAACTCGGTTATGTTGGAGGTAACGTGGAATATTCGCGTTGCATCTTGAAATTGGATAGAGGAGCTTCCATCTGTTGTTTTTCCAAGTCTGTTGAATCGTAATGAACAGAGTCCATGTTCAAAATGCAGTGTTTTCGATCAAAGTCAAAATGAGGATTATTTTGTGTAAATGGGTATTGTTTGATCAAACTGCTGATCTAACTAGACTCGACGCCTAAATAACAGAATTTCACCCAATAAGATTAATATACCATGCTCTAACAAGTCAACCTAACAGCTGAACTACGTCTAAGGCCGCGGCTACGATAGGAGCGTCGGGCGAGCGAAAAGGGTCAGGTATCGACGCTCTAAAAATAGTTTACCCTTGTTCAGGTAAGGGTGGCTACGGTGGGAGAGGTAAGCGTCGTCGGAAAAATGGTCAACGCTCGACGCTCAATCCCGAGTAATATTTTCGTTTGACGCTCAGCTTCTAACGTTCCCTGTCCACTTCTTTATCTAATGTTAGCATTGACCGATTTTGATGCAATTTGATAAGTAGGCTCCATTTGGGGTCTAGTTGTGCCCCGAAGATTTTGGTTGATGTAGGTCACTTCTAAGGGTCGAAAAATGAATTTTGAAATTTTGAAAACGCCCTAACTCAAAACATTTTCATATAAAGGTATTGTTTTGCCTTCAATTTAAGATTCTAGAGAATTTATAAAGTTTTTTGAGACCACGCGGAGCTCTGTAGAACAAACCGTTCGCTCCCTACGAGAATTTAAGGGTCGGACTTACGATAAATCAGAAACACGAGTGTGAATCGCAAAAGAAGCTTGATATCCGTTCAAATGTTAGCTGACAAAAATACGATTGAAGTTTTTCTTCAAGTTAAACCTTCTTGTAATAATTTGCAGCGTTTTTGGATTCTAGGTACCTACCCTTAAATTTTGAGGGGGGGGGGGTGAAATTTTTTTTCTTTGTCGATTCCAAAGGTTCATTATTGGAAATAATAAACCAAAACAAGAATGATAAAATAGCAGCAACAATGGACATTCTGGTGAATTCGAAAAATCTTTTCGGGTCTTCTTCGAGTTTGTGAAAAAGTTTGTAGTATTCTCCATCACAATTCCTAAGCACATTAAGTAATAGGGTGAACTCCAAAACTTCTACACACACGGTTTATCAGTAAAGAACTTTTTGAAACAGCTGAATTGTCACTTAATGCAAGGAGCCAAAGTTGCATATTCGCTGGCGTGGTGGTGAACTGACTGGAACTCCCCATCTAGTTCGTCTCCTTCCGCTCGTACTGTAGCCACCCCTTTTTGCTTGACGCTCGACTCTCGACGCTCGACTCTCAACGCTTGACGCTTGACGCTTCTATCGTAGCCGAGGCCTAAGCGGCTATTCCAATCTTGCTAAAATGGTTGAATCAACCACGCCCATACCGCTGAACCAGCTAGGCTCAAATTTTCGAACTTCGCTCAAACGACTGAACAAACCACATCCAAGTGTATTCTCTTCATAGAACTTTTTTCACTTTTCCATTCATCATGTTAGAGGCCGTAGAGCTGCTCTACTAGAGCATTCCTTTACAAATAGTTTAGTCTTTGTCCTCATGTTTCTGTAGGCGCCTTCCTTTTTCTCTTCTCCTGGTGCTGTCGACGTTGGACATCTATAATAGGTAGGCGATCACTCCTCCACTAGTATAATCATACGGTTCTTCCAATGGCTTCACTGTTGAAAGCAGAAAAATCATGTATTCCGGTCCATCTTTGTACATCGATAAGCCAGGACTGCATGTTTCAATCAAGGCAGTTGGAGCGAAAACAATGCCCCCCCCCCCCCCCCTAATTATAAAGGCGGATATTGATAAACAATTACAGGATGAGATTTCGATCAAACTTCATGAAAGCCTAATTTTACCCTATTTGTCCACCATAACTTCCTTCTTGGCTTTGACGTGTTTTTACCATCCTCAACTAGATTGCATTGATCGTCCTAATATTTTTCGACTTTCACTCAGTTCAAACCATACTTTTTATTTATATCCAACTATTTAAAGTAACTTCAGTACCAATAGGCTAGTTTTGAATCCCCAAAAATCGAAGCACTTACTTGTTGGCGTTAGAACCAAACCAATAAATAATAACCTATCTACCGTAGAGTCAGCTAAACTTGTCGGAGTAACGATTGATGAACGCCTGAATTGGAGTCACCACGTCGAGTCCCTCATCAAAGAACTTCATGGTGCAGTTTACGCATTAAGACAAGCCTCGACATTTTTGCCGGAGGAGTCCATGCGTGAGGTGTACTTCGGAGTCTTCCATGCAAAATGTACGTATGCCTTGCACATATGGGGGAATTTTCAAGAAATTGATAGAGTTCAGCGTATGCAGAAAAAAGCACTTCGAGTATTGTGTAGAGCTGGCCACCTAGACCACTGCAAACCCTTATTCAAGAAGATGAAAATCATGACGATCATAAACGCTTATATTTATTACGCAAGCTGCTACATCAATGATAGAAACACATTAGCCCGGGGAGACATACACGCTCATCGTACAAGAAGGAGAGACGACGTCGATCTGCCGTTTCATAGACTATGTGTGACACAAAAGCAGTACCACTACACATCGATAAAGATTTATAATAACATTCCAAGTTCAATACGAGAGTTACCAAAGAGGCAATTTGAGAAGACAATGAAGATTTTTTTGAAGGAAACTCCATTCTACAGTCTAAAGGAATACTTTGACCAAAAATTTAATACGACTTATGTATAAAGACGCATTCATGTACATACATTATGGTACAACGAATAAAGAACTATTATTATTATTATTATTATTATAACTAGGAGTAGGAACTCAAAAAATTATTTTTAGCTAATATTGAATCTGTAAATTATATGATTATCAATAATATTGATAATCACATATTATGTATTGTCTATTGACATATTATGTAATACATATTACATATTATGTATTGACAATACATATTATGTATTGTCAGAAAATATCACGAAAAAATGCTCTTGAAATTAAAAGGTTCATGCCTATAGTTGACAAATGGATTGAGCTGCTCCTAAAAACACTCTTAGGACGTCACCCGTAACTTGCCTAAACCCAGCCAGCTAACTTCAAGTCTCTCGTTTTCCAAAAACTATTATCTCACTCCAAACTATTATTATTAACTTATTCCAAAATTCATATCTCGTACCTTTTCATCATCTTTCAAGTTTCTCCAGTCCTCCTTTAAACTTGGGCCATCTCATTTCCCTTCACATCGATTAATTTTTTTTAATTCCTTCTCATTGTTGGCGGCGACCACCATTCGAAGTTTTCTCTTCTAGTCGGTTAGTTTTACTAGTTGGTTATTATTAACTAACATTCATAACTCTGTTCAACTATCGAGCTTAGTTAGACACTTAATATTCATGAAGCGACTCCCTGACATGATTTAACTTTCTTTCCAGTTACCAATGTTTTTCTAATTCTCTCTTGGGCCTTCTTTTGTCGTTATTTTAATAATAGAATATTATTATTCTCTTCTGTAGAGCATCACATCGTTGGGCTGGTGGTATAAGTAATCAAGTCTATTTGGCAAAAGAGTTCAGGAGAGCCTGTTAAAGTTCACCAACACATCATGGAATGATGGAAAAAATTGGATTGTGAACTTAAAATCAGGTTAAATCAAATGATTTTGAGTTATGTGAGCACAAATATATTTGTTAAGTAAAAATAGTTCCAAACATTGTTTTAAAAACCGCTTATTTTGCTGGTTTTTGCCATTCTTTGTCATAATTATGTCGTGTTTTTCTTCAATTGACAGCTGCAGATATTGATTAATAGTATCCAGAGAGTCCAAAACATAATTTTCTAAAAAAAAATGCACTTGATCACTTTCACGACCCCACGATAAATGGATTTCTTACAAGAGGTGGGTTTCTTACCTCTCCTAATCGTTACTGTAAAAATCGCTATTTCAAAAGAGACTCTTTTACATACATTCCGACCCCTTTGGATGGCAGTTACGTGAGCAACATGGTTAAAATACTGCATCCAATAGTGCTGCAGTTTAAATCTCCTGAAGCACATCATCCGTATATGTCAGACGCGAACGCTGACAAAGTCTCATGTTTCTCCCTGGGAAACCGAATCGTTGCAATTCGACTCCGGAAAGGGAAAATCGAGGGCTCCCAGGGAAAACAATTCGTAAGGCCCAAGTCGCCAAAAAACACTGCACGTGGAGTCCCCACCACGAAAAAATTACCGCGGCCTGATTAGCGGAAATCTATCCCCGCTTTCGCTAATCAGCCGAAAATTCGACGCCCAGGAAAAGCTCCTCATCCAATCAGCGAGGAGAGGTGGAAGGACTGCAGGAGAAATACCGAAAATATTCAGCCACAAATATTACTGAGGACACGCCCCCAGCAGTTGAACAAAACTGTTGCGCGCGGCCAAAATCGAGGTCGTGCATCAGCATCTGGAACCCAGTGCCCTTCGATCCAAGACGCACCCAAATCTGCTGCCTTCCGCTGTGTGACAAGAGATTGGTATCACCACAGTCTACTTGGTCCGAGAGTACCTGCCGCCTCCAGGAGAAGAAGTGGGTAGCTGCCACATCAACGCCTCCTGGGACGAAATCTCAAAGATTACCTCGATCAGAAAGGATCATCAGGTCAGTCCGAACACCAAATCAAAACTTACCCCGAACCTCACGTCCGCCATTACCGTCGCGAACACGCGCGCGCCGCGAGTCATCGTAACTTCACGCGGTCAGGAGGCACGTAGGTAGGAGTAGACTAAGAACAAAACAAAAGAAGAACGAACGTTCCAATTGCAATAAAAAGTAAGATCAATCGTTATCAGTTTTTGTTTTCGTTATTGTCATTCCACAGAGCCCGTCTGGTGTAAGGACAAAAGTAGGTTAATCGAAATCTTAGATCCGGAGGCAATTTCCCCTAGATCTACCCGATCTTCGGCGATAGCCAGTTAGGGAGCTTAGGCCTAGCCAGGACTAGGGAGGTCATTTCAGAACCCCCCGAATCCACGAGTAGGCCGAAAAATAAGTCAGACCTTATCGCTAAAGCCGCAGAGGAGGCGACCCTTACAGTATATAAATATTCAAATCCATCGAAATTTCACTCTGAATGACAAGAGGTTCAAATTTCAGTATTGAGAACCTAACCAAAATTGAATAACCTAAATGCGATTAATATCAAGACTGAAAGGACTAAAGTTCCACGTTGCTTGCTTGTTTTAGTGGACACAAAGCCAAAATTGGCTGACAAGCCTGAATAGCAGTTAGCGCCGGAGTTTGTCGTATTCTGGACGACCCTTTTCTACCACCCTCCTCCTCTTCCTATCCTTCGCCTTAAGCACTCCTAGCGTTACCATCATCTTGTTTCCTTCCGTTTCGGTTCTTGGCTAACTCGCTTTTCACAGCCGTAGAGGATTCCTAGAGTGGAGTTGGGGAGCTAAATGGGCCCTTGAACTTTCAGCGTCATGAGGTCAAGGGCTCAAGTTTTTACTACCCAATCAGAAGAGGACTTGGAAACTGAAGCTGAAACGTCTGTTTAGTGGGTGTAGCCATTAGTATTTTCGCGTCTATACTAGCGAAATAATGTGTTTCTTTGAGCAAAAATGGATTTTCAAGTGATGAGAAATCTTGTACATACCTACCTTTCTGTAACGAAGTATTTTTTTCATTCATGAAATTAACACAATTGTTGTTTTTTCAATAAATATGATGATCGACTTGATAGGGATGGTCGCATCTACTTTTTTGGTTTGATGATGAGAGTTTTCCAGTCCATCTTTTTGAAACCGATGATGTCGGCGTACTCTCTAGAGCAGTGAAGGCAGAGGTTGAGACTCATTTCCTGAGCAAACAATATAATGATCGATATAACATAGTAGCATGAATGTATGATGAAAAACACCGGTCAAGTCTTGGTACTTTTGAAGTTTCTGATACTGCCCTTTAGGAGGTCTAAAGTTCGTTGAGGCCTGGTACGGATTTTGTCTGTGTCTTGATACATCAGCTACGTACTTACAGTTATTTTGACTGAGAAAATTTCCTCGCCAAGCCAACCACTTGGCACCTCCAATCTTAGCTTGAACCCAAAATACTGGAAATTCTTTTCTTACTTTTTACATTCCGTAGTACGGGTACGAAACAATCTACCTCATCCAGGATGAGCAACACCAGAGACTTGCAAAAATGTGTTGAAGCCAAGATTCTGCTGAAGTCTGTGGTGCTGCCCTTTAGGAATGTTGTGTCATTAAAAATTAACTTCCCTCGACCGGGGCTCGATCTACCACTGAGCCAAGGAAATGAATGGACAGAAATGGGAAGAGGTAGCTGATCATAACAAGAAGCCTGGATAACTTACAGTCCTGGTGCTGATTGAGTATGTAATATGCATGAAAAGGAAGAGAATATACGTGTTGGAAGGACACGCTGAGAATCAAGAAGACACATTATCGAGAAGCGTTGCAATGCAAGAATGAGTATATAAGTGCACTACATATGCAATACGAATAGCTAGAATATCCGGATAATTCGATACTGCTCTTCATCCATTCAAGGAGGGAAAGCACATTTCTTGATGGTGATTCTGTGAACCGACTCATTATATATTACCAGAGAACACGCTGAATTGTGGTTTATACTTACACATACACAGAAACTGACTTCCTATATTAAATCTGGTGAAGAAATAAATCAAGACAGGAAGGTAATGGAAACCGAATTCTCGATGAAATACCGATTACAAACGTGTTCCCCAAATAATCGAGGGCTGCCATAACTCCGGGGTCGTGGTATTCCATGAATGTCAAAACTACCTTGCGGGTTCGAGTCGAGATAGCCAGTTTTCACCGAGTAAAGGCGACCTGCGAGAAAAGGGTCCCGAAGTGGTCCCTCGAAGCTTCTCACCAGGGGAGAGGAAGCGAACGCCAATTAATTTCGATTCCAGACTTCCCCGCCCAACAAGTTCTCTGAGCTAAGTCCATTCTGTGAGGAATGACGTCATTACAGACCGGAAATGAGGACACCTCCCATTTCCGGTCCTCAGCGAGGGGGCTCGACCCCTTCGACGTTTAGGGTCCTCTTCCATTTAGGGCCCTTCTGCTGAGTCCGACCCCGGGAAAACGGTTTTCCACGCGATAGGGATTGTACCTGTGCATAACCGTTTACGTCAGTTGATTGCATTTTGATGGAATGAAATGAATTGCGAAATACTTCTCTCAAAGTTTTCTTGATGAAGATCACTTGTGGAATATACATGAAGTCTCTATCGCAAGACATTATATCATTAACTGGTGATTGGTGTTCAACATTTTTGCCATAAGCATGTTACTTACTTATCTAAGTACTTACCTATGTATCTTAAATACCCGTGTACTCAGATTTGAAAACACCTCACGACTTGGTGGAAAAAGTGAGTAAGGTTCGAAGTTCAAAAATTTCCAAAAATCAAAAAAAAAAAAAAAATCGAATTGCTTTTTTTAAATGTAATTGAGTTTGTAACAGTTGTTCCATCTAAAACTGGTCCCTTTGAAATCATGAAATGCTTAAGAATTTTTAATTTTGTTTTCTGAAGACTTTGTTTTTTTACTATTAGTGATAATTGTTGCTCAATAGGAGATAATAAACTGCTGAGAAGTCATCACTCATTGAGGATGGCCATCTGATGGTAAGAGCATCAATGCCAGTTCAGAAAGTTTGATTCTAGGGAGTAGGAGAGCAGGAAATCAAATTTCCAGAACTGGATCCTATCTCTGCTGCTGCTTCGGTTGGAATCCAACTCCAACGAAGATTCAACTTTAGGGTTTTTGATGAGAAAATCGCTGACTGCGAATGTCGAGGGAGAATTCTCCGTTGCAACAACTCACGGCAGTCTAAGATCAGGTGATCTTGGATCAGCCAGCGCCGCTTTCTTCCATGTCACCTCGTCGCAGGTCTCTAATTTAACTTTGATTCAGTAAAAAACATCTCAACATACAATTCTCAGAGGTGTATAATATGAGGACTGGATGTACAGGGTGGATATGGGTACCATTGTTATCTATGGGGTGATGATTCGAGTGGCATACTAAAACTCCAACTATGGTTATGTGGTATCAAAGAAATTTGCTGATTATTATACGCATATCACAGTTTCTACGAACGCTACCGGAACTGAGGAGTATTATACTCCTAGTTAAGCATTATAATAATGCTTATCTTGACGGTTTCAATTCAATATTGAACTTCGATGGTGCATATAACCTGACGTAGGATGGTATTTGAACGGCCGAAATATCAAAAATTAGTGTGTTGAATCCGATAGTGACACCTAACAGAAAACTGATTTTGTATATATCGACTAGGTAATTTATTTTCCTACTTCAAGTTTTCTAGTTCAATTGTGAGTTAAACCATTACCCTGCTTAGCTACATTAATTTCCAATCAAGTTCCACGTAAATTGCGGTATTTTGTATGTAAGGAAGATGAAGGTTGAGCTGGCAAAGGCGTATGAGAGAACTTCCAATTCCAATCGATCTGAAAAGTATCAGCCACTCTAAACCCCTCGTAATCCTCGTACTCCATAGTCGCTATTGCTCTAGTCTCCGAAAATCTGAGTATAAATTCCACCCCAGCCGAATTAAAACCCGGAGAGTAAACTCCTCGGGTAAGAGAGCCCTTTTAAAAACCGCAGGTAGAGCCTTACAGCCCTCGGTGGTGCCTGCATCAAGGGAGGAAATTGATTTGCCTTCAATGGGCAAAGCCCACAAGCCCCCGGGGAAATCGAAGTGCCCTTCCCTGTAAATCCGAAGTTATTCAAAGCCATTTACAGCTCTGAAATGGCCACTTGGGGCGTGGATCCGTGGAGCCTCATAATTGACACATATGTTCCCTCCAGCCAAACCGTGAAATGCTTCAGCCCCCACCCCACCTACCAGAATGCAATTAACAGATGGAAATGGTTATGTCTACGACCCCTCCTAGTGTACAATATGGGTTTTTAGGGACTACAGATGTGCTCGTACGAGTGATTGCACATCAATCGAAAAATCAAGCTGGTATTGAGTGATTCAGTTTACCACTCTCAAGCCATGCTGTGGTTTGCTCTTGTATTAAACAGGAATTTATAGTTATTGCGGTTTGTATAGCGTGGATTGTAATATATTTTGTACGATATTATCATTAACCCTTATTAGCCCAAGAAAAAAAATTTTCTCCCTTGCCAATTTCTTGTTCATATTTTGTTACATTTCAGTGCCTAAAATACGTAAAAAATATTGGAAAAAATATTGGACCCATACAGGGCCCGTAATCTTGAAAAACAAAACGGTATCTTTTTGGATACCGTGAGCATGTGGGGGTCAATTCCGTCCCTTGATTGATTCCAAAAAGACACCTTGAGATACGGTGGGTTCACCTTATAGCAAGAAACATTGTAACATTTGAACAGTTTATTATAAAAAGTGAATACAAAAATTGAAAAAATAGTAAATTTATTGTATTATTGAATATATAAACTCATTGAGAGACCTTGGTTTACTCGAATTGATCAAAACCCATCACTGTGTACTAAAACCATCGCGATCATTTTCTGCAATATACTAAACTAATGACTACCTAAGTCATCAGAGTCTTTTACTTCGCTAGCAAAAATACCAAAATCGGTCTGTCAATCGACCAAATGAAAAAGAAAAAAAATTATGGCCTTCAATCTTAGTAAGAATAGTCTTTAGAACAACGAACATCCTTATGTAAAAAAGGTACTCAATGTAAAAAAATATATAGGTACGCGGAAAAACATTTTTTAAAAATGGAATGAGAAAAAAAATCATTAGAAAAGAAGAGTAATAAGTTTTTGTGAGCTCAAACATAGTATTTCTGCTAGAATTTTTCCTCAATCAATTTTTATTCGCTAGAAAATCAAAAAACTTGTAAAAAAACAGGCTTCAAATTTGCACGAATTAGTCAAAATTCATTGAGGTATAACATTTTTGACTTTTCCCCAGCACAAATCGTTGCACCAATCCAAATCCTAAAGGAATTATCATTCCAAGTCCCATATAAATAATCATAAAGTAGGTAGGTGCTTGGTTCATCTTGATGGTTCCTGCTTGGTTGGTGGGGCTTGTTTTCAGGTAAAGCGACTTCTTTTGTAAATTTTTGTTCGAACTGTGAATAAGGATGTATATTTAGATTACAAAATTAATCATCTTTCTACTGTAAATCATTTCACTTCTGACATGATTTGATAAAGAAACTTACCGGAACCCAGAACCTTTCTTGGCAAGTTTTGGTTTTTTATTTTCAATAATTTGCACTTTATTTTGCTTCGGATTTTTCTTTGCCTCGGCGATAGGAAGAAGTCGCCTCGTTCGATTTCGTTTCGAACTAGAAGGTAAATGAGGCTCGTCAGTTTCAAATTTGTCTCTTTCACAATTTGGCGCATGCGAATCTTTCAAACACTATTCCATTCCCTGCCAAACCCATTTGAATAGGCTCGTTCCAGGTGGTCATTGAACTCTCCAATTCTCTCCTCGTTGAAATCCTCAAATGTCAATTCTTCCAATCCTTCAAAAAATTCAGCCAATTCTCTTTCAAATTTATTTTCGTCCATCGGGGTCTTGTTGGCGTTGCTATTCGAGTCCTCCCCTTCAGAACCAATGCTTACCTTGTGAAATAAGGAGGCAGTGCACATTCCTATGCTCCTTATTACTCTAATCTTCATTCAGAATCAGAAAAAGGAAAGAAAATCAGTTATAGGGTGAGAAAAATCAATAAAAGTGAGCATAAACCCCATCATGGACCTGGCTCTACTGGGTACCCCCTTGCTCACGGTATCCAAAAAGATACCATCACAAAAACCAACTTTTACCCACTTAGCAACTAATAATATGTAGATATTACAATTTCTACTTGATCTTAGATACTTTTTACCCAAGATTCTTTAAGTAATATCACTCAAAACGGTGAAAAACTGGTCTAAAATAATTTGTGAAATTGTCCTTTGGAGTGTTGATGTCAATTTTGAGCCGCCTTGTAACTTATAATTATTATATCAACGTTGTTGTTGTTTTGACACTTCTTCTTCTTCTTTTCTATTCTAGAGATGTGAGAGTAGCCATAGGGACATTAAGTAGGGGTGAAAACCACTTTGTACCGTCAAGAAAACGTTCTAAAGTTGGTCTTCCAAAAAGATACCGTGGGTTAATAAGGTAATCTTGGAGTTACGGATTACAGTGGTCATTCGAATGTACTCAAATCATTTTTAATTTGAAAACTCATTTCATATCAGTACCACAGTGAAAGTTTCGGAAAAGTAGGCGAGGAAAAAGTATATTCGTGCTGCATGAGTAAATGAACGAATTTTCAAAGAAATCTTTCAATAAAATAGTTGAATCAGTTCTTGTGCATCAGTGGAATAGAAAGGTTCATTCATATACAATCTATTTTGAACGGTACTATCATTAAGGTACTCATTGATTAAGTACTAATTCCAATGTAAATTTCCAAGTAATAAGAAGGATTTTCACCTTTCAAGTGAATGGAAGGAATAATTGGTTCTTATGATAAGTCTAACCTGCCTCATCCTGGGGCCAAAATAGTAAGTGCACTCAGTTCGGCTCCTTTCCTTCAATTTAGTGATAGACACCTACAAAATATTTCCACAATTGTGCAAAATTATCACTCCAATTACTGAAAAATCCGGTCTGTAAATAATCTTATAAAACAAAGAAATAAAGATGCTCATGCAACTTTTCGTAGTCGTTCATTTTATGTACCTATTGTCTTGAGAGGCATTTCAGAACTCAATGGATAACCACCAACGTACGAGAGTGTTTCAAACTGTTTTCCCAATCGTTTCGCACAGTTCACCGGAGCGAATACGTTTGTGCGGCACAATTTTCTCCGCTTTTCCTTTGAAAAGTTCCCCTTTAGTCGGCGCGGGGAAGAGTGTAGGAGTGTAGTGTGGAAGTAGTGTAGGTACTGTAACTCCATCCCGCTCCACCAGCCTATTCACTCCACACTATTTGTTGGAGATACTTTATTCGGATTCAATGGCCGGTGAATAAAAGTGCTCTCGCCCTTTTCGGGAAAGCCTGAAATGCCGGGGTGGAGCATTGTGGATTCCTCAGCCTTTTTGTAGCCAATCAAACCCAAGTTGTCTCGAATGGAGTCTCTCCACGCTGAAGAGCGGGAAGCTATTACCTATTCACCAATTTTGGTACCGCAAAACTGCGTGAAAGACGCACAGTTACCCGAGAAAGCCTGATTTTATTCACAATCTGAATGTTCGTGTTCAAGTATTTTGTTGAGTAGTTCTCTCATTTCGAAGGCGTCCCTCCAGATGGGGTGTAAAAACAGCAACTAACATCAAAGTGTTATTACCCTGAGAAACATTAGTGACGTTGGGCAAAAAATCCCATCTTGACCAAATTCCACCTGACTAAGAGCTAAAAATCATTTTTGCCGCATTTTTGTGTTATGAACTTCCGAGATAATGCTGAAAAGTTATAGTCGATAAATATGTTCAAAATGTACAGGTGACAATCTACAAGTTGATTTCATGAATAATCCTATAGAAACTCTTTATCTGAGATGAAGAAAACACTGGAGATGCAGAACATCATTCAACATTCCCATGACTCACAGAAAGACATGAAACTATTGTTCATAATATGAACCACTCGATATAATATTATTATATCGAGTGATTCTAACTACGAAATACGAATTCCAGGTCTCCCTTTGGAGTAAGGCCCCTTGAGGAGACAAATATTAAACGTATGTCGAGTAGGAATGGGACATAGCTTCCTCGGAATCATTCAATTATTGACAATCCAGTTGACCTAACAAATTTAGTCGGACAAGAGGGTGCCTGGAAAATGATGTCCACAAGTATAACAGTTTATTAGTGCTCAATGGTTGTAGATTATCGGTATGATTGAATTGAAACAAATGTTTAGAGGACCATCCACGGCCCAAATCACACTACATATAACATTTATCAAAGTCGGAAGTAATCGAGAGAATTGAGTATAGCAGGAAAGAAGTTTTATATTTTGGTTTATTATTTTCAACAACGAACCTTTCAGAATCAACCAGGATAAAAAGTTTAACCCTCCCTCAACTTTTGGTGGTTCATTATTAAAAAAATGAACAAAAATCCGACAGTCCGCCATACGCGGCGCTATCCTCAGTTACCAGGGGCCGATTTTGATAAAATTTGGGGTCTAGTTGTGCCCCAAAGATTTTGGTTTGTGTCTGTCACTTCTAAGGGGTTAAAAATATTGGTTGGAATTTTCAAAACGCCCTAGCTCGAAAACTAGGTATTCATATAATGGTAATATGTTTCCACCAATGTATGATAGAATTGAATTTTTGCAATCGAAGAGCTTTGTAGGACAAACCGTTCACTGAAGGAAGTTTGGTGTTGTACTCCTGAATTTTGTATCCTAGTCAACAAAGAACTAATTTCGTAATGAAGCCACCCTGCTCAACTCTCAGATAGAGATGTTATTTCTAGTAGGGATTATTAATGGAAAATACGCGTTCTATTAGACAAGTGATCTATGCAATGGAATGATAAACCATTGTGTAGTAAATTGTAGATTTTTTTCGTTCGTGTTGAAGCTGCTGCAAATCCGAGGAGTACGATTTTTTCATGGGGAGCCATCAATAACCCAGCCTGCAGCATTATCTGACTATTTCATCGAGATCAGATGAAAATTGTGGAATTCATGCTCGTTAGTAAGATTTCAAATTTGCACATGCACATTGGCCACCTATTATTGTTCATGATGAAATTCATGGAGGACTATCTCGAACCCAACTGGCACAACTGTAAAATTAGATGAAATCGGATTGAAACCGTTTGGTGCCGTTTGTTATAGTAACCGTAGTTAGTTTGTAGCAACTCTCCATGATATCACCCACTTCTGAGAGGTAGTAGGGATGGGCCTTCCTTCAGCCATTTTCTGGTAGGAACCCTCTTTCGTATGTGGTTTTCATTGGTGCCCAAAAATCCGTATTCATTTCAAACCTATATCAGGTTAAAGAGTCATTCTGCATAATAAACCAAATTCGAATTTGTTATTGAACCATACCCAATTCATATAAATACCCGCGATAATCTGGGATCTCAGGTCTCCTGCACTTCCATTAATCTGGCGCATTCGAGAAGGAGCTCGGGAGTATGAGTCTATTACGTGAGTGGAGGAAAATGATGTCTCTTCTAAAGATGTCTTAGTAACAAGAAGGCTGAAAGAACAAGTACTCAAAGTGCCTCCCCAAAGTAGAAAGCACAGCACAATAATATTGTGCAATTATAAATTACTGTTACTGTTACTTATAATAAAAAAATACTCATCAATAATATTATTATTGATGAGTATTTTTAGCCATCTACTTCCATGAAATAATGTAGGTAAGTTACTTAAATGAAGATTTTTTCGACTTTTTTTTCATTGCTCAGTAGTATGTCAAACCACCCCTTTATGTTGCACAGTATGTAGTTAAATCTGATTATTAAATGATAACTGCTTTTTTCTCGACATTTTCCAGTAATTTGGATGTGCTCTGGTCCTGAATCTGCCGGATTATATGGGGTTCACTGTAAATATATATTTAGTTGATTGATAATCTTAATTTTTATTTGGGTTAATTAGGTAAAAATACAAGCTGAGTTTTCCTTTCAGAATATTTCTCATTCGATTCCAAGTTACACAATTCCATTTACGCAATGCGTACTAAGATCAATATTGGATGTTACATTCTCTTTCGAAAGGCTCGAGAACATGAGATAACAAAACGACATAATAAAAAAAAATAATAATAATAAAATAAAATAGGAGGAACAGGATTTACACCATTCCTTTTATGGTAATTTCGAATAACTTACCAAAACGATAGGGCTCTTATCTGTTTACCGAGTTTCACTATGTTAGAGCCTCAACTCTTTTTCAGAATTCACTGGGGTAAAAGGAGTCTACAAATCGCATGTAATGCAAGTCGGATTAAGTCCTAGTAGGAGGAGCTCGAAAGTGGGAACTGCGGTTGGAGGATGCTAATAAAACGTTCTCGTCGTTTTTATATTTTATTGTATTTCCATTCAGTGAATATAAAAGCGGAAGGACCTATCTTGTCGCACGTGATCCGAACTTGAATGTTTAAAGCGATAGCATGGGGTTTTCTTCTTTTTTTTGCCCGCTTTTACCAGAGTTCCCATTCATGTGTTGTCCAACGTAATGACCGCGGAACTGTCCTGGGAACGTTGGTCTGAGGTAATTCTTTCCGGGGAATTCTTCCCGCTTCCTATTTTTTTTTTTTTTTTTGTCTCCGTGAGCGTGGTTTTAGTATTCAATTTGTTCGCCTCATTCCGCTAATGTCACTAATTGTTTAAACGTTTGCGGAAGAGTGGACCTTGTTCGAAAGTAGCACATCACTTTATGTAGAAGCTTCGGAAATACCTCGACAGATTGCGTCAGGTGGAAGAATTGCGCAATGATCATCATAAATCTGCAGGAGTGGGAATTTTCAGAACACTAACATATTAAACGATCAACTAAAAATCATATTATTCAAAAAAAAAAAAAAAAAAAAAAACACGGGGAAAAACGCTAGAAATTATTACAGAATAGTTTAGTATTTTACAGTATAGATTTTACGCGGATTTTTCATTCACCTACTAGCAATAACATCGCTATCTGAGAGTTGTGGCTGCTTTCATTACGAAATTTGTTTCGTGGGTAAGGATGACCAATGAGTACAGCACGAAACTATTCAGAGAAAATAATAATGAACGCATTTGATCAGCTGAAAATTGAACGGAGATTAGGCCAAATTTCGACAGTGTTTTGACGTGTTTCTAATAATTTGAAAATTATTATAATTTATAATAATAATTATAATTTATAATTAGAATAAATTATTTATTGCAAGTTCAAATATTGAGTACCCATAAGGAGCAAACCGTTTGATATACAGAGGTCTGAGTGGTCTCATTTGATTCTAAAAATTCAATTCAATTTCAAATTTAAAAAAAACTACAACTATCTTTATTTGGAGAGTTTTTAAGCTAGGGCATTTTGGAAATTACATCTCTTATTTTTCACCCCTTTGAATTGGCTGACACTAGCCAACAGCTTCAACTAGACCCTAAATTTAGACTAATAAAATCGGCCAATAGTAACCAAGGAGAGGTTTTTTTTACATGTTCTATTGCACCAAGTTACAACTTGTAAGTAACATGTTTCCGATGCATAGTGTATACGTTAAGAAAACTAAGGTACTTCACTTAGCTCTTATTGTCCTGAAATTGGAACTCATGCTCACCCTAAGTGAATTAGATCATGTGGCTTGGTTCACTCGAGTTTTGTAAGCAGATCATCCGTGTTCAGGAGCTGGATGACATCCTCATTTACATGATATTAGAACAAAAGGTGATTCGTGGCTTGGCTGCAAATGACCTCACTGACAGATTCTATCTTCAGCTCGTAGTGAAGTCTGTCATTTTCAAAGTATCTGTATGCATCAACGCAGCGTCGGAGTACGGAAGCGATTTAAAAGCGGAGTACGGAGCGCTGAATTATGTCTCGATTGCTCCGGGCTGTGCACCCTCACAGTTGTGCACCGTAAGTCCACACAGGCTTTAGGGCTTGCTTGTACAGTATAAGCTTATAGTTGTCAGACCATTTTGACCGTCGGCCCGTCAGCCAGTACATTTTTCCGAATTTAATAAAAAGCTCAGCTTTTTTCTTCTTGACGTGGGACTTCCACATTAGTTTGGCATCCAGCGTCATTCCAAGATATTTCGCTCCATTGGCATACGGTATGCCAATCACCTTCTTGTTATCGAGAAAGGCTGGCACATAGTTGATCCTTTTATTCGTGAAATCAACTTGCACTGACTTAGTCTCATTCATTCTAACTCTCCATCTCACTGCCCAATCATGAATGCGGGAGATGCAGAAATTTAGTTTGGTAACTGTTTCACTGTTTGTTTCCCCAGTCGCTATAATTGCAGTATCATCCGCAAACTTAGCGAGGGTATTATCTTCAGTTTCTGGTAAGTCAGAAGTGTAAAGCAGGTACGCTAGTGGGCCCAGTATGCTGCCTTGTGGCACCCCAACTAGTAGTTATTTTTGGTTCTAAAAGATCACCATCCTGTCTAATACAAAAATATCTGCTTGATATGTAGGATTGCCAGAATGTAGCATAGGATTCTGCATAGGATTCTGACAGGATTTTACGAAGCACCAAGGAAAGTGCCGCGAATGTTTCATTAGTTTTTTGGATTTTATGTACCTAAACCATCAAGTTTTGAGGAGAGGTAACATTTTTTTCCCCCAATGGAACATTATTGAAAATAATAAACCAAAGGCGGTTACGACCATCTAAACCACACCGGCAGCATTAGTTCATGTACCTTCCGCTAGGAATAGTAAAGCGTTTTTCCCTTGAATCATATGAGATAAGCTCAGGTACCTAATCTGGTAAAGCTTGAGATAAAGCGATGTAGCTGATTCAAGGGAAAAATGCTTTACTACCCCTAGCGGAGGAAAGATTAATTAATGCTGCCGGTGTGATTTAGAAGTGTGAATAGAACTGAAGTTCCTGAACTAGAGTCAAGAATCTGAGTGACAGAAAACAGGCAAACACCCGTCTACAAAGAACACGACTCTTCCCTGTTAACTGGCCCACCAGGCTGTATTGATTGAACTTTGGGCCCATTGCTACGCTGATTGCCCTTCTCTTTCGTGTAATCAACTTTTCTGCCATTCCACGATGGGTTGACTTTTGATTCACAAGGGCATTGTAGCCAGTTTGAACTCAGGCCAGCGTTGGTGATCCTCTATCTCTTCCAACCTCGATCCACGACCTTCCAAGTGATTTTCCTTGGTGAGTGTTAAAATTCCACTAATTCCTGTAAATGGATTTCTTTCGTTCGAGCTTTGGTAAAGCTTTGGCAGAACTGAAAGGAATAATCACATGCTTTGACGATATTCTGATTTTTGGGAGGACAATGGAAGAATGCTCGCTTTTAAAGACGGCAATTTTTAAAGAAGGTATTCAATCAACATGAAGACAAGAGACAATGCCCAATTTTTAGAAACAAAAAACGAAATATCTTCGTCAGTTGAGATATTGAGAAAGAATCAGAGAAGATGTGTATTGCGAGCATATCCACTCATGAAGAATAAAAAGTAATTGGTCAACAATTTTGGTTTATTATTTTCAATAACGAGCCATTGGAATTGAGTAAGAAAAAGATTTACCTCCCACCCCCTCAAAATTTAATGTTTTACGTTTCAAAGTAGGATGTAAAACACGAAAATTGAATTTTAAAAAATCCGTCGTGAAGCTTTTGGTTGATGTGAGTCTAAGGAGTGAAAAATTAGGGTTGAAATTTTCAAAAGTCCCTACCTCGAAAAATATCGAAATGAAGGTATTGTTTTTTCACCAATTTGAAATAGCATTGAATTTTTTGAATCGATTGAGACCACCCAGGGTATGTATGACAAATTGTTCGGTCCCTATAAGAACGTAAGGGCTACTTATGATAAATCAGAAACAAGAGTCTGACCCGCAAGACAGACCTAATTTCCGTTCAAATTTTATCTAACCAAAATGAGATTGTTGTTTGTTTTTTCGAGTTTTACTGAGTTTTCCGTCCTTAGCAACCAGTATTCAAATTTCCATATGAGCACCCCAACTCCGTATTTTCCGAATTGAATATGAAGCCTTTATTTCTTGCGAATAAACTTGATTGTGAAGTAGGTAGTAAGTATGTAGGTAGTACCTACATTTGATACTTGCTGCTTTCTAGTTTTGCAACTAGGCACTACCCAGGCCAGTAGTCATATTTTTGATCTCGAATGGGACATATTTTCCCTACGGAAAACCCAAAATCATGGCCATCATTAATAAAAATTGTAATAATTACCTTGAAAATAATATTTCATTACTATTGACGAGGATAATAAATTACATTGATTTATTATGAGGTTGGTTTTTATTTTTATAAGATATTCAACAACTGTCAGCACTTGAAAAAATGGCCCCTCTAAGAACAAAAAGACGGAGAAAATGAGCGAAGACTTGAAAATTTTATACCTTCAGAATGTCGACCTGAATGTTGATGTCACAAAATCACCATGTCAACTCGGTACCGTGAAAGTCGCTTATTTTTAACAATGTCTAAAAGAAAAATTTATAGTTGACAGTTCGCTGGGCGTATTCTATTTCAACTATACACCATTTCTCGAACCATTACATTCGTTTTCCATTGAGACTGCAAACGGGAATAAACATCTCACTATATTCCAGACCACGATTTACACGCATGGTGAGTTCTAAATGAGAATTTTCCGCTGACATGCAAATGAAGCCTCGTCCACTGTTTAAAAAAACCTCTTTCCACGTCTCATTCGAGAACCGCAATTCATTATTTCTCTCTTTTTTAATGTCACTAATGCCTTCAGGATACACTCGCACTCAATTTATTTCAGCTCCAAGTTAAATACTTGATACATTTCCTCTAGTTTCGCTCCCATGTTTCGGAGGCGGCATTTGAATCGTGGAACACAGAACAGTGTCATTCAGCGCCTGGAAGGGAGAATCGCTCTTTGCATGAATTACGACGAAACTCGTCTCTCGCATCTTTCACGTTTTTTGTGTGTGCTTTTTTTTCGAGAGAAATAAAAGGGGATTTTAATCTTTTTGTGACCGGAGGGGGTCGGAATGGGTCGTTCAGACGTCTCCAGGACGGGTATTTCACAGGGTGTGGTGGCGAGGGAATTGCCAGGGGTGGGTTCTGGCTGGCTAACAAATTACGTAAAACTCGTGGAGGAGACATCTTTCACTTTGATGAAGCGAGGCGAAGTGGATTAAAAGCGGTTTGTCCTTTCTCGAAAGGGGTGTTTGCCACGTCTGGTGGGCGCTCTCGAAATGGAGTCAGGTTCAGGAGTAGAGGCTGTCCGTCATTCATCACTGACGCATCAACGTGACGTTTATGTTGTTGAATACATCTTGGTGATTTAAAAATCCATTTGGAGGTGATAATCCTAAAGTTGCCCCATTTCTCCTCAGCTGGTCTGTACGGCATAGAATCACCCTTCCCCTTGGACAAGTTCCCCATCAAAGTGGGTACGTACTCTGAAACCCTGGTTTGGGATACCTGACCAAATTTACTCTCTGTATCCAAATTTTCAGCCCTGCAATACCATACACAACATTATTGGGTTTATTCAGAGATCTGTGTTCAATTCATGATATTATTCTCTGTAAAAGAAACAGTTGGATGCTGTCACGAACAACCACATATAATTCCGTCTTCCATTATTACTTCGTGAAACCACTCCCAATCTCGAATTTCAAACGTTTTTTCGTTCATATAACTAAATTTTAGGAATTTTAAAGAGTGCATTTATTTCTCAGATTGAAATGACTTAATTTAAATCCCTCGACAATATTTATCTGGCAGAGGAGTAACTATCTGTGATAAACATACTGTCTCAAATATTAGGAGGTTACCCTCGTTTTTCCTTCCGTTTTTAACTCGTCTGTTATAAAAGTGAAGAGAATGATTGGAGTAGGGATAGGGATAAAAAGAACAGGAGTTAAGGAGGAGAGGAAACATCTTTGGTTGATAACGAGTGTGAAAGAGAGGAAAAGGCAAAATCTTTAAGAAATATCTTCGGATAACAATCTCAATTATGGAGGCCAGGCCCTTTTCTAATTAAAGGTACGAGCCTCTCCCACTACCTCACCCCTATTTCACCTCTGTTACACCCCTCTCCAGTAGTTCCACCTCTGTAAACCCCTTCCATCGAGAGAATTCATTAGCCAGAAGCTCCCCAGTTAGCGAGTGAAATAGGAACAGAGGGGACGAAGTTTTAACCCCTTCAAAGTCCCCAATATACCCCCAGACCGTCCCCCACCACTTCCACCATCCACCTACCACCTTTTTCCACTGCTCCACGTTTTTTTTACTACCTACCTGGCTGAACCAATCAGAGTCAGGAACACGGTTTTTTGACGCTCTTATTAAAAATTTCACCTTGATGGATTCCCCTCTCCGCATCGATGTGTTTCAGAAACCATCAAAGAGTAATTAAGCTTGAAAATGACCTTCTATCGAGGTTTTTTTTTCTCCAGGGGCAATCAATAATTATCCAAGGGGCAATCGGTGGAGATCATATCAAAGCATAACTTACACCTCTCAATATTGTTTTTACATTCCTCTTACAATACGGTTGAAACGAAAACATTGATAAAGACTGGTCAACATTGGGATCTCTGCATCTATACCAATATGAGATTTATACCACGTTTTTTTTTTTGTTTGTTTTTGCTTCTTCTTAGTTTAAGATGAAAAAATTTCGTGCTGGAGGCCAAAAAAGTCCATTCACCGTAAGAACCTAATTATTTAGAATTTGTACCAGAACTTTTTCAACCACTTTGGTTGTCTGTATATGATCCATCCATATCCCGAGCATTATACAAAATCATGGTTCGATTTTGATGAAATTTTCAGAGTTGACGTGGCTGAGCCTCTAGATAGTGTCACAGTTTCATCAAAACCTGTCAAACAGTAACGCGTGCGCTCGCTAAAACGTTATTTCATTCAAACACCAATTTCTCATGATTCGATTTTCCTGAACTTCAGAGGCCCCAAAAGAATGCAGGTGGATCCGATCAGTAACTGTGACCACGGATAGTTGTTAGTTGGTATGATTAAGTGAAAAATTAACAAAAGTGCAATCGACTTCTGAATCGTGTTTCTGGTTGACTTTGAAAATCAGCGTTGTCACACTTACTAATTATTCTATTATGTCCATGTTGTTGTATGTGTGGGAGCTGTACTGCCCACTCAACTTCTCAGACCTTCACTGACTGAATATCAATACTTGGTTGTCAGGTCTAAGTTAATTGTATCATGGGTGAGTGAGAATCATTCTCCAAACATGCATTTGTGGCCTCTTTTTGAAAACACATTTGGGGAACCTTTGTTTTGATATTAAAACCCAAGAGACTTGTTCCACCTAAAAATACTGATTATTTCCTCGATCAGCTTGGTGAAAGAAGTGAAGTTTTTTGGAATACATTCCGGTCGATCTACATTCAATATCCACTCAAAATTTATGTGAGAGGTGGTAATTTCTGTTGTGGATCATTAGTCACTTCTCAGACTCCAAAGTCCAGAGGGGCATTAAGTTTACTCCATACAGTCTTCAAAAAGTCAAAGTTGAACCATTTACACCCATCTTGACTGACTTCTACTGCGGCTCACAACTTCAGAAGTAGTCCCAGGACTTGGGAACCGTTTTCCTCCGGGATGCGCCCCGAAGGGACGCTCACGCTCTATTTATCAACCTAATTTACTGCCGATTTCCCTACAGGCACCCCCCAGGAATTGTGTGATCGTGAGAGTTGAGGCCACGCAAGGCCCCTTTGGGAGCCCCCTCGACGGAAATATATGCGCTCTCCGGAACCAATTGGTCGTGATTCAAGACGCCGTCAACTTTTCCCGCTTAGAACCGGTAAAATCGATTTACCCCGAGGCGGTGGTGTAGAGTGGAAGGATGGGATGCCCGCGCATCCATGGAGACATCATTTATGTGGAGCAACGCTATTGATTCCCAAAAACTGTTTCCTGTGTCCAAGAGCTAAAGTGTGAAATTTTGATTTCCACAACTGTGAAATTTTGATTTTCAACTGTGAAAAAATGCCAACTGAAAAAGCCCCATATAGACTACATCCATGATAAGATTAGGAAATATATATATATATTCTAAAATGTTAGACACACGCTCCCGAAGCAAACAATAAAACTTATATATTATACCATGTTGCAATCTGTATTGCAGTATGGCATAATAGCATGGGGAGGAACGTATTCCACCCATATAAATAAGTTACATGTTCGGCAGAAAATTATCATAAAAATGATGTTGTCATTACCGCGTAGGACCCCTTCCGTAGATCTATTTGATAATGCTAAGGTATTTACTATTAGACAACTTTATCTGAAAAATCTACTGCTGCAATTCTTTAGGACACCCAACATAATTGAAGTTTCTCGAAGGGATCCGAAATACGATACTAGATATGCCGCCGCAGGGAATGTAATTGGCCCTAGACCTAGACTGACTCTGACAACGCACAGCCCGATCTTCATTCTACATTTGATACACCGAGAAATTGTTTGTAGCATGAAAAGTCCCCAGAAGTTTACTAGACCAAAATACAAAAAGCAAGTGTTAAGTTGGCTAGTTACAGAAGGGGGCTTTAGATGCGAAAGGCTATTAAACAGCATATATGTATAGGAGACTATTTAATTTTAGAGATTATTAAAGTTAGAGAATATTAAAGTAAGTTAGTATATGTAGGAGTTTATCAAAATGCGTCCTTAATTCTGTCCAATCATGTATTGTTTATTAATTTACTTATTACTGTAATTGTAAAGTATACATCAATTTATTTACCGATGTGGAGCGATTTTGCAAAGATCCTACCCTACAACACGGGCCAAGCCTAATGTCGGGTAGGAAATCTGAGCAAATTGCATCCCTTCATGCATTTATATTATTGTAAAAGTGTACAAAATGGCGAAATAAATATATATCTATCTATCTATCTATCTATCTAACTGTGAAAGACCACTTAACCCTTGATAACGCGCGGTATCTCGCAGATACGAGGGTTTGACTTTTCCGAGAATTGCACTTAGAAAGGGAAAGGCGGGAAAGCTGTCGGTTTCGGTAGCTACATCATCAACCGTCTGCTACAATTAAGTTTGCCCGTCACTTAATTTGTTCAAAGAAACCTATTTTGGTGGATGAGTACATTTTTAAAGCCCTAATTCCCACCACACATCATACGGAAAGACATCATTCCATCCAAATCAACTTTTGAGCAGCATTCCGCTTGGCCGACCCATTCCCAGACATCTAAAGCGCCTCAAACGGAAGCATCACTCTGAATTCTCTAAGGAATTCGGTTAAACGAATTGTTATCAATGTATCTCCTTATTATTCGATCCAAAACTGGCACTATTTATTTGGAATCCAGTACAGTTGATAAGTACTGGAGCTTTGGGTGGTCTAATTAAATTCGAATAATTCAATTCCTTTCAAAATTGATGGGAAAACAATACCTTTTCATCGAATGTTTTCGAGCTAGGACGATTTGAAAATGGCAAACCCCGTTTTTCGCCTCTTGGAAGGGATTGACATCTACCATAAGCTCCGCGGCACGACTAGACCCCAAATGGAGCCCATATACCAAATTTCATCAAAATTAGTCCGTGGAAACGGACTGAAAAATTGTTATTCGAACTTAAGATTCAACTAAATCTTTAATCGTAAACCATTAAAAAAAATGTTTTGTTATTTTGTTATTACATACTTTTGCTCAATTTCAAATGTTAATTAATGGAAATAATAAGAGGAAAGAAATAATACAATTTAGTATATAAACTTGAAGTTTACGGTGCAACAAAATAAAGTTAAACGCAAAAACACATTCTGTGTTTTTAACAAAGACTTATCCGATACCGAAAAATCTCAGTACAATCTCAAAACGATTTTTTCCTAGAAAATCAAAGAAATGAAGATCGTGCGGGTCGGGTTCGAGCCTATCGTACATCAGTGGAACTAGATGATGATATCATTACTATTATTATCAATATTATCAATTATAAATATCAGATATTTATAATTGATAATAGGTTTTGCAGTTTAAGGTTACATAATATGTAATAGATTCTATTACATATTATGTAACCTTAAACTGCAAAACCAAAACCGCTGGTTATAATTACTTTTTTTTTCAAAAATTACAAATTCGGACTAACGTGAATTCCTATAATCATTTTGATACAGCTCCAAGGCTACCTTCGCTACTCATCAACCAGCTCAAGCTGTAACTAATGACATGGTGTCTAACATCCCATGAATGGTGCGAGGCTAGAGATCCAAGAGGATCCTAAAGGGCTTCTAAGAAATCAGGGGTTCTATGGTTACTAAGTGATGATTACATCGAATTCAATTAACGCATAGTTCATGGGATATTGCTATTGAAAATCGTCAAGTATTAAGTTTTAATAAGTATTAATTTTCGATTGGCTAACTAACTAAAACATGGAAGAAGAGACCCATAAATTTAATCATCTTCAAGAATTAATTATTATAAATTTTCAATATTTCAATAATTTATTGTTATTTTATAACCAAAAACCAGTTAAACTAAAAAAAACGCTTGCATACGAGTCTGCAACGCATTGGGACATTTTCATGTCTTTACCTATTGCTTTTTACCTCACTATAGGATTTTATAACCCACCCTCCGTTGTTGTCAGAATGTGAAACGAATCATTAACATAATAACATAGATATATTATGTTACAAATTGACACAATTATTAATATTAAGAGGTAGGTACCTAATTTCAATAAAATAGACGATTCCGGATTAATTATCTTCTACACTCACGATCATTAGTTTGTAAACAAAATATGAGAACAGTTATGCCCATAGCTCCGCTATTCGTATAGTCTATATGTTATGGAGAACATGAAAATGTTCGTTAAATCGAGAGCTTTCCAACGAGTGGTGAACGATTTTTGTGGGTTAAAAAGTGTAGAAAAGGAACAAACCTAACAACGGGGTCGTTGTAAGCGGAAATCATTATAAAGTCACTGTAACACAATTTCGTTACGCAATTTCGTGACAGTTTTTTGTGCTATGTGCCAGGGCAAAGACATGAAAATGTCAAAAGGTTTTTAGTATGTTTTTACTAAGCATCGAGGGGAAACCATTCACAAATCATGGTGTTTAGTTAAAATCAAAATATCTGGATGGTTACAAGCAGAGGATGGATGGATAGGTACGACGTCTTTTTTTTCAAGGTGCCTTCCTTTCCATATTCCTTCACGTTTATTTCTTTGCTTGGGTTATTTTTTAGACGAATTGTTTTTTGAAGAATGTAATTCATTTTTAATGATTTGCGGGGAGATCGGATGCTTCGATGTTACGATGATTTGCGGGAAGAATAGGTCTCCGAATCAATCCTTTATTTACTTCGGCGGTCGTCTCGAGCTTGTACCCATCAGACACAATCCAGTAAGGCGATAAGACACCTACTACGGGCCTGCTCGACATCTTTTCCCTCCCACTTCCTTCCATCTTAGGTTATGCAAAAACGCCCACGATAGGGGCAAAGCCCTGAATAGGGACAGGATTAAAAAAATGTGATCCTATCTTCTCCCAAGGGGATTGGGCAGTGCTAAAATCCTGACTTTCTTACGTAAACATAACTTCATAATGTCTCTTTCAATGATCCAAGAAGATGCTTCTCCTGCCTCCAACATACCTTACTCCTCTTTGTAAGTTCACGAATTTATTTATGGTTTGGTTGGGATCGTGCGCACAAAATGCCCTTCCCAGATTTCAAAAATTTTGTTTGTATGAATCTTTTTATTTTTGTTGAAGACCTCATTTGAGGAGAAGTGATCAACAATAGGGACATGCAATATACTATTATCTAAGACCCTAAGTATGGTAAGATTCCTACCTTTTTTTCATTATCTCCTATCTTATTCCTACTTACTTATTCCTGTCATCATCCTATCTTATTCCTACCTTTTTTTCATTATCTTATATTATGGGGAGGTCGCCCAGGACTACCCAACGCTGGCTCCAGGAGATTGTGAAGTTGAGGAAGGTAGGGATGGGAGAGATGAATGGAAGGAAGTGCCGGCAAATTATGAACACCAGTTCATGTGAGAGCCCTGGAGGAGCCCTGTAATGCTTAATACCTGGATTCTTAGGAAGTAACATAATAATACTCCAAATGTATGTTTTACAATGACTACGCATTACTGGAAAATTATGATTTTTTAATGTATTAAAAATATATTTTTGTTTAATGCCTCGGTTTAACGTACTCTCCTTCTAAATTCAGAACATGTACGATAATGTACGTGTTATAATATAACACGAAGGTATATATTGAAGGTATATATTATATACCTTCAATGTTCGTGGTCAATATAAGTGTAGTTATGAACAGCTGTGATATTTCCAGCAGTAATTTTTCATCCAACAATGAAAATATTTCACGTCAGCATTTATCTTGCGCTTGATCTACATATTCATTAGCGCTAATTCGAAGTATGTTCGCAAACTTCCATCACGTTGTTTTATGAACGAGTATAGGTTAGGTGAAATCTTGGGGATGTTGGTGAGTGAGGGTGGAACCGTGCTGTCGTTGGACCAGCGCCACGTTCTTCTTTGCATATAAATAACATGTTTTCATACACGATACCCCCACAGCAGGCCGACCCTTGCGTTTAGTATGCCGTACACTGTTGACCCGTACTCAATAGAATAGTCCCTCATATCCCCTCCACCGCAGGCTTCCAAACTGATCTCCAAACCTTCCCGCGTCCCTCGAAGGTAAATTTTGTAAAATAACCCCCTCTCCCCCAGTCCGTCCTCTTTTCAGACGAGCGGAAAAGTTGAAGTGAATCCGCAATATGATAGGCAAAGAAAATCAATTCGGAAATGAAACGAGTTTCGTTAATTTTGGTCCATAGTAACCGAGCAAAACGACCAGGTTGGCGGTTGTTTAAACCCGATTTTCAGATTCTTTGCATACTTTAAAACGTGAAAAACATCTTAAAAAACGCAAAAAAAGTTATTGTGGCTTATTTAAGTTATAGCTTCCTTGTATCCACAACCCGAATGTATAGATGATCCGATGCTGCACATTTCAAAACATCAATATCAAAGTAACTTGCTCATAGGGAACTACCCACGCCACGCAGTCTCTGATAATTTCGTCGGATTCGGGTGAAAAATGTGGAAGTTATGACCGTTAAAAGGTTTTTACGTTTGCGCAAGCGCAGAGGCTACCATCAATCTACGGGCAATTATTTTCATAGCGGGCCACCCACACGCCAATTCTCACTAACACTGGAAATTTCACCGAAATCGGACAGTAACTTTGTATATTTTTGCCCGTTATGAGGATTTCATGACAGACACCCAGACAGGCAGACCAAAATTGTTCAAGAAGGTATAAAAGGTAAAACGCGGGTGGAATTTTTGATATTGGAAAACAATTCTTTCGCTACCTTGGTAGACTCGGGTACAATATCAACATTTTTTGGAGAGGGATGAGTTCTTGGCCAATGTCAAAGGTTTATTGTTGAAAAAAATAAACTGAATAATTTGAAATAAAATCGATAATACAATAATAATATGACAAGTAATAATAATTTAACCTCATACCTAATTAATAATAATAATATAATAATAATTTCAATAATATATTTCTTACTATATAATTATAATTACAATAATGATTAATATAAGATAATTGATAATGTAACAGTATTATAATAAATTGAAACCGAAAAGTTTGTTAACCCCTGGTGAGTATAAACCCCCAAGAGAATATCAGTGCATAAAGTGTCTGACACGCAGCAACGGTAACGTTCTTTTTGAAACACATGAAAGTTATTTAATATATATTTCGTCAAAACGACATTTTATTATTTAAATTATGAGTAATTAGACTTTCTCCCAAGTATTCTATGGGTGTCTCAAGGAGTCTAATTTGATCAGTATTTCGAAAACTATGATCTACAATACACAACAAGCGAATTCGAGTTCAAACCCCCTCCATCCCCCTCAACGGTGTCAGTCTAGCACCAAAGTGGTGATACGTGATAATGTTGAACTTTCATCTGTTAGTTTTGGAAGTTTATCCTCAAAGTTCATATCCGAGTTCAAGGAGAAACACTCAGAAACCCACGAAATGAGCGGTTCCAAGTGTTTTGGCACAAAAAGTACATAATTCATGAAAATCCAGAACTAAGTAGATAATGTCCCCTCAATTTCAAAGCTTGGGTAAAGGAACTGAAATATTCAAAAATCATTTATTTCATGAATATTGTTCCCCCTACCCTTTGCTAATTTCGATACTCTGGTGAAATATTGTGGGACTCCGAAGTCATTTGAACAAAACATAATTTCAAAAATCGGCTGGAAATTGAGGCCTGGGCAGAGAAAACGTCCGTTTCGGTTGCCTGTGTATAAAGTGTCTGAGAAACACGGATCTTTGCTCATCTGACGGTGTATAAAGTGTCTTAGGGAAACGGTGGTTTTCAGAAACTAGGGAATAAAGTACTCTTCGTGACGGTTAGATCACAGCTGAAGGTTTGTGATGGAACCTTCTACAGAGGGGGGGGGGGGGGGCAGGTACTGAGCGCCTGGCATATTGTAGATGCTCATTGCTGTCAACATACTTCACTGAATGAACTTCACATTCAGGTTGATGATTTCCAAAATTCATACAGAAAAATCTACAAATGAGTACAATTTACTATTCATGATTTTTTCTCAGCATGTGATGTGGCTCATACAGATCGTGTCGCCCTCCCGTGAGGTAGGGGACTGGAAAAGAGTTTCAAGGTCATGAAGTTTGCTATGCTCATCCTTTAGATGTCGAACAATTTTAATCACCATCTATGGCTGCACGCCATCATCACCATGACTCTCATCATCATATCGTATATCTACTGAAATCGAAGCTGGAAGATGAATCACCCATCCATTTCAGCAGACACCTGATTAGGAGAAGACTGCGCTCTGAATAAAATTTTGCTGGCGTGCGATTCTGCTTTTTAAAAGACAACAATTGTCCATTTCAGAGCATACAGAGTAACGTGGGGAATCCTGTGAGTACGTGACGCTGCTGAGATTTTTTTCTCTCTATTACAAAACTCATTATTTTTATTTGGCGTTCTGTGCGAATTGGGTTGTAGGAAATTTAAAATGCAATCAGTACTGAACTCATACGATTACAAAATGTTGTAACCATGAGTTGCTGCTTTAATGGAGACCGTTGCGAAGAAAATGTAAGAAAGGATATTACAATAAGAAAGTTGGATGAGAGGATGGTAGAGGACAGGCTTATGGTGGGGGAGGAACATGGCAGGTGGACTGTAACAGAACCAATATCCTGGCGGAAACTACGATCGCCCTTTCCCCTCACGTAGGCCCTCCCAACCTCTCTGGACCATCATCGCTACGGCGCTCTGACCCTTCGGTCCACCCTTCGTACCTTCCCCATCTCTTTTTTTCAACTTGAGATTGTTTATCTTTATGTGTTTCTGGGTCGAGAGAACGGAAAAAAACGAAAACCCTCGGTGATATCGTCTCTTCCATCACTCTTCTATTTTTTAACATTTTTTTTTTTCTCCCGTAGCGAAATCGCCGGTCTGATCCGAACACCTCTCACATTTTTTCCGTCTTTTTTCGGTAAATGCGCACACGGTTCGTAGCACTTCGTAACAGCCTCGGGGGTAAAATGAACCTCTTCACGTAGCCTCGCACCGTGTCCATCGTGTTCAAGTCCTTCTGGCTCAACTTCGTTTCTACCGCCCTTTCTTGGAAAATACGAGGTATTTTGAAGTAGCCGTACCCTGTTTGACAGCGTCGAGTACTTCACAAGGGTAAAGTGTGATGCAAGGACTTCGAATCCTTCTCACCTGAAGCAAATTCAAATCTTCAGGAAACATCCCGAAAGCATAGTGTTAATTCGAAATTTTGTCTAAAAAAATGTTTAAATTACTTACTTGGTGGGCAACGTATCGAGCTAATTCGTTTTCTTATTCCATAAGACTTCGTTTTCTATCCTAATCTTTGTACCTATCTATGATGTATTTTGATTGCCAAATATATAAATATATAAATAAATTTAACTCTCTGAGGATGTCTGTATTCTGCCATTGTGGAGTACCTGGAAAACAGACCGGCTGAAGATGTCTTGAAGATAGATTAGAATACAAATCTCCTCACAAACTACCTCAAACTCTAAAATTTGTCAATTTCTATTTTTTCTTCTTTTTATGTATGTGGTATGAGTTTCAGCGCCAACTGCCGTTTCAGACGTCAGAAATCTATCAGTAATTTCACACCAAATCAAGAGCAATGTATAGCTAGCATAAATGTTGTGTTCTTGTTGTACTCACCGTCTCTTCTCAATAACAGCCTTCAGAAGCAAATAATGTCATGACGTTCACACATCGGATTTTCATAGTATTCGGTTGAGACAAACGTCTACCCAGTAGTGAATTACTAGCATTGCCATTCAATAGGTTAAGAGAAGAGTTATGGAGGGCACACCTAGGCCTTACCTGGATGAGCAAATCTGATGGTCATTTGAGGATGTTTTGGGTATTCAAAGCCCCATTCAGTACGGGTGAATGTCGTCGACATGCCTGCCTCTCGTCCTCCTCACTCCTGTTGGGAGAGAATCTGAATGAATGTTCACCCTACTTAACGACCTCCATCCCAGTAATTTTGCTGAAGGTTCCTGATCTATGCTACGCTTGCTTATCGCGTGATCTTGCCAATTCAGCTCTATATAGTATGTCCAATGTTAAGCACCGGAAAACTTCGGGAGTCTAATTAAGTGAGAAAATGTCTCCTAGCAATTTTGTTTTAACCTCTTCATTTCTCAAGTTTTTCAAATTTTAGGATTTTTCGTGTATTTGACTTATATCCACTAAAATTAAGTACCATAACTACCTTAATTCACCGTAAAAATTTAAAATAAGATTACCTTTGGGAAGAGCGTCAGATTTCCCATCTCTCTAGTGCCTACAGAAAGCTATTTTTGGGGTCCTGATTGGTTAAAAATCAAGTCGTAGAGTAATTTTTGTCAAATTGGCAAAATTTCCTATTTGCATAGGAAAATTCAAAAAAAATTAAGTGTTTTTACTTACCCCAACACCATACCTAAACTGAGCAAAGATCTCAGCTTTCCAATGGTATAGTCAACAAATTTTTTACAATCGAAAAAATGCTGCAAATTATTACACAATGGTTTATTATTTTCTATATAGATCACTCGTCTACAAAATCACCAACCATCCAATATGAAAAAAAGAAAAAAAATCAAAAAAAAAAAAAATAAATAAAATAAAAAAAAAACTAAAATCACCAACCATTGATTGCATTTCGGTCAGCTCTAATTTGAACGGAGATTAGGCCTCTTTTGCGATTCACACTCGTGTTTTGATTTATGTATATATATATTTCAATATAAAACCTTAAATTTTCGTAAGGAGCGAACGGTTTGTCCTACAGAGCTCCGCGTGGTCTCAAAAAATTCTATAGAATCTTAAATTGAAGAAAAAACAATACCTTTATATCGAAATTTTTTGAGTTAGGGCGTTTTCAAAATTTCAAATTTGGTTTTGGAACCCTTAGAAGTGACCTACATCAACCAAAAGCTTCGGGGCACACTAGACCCCAAATGGAGCCTACATACCAAATTTCATCAAAATCGGTCAATGCTAAGTGGCAAAAGTGCCGCGTACGGCGAACGGACGGCCAAATTTTCATTCGATTTTTGGATTCTACGTACCTTGAAACGTAAACCATCAAATTTTGAGGGGGTGTTAAAACTTTTTTTTTCTTGGTCGATTCCAAAGGTTCATTATTGAAAATAATAAACCAAAAAAATCGGAAAAATTTGTGTTTGAACTCGGAAATACGTGAATTTTTGTCAACGAAATTGACAGTTCGACGGGAGGATTTTTGATTCCGTTGAAAACAATCCACATTCTTCCGCAAATTTCTCCTCTAAATTTGTTTGTAAAATATTTGTTCATTATACCAATGGAAAGCTGAGATCTTTGCGCAGGTGTTGGTGTTGAGTCGTGAAAAACCAGCGAGAAGGAATCCCCCAACAAACAAAACAAAAAAAATGTAAATTTGGCCAATTTGACAAAAATTACTTAATGAGTTGATTTTGTAGACATCAGATCCCCAAAAATAGTTTTTTCTAGGCCCAAGAATGATGGGAAATTTGATACTCTTTCTTACGGTGCCCTTATTTTTACAATTTAAAAGAAATTAAGGTAGTTATGGTATTTTTGTGACATAAAGTCGAAAATTTGAAAAAAATCATTAATGGGGAAAAATGTGGAAAAACGAAGGACTAAACAAATGACTAAGAAACTTTTTCTTACTTAAATTAGTTGAAGAATCGACTCGAAATTTTCTGGTTCTTAACATGGAACACCCTGTATGTAGTTTGATGGTGGCTAATTCACAGCTTCCGTACCGAAGAAGCAAGATTGAAATCCTTTTGGTTCATCTTTTAGGTTTAGTAGCATGATATTTGCATATAAATTACTACAACTCACCTTCCTAAAAAGTAGGTAACTTTAATGCCTTGAATGCTGAAAATTAATGTAGTTTTATTCTGTTCCAGGTATGCAAACTAATTTCGGGGTCGTGCTTCGTTATGGTGATAATGTGTAAGTACGTCCTTGTGGTTGTATCTCATACACAACGTTCAGCTAACTGTTTGTAGGAGATGAACTGTCGGTCCCCAACAGTTGAATGGAAGTTTTTGATAGGTACTGCTGTATGTAATGACTTTCTCATGACGTTGAATGTACTGAGGTGTTATTATCCCGGAACAACACAGAACAAGATGATCACTCTCCCGAAAGTTGGAGAAAACAATGAGTAAAACATTATCTCCCCCTACCACCGTTGCTCACAAAAGCCCCAAACTCATAATGAAGTTTCTGGAGGAAAATTCGGATTCCCCTCCCCCCGCTCTCATCTCCGAGCTCAGAGTAAAGCCGGATTATTCCAATACGCGAGAGGGTCCAGATGCCCGGTCATGAGGTCACAATTAGATCTCCTATCCGCGATACCAACACCCGACGCACAATAACGCTCATGGAGTTGAGCCCTTTGTTAGCTTGCAGCAAACGGGTTATTTGTTGCTCAAGATTGGGCCAAAGGGGTTGAAAGGGCCTGAAGGACAGGGGTAGGGGTACGTAGAATAGCCCTTCGTAATTATCACCATCCCTCCACCTCCCCATTCACCCTCAGTTCTGCCCTTTCATTTCCTTCTAATCCTCAGTTCAGATAAGGTTCAATTATTACTTCTCGATGTTGCGGGACGTTGTCGAAGTTTGTTTGCGGTTATTTCGTAAGCGGCGTACACATTTCCATCGACTTCATTAACCCTAGGACCTCACACTGGGGTACAGCTGTACCCCACTGTTCCTATTTTTGGGTGCACATTCGCAAAAAAAATTTTCCCGCCTGAATGGGTTCCACGTAAATTATCTTGGTACCCCTGCGAGCGGGAAACGCACTGTGCCGAGTCCACTTGGCTCTGAGAATTCGTGTGGTTCGCGTCTTTTTTCGTGGTGGGGTACAAAACTACCCCAGTGTGTATTTTCAAACTCTTTGGGGTACAAATGTACCCCAGTGTGTATTTTCAAACTCTTTGGGGTACAAATTTACCCCAGTGTGTATTTTCGAACTCTTTGAGGTACAAATTTACCCCAGCGTGAATCCCTGGAAACATTATAGGTAAGCCAATTCTTTTTTGGATCCTCACTGTTCCGAGCCACCATGCCACATCAATTTGTTGGTGAGGGGGTGAAAGTGCCACAGAGGTTACATGACATGACAGGTGATCCAGAATTGGAGGGTGGTCCCATATGATTTGAGGACGGTCCCTTTTGAATTGATAGGATGACACCCTATGAATTGGTAGGAGTCGGGGGAAGGGGGTGGAATTGCCACGGAGGTTACATGAAACAACAGCTGATGAGGAATTGGAGGGTGGTCCCCTATGAATTGGGGACGGTCTCATTTGAATGGTAGGATGACCCCCTATGAATTGGGGACGGTATCTTTTGAATGGTAGGTTGACCCCCTATGAATTGGTAGGTGGTGGGGGAAGGGGGTGGAGTTGCCACGGAGGTTACATGACACCACAGGTGATGCAGAATTACAGGATGGTCCCCTATGAATTGGGGATGATGTCTTTTGAATGGTAGGATGACCCCCTATGAATTGGTAGGAGTTGGGGAAGGGGGTGGAGTTGCCACGGAGGTTACATCCTAATTAGAGGATGGTTCCCTATGAATTGGGAGATGATCCCTTATGATTTGGGAGATGGTGGACAAAGGGGGTGAAGTTGCCACGGAGGTTACATGACACCACAGAGCACTGATACGGAATTGGAGGGTGGTTGGGGAAGGGGGTCAAGTTGACATGGAGGTTACACGACACCACAGATCACTGATGCCGGGATGCCTAGTAACTGTGCCAGAACCGCTCATTTTACCCTACTACAATTTCTACGTAAGAATATTGCACATGACCTTTATTGGGAAGAAGGGAACGCTCAGAAGTAGCAGAATAGGGGTTCAAGTGCATCACAGAAGGGTGATCTTTGGGGTGGTAGAATAAGGAGACTACTCATTGGATTTGGAAGCCAATTTTTTCCTCCAACTCAGAATATTGCAAACTTGCTTAATCAAAAGTAACAAAGGTCATTCCATATCGAACAAATTTTATTTCGAATTTTGAATGAGAAGCGATATTTAACAGTTTTGAAAATTGGTTTTCAACAGGAATGTCCAATAAAAAATATAACTATTACCTTTTTGAACTCCCAATAATTTTTATCATTGTTTAGATGCTTATAGAATTCTAAGCAACAATAATTTCATTTAAAAATGGCAACAGACACAAGATTTTAATTTTTTGTAAGTTGGGGTACATTTGTACCCCTGTGTGAGCTCCATGTCACAAAAACTTATGTGTGAGGTCCTAGGGTTAATGACCGATTTTGTGAGCGTTCAATTCTCGATAATCGCGCTTTACTTAAACAACTCGATTAAGCTGAAATGCTCGCTCTACAATTTGCTCATCACACTACACTGCCCATTGTTCAAATCACACAGCACTGCACACCACAACCGTATTGAGCTGCTCCTCATGATACCACTCTCACTAAAATACGAGTTCGAAACTGCTGCCTTACTTTGTGCTATTTTGGCTAAACCTGTATGTGTGCCTCACCAATGTGGGCTCCATTCGCTGAACGACACCCTCAACAGAATATCTCTGACCAGCATTGCAGTTAATGACGTTATAACTAACAAAACTCGATCAGCCGGCTGATTGATTTGTAGGGCTTTTCCGGCTGTCGACGAAGTATTGCAAGTTGAAACCTTTTTGAAAACAAATCAATTCACGATCAATTTCTTCCGCTTTGCCAACTACCACCCGAGCATCAAACAACAAATTAAAAACAACGCTAACAAGACTAACAAGCTGCATCTACTACCATCAAAGTCGGAGTTATTAAAAGAGGCATAAAATACGAGGTTCCGGTAAACAACATTTTATGAAGTTGTAATGAACTCCAATGAAAAGTTCGTGAAACTTTTTGAATATTAAAACTTTGAATCGTGATATTTACAGCCGGAGAACTAGGCAGGGGATCCGGGGCCATCGCTGGAAAACGAGTTATGAACATCTGCAAACTTATTGAAATATTTGACCACGTTCGCTAACTAACCTCTGCTACACCATCGAATTCAGAATACCGTATTTGCCGAAGATGTACGAAAAACTGCCAACAAGTTCCTGGCAATTTATTCATGGCAGTTTAGAACCTTTTCACTGATTTCTAATCAGTGTTTCAAGACGTTCAGTTTACGGAGATAAACTAAACGAATACAATAATTGTATTTACAATTATTGTAAACATGATAACTAACTGATGTCTTCGCTGTAAAATATCTCATAATTGTTTTTGAATGGCTTCGAAGTGGTTATTTGGAAGAAAATACATTTATTAAATAAATTTCACGGTATAATTGATAAAACCAAAACCTTCGTACGAAGGTTTGGGCGGAAGATTTGGGATGCTGTATTTTCGTTGATTATTTTCAGTAATGAACCTTCGAAATAGGGCAAGGAGAAATGGTTAAGCCCCCTCAAAACTTTATGGTTGAGTTTCAAGGTACGAAGAATCCAAATACCGAATAAGAAATTCCTGTCCGCCCTAGTTCCCGTGGACCGATTTGATGAGATTTGGTTTATCAGCTTCGTTTGGGGTCTAGCTGTGCACCGAAGCTTCTGTTTGTTGTCAGTCACTTCTAAAAGGTAACTTGTAGCGGAAAAAGTTTTGAAAACTAGCTAGAAAACTTTCAATATACTGGTATGTCTCCCCATTAATTTAAAATAGCGACGATTTTTGAGAATTTTTTGATACCACCCAGAGATATCTGGGACCAATTGTTTGCTAATGATGACAATAAATAACCTAATTAATGCATTTCCCTGACGTTCTTTCATGTATTTAAGTTGGCGTTAAATTTTTAGTTACGAATGAAACTGCTATTGGCAGTTGACTGGTGATCCTCTCGCAGCTCTTACGCACCCTTACTCTGAGGGATGAAAGTGGTGAGTCAGAAACACGAGCGTGAATCGCACATGAACGTCGGAAGTGATCCAAATTTCAAGTGATCAAATTTAATCTTTTCTCGTTTCTTCGAATGAAATTTCACGTCAACCAATTGTGTTTCCACAACTACAAGAACCAAATTTCGTATAATAGAAGGCACCCAAAACTTTGAGATGACGAGGTTTTGCTGGTTGGGAACAATATGTACTTTGAGGACGGGTAATCAAACCAGAAAAATAATAAACCATTGCGTAGTAATTTGCAGCGTTTTTCATGTAGATCAAAAATGTTTTGTACAGTGGATTTTCCCTTAGTTTATACAATTTATTTCGAGCAGAAGTGATGCAAGGTTCTAAATACCTAAGTGAGCTGAAGCCATCCGAAAATCACTTGACCTACTAGTGGACGCTATGCGGTACTCCGTACCGCACCTGTCTAAAGTCTGAAGCAGGGTGGGAAATCTTGGTTTGATGTCGGTGACTTCCAATGGTAATACGAGTGCAGACCCCCCTACACAAATGGCATGCGCCACTAGTTACTCATTGACTACTTATAAGTTTTAAGGTGTAAAAGTGAAAAGTCGCGTATGCGGTATGCAGTCCCGCTAGCGTCCTTACACGTTTTGGAAGATCAGTAGCAAGCCCCGCTTGGTTTTAAATTCTTTACATACGTGTTGCAATGTAAGTGATTGTGCATTTATTTCATGCATCTACTTCCGTCTGTTTGGAGCCACTATCTAATCACTTTCTGGTAATTTTTGAGTGAGATCTGCTTATACCAGTACATTAGTGACTTCCTGAACAATTTTGGTAGCTGATCTGTTCTATTGTAATGCAATTATTGTTACAGCCTTAACTTCTACATTTCTCATATGTTGTCGACGAAATTTCTTGGTATCATGCGAGTTGGCGTGTAGATGGACCCCAATGAAAATCATTGCCGCTAAACAGATTGCGTAACAGCCATAACTTCTTCATTTTCCATCCGATTTCGAAGGAATTTTCAGAGACTGTACTGATTGGAGTGTAGATTGGACGGATTCCAATTAAAATCATCAATCAAAATCAACTTCAGTGAGCATACGCAAACGTGAATTGGGTATTTCGGTGAGTCGGAAATTCAGGTTTTTGACCTCAAATTTGGATTTTGCACCATTGAAAACCTATATACTCCAACTTTTTGCCCATTGATACTATAACATGCGGTAGAAAAATTGAATAAAGAGATTACACGTTTGAAAAAAAGGCTGGCCTCCATGAACACACATACTACTCCGCGGGCGTGTGTGCGTAGTATTTCGTAGTATCCAAGGCCACGAGACGTAGACCACATGGGATCTACGGTGGAACGTCTCGTTCCAAGGCCAGCAACTTAATACCTACGTCACATCATTCAAATCTTCAGCTTTCATTAGCTTCCCTAATTTCTTCTAAACATTTTCTCGACGAACAGACCCGATTACCGTTATTCCTGACCTGAAAATTTTGTTTTAAATTGACTGAAATACCCCATTACTAATCAAATTTTTTATGTGACTAATAAATTCGAATTTCCATAGTTTCTAGCTATTTTCACTATCTGACATAATAGAATCTACCTTTCCTATCCGTCCTATTCATTTAACATAGATTTTCATAATCAAAATAGTGAGAAATGATGGGAAATGAATTTGCGGTGCAGAGTACCGCTAGCGTTCACTAATGTGACAGTCGACATAGCGCCCACTAGTGGGTTAAGACATTACTACATAGGCATAACATACCTACGTAGGCATATCCAGGGATCAATCATAGATCCGCCTAAATACCAATGGATAACAGGCTGCAATACCAAGTTTAAGTATTCTGAAGATGTCTCAAGAAACCTGCTGTTTCTTCAGTATAGAAAAGGAGTGGATATTGATTCAATCGTGAATACTTGGATATTGCCTTGGATTCCCGTCTAGTTGTCCTTCCTTCAGAACTATGCGACCTACTTCAATTGCGTTTGTTTCTCTTCGATAGTTTCAGTTAGTTCGTCGAGTTCTGTTATTTCTTCGACACGAAGGGTGTGTGAAGGCGATATATATGGATAGGTCTTGAAGGTGCGTGGGCATTATTTACTTTGAACAAAGGCGTGAGCACAGGTCTCCCCTCCACGCCCGACGGTTGTTTTTCAAAGGGAGCTTTCTCTTTGGTCTTTGGGTCCCCTTCTCGTCACCACCTCGGCTCCGGTCATCCTTCGGACGTGGATTGATGGTACAATTGATACGGTTCATTTATAAAGATGTCACTTTATTAGAAGCCTCTCCTCCCCATTTATAACCACCCCCATTATTGGCAACCCTCGGGTCAATCGAGGGCCGTTTTTTCTCTCGTCCGTCGGGCTTTTCTTAACCCCCTCTTCGTGTTTATTTCCTCTCCCCCACGCCTCCAGAACGTGAGGGAATCGGCAATAGCCATTGTGGATATAAATTCGAAGAAACTACCATTAGTACCTGTATAATAATTCTTGAATCTTGGCTATTCTGTCAAAAGTTTATACATAAATAATTATGTCCAGTTATGACAATAATTAGCGAATTAAAACAAATGAAGCTATTATGATAAATGAGCTCAAAAATTTTCGCATGGACTTTTAAAAAAATCCATTGATTTCGATCATTCCGAAAGGATTTCTTGAAGTTTTTCCAAAAATCACATGTGCATATTTATTTATGAATAGGAAGGTATATATTACAATCACATAACAATATAACGATGGTAATTTCGAAATGACAGGGAATACAAAAATCAAAACAAAAACATCTCGACAGCTCGAGTCACAGTATAACACATAATATCATCAAAGGTAAATATAATGATGTATGTTTCAATCCGGAAAGTAACTTGAGTGATTCTTTCGCAAATATTTTTAGACTTTCAATAACAAACAAAAAGAACAGTTCGTTAGCCAGAAATTCCTGAAAACCAAATGTCAGTAAATAGCCCAATAAAACGTACTTTTGAGGTTTTTTTGGATATTATCATCATATTCATATAAATATTTATGATATATTCGGATTCAACACAAAATTGTTGGTATGATTACAATTTCAGAAATAAAAAATTGTCGAAAAATCGTAATATATGTATTTTCACAAAAATTATATAAATATTGAATACCAGCGTATATTCTTTCTACCCCGAAATGCAATAGGTAGCTTGGGTACTTTTTGATGTCGAGTTGAAGACGAGTAGATCATGAATAATTCATGATCTACTCGTCTTCAATAATTTATAATTTATAATTTTCAATAATCTTCAATAATTCTACTCGGATTATGCTTTGAAGATGTTACGAGACCATAATTATTATGGTCTCGTAACATCTTCAAAGCATAATCCGTTCACACATTATGTTGTTGTGATACTGAAATTTTTTTAAAATCAACAATAAAAGTACGTTTGGGTACTTTATTTGGGGTGACGAGAAGCGTATTTTTGAGGTTTTTTGAAAAATGTTGATGAACCAAGATTTTGATTGTATAATTTCTAACGATTCGTGCTACGTGACACATCCACCAGGCTGTAAGAAGATTTTTTTTGAAAATTCACCCATATTGCATGATTATAATTTTTTAGACTTATTAGTTCGAACATGTTCCAGTCCTGCGTACGCCCGTTAAAAATAAAATAAATGCTTATTGCAATAAATTGTTCTTTCGACAAAATGCGTTTATATATCCTAATTTAATAGTTTTTCAATTTCTTCGAATAAAAGTTTTGTTGTTATCGTTTTAGTTTTATTGGAAATAACTATAACCAAACGTTTGGCAGACTATTAAAAAAGTGATCAAATTTGAACAATTTGAAAAAAATTGTAAATATCGATCGTCAACAAAATATCTTTGAGCATAAAAATATCAAAAACAGAAACTTTTGTGTATTTTGCAAAAGAAAGGGAACAATCGTGCTCTTTGGTTGGATTTTAGCTATAGAAAAAATTTCAAATCAAAATACACAACTTCTCCACAAAATTAAAAATTACACTGCATTTTAGAGCGTGATTATTCATCACTCTCAAATTCCTTGGCTTGGCTGGTGGTGGATCTGGAATTGGTGAGGTCTGGCTTTAAGGAAGGATCTGATGGTTTAACTGATCAAAACTTTTCTGTGGGAAGGTTAGCAATGCTAGATAAGTTCCCAACAACTTTTGTCAGATCGAATTGATTTTTGTTTATAATGTTCAATAATGAATTTTTGGAATCCAGCAAGAGAAAAAATATACCCCCCCCTCCCCACCTCATAAGACTTTCTTAATATATACAGCTTGATTGATATTCCTAGATCATTCATCGTGAAAAGCGAAATAGGAACAATATCATATCTTGGTAAATAAATCAATGAAATATTTTCAAGTTACACTCAAAGAAACATACTGCAACTCAAGAGCATCTGCTCTTTCTTGGATAATAAAACATCAAAATATCACATACTGATTGATAGGTTGTGTCATCTCCCCCTTCCCCAAACCTACACAAAGATATGAGCAGAATTTTCTCAATCCAACTCATCGAGCTCCCTAATTTCCAAGGAAATCAAAAAATCTAACGACGCCATGAGATAGAATCATCTTGAACCCACTTCACATTGATGTGAATGTTGGGGGGTTCGGCGGGGCAAATTCTACCCCTCAAAATCTGTATTTAGAAAGCCGATTTGAACCCTCATTGCGAATCGAAATCCAAGTCCGGTCCAATCAAATCATAATCGTTTTATACCGATTCAATTTCCTCCCGGGCGACATAAATGAGGCTTATAGGATTCCGTTCTCCTCGATTAACGAATTTGTCTCATTTTATTTTCTTTCACTCTGCATTCGAATCCTCCTGGGCTCATTTACCGTATCTTTATCTTAGAATCAGGGCAGCCGTAATCGAGGGTTATAGAATCGTAAATACCAAGCTAAACGGTTAATTGAATGACTGAGATCGTTTATGAGCATTGAAATACCGGTGAGATGGTATTGGTGGGATAATTCAATTCTTCTGGTTGTGTCGGTGCATCGATTGGAGCGTGAAGGGTAAAGATTCTGAAATTAGAAAAAATAATTATCGACCAAGAGAACCGTACCTTTTATTTTTTATCGGTATGTTTGTGCAATCAATCCCTTAAAATCATTTTTTTTCAATTTTTTTATTTTTTTTTATGTTTCAAAGAAATTATAACTCAAAAATCTGAATATACAGGAAAATGCATCCGTAACGTTGAATGAAACTAATGAAGATAATTCCAGAGAATGTAGCCATAGAAATGGAAGCTTTTAGTTCCAGTCAGGCAGCTGGTATGCAGTAGGAGGCTAAAGAACACTGACTAGTACATTCTCACCCCGATATAAGGTATTAGGATGATTATTGGTAATCTATGACGAGGCTATTATTACAAAGCAAATGTGGGAATCATTGCAGATTGGTCATCTGTATAGAAAATAATAGAACGCTGTGTAGTCATTTTTTGCATTTTTTCCCCCTCGTGTGACTATGTTGCCGTACATAGAGGTCACCACGATAGTGAGTGAAAGACAATACGTCAAAAGGTCGATGATTGGTTAGAATGTTCGATTAGTAAACTCGCTGGATGAAAACTTCACGTTTTCCATATAAGGGGACGTGCTCTGACGTTCTGACTTGTTTCATGCTTTTACGATGGCCAGGGATTTCAATTTTTGCGTCACCGGGACCGGAAACACGAGCTTGTAATATGGGTTTTTGCTGTCAACCCATTCGTTGCTACGGAATTCCATCTTCGCCATTTGTCATTGTATGAAAATCGTTCACCACTAGTAAGAACCTAGTGATTTTATTGAACATTTTGTTTTTTACCTTTCCCAGTACCTTGCGTGGCAGCTTATGTGTGCTCCATGACAAAAAAGCGGTAAACAAGGTATTCAGCATCATAAGTAATATTAAAATATCTACATTATGTGTGTGGGATGGTGTACGTTAATATATTTTGGCATTACTTAGTAATGATACAATAGTGAATCTTTTGAGCCATCGCGGGCGCCTCAAAATGGACTGATGTGATAACAAAGCAAGGTTCTGATCAGCTGGGTGAGCTAAATTTTAATCTGGAGGCCTCAAAGAGCTAAAATTCTGCAGGGCGACTATTTAAGACTGCCGAATCTGAATAACAAACTTTCATGAGCAACATGAAACATGCATCTTTTTTTCTACTATTTAAATTTTGTTATTCGATTTATGTTGGCTCATGCTGCTCGTTGTACGCACTTCACCTTTTCTTACTGTGACACTCATATTTTTAATAATAAGCCTTTGGAATCGAGCAAGAAAAAAAAAATTGCAACCCTCCCTCAAAATTTGATGTTTCACATTTCAAGGTACGTAGAATCCGAAAATCGAATAAAAAGATTTCCGTCCGTCCGCAATTGAAAATAGTTTCCGTCACTTCGAAGCGAATGATTTAGCTCGTTGATAACTGTCAAACCCTTGTACGATAGGTCGGAGCACTCACAAAGTCAACCGACATTATCAGAGCAGCGAAGGTATCTAATTTAATGGGAAAAGTTCAGTACCAGCATTAGTACGTTCCCCTCCATTGTGAACCGGAGTGCCGGTCGTTTGGTTTTACAATCCTCTCAAACCCGCTCTACTGTGATGCGAAAAGCAACGTTCAGGATCGCCATCGTTTTGATAGGATTTTATAGTCGAATCAGACGAGGGGCTGATCTGATCGCGTTTCATGGAGCTTTGGAGGGCAAGAAACTGTTGCGGTTTGACAGACCGTAAAAGGACTCCATCAACGCGAATAGTTTTTCGTGTCACTGAGCTGGATGGACGACGATGGAGAGGGAATTCCAACGGCATTTCAAATCTTATCGTGGGGAATCAGAAATCCTCTTATACCGACACTGTCCGTTTGAGTAACTTGTGAGAATGGAACTGAAAAATCAACACATTAGATTTAGAAGATTCATTGGAAATTTGACAAATAATTTAATTAACTACTAGGTTCGGCGATAATCTACCAATAGTCGGTGGTAAGGGTCCTGTAAGGGTAAATTCCTCCGCCCAATCTAAGTGCTAAATACTAAGTCCGAATGATGGCACTGTAAGGACTCTAATTCTGTCTTCAATAATGAATTTAATTTAAAAAAACGCTGCAAATCATTGCCCAAAGTTTAATATTTTTCTGTATAGATCACCCTTCTGTATAGATCCCTCCCTACCAACCGTAGGTACCTACTACCTACTAGGGCATTTTTGAAAATTTCAAACCCAACCACCAACCGAATGGACATGAAAATAATAAACCAAAATTGGTAAAGTATGATACTGACTTTAAATTTAACTTTGAATTTACTCTTCCGAAAAATGAGGTGAAGAAATTGGAGTATGTGAAGGAGTTTGTCGACCGGCCGCAACCATTAAATGATGAGGATATGGTACGATGATCATCCGCCCCAGAACCCTTCAATGAACGTTTTAAGGAGGTTAAAAAGAGGGTTGAAGTCAACAAGGTGAAGATTTGGTCTAGAATGTATGAACATGTTTCTTCGAGAGGGCTCAGGTGACTTTGGTCTGAACAAAATTCAGATGAACATTACGAAGGGAAGCAGGCGCCCGTGGTCTTATCCGTTAGATTTGGACATCTGGCTCTCTGAAGTAAAGTGGACAGTTGTGGTTTATTGGAAAATATGTTCGGTAGGAAAAAGTCACAAAAAACACCTATTATAGGTCACAAAAAACAAAAAAACAAAAGTCACAAAAAACACCTATTATAGGTCACAAAAAACAAAAAACAAAAGTCACAAAAAACACCTATTATAGGTGTTTTTTGTGACTTTTTCCTACCGAACATATTTTCCAATAAACCACAACTGTCCACTTTACTTCAGAGAGCCAGATGTCCAAATCTAACGGATAAGACCAAATAATTTGGAAGTCAATTTGCATCCAACCTCTGTAAAAGAGCAGTTCCACCATAAAAATTGAAAGAAAGGGGAAGCTACCCAGTAGGAATGCAAATCGATTACCGATTTAGTAGGAAAATTGATTCTTCATCAACCTTTGATTTCTACAATAAAAAATCAATTTCTTTACGAAGCCCACACAGGCCGGAGTTTTCCAATCGATTGAATAGTTTCAATCGACTGTTTCTCGTCGATGTTTCATCTCTTCTGTTCTTCAGGCTCTTGATGTCTAATTTTTGCTCTCTTCCGAGTTCCAACTCAGGATACAACGACTTGTAGTTATATTTATGGAGTATTAGAAGTTTAGTTGAGAATAAGCTTTACGCTTCCATTATATTATACTCCTGCTCAAAATTAGAGCAACTATATCCACTCCTTCGTTTGTTCATTTCTTTTTTGCACACATTGTTTGCAAACACTGGAGAAATAAGGTAGCAAAAACATATAAAAAGGGAGAGACGAAGAGGAGATAGAATATAGGATAACAAAAACAGAACAAAGAACAAAAACGACGAAAAAATAAAATAAAATAAAAAAGAAGGGAAGGAAAATCGTAAAAAACGAAGAAAGAAAAATCCGTGGTAAATTTCTCTGTTTCATGGAATGACATTGAATCATGAATATGTTTACTGTAAATGTATCCATGCTATTTAGGTATTTATAGTACCTGCCTATTTATAGTACCTAACTTCATTAATGATCGCCTTCTGTTTTCATTCGAGTTAATAATAATCTAAAGTGCCGGGTCGTCACAAATTTTGGTTTCGTTACGCAAATTTTAGAATGATCCCAAGCCCAAAAACATATTTATGTTTAAAAAGGAGGGAACAAACGAATAAATTGAAGGTGTTACTCTCATTTCGAGCTGGAGTTTACTAGTTGCAATAATTCCCACTTGTTATGCTCAAAATAGAATAAAAGTTGATGATTTAGGAAAATGGGTCCCTCCCACATGGACTTCAACTGTCATCAAAATTGAACCTTCAGTCTTGTTTTCGACGATCTAACTGACACTATCTCTTCGAAACCGAGTTGAGTTCCAGTCCGGCTGATGAAATCTGTAGTGCAGTCAAAATGTCAATCCCTTACGGAATCACAATGATTGAGGTGGACATCCGACTGTTATTATTGTTGATAGATGAAACTCGACTTGTAGAACGTCAAAGGTCCAGTTCGAACCCGTGTAAATTACCATTGACTCTTGCGTATGCTGTCACTGTATGATTGAGACGTTGAGTGACCTGATTCAGGGATTACTGTGAAGTTTAGAACCATAAGGAAGGTTCTGAATGAAATATGACTACATATTGCATTTATGTATTTGATGTGGTGTGCGCTGAACACACCTAGCAATCCAGGGATAAAAGGGGCCAACTTGGAATTTTCTTGAGAAGTAGAATTTAAAAAAACAAGAGAAGAAAGTTTGTTTTGGTCTATTTTGACTTCTAACGGCGCCAAGTCCCTCAATGCCTACTCCAATATCCCCGCATTATTATTTTTCAGTATAGATCGCGAAGAACTCAGCCTTCCAACCAGCAAAACATCTTCATCTCATAGTTGTGGATGCCTTCCATACGTAATTCGATTCATGGTTGTTATAGAAGCTCAACTGGCTGACATGAATAATTTATTGTATTTTAAGATCGAGAAAAGATGTCACTTGATCAGCTGAAATTTGGTTCACTTCATGTGCAATTCACACTCTTGTTTCTGAATCACCACGTCCATCCCTCTGAGTAAGGGTGCGTAAGGGTTGCGAGAGAACGAACTGCCCTCTCTAAGGACCAGTGGGTGGTGTGGTGGGAGGGTGTTCAGGTCTTAGGGGCTAGATCCGCATGAATTTCAACACGTATTTACCCATTATTGTTTTGTGGTTTCATTCGTTTATAAAAATTGAACACTATCTCCAATTGATGAAGAAACGTTATAGAAAACGCATCAATTAGATAAATAATTGTCCTCATTAGCGAACGGTTATTTCTACAGAGCTTTTAAAAGTGTCAACTTCCCAAAAACCGTCGTTATTTTTAATTAATGGAAAAACAATTCCTGCATATCGAACGATTTCCAACTAGGGCGTATTGACAATGTTTTCCCCCACTTTTCACATCTTATAAGAGACTGAAAATGACAAAAACCTTTGGAGCACAATTTAGACCCCAATTGGAGCCGGTATATCAAATTACATGAAAATCGGTCCACAGAAACATGGCAAAGTGTACTGGACACGGCGTCAAACGCGGCAAAAACCCTAAAACGTTAACTCACGTTTTGCGAACAATCTCCGTTGATTCACGTCTCTCGGATACTCGTAGTTTTAAAAAAAAACCTTGATAAGCTTTTCCGAAAGTACAGGGTTCGCCTGAATCATCGACTTTTTGAAATGACCGCCTTAAATTCAATTCGTGATCACGTACCTAGTTTCATTGGAAAAAGTGTGATCTTTTTGGGCATGATTCTCATGAGTGCAATTTAAACACTACATTGATTTGGTTTTCTACATTTATCTCCAGGAAAAACATTTCAATTATGTCAATTTTTCAATTGAAAGACATTATTGTTTCCGATGTTTTTAAAAATGCCTCCGCTTTCCTCCGATCCGGCTCAGGCTTTTTTTCGAGAATTTTTTTTTTTTTTTTTTTCAATGAAAGTTAAACTACAGCAAAAATTTCAGCTGCAAGCGTTCGCAACTCCGGTGGTCAGATTTAACGTTAATCAGCTAGGCACTAATGCGAGCTCATTCGAACATAGAACGTTGTTTATGCAACTAGGCTATTATTTTTACAATTCTTATAATGTGTAATAAGAAAGAAGGAGTACTTTATTTATATTTATTATATTCGGTTTATGAGGAGCTATTTTTTTCCATTTTCGACATTTCCGCCTGTTTTCTACGTGGAAAATATCCACGAAAATGACGGAAAATACTTTTGTGGTAGGTTTTTGGCCGGAGGGGAAGTATTTTAAACTCAAGTGGAATCATTCGTGATTACCGTTAAATTACGGATAGGACTACGAAATTTGCGGAAATTTGGGCGGCGGAAAATTTGTTATTTGATTTTCAGTTTCTACATACCTTAATAAGTGAACCATCAAATTTCGAGGGAAGGGGGAGGCTAAACAATTTTTCCTTGGTCAACTCCGAAGGATGATCATTGAAAATAATAAACCAAAATGGATATTTAAAAAAGTGTTATGCATAAAATCGTACAACGTTCCATTATGGAATTATAAATGATTAAATATAATGAAATTCAGTTAACTATAAACACGGAGTTTCATGACTAACAAGAACCTCATTAGGTGAAAGACCCTCGAAAAATGGAATCGTGGCTTAATCAAGAACGAAAGTAATTAACTAAATTGATCCAATCATCGTTTGGATGGATTTGGGACAATAGAACGACCTATCAAACAAAGAACTGAAAATGAAGGCTGAAGAATCTACTGTGAATAATGGGAACTCAGCCGACAAGCATCTTCCAATTAATTAGGGGTGCTCAAGTGGACGGTTGAAATCCCGAGCATCGGACCATATTCTCTTTTATTTCGTCAACTATGGAAGTTACTGTGCTTTTTCCAGGATAATCAAGCGGAGTGGGTCCAACCTTGTAGTGACGAAATGAGTTTTTTTCTTCAAAAGAATCGTTCGATCATCTTTCAGTCGAAGTTTTGATGAATGAACGCGAGGTTCTCCGTCAGTCATTGTGCTTTCTTGAAATGTAAAAATTGCAGATCTTTGTGGAATGTTTCCCAAGAAAAATCTCTTACCCTCACCATCTTAAGTGCTGCAATACCCACCATATTTTTTTTTTAATTTCATTAATAACATTTTATGCATAGAACTTTACAGTAGGATAACAAACGTAATACAATAACAACCTAAGAAACGAGTATAGAGGGTTCCATAGAGGGTACTGTAGAGAGTTGAAACAGTATTGTTCCAGGGGATCTGGAGAATCTGATCGATTAATGAGAATAATTTAAACGTTGTTGTATTCTACCCCTAGAGGACTATACGTTTCTTTAGAATACCTCTTCCTTGGTGGAGAACAATCTAGGACTAGGGATGATGAATGAATGATACAAATTGAATTAGGAAAGATAAATAGATATATTATCCTGTAATCAATGAGGCTTATATCTATATATGAGGGGGGAGAAGTATCAACAGAGTTTACCTATTAGATCTACGGATTTGAACCACGTGGGTAAGGGAAGTAATCTTATATGAAAGTATGGTTCTTAGAGATCGATGTTTGGAATGTAACTGGGGAGCAATCCCTGAGTTGTGATTTGGGGGAGTAAAAGAACTGTTCCATCAAATCACCAATCAGGTGTCAGAGCAGCTGTTGCTCTGTCACAGGGTTCATGGATGTCCTCTTTTTGGTACCTAACTAAATTTGAACATTTGGTCTACCAATTTGATCTTTTGGCAACTCAATTTCAACTTTTGGCAAATTAATTTTTCTTTTTGCAAGTCTTACCAGAGTCCTTATCTAACTTATTCAATCTTAAAATGTTCTATCAATGTTTTTATCTAATGGATGCTCTTTTTAAATTCCCTTCAAAGGAGGATTTCCATTAAATTAATAAATTAATGAAGTAATAATCGCCACGGAACGCCAGCCCTAGGGATAAAAAAGTGGGTGGTAACACCATAAATTATACACGCCGAGAAGACCTACACGAGTAACTCCGTGGAACTTCTCCTGTGCCATGACCATAATCATGTTTTAACAAATTGAAATACCTTTATAAGAATTAAAAACGCTGCAAATCATTGCTCAAAGGTTTATTATTTTCTGTATAGATCATCCTTCTGTATAGATCACTGGTTCTCCATCAATAGCACCTACCACCATCTGTATTCTCCCTTGACCTTCCCTCTCAAATTTCAGCTCCTGCGTTCAATAGGATTGAAAATGGCTTCGGAGCTCACTCAGCTGATCAGTGATCAGAAGAGTGAAGAAGATCTCCTCGAATGCTGGAGACGCCTGGAAGAGCACTTCCATTCAATAGGATTGAAAATGGCTTTGGAGCTCACTCAGCTGATCAGTGATGTGAGGAGTGAAGAAGATATCCTCGAATGCTGGAGACGCCTGGAAGAGCACTTCCATTCAATAGCATTGAAAATGGCTTCGGAGCTCACTCAGCTGATCAGTGAGCAATGATTTGCAGCGTTTTTTACCTACCAATTTTTTTTTACCTACCACACCTACCTATTGGTAGGTACTACCTACCACACTATAATGGCTTCACACCTTCACAATCAAGTTTATTAGAAAGAACTAAACGCTTCACACTCGATTCGAAAAATAGAAAGCTTGATATGGAAATTTGATTACTGGTTACGCAGAAGGCAAAACTGTATACAAATCGAAGAAATGAACAGCGATCGCATTTTAGTCAGATAAAATTTGAACGGCGATTAGACCTTTTTTGCGATTCACACTCATGATTCTGTTTTATCGAAGGAAAACCTTCAAATACTCGTAGGGACCGAACGGTTTGTCCTACAGAGCTCCGGGTGGTCTCAAAAATTTTTAAAAATTCTGTACTATTTAAAATTGGTGAAAAAACAATACCTTTATTTCGAGAGTTTTCGAGCTAGGGCACTCTTGAAATTTTCAACCCTTAATTTTCACCCCTTAGAAGTGACCTACATCAACCAAAAGCTTCGCGGCACAACTAGACCCCAAATGGAGCCCATATACCAAATTTGAACCAAATCGGTCCAGTGTTGCTAAGAAAAGTGCCGCGTACGGCGTACGGCGGACGGACGGAAATTTTTTTATTCGATTTTCGGATTCTACGTACCTTGAAACGTAAAACATCAAATTTTGAGGGGGGGTTAAAATTTTTTTTTCTTGCTCGATTCCAAAGGCTTATTATTGAAAATAATAAACCCAAAAAGAACAATTTTTCCGTAAAAACAACCACTTTTTCCGCCGACATTTAGAATAAGTCCAGCCAATTCAAAAAATGTCTACCAAGTGGGTAGGGCACATAGCTTCCTCGTACCATAACCCGACTGTATGGATGATTCAATATATTCTCAAAACATCAAACTCAATTTTGATTTTGGAGAACTTTTTTTTCAATCTTAAAAAGTGAAAACAATGCTTCCGCTATCTGGGTAGACTCGGTAGCAAGATGGGTACCACCACGTGATTTAGCATCGAAAAATGATGAATAAAAATTTGAACAAAAATAGAGATTTTTGTTGTTGCTCAATTTGTTTTCCACTGAAAGGTCTAATGTTAGAAGGGGATTAAAAGGTTGTAATGAAGTGAGGACCGTTGAGTTGGTGGTGATGGTAGAAGTGAAGGTAGAAGTGAAGGTATCCCCAGGCCGACCCGACCGGACTCTGGACCGCCCTTTTAACGGGACACCACTTGATTGGTGGGGGGGGGGGATCAAAGGGCAGAACTTCTCCCTCGTGGGAAGAAAGCCGCGGGGGGGACAAAAAGTGAGGTCGACGGCAAGGGGAAAAGCGATAGGGACGGTGGTCCGACACCAAAGTGATCGTGGGTGGAGGGCTTCAGCACCAAAGTGATCGGAAACCGTCAAAGGCGGCCACTTAGCCGAATTAACAGTCGGGTCACTCCGCTCGCCGATGTAGGGCGCTCCCAGCACTACTTGCGACGTCGTCTCCTGAATACCAACGTCACTGCTCACACCCACTCACGCTTTTCTCGGCCAACTAATCCCGCTAGGTACTTGAAAGGATCGTTTCAGAGCGGTTACGTTGGTTTCGGTTGGTTCGACGACGGCGCACTAGTTATACTGTGCCCGCACTACCGCTCGGTCTTGACCGTATTGCATACCTCAGCAGCTTTTTCGACCGACTTCAAAACCGCCGAAGGAGTGTCTTCAATTAGATGTGTCATGGGAAGACGATTTAGTTTTTCTTTTGTACGTGTGAAGATCCGCATGATTTTTTGGTTTCCATATCTTTCATATCCGAAAAATAGAAATTTCAAAGTGCCATCATTACGAAATTTATTACCACTAATCAAGCAAAATTGAGGAAAACTCGAAGACACGAACAACGATCGCATGTTGATCGGCTTAAATTTGAACACAGATTAGGCCTCTCTTGCGATTCACACTCGTGTTTCAGATTTATCATGTCTAACCCTTGTTCTCGTAGGGACCGAATGGTTGGTCGTACAGAGCTCTTGGTAGTATCATTAGATTCTAAAAATTCAATACTATCTTTAATTGATCAACAAAAAAAACCTTTATTTCGAGAGTTTTAGAGCTAGGGAGTTACAAAATTCCAATCTTTATTTTCCAATCCTTGGAAATTACTGAAATTAACCAAAAGCTTCGAGCACAACTAGACCCCAAAGGGAGCCCATATACTAAATTTAAACGAAAAAAGGTACGACTGACGGACGGCAAGATTTTTATTCGATTTTCGGATTCTTCGTACCTACCTACCTTGAAACGTGAACCAACAAAATCTAATTTTGAGGGGGGTTCAACTTTGTTTCTCATGGTCTTTTCCAAAATTTCATTGTTAAAAATAAAATAAAAATGAGCCCGTCCGCCGTATGCGGCACTTTTTTGAGTTGAAGGGTCACGGGGGAAAAGGATCAAACTCCTCTTTTCCCAATTCTGAGAAAATCGAGAAACAAAGTTTGAAGTCGTCCCAGACAGACGTTATGCATGAAAAAAATGAACTGAATGGGCCATCTAACAGGGAATTTATTTATGTTTAAGTGACTAGAAAGAAAATTGAGTAATTCGAAGATAATTTCCAAAAATAATTGAAAATTCAAACAAAGTGTGGACTTTGATTTTTTGCCAACAAATATTCGCGTTCTCGGTCACCATAGTACATAATATTATATCACCATGTTGCCTATTGTTGATTAAATCTTGTAATTCAGTTTGGTGAATTTACTAGGGTTTGTAGGTGCCTTAGGTACTGTCACCTCCAGAAAAAAGATCTGCAAAAAGGTGTTTTATCCTCCAAATTAAGTACGGTTAAGTAAAAAACATTATAAGTCAAGAAAAGTAGAACAAAAAATTAAATGAAAAATAATTTATCTAAAGGGTTGTCGGAATAAGAAATGGCGTCATAATCTTCATTCCCCATCTCGCTGGACAGTGACCCATAGAAAATTTTTACGAACGTCCAAACCACACCGAAGGCATTGCTTAGTTCACGAATCCTCCACTCAAGCGTTTTTCCCTTGATCAGATGAGCTCAGTTACTAGTACCTAATGTGATAAAGCTCGAGATACTGCGAAGCAGTTGATTCAAGGGAAAAACGCTTTACTCTCTAGTTGAGGATTGATTAACTAATGCTGCCGGTGTGGTTTAGACGTTTGTAACATTTTAGCATCGGCGTTTTAAAACGGGGGTTTAAAAGCATCAATGCAAGGTTTTAAAACGAATTAACCAACGCTAAGGTGGACTGCGAAACACACTGATGTGAGTAAATAGTAGAACTGATGCAAAAGAGCGGAAGGGTCTTTAAATCGGACACTGAGCGAGCGCACGGAATCTGATCCATTTTCTCCGGAACCTCGTATTTGTTACCCCTACAAAACGAATGAATGCTATCTTTTCCCCCAAAGTGAAACATCCGTTCGGTTCTACTCCTTCCAAGCTATACGATGGCGTGCCTATCTCAAGTCGGCCAAAAAATAGAGTTTGGTCCTTATTCCCTTCAGTTATCATGAACCAACTTTGATTAAATTTGGTAAACTCCCTTTGGGGTCTATTTGTGCCGAGAAGCTTTTGAATGATGTCAGTTACTTGCAAGGAGTGAAAAATAGGGGTTGTAATTTTCAAAACCATCCTAGGCCGTTCGGAGCCTGTAACAATATAGGATGAATTTCAGATTGAAATTCACCTTATTGCTCATAATTAGTCAGAGGAGGGTGTGAAACCAGTGATTAGATTAATCAGCCGGCCCGAAGAGGATATCGATTCATATCTCTATGAATCGGATATCTCTAAAGGCGTAGCTCCAACAAATCGGGAACAAACCAATTGGTTTGTCCCGTATAAAATGTAGGGTCGTCACACTCCTCTCCCTAAAACATACTTCTGGGTTTCAAACAGAAGTATGTTTGAAAAAAGTCAAAGGGACTGAAAAATAGTATGAAGTCCAGGAAAGGACATCTGGAAGCTTCAAGGGAATTCCTCCATCGTAATGGTACTATTCAAAAAGAAGAAGAAGAAGAAGAATGCCACGAATGGGTCATTTATGCCACGAATGGGCCATTTATACATAAAAGAATAAATCAATGGAACTGAGGAGAAAGCAAACTAAATAAAGAATACGAACGGCGAAACATTCAAGTGTAATGATTGAAAAGGCAAACTTAGAAAAGGCTTATATAAAAGAAAAACGTAATTGAAATTAATAAAATGCCAGATTGGCAAAGCCTAATAAGGAAATGAGTTTAATTGCCAGATTGGCGAACAAATTAATTTAATTGCCGAGTTCGCGAAGTATAATAAGGGAATGAATTTAATATAATTTAATAATATAGAGATTCCTTCTGGAATTCTCTTTGGGTAATTCCTTCTGGAATACCCAAGAAAAAGTGGAGGAGAAATGCTGAAATAAATTCAGTGCATTTCCACCAAACCACGCTCTGCTACCATGTAACAATATAGGATGAATTTCAGATTGAAATTCACCTTATTGCTCATAATTAGTCAGAGGAGGGTGTGACGACCCTACCCCTTCAAACCAGTGATTAGATTAATCAGCCGGCCCGAAGAGGATATCGATTCATATCTCTATCAATCGGATATCTCTAAAGGCGTAGCTCCAACAAATCGGGAACAAACCAATTGGTTTGTCCCGTATAAAATGTAGGGTCGTCACAAGCCTGGTGTGATGGTGTTATGCAGTTCGCAATACTGGCGTTTTAGTAATATATGTATTGATCTATAGTTGCAAATTCCGTGTAGTTTTCTTTTCCTACGAAAAACAGCTCAGTAACCGAGGATGGGCAATTTTCACTCTGTCGGTTGGAAAAATTGTGTTCCTCTAGCTTTTGGGATGTAATAAACTAGGTGAGATTGGCACCACTAGTAGTTCGACTCTCAGAGGTGTCTCCAGTGCTACACTGATTGCCCTCAACCGGGTGATTCTCACCACGTGTGACGGTACTGGTTATGCTTCAATAAGTCTCTTGTGAAGCAGAGTGCTTCACAGAAAAAATTCGAAATGCATCCTCAGCGCAGTGCTCTACGATCCAGGTAGGACTCGAGGATTGAACCTCCGGCAGGAAAAGGCAATGAAATAACATGGGTCCGTATCCTCTCTCCTGAGGGCCTCGCGTAAGTCCTTGATCGATCATTGATCTTATTTTCTCCGTCAGGTAATGGGATTCTTCCCGCAAACTCTGTTGCCCCTCCGTGGAAAAGCTTCACCAGTAGCGGGAGCTTATAGGCAATAAGGTCACCCTTAATATTTTCCCCGGCAACGACGGCCTCCGGGCTTTTCGTTCCATCACGTCGATAATAGACTGGACGAATCTGGTCCCCAAAATCGATGTTGGGTGCCTCTCTGAAATCGATTTGGCTATGATCTAAGCACTCTCTGAGTTGCCAATAAACACCAGATGCTCATTCTGACCACAACAAGTTTCCAAAGGTTCCCAATAGGGCAACTAAGACATTATTAGTACCTCTGGGAGGTATTAACATATTGTTAATGTATATGAAACGTTCCCAAACGGTTATTTAATCGAATGACACCTCTCACAGCTCTGTCAGCTCCTTATAAATACAGCGACTTATTACACAACGGCTCATAATTGGTCAGGTGTGTCGTTGTTCGAAGCTTATCGTTACTCTTAGCCTTATTTACGGGGGAAGTTTTCAAAATGTCCTCTCGAAGAATAGTTTCTAATGTTTCAAATCGATGAGACCACTCACAGCTCTCTACCATTATTCGTTTGCCGTCTATAAGGTTTGAAGCATTGAACAAAAATTCAGTGTGAATGGAAAAACAATAATTGAAGCAGAATCTCTATTCAACCGTATCATTTAGCACATTAATGCAGTAATGTATTTTATGCGAATCGAGTTCACGTCACTGGGTACTAATGATTGGTTGAACTCCTTCCTGATCAACCGAATGAGCTAAATTTGCTCCGGTCAGCCCCAAGATGCTGAAATGTCACAGGGAGCCTCTCCGAGTCTTTTGAGTTCGAGAAACACCTATTGAGACCAACAGTTGGTTCAAGTTCAAGTTCAGTTGGATCAGTTCTCGAACTGATCAGCTTCATTCACATAGCTTACCTAAGTTGAAGTTTTATAGGGTGCCTCATTGAAGCTGATGAGTACAAATTACAATCAGCGCTCTAGTTGAGCTTCTTCATGATCATAATAAGTGTATGAGCTAAATTTGCTCTATTCAGTTTCAAGATGCTGAAAAATTAAAAGAGAGCTTCCTCAATCGGTTTAGTTCAAATTACAGCTAATGAGGCAGCTTGTGTGTCGAAAAAATGAAGCTGGTTGAAATTTCACTGAGTGCCTCATTGAGTCTGAAGAGTACGGAATGATGACAAATTGAGCTTCTCCTCGACCTGATGGACGAGCGGAACTTGCTCCGATAGGTCCCATGAATCCGTAATGTCCCAGAGAGCCATGTAAAAAAGTCAAATGCGGGTTTCGTCGAGTTGATTTAATTAATTATGGGTTATTGGTTCAATATGGTCCGTCGGCCAATGGGAAACCCGTGTTCTAAGTTGATAAGATTTTCTATTCATGTAAATACATAAAAACCAGTGTTTTTCATTCGACAAAAAAATCGAGTTTCATGTAATATACATTTTTAACGTATGGATGAATCCGTTGTACTCTATTAAAAGGACAATCAAATTAACTAAAGCAAATGAAAATAGTTGGAAAACATCAGCCAGGACTGAATAGTGGGTTCAGGTATTGTCGGAGTGTTGTGATAACCATCGACTGAAACGGAATTATAGCAAAGGGCTGGATAATCCGCGAGGAGGGTAATGCGGCGGAAATCGGCGGAAAGGCGGCAGAAAAGAGAGTCGCAGACTGTGAAATTGTAATTTAATTCACCGTGCGATCTAATTTCTATACGGCTTAATGCGCCGCACCTGCTTCCTCAGCCAGCAGTTAACAGTGTTAACAGTGGAGTGTTGGTAGAGGGAAGTTACGAACGACGTTCCAAGTCCTATTCCCCTTGTTTTTACGAGAGCAGTGCTATGTAAACTGATATCTACTAGATTCGCGAGTACAAAGCGATTCCTTGGTGATATGTGACTCTAAAATGTAGAGCATGTATGATGGGACCCAGGGTGCAAAATAGAGTCCATGATTATTCCCACAGCAGGGGTGTAAACTACTGCAGATGATCAACCACCAGGTGATCAACTCGGATGGTACCAATTCAAAAACTAATTAGAAAAATGGTTTCAGACAAGAAAAAGAAACGTACTGTTTAGATGCGCATCAATTACTGAAATCTATTTAGTAGTGAACTAAGTTGCCGGAATTTTGAATTTTGCCTTAGAATGAATAAAAAGTGCTCATTGAGGAAGGGTTAAATTTTCTTCTTGCTCGATCCCAAAGGATCATTATTGAAGATAATAAAACAAAATTTAGAAAGACAATATGAGACCTTTGGCAGGTAAACACTCTGGTAGTTCATTATTCTCAATAATGAACCTTTGGAATCGACCAAGAAAAAAAATTGTAACCCCCTCAAAATTTGTTGGTTTACGTTTCAAGGTACGCAGAATTCAAAAATCGAATAAAACTTTGGCCGCCCGTCTACAGCATTCATTCGTCTTTCTTACCATGGATCGATTATGGTGAAAGTTGGTAATTGGACTCTTTCTAGTGTCTAGTTGTGCCCCAAAGCTTTTGGTTGATGCCAGTCAGTTCTAAGGGTTGAAAAATAAGGGCTGAAATGTTCGAAACCTCCCAACTCAAAAACTTTCAAAACAAAGGTAGGTATGGTTTTTTCTTTAATTTAAAATAGTATTGAATTTTCAGAATCAAATGAGACCACTCAGTGCTTTGTAGGACCAACTGTTCGCTCTCTACCAGAACTTAAGGGTTGGTCTTACAATAAATCTGAAACACGAGTGTGAATCGCAAAAGAGGTATAATCTTCGTTCGAATTTTCGATGCGATCGCCGTTCGTTTTTTCGAGTTGAACTCAGTTTTGCGTCCTTAATAACCAGTAACACATTTCTTAATGAACGCACCCACAACTCGAATTGAGTTTGATGTGTTTATTTCATCGAAAAAAACGCTGCAAATCGTTGCTCAAAGGTTTATTATTTTCTGTATAGATCACCCTTCTGTATAGATCACTGGTTCTCCATCAATAGCACCTACCACCATCATGTGTATTCTCCCTTGACCTTCCCTCTCAAATTTCAGCTTCCTGCGTTCAATAGGAATGAAAATGGCTTCGGAGCTCACTCAGCTGATCAGTGATCTGAAGAGTGAAGAAGATCTTCTCGAATGCTGGAGACGCCTGGAAGAGCACTAATCAGCTGAGTGAGCTCCGAAGCCATTTTCAATCCTATTGAACGCAGGAAGCTGAAATTTGAGAGGGAAGGTCGAGGGAGAATACAGATGGTGGTAGGTGCTATTGATGGAGAAACAGTGATCTATACAGAAGGGTGATCTACACAGAAAATAAAAACCTTTGAGCAATGATTTGCAGCGTTTTTTACCTACCAACATTTTTTTCACCTACCAACCATTGGTAGGTACTACCTACCACACCATACTGCTTCACACCTTCACAATCAAGTTTAATAGAAAGAACTAAACGCTTCACTTTCCATTCGAAAAATAGAAAGCTTCATATGGAAATTTGATTACTGGTTACGCAGAAGGCAAAACTGTATACAAATCAAAGAAATGAACAGCGATCGCATTTCAGTCTGATAAAATTTGAATGGATATTAGACCTCTTTTGCGATTCACACTCATGATTCTGTTTTATCGAAGGAAAACCTTCAAGTACCTTCAGGTACTCGTAGGGACCGAACGGTTTGTCCTACAGAGCTCCGGGTGGTCTCAAAAATTTTAGAAAATTCAATACTATTTAAAATTGGTGAAAAAACGATACCTTTATTTCGAGAGTTTTCGAGATAGGGCACTCTTGAAAATTTCAACCCCTAATTTTCACCCCTTAGAAGTGACTGACATCAACCAAAAGCTTCGCGGCACAACTAGACCCCAAATGGAGCCCATAATATGGGCCCATAATTTGGTATATTATACCAAATTTGAACCAAATCGGTCCAGTGTTGCTAAGAAAAGTGCCGCGTACGGCGTACGGCGAACGGATGGAAATTTATTTATTCGATTTTCGTATTCCACGTACCTTGACACGTAAAACATCAAATTTTGAGGAGGGGTTAAAATTTTTTTTTCTTGCTCGATTCTAAATAATAATCCAAAATTGATGGTGAATCGAAAACATGGTTGGTAGATAGTGGCAATGGCAACGGCGTTGTATACTATGAAAAATTATAAACTTTTGAATAAAATTTGCAGCTTTTTAAATTTGAATTGACAGGACTTTTTTAGGTGATTATTGGGTTCTTATGACTCAATAAATCAAGAATAAATAGAAGAACCATCGTGCATTCCTATAGATGGTAGATAAGTTTCTCCTTTTGGTTTATTATTTTCAATAATGAACCTTTGGAATCGACCAAGAAAAAAAAAATTTTAACACCCCCTCAAAATTTGATGGTTTACGTTTCAAGGTACGTAGAATCCAAAAATCGAATAAAAATTTGGCCGTCCGTCCGCCGTACGCCGTACGCCGTCCGCCGTACGCCGTACGCCGTACGCCGTCCGCCGTCCGCCGTACGCCGTCCGCCGTACGCGGCACTTTTGCCACTTAGCATTGACCGATTTTGATGAAATTTGGTTTGTAGGCTCCATTTGGTGTCTAGTTGTGCCCCGAAGCTTTTGGTTGATGTAGGTCACTTCTAAGGGTACCAAAATCAATTTTGAAATTTTGAAAACGCCCTAACTCAAAAAATTTTGATATAAAGGTATTGTTTTTCCTTCAATTTAAGATTCTATAGAATTTTTAGAATTTTTTGAGACCACGCGGAGCTCTGTAGGACTAACCGTTCGCTCCCTACGAAAATTTAAGGGTTTATATTGAAACATATATATATATATATAAATCAAAACACGAGTGTGAATCGCAAAAGAGGCCTAATCTCCGTTCAAATTAGAGCTGACCGAAATGCGATCGATGGTTGGTGATTTTTATTATTATTTTTTTTTGGATTTTTTTTTGATTTTTTTTTTTTGATTTTTTTTTTCTTTTTTTTTCTTTTTCTCTTCATATTGGATGGTTGGTGATTTTGAGGACGAGTGATCTATATAGAAAAATAATAAACCATTGTGTAATAATTTGCAGCGTTTTCCATAAAGATGCTTCGCGGTGACATGAAAAACTGAAAATTTGCGGCGTACGGCGGACGGCTGGCCAAATTTTTATTCGATTTTTTGACTCTACGTACCTTGAAACGTAAACAATCAAATTTTGAGGGGGTGTTAAAAAAAATTTTTTCTTGGCCGATTCCAAAGGTTAGTTATTGAAAATAATGAACCAGAAGAGTCATCTTGTCAAAGCCCCTTCTATCCATTGCGAATGTACCTCATTTCCCATGCAATAAAGTATCTGATATTTCCTCCCACCAGCTATATTCCACTAATTGTCGGGAGGTTCTTTCTTCTTTGAGAGCTGAAAATTACTCACTGTTCGGGGCGTTCATTTGGAAATTAAAACATATTGTTTAGTAATGCATGCATTCCAGGGGACGTCCCATTGGATAAGCATTAGATCAGTTAACCTGTTGGTAAGCGATAAAACTGTTTCACTCGATGTAATTTGGTTTATTACTTTAGGCAAGAAATAGTGCACCCCCCCCCCTCACCATTATCTACCAAAACCTTTCTAGCGGCATGGGAGCCTCGAATCTGAAGAGCATTTTAAAATCCATGATCTACGATACCCAACATGCGAATTCGAGTTCACCCCCATCACCTCCCCAACGCCAACAATGGTGCCAGTCTGGCACCAAAGCGGAAATACGTCGTAACATTGAACTTTCATCTATTACTTTTAGTAGGCGGTCCGACGAGGTTCACATCCGTATTCAAGGTGAAACACAAAAAAAAAAAAAAAAACACGAAATATGTGGTTTATGGTGTCCTGGCACCACGGTGGCACCACTATTAGTTCCATGGTGGTACAGAGAATAATTCATGAAAATCCGGAGGTATAATGAGAATTTTTCCTCAATTTCAAAGGTTGGGTACAATTAGTAACCAGTACAGGAACCGAATTATTGAAAAGTCGGATATTTTTTTAATATTATCCCCCACTTGCCCCCTCCCCTTGCGAATTTTGGTACTCGGGTGAAATTATGTACAACTCGGAAGTTATTTGAGTCAAACAAAAAAAGAAACACACAAATCGTTTGGAAATTGTATGAAACGTGAAACACAAAAATACCCACGAAATATGAGGTTTATGGTGTTCTGGCACCATGGTGGCACCAATATTAGTTCCATGGTGGTACAGAGAATAATTCATGAAAATCTGGAGGTATTGTGAAAATTTTTACTCAATTTCAAAGCTTGGGTACAATTAGTAAGCAGTAAAGGAACCGAAATATTGAAAATTCGGATATTTTGTGAATATTATCCCCCCCACTCTCCCCCTCCCCTTGCGAATTTTGATACTCTGGTGAAATCATGTACAACTCGGGAGTTATTTGAATCAAACAAAAGAAGAATCACGCAAATCGGTTGGAAATTGAGGCCTGGGCAGAGTTTACAAGATTACGCCCGCAAACACACGTTTTTTAAGCATTAACCCCCCCTTTCCCCCCCTTAAAAAGCAAAATTCGAAATTCCGGCGCCGTAGTGCACAACTAGATAGTTTTCCGCGTCGAACAAAAGAAGAACCACGAAAATCGGTTGAGAACTAAGGCCTGGGCAGACGACACAAGATTATGCCCAAAATCGCACGTTTTTTGAGCTTTAACCCCCCCTTTCCTCCCCTTAAAAGGCGAAATTCGAAAATCCGGCGACGTAGTGCACAACTAGATAGTTTTCCACGTCGAACAAAAAAAGAACCAGGAAAATCGGTTGAGAACTAAGGCCTGTGCAGACGACACAAGATTTTGTCACACACACACACACATACACACATACACACATACACACACACACACACACACACAGACATACACCTATGGTTTTTTTCGCGGATTTGGATTCAGAATGGTCTAAAACGGATTACTGTGTGGTTATTTTTTTTTTCTGTTGAGTGTTGTCCAACTTTACCCCAGATCGATCGCATAAGGACGCCCAAGTCTTACTGTGGGACGTCCTAAAAAAACACGAAATATGCGGTTCATGGTGTCCTGGCACCACGGTGGCACCACTATTAGTTCTATGGTGGTATAGAGAACCATTCATGAAAATCCGGAGGTATAATGAGAATTTTTCCTCAATTTCAAAGGTTGGGGACAATTAGTAAGCAGTAAAGGAACCGAAATATTGAAAAATCGGATATTTTGTGAATATTATCCCCCCACTTGCCCCCTCCCCTTGCGAATTTTGGTACTTGGGTGAAATTATGTACAACTCGGAAGTTATTTTAGCCAAACAAAAAAAGAAACACACAAATCGGTTGGAAATTGAGGCCTGGACAGAGTTTACAAGATTACGCCCGCAAACGCACGTTTTTTAAGCATTAACCCCCCCTTTCCCGCCCTTAAAAGGCAAAATTCAAAATTCCGGCGCCGTAGTGCACAACTAGATAGTTTTCCGCGTCGATGAAAAAAAGAACCACAAAAATCGGTTGAGAACTAAGGCCTGGGCAGACGACACAAGATTATGCCCAAAAACGCACGTTTTTTCAGCATTAACCCCCCCTTTCCCACCCTTAAAAGGCAAAATTCAAAATTCCGGCGACGTAGTGCACAACTAGATAGTTTTCCGCGTCGAACAAAAAAAGAACCAGGAAAATCGGTTGAGTGCTAAGGCCTATGCAGACGACACAAGATTTTGTCACACACACACACACACACACACACACATACACACACACACACACAGACATACACCTATGGTTTTTTTCGCGGATTTGGATTCAGAATGGTCTAAAACGGATTACTGTGTGGTTATTTTTTTTTTCTGTTGAGTGTTGTCCAACTTCACCCCAGATCGATCGCATAAGGACGCCCAAGTCTTACTGTGGGACGTCCTAAAAATGGGGCAAGGACATTTTACAGACTTTATAAATTTGAAGTGGGACCTTCCCCAACATTTACTTTGAATCCCCCGTTATATTATTATTTGAATAAAAATATTGTATAAGAGCATAAAAGAAAAGTAAGTCTTGAAATGAAGTCCCTTTAAAATTCATTTCTCGAGGACTGTTTATGACGAGCTTTTGAAAGTTCTGGGAAGAAAAAGTTTCGCGGACCTTTATTTCTCTTTTTACGTTCATTAGAAGTTCTTTTCCATTTTTTGCTGAGGCAATCAGCTACAGGAGTTGCGGAGTAGTACCTACAGGCCCTTCTTACTGAATTCGTAGTTAAGAGGTAGAGGAATTCAAGGAATCCACGAATTCTTTAATGAACGCCGGTAATCCTGGACTTGTAGTCATCAAGATGTTTAAAACACAATGCAAATCTCTGAAAATGAAATTATTTTCGGAATGTTTAATGGGGCGATGGTTTTTCCTTTATTAGGAGCTTCAAAACAAATGTTTCGAGTTTTATACTTCCAAGTTATCTCAATACAGGTGCTGCATAATTCTGCTTAACGAGTCTATCAAACTCAACAATGAACTAACGGTTATAACTATAGTACTGAAGGATTATTTCAGAACTTCTTATTCTAATTTTATAATACGCAATAAACGGGAGGAGAGGGAACCATTTTGGTTTACTATTTGAAAAATAATATCTTTAAAAATAGTACCTTTGGAATTGAGCTAGAAAAATAATCAGAATCCCTCTTCAAAATGTGATGGTTCACGTTTCAAGGTTCATTGAATCAAAAAATTGTTCTCGTGGGCAGATTTTGATGAAATTTAGTATAATGACTCCATTAGAGGTCTAGTTGTGGCCCGAACCTGTTGCTGTACGACACTTCTAAGGGGGAAAACCGTCTCAAAACGCCCTAGCTCGTAAACGAGGGATGTACAGGTTGTTTTTTCTTTCGTTTAAAGTACCGGAAATCGTAAGGAATTTTTTGTCACCACCCAGAGCTTTGAGTCCAAAAGACTGCCTGATGAGGATTAACAATTACCTAATTATCGCATGCTTATGAATCGTTTATGCATTTAAAATAGTTTTCAATTTTGGTTTGTTATTTTCAATAATAAATCTTCGCTATTGAGCAAAAAAAATTGTAACTCCTCCTCAAAATTTGATGGTTTTGTTTCGAGGTATGTAAAATACAAAAATCAAATTAAAAAAAAAATTTAAATTTTAAAAATCCACAAAGCTGTGTTCTTTGCAGATGAGTGATCTACACAGGAGAATAATGTAATAAACCTTTGTGTAATAATTTTCAGCACTTTAGACGATCAAATACAATTCTCTATTGGGGAATTTGCCTCAAATTTATGGAATTTCATGGATATGGAAGAAAACCATAGTGTGCTGTTCGAAAAAATATCCAAAAAATTTAGAAAATTTAAGGAAGATGGAAATTTAAATTCTAGTGGCAATCTGTTCATGGGTGCAACATACCGGGTTTCCTATCCAATCCGACTTCATAGGAGGCTCTGTGCCCCTTACGGCAGCAGCCCTCTTTAGAGCCTCTTAAGACAATATTCATGGAGATACAGCCTGGAGAACAGATGGAGTTCAGCAAGGAGTACCTTGTATTGCAGGGAGAAAGTCTTGTTTAAAATCACCTTTCAAGAGCTGGGATTCGTATAAGAAATTACGAAAATTGTGTCCAAATCACCTGTACCTTGCATTTCCAGCTAATCAACTCAAATACAACGTCGAAGCAGAATCCACCGTCATCCACCGTGTTGAAGTGACATCAACCATCATCGAAAGGCGATACCGATTTTAGAATTCCTACGCTTTACCTGTTATTTCAGTCTGGCAAAGCGTCTGAATTCTGAATATTGGTGTCGGTCTGAACAGGCGCAGAAATTCACCGAACCAAGTCTCACAAAGGAGGATAGAGCATCGAGTACTAAGACCTTTTTGTCCGACGCGGTCTTACTATTTCATTCCTGCCAGATTCATTCTGTAGAAGAATAGAACATAAAGTAACCCAATTTATTGTTTATCATTCAGTTACGAATGACGTTTTATTAAAATCGCGATGATACCTAAAATATTCTTTCCATTTATACTAGATATAAGTATGTATACTGAATTTATAACACTGGTACACTATATCTCACTTGTATGCACACTAATGGATTGTTGGAGGGATTTAATGTTGACTAAAATGATAATAATTATCAAAACATTAATATTTATGTTACTGTTATTTTCATTGATAATTTCTCAACTGAACAAACGATGAAACGACAAAATTAAATTTTAAAAAGGTATTAGATGTTACCAAATGGAAGCATAATATTGTCTTTAAGAATACTAATTAAACCTTCAAGTTGTCTCTTATGAGATTGTGGATATGTGTATTGTAAATTAGATTTTCTCGTGGTACGATGGAATTCCGATGTATGTGATCTCATCTCAATGAGAAGAGAGCTTCTTCCTCAAATATACGATGAAATTCCTATTATGTGTTCTTTCGTCAATGGAACAATATGAGAAAAGGGCTTCTTCTTATCCTTCTTATATTCTACTTATCGTGCAAAATTTATAAAGAGGAGCTTCTCTCTCATCGTGTGTTGGGATTCTCATTTTTCTGATCCATGTCTTGGAACTATGTGGCAAAAGGGGTATCTTCCTTATTGTACGTACGGAATCTAATTTAAGTGATCTCAGGATCAAGTGAGATGGTTTAGTTTCTTCCATATTGCGTGATGGAATTGCGATTCATCTGAACTGTGAACAAATGGAACAACGTAAAGAGCTTTTCTTGGGTAACACTCGTTTCAGAACGATCCACTGTTATCGAGCCAATTAATTTTGCAACTACATTAAATGTATATAATAAATTTTATTATATATGCAATATATGCTATATTTATTTTGCTCGGCACTGCCTGGGGCCATGGTACCTCGGCGGGTGAGATGCCCAGCGGTTGAGAAGTTGCTCCAGGGACTTTACCTCAAGTGATAGATCGATCGTTTGTTTATCTTTTCATCGACTCATCTTCTGATCCTCATCAGATGAGGATTCTTCTTTAGTTATCCTATGGCCGAATCCGGGATCGAAACTTTGATATAGGGAGGCATCGTGCTTCCACTCGCACTATAACGCTCAATTTTACAACGCTTACCCCAGCATCCAAAAAGTCCTTCAAGTTTTGATGGACATGCAAGTGGAAACATACGTAAAAACGTCTGCCAAGTGGGTGTGGCACATAGCTTCCTCGTATCCATAGCCCGACGGTATAAATGATCCGATGCACATTAGTTGATCTGAAAGAAAACATCAATCTCTAAATACCTTGAACTACCCTAACAGGGGACCATCTACACGTCAAACCTCTCTGACTATTGTTAGAAAATTTAGAAGTTATGGATGGTACAAGATTTAACGTTTGCGCATGCGCAGTGGCTACTATCAGTCCGAGGGTAATGATTTTCATAGGGGGCCATCTACACGCATTTACTACACATCAACTACATTTACTACATTCTACGTTTAATGTAGGAGTTATGGCTGTGACAGACAGACAGCCACGGAACCGAAATGTATTGTTCAGGAAGGTCCAAAACGTAAAACGCGAGTGGAAATTTTGAAAACTTTTTTTTTAACCTTGAAAGGTGAAAACAAAGCTTCCACTACCTTGGTAGACTCGGAGGCAAAATGCGAAAATAAGACTGCTACGGGAGCAGTGCAGCCGCAAAGAGGTAACGCTGACGAAGCTGGTGATGAAAATTGGTCAAAAAAGAATTCTGTTAAGCTTTATTTGAAGTAATTGTGCGCCGTAATTTATGACTTCCTATATAATTTGTTCCTATAGGATGTAACCACTATTTCTCGCAATAAAAATTATGTATTCCTTGTTTATTGTAGGCGTAACACTCCTCTAAGTACAGACCTTATTCTTCCAGGGTACAATCGAGTTTTATAGTTTTTTGGTTTGTGCCGAATCGTATTATTATTTTGCAGGGGTGGAGCTGTGCCGAAAAGTAAATTGTGCCGAATCGAGGACCACCGCTTTTCTTTTTGAAGTTTATGGCCGTTAAAGAACGGATTGAAATTAAGATAATACATGCGCTGGGTAATATACTTAGTTGATCTACGTTTATATCGGTTCTAAAAAATGTAAGACAAATTATCATTAGGATTTTGCTTCCGAGTCTACCAAGGTAGCGGAAGCTTTGTTTTTGCTTTTCAAGGTTGAAAAAAAGTTCTCCAAAATCGAAATTTACACTGGCGTTTTACGTTTCAGACCATTCTGAACAATTTTGGTTCCAATTCAATTCAATTCAATTTAATTTATTGACAGAAGAAAAGAAATTGTACAGAAATTAACATAATATTTACAGCATTTTCTCCCATCCACCAACATAATAAGTTCGTACGAACTTGTGGTTGCTGGTGGAGCTACTCTCAGCCAAAAACAAAACTAGAAATTACAAGCCTTAAAACTAAAACTTAACAACCCAAAACATCTGCTGCTCAATTTTTGCAGAAACTAAATTTTTCAAGAATTAAATTATCTTATTTTAGACAACATAACATGTTTGAAATGATTTACGCTCTCACACACGCCAGGATTAATTCTACAAGCGTAAAAGAAATTCAAAACCCTGTAATAAGCACTCCGTGCCTGTCTTCCGTGTCTGTCTGTCTGTGTGTCTGTTATGAAATCCTTGTAACCGGTATAACTATACGAAGTTATTGTCCGATTCCGATGAAATTTTCAGGGATTGTGCGGGTTGGCCTGTAGACGGTCCCCTAAGAAAATCATCACCCCCGGATTGATAGTAGCCGCTGCGCATGCGCATACGTGAAACCCTCGTAACAGCCATAACTCCTACATTTTCTATCCGATTTCGATGAAATTTTCAGAGATCATGCGGATTAGGTTGTAAATGGTCCCCTATGCAAACTAATTATCCCCGGACTGATTGTAGCCACTGCGCATGCGCGAACGTAAATTGCTTGTAACTTCCATATTTTTCATCCGATTTCTACGAAATTTCTCAGGATTGTTCGGATTACCGTGTAGATGGTCCCCTACGAGGGTAGTAGAAGGTACATAGAGATTGATGTTTTGAGATCAACTACTATGCATCGGATCATCTATACAATCGGCTTATGGATACGAGGAAGCTATATGTGCCACACCCACTTGACAGACTTTTTTATAGGTAATCATTTCTAGGGAATTTCCGAGACTGTCAAAACTAAGTGAACGTTGCCAGTACAATTGTTTAAAATTCTTCAGTTAAAATCCTTCACAGAGTTTATCATTGAATTTCATGATGAAGTTGGAAATTCTGACTCAGGTTGTTCATGGGGATTATCCTGTGAAATCTTCGGATTCCCCCTTCTGACAAACCCCTCATCGAGGAGCGAGTTCTCAGAATTAACTACGACAGACTCGGTTCATAACCCTAATTATTCCGTTTAAGCTCCTCAAATATTAACGAAGGATGCTTAGTCGTTCGCATTCATCATTGTTTGGGAGGAAATGAAGATTCTCCGCTCACATTTTCCAAATCCTCGTTTCGTCTTCATTAATCAACAAGGGCTCGAATCGAATTTGCTTTCGCTCTACTTTCCTGGCTAGTTAAATTGCTGTAAAATATAGATTTTTTTTTGGGCTGGAAGATGAGGAAATCTTTAAGATCTAGTTGTTTGTGATCTCTGTAAGATTTCAGAAGGGGACTGCACCATCTGATAGTATGAGATTCAAACCACACTAAAACCTCACCTTCTTTCCTACGTTGAAACTCGACCTGGAACTGATTTTCACATCAAATTCGGGCTCAGCTCGATAGCCTGCTCTGGGTCATGTTCATCAGTCGTTGAACGTTCACAAACCATCTTATTTTGCAGGATCCAACAACAACGCACAGCCCGATCTTCATTCTACACATATTACATAGAGAAGTTGTTTGTAGCATGAGAAGTCCCCAGAAGTTCACTAGACCAAAATAAACAAAGCAAGTGTTAAGTTGGCTAGCTACAGAAGGGGGCTTTAGATGCGAGAGGCTATTGAACAGCTTATATGTATAGGATTAGAGATGATTAAATAGCGTCCATTCTTCAGTCCAACCATGTAAATTCAGGTAATGGTAGACAAAGTATTTTATCCTATTTAGTGATATAATATAATGTAATTTATATAATATACTTATCATATGATTTGTGTATCATAATATATGTATTTATCAATTTACTTACCCAGAGAGAGCAATTTTGCAAAGATCCTACCCTACAACCTGAGCCAAGCTAACGTCGGGTAGGAAATCAGAGCTAATCGCATTCCTTTAGGCATTTTTCTTCTTGTAAAAATTTCACAAATTTGAGCCAATAAACAAACATCTATCTATCTATCTAACCATTCCACTTATCTAGCTATCTTGTTCTTGGACCCCTCTCCGCTCAGCCCTGCCTATGTTCCTTCTATTCATTTCCTCAGTTTTCTTTCATACCAGTAACGAGCGTTTGATACCAGTCGTGCTGCCTTTCTATTTCCTGTTTTTAACATCAGGTTTTCTAGAGTTTGTTCGGGTTTTCTATGATTTGATAAATTGAAATGAAAATGATGTCGCCAAGTAATGCGTGCTGGGTTTAAAGAGCATGCAATCTTGAGGAATTACGGTGATCCCGATGAAAAGGGCCCTTCTCTTCAGCTGAAAGCCACAAGTTTAGACGCCTGGTTCCGATCAATCCGAAAATCTCCGTCGGTAGGTACAAGAGTCGAGATGCACTACTGTGCCTTTATGACGATAATATTTGAACTGATTAAAATAAATTATTGATAAGTAATTCATTACCTGAAAATATGCAAAGCGGGGTATTGTTAGGGGGGGGGGGGGGTGCTCGTGGTCTCAGGAGAGTGTGTATAAGAATGAATTGAATCTAGCTATGAATAACTGAACTTGATAAGAGGAAGGGTGAAAAGGTGACTTGAAAGACCTATATGATGATGTGAGTCTCCACTCACTGGGGAACATTTCCAGTGAAGAGACTGGGTTAATTCGTTAACTCCCTTCCGATCCGAATTTGTCATAGCCACCCGCGGCGATGATTGTCAGATTCGGATCCGTGGTCAGCTCGGAAGGTGACGTCACCCCCCCCTCAACATGAAGACGCCGTCTCCAGCCAGAGCGTCCCTCCCTCGGCGGGGGGGAGCCAATCAGAAGTCTCCACCTGGCAGGCGCCCGTCCGTCGAGGGAGCGGAGGGGGACCATCCGGAACAAAACCAACGAGCAGCCCCCTCCACAGGCAGACCCCCCTTGATATTCAGTACAAGTCATTGAGAGCCCTGCTGCCCGTGAACTTAAACTGCTAGAGTCAACCGTCCCCGTAAATATCTTCACACGCTTTTTTCGTAAGATCCCTGACCATCGGAAATTGCCGTGTCGCGCCGAATTGATCTGGAGGAAGAGAACTTGGATTCCCTGGACGTCCGTCGCCACAACCACCACAACCGCCACATCACACCTGGAAGGATACCTCAGGGCCCTGACACGTGTGAGTGAAAACTATAACTTACCTTCTAACCATTGGCCAATGCAGTTAGGACAGTGTGTAGAAGTAATTCTGAAACAATTGGACAAAAGTCGTAAATTTGAGAGTTGTAACTTAATGCTAAATTCGTACCTGAAACACAAAGTTAACCTATACTTACCATACTCACCTTTGCTGAAAACCTGGAACGTTGCACTGATATACTCTGGAAACCTGAAACATAAAGTCAAATTGGAGTTATTATTTTGTACATTTGAAACATTATCTGAAAATCTATCCTATTGAACATTGAATCTTGTGCCATACTTACTTGTGTTGTTGCGCCCGTCAGGCTTCTTTTCGACACACCCTTCGGTGTGCCTAGTCAGAAAACCAATTGCATATTTAATAAATTACCTTTTATTGTTGTAATTCTGCATTTGAATATCTTTTCTCATTTTACCTGGTTCCTCAGTGTGAAAAACCGGAGCTTGGTGACGCGTCACACTCCGCCATCTTTTCCGAAGCGTCCCTCAGACGCCTTCGTAGGCCCCTTCGGCAGCGTCGCATTTTGCGGACGCCATTTTCTCAGTAGGACGCCCTTAAGGCTAACATTTCAGATTGCATCATCCCGAAGAATCCGACTGGCCGCTTCACCGCCTCGTCACAGGTAAATACCACACGCTACCCTTGTAAAATTAACTATTGTTTCGATATTTGTTTGTCTCCCCCTTCCCACCTGAGCTCGCCACGTAAGGTTTTGTGTCATCCGGTGAACTTGGGATCGGCACGTGGCGTCACAACCTCGTGCTGCTACCAACTACGCCGCGAAACGAAACCTTAACCCTGTCGAACGCAAATCCCGCTTACAACTGGTGTGTCGCCACAATCGTCACAATCACCACGAGTAAGCCGGGACGCTACCTCTGTGGTCCATCGACACAATCGCCACAAGTAGCAGGCCTACAAATTTGGTGGCAGCGGAGTGGATCCCGGTGTGAGTAAGCCTCACACGAGCCCACTCAAACTCGTAGGCCGTTCGACACGAGCTCAGTTTTAAATTTAGAGTCTATCGAAACAAACTTCAAAAATAAAACACACTGAGACAGGTAAAAATAAAAATAGGTAGGCTGTACATCCATTTATTATACAGGAAAAGTGACATTAGAAGCAGCCTTCCGCACGAAACGACGCGAGAAGACGTCTCTTCTCGTAGTTGTATTTTTTCTCGACTTAGACCGATTCACGCCGACAGACTTCTTCGTGCCTAGGTGGTAGTTAGTATCAATCGCTACCATGTTCCTCAATAATCCGACACCTAGCGACAGGGGGACCGAGACCCAATCGTCCTCCGGCACGGAAGCTGTAGAAACAATGACTCAGACAATGAAGGAGATGAACATTCTCCTTCAGCGATATAATAACGTAACACACGAAGCCGATAGGGAGGACATACCGCGCTCGGTATTCCTCGAAGTAGAGCCGTGGGACCCAGACGCGACCGGTGCATTAAGTGTTGTGTCGTTTTTTGCGAATTTTGATATGGTGACCACGGGTTTGACCTCGCGACAACGATACCGTTTACTCCGCACAAAAGCGCGGGGAACCGCTAAGCAATTCCTTATCGATCGGGATGATACGCTCGACGTAGACAACGTCTACGAGATCGTCCGTGACGACATGATCAAGTGGTTCCAAAAGGAAAATCCACAACACGCCGCCGCCCTCCTGTGGACAGTCAAGCGGAACGCCACAGAAACGCTCCGCCAATTTGCCGACCGAGTCCGCAGCCTAGCCCGGTGTGCCGTCATGGAAGAGGGAAGACAACTCCGACGTCACGAACGCAACGATTGGGTGGAAAGAAAAACCCTAAGCGCTTTCATCCGCGGTGTCAGCAAAAATATGAGTGCGCTGCTGATCACAAATCGCCCCCGATCGATCCAGGACGCGCTGAGCAAGGCGGAGGAATTGGAGGAAACCCTAGACGACACAATCGACACAGACGAACGTTGGGACTTAGCGGCCATTACCAACGACCGCCGATGTTACAACTGCGGAAGTCCTGAACATTTCGCCGCTCGATGCCCGCGAAAAGACGAACCCCTACAGCGTCATAATCGACACAGGGATGAGGACCACCGCCAAGATAAGCCCAGCGAGCGCCGAAGCGCCGAGAAACCAACCCCACGATATCCGTGTATGTTTTGCGCGGACAAAACACATTTTCCCGTAAGTTGCCCATTCAGCCCGAACAAGACCATATTTTGTGACTTCTGTGGCGTCCGAGAACATCTAGAGGAGGATTGTTACAAAAAGAAACGTCTCCTCCCCGTGTCGCAACCTGTCATGGCGCCGGCACATTCAATGGAGGTCGCCCGTTACAAAAAGCCAATCGAGGAGGCACATGTTCCCGCCGTGGAAGCTCCAATGTCGCGGACGATGAAAATCACCGTGGGACTGGGCCCGGAGGAACGAGAGATGACCCTTGACACCGGAGCTACGCTTTCGGTACTTTCAACACCCGTAAAGGGAATTCCAATTCTCCCAACCCGAGCGATCGCGTGGGGAGCTGATGGAATGCCCCTACATTTCTCCGGAGAACAGCGCGTCGTCACAAGGATCGGCGAATGTGAATTTGAACACACATTCTTAGTATTCGCAAGGAAAAGCGCTACGCTTGATCTTTTGGGGCTCGACGTACTGCGAAGGGTACCCATCACATTTACAACGGGACCGGAAATGAAATTCCGCACCCCTAAAGGCGTCATCCGCCCATATACGCCGATCGACACACCCGAGGAAATCTACAGCGTGGGGGTAGTGTTGCGGCCCGAGGGGCGGGAATTTGGGACGTTCGTGGATCAAAATGAAAGTCATGATCACAACGCTCCTCTCCCTAGCACCCCTTCGGCGGCAACAACTGCCTCCGCCACGCAAAAACCATCGTGCGTGGATTACCAAGAACCGGACGACGCTTCGGAGGTGCGGGCAAATTTCGCCACAAATCAAGATGGCGCCGGAAGCCTGAAGTTTTGGAATCGGCAGTTCAAGGGTGTTTCTGTCCCTATCGATACACCCGTGGAGCGGTACGACGATACACCCCGCTACAAGACCTTGACGAAGGATCCGGCCCAAAATCTTCCGCTTCCCCCGAAAGTACATTTCAGCACACCAATCTCACGACATTGCGCAACCCCCACTACGCCTACCGAGTTCCAGGAAGTTGACGACGCAAGCGACAGCACTGATCCCGCGCCGGACTCTGATGGGAAAACCTCCCTCGAAAAATGCCTCGATCGGATGCTCCACGACTACCATCGGACTTATGTCGACACGGTGGATCGACACAGTGCGACACAGTTCGTCACAGAGGATCGTCACAACGCGACACAGTTCGACACGGTGGATCGGCACAACGCGACACAGTTCGACACGGTGGATCGGCACAGTGCGACACAGTTCGACACAGCGGATCGGCACAGCCCGACCCAGTTCGCCACAACCGACCCATATGCTGAACCCTACCCCGATATAGTCGATACCCCTGATGAAACGGGGTCTGGCGTATCCCTGAGAGAAGAAAAGGCCTGCGCCGAGATTTGTTCTATTATTCCCCCGATTCAAAACTATGAAAAAGAAGTATGTCCCGACGCCACGCCAGACGGTCTAGAAGAAGAGGAGTGGGGGGAGCTACCGACCGACCAATGGGAAACCCCGTTACCCGAGTTCGACGTGACCTTGCAAGAGAAACTGCAACATCTCACAACTTCGGACGCGGAACCAACTAGGGAATTGTTGTGCAAATTCCGGGACTTATTTAAGCCACCTACGGGGGAGGGATGTCGATTGAACGTATTCCATGAGATAGTCACTACTCAACCCACCGTTACACAACAAAAACCCTACCCGGTTCCCCACGCCCTCCGCGACGTCGTTGAAACTCAAATCAAGGACATGCTGTCAAATGGGGTAATTAGCCCGTCTACTAGCCCGTGGTGTGCGCCGGTACTACTCGTCAAAAAGAAAACGCCGCCGGGAGAAAAGCAGCTTTGGCGATTTTGCACGGACTTCCGACAGCTCAATAAAATCACCAAAGGAGACGCTTATCCTCTTCCCCGATTACAGGAGACCCTTGCGATGTTAGGTCAGTGTAAATGGTTCACAACCATCGACTTAATATCGGGTTATCACCAGATACCAGTTCACCCCGAGTCAAGGGAGAAAACGGCCTTTTCAGTTTTAGGACGTCATTTTCATTACGAAAAGATGCCGTTTGGACTGAAGAATGCGCCCGCTACATTTCAGCGAGTCATGAATGATACCCTCCATGGAATCCTCGGAGATCATTGTCTCGTTTACCTGGATGACATCATAGTATTTTCCGCCACTCGAGAGGAACACCTCCAGAAATTGACTCAGGTTTTCGATCGATTGACCGAGGCCCGCCTGCAAGTGAACTTGTCGAAATGCGAGTTTTTGAAAAACGAGGTTCGCTTTCTAGGTCACCGCATCACGCCCGACGGAATCCTTACCGAGCCCGAGAAGGTCAAGGCCATTAAGGAATTTCCCGTACCTACCTCGGCGTTGAAACTGCAGTCGTTTTTGGGGCTGGCTGGGTTTTACCGGAGGTTCATACCTCGATACTCGGAGCTCTCGGTACCCTTGACCGACCTCCTCCAGAAGAACCGACCCTTCGAGTGGACAAGTAAACAACAACAAGCGTTCGACGAACTCAAGGTCAAGTTGACCGAGGAACCCGTACTCGCCTTTCCTGACCTGAATAAACCCTTTGTGTTGGCCACCGACGCTTCCGGCTCTGCCTTGGGGGCTGTCCTTTCGCAGAACTTTGAAGGGGAAGAGAGACCCGTGGCGTATGCAAGTCGAAAACTAAATCCGGCCGAAACCAGATATTCCGTCACGGAGAGAGAGTTACTCGCCGTTGTGTGGGCGGTCCGCCATTTTCAAGAATATCTTTTAGGCCAGACCTTTGAACTTCAAACGGACCACATGGCACTCACGGCCGCGATGCACCTCCGCGACCCGACATCGCGAATCGGGAGGTGGGTTCTCCGACTTGCTGAATACGACTTCGTTCCCCGGTACAGACCCGGAACTCAGATGAAACATGCGGACGGATTGAGTCGAATGGATATAGCCGTTGTAAATCTCGATTTCCCGCGCGAGCTGATGATCGCTGCGCAGGATCTCGATGATTGGGTCCAATCGATGGTTTTGAGTCGCGGTAAAGAAGGATTGCGAAAGGCTAACGGAGTGTGGGAAATGAGGGTGCGACACGATGGTAGACACGAATGGGTGCCCCTCATCCCGAGTTCACTTCGTGAATGGTTGATTGACCGATGCCATAAGAATGAGTGGGCGGGACACCCCGGAGCCGACGTAACGGAAAAGGTGGTGAGACGACTAGGAAACTGGCCCGGATTATCGAGAGACGTCAAAGAGCAGGTACAACGTTGTGAAACGTGTTTACGTCGCAACACCCCGACGAATCTGAAAAGTCCGATTCAGAAGCCGCTCCTCCCCGAGAGACCCGGACACATCGTCGGTATCGACTTCGTGGGGCCCATCGTGACGAATGGAAAATCCAAATACCTCCTCACCGTAATCGACCATTTTACTAAGTATGCTGAAGCATACGTTACCACCAATTGTACCGCCTCTACTGTCGCGCAAGTTTTAGCGAAGGAATTTATACCGAGACACGGTGTACCCGAGAGACTTGTTTCGGACCGTGGAACCGCCTTCACCGCCGGATCGACACGCGAACTTTGTGCCCAATGGGGCATACGGCAGATCTTCACGACCGCGTACCACCCGGAGGGAAATGGGGTGTGCGAACGTTTCCACCGAACCTTGACCAATATCTTGGCGAAAATTACCAAGAAAACTAAGGATTGGGAAACCATGTTGCCCGTAGCACTCGCAGCGTATCGATCCAGCCCCCATAAGAGTACTGGATTTACTCCAAATTTTCTTACCTTTGGGAGGGAAATACGCCTTCCGAACGACACCTTTCAAGGACTTCGAACACCCTTACCTGAGTCCTCTTTGTTGAAGAATCTCCGAATGGCCCGTGACGCCACGACACAATGCCTACACGAAGCCTGGAAGAAACGGACGGAAGCCATCAACGCCCGCCGCTCTCTGCGCTCTTTTGAGGCAGGGGATATGGTGTATCTAAAAGACATGCAGCCGCCCCCAGGTGTCGTTAAAAAATTCTGGAGTCCATGGAGTGGACCGTGGACGGTGCTGAAAAAACACTCGAATGTTACCTATGAAATCAGGGACTCACCCGACATAAAACGTCAGGTAGTACACATTAACCGCCTCAAACCGGCCTTTGTGCTGGGTGTACCGGATGATACTTTCCTGGACCATACTAAATCCAATCAAACTCCGGACATAGACACAATAAGGAACAGCCACGAACTGGAAATGGGGACACAGGAAGAAACAATGGAAGACTCTGATGAGGAACTACGATGGCCGCCCCCAGGACCGACCATGATGGAATGTGGCGATGTGCCGACCGAATCTCACAAGAACGCTCCCACTACCCCATTTTCGGAAAAGTCGAACCAGGGGACTGCTTCGCCACAACCGACTCACCTCGAGGACGCGGATCGACACTCAGATCGCTCCTCGACCAGTGAAGAAGATAAAAGCGTCAGCCACCCTTCGGGAAACTCAGCCGAAAACCCAGCGGGAAATTCACAACGCCCGGTCAACCATTCCGAGGACGCTCGCCACAGCGAACACGATCGCCACAGCGAACACGATCGCCACAGCGGCCACGATCGCCACAGCGAACACGATCGCCACAGCGAACACGATCACCACAGCGAACACGATCGCCACAGCAACCACGATCGCCACAGCAGCAGTCCTCACCAGGAACCAGTAGTTCGCAAAGCCGAGGAGCCGTCTACACCTGAAGGTCTACCTCCGAAGCGACTCCGAGGAGAGGCACCAACCGGAACCACGCCGTATTCGTTCCGCCAACGTGACCCTTCCGTAAATTATAAGCAACTCCACTTAGGCCGAAAGACAAACTGACTGACTACTAGGAAAGACTGACCACGACCTCGACACATGGTCCTTCAGACCAACAAATTCAGCTTGGGTCCTTCAGACCAACCAATTTCACTTGGGTCCTTCAGACCAACAAACTTCACTTAGGTCCTTCAGACCAAGCCGAACCATTACTTCTGCTACCTTCCTAACAAGGCCAGAATAATTTGTGTGAAGTACCCTGAGATCAATTCCTGAGTCACTTTTCCTAGGCAGGATGTTACAGTAGGGCGTTTATTTGTTTGTTGTAGGATGGCACAAGAACCGCTAGATGAGTGGATAGTAGACGGGGGTCCCCAGTCACCGGACCCCATGGTGGAACTCATGAGGAGGCGGACCGAAAGATTTATCGCCAACCTGCGGGACCAGTCGCCGGGACACGTAAACACGCCCGCGCCACCCGACGACCCTTACGACGTACTGGAAACGCTCTCCAACTTCGTGCGATTCACAATGTGTGGCGACACACCGACCAGCCGCCACACGTCAGGGAATTCGGCGCTCCTCACGATCCTCCAGATACACAGATGGATTCCCGTCTACCAGAGGATCGTGCAGGAGCGGGACGCATTGTTGGACCGCCAAGCCAAGTGGCTGCTGGATCGACAACAACTGATCCAGCAACGGGACGCAGCCGTGGCGGAGTCCAAGGCAGCCAACGCACAGGTGGTGGTGGAGCCACCTGCGGCGAAGACCGCCACACCTGAGGCAATCAACCAGCTATCTGCAGAGGCACCTGCGGCGAGGTCTGCGGAGGCTGAGGGGAAGTTGGCTCGCTCCCCGGCTCCGCCTCCAGCTTCGTCCCCCGCCCCGTCACCAGTGCCTCAGGTCATCGAGGGCAGCAGCCCGGCACCCAACCCGTACGTGGCCTTGACCCCACTTCACTCGCCGCCAACGACGCCTCTACCACCCCGGCGCGCGCGTGGAAGAGTCAGCTCATACGAAGAGTCACCCACCCGGGACGTGCCACCGACACCCGGGCGCTCTCCTACCACCTCCAGCGAAGACGAGGCAGCACCGGCCAAGACCGTACCACCTCCGGCCCATCCAAGGATTGTGCTACGGATCAGCAAAAAGCGCCAATGCCCTGTCTGCACCAAAAAGGTACCGCAGCTCTTTGTCTTCAGGTGCCCAGGGTGCAAGGAGTTCTGGCAACGTCTAAAAAACTTCCATCGCCAGGGACGACCACTGCCGGAGTGCCCCGAGGACCACCGGGCACAACGCGACCCAGCCAACTGTCGCGGGTGTCGTCGCCACGCCTACGGGCTGGCCATAAGGAAGGCGCGTCCCCTGGCTCCTCTGGGAATACCCAGCGTCGTCTTTGACAACGCTGGCTCCCGGAGGGAAGGGGAATGTGAGTCTCCACTCACTGGGGAACATTTCCAGTGAAGAGACTGGGTTAATTCGTTAACTCCCTTCCGATCCGAATTTGTCATAGCCACACGCGGCGATGATTGTCAGATTCGGATCCGTGGTCAGCTCGGAAGGTGACGTCACCCCCCCCCTCAACATGAAGACGCCGTCTCCAGCCAGAGCGTCCCTCCCTCGGCGGGGGGGAGCCAATCAGAAGTCTCCACCTGGCAGGCGCCCGTCCGTCGAGGGAGCGGAGGGGGACCATCCGGAACAAAACCAACGAGCAGCCCCCTCCACAGGCAGACCCCCCTTGATATTCAGTACAAGTCATTGAGAGCCCTGCTGCCCGTGAACTTAAACTGCTAGAGTCAACCGTCCCCGTAAATATCTTCACACGCTTTTTTCGTAAGATCCCTGACCATCGGAAATTGCCGTGTCGCGCCGAATTGATCTGGAGGAAGAGAACTTGGATTCCCTGGACGTCCGTCGCCACAACCACCACAACCGCCACATCACACCTGGAAGGATACCTCAGGGCCCTGACACGTGTGAGTGAAAACTATAACTTACCTTCTAACCATTGGCCAATGCAGTTAGGACAGTGTGTAGAAGTAATTCTGAAACAATTGGACAAAAGTCGTAAATTTGAGAGTTGTAACTTAATGCTAAATTCGTACCTGAAACACAAAGTTAACCTATACTTACCATACTCACCTTTGCTGAAAACCTGGAACGTTGCACTGATATACTCTGGAAACCTGAAACATAAAGTCAAATTGGAGTTATTATTTTGTACATTTGAAACATTATCTGAAAATCTATCCTATTGAACATTGAATCTTGTGCCATACTTACTTGTGTTGTTGCGCCCGTCAGGCTTCTTTTCGACACACCCTTCGGTGTGCCTAGTCAGAAAACCAATTGCATATTTAATAAATTACCTTTTATTGTTGTAATTCTGCATTTGAATATCTTTTCTCATTTTACCTGGTTCCTCAGTGTGAAAAACCGGAGCTTGGTGACGCGTCACACTCCGCCATCTTTTCCGAAGCGTCCCTCAGACGCCTTCGTAGGCCCCTTCGGCAGCGTCGCATTTTGCGGACGCCATTTTCTCAGTAGGACGCCCTTAAGGCTAACATTTCAGATTGCATCATCCCGAAGAATCCGACTGGCCGCTTCACCGCCTCGTCACAGGTAAATACCACACGCTACCCTTGTAAAATTAACTATTGTTTCGATATTTGTTTGTCTCCCCCTTCCCACCTGAGCTCGCCACGTAAGGTTTTGTGTCATCCGGTGAACTTGGGATCGGCACGTGGCGTCACAACCTCGTGCTGCTACCAACTACGCCGCGAAACGAAACCTTAACCCTGTCGAACGCAAATCCCGCTTACAACTGGTGTGTCGCCACAATCGTCACAATCACCACGAGTAAGCCGGGACGCTACCTCTGTGGTCCATCGACACAATCGCCACAAGTAGCAGGCCTACAATATGACAGGTAAATTATTGACCAGCATTTACCATGCTTGAACTTTGCAATTTCAATAATTTACCTTGCAAGCAGTTTACCATTAGAAATATATATATGTTTAAAAATTGTTGGTTTGAACATGTTCTATATAAAAATGGTTGGAAAAACGACGATCTTCATCGATCCTAAAAATGCAATACTATTTCAAATTGGTGGTAAAAAAAATATCTTTATTTCAAGAGTTTTCGAGGTAGGGCACTTTTAAAAATTTCAACCCTGGTTTTTCACCTCTTAGAAGCGACTGACATCAACCAACCGCTTAGCGGCACAAGTCCTAGAACCCAAATGGAGCCCATACACCAAATTTCATCAAAATCGGTTCATTGTAACTAAGAAAAGTGCCGCGTACGGACGCGTTTTTTTTCGATTTTCGGATTCTACGTACCTAATTTGAAGCCATCAAATTTGGAGGAGGGTTAAAATTTGTTAATATTTTGGAATTATCGGGAGTGACTTGAGAAATATTGACTTTATCCTTGAGAAGTTTCTCATATGGAGGTGGAGTATTAGTAGTAAATAGTATTAGTAGTAAATAAGTCAACCGCAGGGCCATGAGACAATGGCCGGTTTTCCCTACAGTGGAGAAAGGAAGGACCGACGTAGGGAGTGAGGACGAAACGGAGGAGGGGAAAGAAAGTGAAATTATGTGGATGGGCTATCGAGACAAAAGGGAGGCTGTCTGAGTCTTTGTGCGAGGAGGCAAGCAGAGACAATAGCGGTGGGATCTTCGGAAGGAACAGCTCGGTCGTGGAGATCTGAGAGTCTCCGCGCAAACCTTGAAGGAACCTGCTGATACGCGCTTCTTCCGCCGAGTTCTCTTTTCTCAAAGTCACAAAGACTCGAAAGCTAAAAGATAAAAATTTCCTTCTATCGGCTAATCAATGTTGCTTTCACCAGCAAAATTATCATTTTTTTCAAACAATTTCATGGTTTTTCTAACCTATTCCATGATTTTTTCAATCGATTTTATAACTTTTTCAACCAGTTTCATAATTTTTCCAACCAAATGTATATTTTTTTAACCAATTTATTAACTTTTCCTGCTAATCCCATAGTTTTTATTAGCCAAATTCATGAATTTTCTGAACAGTTTTTGTTTATTATTTTCAATGATGAACCTTTGGAATCGACCAAGAAAAAAATGGTATAACCCTCTCCCAAATTTTGTTGGTTTACGTTTCAAGGTATGTAGAATCCGAAAATCGAATAAACAATTTTCCGTTGTGCGCCGTACGCCGTACGCGGCACTTTTCTTAGCAACACTGTACCGATTTGGTTCAAATTTGGTACATGGGCTCCATTTGGGGTCTAGTTGTGCCGCGAAGCTTTTGGTTGATGTAGGTCACATCTAAGGGGTGACAATTAAGGGTTGAAATTTTCAAGAGTGCCCTAGCTCGAACACTCTCGAAATAAAGGTATCGTTTTTTCACCAATTTTAAATAGTATTGAATTTAAAAATTTTTTGAGACCACCCGGAGCTATTATACTATATTATAGATATTAATAATGCTATAATAAGCTGTCAGGAGGACGCTGGCCTACCCCATTTCAGGAGCTGCTGCGGGATTTTCGGGAGGATTTATTATGTTACCTGGAATCCATAGATTTTAGTGATTTGTGAATGTTGTTATGAGTGTTATTTTAATTATGTTTTTTTACTTTTTGCTTATTGCTGACTAATTTTACTATTTATTTGTTATTTTATTATGAACTTGACATTACCTGTGGTGTACACCTGAAATCATATAAGAAGCAGGTTTGTTTGTGATTTGAAAATAATACAAAAAATAAAAAAATGAATGAAAGATATTAAAATATCCATACTATATTACAGTACCTTTTGGAATCAAGGTCCAAAATCATTTAGCTAAGGTTTTTTTTTGTTTTCATCAGAATGATACAGATATATTACAGTACCTTTTGGAATCATGGTCCAAAATCATTTTACTTAGGTTTTTTTTTTTTTGTTTTCATCAGAATGATAAATTTTCTTCAAACGTAACAATAGTATTATTGTAAATAACAAAGTGTGATCTGTGGGTGGAGGGGGGGGGGGATCAGTTTACTTCCAACAATGGCCATCTTCCAATTTGAGTGGCGGCAGTTATCTTCGGGCACCTCGTATTCAAAGGGACACAGATAAAGTTATGGCGAATTTGATTTTTTTTAACCTACCCAACAAGTTATGAAAACGTTTTTATTTTCATTTAATTTCCAGTATTTACTTGAATATGACTTTTTTTTCACCAATTTCATAATTTTTCCAACCAATTTCCCAATTTTGTCAACCAATTTCCTAATTTTTTCAACCAATTAAATAATTTTTCCAACCAATTTTATATTTTTATAAACCCATTTTGTATTTTTCCCAACCAATTTTATATCTTTTCCAACCATTCTTATAATCTTTCAACTAATTTAATATTCCTCAGCCAAAATCATAATTTTTCTGACCAATTTTCATAATTTTTCTGACCAATTTTTTTTTCAACCAGTTTTATAGTTTTGGTTAATTATTTTGAGTAATAAACCTTTGGAATAGACCAAGCATTTTTTTTACCCCCTCAAAATTTATTGGTTTACGTTTCAAGGTACGTAGAATCCAAAAATCGAATGACAAATTTTCCGTCCGTCCGCCATACGCGGCACTTTCCTCACTTAGAATTGACCGATTTTGATGAAATTTGGTATGTAGGCTCCATTTGAGGTCTAGTTGTGCCTCGAAAATTTTTGCTGATGTAGGTCACTTCTAAGAGTTGAAAAATAAGGGTTGCAATTTTGAAAACGCCCAAACTCAAAAAATTGCTATATAAAAGTACTGTTTTTCCATCAATTTAAGATAGTATAGAATTATTAGAATTTTTTGAGACCACACGGAGTCTGTAGGACAAACCGTTCGCTCCCCACGAGAATTTAAGGGTTGGACTTACGACCAATAAGAAACACGAGCGTGAATATAAATCTTAAAAGAGGCCTAGTTTTTGTTTAAATTTTAGCTAACCCTAATGCGATCAATATTGGTTGGTGGTAACAATGGCAAAGGCGTGATCTTTGCAGATGAGTGATCTATATAGAAAAATAATAAACCTTTGTGTAATTAATTGCAACGTTTTCATTTCGAATTAGAGCTACCCGCAACCTTGGTAGCGTAAGCATTGTTTTAACTTCTCAAAATTTGATTATTTTAATATTTCAACATTTTATGTTGTCCAAAATGAATATTTCAACTTTTGTTCAACGTTTCAGGCTGCCCTGAACAATTTTGGTTTCGTGTCTTTCAGTTTGTATGAGTACCGGGGTAAACTATACGAAGTTATTATCCATGACTTCTACATTTTCCAGTCCACTTTGACGACATTTTCAGGGATTGTGCGGGTTGCCGTGTAGATGGTCCACTTTGAGTGTAGTACAAGGTACTTAGAGATATGTTCTCCAAAATCAAAATTTCCAATCTCGTTTTACGTTTTAGACCTTTCTAAACAATTTTGGTCCCGTGTCTGTGTGTCATTGAATTCTTGTCACAGCCATAACTTTTTCAATTGTCAAACGATGTCGATCAAATTTTCAGGGACTGTGAGTTGGCGTGAAAAAACCTCTGAAAATCATTGCTCCCAAACTGATAGTAGCCACTGCGCATGCGCAAACGTGTATTTTCTCGTTACTATCATAACTTCTACATCTTTCAACCATATTCAGAGATTTTGCGGGTTGACATGTAGAGTATGAAGGTAGTGGAAGGTATTTAGAGATTGATTTTTTGAGATTGGCTACCATGGATCGGATCATCCGTACAGTCGGGTTATGGATACGATGAAGCTATGTGCCACACCTGCTTTGCAGACCTTTTTTATTCTTTCCGATATTTTTTGAGAAACTACAGTTGAAGATCAATTTTTGATCCACATTGGAACTTGAAAATCGATTTCTTCAAGCCTACCATAGTTTTCTGGTAAAATTCATTCTCCAGAAAACTTTCTTCATGAGGTGTTTTATGATAAATCAGAAGCCAAATCGATGTCTGTTATTATTATCTGTAATTATTGGTGGATGTATTTGGCGGGGGGGGGGGGGTGATTGAGGGGTTTGAAGGGGGGAAGTAGAGGATAAGAGGGGTGAGTTGAGATGAAGGAGAGATACCGGTGTAACACAATTGGATGCAAATGAACTCAAAGGCCCCTTCAGAGACGCTCCAGTCTCAATATAGTTTCTATTTATCGAGGCCTCTCCAAAACCTCGTTTTCCCATCCGACCCGTCGCACCTCCCCAATTTTGCTCTTTCCCTCCCCGCCTTCCTCCCTCTCTCGACTCCAATTCTAATTTCGCCCCGTTTTGAAACCCTCCCTCGAGGCAATCAGGTAACCTCCTCCCGAGGGCAAGAATTCCTCCTCCCCTTCACGTGGTAACCAGGTATCCAACTTTGAAGAACCGGTTAAGTCCAATTTTCCCCGAGTCGGCTCGACGCCGACGGTGCTTCGTCCTTCTTTAACTCTATTATGCTCCAAAACTTACCTCATTCGAAGGTCCCCACACACGATCCATAAATCTGAAAAGAAATCTGGGATGCCACTAGGAGATTTTGAAGAACCTTCAAGAACTTTTTCAAAAAGGAATCTTCTTCCCGTTGGGAGAATTTTTATGTACAACACATTGATAGAATTATATAAATGTAATGCGTTAAAAAGTATATATCGAGGGTTGCCTGGCAGAAGTGACCAAGTCCATTTTTTACAGAAATTGAGGTTTTAACGCTTCATATATCTCGTAAGCCTGCTCTACACGCTAGTATTGTTAACTCCATGATAAAGGAACTATAAAGGGCTCAAATGCCCTTTCCAGTACCCCGATCCACCCCTTTTGTATCCGATTTGCATTTTCCTGGCAGAAATGACCAAGTACTACCTACGCAGCTAAAATTTGTTTCCAGTCACTTGGTCACTTCTGCCAGGCAACCCTCGATATAGATGTCCACGACTGGGAATTTTTCAGGGCACAGGCAACTGCTGGGGAATCCACAAAACCTAGGAAAGGAACCTTAGAGCCTCCTTAAGAGCCCAAGCCCCTCAGACCTAGGGATCCATTCCACTAAAGCCTCTTGAGAGAGTAGTAGCGGTTTCTCTCAATATGGGAGTACTCGCTCCTACAGCCTTCTTTAAAGTGAAACAGTTTTTCTTCTGGAGAAAGTACTCGCTTCTATATTCAAGTGTAGAAGTTTTCATCTACATGTAAGTAATCGATCCTGTTCAAATGAAGCAATTTGACTCTTCAAGGGAGTACTCGCTTTTTCTTTCCACTGTGTAGTGGTTATCCTCCTGGAAGAAGCACTCCCTCCATCATGATAAGTGTATCAGTATTCTCCCTAGTAGAAGTAGCTCCTTCATGGTGGGTGTATCGGTTTTCTCCATCACAATACTACTTGCTCCTACATGAAAAGTAGTGGTTCCCATTCTCAAGGAAGTACTCGCGCCTTAATCTCACAGTGTAGCAGTTTGGCCTGATAGGAAGTACTCGCTCCAGTTCAAATGAAGCAGTTTCATCCTTCAAGAGGTACTCGCTCTATCCAGTGTATAGCGGTTATCCCTCCTTCATCATGAGTGTATCGTTATTCTCCCTTGTAGAAGTACTCGTTCCTTCATGGTGGATTTTTTTTCTCTAATAGGAAGTACTCGCTCCAGTTCAAATGAAGCAGTTTCATCCTTCAAGAGGTACTCGCTCTATCCAGTGTATAGCGGTTATCCCTCCTTCATCATGAGTGTATCGTTATTCTCCCTTGTAGAAGTACTCGTTCCTTCATGATGGATGTATTGCCCTATTAGGATGTACTCGCTCCTGTTCAAATGAAGCAGTTTCCCTCTCCAAGGGAGCTCCCAAAACCCGAGTGGTGTAGCAGTGCTCTACTCCAAATTTGATTAAATTTGGAACATTGTCTCCATTTGTGGTCTAGTTGTGCTCCGATGCTTTTGGTTGATGTCAGCCCCTTCTAAGGGATGGAAAATAGAGGTTGTAATTTTCCAATCGCCCTAGCTCGAAATCTCTCGATATGAAAGTATTGCTTTTTCTCCAATTTAGAATAGAATTTAATTTTTAGAATCGAACGAGACCTCCCAGAACTCTGTAGGTTGAATACATCGCTCCCCATGAGGACTTAAGGGTTGGATTTACGATGAATCATAATCAAGATGAATCGCAATAATACGAAGGATACGTTGTCTCTTAGTGTGATAGTTTCCTAATTGATAATAAATAATTTTATTACCTGCCATTGATTTTTATGAGGTAGATAATGCATTTTGAAAATAATAATAAACTGGATTCTTCAGTTCGCTCGGTTAAATGAATTTGTTCAACTCCTATGTTATCCTCATTCCCTAGAGTCTCATCCCTCTAACGTAAAAGCTCCTCTCAAAGTTAAGACCCAGGAGGCCGCTAATTGCCGAGGTTTTGAAAATATAGTTCAGTTTATTTGAAGCCAAGCGCGTCCTTTCTAATCCAACCCGAAGTATCCTACTGTTATCCGAATCTTACCTAGTCTATAACGGGATTAGAAGCTCCCCTCTCAGAGATTAGGGAGTTTGGTTCCACTGTTAAATTATAAGGACTTACTACTCCTCTCCCACCATCCACTTTGGGGAGCTTGACCAAATATCCTGTCGATGCTTCCAAGATCTTAGCCTCGGGTGTCGGCCCTAATTGCGCAAGTTCTCCTCGATAAGTCGGAATGGGCGTGGAAGGGCTTCAGAGGCCTAAGGTTGAACTGAATCGAACGATACTTTGTCTTCCATTGCTTGAAATATGCTCGAAGAGAGGAATTATTGATCTACCTGCTCATTGAGCAACCGTGTTTTGATATTTTATATTAGAGAGAGCAAGTAAAGCCAAATTATCCATTGGGAGTACTATTTCAAGTAATAGTGAATTTTCCTACGACTTTCTACAACTTCGGATATTCATAAGAATGAAATAAACCATTATCCTGCATAGGCTACTTGAAGAAGTAATTAGCTGACTAATATTTCAAAACAGGGTGGAAGGATCAACACAATATACCAGGCCTCAGGCTCTTCCCCACGTGTGTTTGCAAGACCTGCGATCCCAGACTACAATAATTGCGTTTACCGAGAAACTCCAATCACGGGAACCGGAGGTCAGGTGGATTTCCATAAACATACAGGCAATCAGTAGTAAATCTGACGAGCTTTGTACTGCAGACCCCCTCGGCTAGGGCCGTCGAGACCCAGCGGAATCGGTCCCAGGAGAACTTCCTTCCAGCCTTTTATACCAGGACGACCCGTCAGGCCAACAAAAGGGGAGTTTTCAAAATGAGGATTTACAACCGTTTCAGCGGGCTGAGCAACCACTAAAAGTTTATCTTTATTACTTCGTCTAATGTTGAAACAACGAAGCTCTCGTATAGCTAGTACATATAAAAGAGAAATTGCTGGGCGCGTAACAAATAAAGCGGTGCTTCCGTCATTGAGCACGCTTTTATCGTTCAACTTGGATTAGGGGCTTAATCGAACTAATTCATCGGATTCATGTTCCATTGGGTACTTACCAACTGACTTGAACACTACTTTTGTTCTGAAAGCAAGATCTAAAGATAGTTTTGGTAAGAGAAATCGGGTAATTTATACAGCCTAACACAAATAGCGCTGGTGACTGCCCAAATCGTCAAAAAAAAAAAAAAAAAAACTTGAGCATTTTCGGTGCTCTAGATTGAGCATGTAGGAAGTTAGGGCTGGCCTCCTTTATCGCTCACCTAGCTAATTGAAACTTCTAAAAGACACTTCAGCCCAACCTTCGTACCAAGTTTTAATAAAATTAGACGAGTGGAGTATAGAGTTAGCTAATCAAGGAATCCGATGGAAGATAGCAATAAATTATCGCAAAAGTAGTGGATCTGTCATCTCTGAATTGCTACAGTGGTCAAGTGGTAGTTGTCAAAAGTAGAATTTCTGCGCATGTCAGCCCCGTCCTCAGGATTTCGTTTGTGTACAGAGTGGGGGAGGGGGTTGGTTCATTGGAAGGTTAGACAGGTACGTTGGACTTTATCATAAATTGGATAGCGTAATTTTTTAGAAATTTCAATACATTGCGAATTTGGATATGTTGGACATTTCATCATGTTGATAGTCAAGTATGTTGGGAAGTTCGATACATTGGATTGTTCAATACATTCGATATTTTGATGCCTTATACATGTTTCTCATTGAAAATTTGGATACCTTGAACATTTCGACACAGTTGAAATTTGTATACGCAGGAAATTTTGATACAATAGACAATTGGATATCTTGGACATTTCGATACATTTGGAATTTTTATACATAGGCTTATTTCATACATTGGAAATTTGGATATATTTGACATTTTGATACGTAAGGAATTTGGATATGTAGGACATTTTGATACGTTGGGAATTTGGGTATGTTGAACATCTCGACAGATTGGGAATTAGGATATGTTGGGCATTTTGATACATTGGAAATTTGAATACCTTGGACATTTTGATACATTTGAAATTTGTAAACTTAGGACATTTCGATACATTTGGAAATGTATATGTTTGCGTTTAAAATAAGGCGCTCGAACTTCGTGTTCTTCCGTTGGAAGCGCTGACATCTCTACCAGCCTTCCCTTAAAATCAGTCTCTTCTTGTCTCCTGCCATCAGCGCATCTACCTCTTTAAAACCATTTTCTTAAAAGTGTTTTTCACCTACCTATCTTTGGTTTAATGCTCTTTAGTGCATTATTCACACTCAATTTCAAACATACTCGTGATAGTGTTAGTCACTCAAAAATACACTTAAATTCTACCCTCTGCAGGTCCGATTCCTGCCTCCGAAGTTTCGTCGCCTTCATCTTCAGTACCACCAAACCTAGGGGCTCCTAAGGTAAAGCTGCGCAGCACCAAAGCTGTTGCTGCTGGTAATCCATCGACTGACAAACAGTATACATAGGAATATTTAATATATTAGAATTTTGGTATTTTTGACATTTTGATAAATTTAGTATTTTGATTACGATTAATTTGTTACAGATTTTTTATGATCAAGTAAGTACATATAATTATATACCTTTCAATAAACTATTCCATTACCTGTTTTCCAATGTTTGCTGTTTTTGGCTGTGTAAGGCTACCTTCTTCACCGGAATACCCTATAAATAGTGCTACTACTTTGTTTCTTCCTCCAAAAGATTTCTCGAAGTGGTGGGGGAGGGGGGGAGTCCTGAAAATTAAACTTCAGCGCTCTACGATGAGAAAAAAATTATTTTTATTGCTTAATCTGCCGATCGAAACTCTCAAAAGGTATTTCAACTCGCCAAACTAGATCAGCTAACAAGCTGTACAAAACATGAATTTAGAGCGATTGTGGGAATACTGTTTTCACATTTTGTTAAACCTGGCTCTTTAACTGAAGATTTTTTTCAATCATTCATTTCCCACGTAGCAGCTCTGTCCAGATGAGAACCAAAAAATAGAAAAAAAAGAGGAAGGAACCTACTCATCGAGTAGATTGTATAACTACTGTAAAGAATAGCTTGGTCGACTTCACTACATCATGGTTCATTCGCTACATCTGGTGTTGGTATGTATAATGCAACACAAATTTAACAAATCAAAGCGTTCAAAATTCCAGTACGAACACAGGAGAGGGTTTGGTTGACGCAATATTGGTACAACTTCTGAAGTGTTGTTATACTCCTTGTGAATCTTTCTTTGAGCCCCTCTCACGCCACCGAATTTCCGACTCATTCGAACATGATATGTTCGAAACATATTATGTTTCTGTAACTTTTTACGAACATTTTGACCTCATTTTGGCAACCATTAACCATCAAGTTTTCAATACCCGATAGCGAAGAAAGTTTAGAGCTTCAGTCCAATGGCCGCCCTCTCCTTGTAGAAGTAATAAACAATAAAAGACCTCCACTCTCGGAGGATTTCCCAATTTATTCCCGGAAAGACGCTAAATTAGTGATTCAAAAGCCAGGAGTTCTATGTTGAGTTTGAGTCATCGTTATATTATTCTTTATGTAAGGCTTCTCTTATTTATAAAGCAGTTCGTAAAAATATGGAACCGTTCCAATAACGAAATCTCTCCCACTTTATTTTCCATAGTAGTACCCATTCAAAGATTTTCTTTTTCCTGTTGGAGATCTTCGTTTATTGAAACACGATGAATATACATCGAGTTCTTTGTAAAACTAATTTTCAGATGTTCTTTCTTATTCTACTCGACTCAACCTCTTGGATTAGTTTCCCTTTGACAGAGAAACTCCTTAACTTCAAAAGATGATACTTCTGGAGATTGTAATTTGAATTGCGATTATCTGAAAGTAAGTGAACCTTATCACGATGGTTTATCCCCGATTCGTTTCATGGCTACACTAGTTTAGCGCTATAATTTGACATCACTGTCTTTTAATCTACGAGAATTTCACGATACAGTAAGATGCATTCAAACTTTGAATAACACAATGGAAATGAGTCTCAATAGAAGTTGATAAGAAAACCATTGGAGAACATCGATCGGTATTGGGTTCCTTTTCAAAGCAATATTCCTCATAAATATAAGTCTATAAATACAGAGCCTCAGTTCTCAACTTCGACCACGTTCTCAAGCTAATTTCGAACAAATTACGTTGGCATGTAAAATTTTCTTTCGAAAACATTTAAAAATCTGAGTTTTTTCTCCATTGTTATGAGTTTTTACCTTGTTTTCAACTTTTGGTCACTGAAAAACCCATACTTAACTTTTCTAGGATGAGGAATAAAAACCCCTCTCTTACACCCATACTTAACTTTTCTAGGATGAGGAATAAAAAACCTCTCTTACACCGTTGAAAGAAGCGGTAAATTCCCCGTTTCTTCAGTCACTCCGAACTATGTATTTTTTTTTTTTTTTTCAAAATTTTTAGGGTGAAATATGAGAACAAAGATAACGTAAACAACCATGACAACCGGTGATTAGTAAGTAACGTAAACAACCATTTCAGGTTGGATTTTCGTCCCACTGCCATACCTGGCGTCGCGGATGTCATCAGCTGTTTTGTTCTGATGATTTCGCTCATGACTTCCCATTGGCCTCACCACCCTGGGTTGTGGGTGGAACGAGGGGGAACTGCGACCGACTCGCCCGAAAATATGCTCCCGAGGCAAGCCCCGAACTCACGGCCCCTGCAACCGGTTCGAGTCTCGTCACCAGAGACACATGCCGTAGCTCGCTCGGCCACCGTTGACCCCTAAAGCTGATTATGTCAAATTATTCAAACCGTCTGTTTTTCAAACGGTCATTGGTAACCGTAATGTTTGTGATAAAATGGCTTGTAAGCCTAAAAATGCGTGAAATCCTCCACTTTTCAATGGTATACCTACCTTCTCGGTTTTTTTTCTAAAGGAAACTTTTTCAAAAGATTTTATTTTGATGCAAAAAACGCATGTTTTAGCAAATTTTTGAGATTTAAAAAAACTGCATGACTGAAGGTATTTGAACGCGGTTTTACGTTATTTTTATCCTGAAATAGATATATTGAAATCATAAACTTATTTAATTATTTCCTAGGTAGATCGGGGAAAGTCACCATTTGATTCAGCTTAAAACTTCAACTTAAATCAGAGTTTATTCTCGTTTGATAACGCAGGGCTTTTTAAAAAACCTCTAATTGTACGTTTTCTCATTATAATTCAATTTTCTCAAAAAAGGTTTCCTTAAAAAAAACCCCAGCTATACCGTTGGAAAGCTGAGTATTTCGTGTATGTTTAAGGCTTACAGGACTATATATTTCAACAATAAGAACGCAGAACCAACGGCCAGGCAAAGTAGGACTTTTAGTTTATTGACTTAGAGAAAAAGCTAGATCGGAGTAGTGGGGAAATCCTACATAAGCCCACTACCCTTGAAAGTAACCAAGATTCATCCCCCAACTGCTCTAGCTATTACCAGGCTATTGGTTCTCACGCTAAAACTAAAAATGTTCTTTTCATTCTTTCTGCCCTTGGCCTGTAAGTCAAATTCGTTTCGACAAAAAGGTCGCTAAATTCAAATTCCCTAAAATTCGTACCGTGCCTAGTACGTCAGATTTGTCTCGAAAAAGCAAAATTTATTATAAATTCACAATCCCATAAATTGGGATCTAGGAAACCGCAAAAAGTTTACGGGCCTACGAAACTCGTAACACAGGCTGTATTTCATCTCCAAAATCATGGGCACTAATGGTCATTCTGAGAACAAGCAGTATTCAAGATTTGACCTAATTAATTTTTTTGGCTCACTTTCCATCCTCGAGTTCCCATCAAAAACTTATTGCAAGCCTCTGAAAATACGGGGAACTAACGTCTCATTCCAACGATGTACTCAGATACGGTCTTACTTTCAATATTACCGGAGTTATCGGGTTTTCAATGGTCAGAGGTGGCAAACCCGAGAAAGTCTCAATAGTGTTGAAACTTAAGTTAATGTTGGCGTTTTGAAAATTTTATGATTTCCACATGTTGCCCAAATGGAACTTTTTCATCGTATAAGTCGGCAATCAAAAATAATTACTAGCTAACTCTTTTCGAAACATTAAAACTTGCTCATCAAACACTCATATTTTCATACGAATAATTTTTCTGTTTTTTCAGAAGCAGATTACACACTCGATGACTCGTTTTGGAATGAAGAAAATCCCGTGGGTGAGTATGTTTTTATCACTTGCCAACATTGATGTTTAGAGCAGACATAAAAAGATCTTGAATGAGACGTTATTTCCGTCATACGCAAAGTAGGTTGATTCGTTTAGCGTTATTATTTCCGGATCATAAACCGGTGGAATTGCGTACATTTATGGATGACTGGCAACCAGTCGTACAAACTCTCGACAGGCGGTGTTTCATATGTTTTCTGAATCGCCAAGGGCGCGTTAGGTATACCGTAGCAAACGATGAAGACTTTCTTCGTCGAAGGGATACAAACCGTTATTCAAATAGACCCATAATTTCGCCCTACGTCCCGTTCTGGAGCACTTAAGGAAATGAGAAGGTGCCCTCTCTCTCTCGCCCTTCTCGGCTTCTCACGGTCATAAACATCTTTTTGGAGTCCTTCCCTAACCTCGTTCCCATTCAGAATCGTTAAATTTCCTCACATGTAGACTCGGCGGCGACCAGAAATTCGGACGTTTCCGATGAAATATTTGAAAGACGAAGATGAGCCAAATAACAAAAATTCGGATGAAGTGCGGGAACTATGAACTTAAATCCGAGGTGTTCAGAAAGTGAAGGAGAAACGGAAAGATTAAATAGACATAATCAAGCCACCGTTGTTGCTTGGGCTATTCAACCGGTTTGAAGTTTGATGAAAGTGCCTGCTTCTCTAAAAATGATTGGAAGTTCGTAGGAAAATTTATAAATCTAAGAGATTGTATATATGGAATCTAGCCCACGGCGAGGAGTTGGGAGTCTAGCTCATCCAAATAAAGTTGAGGATTCAGCCTTACGAGGAAAGTAGCGCTTTAGCCAACCAAGGGAATTTTAAGCCAATCCTCCCGAGATGAGTTAGGGTCTAGCCCACAGACGGAAGTTTCCCCCTCGTCTCATTTACAATCCTCCCTAGAACGGTTGTGACTTTTTCATAATTATCAGAAAAAATGTTGTGCATTAGGTAAACTGTCAGCCATCAGAAGAATTCATTTTAAAATTAATTGAGGGTCTCATTTTTACTAGATAAAATAACATTTCATTTTTTGCATCCACACTTCTGTTGTGTTTTTATTGTTGAGTGAATCTTTTTTTAAACCTATTCCTCTTCTACCATGAAACAGTATTGTTCCAGGGGATCTGGAGAATCTGATTGATTAATGAGAATAATTCAATCGTTGCTGAATTATACCCCTAGAGAACTAGACGTTTCGTTAGAATACCTATTCCTTGGTGGAGAACAATCTAGGACTAGGTATGATGAAAGATACAAATTGAATTAGGAAAAATAGATGATATATTATCCTATAATCAATGAGCGTTGCAACTACTTATGAGGGGGGAGAGGTATCAATCTAAGAGTAAGATGTATCAGATCTTCGGATTTCAACCACGAGGGTAAGGGAAGTGATCTTGTATGAAAGTAGTTACTTACAGATCGATGTCTGGAATGAGACTGGGGAGCAATCCCTGAGTTGTGATTTGGGGGAAACAAGGAACTGTTCCATCAAATCATCAATCAGGTATCGAGGCAGCTGCTGCTCCGTCATATAGTGTAAGCTTTTGTCGTAATTTGTTTAGTCGTAAGAAATGTTAAGGCACGACACAACTCGCTAGAGTATACTCGAGGTGCGAATGAACAAACTTGCAAAAACAAAGGTAATGAAAACATAATCTAGTTTGCCTAATATTAATCCTACCAGTGCATGTCAGCACGGAATCTTGAAAAAGGGCTCAAAAGCAATATAATATAACACAACCCAAATTGATAGAACTCGAGTGTCAACACAAATTGAACTGAAAACATTAGCAGAACAAATATAATAGACAACCTGTAGAGCATACATATTGTGGAACAAAGAGTAAAATGACTTAGATTAAAAACTAAATGAAAAACGCTGGAAATTATGACAAAAAGGTTTATTATTTCTATGTATATCACTCGTCTGCAAAGAACACAGCATTGCCATTGTCACTTTTTTAAAGACAAATATACATAAATAGTACCAACTATAGGTACTACTTACCTATCTACTTCACAATCAAGTTTATTTGGACGAAATAAACGCTTCACACCCAGTTTGAAGAAATAAAGAGTTGTGCGTGCATTCATTAGGAAATTCGATTACTGGTTGCTAAGGACACAAAACTGAAGACAACTCGAAGAAACGAACAACGATCGTATTTTGTTCAGGTAAATTATGAACGAAGATTAGTCCTCTTTTGCGATTCACACTCGTGTTTCTGATTCATCATAGGCCAACCCTTCAAGTTCTCGTAGGGATCGAACGGATTGTCCTACAGAGCTCTGGGTGGTCTCATTCGATTCTAAAAATTCAATGCTATTTAAAATTGATGGAAAAACAATACCTTCACATCGAAATTCTTGAGCTAGAGAATTTTCAACATTTCACCGTTTATTTTTCAACCCTTACAAGTGACAGACATCAACCAAAAGCTTTGGGGCACAACTATACCTCAAATGGAGCCCATGTACCAAATTTCATCAAAATCGGTCCATGGGAACTAAGGAATTTTAATTCAATTTTCGGATTCTACTTACCTTAAAACGTAAACCAACAAATTTTGAGGGGAGGTTGAATTTTTTATTCTTGGCCGATTCCAAAGGCTCATTATTGAAAATAATAAACCAAAACGTGTCTCTGCAACGTGAGGTTTGAACATAATTTTCAAGAAGATACGGAGGTTAGACCAAAAACATTGGTTTATTATGGTTCTAAAACCGTTCAGAACAAGTTTGTGTGGCACATAGCTTCCACGTGCCCATAAACCGATTGTATAGATATCCGATGCATAGTAGTTAATCTCAATATGTCAATCTCCAAGTAGCTTTCATTACCCACATTGGGGACTATCTACACTCCAATCCGTACAATCCCTGAAAAATTCATCGAATTCGGATGAAAATTGTAGAAGTTAAGACTGTGACAAGGTTCTTACAGGGATTGTGCGAGTTGGCGTTTAGATGGTCACCCATGAAAGTCATTGGCTCCGGATTGATAGTAGCCTCTGCTCATGCGCTAATGTAAAAACCCTGTAACAGCCATAACTGTAACATTTTCCATCTGAATTTTATGCAATTTTTGGGGATTGTGCAGGTTGACATGTAAATGGTCACCTATGAGGATAGTATATCTCTAGTACATAAATTGATCGCACTTATAAATTGATGTTTTGACTTAGCTACTATGCATCAGATCATCTCTATAATAGGTGTATAAGAGGAAGCTAGATTTTGATATAGGGGATGATTTTATATCTCGAAGTAGATTTAGCAGAAACATTCTGAGGACCCAAAAAAAAAAAAAAAAAAAAAAGTTCGACTCATCGACGAGGCGTTAGAGACGCGGTTGAGAAACTGGGTCAGGTATTGTTTTTCGATAGACGAGATGACATTCCCGCTACGCCATCCGGGCGTCCTTCCGCGCCCAAGTCGGTTTTAGGGGTACATCGATGCTTGATAACCCTACCAGGTGGAACCTCCGAGCAACCTCCTCTTTTCAACGACTTTTTTTTGTCCCTTTCTCTTCACCCTTCATTGGAACACATCGTCATTTCAACGCCAAAGTAACCTCTCGATTCCCGATGAGTCGAGTGGCAAGAAATCGGGGTAATGGCCCGCTGCCAGACTTCCTCACTAATTAAGTGAGAATTTGGTAAAATGACGGCTTCCTTTTGGCTGATGGCCAATGCCGCTTGTACAACCCTTTCCTATCAATAATTTTTCTAAAGATAAGGATTCAATTATCCTCAATCTTCATCGTCTTTGAAACCATTGAAGTCAGCGTTCATTTATAGAATTCTTCCCTTTCCTAGGGGCTCAGATTCATATTCTTACCTTTGAATGGAATCGGCTTCGATGGGTTTATTAAAAGTGTCCTCATTAAAAGTTGCGTAGAAAAAGTGTTTAAATCAATAGTGAACTTAGTGAAATGCTAGGTACCTTTTCTTTGAATCGTGTTTGACTGAAAAAATGCTGCAAATCATTGCCCAAAGGTTCATCATTCTCTGTATAGATCACCCTTCTGTATAGATCACCCTTCTGTATAGATCACTGGTTCTCCATCAATAGCACCTACCAACATCTGTATTCTCCCTTGACCTTCCCTCTCAAATTCCAGCTTCCTGCGTTCAATAGGATTGAAAATGGCTTCGGAGCTCACTCAGCTGATCAGTGATCTAAAGAGTGAAGAAGATCTTCTCGAATGCCGACAAAATTACCATATAAATTATTTATAACGTAAACCGTTATGTAGTTATCAGTAGAAACGTGCAACAAAATAACGGGATTGGAGGTACAACAGTTCAGATCAAAAGTTGGAGTGAACATATTTTTGGAAGTTTTTGCAGCCGTAAGCATTCAGTTTTGAATGACTTGAAACGACCAATATCAACAAAACCTGTTCGTGTTTCCATCATTTCATTAATTGCTGGATTTACTAAGTGCTGTCGGATGAGAATCAAGAACTTCGGGGAGAGTTTCTCATTCTCGCCTAGTTGAAGCGCATTTGACTAACGTGAATACACATTAAACCATGGCGGATGGTGAAGTAAGAGGTTGATTTGGAAATAACAATGAGAGGCGGAGGAGCTACTAGACCTGGAAAATGCGCTGAGAGAGGGGAAGACCAGAAACTGGAAGTGGTTTCCAAGGAGGAACCCATTAGTTGGTGGTTGTAAAGACAAACAGAGCTCAGGCCTACAGCTTCCCTCACTGCTATCAGTCAATACATCAACTTAGAACAGTGTCAAACTTATAAGTACCCTTGGAAGGTAAGGGCTTTGAGGCAGCATCCATTTGCTCCAGTCGATGAACTGAAGAGCCATAAAATGGTCATTACCTCCTCGGAAATTACCTTGTCTCGTTTAACTTAATTTTAAACCAAACCGCAAACTAACGCCAACTAGTGCAAATGTCAATCAAGAACCAAAATTTTTAAATTGAACTACTTCCCGGAATGAATTCGTTGATCAATGCGTTTTTAGTTATGATTAGACACCAAACTTCACGTAAATTAATCAGTACATTTCACGGCCAACAGAATTCAAGTTCTGAATCCTTCAAAATCGGAATTTTAACTACGATTTTCCTTCTAAAACATGCCCTCCCATTTCCTCAATTTCCAAAGATCCTTTTGATTATTCGATCAGAAGATAAGGTGTACATGTTTTGTGTACGAAATTTTCCTAATTTTTATCCAGCTTGGGAGCTTACCTATTTATTTCTTCCATTTAGGTTCTAACTTCACCATAGGTCAGCTTTAGTTTCGCCGACGGTGACTAAGAGTGACGGTTTTCCTGTGAGTGAGTGTTCCTGATTGGTCCTCAGGACTTGTTCAGCTTTGCTTCCATGAACTATCAGTGATCTTTTTGAAAATTGAGTACGATCACTGTTAATCGGAACGCAAATTATTTTTCATATCCTGCATAGGACAGTAAGCTTAGCTGAAGTCAAAAATTCTCTCATTTTTTTTCATTCAGACATTAAAAACGCTGCAAATTATTACACAATGGTTTATTATTTATTATTGCAAAGCCACCAACCATCCAACATGAAGAAAACATCGATCGCATTTCGGTCAGCTAAAATTTGAACGGAGATTAGGCACACTCGTGTTTCTGATTTATCGTACGTCCAACCCTTAAATCCTCGTAGAGAGCGAACGGTTTGTCCTACTGAGCTCCGCGTGGTCTCAAAAAATTATAAAAATTCTATAAAATCTTAAATTGAAGGAAAACAATACCTTTATATCAAAATTTTTTGAGTTAGGGCGTTTTCAAAATTCATTTTGGAACCCTTAGAAGTGACTTACATCAACCAAAATCTTCGGGGCACAACTAGACCCCAAATGGAGCCTACACACCAAATTTCATCAAAATTGGTCATTGCCAAGTGGCAAAAGTGCCGCGTACGGCGTGCGGCGGACGGACGGCCAAATTTTTATTCGATTTTTGGATTCTACGTACCTTGAAACGTAAACCATCAAATTTTAAGGGGGTGTTAAAAAAAATTTTTTCTTGGTCGATTACAAAGGCTGGTTTATTATTGAAAATAATAAACCAAAAACTTGACCAAATGCTAGAAAGATATTTTCGAGCTCCATCACAATCATTGTAATACTCATTTCATTACAAGTTATTGGTCATGTTTCCGTTCATTTATTTGAAGACTTTCGCTTCACCAACCTATTGTTACAAATATCTTTTTAAGGTATCGTTATGCTGCACGAAAAAAATTGCGTCCGAACATTTCTTCTGAAAGCGGTCCTTTGACAATGAAAAAATTGTCAAACAAAATTATATACTGTCTAATGGATTTCTAAGAGTGTGGAAATAGTTTTAAAATATCTCATCTTGTTGGTAAGAAATGGAAGCAATTTTAGTTTCTCCTCGAAAATGCTGCAATCTAGTGAACAAAAAATTATATCAAAATCGGGAGATTTTGAAAATGTATCGAGTAGGATACGCCTCACCAACAGGTTACGAGAAGAGAATAAACCAGAAAGAAGCAGACTGTTGGATATGCGTTTGCTGATACGTTAAAGAAGTCACGGCGCAGAATTACAGCTAGAGAAAAAACAAATTCGAAAACGGTAGAAAACCCAGGATGAGTGCTGTGGAACGGGATGTTGTGGGTTGGGATGCTACGGAGAAGGTGATGTAGACTCAGGAGAGCGCTGTGGGTGGAGGATGTAAAAAACTAGAGGAGTGAGCTGTGCGGGATTAGCATAGGGCGAAGCAGTGAAGGGGAGATTAGGGTTTCTTCCTCAGAGGCAATGAAAAAAAAGAAAAAAACTCGCAGGTACACATTCTGAACTGTTCCATCTCTTTTTTCACATCTCGAGGATTCGAATTCTCGGACTGTTCTCGAGAAAGGTTATTTGAAGTTTTTGTGGGAGACTTTGTTCGAGATTTCCGACAAGAAGTTGGAGAACGTCAGTGGTATTTATAGGGTTTCGGATTTTCGTGTGATACCATAATACTGAAGTTTTGTGTGGTTGATCCCTGGTGCGGTGTGGAATATTCAGTTTTTCGGTTTTAAAATAACATTTTTATGAGTATCGTAAACTGTTTTGTGAAGAAAAAAAAAAGAGTGGACTGTGGGTCGGAGGCCCAGGAGATACGGCAATCCGTCAGGCTGTAAACATAAATATCGCAATCTTTCAAATTAATGAAACATCATTCGATGAAATATCTACCTACATACTTCGGTAAAGTCATTGAGCATAATTTTAATCAATCTTTGGATATAGGATGACAATGTGACAGTGAAGTAGATGAAGAGTGGAGGTCAGATACGGGTTCGATGTGTTATTTCGTTCTGTGGAGGTGGAGCTACTTGCTGCTTATGATAGTTTACCCGCACATCCGAGGATGCGGACGACCAAGGACAAACCAACTGCTCTTTGTAATTTAATGAAGAACATAAATGACCCCAAACCACGCAAGGCGATTGATGATGATGGTTGTGCAGCCAATTCTCTGGTGTGGGCAGACGCGTTGAATGTGGCATACCTCCGACAGAGATTAATTTATGTGCAGCTGAGTGGAGCTCAACGAATTGTGTGCACTTACTGTCAGAACCCGCTATCTTTCCTCGCGAGTGTCAAACCCAACCTGCTCATGGTTTTCGAGAGGAAATGAATCATCGACAGAAGGAACAAAGGAGTCAGATCCTGCATAGCCTTGAGAGAAAGGGACCGCCCAAAGGCAAATTGGCATGAGATCTGGACGGGAGAATTTAGAGAGAGGTGGACTGCACGGATGGTGTCATACATACAGACATGGACTGTTTTGTGCCTACCGGCATAAAGTGAGAAAGCAACACAACAAACTTTCTTTGAATGCACAGATTGGGCTGCTGAAAGAAATCAGCTGCAAGTTGAACTAAGGTAGACTCAAAGATCAACTAGAAGCTGTTTGTCATCAAGATGTTGAAAAGTGAAAAGAACTGGAGCCTTGTAGGAGAATGCACGGAGAGCATCCTGAAAAGAAAGATGTCTCTGCAACGCAGAGGAGAAAGAGACGAGAGCATCGGGTCCACCCCTTACCTAGAACTGACGAAACACCCTGAAACTCCGCCCGAAGTAATGTGTTAAACGGTTCCATCTGATTTTCAACGTAGGTGTTGTGAAAACCTACTTCACATCGTGAAGTAGGTAGTTAAGCCTGGACGCGCCTCCATTACGTTTTGATTGTATCAAATAATTGACAGCCACGTAGTGTTTTGTTTTTCTTGATTCCATTCGATCTTTATATTGTGACTGATTTCGTATTACAGTTTTATCTTTCACATTCTCTGACTTTTCAATTAGACAAGATTCTAATTTAATTCACGCCAGTTCGGCTTTGGTATAATTGTTTTTAATATTAGTGGCGACCGTGACATTTTTTGTTTGACGTTTTGGAATCTGTTTCTTTTTTGTACAAAAAATGGATAAAATTGTTAGCCGTCGCAAGTTCGTGCGTGCTTTCTTTACTAAACTCACGAGTAAAATTACCGAGCCCGGGCCGGAGGGTGACGTTACGGAGTTCAGAGTCAAGATGGACAGTTTGAAGGAGAAGTGCCAGGTACTAGCCGATCTAGATATGGCCGTCTTTGAGAGCCTAGTTTCAACCGATATGGAGCCCAACGAGGATGAAGTAATTGAAGAAATGGAGATAGCGCAAAGCTACCAAGATAGGTATAAAACAATTTTGTTGAAATATGAATCTTACCTACTTGACAATGATGCTATAAGTGTTCATAGTTGTCACAGCTATCGAGCTGGCCTAGATTTGTCACCCAAAGTCACCAAAAATACCATCGTACGGGCTTCGATAGATACAGGATCACAACATTCCTACATTCGTGAGCAGTCCCTCATAGATTTGAACCTACAAGCACTGTGTCTGTTGCCCACGCATTGTTAAGAGGTGACAAGCTACGAACGAACAATGAAGTTTTTGAAGACTGGCAACAAGAGGGTGTTTTGAGAGACGATTGGGATAAGGGTCATTATTTGCCTCATTTTGTCTTTAAGGAAGAAGGCACTACTAGGATTCGACCAGTATTCGATGCTTCAGCAAAAGAAAATGGGAGCCCCTCTTTGAACGAATGTTTGGATAAGGGTGTAAACCTACTCGAGTTGATACCACCACTTTTGCAGAGATTCAGATTACGTACAATAGGAGTTGTATCCGACATTCGAAGAGCGTTTCTGCAAATGAGCGTATCTGAAGATGAACGTTTTTTCCGGTTCTGGTGGATTGACGAAAATTCTATAATATTCAAGTGGAGAAAGAAGACGCAGTTCGTCAAGAAATCAAGAGCTCGTGGTGTACCTTTTACTACACTTCAAGGTAGATCAATGAAGTATAACAATAAACACTGTCGCATCAAAAAGGGGGGGAGTGTTGTGAAAACCTACTTCACATCGTGAAGTAGGTAGTTAAGCCTGGACGCGCCTCCATTACGTTTTGATTGTATCAAATAATTGACAGCCACGTAGTGTTTTGTTTTTCTTGATTCCATTCGATCTTTATATTGTGACTGATTTCGTATTACAGTTTTATCTTTCACATTCTCTGACTTTTCAATTAGACAAGATTCTAATTTAATTCACGCCAGTTCGGCTTTGGTATAATTGTTTTTAATAGTAGGTGAAAAGGAGGTGTTTTTTACTGAGTTTGAATCTCACATAATCTGAAAACGCGGAGCCTTTAGGTATCTTACGAAATCAAACTCCGAAAATGAATCGAAGATTTTGTCACCTGGCTGCTAGAAAAAAAAGATCAAGGACAGAAGTAAAAAAGAAAGGATAAAAGGGCCATGTGCGTGTTGGTACTAAGACGCTTGGTAGGTAGCCGATGGTTGGAAATTCCCAACAATAAAAATATTATATAGGTCAGGATACAAATAAATTATTGGAGCCCCCACATCTCAATAGCCTGGCCCGGATAGCCAGGGGTGACATTTCCATAACATTCACGATAAGATATTTTTGAAGTCATAAAGTTATAAGACGTCCCTGAGAAACGTCCAGCGCAAGAGGAAACCTCGTCTGAGAAGAACACGTTTTCCTCCGAGTCTTCTTGCTTTTCCTCCGAGAGCATAGGTGGGAAGGGTGTGTGTCGCTCCTCTTGGAAAAGCCCTCAGGGACAACAAGTGGATATTAGTATACTGAAAAATGTCACAGTAATTGCTCATTTCACGATAATTGATCGTCTGGGGGCAATCATTTCTCACAATGAGGAATTTCACCATGTCGGAATTTCTTATTTTTGACCCCAAAATCTGATCCAGCACCTCGAAAAAACCACCTTTGGCAAACTTTCATCCCATACTTCCTTATTTACGAATAAACAAAACAGTGTACAAAATATGAACGTTTAAAAAAACCGGGAGGATGATGTCAACCAGGAATAGTTCATGTACAGCCGCTTGAAGAGCTGAGATCGTGAAATCTCACTTCGAATAGTCCTCGGAGACAACATTTCACAAAACTAAAGAAAAGAATCAGAAGAAAAAATAGAAAAAGCAAGATGGAGAAAATTGGGTTTCCCCTGTTTTTGTTTGATCTTTTTTCTTTTAGATAACACGATTTCGTCGTTCTATCGGGCAACAAGGGGAGGAGACAGCGACCCAAACAGCCAATCATCGAGCGTTTCCACTTCACGTTGAAGAGGTCCGTTTTCCCAGTTATTTTTTGAAATCATTAATTTTAAATGTCTCCCGAAAATAACCGGAGACTTATTTTCCAAAATCAACCCGATGTTTATCTATCCCACACCATTAACTATTCAGGACAAATGCAAACAGAATTTGGTGAAATTCCTCATTGAACACTCTTAACCCATTTCCGGCCACTGATGCGTTTTCGCATCGTCATATTTTATGATTTTTTAAATATTGAAAATAGTGGAAAATCTTTGCAAAAATTTTTTTTTTCGTTCCTGTTGTTGCTAAAGTTTTTAGAAAAAAATTTGCTCTGACGTTCGGGAGCTAAATGCGATTTTGGAAATTTTGAAAATGAGGCCTTTTGGCCAAAGGCATGATTATGATGGCTCAAATTCGATTCTGGGATATATGAAACTGGATAAATCATATCGCTTTGGAAAACTCTCAAATCTCATCTAAAATTCGTAAAATATCGAGTAATTTTGCTCTCGATTGGTGAGCAAATGATGCCTTATTTCGGCTGGCATTCTCTAAAACAGTTCATCTTCCTCTCTCCATTATTCAGTTATTTCTAGCCTTGGCTTGAAATGGGTTAAATGTATGGAAACAAGTTACGTAACAATAGTGAATTAAGTACTCTAATATGGGTGCTTTGGGTGGTGTAATTCGACTACAAAATTCCGTGAATTCGTAAACTAATGATACAACAACACCTTTACATTGGAAGGTTTTGAGCGAGGGAGTTTTGAAAATGTTTTCCCTCATTTTTTACCCATTTGAAGTGACTGACAATGTAGAGAAATCACCACCCTTTGATTCAGGTTATAATAAAGATAGATAGATATTCCGAATCCTGGAACGCACCGGAGCCTTTCTCCGACTCCCGTGTCCTGACGGGACTGGAACACGTGGACCTGACTGAGGGTTTTTCTCCGATTTTCTCTTCAGATAGACCAGAAATCGAACCGTAGCTGTGAATGTTGAGCAAATCCGCAAACACACCCTGAGGTGAAAAAGAAGTAGCAATCGCAGCTAAATTAGGCCAGTCGGCCGTCTTCAATCATTCGTTGAGAAACTTGCGACCGAATCCCACGGCGTCTTTCCACTTCCACATTTCTTGATTTACTGGTTTTCCGCCTTCCGTCGGTCCCCACCGAGATGCGGAGAGGGGCGTTTTCCGTTAGTTCCCGTCGCCTCCGCTCCGCTCGACGGAAGGCGCCACCGTGACAGGTCTTATCGCCCTCGCCAAGATTCATCGCTTTCGCGCCACCACTCCCTCAGACCCTCATCCCACCACCAACAAACCTGTGATTTTATTGCACTTTATGTGGCAAAGACTTTATGTGGGAAACACTTTATGTGGTTTCTTGGGTCTCTTGCCGTAGATATATATCCATATAGATGTGTTTTATGTAGTTCCATGAGCTCTCGCTGACCAGTCATTCAAACTCACCACGTACAAACACATAGAAAACGCGGCAAATTAGGTATTACACAATGTTTTTTTTCCTATTACACAATGTTTTTTTTTCTGTATAGATCACTCGTCTGTAAAGAACACAGCTTTGCCATTGTCACTACCTACCAACCACATGTATACCTACCTAATATATAGCTACTTCACAATCAATTTTTGGAAAAAATAAATGAAATTTCTTCAATTCGAAGAAACAGGGAGTTGTGGTTGGCTTGATAAGAAAATTTTAATATTGGTTGCTAAGAATGCAAAACTGAGTGCAACTCTAAAAAATGAACAACTATCGAATTTTGGTCGGATAAAATTTGAACGGAGATTAGGCCTCTTTTGCGATTCACACTCGTGTTTCTGATTTATCGTAAGTCCAACCCTATAGTTCTCATATTGAGCGAACGGTTTGTCCTACAAAGCTCTGGGTGGTCTCAATCAATTCTAAAAATTCGATACTATTTCCAATTGGCGAAAAAAATACCTTCATTTCTAGAGTGTTTGAGCTAGTGCGATTTTGAAAATTACAACCCCCATTCTTTACCACTTAGAAGTGACTGGCATCAATCAAAAGCTTCGCGGCACAACTAGACCCCAAATGGAGCTCGTATTCCAAGTTTCATCAAAATCGGTCCTTTAACTAAGGTAACGGAAGGATTTTTGAAAATTCAATTTCCGGATTCTACGTGGGTAAGCTCGGAGGGTGAATCATCAAATTTTGATATGGAGGGGAAAGGGGTTAACATTTTTTTTTCTCTCTCTCTCGATTAGCAGATGGCATTTGGGGGTCCAGGGGGGCAAGCCAACATCGCGAAGTGCCGAGTTTTTTTTTAATTTGGCTTAGCATTTGATTCTACCTATTCCTACGTTCATGAAAATTGCCATCAGACAGCTGTGTTTTGAATAGTAAACCAATATAATCCTAGAGTGTTAAGTTTGAAAATAACTGCGTGGCTCAGCGTCACTTCTTAGCTTTCCAATATGCCTTGAAACTAAGCAGTCGTAAGAGAATTTTCCAAATTGTAGGCTACCCTGCTCCACAACTGAATAGTGTTGTTTCTTGATTCCCTAACTTTTTACCATTTTCTCGGAATTCCCCAGTTCCTTATCAATGGAATGCATTCTCTGATTATTTCTATTTTCTTCGTATTATGATTTATCACAACTTCCCACCTGAAATGTGATCTTTATGATCCCGAGAGGTTGAAACTATCGGAAAATCCTGATTACACCCCAGTTTGCGTTTTTCTTCAATATCCTTTTTTGTTTTGACGCATTATCCCAGAAACCGAATTCGAAATATTTGAGTGAGAGGATTTTGTATTATTCTCGCAGTGTGGTCCTATTGTAAAACGTAAGCATAAAAAGAGCGCAATTCGCCGGGGGAAGGATCGACCTAATAAGTCACACGAGCGTGAAATACAGCAAAAAACGAGGGGAGGCAACCGCGACCCGCCGTACTCGTACATCAAGAATTATGAGCTTCAGAGACAAAAGCCACGCTGGGAGACACTAAGCTGTGAGCTTGGAGGATAGCAAAGGAACAAAGATGGCGATAGTAGATGTTCAGTACTCCCTTGCTTGTCTTAGTTCGTTTTTGAGCCTTATTTGAAACTTCATCTTCTTAAAATTTGAAATGTAGGTATACTGTATGATCTATCGAAGACGTTAGGATGAAAATATTAGTTTTGCTATGTTTGATGAGAATCAAAGCTTCTTCACATATACTAACGTGGTCTTCTAGGACCATATTAATGGTTTTCTGTACTGACAATGTCGTCAAGATCGAGATTGTGCCCTTTTATGGACAGTGTATTGTCTACAGAGAAGCACAGACTACATTATAGGCGGAGCAAGTATGATGAGTCCCACAAAGTCCCCTTTTTACGCATGCATTGAAAGCGAGTTGAACATCATGTAGGTGTTTTGTCACTACTGTTGTGAACTCATCCTAGGCAAAATTATTCTCAGAATAAAACACGTAAGAAGCCAGGTAGCCCTTCTCGAGACGCCAGGTATTCAGAAGTAACGGTCGCCAGCTTCCCCTTCGTCTCTCACCTATAAACCTGTTGTGATCTTCTGACCTTGATTATATTAAGAAAAATAATTCCCAACGATTCCCCCCCCCCCCAAATGTCCTGAGTTTTCCAGGTTTTTCAGGGTTAATTTTCGACTTTTTTCCAGGGTTCTAAATCATTTAAAACATGAATAATGTGATCATAATTTCTCAAAATTCAGGTTTTTAAGGACATATTGAAATAAAAAAGAATTAGAAATATAGCAGTTTATCTCAAAATATCAATCTGTAAGTACCTATCAGTCCGAGGCGATGATTTTCATCTATACTCCAATCCGCACAATCCCAAAGAATTTCATCAAAATTGGATAGAATCTGTAGAAGTGGCTATCAGTCCTTACTGGTGATCAAATCGAATCACCCCCTGGGGTGATTGAATTCATGAGGGACCATCTGCAACCCAATTAGCTCAATTCCTGAATATTTAACCGAAATCGAAGAATAAACTTCTAATAGTTTTGCCCGTTACAAAGATTTCAAGACAGACACAACGGAGACTTCGATTCTTGGACGATAATCAAAATTAAAATCATCAAAACTTGTAGGTTTACTCGAGAGAAACGACCACTTCGAAGGCTTGTTTTCACCTTCGATTGTTTGAAAAAGTCGAAAATGAGCGTTGAAATCATCGGAACTCGTTGGTTTACACGAGTGAAATGACCACTTCAGAGCCTTCTTTTCACCTTCGATTGTTTGAAAAAGTCGAGAATGTATATGAATGTATGTATATAATTAGGTAACCAGAAGCAGACTAGTTGAGGAGAAATTTAGCGGTTTGGGATAACGTTAATTTATTTAAACTGCAAGTGGGCCCTTATGAACACTTCCAGAAAATGTTCGAATAATATTAAGCAATTTCAATGTCATTATAAATTTCAAAAACAAATGAAAAAAAGTCTAGTTTATTTGGGACATTTACATTAATTTGATAAAAAACACTTGCCATAATTTTGTTGTTATTTCCAATCTAATATGACTAGTTTCACGGAATGAAATTACTATATATTAAGTCATTTTTTCATGTGTCAGTATTTTTCCGTACTAAACTTTTTTCCCTCAGACTGCTGGAACTTTCCACTAAAAGGTTATATAAAAATTATATTCCCTGAGTTGTATAGGAATACTGGAGCTCATACAAGAGTCGAACTTGAGCTCTGGAATTCCGTACACAGCATCCACAAGAACGCTGGAAGTGTACACAAGGAAAACCAACATCTCTTCTGTCCTTTTTAGAGCACCAAGATTTGGAACTGCGAATGACTTGGAGACTGCGAAAGTGATCAGAAGGTCTTCCGAACGGCCGATAAATCCCCTAAAGCACAGGAATTAGATGGAAAAGAAGAAGGTGAAGACTCAAGGAAGTCTGCATGAGCAATGAAGCTAACTTCTCTCTTGATGAATTCGGCACTCTAAATCTCTCTCTAAATACCGATAGTTTATATCTTTGTAAATATCTTTGTAAATACCGATAGTTGTATATCTTGGTATGTTAATGGATCTCTACTAAACGCCCTCTGAGAAGCAATTATTCACATTTGAACCTACAACGGTCCTTAGGCAAAGGATGACACGGGTAATACAATATGAACAAACCCTATTTCTGCCATCTCTTTCCCGCGGCCTTTCTCCAGTGAAGCGGGAATTTAACATTTATTCTACATACAAAATAAAGACTCAATTATCTCGATTCCCTGCCAGCATGTTTAACTTCTGCTTATCCAAAAAATAAAACTTATCCGTACAGAACGTTTTCAAGTCAGAATTAAATTTTTCTTCACTTCAAGAATCCAGGGTCTTTTTACAACATTCTCGTCTTATGAGCACTTCAAGTTTCCACAGCAAAATCATCATTAAAAGTGGTAATTTTGTAAGAAAAACTTCAACTAAATAATTTCAAATTGCCAATAAATATATATACATTTATTTTTTATCAATTAAGTCTCTTTTATACATTTTTAACGCATTCAAAATCATATTCTCCTACTTTTATCCACTTTTGGGAACTTTTTTGAAGATGTCGTTTTTCTCTTAAATTTACTTAGAAGGGTAATGGTATTTCCTTCTATAATGAGATCTAGCCCATCTTGGTAGCCATCAAGGAGGTAAACGGGTAGTCTCTTCAACTTTGGAACAAGAGAAGAACCTGGAGAACTTGGGAGAACTTGCGTTGATTCCTCTGGTTTCTGAAATTTGAAAATGAATCACTAATGAAACTTGCAAAATTCCTTGTTTGGAATTGACAAGTGACAAAATTACACAAACGATTAGGCATATTCTCCGTTCGAATCCTAAAACAGTCAATCAATGGAGAAAACTAGCGAATTTTATTTGATCTCTTGAGAACGAAGTACCTTCCGACTTGTATGATGCTAATTGTGAGATTAAAGTTCACGAAAGTTAGTTGTAGGGCGTTAAACATGTTGTTGCCATCGTACTGCTCTCTAGTAAATAGATGATAAACTCCAATAATATTTCTTCTTCTTTCAACCCTACCCATGGAAAAATAGAGCCTAGTTCATTTGCGAGAGAAATAATACGATACGGTGATATGGTACTTGATGGAAAGGAAATTTTAGAGCCTTAGTACAGAGTATGTCTATAGCGACTAATGTAGATTCATCATTGGACTCAAGAGTGAATTCTAGACGGAATTAGGTCAATCATAATGTTTTTTACTCCATTGCGTTATTATCAGAATTCTCTTGCTCCTCCAATGTTGCATAAATACACCAAACCTCGAAGTAGTAATCAAGGATTGTCGAATCTTTTGGTTTCCTAACATGGCACGTTCTGTACTACTTGACTGGTACATATTTATGACTTACATGTTGTTAACTCTTAACCTTCTAACTCTAAAATCCTATTCTACCAATCTCACACAAAGTGATATTTTGAGAGCACATAGTTATTCTACAAAAATTGTGATTATGACGATGGAAAACGACAAATAAACTGTTGAAGTAGAACAATTAGTTGGTGTTATAATCTACTAGATGGGCCTTACTGTACTGTAAGCCATATTACGACAAACCCGTGAGTCATGTTACCCTCCCATGTTCAAAAATTCGAAAAATAACTTATTTTTTTAAAAATAACTAGGTAATTCCTAATCATCAACTAATGTAGAGGTATAGTGTACATACACCTTTTCTTAAGGGTCAAAACTCAAGAAGGGACACAAATGTCCCTATAAGTTGGAGGCGCCAAACCTAGTGCTTTCTATAGTTATTTTCGTCGAATTAAAGGGTTTCCGAAACAAAATACCTTAATAATTATTATCTACGTACCGTATTGGAGAATCCGTCGTAACCAGCAAGTCGAGTACAGGAGGCTGGTTACGACGGGTTCTCCAACACGGTATTTACATAATAATTGTATTCTTATAACTAGCGGAACTAAACCCATTCATTTAATACCAAAATACCTTAATTATTGTCTAAGTAGGTACTGTACTGGAAAATCCGTCGTAACCAGCAAGTCGAGCTGGTTTCGGCGGATTCTCCAGTACGGTACGTAGATAATAATTGTATTCTTAAAAGTAGAGGAACTAACCCCATACATTCAATACCAAAATACCTAAAGGTATTTAGATTTTTCTATATAAGTAGCCGGTGAGTTTGGCGGGAAAACTGGGTTAGTACCATGTTCTACACCTAGAAGAAAGCCCTAAACGAAAGGAGAGCTTAGCAGGGTTCACAAAGTGCGACAACAGCTCTTTGTGCTAAACTACTTGTTGCTTGAAATTTTATAGGTGAGTGTTTTTTGCTTCTTGAAAATGGAATATTTGAGCCACCTCTCGAAATGTGGGTGGATTGTGAGAGCTGAGGTTGTTTAGTTTCAGAATCTCTTCCGTTTTACATGAGTCAGGCTTTTGTTGCCTTAGAAAGTTTGGTTAACTTCAGAGGATCCCCAGAAGACCTATGGTAGGCCTTGTGAGGACTTCTGATTCATCTGTGGAGAAAATTGAGTAAATTCTGTGCCAAAACTGCGCGAAATATGTCCACGAATTTGACAAGAAGTCAAAAAAGTATACTTGTGTCCTAAATGTTAATTCAACTGTCCATTAAACAATTTTAGATTTTGTTATCTTTCACGCATTCATTCTTTTCTCATCAACGTTGTCGTTTTTAAATTGCAATAATAATTTCTTTTAACAGCTGGTTATGATGTTGTGATAAAGTTTTTCTGATTTAATTCACACAATTTCCTGCGCTTTACCTCCTCCAGTAAGGAAGTAATTCGTAGGCCTCATCTAGGTAAACGGGTGCAAAAAAGGTCTGAAGTCATTGTTTCGGTAGAATAGTTAATTAGGTTAAAATGTCATGATTTTGATAACGATATGATGATAAGATTGACGACATGTGTGCAAAGTTTCAGCCCGATCCGATGAGAATTTGCTAAGGAGTATTCCTTTAAACCTTAGCTAGGCCTTATTTGGGCAAGGTGCCTTAAAAAACGAAAGCGTTACGTTGAATCTCTATTGCCGACAGTTTCTGAAGCTTCCACGTTACTGGAGAGAAAGGTACTTAAACACTCCAGACTGTGCATGATCAATAAGTTTGGCCAAATCATGCGAAACTATTCACATAACTTGACTTGATGATGTATGTTTTAAAAAGTTGGTGATTACTTAAACTAGGTACATCATTTTGAATAATAATATCAAGAGTACATAATAAGCGAACCTATTGGGAGTGAAGGATCATGTATTCTTACTTTGGAATCTGAGGAATTCTCCGTCATCATTCTTCTCTCTTCTTCTTCTTTGTGGAGTTTTACTGCCATCTCTATCTGAAACGAAATACGCAATTGTAGTAGTGTCGCGTTAAAAAAAAAACTACCAACACAAATTCGAGAAACTTGTTCGGGGTTTTTTTTTGTTATCAGGGTTTAGTAAGTGCCTATTGAAAAGATGTTGCACTAGGGTAACCGACGAGAAAACTCTTATGTTCTTACCTTATTCAGTTTTCTCAAACTTATTCGCTACTGATCTGACGTCACGCTATTTCGCTTATTTAGTCCACCCGGGAGCAATTTCATGAGAAACAATCTGACATCTTGTCGTTTCTATAGGTGCCAAACCAAATCGTGAGGTCAAAAAAGCTTAAATTTTCAACCATTACACTTTTTATTCAATACTTAGTAATAGAGGATACCGAAATTTGATAGGTATCCTGTTTCGCTTCAAGTTGAATGTGAGCTTCAGCACTCACATTGTTCAGTATGTAGTATGCACATTTAGCATGTAGTATGTTCATAGTATGTACATTCGTACATACCTACCTATCAGGTTATAAATGTGATACTCTATACTGATAGTTCACTGCACTTCAAAAACTTATTTTAATTTTATTCACTACTCAGACTGTGAAAAAGAGGAATTCCTGAAGAGAATTGACTTCTCTCCGTAGTTGATTCTAAAGGTTTGCCAACAGCATTACTGAAAGGGACGTATTCTTTCGCAATCAAGACATACCTATCCACCACAAGTTTGGCTGATTACACGTTAAGACAGTTTGAAACTGTTCTCCCGATGGCTGAAGGCTATTCAATGGCTCTCAGGCCTTGTCGTACAACTTAACTGAGGGGTAAATATTATTTCTCAAGAAACAACACCCCCAAACTTATCCTACTGTTGACAACTTTTCTGGGGGGAAGAATAAACTTTAAAACGTGCATATCGGAATCTTAATCGATTTCTCATCAATATTGAATAATATATTATAGTTAAATGATATTGATGAGGAACACAATTAAAATCCCAGCGCGCACGTTCTAAAAAACGTTATCCTTTCCCTATAAAAAAGCCGGGTTGGCCAAAAGTTGGGTACGTGGTGCTGCTTCTTAAGCGAAGATATTCCAGTCGAAAAATTTATTTTCGTGGTTTAGGTATTTCACCATGAGGTCAATACTGGTATACGAAAGGGCACTAAAATTGGAGAAATAGAGAATTATAAACTACGTACTTACCATCTATGAAATAGTAATTTTTTTTTAAATAATCAAGTACTGAGTTATACAGAGGGACTGGTGAAAGTTCAATGTCAAGGTGGTGTTTGTGCTCCTCAAATGCAAAAAAAAAATCTCTCTCCTGAGCCACGTCCAATTCTCAAGGGTAAAAGAGAAATTGCAGATTTTTTTTTGAGGGAGGGGCACGGAGAAAATAACCTTTATTTTCTCAAGTAAGTATTGGTCCTACAATGAATTCAATAAAATCATTGAACATCTCATTACATTTCCTCAATGAAACATACATTTTCAAGATTTCCATACAATTTTTTTGAGCACAAAAGTTTGGAAATTTCTACTTTTCAAATTTGAGAAAACTTGTTTTGGAGCAAACAAATTAATTTTACCACTCTTAACTATGATGATTTTACAATGAATACTTTTTTAACCTTAATTGGACCATGGTGTCACTAGTGTAACCGAAAACATCTTAGGAATTCCACAGCTCTGGAATTTTTGAACCATTTTTGTGAGTTATCAAAAGCAAAAACATGATGTTATGACAAAAAAATTTAAATTTTTTTCATCGATTTCTTTGGAAATTTGTGTCATAACTCTACTTTGAGACTTCCTCACAAAAATTCCACTGCCAGTTAAATTTAAATTATTATTTTATTTTGGTTTCTCTTTCGGACAGCTGTGGAGTCCCTGAGTTGTTTTCGATGACACTAGTGATACCATGGTCCAATTGGGGTTAATAAACTTCACAACCATATAATCAAAAAAGATTTAACAATCTAATTTAGGGAACAAATTTATGTTTAAACGTGATTTTTTTCAAAAACGAAATTAACGATCTGTTGGAGGTTACTGCGCCGCCGCCCCGATCACCAAAAAAGTAGGTTTCGCGCCTCAAAATACAAAATTCTCCCCTAAATGCGACTGATAAATCTTTTCTTGTTTATACGGTTAAATGCTTATTAAACAATGTTTTTGTAAAATCTGTACACTTTAGATTGGAAAAATGAATTTGTTTGCTCCAAGACAAATTTTCTAAAATTTATAAATTTTCAAAGATTTGAATTTCTTGGTCACAAGAATTGAATGGGAATCTTAGAAACTTGAATTTATTGTGGGATTAATAGTTAATTTTAGAAGAAAAATTCACGTTTTTCCTAAAAAACACAAATTTTGCAATTTTTCGTCACACTTGAGAATTGGACATGAGTCAGGAGCGACTTTTTGGTTGTATTCGAAGAGCAAAAACAGCCCCTAGCGTTTGGATATTTTATCTCCAGTCACCCTGTATACTACCTGCTACTAAGAGAACTTACCTCTTCGGTGAATTCTTCGTCAGAAAGCCGTCGCCCCTGTTCCAAATACATTGCCGTTAGAAGAGCAATTTTCTTCTCGAATTGGTGTTCAGCAGGATTGAAATTCGCAATTTTTTCTATTACCTCCAATCTGTTGAAATAACATTTAATGAGTAATAATGATATCGAAAACTCTGCACACAATGCACCAACCCAAGATCAGAGTATACTTAAAAATTTGTGTATCTCCGCATGTAAACTGTTACTAAAACCGTCCTAATATTTAGGACCAATAAATTGAAAAAAAAACAACCCTTGCCCCCAACCCTCTTCTACCCTTCTTCTATCGGACAACCTTATCTGATCAATTTTGGCCCGATTTCTGTGTGGTTTGCGGCATTCTCGATGTTTTTCATTTATATAGTGGTATTATCTATTGAAATTTAAATGTTAACATTTTAAGGTTGGTAGTAGTTATGAAATTTGAAATTTTCGAATGTCAATAAATTTTGCACGCTGAAAGTGCATTATTTTCCAGTAAAGATCACCCATCTGCGAAGAACACGGATTCTTCCGACCCTTCTAAGGACCAGGGGTAGGTGGGGTCCCCTTGGGCCAACTCACAGTGATAACACGTGGGTGTTATTATTTTGATATTTCACAATAATTACTCACTCAACTATTTTTAATCGTCAAAGAACATAAAAAAAACACGAATTTTCCATTTATAGCAATAATACTTACCCACGAACAATATTATGGCGCAAGGTCAACAGTCAGTTGAACAGAAAGTACCAGCCTTTAATAACGTCCTCATCAGAGAGTTGTGGGGGCCTCATAACGGATTTATTTTAATTCTTTGTTGTTTAGGATGCTCCATTGACATGAAACTCTATTTTTTTAAACTAACAAAGGTCGCATTTCATCAGCTGATATTGGAACAAAGATTTGGCCTATTTCTGTCAATGAACAATAATTTGAGATTCACAACTTCAACACTCAACAAGCAACTTGAGTAAACCATAAATATTAAATATGTACATAATTTATAATGTTTGGCGCTAATGACCTTCCGGTTGATGCGACCAATAAATTAAAAAAAGAGATTCACAATGGAAAACTCCCTGATGGAACTGAGAAGTCATCTTCACCCACATCAGGATTGGCCATACACGTGTCTCCCACGTGGTCGCAACAAGAACGTCCTCCTGTCTGCCCAAATCCAACCCGCTATAACTGCGAACTGACTGTTCTACACCTTGTCACAGAATGCACAAAATTTTCGATTCTATCTTTGGAAATCACAAAAAATATTGCGCATCTCTGGAAAACGATTCCACTTGTTTTCGAATTCCTGTATCCTTATATCACAAAATATTAACTCTCATTCGATCAAGCAATTTAAGTGAACCATAAATAATATTATTATTTATGTCCTTATTTTGTTTATAATGTTTGGCGCTGAAAAGTTTCCGAGCTAGGGGTTTCGAAAAATACAATCCATAATTTTGAGAAACCCTGAGAAGTGATTGACAATAACCAAAAACTCCTTCGCGGCAAACTAGACTCCAAATAATGCTGAAATACGAAATTTCATCCAAATAAACAAAAGAAAATCCCGCGTATGGAAAAATTTGAATTCGATTTTTAGATTCTACTTATCTTGAAACGCAAACCATCAAATTTAAAGGGAGGTTGATTTTTTGCATGCTCGATTCCAATAGTTCATAATTGAAAATAATAAATCAAAATACGATAGTTCCCGCAAATCGCATCGAAATCGCTCGAAAAATGGCTGAGATTAATGCAAGCTTCTGAACCATTCACTTCGGTTTGGTTCTTCGTCCTTCTTACTGGTTTTACTGTTGAAGAGTAAGTTTACGACACGACATTTTTTGATTGATAATGACTGAATAGTACTTCGTTGCTTAAGAACCAGCAGAACTGCACATTTACGAATTGCCTATTTCCCAGAAGAGCAAAAACAACTGATTCGTACTCAAAATATACGCCTTTTCATATTTTCTACTCTTTTTGGCTCAATAACGTTTCAATGAAATTTTAAAATCGCGTGACAATTTACATACTTAACTAATAATAATTTTTAAAATATTGTAGATTTGCTGTACATAATTTTCCTTTAACTGCTATGCTGCACTCTACGACCTACAATACAGCACAACGGGAAGGGAAGAGATACCCTTTTGAACGTAAAAAATTTTTACATAATATTTCTGTAAATAATATTTCGTAAATTTCTGTAATATTTAATATTACAGAAATTTCAGTTCTTAAATTGTTATTTACTCTTGGCGCACATTTTCAGCAGAAGAAACGTTCTTAGGTATAACGGACAAAACGAAATAAATAGTGGTTATGGAAGGGACTAACCTTAATAGTTTCTCTTCTGTGCTTCGCATATTTGAGTACTCTTCGAACTTGTTTAAGGTTGACTTTATGCAGCTAGACGTCAGTGATTCAGGTAAAATGCCCAACTTCCGCATTATTTCAAGACGAGAAACTCCAAGAACTCGAGCTTGATGAAATTCTCGAGATACCCGTGATTCCATTAAGGGAGATGCGCAGCGGGAAGTCTCGCTTACACTCATTCTGTAACGTTTAAAGGCTAATAATTAGCAGAGATTGTATACACTGGCGGACTCTGTGGTGAGAGGGTGGGGTACTATTCGAACTCACAGTAGATATTTTAGGATACTCTCAATATTTTTTGTTTTCTATACAATTTTAAGGAAATTTCACAGTAAATATTATTCTTGATTACAATATGGACTATTCAATGTAGTGACCCATGGTCACATGGGTCTTCTTTCATTGGGTCTTCTTTCATGGGTCTTCTTTCATTGTCACTAACATTGTTGAACTTTCCAGACTGTAATAAGAACATCAAGTGTCCTCAGAGAGCTTCATCCAATCTCATCTCATGTACCTAGCTCATACTAAGTACTACATTGGAAGACGGAATGAGTATAAACATAGCATTTTGTGATGCATGCATTTTAAAGACGTCCATTTAGATAGGAGACGGGAATAGAAAAGTTTACCTACCACCAATGAGGATAAAACAATTAATTAATCTACCTAATACATCCAAAACTAATAAGTTTCAAAGAACTGCGACTTGGAATATTCACGAATTTCTACACTTCTCCCTGATTTCAAGAATGAGCCAGTTTCAGCATTCAATATAATTTTACACATTTTATCGAACTTTCATGGGGTCTCTTGTTTTTCCAGTTGAGGACAAGGATGGGTATCGATACTCGATTTTTTTGCTTAAAAATCGATTTTGAGTTGACCAATTTTGTTAAGAATCTATTTTTTATGCCGATTTTTTGAAAAATCGAGCATTTTTTCTTTATGAAAATATTATTTATGTGGAAGTGGAAACAATAGAGAGTTAGTTATTCCTTACCACAACAAGGAATCGTTAAGTCGGGAAGATGGTTTCAAAATTACTCTTCTTCCGTGGCTTCGATGAAGATTTGTGGGAATTTTAATCATTTTTATTTATGCATACCTTTCTTTTATTATGAATGAATTTATTACTAAAACACGTCTAACTTTTGTAAATTCAAGTCCTCAATTTTTACCATCGGGTCCAAGTTACATGACGTAGGTAACTTGATACTTTTGATGTTTTATCAATGAAATAAAACTGTAATTACTGAGCTCTAACTTAGTTATTGGTATTCAGCATTAACAGACATAATAAGGAACTCACTGAGGTGAGTTTATACTAGTTAAAGTCTGAGCCAAGGATCACAGCTTCTCATATTATCATTTTTTATCGTGTTTCTCAAAAAAAAAAAAAAAAAAAAAAACGTAAACATGACGCCGATTTTAAAATAGATTTTTCAGAAATCGATTTTATTGACCCGATTTAAAAATAGGTTGAAAATCTTTTTTTTTTCATAATGATATCCATGGTTCCCCTAGTTGAGGACCACCATATAAGAATACGACTTCAGACAAAAGTTCGGAAGTTCTTTACCACCCAATTATTGGATAAACAAGAGATAAGAGTCAATCCAGTAATGCAATTATTGGTGGCACATTACATGTCCCAATAATTGTCCCAATAATCCCTATAATTATTATAGGTTGGTACTGGGATAGATTTCCCATATTGGACAGGGTCGTACGAGTCCAATTTCTAGCCTCAACCTTCACTGGAAAATAGTGACGAAAAACGTCGATACGTAATTGAAATAGCCTCGCTCCATGCCCTAGCCTCCCATCTTTCCGCATTATCATCATGACGAAGAGCAAGAGCATTTTCAAAATATATCAAAATGGCCATGAAGGATCAAGAGCTGTGTGAGAAAACACCTACATACATTCCTACATACTCATTCCTTGCCCTCATCGATGGTTTAAATTTCTTTAATGGTGGACGAGAGAAAAAGTTCAGCATTTTTTATGTCATTCAGGTTTGTAAAAAATTATGAACATACGTAAATGATCAAATCGGATCAAAAATCCCAAAAATCCTACGAAATCCAACCCATTCATGTTTAACATAATGTTGCCAAGAAATTTGAGTGTTGAAGTAAACGAAAATCAAACGATTTATAACATTGAAATGAAGGTTATCATGGTACGAGATAGATACAACTTCTAATAATGCCCAATTTAAAAATACAGCAAAAAAGGTTCATTATTGAAAATAATAAACTAAAATACGAGTGGAAAACTAGCACTTAAACTGGTAAGCGATTTTATGGTACCTTCTTATTAGAAATATTTCGTTCTAAGTATGGATTTGCTATCCCTACTTATACTCCAGTCGAGGGAGGATGATGGTGCATATTGTGGACCACAGGAAATACATGCCCGGGTAGGTAACAATACCTGCTATAATTTTGAAACCCTTGTCATATCTACCTACATTAAATGTAGGTAAGATATGACAAATATACAAATTTTTACTTAATTTTGTAAAAATTTGTATCAAAATTTATATAAATTTGTATAAATTTATATAAATTTGTATGTAAAAATTTATATCAAAATTAGTACTTATTTTTGGATAAGTACAAATTTTGTACTTATTCAAAAATAATGATCAGATGTGAAACCTAGGAATATTGAACCACGGGATTTTGCTACAAAATCCAGAAAATTCAGACAACGAGATAGGTAAATTCAGACGATTAGGTTGATGAGGTGGTTGAAAACCAATTACCTTCCTATCAAGTACTTACATAAAGTGTGCATAGTGATAAGTCCATATCAATAAATTAAATGGTCAATATGTTAAAGAATTATGTAACTTCGTAAATGAAAGTTCACATCATAAAAAATACAATCAAGAAAACAGGATTACAATGAACATAATTGATATGGTACCTTGAATAATTGTGAAGATCAGAAAGATGGAAGGAGCAAAAATTGTAGACGTTGGAACTTCTTGTCTTGTCGGCAGCCGAAGAGAGAATGACAAGATTTCGAAAATGGCGTGCCGCATAAACGAATGCCGCATGCTTTTTTTTTGGCATTTTCAACGTTCTTTTGTTTGGACTCACCTGTTAAGATGGAACAAATGAAGGTGCTCTTAAATTTGTCCAACAGTGCCATACATATGGGAGGATTGGGCCAATAAACCACGACGTTCTGGCCAATAAATGTTGTCGACGCTCGCAAGACTCGACTGTAATGTTCTATTGGTTCATTATTTCTTTCGAAGGCCGCCAGAGCGCATTTTATTTCCTTTATCAATCGTGATGAATGAGGGTCTGGTTTGGGAGCGCTGAATGGAGATCAACTAATGTTGCCGTTACCTAGCAACCACTACAACGTGAACGCATGTTTTTCTGAAACCATGGAAAGATGTGGTGGACGTGATAAGCTGAAAAATTTATGAAGAATTTTTTTTTAAAATTATTTTCTTTGATAAACTTTTGGAATCGACCAGGAAGAAAAAATGTAACCCCCCCCCCCACCTTTAAAATTTGTTGTCACGTTTCAAGGTACGTAGAATCCGACCGTCAGCCGTACGCGACACTTTCCTTAGTTCCCACGGACCAATTATCCTGAAATTTGGTATATGGGCTCCATTTGGGGTCTAGTTGTGCCCCGAAGCTTGGTTGATGTCAGTCACTTCTAAGGGGTGAACATTAATGGTTGAAATTTTCAAGTGTGCCCTAGCTCCAAAAGTTTCGAAATAAAGGTATTGTTTTTTCACCAATTTTAAATAGTATTGAATTTCTAGAATTTTTGAGACCACCCGAAGCTCTGTAGGACAAACCGTTCACTCCCTACAAGAACTTAAGGGTTTTCCTTCGATGAATCAGAAACACGAGCGTGAATGGCTAAGAGGCTTAATTTCCGTTTGAATTTTAGCTGACCAAAATGCGATCGTTGTTCGTTTCTTCGAGTTGTATCAGTTCGGCGTTCTTAGCAACCAGTAATAGAATTTCCTAATAATTAGGGCATAATAATAATTCCTAATAATCCCAGTTTCCTCAAAATGAGCGTGAAGCGTTTATTTCTTCCAATAAAACTTGATTGTGAAGTAGGTATGTGGTAGGTAGGTAGTAACTATAGTACCCTTCACAATAGATTAGTACTTTCCTCAAGCTAGCTTCCGGACCTCCAACGCAACATGTCATGTAGGTTCTTGCAATCTTGAAATTCACTGGGATTACGCGGGTAGATACGCGGGTAGAATATGGTCCCTCATGGAAATCATATCTCTCAGACTGATAGTAGCCACTGCGCTTGCGCAAACGTTTATTTCTTTGTTACCGTCATACCTTCTACATTTCCCGTCTGATTTCGATGACATTTTTAGGAATTATGCGAGTTAGGGTGGAGATGGTCCCTATGAAAATCATGACCCCCTAAATGAAAGTATTTTGTGCGTTGTGAAAGTATTAAGTGAAATCCTTGTTACTGCCATACCTTCTACATTTCTCACCTGATTTTGATGAAATTTTTAAGAATTATGCGAGTTGAGGTGGAGATGGTCCTCTATGAAAATCATGACCACCTAAATGGAAGTATTTTGTGCCTTGTGACAGTACTAAGTGAAATCATTTTTCAGCAGTAACTTCTACATTTTCCTACAATATTCGGAGATTGTGCGGATTGACGTGTGAATTGATTGTGGTTATAGTGGTAGGTTCCTACTCAGAGATTGATGTTTTGAGATTAACTTCTATTTTTATTTTTAACAGTTCAATGTTTATCATTCAAACGTAACGATAGAGTAACTCCTCCTTACTCCCACAAATGAGAAGTTAGAAGATAATATTGGTCGCACGTAATTATGCATTTTTGAACATTTTGCTGGCTCAGCTTCCTCTTTAATCATCATACATGGGAAAAAAATACCCGGTGGTGAATCAAGCAAATGAAGTTTGTGGGAAGTATCGCTTCGTAACCCCCACTCCACAGCCCCCCCTCCCTTCTATGTGCTACTACTTGTGTGTTACAAAGAAAAAGGTGGAATATAGTCGCAACTCAGCTCGGCTGGTGACCCAGTTGTCAGCGAAGCAACTCCCTTTGATCGTCCACCTGCCTCTTCCTGAGTCGTCTTCACCTTTCGCCTCGTCGCAGTTTTTCTACCTTTAAAAAAAACTCTTCACAAGGCGCTCCTTGTAATGTTCACCTATTACAAAGAGAAGTCATTTTGTCTTGCGTCTTTATGATCATTTTCTGTCGCGCAGGGTTAGGCTTTTTTTCTTCTCGTTTTCTTCAAAATTATATAAATGACAACAAATGCAAAAAAGTTAGAGTTTTCACAAGTCCTTCTTTCCTTCATGAACACAAATGGTAAAATGCAAAGTATGAAGAAAGTTAGGGACAAGGCCTCACTCATTTTGGTATACAATTTTTATAATGAACCTTAGGAGTCAGGCAAGAAAAAAAGTTCTAACCTCTCCTCAAATTTGAATGGAAGAAGAAGAAGAAGAAGAAAACACATTTTATTTAGATATATAACATGTAACACGCTACAATAAACATGAGGTAAATATCACTACTTCATCACAATTAGAATGTGATACAACTTTGGACTTAGTCCGTCTGTCGGGGGGGAAACGAGCCAAAATATTACCACCAATATTAATACACATTTATGATCAATTGTTATTATTATTTCTATTATTATTTTATTATAACAAATCGTTTTCTATCCTCCATTATTGTTTATTATTGTTATTTGTTAGTGGTTGTTGTATAAGTATTATTCGTTCCGTAAAAGAATTTTCACTGCGACCTACCAATTAAACTCGGCTATGAGCTCCGCTCGGTATTTTGATGCCCGGGATCCGAATCTTGCCAGTGCCGGCCAATCTCCCCCATCCAGCAGCCCTATCATTGCGGCCTCCTCCAGCACCGCCGCTCCAAGGAAGTGTACCCTGAACTCTGCAAGAACCGGGCAAACACCGAGAAAATGGGCCATATCCTCTCGCACTCCCATGTTACAAAGAGAGCACAAGGTGCTGGGGTCGTCTCGTTGATCGTATGGCTTGCTATTCAGGGAGAGAAGGGACCCTCGAAACCTCACCAGCCACCGAACTACCCACAAAGGATGTTCTTCCACCTTTCCAGCAAAGGCTGCCGGCATGATTTCCTTATTCAGCCTTGTATACAACCTGTTCGACTCCCGCGCCCTCTGCTACATGTCTTCCCGCCACGATTTCTTTACTGTCTCGACAAGGTCTCCGAGCTGCCGTCTCCATGCCCCCAAATCATCCAAGCTCCCGTCAAATGTTGCTCCGTATCGTCGCGCCAATGTTTGCAGTTCGCTGAACCAAAACACACGTCTATTTACCACCTCCGCAGCGACCAATCGCGGGTATCTATTGGCTGGCATAGCCAGCGCTTTCATAAAGTAGTTGGTGGCAAGACTGAGAGTGTGGGCAAAAATGGGCTCCATACCGGTCTCCAAATATAACATGTAGTTGGGACAGCTCGTAGGCAGACCCAGCACAACTCTGGCAAAATACCGTTGAACCCTCTCCACAATGTCTGAAAGAGTGCACCCCCAAACCTGCGCACCATAACATAAAACAGCTCTCGAAACGGCATTGAATATATAAAACTTAGAACCTATGGGAATTGCCGGCTGTTGGAGGAGAGACTTGTATACTGTGCCTAGACCATGTTTCGCTGCTGCGGCTTTATCAGCCAGGTGAGCTCCAAATGCAATTCTTGGTGTTAGGGTCACCCCCAGGTATTTGTACTCATTAACAGTCTCAATGCTCTTTCCCTGAAAACGCCACTGTTCATAGGAGCTCAGCTTACCTCCTCTGCGAAAGACCATAATTTTTGACTTGGTTAAATTCACCTCCAGTCCCCACCTATTGCAGTAGGACTCCAAGCCAATGATATTCTGCTGCAAGCCATCAATGGATTCTGCCAGGATCACCATGTCATCAGCATACATCAGTATTTTGATAGAGGCGCCACCAACCCTGACTCCATGCGACAAGGAATCCACCAGGTCATTTACATACAAAGCAAAGAGAAGTGGGCTGAGCAAGCAGCCTTGGCGTACCCCACTCTCGACCCTGAAGCCCGCTGAAAGCCCATCCCGACCCCACACAGAAGCATTTCCAGCCACATACATACTTTGAAGTACCTTCAGAAAATTGTGTCCCACATTCAAGTGGCAGAGCTTCTGGAACAAGTGGCCATGCTGTATTCCATCAAAAGCCGCCCTAAAATCAATGAAGAAGGCATACAGTTTCTTTCCACGACCCAAAGCTAGGCGGAGATGCACCAAGCTGCTGAGGGTAAGTATAGCGTCTGTTGTCGAATAACCCTTTCGAAATCCATTCTGGCACTCGTTCAACAAATTTGAATGGTTTACGTCTCAAGGTAAGTATGTTTTTTCCTTGCTCGATCCCGATGGTTTATTATTGGAAATAATGAATCAAAGCTCCTTGATGAATGGATCCACAACTTTCGGATAGCGATGTTATTGCAGGTAGTATTATAGGAGAAGCCGAGTTCTAAGAAGATGAAGTGATCTATACAGAAAAATAATCATTTGAAGCGCTTTAGTTTGCAACTCTCTTGATCATTAGTTCACGGTCGTGGTCCGACCCTGACCAAACACTTACATTTTATGTGGTAAAACCCGAAGAAACATTGTTTTACATGTAAGCAAAAAATGAAACGTAGGTATTTTAAAATCTGATTATGCGACCAATTGCCGTGTTGAGTCGATGATAAAGCTATAGATATAATCGTCAAAATCATGGTTAATATTATAAGAGTTGATCAGTGTCACTGCTATGGAATTCTAAATACAATAAATCTTATTGTCACCAAATAATTTACATGAATTTTTCACGTCTGTGTGATCACTCAACGTGGCACTTCTATTCTTCTTGGCACAATCTCTTCTCGGCTGCAGACGTGCCGACTGAGGTGAAATTCAAAGTCTTCGAGGCAGTCACTATGGGAAACTTTTGGGGGCCACAGCTAGAACAAGCGAAGCTGTTTTTCCTTAAGAAGTTGTTTAAATTGCCGATAAACTCTCCCATGTTCACCTCTGTTGTCCCGTACCCTCAGTACGTAGATTACACGAACTCACTGTCCAATGTGAGGCGTTGGTTGTGATGAAGTCCCAATGTGAGGTGTTGAGTCTTTATTTTAAGCTCTGGATACCGGACAGAATTCATTTCTATCCCATGAAAACCTCAAGTTTGTCGAAACGTTCAGCACTTCCTCGCTAAGTGCCCGATTTTTGGTAGTATAAATGCTCTGGTCGATTGTCATTATCTAGAGCTGCTAGGGCTCGTGAATGAACCGAATCGGATGGGACTTCGCACCTTCTTTTGAGTAGCCAGGAGATACAGGGATTCTTTGTTGAGACCCTGATTTCTGACTTTTGTTCACAAAGTTAGTTTAGTGAAAAATTGGCAAAATTGAACTAGGTATTTGAATTTTGTAAAATTGGCAAAATTTCATCAAGTTATGAAATTGTATTTTATAATTTACTCAAATATAGAATAAGGATAATCTTGAATTGATCTTGGATTGAATTTCCCGACGGTGTTTTATTAGGAAAGTTTGTCTGTTAGGAGGAGGCCTCGAAACCCTTCACTCACAATATCTAATTAGTAATGATGATTAGAATAATAAAAACAATCTTACCTCTTATCGATCCCTCCTCGTTTTATCTTCTTTCATTTAGTTAAGCCTATTATTGTAAATAAACAATTAATTCGTGGGGTGTCTGATGGTTCTTTGAGATGATTACTACGTAATTGGAGAAGACGAAAAAGTTGTTGTTACCACTTCAACATTTCTGGACTTTCCTTCTTCGGTAGTAATGTGAGTGGTCAAAAGGGTTCTTTTCAAACCATCATGAGAAATGGTGAAATGATGTAGCATCGTCCATGAGCGTGTTCTACCAACATTCCCGAAAACCTCTGCAAGGCACTAAAGGATATCACGTTCTGTTGCCCACTTATAATATTTTTCCTCTCGGACCCCAACGCTCTTCCCTGCTATTTCAGCTTTACTGAACAGCTCACCCTCTCGTCCATCCTTTAGGTCTACTCTACCAACTTCCCTCCCTCCTCTGGCTCTACCTAACCGTCCTTCAGTCTAACCGCCAACTTGTAAATTACTACTCTTGACCTCCCAGCTCCTCCCTTCGCAGGGTAGTCTTTCCTCCTAACGATGATTCCGGAGTCCGCTTCCCTCGGAATACATTTCCCCTCGCCAGGATGAGGATACTAAACCGACCCAACTCTTGAATAACTGCTCCTTTTAAGGAAACTCTCCTCCTTTTTTCCCTCCATTAAATTAAACCAAGAAAACACCGGAGTCCGCTCCCCGGGCGTTATCTCTTACATCAGGAAGTAATAAACTACTTCAGGGCGAGTTTTAAAGTCGTTTTGTTACAGGAAACGAGATACCTTCAGATGAAAGTAGCATGAGCCGAAAAGCAAAAAGTCTTCATAGTTTAGCTATTAGGTTCTTGTTTACGCCCTTCCTCCAGCAGGTATCTTAACCAAACTTCATAGTTTTCAATGAAAATTCCGCTAGTTGATTACCTCCCAGGTTTAACTCAGACCTAATTTTGTTGTTCATTATATGCAACATAGCTATAACAACGAACTATCCCTTCCTTTTCTATGGAGATTACCATTCATACGGTTTCTTATACCCATCAAAACTTGAACCGTACTCCTTTGCGATAATGCAGGCCAATTGATTTAAATCAGAATCCAACCTTTTTCTGAATGATTTTCACTGAAATTTCCGATGGATTATGAGATTGGTTGATATCATCAGTGGAGTCTTCGCACTCAGGAACTCAGAAGTTCCACATCCTCTAAATTTGAAGAACAGTGTCTTAGAATCAAGATTGTATTGGCAGCTATGACCAAATGTGACTGAATAAGGGTCGAAGACGGCTCGGAAGCACCTAAGAAGCGGAGTTTGTTCGATCTGCTGATGTTTCTTTTGCAAGTCAACGTGTTTTCTCTGGGCCTGGAGTTGTAAGCTCATTCCCAATCATGGGCCCTCAGATTCCCTCAAAAAAGATGTCTTTCATCTAAGTGCTAAGCGAAAGTTCTAGGCCTCCCTTCCAGTTACTCATGGCACACCTCACATACCTACATATTGATAGCAGGTATACCTTCAAAACCGTGTATGTCCGATTTTTTTCCTCCAAAATTCCTTAATGCGATCGTGGAGTGACTTTCACGGTTTTTACAGTCTCCTGTCCGATTTTTTTCCTCCAAAATTCCTTAATGCGATCGTGGAGTGACTTTCACGGTTTTTACAGTCTCCTGTAAAAACCGTGAAAGTCACTCCACGATCGCATTAAGGAATTATGGAGGAAAAAAATCGGACATACACGGTTTTGAAGGTATACCTACTATCGATATGTAGGTATGTGAGGTGTGCCATGAGTAACTGGAAGGGAGGCCTAGAACTCCCTTCCTTAAAGCGATCGTGGAGTGACTTTCACGGTTTTTACAGTCTCCTGTAACCCCCTCTCTTCGTTTTCACACTCAGTTTGCACTGCAAATACCTCTCGCGAGTGATGAAGATGCCTGTATGTCGATTCCCTCGGGTGGTGGCCTCTGAGATTGTACGGGCGGGCCTGTTTTGGTTTGGTGAGCTGAAAGGATTGAGCGAACAGCATGATGTCCCATTTAGGAGGCTTCGAAGATTGCAATGAGCGGAGGATGCAATTAGAAAGGTTACAGGAGAAAGTGATGTCCTCATGCATGGAAACCGCAAAAACAAGGGCACTTGCTTCATCGAACCGATTTTATAGGTTTTTGGACCTTAACGTGCGGTGTATCGACCTGACGGTGGATGATCAGAGGGCGTCAATGTTTGTCCTAGGTACGTTGGGTTTGCAGGGTTCGTGCAGACGTGCTCGATCTCAATTGCCGGCCTCACGCTCCTGGTGACAGTCAAAATGTAGTTTGCTCTCTCTGTAATACGGGTAATCCCGAGGACCTTGAGCATTTTTTGGCTACGTGCCCGGTTCTTGCGGGATTTCGAATGAATGCCTTTGGAGTAGCAAGTCTGTCTCGCGAATCGCTATTGCGCATTCTGAATGGAGCCAATTGGATCCAACTTGCGAAGTATTGCCAGTCAGCATGGGCCTTTAGAGCTGAATTGATTCGAGAATTTAATTGGGACAACGTGTTTTAAATGTAAAGTTGAGTTTATAGTATATAAACGAATAAATATAATTAATAAATTTATTATTAAACATTTGTAAACCAAATATTATACGTACATGAACGATACTGTGACAGACGGGCATAGCCCATTGTCAAAACTCATGTACCTAAGTCGTTATTTTGTCTCTAAATATTCTTGTAGTAATTTTGTAATAAATACATGTTTTCTCTCTCTCTCTCTCTCTCTCTCTCTCTCTCTCTCTCTCTCTCTCTCAGTCTCCTGTAAAATTTCAGGAAATCGACATACACGGTTTTGCAGGTATATTGTCGATGTTTAAGGAACTCACTTAAAATTTCAGATTGTCAGCATGTGTTTTTTGTTGTACTGGTGATGTTCAGCCTTTTGGGGATTAGTGTTTCATGAAGTAATGGCATAACGAATGAGATAATATCTCATTATATTATATACTCGATATATCGATATATTATATCGATATACTATCAATGAGATATTGATGCCTCCGATATATTGGAGAAAATAACTCGATATTTCGATACATCGGGAGATCTACTTGAGAAAATGTGTTGAAGTAGGTAGGTAAATTAAATCGTTTTAAAACAATACAAACATAATTTAGGAAGACATTTATCGACATTTTGCATGATTATATACTCTAAAAAAACTCTAACTGAAAGAAATACATTGATAAACCCGATATATCGATAGATCTACTTAGTAAAAACGGTTGAAGTAAGTATTTAACCAACTTGAAAAGTTACCGGGTAGGAATTATCAAAAATCGTAGTTTAAAAACCAAAAAAATTGCAATAATGTCATGGCAGAGCACTATGTCAAAGCAAAGGATTTCTGGGGTTGCAAATTTTGGGAAAACTACCCTCAAGAATCCTAACTACATATATAAAAAAAATTGTTGATACTGTCACTATTGTAATGTTAGATTTATAAATTGACAGGGGTATACTATTATAGTAAGGATATAGCCTATAATAGGCATGGTCCTTCAAAACTGAGAATAATTGTTGTGAAAACCAACTTCACATCGTATAGTGGATAGTTTTAATCCAGACGCGCCTCCATTACTTTTTGCTCAAGTCAAATAATTGAGCCTTGAACGCCACTGTAGGTGAAAACCATTCATGTACCCAATCATGTCTGAGCTGAAGTTAAAAGTCAGAAATCAAGCCATGACGTAGGTACCTACAAAATTTGGAATAAAATTACTTACTTGATGTTTTACACAGGTACAGGAGTCCCTTCTCATCCATTCATTTCAATTTTAATTTTTACTTGTAGAAAACAAGTCGCGATATTGTCGGTAAATATATCGATAATGACCAATAATATCGGTTCTTTATAAGGCTACATGAACCGTGATAGATCGTTATATTTCATAATGAACAAAAAAAGTTTTAGTAGTATAATAAAGCTAGTCCATTCATTCTAGATTAGATTCCTCCGAGTACCTAGCCACGAAATAATCCTGTTATATTCAAGTTCCAGCTAGATTATATCATTACTTACTACAGGGAGTTTAATAATCATCAGTTGCGACGTCTGAAGAATGAAGGTCTTTATGAACCCACTAAAGGAAATGAAATACAACTTGAAGTTCTCAAGAGCATCAGTTCTATCATATCTAGAAAACAAGTTTCTTCTTCTCTCATGACTCATCAACGCCAAAAACCCATCCAGATGTATAGGATTTTGGGGATGTACCAAAGCAAACCTGCAACTGAGAAACCGAGCTATCATCGACCATTGATCTTGAAGAGTAATCAATAAACCTTCAAACTCCTGTTTTAATACAAATAGGTTGACGTAGTTTCAGAGCTTTGAGAGAAAAGCATGAAAGTTTGATAATTTGAGACTATCAAGTAGTGACGTGTAGAACCTTTCATTCATTTAATCCCATTACCTATGTGATAGAAAACGACTACACAAACAAGCGTTTTTTGCTGTCAAAACTATGAACACTCGCTTGAGAGATGGATTCAGTCCAAATTTTGGGTCTCGCAAACTTGATACCTACTCGATCCGTTCCTGCGCCCTCAGAATTTTCTGAAATGGAAAACAGACTTCGAAGAATTTAATATTTCACTGACGGAATATCGGGATTGCAACGTAAGTGATTGAATCCAAGGAATTCTCGGCAACTTCCAGGAGCCGGGGTAGTCGGAATCAAGTAGGAATTCATTAAATGTTATGAAGATGGAAAAGCCGGTTAAAAAAGAGGGGAATTAATCTTAGGTATTCTGTGGGGGATAATGTACCATTATTTGGCTTTGAATAATGACAAAAATATGGAATTTTTCAGTGATGTTGGGAATTCATGGCATAGAAAACTCATATAACTTTACCCCCACAATGATGAAAATTAATTTTTATAAAGAAAAGATAATAATTTATAGTTGCTTTCTGTAAGTACAGACGAGTATTAATCACAACCATACAAAGAATGAATATTTCTGTTAGTTCTTCCGAATATCCTTTAGCCAAGTGATTGTGTTGGTTTTTCTTTAATATATCATATTATTCCAAAGTAAATCTCCGTGTCGTACATTTTAGCGGAATTGAATGTTTTCTTCCAATAAGGGGTTATGGGCCCACATGCTCCCTCTGCTTCCTGTTTGTACTATCAAACAAATAATGGGCATGTTAGAATTATATTGGTTTGAGTTGAAGATCTTATTCTTTTATATCAATCATTTCATCTTCCGAATACGATATTAGAATAAGATCTTCGATATAAACCAGTATTATTCAGACGTCTCCATTACTTCTTCGACAGTTCCCAATTCTTCCCAATTCTCATTTCACATTCATGATTTATACTTTGTTCCACGTTTTACACTGTATAAAGCATTTATTAAAATCCTTTCATTATTACAATTTACATATTGTATCTAAATTTACTTGTTGACATTGACTTAATCTTTATCAGGTGGTACGTCTCATGGAATGAATTCACCACTGAATAATATGTTCCTATTGGTAATTCAGTAATTTCCCAAACATTCATTAATTCCAATGATCTCAGCTCCTCTTCCATTCCTACTTTCCATTGATCATTTTCTGGTCTTTCCGTGGCTTGTTTGTAAGTTTCGGGTTCAACGTTTGCATCCTGCAAACATCCACAATAATTTATTCAGGCTTGTATTCGTTCAATCATTAACTTGCAATGAAATCTTGAAACAAACTCTGTTATTTTCGTTATCTTTCCCTCCCGTTATATACTTCCCTAATTTATCTTCTGATCCCATGTGAATTTCCTCAACTCCTTCTTCAAATACTCTTCCTTTTATCTTATTTTCTTTCTGTATGAATCGGAAATCTTCCATGATATTTTGCATAACCATTACATTGGTTATTAATGGTAATACCATCACTTTTCAGACCAAGTCGTCAGTAATTATTCTTGACTGACAGGTACAAAATCATCATCATAATATGACATTTCCTTTTCTCTGCTGTATCTGAAGGTAGACACTGACTCATCAAATACAACCAGTTTTCCCTAATTTAAACAAGAAACAGGGCGTAAACTTTGAACCGAGCAGTGTTCTTGGGTTCGCAGTTGTTCATCTAGAAGTTTCACGGTTTGATCCACCCAACGTTTTTGATTACACCATTGAGGCATATCTCGAGGAAAGTGGAAGCGATGATAACGTGAACGAAAAGACGAAGAGTAGAGTCCCTCGAGAACCACCTAACATTATACATGCAATCATATTCCGATCCGTTAACTTCAATTAGTGCGGGTAATCGGTTGACCTGTAGAGAACAGGTTCGGAGAGGGTATACGGCGCCCTGGGGGTCGATGGAACCGGCTCGACGCGACCCTTCTGAGATCGTTTTGCATGTTTAGTGTCCGCACGACGAGACCTGATCCCTCTAAGGGTTCCTCGTCGTCCAGGAATAACGCCGTTGAAGGGTCATCCGATGAGTTTCACAGTAATTTAAACTTGGTCGATTTCTGAGATCGTGGATAGAAGGCTACGTAAAACTGAAGATTTCCTTCGTTGAGGATAATAATAGATCGGTTATTTCGGGACGAATAAATTGGGCAAGGTTAAAACATAATCAGGCCAACTTCATAAAGGGTGAACAACATCGACCACGTGCACCACACCTACTAATCTAATTACATAAAACCCCAACCGTATGTACGTATGCACGTCGCCGATCGCGAGGATTCGGAGGAATCGGTGGAGTTGGAGGGTCGTGGGAGTGGGGAGAGTCGGAGGAATCCTTTTTTCCAGCTTTTAGTTGGCTTTTCAGGTAGTTTCCAATAAAACATGTCCAGAAAGTTTTTTTTTTTAATCCATTAAAAAACTGAGATTTTTTATCTGATTTATCTTCGGTGTAACTTATTACCAGAATTATGTGCACTATTGACCGTTTGAGTTTCCAAGATTTGACAAAATTAATTTTTCGTCCACCTTCAAGTTCCCTCCAAACATTAAATGTTTTATTTAATTCAAATGTTATATTTAATAAATGTTTTTATTTAATAAAGTTTTATTAATAAAGTTTTATTAATAAATGTTTTATTTAATTTAAATAAATTTTATTGTTAGATAGTGAAAATACGGAAAATTCAACGTTGTATTCTGATTTGGTTTTACTTTTCACATCAAGGGAGTTAGTTATGAGGTTTTTAGTGAACAGAAGTCAAGAACACGAAAAAAAAACAGTAGAAAACATCAGGTTTTTAGTGGTTAAGAAAAAAACGTCACAGTTCACATTTGGTTCGAAATTAGTTGTAAACCATTTCGTCAAAATGTTTGGCATACTTATCGTGCGTCACTTTGTTGTAAGTATGAAAATGCTAACAATTTTCCTGAAAGAGTTTTCGAATTTGTTTGTTTTTTAGGCAATTATGTTCATCTTTTCATAAAATTGACGTCATTTTTATAAAAACCTTTTTGTACTAGCGAATCCTGAACGAAAGAGAAATCATTAATTTCTTCATTTTGGTTTATTATTTTCAATAATAAAATTAAAAAATTGCAGACGAGTAATCTATGTAAAAAATAATAAACCTTTGTGTAATAATTTGCAGAGTTTTTGACATTGAATTGGTACTAATCCCCTTTTAATCTTCGTTCTCCGTTCTTGTGTTTATTTTTAATATTCCCGACGATTTTCAGGATGTGATTGTTTCTTTGAATAATTAGGCATGAGATGTTAAAGTCAGTCGATATATTCTTTGCACTTGTTCTCTATGTTCCACTCTACTGGTACCTCCTCTGTACAGTCAGATGATAACAGTGGAATTCATGCTTAAATAATACTGAATGAATTTTATTAATCACATTATTAAGTGTCAAAAGTATCAATGGAATGAGCGTTTATAAATAATAATACCTAAATGCGTTTTGCAGGATTTGATACCTACTGTTGACTAGAACAGTAATGAATGCCCACACAATTCTCTTCTAAGTAATTGATCCAATCTATTTTTATAGCCCGCCGTACTGAAGGGAGGATTTACTGAGCCATATTTCATTTCGTGCTTTCGCATTGAACGTCGAAAGAAACTCCAATCTTGATGAAATCCATTTTAATTCATTTCAACTCTCATATTGGAAGGAGGTAGGAGGGAGTTCTCGGTTCACTACGTCATCACAGATCCGGTTGTGCGGAAGGTCTGGAAAGAAAGTTCCCTGTACCCATGTTATGCACTCATACCTAGGTCCATTTATGAAGTGAGTAGTGAATAAGTTACATCAAAAGCAAATAATTTTCAAGTAAACAATTTCGGTTTTTCTTTTTCTAATGGAAGTTTGGAGATTTGCATCTCTAATTTTCAAAGGCAAAAATGTTTTTAACCCATTTAGAAGGAAGGGAAAACAATCGAAATACGGCTCCGCGCATGTTTGCAAGGAAGTTGTTCCATCCCGAACCTGGAGCCTGAATAGGAACCGTCTCGGCACTCACACTGCAGGTACTTGCTGAGACTGGCTCATCCGCTAACGCTCACCTTCCAAAGATGTTGATGAGGGAAGAGGAAGAGAGAGGAGTTTAAAGCAAAGAAGCAGGAAGTGTTCTTGAAAAACTCAAAGAATACAAATGGTACCCAGTTTTAGCAGTGGGGCTCAACTCAGAAAACTCTTTACAACGAACTCGATCCTTTGGTCAACGCACTAGGTCCTCCATGAGTTTTATCTCTTCCTGATCTCATAATTTTCTGACTACCTACGGTTTCTCTGTAACTTGGACTTCTGTATATGTATTTTTTCTTGAAAGGCTCAACATGAAATTTCACGTTTAAAATCAACTTAATTAGCAAATTTTGAAGGAGTTTGCAATGAAATTTTCAGGGATTTGGAACTCGGACTTTAGTGGGATCCTAATTGTTGCCGATGCTCCAAGATTTGTGATGATCTCTGTGCATGTCCAAACGATGAATCATTCAGAAATTATTCTTATAAACCCTGGTCAATACAAGCGTATTTTCACCAACTAGTATGCATGATATTTATATAAATATTTTATATCGTATATATTATATGTATATTCATATTAAATCAAGCACATGTAATTCTATGGAAAGAAGCTATACTGTGTAAAATGCTGTTAGTTTTAGTCAAATAGATTCCCCTTGTAGAAATGCCAACATTTTGCATTCGGCCTGTAAGAGGCTACAGCCAATTACCTACCTACCGCAGGTCGCAAAGATGAGAGAATTCCTGGAGACGAGGGCGTAATAACAGTTTGTAGTCTCAGTGCATTAAAACAAACTGTAAACCATCATTAAACACCTGTTAATGCCCGGAACGCCCTGCGGAGGGTCGGCGGAAAGCGACGCCAGCGCTCCACGAGTAATTACGATTTAACTCCAGAACCGTATAAATCCTCGTTATCGGAAACTCCAAGATAAAAGAAGGTTGTTAGAGAGTTTCTCTGCTAACTAGATTAGAAAAGGAGGGCGGACTGTCAGGGCGGTGCGAGGAGAGGATTCGGATCATTGCGAGTGTCCGTGTCTGGGGCCTGGCTGGGTTTATGACCATGATTATACTCTCAAGAGGTCTCCTTTATTTTCCCCAAGCAGCCTCGACAAAAGACTTCATTTACGACGAGGATTCCAGTATATTTCCCTCAATCCTTTCTCTTCTTTCAGAGCGCTTCAATTGCGCCTTTTTTTTCTCGCAGTTCGTGGGGGAGACGGAAGGATATGGGTGATTCTCAGAAAAAGCTCAATAATGGTGTTATGGTAGAGTTTCTCCAAATGTGAGTCCTAGTTTTTTTTTCTAATTTTTTCATTGGGTTTATTCCCGCCTCTGCCTACTAGAACCTCTTGAAAAATTTACTTTTATCCGAAATTAATACCTTTTCTTTTGTATTGAAAGGCTCAATTCTCATTACCACCACCTGTAATGATTTAATTTTTGCCTACAAAAGTCTTCTCCTAGGCCTTGGAAAATATTGATTGCGTGAAAAAACGAATGAAACTGAAAGTCTACATGTAGATCTCATCAAAAACAGAGTGGTGTGATTTTTAAATCTATTTGGTGATGCCAATAACTTATTTCAAAAAGTGTAATGGTGAAAAGTCTCATTACCGCACAAGAATCAAGATTTTCCCTCCCACAGCGACCAACAGGACATTTTGGCGAACTTTCGACGAGAATCGTAGTGGCAATACTGCAGAGCGCTAGGGAACTTGCCTCCGTCATTTCCCTCGTAAGTTGGTAAGCAGGGGTGGTTGTTAAAGGTCACGTGTCAGGTGCGTACATTTATTGTTATCATTACCACAGTTCAATGATTCTCTTTCAATGTTGGTGACTAATTTTTTTAGATCGCATTTTTCTGTAGCCCACTAATTGCCTTCTCAAACGGCGTAGAATGAGGAATATAGTATGTACAGAACGAAAATGGCAAGCTCTCAAATTTTGAATTCTCATTACCGCACATCAAACCATCTCATTACCACTAACTTAATAAAGTTCAGTGGTAATGATAATAGGCGAGTGGTAACGAGAAAATGTTGTTAGTTGAGTATTTTAAAGATGAAGATGAAGTATATAATATATACTTCATCTTCATCTTTAAAATACTCTTCATCTAAAAATACTTAAATCTTCATCTAAAATACTCTTCATAAAATACTTCATCTTCATCTTTAAAATAAAATATAATATTATTATATTATTTTCTACGTCAGGTATCTATTGACAGTTTTTAAAAATAAAACGATTTCAGGTTTTCGAATTCTGATATTATTATCTCCATATAGCCCTAAGCCTTTAGAATAAAAAAATTCTTATCGTTCCCTTAGGTAGCCCTCAGAGATGACTCGCCCAGCGGAACAATTGTGTGAACAAAAAAGGGAGGCTGATCGAAGGCGCAGTATGGTCGAGAGTTTCTTAAAAAATATTTGCCTTCTTACTATCCTGTTAATGAAACAAATCTGTGATGTAATTAAGTTAATTATGTGACGAATATTAACAAAATTGTCAAGTTGATTAATATAAAAAGTTGAAGATTGATATATATGATTGATATGTTGTAGACTGATAAGAGTTTTTTGAATGTCATTTGACTGAGTGTTTTAGTTTTTTACAGTTCTTTACCTACTTGGAATACATTGATACTATTCTGATTGTCATTGATTTTAGTTTATTTATTCCCTCCCTATCAATCTATAGAAAAGAGAAAAATGGAGATTTTTCAATATAATCATCTTATCCAACCAACTGGACAAGCTCATTGCTTGAAAGGTAGTAACAGAATTGTGAAACTAATACCATATTCTTAATACCAACTGCGCTCCTCATTACCATCACTTAAAAAAAATTAGTTCTCATTACCGCCGCACTAAAAATTTTCAAAATTGAAATTTGAGACTAAAAACTGTGAATTTAGATCTATCTTGCGTTACACATTCTTCTTTAAGTTCCCAGGAAACTTGATGAATTTTTTCCACACAGAATTGTGAAACTAATACGTTATTCTCAATACCAACGACTTAAAAAAAATCAAGTTCTCATTACCGCCGCACTATAAATTTTCAAAATTGAAATTTGAGACTAAAAACTGTGAATTGAGCTTTGTCTTTCATTACAAATTCTTGTTAACGTTCCCAGGAAACTTCATGAATTTTTTTGAATTTTTTGGAGACGGTTCACTTTCTCAAAGTTTGAGCCTTGAAAATTGAGCTTTTTCTGAGAATCACCCATATGGTTTTCAACCTTATAAAGACATAGTCATTGTACCCACATCTAATAGTAGCTGAAAGTTTCGTTCATCAAAGATTTGTTGCTCGAGAACAACTCTTTATGTACCTATCACTAAATGCAGAGAGATTCACACCCATTTTTCGATCGTGCATGAGGAAGAGTTGGTCAGGAGTTGTAGTGTCCTGTAAGTCACAATTCCTCATAATCCCAAATATTCAGCAATACATCTTATGTAAAAACTGAATTTTTGGTATAAATTCAAGTTACTTAGTCTTTAAAATAAGCTAAGAGTCCTAAGCAGAGGGAGTGGGGGTTTGGTTGGTTGGCCCAATGCTGGGGACTCTAACACTGTTAGGGTGAACTTCCCCTTCGCTCTTAAAGAGTTTCCCCACTTGCGTAAAAAAAAAGTGTTGCCACATGGCAACACTAGGTGCTTCAAGAACGATTTTGGAAAAGGGTTTTTTTTAATACTGAGAAATAAAAAAATATACCAATTGGACACCCATTATCGACACATTAAAACATTTTTTGGGCAATTTCGTTTCAACTTCCTTATTCATCATCCGATTTTTTTTTTGTCTTTCGTTTTTTTTAAAAATTATTCTGCAATTCGAGAAAATATTTAACCTGAAAGTTTATCGAAAATATGTGTCTTTTCATTTTTTTAAGCCAAATTTGAAAGTCACGTTTTTTAACCTATTTTTGACAGGTGAACTCCAATTTTATTGACACCGGAGTGAACCAGTTATTGACGGGTGAAAGCCTAATTTAGTCAACGATAGGAATCAGTTAGGTATGAACAGTTTTCAACAAGCAAGTATTAGGTAAACATAAAATATATGTTTTTTTCAAAATTGGTAACAGTAAAATTATTGCATTAGTATTACCTAGGTCCTCCTACTGAACGTTGAGAAAAAAATATTTAAAACACTTAGCTAATCTTTATCGACTGGAGAAATAGCAATCTTCCGTTCTTATTGTTTCCAAATAGTAGGGGCTTTGGTAGTTATGCCACAATGTCTTCTTCTTCGACTAAAATTTCTTCGTTTGGATCAATTGTGACAAACACACACAACACACACACACACACACACACACACACACAGTCACAGTCACAGTCTTCATTCTGTTGCACGTTGTCAGGCAATGACCCGTTGCCAGTTTCCTATCAATCTTGAAGATTTGGCATGCTACTACTTTCTTCCTGTTCTTCAATGTCACGGTGATGAACACTTCCTCCAGAATTGCATTGATGGAGTCATCCTTTATGATAGACGGTTCATGCTCCATTCTTTCATTCGTATTCACAAGATTGGTGGAGAAGCAGCCTGTGTTTCCTTCACTAATTCCTTTGTAGGTTGGTGAAGATCTATCATCAGGTTCATATAAAATTTCTTGGATGGATTCAATTATTTCGTCTCGCATTTTGTCAGTTTCATCGCAGCTAGTGATAGGCATTACCATTCTTAACAGCATCGATTCCTGCCATTATTTCACGCTCTTCATGCTGCTTTCTTGGGATAAACGAAGACATCGTGGACTTCTTTCCCATGGGAGAATTTGATGTTTTCTTGCGTGCGAGGCGCTGAGTTAGAACCATTTTGTCAGCTTTCAATAGTAAACAAATTCAAATGCAATTTAATTGCACTCCGTCAGTTTAGTCCACTTATATGGGGAGTATCAATAACTGGGAACTTGAGGCTGTCGATAAATAGCAAAATGAATTCCAATTACTGACATCTAATTTCACCTATTATTGACACCCCTGTCATAAATAGGATCCCTCAATTATTTTTGGAAAATATCGATACCAGTAAGAAAACTCTTGTTCGAATCGATTCCTGAGATGTCCTTGAACGAAACAGTTATCATCCTGAAAATTCAAGTTTACGCAGAGTAAGACCTCTTTCCATCTCATTTTAAAATGAAAATACTCAGTTCCAAGTCCTTAAAAGGTTTTAATTCGGTGTAAATGACAGTAAGTAGTAAATTTTAAAAAGGTTATATTTATCTTAGTATGAAAGGTAATACATTTTAAAGACATAACAGATCATTTATTTGTATAAAATATCATTATATAGTTTTAAAAGAATATATTTTCGAATAAAAGGTAATAATATTGCTGACTTATATGTTACGAGAAATTAGGAATTAAGATCGGACCCAATTTAGTTGCATGGGCTGGATTCATATTTACAATATTGGGAGCGAAAATTTAGTTATTTTCAAATAGTCCTCAATTCCTAATGATTATTTCATACGAGTTCGCTTCTGTATAGCATTTCTATGATCATCAAAATCATGATAATTTATTATTTTTACTTAATTCAAATAGTTTGTACGTGCTTAACTTTGATTTGGTAACCCTTTTAGAGAACCTTTTTCACAACATATTTGAAGGGTTTTCAAATTAAATGAAACTTCCAACCTTATTTTCAACCATTCGGGTCGGTTATGGAATGTAATATAACTAGAAGATCTCTCCTTGTGTTGTTCTTTCCGGACTGCGTAACCTTGGAACAACACAAACGTCATGAATTATTTAACAGGGTCGAGTCGAGCCACGCATTAATCTACGTTTGTATTAAAAGTGTATCATGCAGGCTTGGGAGTGTTTGCATATGAAAATTGAAGGCTGGCATATCCCTCCGCCGCGGTTCCTGAAGAGACAAAAAGTGCTTTTGTTCCTCGGTTGGTCCGGTGTTTGTCTAGAAAACATCGGGAAGGACGGAGTGGGGGCTCCCATTAGAGATTTGGGAGTTTGTCCTGGGCATGAATACTATCGGCTACTGTACGGTCGTGCTCATAAATAACTCACACTTCACAGAAGGCACGGAAAACTGGTTTCTGACGTAGGTAATATAATGAATTATTGTATAGAAACATTATTTTGCCCGGGATCTAACACATTTTCCAACTCGAATCATGATAATAATTTAGTCTATAATCAATTTTAGTTATTACTTCCCATTCTTACCAATATTCCTATTTGTATGTTCAATCCCGGTTTGAAAATCTTTACCCATTGGGTGTTTTGTGAAACCAGCAAGGAGACGATTACAGGAGAAATTCACTGGGCAGTTACCGTCACTTCCTAACAGGGCATATCTATCTATTCACTCAAATGTACCTACTTCTAAACAACCAAAAAACCCTCATAGCTATCGAAATTATTTACCTAAACGTTTGGAAAAATCCACACAGGTATTTTTAATGCAGTTTTTCCGAATTTTTATTACAACTAAGTAGGTACCTAAAGAAAATATCAAGATAATTCAACAATCTAAAGTTAGTAGTGTTGAGTGGAGGTTTAATATGTTTAGACCATATCAATTGATATTTACCATTGAACCATTGATTATACAACGCTAAATATATTATTAAATTATACATCACAAACCAACATTTTCTCTTTTGGTTTATTGTTTTCAATCATTTCTGAAATGTTCAAAACGCAACAGCTCAAAAACTTTAGATATAAAGGCATTGTTTTTCCATCAATTTAAAATATTACTGCATTATCACAATCGAATGAGACCACCCAGAGCTCTGGAAGACTAACCAATTGGTACCTACGTGATACACCTTCAATGCGGGTCCCAAAGTCGTGCAACCCTGCCGTACTGAACATTTTTCGAGCTTGAAATTCGATATTGGTGAATTTGAACGCAAAATTCGTATTAAAGTTCGGCATCAAAAACGGAACAATGTTTTAGACAGTTGAACTCATACTGAAGACGAAAAAAAGCAAAAAATGGAATATATCAAAAATGGGAGGTACCAGGCCCCCTCCGCAAAGAAAGTTGAGATGCTAGGTATGACCGGTCGACCGGTCGTCCGTATGGCAGGTATGCAGGGATGACCGGTCGACCGGTCATCCGCACTGAAGGTGTTAAAGGTTAGGCTTATGATAAATCAGAAACACGAGTGTGGATCGCAAGAGAGGCCTAATCTCCATTCAAATTTTAGCTGACCATAAAAATGCGATTGCTGTTCGTTTCTTAAAGTTGTACTCAGTTTTGCGTCCTTAGCAACCAGCAATAAAATTTCCTAATGAAGGCACCCACAACTCCCTGTTCCTTCGAACTGAGTGTGAAGCGTTCATTTCTTCAGAATAAACTTGATTGAAAATCGAAAATAAGGTTGATAGGTAGTGGCAATGGCAAAGCCGTGTTCTTTGCAGGCGAGTGATCTACGCAGAAACATGAACCTTCGTGTAATAATTTGCAGCGTTTTTACTACAAAGAGGACCCAAACACCGAGTCGTTTCGACCAACAGAGGAATTTATCCATATTTTCTCGCATGGTTAAGAATCAAGTTTATTACGACAGAAAACCATACCAGCTATACATCGTCATACCAAAGTTGTGGGTTCCTTCAATTTTTTTATTCTACCTTTTTAAGGAAGCATAAGCGAGTGAAATGAAATTCTATTCGAACAAAGGAATAAATTCCAAGTGGATGTAAGCCCGTTTGAAATTAAAATCCTCAATTAATAATATACCTTCATTCATATAACGCAATGTTTTGTTTGCAATCATTCCCATTATGCAAAACTCCGTTCTCATTCGAATATTATTCTAGTTTGATATACATTTTAAATCCTAATCGAGTATTCTACTGAAGGTATACATGACAGACTTCAAGTGTGAATAACAACAACGATGACCTCTCATGAAGAAGTAGTACCAGAAGAGAAGTGTCTCTGTTTGCGTCTTATCGTGAAGAGATGAGGCTTCTTGTGCCTTGGAATTGTAATTGAGCATTATTTGGTCTGCAGGAAGCACTGATGTTAACTATGAATGAATATTTCTGAATGAGGAAATGATGGTGGATGTGGTAGTTCGTTGATACTCGTAATCCACGATGGAGTGAGCGTCGTTACGTGGCATCACTTGTGGCTGGCAATAATTCCCCTTTTACTGCCGGAGGGACATTATTTAGTGGGAACACGAAACAGACGGAGTGCCGTCCCATCCCCGGGGGACATTTCATGTATTACCTTAAGAACGTGTTGGGAAACTGAGGTAGTTAGAAGACTCCGTGTTAAAGGGGGTGGGCAATAAAGTCAGACACAGGCAGGTCCCCTTCTATCAGGGGTCGTATGTGGGAGATGGGGGTTAAGCCGCCTCTCGTAGACCCTGCAAGGGAGAAGCAGGGAACGTCTTACAGGACCCTTCGTCTCCCCGCAGTCCTGCAATGCATTAATGAACCATTACATCGCCGTCTGGGCCAACAGTCCTTGCGCGGACCTCTCGCTCGTCTGAAGGGAGTTATGTCCCATAAATCAGTTAGGCGTTTATCACCTTGAGTCGGCTATACATTACGTGTATGTATAATTACAAATGTCTATACTCGCTCCCTCGTGTCCCGCCTGGTTGGTTACAGTCCAACAATGTAAACCTTCCAGATGGTGATCTCCATCATCCTTGTCATACAAATCTCCCGGAGGTACCTGCTGCAAAATGGACGCCACATATTTGAGCTCCTTAGACTTCTGATCGTTTACGTTTGGTTCATTATTTTCTACGATGAACTATTGGAATCGGTCAAAATAAAAGTTATCGTCCCCTCAAAAATTTTGTTGTTTCACCTTTCAAAGTAAGAAGGTGAAATCTAGATTCCAAAAACTGAATTAAAATTGCAAATTATTACACAATGGTTTATATTTTACTTCATCAGCTGAGAAATGGGCTTTTCCATTAAAACTAGCAACAACACCGCTATTGGAGAGTTGTGGGTGACTTCATCATGGAGTGTGATTCTTGGTAGCTAAGGATGCAGAACAAGGAACAACACGAAACATCGTTCAAAGAAACGAAAAACGAACGCATTTGATCAGCTGAAATTTGAACGGATATTTCTGGCCTATTTTGGTTTATTATTTTCAATAATGAACCCTTAGAATCGACCAAGAAAACAATTTTAACCCCCTCAAAATTTGTTGGTTTACATTTCATGGTACGTAGAATCCGAAAATCGAATGAGAGTTCTTCCGTACGTCCGCTATACGCGGCACTTTTCTTGATCGCCATGGACCAATTTAGTTGAAATTTGGTATATGGGCTCCATTTGGGGTTTAGTTGAGCCGCGAAGCTTCAGGTTGATGTCAGTCACTTCTAAGGGGTGAAAATTGAGGGTTGAAATTTTCAAGAGTGCCATAGCTAGAAAACTCTCGAAATAAAGGTATTGGTTTTTCTCCAATTTAGGATAGTATGGCATTTTTAGAGACTACGCGAAGCTCTGTAGGACAAACCGTTCGCTCCCTACGAGAACTTAAGGGTTGGACTTACGATAAATCAGAAACACGAGTGTGAATCGCAAAAGAGGCCTAATCTCCGTTTAAATTTTATTTGACCAAAATGCGATCGCTGTAGGTACGTGCTAGGTCCTTGTAAGGAGTGAACGGTTGGTCCTACAGAGCTCCGGTTGGTCCCACTACATTCTAAAAATTCATTTATATTTAAGTTGATGGAAAAACAGGAATAAAATTGGTGGATATTGAGAGTTCTTGAGTAAGGCGTTTTGAAAAATTCACTCCTACTTTTCGCCCCTTAAAAGTGATTGACGGCAACCAAAAGCTTTGCGGCACAACTAGAACCAAGTTACCATTTGAAGTCTAGTTGTGCCCCGAAGCTTTCGGTTGATATCAGTCACTTCTAAGGGTTGAAAAATGCAGGCTGAAATTTTCGAAATGTCCTAGCTCAAAAACATTCCATCCATGTAAAGGTATTGTTTTTTCATCAATTCAAACTAGTATTGAATTTTTAGAATCGAATTTTTGGAATCGAACCAAGGGCTCTGTGGGACCAACCGTTCGCTCCCTATGAGAACTTGAGGGTTGGACGCAAAACCTTCAATTCCCCTTTCTGGTTTACTATGTTCAATAATGAACCATTGAAATCGACCAATAATTATTACAAAGACGACCCACCCCGCAATTATTACAAACCCGAGTAATTTCGACCAACAGAGGACTTGTATATCATCCGGCTCAACAAAGTTCAACAATAAGGATAGTAGGTACTATTAATGGCAAAGCCGTGTTCTTCGCAGACAGGTGATCTTTACTGAAACTCAATAGAGTTTTTTTGAATTGTTTGATAACTGTTTAATCATTTTTAAGAAGGCTTAAAAATCCGTTAAATACGTCAGGAAATATCAATCTTGTCGAAATTTGATCTTCAGTTCAAGCTCCATGGTTTGAAAATCCTAATGTCACATCGTCAAATCGTTGTTGGAACAATTTTATCTATACTTTCATGTTTTTGGCAGTTGATTTGCACTTGGACCCTTAGCACACACAATGCACAAGTCACCTCAAAAGTGTAGCACCTGGTTGAAATGTTTCAGGCCGCGCCAACTCTCGATCCCACACTTCTGAAGGAGGAAACCCAGGTTAATAAACATCCTTGTGATCAATTACCTACCTATTGTGCAAAATATTTCGTATTTTTGAACGGTGTGATTTTTGTGTGCTAGCATTGCTTTCCACTTTCTACAATAAGAGTGTTGTGTATCGTAGTTTTCTCTGTCAGAGCTTAGTTAGGCCGTTTCTGTTTTATGGTGTTATTAAGAATTTGAAGGGGTGATCAAGAAAACGGCGTTGCACTAAGTGTCCTAATAATGCATTTTCCAAGCACTATTCACCACATTTCTGCAATCAGCTGAATTATAGAAGAAAGTGGTTTCCTTTTGTACTGCTCTGGTCGGTTTTTGTTCAATTCAAATTGTATAAGTAGTTTGCGTATCATATAATCATTCTCGTTCTTAAAAAATGTTATTATATATTAAATTATAGTCTTACTATGAAAAATAAAGATATTATTTAAATTGGGGAATTATAGGACTAGATACTTACTGCGGCAAGTCTGAAATTTTCTACAACCTTCCAACCAAACACCAGTTACTTACTATTTCTACCAAAGCATTTCTTGAATTATTTTCCGTAAAGAAAGGAGTTAATACAACCAAAAAATCGTTTTTTTTTTTTTTTTTTAATTTATTCTTTATTGAGCACATTACCTATGTAGGCTTCAATCTTTGCTAAACGAGACACTTGAGCTAAATGGCTAATCTTTTGCATGTTCACGAGGCATTCGCACAAAATTGCATGCAATTACATAAGTTTGTTCCATATTGTGTTACCCCCCTTATCATTCCATACCAATATTACAATGTTCAATGGAACACGAAAAGTTTACTTCAAAAGCGATTTCACGTGATTGTATGTTTAGAAAAATTGAAGGATCATTCATTAATTTTATGCGTTCACAGGCTCCTAGTGCACCTAGCTCGAGAAAACTGTCCCGATTTGGGGTTTTTTGAATATTGAACTTCAGCACGCTGCATTGGTTCCATTTGGCCGAGTTTCGTAACGCAACTACGCGGAAATTTCGGTTATGGGTCAAATTGTTAGGGTATTCGAAAGTGCAGTATCCAAATTCTGATATCAATATTGTCATACTCTGATTTAGGTTAATACAACAACAGCAGTTTTTGTTTTATAAGGTTCCAAGTGCACCAAAATTGTAAAGATTACGCAACATTATGTGGAGTTAGAGCTCCAACTTATTCATTCAATTGAACCACTAAAAATCGAAGAACCAAAAATTATAAAATCAAATTTGTTTCCATTTATGGACATTATGTTGCTTCCGAGTCTAGCAAAGTTGCGGAAGCACTGTTTTCACTTTGTGAGTTGACAAATTCTCTAAAATCAAAATTTCTCTCGCGTCTCATATTTTGAATCTTTCTGAACTGTGTCAGTATGTCATGAAATCCTTCTAATGCTCGGAACTTTTCGAATTTATGTTCCGATTGTGATGAAACTTTCAGGAATTGTGCGGATCGGCCTGCAGATGGTTCCCTATGAATTGATAATATCCACTGCGCACGCGTAAACGTGAATTCCTCGTAACAGCTGTAACTTCCACATTTTCCACCCGAATTCAATGACATTTACAAAGATTGCGCTGGTCGGTTTGAAGATTGGTACTTATTTTGAAATTAGCTATTTTGCATCGGATCATCTATTCAGTGGGATCGTGGATACTAGCATGCTATGTGCCACACCCACTTGGCCGACTTGTTTCCGTTTTTACCTAGAGAACGTACCTTCAATGCAATTTGTAAGCAAACGTCTTGCATTATTTAAAAAAACGTCTGCCAAGTGGGTGTGGCACATAGCTTCCTCGTATCCATAACCCGATCATATAGATGATCAGATGCACAGTTGTTAATCTCAAAACACCAATCCCTAAGTACCTTCCACTACCCTCATAGGGGACCATCTACACGCTAATCTGGACAATCCTAGAAAATTTCATCAAATTCGGATGAAAAATTGAGTGAGTAGATGTGTGTGATTGGATCAAAAAAATACTTAGCCTCGGCTGGGATTCGAACCCGCGACCCCTGGGGGACAGTTGAAGTTACGGCTGTTACAAGGAATTCACGTTTGCGCATGCGCAGTCGCTTCTATCAGTCCGGGGATAATGATTTTCATAGGGGACTATCTACAACGTAATCCACATAATCTCGGAAAATTTCATCGAAATCGGGTGGAAAATGTGGAAGTTATGGCCGTTACAAGGAATTCACGTTTGCGCATGCGCAGTGGCTACTATCAGTCCTAAGATGATGATTTTCATAGGAGACCATCGAAATACTAGTCTGTAACATCCCTGAAAATTTCATCGAAATCGGATGGAAAATGTAGAAGTTATGGCCGTTACAAGGAATTCACGTTTGCACATGCGCAGTCGCTTCTATCAGTCCGGGTATGATGATTTTCATAGGGGACCGTCTACACACCAACCCGCACAATCCCTGAAAATTTCATAGAAATCGGACAATAACTTCGTATAGTTATGCGCGTTACAAGGAATTCATGACAGACAGACAGACACACAGACACACAGACAGACAGACACGGAACCAAAATTGTTCAGAAAGGTCTAAAACGCAAAACGCGAGTGGAAATTTTGATTTTGGAGAACTTTTTTTTTCGTCCTTGAAAAGTGAAAACAAAGCTTCCGCTACCTTGGTAGACTCGGAAGCAAAATGATGCTCTAATTTATCGAACGGCTTATTCATCCATCACTTTCAGTCGGAGTAATTTCTTATAATCACGAAGTAATTGAACCTCAATAAAATTTCTGATTTACATCTAAAACGGATCATTTTCCATGTTTTGTTACGTCGTAGGTGTTCTTGGTCTTGTAGATGAACGTTCCTGGTAAATTCTTACTGCAATCGTGAAAGAGGATCATGTTGATAAATCACTAAAAATGTTGATTTCCCTTAGAACAAGCAGTAAGCTTCTTCTTTTTTATTAGCCAGGATATTTTTTATTCCCTTTACCGGGATGCAGCAATAATAAATCATAGTGAACCATCTGCAACACTTCTCTCTCTGGAAAAAAAGATCCGATTCAAAGCTAAATGATAATTTAAAAAACTTTCATTTTGAATTCACTTTTTTTCTCGTATTTTTGATAAAAAAAAGAAGTATTTTAGTGCGCAGTGCAGCATGAAAGCTATTCGTTCTCAGCCTTCGTTACAGTTGAATTAGAAATATATGGCTGGAGTGGCGGGAGAGGGCAAAAAAAGTTATAATCAACGGTCGAGGGGGTGAGGAAGGGGTGCACAGAACAGGAAAGATTGCGAGAGATGTAAAATTGCAGCGGAGGTGGAACGGAATACATCATCCGAGGCCGGAAATCTCGTAAACGAAGGGCTCTAAGAGGAAGATGGGGTAACAAGAGGGGGAGATACAGCAACTACTTATAAAGGGGAAAATTGGATAATTGGAGAAGGCGGAGAGAAAGAAGAGAATTGATAAGGGAGAATCAGATACAACCAGATCCATTCGTGGAACAACTGTACCAGAATTAGTATTAGGATTATACCATGGTGGGATTATTATAGTCGTTGGATAGAACGTCAAATTTTCAATTGAATAAGCTCTTGTCCAGTTCAAAACTGTATACTATGGTATTCCTTCTAGCTTAAAAATTCAAATTTGCAAATATCTGTCGTTTTAAAAAATTGTGGTGATTTTCCCCTGAAATACACGGGTTTCTCTAGCGGCCTTCAAAAGCTAAACACAAATGTTCTATTTCTTTAGCTCTCAATGGTAACTCGTTTTTTTTAGATTTACTAGTGATTTTAAAAAGGGAAAAATGGTGTATAGATGCGAAAAAATGTGTCATTTTAGCAAAAATAGAGTGGTTTTTCACGTTATAAAAGTGAAAAAAGTTGCACTTTGAGCCGAGTAAAAAGAAGTGCCACGAGAGGAAGTAGTAGTTGCAAATTCGTTATAAATATCTTGTTGATGCAAATTAGTTAGAATCGATCCCAGAAGTATTGATGATTGGCTTCAGGACACCATGTCTACGCACTGAGTTACACATCTGTGGAATCATCAGTAACGATATTAGTAATCATGGGCTTGATTCGATGATATCAGTCTCAGGGTGAAACGTCGGACTCTAAATAAACGAGAGAGACGTCTTCCGAAATTGGTCGAACAGAGATACGGATGTTCGGAGGGTTATTCTCGAAGGGTCCGCTAATGGATTAGAAACCGAGAGTACTAGGTATCTGTTTATTTTCTGGGTCACTAGGGGGAGTCCGGCAGGAAGTATATGGCAGGTGAGAGGCACTAATATGAACAATTTACACAGTAAATAGACCGTCGGCTTCTCAGGTAAAACGTTTCGGTCAAAGGTATTCTCGTATTTTTTGTGGTTTATCATTATCAGTGCCTGTAGAGTCTCGATCAACATGGCATTCGTTAATGAATAGTTAAAAACCGCTGCCCCAATTCGGTAAAGTTCACTTTCAAGCAGAACGATTTCGATCATGAAGAACACAGGTTTTTATGTTCTTAATAATTTCTGTATTTTTCTTACATTTTTTATAGTTAAACTCCGTAAATAATTTATTGTACCAAAAAAAGCAATAACATGAATAGGGACTCCTAACAACTTCAAAATATATACCCTGTGCTTATAGTACGTTTCGTGTGTGTAAGTCCTTGCTTCAATTGAAGTGGGTAGGTTGAGGGTGAATACATTGCGGCGATGTCCTTATAAGTGTTTATTAGTTGAGTTTAGCGAAAGTGCACTTAACTAATAAACACTTATAAGGATATCGCCCCTCAACCTACCCACTTCAATTACAGTATGTTGGTATGGTAGGTAGATAGGGATACTGAAAATTGAAAAAAGAACAACAATATACGAGTGGGTATTCTATGAGTTTAGGGAAACGAGTAGAACATGAATATGTAAACATACTCTGTGCTTACAGTATGTTAGTATGGTAGGAATACCGAAAATCGAAAGAAACTACAATATACGCGTAAGTACTCTACGAGTTTGGGCGGACGAGAAGAGTGTTTATTAAGATTTATTAAAAGTATTTAACCAAGAGGTTGATTGTATAATACTAACAATTTTCCAATGTGTGTTTTTATTTCTATGTGCCACACTCTCTAGGCTGAATATTCTGTCATACAACTAACATAAGAGTTTCTTGATCGTAGCTTTGAAGATTTCATTCAAAATTCACTCATTAACTCGTGCTACACGAATAGACTTTATTTTATTTTCTGTATACCATACTAACAGCCTGTATGCGCGGGGTATGTTTTTAAGATCTCATGAGTCCATATTCATGTTCTACTCGTCTTTACGAACTCATTGAGTGGGTACTCGAGTGGGTACTCGGTTATTGTATTTTGGGGTACAACGAATATACTCAGGTATTCGTAATAAATTTTTCTGAGATTGTACTTATTTCAGGAATTTTTTACGGAATCCAAATATTCCGAAACAACACCATTGTCAAGTTACCGTTGAAAGAAATAGCAGTGTCAAGTCCCAAAATTACAAAAATCCATACACCAAAATCAACAGAATGTATACTATGATTGCCCTTATCAATTTTTAAATAGGAAAATCTCTTGGTTGGTCATACCTCCCTGGTTATAGACATTAGCACTCATTGCATTATGAGGCACGATTGTCGCAGCACATTTGGATAAAATATTCTATAATTTCATCACGAGTGGTTCATCGTCTAGTAATCCGTTACTTGAGGTAATGTAAAAAATGCAGAATAACAATGGGGATTGGTATCTTAACCTTCACATCGAAAAACTGGGACGATCACTTCGGAAAAATGAGGCGTTACCAACACAGAGGAGTGACAAAAATTTCAGCCACAGTTAACCTTTAAACAAAGCAACTTAAAAAGGATTGATCTAGTTTGCTCAATCGCTCAATGGAGTAAGGGTTATTCAGAATGAAAGGCAAAGGGTCTGAAAATCACAGAAATTGGAAAAAGCAGAAAAAAAGAGCGCCTGGGGTATTTTGGTTATTTTTAATAATGAACCTTATGAATAAAAAACATTTATTTTTTACATTTTTACATACATGATTTTATAATGAATAAAAAACATTTTAACCCTTACTATCCCGAAGTATTTTTTCGGAAGTCTGACTTTTTAAGCATTCTGAACACTGTTCAACCCCTCATGAGTCAAAACCGATATTGGGGGCCACTGCGTCAATATTTCATTCGTGTTTCTGAGTTATCGTAAGTCCAACCCTTAAGTTCCCGTAGGGAGCGAACAATTTGTCCTACAAGGCTCCGCGTGGTCTCTAAAATTCTAAAAATTCAATACTGTCTTATATTGATGGAAAATCAATACCTATATAACATACAGGTACATTATACAGGTTTTTTGAGCTAGGGCGTTTTCAAAATTTCAACCCTTAGAAGTGACAGACATCAACCAAAAGCTTTCTTGGCACATTTAGACCCCAATTGGACCCCATATACTAAATTTCATCAAAATCGGTCCATGGGAGCTAAGGAAAGTACCGCGGACGGCGTACGCCGGACGGAAGGTAAATTTTTTTATTCGATTTTCGGATTCTACGACACCTTGAAACGCAAATCAACAAGTTTTGAGGAGGCGTTATACATTTTGTTTTCTTGGTCGATTCCAAAGATTCATTTTGGAAATAATAAACCAAAAGGCATGAAATTCCCGGTAAATTATTTTAAAATTTCCAAAGAGTTGAAGAATCGAAAAGAAAAACAAGTGACTGTGGCACATAGCTATCTCGTTTCCATAACCCGAATGTATAGATGATCCAATGCACCGTAGTTTATCCAAAAAAAAAAAAAAAAAAAAATCAATTGCACTACCATATTAGAGAACCGCCTACAAGCCAACCCGGGCCTTTGAACATTTCTTCGAAATCGGATGAAATATGTGAAAGTTATGGCTGTTACAAGGAAATTCACATTTGCGCATGCACAGTGGCTAATATCAGTCCAGAGGTGGTGATTTTCACAGGGGACCATCTAGCGGCATACGGAAGTCCAAATTTGTATTTGATTTTTGGGTTCTAGGTACCTTGAAACGTAAACCAACAAATGTTGTGGGGGAGGGGGTTAATATATGTATTTTTTGGTATATTCCAAAGGTTCATTATTGAAAATAATAAACCGAAAGTACCCCTTCTATAATACTAGAGATAAACATCGTTCAACCTCCTCTTATTATACCTCGAAAATGTTACAATGTTTTATAATTGATGGCAGCCTTGATCGCTAACAAAGAGTGTTCTACAGTACGTTCAGTTTTTCATTAAAATCCGCTCTTGAAGTACCGTCCCGCTATGCCGACCTTCTCCAGGGGGAAAAGTGGGGGAAAGCTCTTCTTAATAAACGCACTTTATTAAGATTCTCCCGTGATGAGATGGTAACGGCCAGGGAAAATGGTCGGATGATCCGATATTTCTTCGGGATTGAGGTAATAAAGGCCGGAAGAGCGGGGGAGAAGAGCGAGGACAAGGCGGGGGTAGAGTAGAAGGCCCGCCGAAAAAAAGAGGAAGAACTCATAAAAGGAGCCGCTGAGAGCTGTGATTTACTGGAGGAGGAGGCATTAAGATGGTAGGAGAGGTAGGAAGAAAAGAGAGGAGGGACTCGACGCACGGCCCTGCCTCACCTATCTCGTTCAAAGGCGTATAAACGTCTTTGTGTTGCCTTATCCGAAAAAGAACGGGGTTTTCTCTACTTCGTCATCGTTTCCCCAAAAGAACTCTCCCATGAGGGAGGTGCATCGGGGAAACCATTATGCGTACACTAGTGAATGCCGAGTTGTCAGTGCTCCAGGGCAGGTGGGGCCGCGCACGTTTCTATGGAGAAAGAACGAGGAGGGAGGTGGCGTTTAAAAAGGCCCCAGGCTCCAGAGAGATACGAGTTGGAAGAAAAAGAGAGCCAAAAAAGAGAAACACCACACAGAGATTTTGTCATTTGAAGATGAAAATATACCGATTGCGAGGAGTTTATCAGCAGTTTTCAAGAGGACTGACGCAAACAGGTTGCGACTCATATTCCATCCGCATTGTTGTCGCATGGGAATTCAGTCATAGAGAGGCCTCATGATGCTCTATTAAACCTCCAACACTCGCGTCGTTTTACACGTGAGCACTCGCGTCGGGTCTTTTTGGCCCGAGCCATTTTAAATTCAGGTTTTGTGGGTAAAATCGTTACAAAACCAAAAAACAGACACATATTCTGAAAGAGGTAGGTACTAATTTTCTTTATTTAAATAACAACATTTTCACATTGAGATCATTCTTGGTATTTTTAAATTGAGCTCAAAATATCACATGCCATTTACCCATATTTTCACTACAGTCCCAATTTTAAGCGTCATTTACCTATATATGCAACTATATAAGTGCAACTATATATATGCCTATATAAGTGCAACTTCTAATAATTCTCTGTATTTTTTATCGACATTTTAATGCTGAAAATCACAAAATGAATGGTTTTCGGCAATAGACCCAAGGGGGTGCAAGATACTATTGTATAAATAATCTCAATTTTCGGGGTTTTCAGTCTCTTGAATTACAAATTCATACCTCTTGTTTGCATCACGACAGAGGGTTACAAGCACAATAATTCCCGTTGAACGAAACGAGAATTGAACCCTCAAAATAAAATTATCACAAAAATTGTGGAAAGGAGAACTTCAATAGCTACACTAGAACAAACATATCTACATGAGTGATAGTAATGAGAGATCAAAATTGAACAATAGGAAGATAGAGCGCTCGAAAAACAATCACAAAAAAATCATCATGAAAATACAGTCTCAATCTGGACTCAGATTCCAGAACTCTGGAAGCATTCATCCCTAAAGTTTAATGTCGAGTATTATAAGAAGGTAGAATAACTTTGTGGGTGTGAAGTGACTTACAGATTATACCACTAAGAGAACGTCATGTCTATTGTACGTATTTAGTATTGTTTGCAATTTTAAGATGAAAAAATTCCTAAGATTTCTCCAATTTGTATACCGTTGAAATTTCTATTTGGCTGAGGAAAGCACCTATTCGGTCCCTTCTTGATAGCCTCTCGTGATCTCTGTGCACCTCCTGAGTTTCGGGGCAGGAGCTGCCACTGTGCGAGATGTTACTGCAATGGGGAATTTGCCTCAATTTTATATTCTGGAATTTCAAGTCAAATCCGATAATAGGGCCCTATAATTACGTTTACACCAAGAATACCCTAGGGAAAAACGCTGCAAATCATTGCCCAAAGGTTTATTATTTTCTGTATAGATCACCCTTCTGTAGATCACTGGTTCTCCGAGTTGAATTGAGGGTTCAATGGAAAAAACAGCAAACATTCACAAAGGCACCTCGTCAGAAAAAGTTACGAGTTCACTCGCGTCGGGTCATTCGGAGTTCCAAAAACAATACGTAGGCGTCTGAAACATTACTCTTTGGACTCGTGAATCATACTGACAGGCGCATCTAGCCGACTGGGAGGATTAGCAAGGGATTTGGAGGGGGGAACACGCACTGTTCTAAGAAATATTCATCTTTGAACGGAGGCTCGGGTCACCAAGACCCGAAGCGAGTGCTGGAGGGTTAAGACCCGTTTACACTGCTCGAGCATTTGCCGCAAGCAAGAACTTCGAACGAACATTCGATGCTCAGGCAGTGTAAACAGTCGCTTCGAGCCGAGCAATGTCCACGAGCAAGGTTTGATCGTGCTCGAGGCTGATCAACCCGATGTCGGGTTTCCGACGAATCATCAAAGAGATGCTCGTTCGTCGCTCGCTCAGTGTAAATACGCCGGACCGATGTTCGTGGAATCGAATCTAGTTCCAGCCAAGTTGTTGAAGGTATCACATATCTCCTCATTCGATTTCGACTTTTTCGCGATGGAGTGGGAAAATGAAAAGTGTCTGTTGTTAATTTCCCTGTATGAGAGGTTCCCAGAGCTGTGGGAGCCCGACCACAAACTTTGGTCACTTGAGTCAACTTTGGACCACCGCAGTCGCTAAAAATCGCAGCGTTATTGCCAACCGAACTGCTGCAGGAACGCTCTCACGGAAGTTGGTGTCGGTTTTGGGGATGATTCCTTCCATTTTGTGCAGTAAGAAGGTGAAATCTTCTTGTGACGTGCGACTGAAATTGTTGAACAGCCCACTACCATCCTCCTTCAAAGCAATGAAGAATAATTTGTCCCCCGCAGAAACGACGGCTCCCACATTAGCAGCCTTTTTCTTTTGCGATTTTCCTTGTTTAAGGGGCTCTCAGTCGGTCGACGTTCGTTCCTCGTTCCGGGTCAGTATTTGGCCAAATTGAAGAGGCAAAAACTTGAAAAGTTGTACTTAAATTGGGAATTTTAATGGATTTTAGAAATTCATTAGTGCACGGCCCTAGGGACTTGAATAACTAAAATATTGCCGTTGTAATCATCAAAATCGAACAATAATTGCCAGAGAAAAATTGGAAAAACCGTTAATTAATTAATGTTTTTTCCCATAAAATGTAGCTAAACTTGACATGTTTAAGGATTTTAGAAATTCATTAGTGCAAGGGCCTTGGAAATTGAAAAACTGAAAGATTGCCTCTGGAATCATCAAAATTGAAATAAGGGAAAAACATGAGAAAACCCGTTTATTCAGTAGTTTTCCCCATTTTGGTTTGTTTTTTTCAATAATGAACCTTTGGAATCGACCAAGAAAAAAACAATTTTAACACCCACTCAAAATTTGATGGTTTACGTTTCAAGGTTCGTAGAATCCAAAAATCGAATAAAAATGTGGCCGTCCGTCCGCCGTCCGCCGTACGCGGCACTTTTGCCACTTAGCATTGACCGATTTTGATAAAATTTGGTATGTAGGCTCCATTTGGGGTCTAGTTGTGCTCCGAAGCTTTTGGTTGATGTAGGTCACTTCTAAGGGTTCCAAAATCAATTTTGAAATTTTGAAAACGCCCTAACTCAAAAAATTTCGATATAAAGGTACTGTTTTTCCTTCAATTTAAGATTCTATAGAATTTTTAGAATTTTTGAGACCACGCGGAGCTCTGTAAGACAAACCGTTCGCTCCCTACGAAAATTTAAGGGTTTATATTGAAATATATATATATATAAATCAAAACACGAGTGTGAATCGCAAAAGAGGCCTAATCTCCGTTGAAATTAGAGCTGACCGAAATACGATCGATGGTTGGTGATTTTGATTTTTTTTTCCTTCATATTGGATGGTTGGTGATTTTGTAGACGAGTGATCTATAGTACAGGGTGTCACCCTTACGGGCGCACCACCGGGCAGGGTTCAATTCTACAACTAATTTGCAACAAAAAATGTCTCCTAGCAATTTTTCTTTAGAGGCTTCGTTTTCGACTTATTTCATATTTAAGATTTTTTCCGTGTTTTCGTCCTTACATCACTAAAATAGCAATAACTTCCTTAATTGATTAAGTAAATTCAAATTTTATTATGTCATTGGAAAGAGCGTCAAATTTCCTATCTCCCTGATGGGATTTCAGAAACTTTTGAATAAAACGAACGGGTGTAAAATAAACCAAAAATAAAAAATTGGTAAAGTTTCGAAAATTTTCACTTTTTTCAAAGTTAGTTTCTCGAAACGTCGTGAACGGAAATTTTCATGCTGTAAGCCTAAAAGTTGCATGTGAATCCCAGCTTTCTAACGGTGTAGTCATTCTTTTAAAAACACCACTTATTCAGTAAGAAAATGACGTTTTTAGGGCAGAAAACGTTAATTTCCAGTTGTAAATCGGCGTTTTTCGCCAGAAATGCTTTCTAACTTAATAAATAATTTGACATGAAATTTTACGTACTTTTTGACGCTGAATCGAATGGTAACACTTTCCGATCTCCTCGACAAACAAATAGTACTTTTCAAGCCCTTTCTGGGTTAAACAGGGTACAACTGAGTCCTCGACTCCCAATTTGATATCTATCGAAAAGATAAAGCTTTCCGCAAATGATCGGGACGATATTTTCAAGAGAGAGGGCAAAAATTTGATAAGTCAACAATTTGGAAGGAGTGCGAGTCATTTCTAACCCAGACCTCCAACCTGACAATTTTGGATAAAAGGAACAACGAGATTGAGCCCTTCCCCAACGGAAAGGGCTTGAAAAGTACTATTTGTTTGTCGAGGAGATCGGAAAGTGTTACCATTCGATTCAGCGTCAAAAAGTACGTAAAATTTCATGTCAAATTATTTATTAAGTTGGAAAGCATTTCTGGTGAAAAACGCCGATTTACAACCGAAAATGAACGTTTTCTGCCTTAAAAACGTCATTTTCTAACTGAATAAGTGGTGTTTTTATAAAAATGACAACACCGTTAGAAAGCTGGGATTCACATGCGACTTTTAGGCTTACAGCATGAAAATTTCCGTTCACGACGTTTCGAGAAACTAACTTTTAAAAAAATGAAAATTTTCGAAACTTTACCAATTTTTCACTTTTGGTTTATTTTACACCCGTTCGTTTTATTTAAAATTTTCTGAAACCCCATCAGGGAGATAGAAAATTTGACGCTTTTTCCAATGACATAATAAAATTTGAATTTACTTAATCAATTAAGGAAGTTATTGCTATTTTAGTGATGTAAGGTCGAAAACACGAAAAAAATCTTAAATGTGAAATAAGTCGAAAACGAAGCCTCTAAAGAAAAATTGCTAGGAGACATTTTTTGTTGCAAATTAGTTGTAAAATCGAACCCTGCCCGGTGGTGCGCCCGTAAGGGTGACACCCTGTATAGAAAAATAATAAACCATTGTGTAATAATTTGCAGCGTTTTTCTTTGGCAATTATTGTTCGATTTTGATGATTCCAGCGGTTATATTTCAGTTTTCCAATTCCTTAGGGCCGTACACTAATGAATTTCTAAAATCCTTTAAAATTTCAAATCGAGGTACAACTTTTCAAGTTTCTGCCCCTTCAATATCGCGAAATGCTAAGAACAAAGGGCGACCGACAGAGACCCCCTTAATAAGTGATCTAAAACCACAATTGAAGCAGCAGTAACCGCAGCTCTCGATAACATCTAATCGCAGTATATGCTCGCGAGCGACTGATCGTCGGAAATGCTCGAGCAGTGTAAACAGAGGTGCTCCTGCCTGAAAGTTTACAAAAACTTCGATGGACTTTTTTAAAGTAATCTATTTCCAATAAACAAAATGATGGGGTTAAATACTTTCATACACTTCCGCTTTTAGAGTGAAACACATAAACAAGAAGATGACAAATGCGGTTCAATATTGTGATTGTTACAATTCAGATTTTTCTAAAACAAAGAGACTTTTATAATTGGATAACGCGAACGGAAGTTTCATCTATGACATATTGGAAATTGATCCAAAATTACTGCTATTGAACATTTAGACACATGAGCCACCGCATTGGTGTAGAGCCACACGAATCGCTGGACGTCCGTATTCGTAAATTATCGGCGACACTGACAAACAGCTTCTATAAAAGAAATCACGGAGCAGAGGGGTGAAAGATGTTATATTAAACCCGTTGCGGAACGTTCATTTTCTGCTTCGGGTTTAGCTGACTTGGTGTTTCTATACCGATGATTTTCCCCTTTTCCGACTCACTTCGCCGCAGTCGGCAGAAAAAAAATCTACTCCACCCCTTACAAGTCCGGCAGGATATGTGGTTTTCTGGGCAAAATTACGCTTGGTGTGGTCCCTGTCTTTCTAATAGCATCACGCTATGGTTTACACAGAAGTCTCTCTGCGGTTGTTTCCATGCTGGATTCTCCGCTGTTCTTATATGGTCTCAATTTCCTATTCTTCGCTCTGCTTACCAAACACAATAAAAAACATCGATGTAAAACAGCCCTATGATAGCTTTGTAGTGTTCGATAATATTAATATGGTCGAAACCCCATGTGATCCTCGGACCCTATTAGTGTCAATGGAATGATAACTTATGGATACGTCACGCCGAAGCAGTGGCATACCTCATACGAATGTATCATGTGTGGACATGGCCGTTCTCGGACCATCATTACTCTTCTTCTCTTCTAAAGCTCTCTCTCTCTCTCTCTCTCTCTCTCTCTCTCTCTCTGTGCTTTACCCAAGTATAATCAAGGCTGCGAACTTGGAAGCTAGAATGAAGAAAGGAATACATTAAACGACGTCTCTTCCTCTCAGACTTTGGCAACAGCAACGCTAATTTTAGATTTCAAGAGATCGTATATCCAAACTCCTATAGTTTTACAAAGGCAAAGTCCGTATTTATCATGGATTGAGCTGCACGATGTACCCACCTGACCGAAAAACGGAGTCCTTTGAAAGCGGCTCATTGTTTCACCTGAAAGCTCTCTTTTTACCGCCTGGTCTTCTCCCTTTGATGTTTTCTGGGTAGCGTTGTTTTGCAATTTCCGAAAAGAGCCATTATCACCCGAGCGTCGTCGTTGTATTATCATGCCTTGCTGGACCCTCGCTCGACATTTTTAATTGTGTTTACGTGAGTCCCTTGTGAAAGCTGGAGCCCTTTCATCTTTCACCTCCATCGCATCGGTTGAAAGAGACAACTACAAACTTCGTAAAACTGGTGATTTCATCAAGATTGATTTGTTCGGTAGTAAGTATGGGAGAGATTTTACTCGTGAAGAATTGGAAAGATAAATGTCATATCATGTAAATTTTGAGCGAGAAGACTCTCAATTCTGATTATTGTTGCCGTTTCATCTACTATTGAGTACCTACGTGGAGGGAGGAAAAACACTTAACCTCCTTCCGTTAAATAGAGTGGGAATTGGAGCGTTGCCCAATTACAAAGGGGATGTAATCAAGAACAGTTTTTCATTCCTTAGACTTAACTTTAAAGGCACCAAACAGACACCTAATATCCTTGTCTGTATTTGAAACACTTTCATACCGGATTCTCACTCGTAGGTTGGGATAGGAACATGACATGTTTTCCTGGCTTTTTCAGTAACAAATCCAAAGCACCCGGGTGTCCAACCAAGATTCCTAATTGTCATGTTTAGACGAAGAGATCTTTGTTGCAGCTCAGTGGGAATTCATCATTTACTTTGATGTAACTGTAGGAGTGACAGATAATTGAGACAGGAATGTAACCTGGCCAGAGTCTAAATACATGTGCATACTACAGTTACATCAAAGTAAAGAATGAACTCCCATTGAGCTGCAAGAAAGATTTTTGTCCCAATGCCAATTAGGAATCTTGATTGGAGACCCGGATTTGTTACTGAAAAGGTTGTCTGGTTTTTTTAACGTAGTCAGTTCACAAGGTGGGGAAACCATCTGCGAATGTAGTCTGCTCCATCGAATTTGGTATTTTTGCCACCTTTATGCAAATCAAATATGACGTGAAATCTAGTACCTGGTAGCCTCATACATATATGAAGAATCATCTCAGCATTAAGAACAGACCTAGCCGGTTTATTGAAGGTTTGCAGTATTTTTTGAAAATGTTGGACCAATATCTTCAAGAGTTCAGTGGCTACCTGGAAGGAGATGTTGATGATGGACTTGGAAGACCTGCTTCTTCCTGCTAAATACCTCAACAATTATTTGGTACTTTTATTTAATCGGAATCTCATAGATTGAAATTTGAAGACCTATGAACAAACGGATTGTGTGCTGAAATGGAGTATCATATTGAAGAAAAATTATTTACTGCTACTTATTATAAAGGGTGTCCAAGTAACTACGACCCCCCCCCCCCACTTATTTTCTCTAATTGTGTTCGAAAAAAATATGACTAACGTTATTCTTCATAATTTTTTGCGTAGAATCCAAAAATTGCGCATCAGTGAGCAGCCATGATCAACTTTGTTTTTTTCGAATGGGAACCCCCATTTTTTATTGCAGCTTCGGATTTTACGCCAAATATTATGAAAATTTTACTTAGACAACTTTTTTTTTGAACGCGCGCAACCCGCTCAGCGAGCGCTCAAAGATGCGCTACCCAAGGATTGTGCCACAATAGAGATGAAGGTAGACCTCAATTGTGGCACATCACTCAGCCCTGTTTCTTACATTGAATCGCGTGGTGATATCCCCTTCTGTATTTGGTTTCATTTCACCACATTTACAGCAGAAAAAATCACTTTTTGAGGAGTAAATCATCGATTTCCCAATGAAGGGTAATAAATCAATCCCAATGAAGTGTAAAAAAAACTTTAAAATTCATAAAATTGTGTCAGAGGAGAAATAATTTGTGAAGGAAACGATACTTTTTACAATAACGACTTTTTCTACTGTAAATGCGGTGAAATTAGGCCAAATCAAGAAAGGGATATGACCACGCGATTCAACGTAGGAATACAGTGCTAAGTGATGTGCCACACTCAAGGTCTACCTCCATCTCAATGGGGGGTGCTCCTGATTTTTTTTTTAAATTTTTAATCGTAATTAAACCTCATCCTGAGAATTTTGACACCAGCCGTTTTCTTCTGAGATGAGTAGACTTTTTTCTATGATTTTTCAAAGTTTCGGAAGTTTTTTACGTCACGCGCCCCTCCCGCCTGGGCGGGACCCCCCAGCCAACTGTGACGTCATAAACATTCGAAACTTTGAAAAATCATAGAAAAAGGTCTTCTCACGCTAGAAGGTCGCAATAGGTGTCAAAATTATCAGAATGGGGTCTAGTTTGGATTAAAAATAACAATAAACAGCTATGCGGACACCCCATTGTGGCACAATCCCTGGGTTGCGCATATTTGAGCGGTCGCTGAGGGGGTTTCGTGCGTTAAAAAAAAAGTTGTCTACGTAAAATGTTCATAAAATTTAACGTAGAATTCGAATCTGCAATAAAAAATTGAGGTTCCCCTTTGAAAAAACAAAGTTGATCATAATTGCGTAATTGCACACAGCAAAATTTTTCTCATTTTTGAATTTTACGCAAATAATTGTGAAGAATAGTGTTGGGCATATATTTTTTCGTACACAATCAAAAAATAAGTGGGGGAGCGTTTTTTTTATTGTGTACGAAAAATAAAATATGACCAACACTATTCTTCACAATTTTTAAAATTAATTTAACCTCCGCTTTGCACAATGAATAAGTACTCTGATAAGAGCCTATGTCCAATATCCCTTATTGATTTTTTATTTCCTATATCATTCATTACGCTTCGTTATTATTGGTGCATATTGATCAGAAAAAATGTGCATAGTTGCTTCACAACCATGATCAACTCAGAAGCAATAAACCAGTAAGTCCCCCTTGTTTGGTTCAGTATAAGAGCGATGGTCATAGGAATCCAAAAACCGCTTACCTCTTTTAACAGGATCTTCAACCGTTCTCATGAATCAGTTTGCCGAATTAAAGCGGCGCAAATATCGTATTGACGATAAATCGAAAAAGATTCCATTAGACGGTCAAACGAGGGCGATGGTTCTTTGAGCCGGATGTGTTCTTCAAGGCGTGAGGAATGAATCCGTTATCGGGGAAATCCAGACGAGAGGCTGGAGTGAGAGCTACGTATCGAGGATTCGCATAGAAAGGGTCCGAAGGCTGTCCAATCGACCCTCTAGCTTACCTCCTGCAACATCCTCTACACACAGCCCGAGCAAGGGAACTTTTCATGTCAGCATACAAATATTTGTAGAGTCAGCAACTCTGGAGTTTACTGGACGTCAAGGCAGACGGAGAGAGAGGGGAGCTTCTATGCAAATTTATAAAGTCGTTTCGGAATGAAGGTGGAAAGGCCTGGTTGGAGGGAGGGTTTGGGGTTCAATCAAATATTTAAAGGGGGAATTTCTGATGAAAATGCAAATCCGAGGCGATCGCGGGGTACGCTGAAAAGAGATACGAGGTCCAGTATTTCGAAGGCAGGCTTGTATCCTACCATGTCCTGAATCGGCTTTGCTTGGCGTAGGTCCGCTAGGGTTCATGATTTTTATGAATGAAATTGCCAATATGCCCAAGAGGTTAGTTTTCAGAATAAAAAATAATTGGACGAAGGCACTAGTTATTGAGCGCACTCCAGTGATTGCTTCCCTCCTTTTATTAGATAATTGCTATACCACAGAAGTCTCTGAAGTTGTAATTAACTCTCTACTATCTCGCCCAATCTGATACAGAAAGCATTGAAATGCAGAAAAGTTGAATTACGCCATGGAAGTTGATTGCCTTAATTTTAAATGGAGTCGACTTTCAAGAATTCAAGCAGGAATTCTTGGACAAATTCAAGAATTAAAATATGAAGTTACCTAATTCCTGTTAAGAGTTAGGATTCCTGGGTTGTTATTACTGTTTTCAAGTTTTTGAGTTCTAGGTAATGGACGAGAGAGATATTGAGATTTTAAACGATTTGGAACAACAAAAAAGTCTGCCAAGGGGGTGTGGCACATAGCTTCCTCGTATCCATAACCCGATTATATAGATGATCCGATGCATAGTAGTTAATCTCAAAACACCAATCTCTAAGTAGGTACCTTTCACTACTCTCATAGGGACCATCTACACGCTAATCTGAACAATCCTAAAAAATTTCATCAAACCCTGACAAAAAATGTAAGTGCATAGTGATTGGATCAAAAAATTTCTTAGCTTGCCTGGGAGTCGAACCTGGATGGGAGTCCAGAACATAGCTCACTGATCTATAAAGGGGTTGGTTGAATAGGATTTGAGATTCTCACGTCACACAAGAGAGCGACAAAATTTGTACATTTAATGTACGGCTGTTACAAGGATTTTAAGTTTGTGCATGCGCAGAGGCTACTGTGAATTTTAAGGCCTTGATTTCCATTGGGACCATCTACAACCTAATCCTCGTAATCCCTGGAAATGTCATCGAAATCGGGTAGAAATTGTGGAAGTTATGGCTGTTACAAACAATTCACGTTCGCGCAAGCGCATCAGCTACTATCAGTCCGGGGGTGTTGATTTTCGTAGGGGACCATTTAAACACTAATCTGTAATATCCCTGAAAATTTCATTGAAATCGGATGGAAAATGTGGAAGTTACGGCTGTTACAAGGAATTCACGTTTGCGCATGCGCAGTGGCAACTATCAGTCCGAGGATGATGATATTCATAGGGGACCGTCTACACACCAACCCGCACAATCCCTGAAAATTTCATAGAAATCAGACAATTAATTTGTATAGTGATGCGCGTCACAAGGAATTCATGACAGACGAACAGACAGACAGACAGACACACAGACACGGAACCAAAATTGTTCAGAAAGGTCTGAAACGCAAAACGTGAGTGAAAATTTTGATTTTGGAGACCTTTTTTTTCGTCCTTGTAAAGTGAAAACAAAGCTTCCGCTGCCTTGGTAGACTCGGAAGCAAAACCAACAAGTGGTATTTTAGAGCCCGTCAACGTACAAGTGATGATCGGCCGTGATACCAATGTGTTTACCCGCGTGAGGTGAAACTGCACTTGAGCTCACGTAACATGAGGAAAGTGTGATTCCACCTGTGGGTGAAGAATTTTTCCTGTATTTTTCTGGGCTTCTTTTAGGGCCGAGATGAGAATGAAAAAATAAGAAGCAAATTGTTTTCAATATAATTTTTTTCCGTCCTTCGTGAGTTAACGGGAACTAAGAAATATTTGAAGTCAAAAGTGAATCACGGACATTACTTATTCAGAATTTTGTGGAATCACATGTCGAAAAGACGTTCCAGCTGCCCCAATGCACCCCCACCCTTCGAAAAATATTGTCCGGAGAATAATATATTATTCAACTGCAACTCTAAATAAACTTGAAAACTGAAAGGTTAAATAACGGGCGGAGCATGCACCACGCTAGGCACTGACTGGTGAGCATTTCACCTGAAAAACCTGCACCCATCACGGAACCCCATGCTCCATTGCCTCTCGCGATACCAACATGCAAGTTTTTCTTTATAACGAGATGACAGGAGCAAGGAACGACGCGAATCACGAAATTCGATTTGCATCCACAACGCGACGTGCATAATAAATATTAATTCAGCTGTCCTTGTTTCGAACTTTTTCCCTTTGTCTTCCTTTTTTTAGCGGCAATTATTTTTTGAAAAGTGTGGGCCGGTAGAATGTCGGAGGGGGGCTTACTTTAAAGAGTGAATTTTGAAAAGGAGATTAGACCACTTTGCATAGCACGGTGTGGAGGTGAGGCTCGTTCCTCGGCACATTTCAACTCATCACCTTTTTCAGTTATCATTTCCTTTACTTCTGAATTCATTTGGTTTCAGACATCAGATATGGATGAGGGACCGCAATCAAGTCGAGAACTGTGGTCGGTTGAGCGGGTTAATTTTTATACTGCGAGGCCCTTTCCCGCTATGAATGTAAAAATATTCGCCTACACTTGTGGGGATGTTGAGTTCTTACTCTTTTACATTATGAGCCTTTTACTGCATTGCAGCGGGCACCCGTCATTCTCATCCCCAAGTATTGTCATAAGCTGGTCAAGTGATAATAATTTTTTCCCGATTTTTACAATAGATAGGTAAATATAATATTTCCATACCACCTTAGCATAATAATAATTTCACAAAATATTTAAGAAAATTGTCGTTACGGTTCAGGACGGATCTTGTCTAAATTAGGTACCGAAACAAGAAGTTTGCTGATGAATTTTCAGCACATTGCCCAGTTCCCATGGATCAAATCTGATGAAATTAGGCAATATAGGCTCTCTGTGGGGTCTTGTTGAGCCCCGAAGCTTTCAGTTATTATCAATGGAGGAAAACATTTTCAAACCACCCTAGCTCAAAAACTTTCAATATACAGCTTTTTAAATTCATTAAAAATATTCCTGATTTTTAAGAATTTTAAGAAGTACTTGGAAACTTGTGGAGCAATCAGGCTGTACTATCGTCGGTATATCTTGCTTGAACTTTAATTCATAATATGAATATAGGATATTATCCTCTCTAAGGAATCATAATATCTGAACACGTCAATTATATTGGAACCGATGTAATATCCAAGTTTTGTTTCGTTCTCGCCATTCAGAAGGGAAGAGAATAACAGAAGACGTTTATGAATTACTCATCGTTCTCTTCCTTCCTTGGAAGAAATAAACATCTATTAACGGCTTCTGCTCCGTACTCGCCTCAGCGCCTCTTTCAACGGGCTTCGATTCTGGAGACAACTGAGTGAATAATAGGATAGCAAATGAAATATGCATAAGATTACTTCCCCACTTCCTAAGACTGCCCGACCTCCTTCTGTTGTCAACATGCAAATCAGCCTCGAGGGCGTCCCTTTTCAAACTTTATTCTTAATTCCAGTTTCCAATTAAAGTCGAAAACTTTAATTATTCCCGTTGTGACCCCTTCTTTTTCCCCACTTCTGGCTTCTTCTCGAGTTAAGGCGAAAAGAGGATCAGTTTAATATAAGAGTACACAAAGAGAAGTCCCTTGGGTGAGAAGTCCAAGATCAACACGAAACCTTAATTAGGTGCTAAAGTCAACCGATCCAGCTACAACATCCTTTTTCACTCTTTTTAATTGGGCCAGTAATAATTTATATTCTACCGTGTGGGATTCTAACAATCCTATTTTCCCTAATTATCAACATATTTCGTTGATGATCGTTATTTTGACATCATGACGAGTGATAGGTAATCGCTCTTTGTTACTTGATCGAAGGAAGACCATGGGACGAAGGAAGAGGGCCAAGGAGGACGACAAGTGTACGAGTGTGAGGGAAGGTGCCTATAGTTTTCTCGATTCATCTCAGTTATCGGTTAATCGATTTTTAAATTTCAGAGTGATCTGAGTTCATCCAAATCACATAGAGTACCTAGCTGTAATTTATTGTCAATTTTACAACAAAAAATTATTGATTACGTTTTCTTTTTTTTCTAGGACTTAAGGGTAGTTGGCAACAATAAAAATTCGTCAAATAATCAAATTTTAGAAAACATTTTCTATCAAACTACATTACAATTATAGGGAATAAATTTCGAAAAGAAATTTGACAAAATATCTAGGGGAAGTGGGTAGAAAAAGTTTTTTCTCGGTCGATTTCAAAGGTTCATGTTCAAAGGTTCAGTTCAAATTAACCTAATTCTGGAAACGTCGAAATTTCTAGGGAACCATCGGAGGCACAACTTGCACACTGCACAGTCTTTGACAATCTCATCAAAATCGGTTATCCAGGGAGTATACTCGTAGTTTTGAAAGACAAACTGGCTCAAAAACCAAAACTGTTCAGGAAAATCATATAAAACGTTAGTACGTTAGTGATGATAGTGCTGACCACCAAAATGTGTCAAGAGCAGATTTCTCCTTGTCTAGTTCGTGAAGGCAACTAATACAGATTCTGTGGTTGCTGACTCTCCATCTTTGACACCACAAACTCGACATCTTAAGCTGCTAAAACCGCATGAACGGAAGTGTATGTGACAGTTTCGAGAGTCACGGGACGAAGTTATGTATCTTAGGTCCTGAAAAATGTATTGTAGTAATATAAGTAAAATTTATGTTGTTAATGAGTCTACTCGGTGCAATTGAAGCTTTGTTTAAAAAAAACATGCAGTGGAGATTTCTCGAGAACTTTGATCCCATTGAATGACCAGTTCCTATCTTCTTCAGCTCCATTCTGTCCGAATTATGTTGGTGATTATCGGCTAGAATTTATTTTTCTATGGTTCTTCAGCCATTGATAAGATTAATATGAGAGCATGAGTGTTCAGATTTTCATTCATTTGCTGCAATGTTAACATACCCGCTGTCCTGAGTAGTAAGGAACTTACACGATACATTCACGTTCCTATTCCTACCAAAGGTTCAAAATACCTACCTACTACATAAATATAAATATACTGGAAATACCTTTTGAAAAAGCGCGATTCCCATTCCGCTTTAATCCTCGACCCTTTGTGTTTTTCCATGCTCTGGACCTCCTACCGCCATTAGTCCCAGGGACGAACAAAAGTTCATGGAGAGATAAAACCGAAGTTCAGGCTTGGAAGAACCGAGTCGTAAATTCGCGCTCTACGGTCAGAATGCGCCAAATAATTCCTCGGTGAACCCGCGATTGTGCAGCTTATGGACTCGCACCGGTTTTAGTCTCAACTTGGGGCGGCACCCAAACCGATTTCAACCGAATCGACGTTCCTTTTTCAATCCTTTTAGCGTCGAGTTGGAAAATCCCTCTTTCCCCTCTTCTTCCCTTCGTCTTTTCCTATCTCCAGCTCTTTCGTCGTGAGACGGAATTGATTCGGCTTATTCAAACGTGAACGTTCTCTTCGAAGGAGGTGGAAAACGCCTTGCGTCTGAGATGATGACATTCACGCCTCGCCGCCATCACCCCATTTTCTTTCTGATCATGGATACATCAGCAGGAGGAATTTCAGCTCAGTTCAATATCCAACTACACTTAGAAATATGAGGGGAGCAGAGGGCATTATTGTTTTTCATTGTTCGGCTTGAGAAACAACAATTGAAAAATAAAAAATAAATGTTAAAATTGTAAAGCATAGGTTTGAACCAGAATAAATATATGTTAAAGATAAAAAATAATAACATCTCTCATCATCATAGTATGTAGTCACGGGAAAGAACAAAATTATATTTAAATGTTGGCTTCAATTTTGGCTATCTATACTGATTCTTAAGGGGACAGCGGTGTGGCTACGGTCGTTGGGGCGTGGTTGTTTGGGGGTGGACTTTGGACCAACCTCTGCGGGGACCGTGGTTTCGAGGCTCATCGTCGGCAGTGTGCGTTTTTCGGCGGCAGGAGCTCTCATCCCTCCCCCCCTTGTTCCAACCCAAAGTGGTGAGGCAATGGGAAGCCATGAGCGAAATCATCAGAACAAATTCTGATCTTCCCTTTAGAAGTCAGCTGATGACGTCTGCAATGCCAGTCGGACAGAAATACAACCTGAAATGGTTGTTTAATTTACTTTACTTACTAGTGATTCTTAATGAGTCACACAAACAAGAAATTTCTGGAATACTATTTGGAGAACAGGTCTCCATACTTCTTGCCAAACCCTGGATAAATTGGGATAACGGTTCCATGTTTTCTCATTAAAAAATGGATTAGTTATTTTCAACTGGAAAGAAATTTTAGAATTCCATTAATTCTCGTAGGTATCTCCTACTTGCTTCTGTATCCAATTAGATATTATGATAGCTCAAAACGTGCCAGTGTGGACCAACAAATTATAAATTACTTTGAGTGAGTACACTTGAAAGAATATATGTGATGTGTAGAAATACCTATTCTTCTTATCCTCTACTCAAAAGTGAACGACACCAATAGCAGTTCAATATTAGAAAGTAAATAATAAATGAATATGGGTTACTATATTACGGAGGTAAAATATAATAACAGTTCATATTCATTGTTAAAGAACCACTCTAGATAATAGAAAAAACCATTATACCTCATAAAAAAGATTATAAATCAGTATGGTCAGGATCTACTGCAATCTTTTTGATGGATGAGCATAATACGATGTTAATCTTTCATGTATCATCCGTGATTTCTGTCATGTTTCCTAAGTGTAAATAGTCTAAGGAGGACTTACTTGAGGGCACTACGTGGCGCAACTAAAGTCTGACGAGGTGTATCAGTGTGAAAGACAGTCAAATGCAATAAACTCTGAGGGGGAAGCTGGAGCTGGCCTGCACTCTTCAACTGCACTCTCTCTCTCTCTCTCTCTCTCTCTCTCTCTCTCTCTCGTGTTGCTGCACCCTTGTGACGGGGAACGGGTCTGTGAGCCCTCACAGGTACATCCATGCTGTAAGGAGTGTGACTTTACTCTTCACAACTTCAAGAATCGTTAATCCCTGAACCTTGTGCTTCAGTTGAAGCTCAGATAGTCAGGCTGTGGTATCATTGGATTCATTTTGAACGAAAGTGAACACTTTCGTTTGGTAGTAAGTCCACAACTTATAGGAACTTATGATTTCTTATTAGAATCCTGTAGATAACAGTCGACTTTCTCAGACAAGAATTGATGTGCCACCTCATGATGACCAGTCAGTACCTCATCACCACCGTGAATGCTCTTCAGTACACGGAGAGCATCAGTTTCCGCCTCGAAAGGCAACGTTGTTTGACATTGATCATATTCGTTTCTACACCATCCTGGATCAACTCGTAGGCCTCACTCCACTGTTTCATTGACTGCTGATCTCAGATGTTAGGCGGTTGAACTCCAATCACCCCTCATCGATCACGTTCTTTGCCAAACAAGTTGATTGCTGAGAATGGCAAACAATGTAAAACGAGCTTATATGCAAAAACATTTGAAAATTGTTAATATTGATATCTTCCGCGTTTAATTCACTCAAAAAAGTAAATCTACCTCCCACAACTCTTGTCCCCAAATCCTTCCTAAATACGATACCCAGTTTAATTACGATTTATCAAAGATAGTTCATTGAGATTCCACTTTGTTTGACTTGTTGTTTCGTATAATTCCCCCATCAACTGGGAAGGCTGAAGGTGCAAATTATAGGCGGAGCGCGATTACCTTAATCGGCGGTTTCCTAAATAATTGTCTTCATAAACGTTTCTCCGACACTGCACCGCCTCGGAACTGCTCGCTGGCACGCCACCCAGACAGGGAGGAGGCTTTAGAGGGCAGTTCAAACGTTCCTGCTTTATTAAAAATTGTACGCTATCTCACATCTCCAAAGCACTGAGAATCTGGTCATCATCCCATCAAGATCGTGGATTGTCCAATTTAGTTAAATGGAATCGCAAAGCTGAATTACCCTCAAGGTTTCCTATCATGAAAATTACTAAGATTTCACCCAAATTATAGTGATTATGGTGGAAAACTTCCTGATTAGCTACCAGAAAAGGTGAAAATTAATTGAAAATGGAGTCATGATGCATAAAGGGCACCATGTTTATTGTATTTCCCAAGCTCATGAAGTATGCAAGAACATTCGATTGAGCTAATTATTCTGAACTGCTGAAAATAGAAAGATAAATGTAAAATAGACGCAAGTACTTGATAGTTTGATGAATACCCTATGGGATTTGAAATGAAGATCACAGAATGAAGTATACACTTCACGAAACAGGTTATTATTGAATTGGGACAAATCTCATAATAGTATCCTATATTAGTAAATATTCTAGTTCGTAAATAAAACAATTTTTTTCGTCTTGTTCCAGGTGAGGTGGAAAGGCTGCTACTGGAGTATAGACAGAACCAGGAACTCGTCCGGAACATCGGAGCTCATTACTACCAAATCATTTACCCCGTCCAACTGCGGCATCACGAAAAGATGGGTATTTCTACGAGGGAGGTAGGGGCACCCAAGGTGAGTACTTCCCGATTACTACTTACTGTCACTATTGGAGTAATTATTCAGTTCTTCATTTTTGAATCCTTGGCTGGGATACATCAAGATTCTTTCTTTGTATTTTTTGTCTAGTAAAAAAATAGTACTAGAGCATATTTAACTTTTGAACTTATCCAGTTCCGGGTCTTTGGTGCTCTTCAAAGCTGATATCAGGTTCAGTTACTAGCGTTTATCCCACGAAGGACGAGCGCGTATACTGCACAGCATCCATGTTCCAATAAAAAAAACTTCTCCTGCCCATGCAGGTCACGTTTCTTTGTCACGGACCCCCTTGATTGGTTCAGGGAGGTTTCATCCATCAGTCTGATGCAAAAATTTATCGAGTGCAGTTAGCATTACCTTTTTTTCCTCATTTTAAAGTGTCTGATTTTTTCGACATGGATCCCGAATTGTGATAAGTGAAATGAGATTTAATTATATTGATTTTGTCCCATTACTTGACCGCATATATTATATTAGATATTTCTTCTATTGTTTCTATAAGCTTTCATTCGTCCCCATTATGTCACCTGTGTTCAAATTTCTGATGAAGACGAATGTGTCATATCTGTCACGCCCGTCCCTCATGGGGTCTTTTTTTGGGACTTCTTAATTCACAGTATTTTCTCTTTCATCTTTTTTATTTAGTTACAAATAATAGTACTTACCTACTTTAAATATTTATAACCGTCTGTAGGTTTTCCGAGAATAGACGAACCAATGTCAATGTGTATTATATTTTCCAACTTCATTCGGACAAGGTGTTGATGTGTTGTGTTGGAAAAAGTGTGTTGAGTCATGTTAAGACATTCAATACCCCCTTCAGTATCGTGTTCCTTCCTTCTCTTCAGGGTGACCTGAAAGGACCGGCGAATCACCCGAGATGGTGTCCCCCCCCCCCCACCAAAGAAAAAGGACGTCAACTCAACCTGGTCGTAGTTAAGAAATGATCGATCCATCCGTCCCTGCCAGATATTGATGGGATCCTCGTCCCTTCATAAGCTCCCAGAAACCTCGTCTTCGCATCATCCTGTCCCTGCGAATTCTTTCATAACGTTTTCCTTGCAAAAGAGGAGAAAAAAGCTGCTTGAAGAATCTTGTTCGTCCCGAGTTTGAGAATTTCTTCTCGGCATCAAGATTTATGGGTTGGTCTCAACTACAATGGACCACATGGACACGAGCTTCAGGAAAAACTCCTAACCGTATTTTTGATGCACTACCCAGCATCATTATATTCGGCACTTTACTCATTCTTCACTACAAAGAAGACCTAACGATCAGTGCATCTCCGAATTCAACCAAATCTCTTCTCAAAGGTTCGACATCCCTAACCCTCCGGTGGGAAACGTCTTCTCATCCTGCAAAAGGTAGACCCAGGAGCGCGGCGCTCTTTCGGTACTTCCTCTCGAATAAATCAATATTTTATCATATTTTTTAATAGTTTTTGGTCTGGCTGTGATACTCAACTCATCTCCTGATGTACTTAAAGGTGTTAAATGAAAAGCATACTGTTAAAAAAAGTAGTTTATTGAACTCAGAAATACGTATTAGTAAGAATAGGTTTTGCTCAACTCTGGAATACAAATAATTGAGAAATCAAAATTTGACTAACCAAAGCCGTTTGAGAGTCAGATGCACGTTCTGCCTTTTCGTCAGAATCCTCCTCAGGCCACTGTAGCCATTTCTTGTGGTCAGAAGAGCGCTCAGACTTCAGAGCGATCTGAAAAATTCACGTTTTAGTGGAAGAATTCGATCCATACTAACCCTGAGCTGGTTTGGAGACAAAGAGAAGAGTACGGTCCTGCGTGGAGGTGGTTTCTAGGAAGGAACTGTGAATCACAGCATTCGAAAAATTGGCTGAAGGGACCTGCCACTAAGGATTAAATATTAAGATCCTGTCTGTTCCCTCTTATCAAACTGGAAATAGAACAATGAATCGATAAAATAATAATAATCAATCATCAAATTATTAATAGTTACAAGATACTATTTGAAAGGTAATTATTACGATTTTTTTAAACAATTATTTTGAATTTTCGTCCTGGAAAATATGGTTTTCTCTGAATAAATCCTGACTACGGGCCTTCTCATAACTACGATATCAACCACAACTAAGAAGGTTTAGAGCTACTATCGACGTTAATTACTCTTCAATTATCTAGATGGAGAAAAAATTGTTGCTCAAATACTGTTGGAAGGGGATTGAACCAAGAAAATATAGAACTCGAAAGGGCGAGAAAAAAACGCAGATTAATTTTGCCTTCGGCCCAAGTTTGATCCAATATCTGTCAGAGGGCGTTTCTCCGTATTGGAAAGATTATGCGGGTAATAGCATGAGGCGTTGGGGAGATGGGAGGCGAGTGCCAGGTGGTTGCTCAACTAACTACAGCGCCCCTGGCGGGGAACAAGGGTAACAAAACCCCTTTGAAGTTGGCAAAGCAATTACTAGAGTTCTCCATATCTGAAATGGGCCTACAGCCTTGGGTTTCTCATGGAAAACGATCCCATTTGCCGGAGCGATAGGAAACTTGAAGCGGAGGGTTTCTATTCAAATGCGATTGTCTATCAGCGCCATTCCGGATTTCTCGTACGAACTCGCATCACAGAGACGGGAGGGATTGTTATTTGCGGGACTCTGTACAGCTTCCACTGTGTATATAGATCGCTGTGACAACATAGAGGATTAAGCATGGGTGAACTCCATTTCCCAATGGAAATATCGAAATTGAACACCAATCTTTGTTATAGTAAAACAACGTAGTCTATTTCTCGCTGAAACTTATAACAAGTTATATTAATTGATACTGTACTGATGGGAAATGTAAGCATGCGCATAAGAGCTGAAATAATCATAATTTTGACCATCACCTTTGGGATAGCAACCGGAAGTGACATGGAGGAAATCAATTCAGCTGAAGAGAATAAGCCTCTCTCTTTCTTGCTCAATAGCGGTGCTTTTCTATACACACTCGTCTAAGGAGCAGGTATTATAACAGTTTTTTTATGAGCGTTTATTTGTTAATACATCAACTAGTTTACATCAGGTAACTATCTAGATATATACTTCACATATATTCACGCATTTCTCATTCAAATGTTAGTCCATTGACTCTCACTACATTAAAGTTGCACTTCAGCATCCAAGGTCCAGTGGCTTGGTCCTCTTCAGACGTCGGATTTCTTGAGTTTTGTACAGAAGCTGGATGGCTTCCGGGTTTGCGTGTGCGTGAAGCCTCTTTTCGTAGTTTCTCGCGTATCTTTTTGCTACCCCGCTGATAGTCTCAATTTTGAGGTCCTTGTGGAGCATTCACAATACTCCTCAGTATCTTATTTTGAAACGTTGGTATAATTTTCTTGTTAATTTTAGCTGTGCATCTCCTTACATTCGTCCAAATTTGCATAAGTACTGTTTTGTATAACAGCACTTTGTTGTGTAAGCTAAGTTGTGAATGTCGGCCCAGGAGCCAATCAAGTTTTCTGAATTTGGTTGTTAGCTGTTCCTTTTTCTTTTTGACATGTTCTTTCCACTTCAGCTTCGTATCTGGTGTCATTCCCAGATACTTAGCTGAGTTGGAATATGGTACTATGCATTTATTCAGTATCAGCGGCATATTCGTAATTTTTTGTTGGTGAAGTTCACATGAGTGGATTTGGTTTCGTTTGAGGCGCCGCTTTGAGTTCAATCTCCAATAGCATTCGTAGCTTCCTGTAGCTATTCTGTAGAGGTTTCAACTGTGTCAGCAACTGCCGAAACTGCTGTATTGCAGTGTTATAACTGGACTCATATCATATCTAGTGTTCAGCTGAATGTACCTTTTAGAACAGTAGAACAACTTGATAACGAAGTTACAGAATTCACTGAACTTATTCAAGGTGCAGCGTGGCTTTCAACCCCCACAATAAATGAATCTACAAGAGGCAATACAATCAACTACCCAGTTGCCGTTAGGGAATTACTCAGGAAGAAACGCAAAGCAAGGAAGAGATGGCAAGCTCTTATGTTTTATCTCCAGGGAACCGGATAGATGGCAAGCTATCCGGTTCCCTGGAGATAAAACAGAACTTTGCAAACTCTCAAAAAAATTGAGCGCACTCTATCGATGAAACAGAGCAAGAAACACTATCAAGAAAAATTCTAGGTCTAACGAAAGATACAACTACGGATTACTCTCTGTTCAAAGCAGCTAAAGGCACGAAAACGTCGAGAACACCCCTAAGACCCATCAGAGATGGGAACAATTGGGCGAGAAAGGCAAAAGAGAAAATGACAACATTTGCGAACTATCTCTCCCCGAACTTCTCCCCCCTACCACAGCAGTTAACGAGCGAAGAAGTTCTGAACGAACACCACAGAATGGATTCCAATTAAACCTGTGAAATTACTGCCGTGTTATAACAGTGAGGAAAAATCAGATCTGTTGGGTATCGTATGTAACCCTCTCTCTAGTGTTCTTTACATATATGACCATCACATTTTTATACTGATAATGTGCATTTCTCAATCCATACTATACCTACATATCGCACCTTTGAGAAAAGCAGTGTAACAAGTCTAGAATATCGAGTTCGAGTTAAGCTTACAGGCAGATAGATCTCGACGAGCTCTACAAGGGAATATTATCGTTACCAGCCTAGTGTCAATCGTTATCGCTTGGGAGCGGTAGTTACAGAACTACCTGTGTCGGGGTGGGCGTGTCACACTAGGATAGCAGTGTGATAACACCTACAAGCCAGTAGCAGTCGAGGTGTCAGACATGAATTACACGTGAGTACTGAGCCTTGGAGTTGTAACGCCAATATTCTAGCTGTAGTCTCCTGGATTACATAATTTTTTGAATTGTCACACCACTCTCCTCAGAGTTGTCAAAGTACTCTCCTAAGTTTTTTCAAAATCACTCCTCCTTTTTTCAAAATTTGAGGAATAACTACATTCAATTTTGTCCTACCGACTCATGGTTATTTAAGAAAATAGCTGAACTCTTTATGTATCACTTTACACAAAAACAAAGAGTAAATCATTAAAAACTCACGATTTGGCGAACTATGTGCAATACGCGAAACTTAAAACTTGTTTTCCCGAAATTGCAGATTTTTGGCTTGCCACAATGCTTCAAGGTGCGATATGAGTGATTACAACGCTCGGGTAACCAGATATTAGTAGTGGTTAAGTGCCTTACTAGATCTCTGTGTGCAATCAAGGTAAAGAGTAACCATCAGAGTGTGGAAGTCCTGTGTTGGAAATCTCCGTGTGCTGTTAGCAACACGAAGGCCGTGACGGTTAACGGAACTCAACGACGTTCTGACCTCTATTATAAGGGCAATTACCCGTTATTAGATGGCGCGACCGATCGACTCTCCAGACACAGCTATTAACCCATCCCACGTACAAATCCCAGGTGACTTCGGTTTGTTCCCTCTGGGATGTCCGACACCCTTAGGGACGTCCTAAATCCTCCACCGTCTATTATCGTCCAAGTACTAGCTTGATCTCAATAAACCCAGAACGGCTGAGGAGGGAGCATTTGACTTCCATTACCTGTCAACACGCTTACGCTATTACGGCGTCTCCAAGACCTCTTGACATCTCGGCATCGTATATCTACTTGAACTCCGTCACAGGCTCGGGTGTTCCAGAACCTTCTCATTAGGTTACCCTCTCATGTAACCTAAAGCACTGTGCAACCTCCTAGCATTCCTGTGATGTTCATCTGAAGATAAGCAACCCCATTGTTGTATCAATATGAGAGATGAAAACGATACATTTAAATTCTCCACTAGTTTCTCTCAACCACAAATTTACTAGCTATAAATAATTTATTCACAATGCAAACAACAACACATGACAAACATCAACAATATATGACAAAATTGCTTCCAAGTCTACCTAAGCCGCGGAAACTTTGTTTTCACTTGTGGAAGGTCTGGATGGTCCCCTCAAGCGCAAACTTGAAATTTTCCTGCCATAATTTTGCCGCTTTTTAAACTGTCTGATTCTCTTAAAATAGGGTGGTAGTTCGGAAATTACTTTTAATTTATCACTAGAACCGAATTAATATCAATGACTACTCAGATTCTATTTTGCGGCCGCCTCTTAAATTTGTTAATTTCGATAACGGCCACAGTTTTTCAATCTAAGTGTATGAAATACAATTTGAAAAAATACGACTAAATAATAATAAATAGGATCAATAACATAGGAATCAGGGCCATAGCCAGGAAGGCGGTTGATCTGATATTTCGAAATAATACCAGATAAAATAAATTTGGGCGAAGAAAAACAAATTATTTAGTATCTTCAGGGGAAGCAGTCTGAGTCAAACGTTTTTACAGCCATAATCAGGCCATAGAGATTAGCCATGCACCACAAAAGAAAAGCTAATTTGAGTTGTCTTGCATTTTGAAGAAATGGACAAACCTACTTATTGACAACTAATCCTGCCATTGATCAGGTTTTACTCAGCATCAATACATAACCACATTGGGGCCAGTTGGCTCGAAATATTACTATTAGATATTATCATGTCTCAATAGTTTTTCGAGTCGGGGGTTGGTAAACCCCTCTCCACTCAAGGGGGTGAGGCAAGGAGTAGTCCTTTAAAAAAATCATCAGAATAAATTCTGACGTTCCCCGTGAAATACTGCTGATTACATCGATTGACTTCTAAGGGGTAACAAGTGGGGAAAATATATTCAAAATGCCCTAGCTCGTAAACTTCCGATGTACAGGCATTGTTTTTTTCATTTATACAAAATGAAGTGAATTTTGAAAAATAAATTGACAGCATTCTAAGCTGTGAGGGATCTGTCTGCCTAATGAGAATAATTACTGAATGTTCGTGACGTTTTATCACCAATTTAAGATAGTGTAGAATCTCGTATTACAGGGGCGAGATAAGAACCGATCTCTGCGGGATAGATCATGAGTTCGAGTCTCGGTCACCGGGCGTGTTTTTGATCATTTGCGGCTCACCGCCCTCCTCGCCCCAACCCATGGCGGTGAGGCAATGGGAGGCCATGAGTCAAATCATCAGAACCAATTCTGATCTTCACTTTGGAAGACAGCTGATGACGTCCGCGACTCCTGGAATGGCAGTAGGGCGAAAATTCAACTTGAAATGGTTGTTTACTTACTTAGTGTAGAATGTCTTGAAACGGATTAGACCACCCGATGATCAAAAATAGTTAAATGAGTGTTTGTTATTAATTTTTCAGAACATAATATAGGCACCAACTAGGACCCAAATGCCTTCCCCCCATCCAACCTCCCACTGGTTTATCATAACTATAATTTCAATGAAACTACGTTCGCTCTGTTTCAAATTAGCAGTCCTCTATTTCTCGAAACTGGTGACTTTATGATTTGCAAAAGGACTGTACAAGCTGTACAATATCATCAATTTCAGAAATCAATTGGGTGCACATGGAACAAAATGTTCCATCTGGAATACTTAGCTCTTTAGCGTTGACTGTTCCTCCCAATTGACGGCGCGTAGGGTCTACCTCACCGTCAAGACCGCTCGGTCGTGCGGGTATTGCCTAATCCCGCCTATGAGCGATTCGACACTTCTCGGAGGCGCTCCTAATGTAATCAAAATTATAAAACCAATAAATTATCAAATTATCCCAACGGTTACCAAAAACAGAGATTGTTCAATTACTTTTAAATAATGACATTTTAAAAGGAATTATTCCACAACACACAGAGCTCAACCGTTTGCTAATGGGGTTAATTAATTACCTACCCAATTGATGGACTTTCCATGCCATTTTTTTAATCAATTTAAGGTAAAATTCATTTTTAGAAACGAACGAAACCACCAAGACGATCAACAGTAATTATTAGATTCGTCTTTATTGTTAAATTCGTCAGAAACCTGCGAATCAGCCTCTAAAACCCGAACGCCCTCTCATCACACCTACCACAGGTCCATAGAGAAGGCAGTTGACATTTGATTTATTTGGAACCCTTACGTACGCTTACTCCGGGGGATGGACGTGGGCACATGAACGTTCGCTGTCGGAAGTGAGCCAAATTTCATGTCAACTAGTTGTTCTTCCCTAACAACCAAGAATTAAATTTCTTACAGAAGGACCAGCAACTTGGGAATAACGATGTGTTGCTGGTTGGAAAGCTGTATTGTTATGCGGAAGGGTGACTGATACACAAAAATACTAGAATATTGTGTGATAATTTTCAGCGTTTTGAGATTGTCGGTAATCGTTTTTCCGATTTCTGAACACGGGGATTGGAATTGTGATGGTAATCAAAATTACAGCAATCGCCATTCGAATAATATTCCTCTCTCCTTGAGAGGAAAAAATGTAAAGATGTGCGATGCTGGTCCTTAAGCGACGATAATATAATATGTAGCGTGATGGTTGGAATAACGAACATCTCAAATTTGGTTTTATTCATTCATAAACTTTACTCAGTTCAACGGCCGGTAGCTGAAGCGGTAGCTGAAGCGGTTCCCGTGACCTAAGTTCAAGGCGATATCGTGGTTCTTTTCCGGGTTGGGTCGTTGGTGAACCCCGCTCCACTTAAGCGGGTGAGGCTCCAAGTAGCCATGAGCGAAATCCTCAAACCCAGTTCTGATCTTCCCTTTGATAGGCAGGTGATAACGTTTTCGACGCCAGCAATGGCAGTTGAACGAAAATTCAAGCTGAGATGGTTGCTTACTTATTTGCTTACTACCTTAGTCAGAATCTAAATATACATAACGTATTGTTATAAATTGATCAGTATACATATTTTTATTCGAACCATATGTGATTCTTGTATTTTATACTATGTTCTTTCGTTTCCAGTTCCCGCCCAGAGAGGGAGGGAACGCCCAGTCAGGGTACGGCAATACTTCCCGGTCCAGATCGAGGGTAAGTCATAAACATTACAATTCACGTATGCTTATGTTTCCTCCCTATTCATCAACATTTTGGTCTCTCCAATGGTTGAACTCTATTAAATAGAGACAAATTTTGTTCCTACTTGATATTTGAAGTATATTGTTCGAATTCCTTGAATGGGGCGAGATTCATGATGTTAATCAACTGTATACATTTAATTATGTTATTATTCCTCTTGACTAGAGGCATGACCATCGAATCAAAGAATTCATCTAACTCACGAGTTTATAAAAATATGTAAAAACGTTACAAATTATTCAAAAAAGTTGATTATTTTCTATATAGAGCACTAACCAGCAAAGAACACATAAAACTCAATTCGAAGAAAAAACAATTGAACTTCAAAACTTTGAATGGAAATTAGACATATTTCTGACAGCGAAGAGCGAACAATGGAGCCCTGTACCAAGTATTAGGGGAGTGTCGGTCCAGGTATTTCCCTGGAACGGTTCCAAAGGTTACAGTGACAAAGATGTAACCGTTCCAAATTACCGGTACAGTTCCATTACCAGTACTGCCTCGGCAGTCTGCCTGCCGAGGGCGGTCAAATCCCACTCTCATGACATGGAAGAAGACGACAGTTGACTCCCTATCTTCCTTCTTCCATGCTTATAATCTCAACTTTCAATACAAAAGGAAGGAATTCGAACGAGTGTTATAAAGAGACAATTAACACCAAACAATGACCAAACAGTTCAAGGAAAGAATAACTTTTCATTGCAGTTTGAGAACATAACATAAATTATTATTATGTTACATAATAATAATAATACTGGATACAACTTCCATGCTGACCAGTCCAGAAGATCCATTCCCAGTCCAGAGCCATTCCATGTTACTATCATCTTCTCAGTCCATGGAAACGATAAGAGTACTTCCAGCTACATGGGACTGAACTGGAGACATATCCAGATATCCATGCTCACTCGTCCAAATTCTTTCCCGGTCCAGAGCCATTCCGTGATTTTTTATCATTCCGTGGAAGTGGAATGGTAAGGGAACTGGACCGGTAAGGGCTTTTTGTCACTGCATGTAACCGTTGCAAGTTGATATTCGGTTCCACAGTACCAGTACAGCTGTACCAACACACCTTTACCAAGTATACTCATCGATGCAGAAGAGTTACCATTATCCTACTGGCGTTCTATTCTGGCTTTAAGGTTTGCTTCCAAGATCAAAGCATCAACTCAACTTCCGTTTCACGACACTTTTATCGATCCTCTTCCTCTTGGCTTTCCCCGACACTTACGGACCTCACTTGATGTAATCCGTTCTGACCTCTCTTCAAATTCTCCCACAATACCACCATTCTACATAGAACAAACTTGTCTTATCGCTCCATGGGCATTGTCTTCTCCTCAGTTCTGCCTCTCCCTCGTTAAGTTCCTAAAAAGAATGTATTTCCCTCGAGAATACATTTAAAAATTCTATGAGATTATTGCTGGTTTGTCGCCTTGTTCTATTGCTATCACGTGGAGTTGGATGTGCGATTGATGCCATTTATGTAAGCTGCTAGAAATCGGTTGTTGGGGTGTTCGCATGGGTCGGAAAAACTGTCTATTGTTATTTTTAATCTAAACTAGACCTCATTCTGAGAATATTGACACCAACCGCGACCTTCTAGCGCGAGAAGACCTTTTTCCATGATTTTTCAAAGTTTATAATGTTAATGACGTCACAGTGGGCTCCCACCCAGGCAGGAGGAGCGCGTGACGTCATAAACAATCGAAACTTTGAAAATTCATAGAAAAAGATCTACTCGTCCAAAAAGAGAACAGCTGGTGTCAAAATTCTCCGGATGAGGTCAACTTAGATTACAAATTAAAAAAAAAATCAGGCTAATTACCACCCATTTTTATATTAGGCGCACTTTTGTATTATACCAACCTACGACTGAAGGTTCTGCACTAAATTTGGATAACACATAATCCATGTTTTTATAATTTACGCCGTAGGCTTTTTAGATGGCATCTGGGGGGTCCAGGGGGGCTTGCTTGTTTTTTATTCTACATTTTTTATTCGGATTCTACAGGCCTTGAAACTTAAGCCGTCAAATTTTGAGGGTGTGTTAAAATCTTTTTACTTGCTCGTTTCCAAAGCTTCGTTATTGCAAATAATAATAAACCAAAATGTTTATTACTTAATTGGAGATTTATTGAGTTCATAGGGGAACAAATTGGGCTATATAAAAACTTTCCCGGTTTACTTTCAGAAGTTATTCTACCCATTAAAATCTATTCAATTATGCAATCATAAAGCAAAAGGTATGAAGCCAAACTTCTGTTCAACGCTGCTCAGGCGAGGATTTTTAATTTCGTGCAAAAAACCATGATTGACCAACGTTAATTAGTCAAATGAATATTCAAACGGGATAGAAGTTTTCTCGTAACTGTGCCTTTGTAATGATAATTTAAACCAAGAAAAGTTAAGTCACGGTTTGATTCCTTTTCGTTCATATTTTCCTTCTATCAATAAATTGGAATTACGTGCAAATAAAAACATTTTACCTTCAGCGAATAATTCCTTGCGAACTGATTATAAATGTCGCGGATATTGAAATAATTTTTGCGAATTTTCAAAGAAAATTAACTTATTTCAATGGCCTTCAAATTTTAGAATGGCAAAATTCTTCAATTAAATCCATTTTGGATCATTCTAAAACGTTTTTGAAGTTAAACAACTAAGTGGGTCTCAGTCGGTCGCCGTTTGATCCTCGTTCAGGATCAGTATTTCGCAAAATTGAAGGGGCAAAAACTAAAAAAGTTGTACCTAATTTTGAAATTTCAAAGAATTTTAGAAATTTGTTAGTACATGGCTCTAGGGAATTGAAAAACTATAAAATTGCCGCTAGAATCATCAAATTTGAACAATAATTGCCAGAGAAATATGGAGAAAATCGTTAATGCAGTTATGTCTTTCCCATAAAATGCAGCTGAACTTGAAATTTTCAAGGATTTTAGACATTCATTAGTGCATGGGCCTTGGGAATTGAAAAAACTGAAAAATTTCCAGGAGAATCGTCAAAATCGAACAATAATTGCCGGAGGAATATGGGAAAACATGGAAAAAAGTGTCTATTCAGTTGTTTTCCCCATTTTTCTCTGGCAATTATTGTTCGATTTTGATGATTCCGGCGGCAATATTTCAGTTTTTCAATTCCCTGGGGCCATGCTCTAATAAATTCCTGAAATCCTTCTAAAATTTCAAATTTAGGTACAACTTTTAAAGTTCTCACCCCTTCAATTTTGCGAAATACTGACCCTGAACGAGGAACGACCGGCGACCGACTGAGACCCCCTTAACGTGTGTTTTTATATTTATACACATGAAAATAAGAACACAAGTTGATCATATTGCAAGGAAGTATTTTTGACATTCCGTAATATTTCCCTACTTCAAACCACTGGGTACCTTGTAGGTTATATTGCGTCCGAGTTTACGAAGGTACCTAGCGGAAGCTTTGATTCCACTTTTCAAGGTTGAAAAAAATAACTGTCCTCCAAAATCAAAATTTCCACTCGCCTTTTACGTGGCATACCTCCCCGAAAAATTTTGAATCCGTGTCTGTGATGAAATCCTTGCCACAGACATAACTTCTACGTTTCTTATCAAATTTCGATGACATTTTCAGAAATTGTGCGAATTGGCGTGTAGATAGTCCCCTATGAAAATCATGGGCTCCAAATTATATTTTGTGCGCATGCGCATGCACAGGCGTCCGATTTCCGGCGGGACGTTATAGGGAGAAAACTGACTCCCCTCCCCCCCAAACTCACTCCTCCCACCACCCTCTCACCGACTCTTCCCGACTCTCTCCGACTCTTTCTGGCCAATCAGCGGGCAGAAAAGCGAGTCGGAATCGCAGAGTCTTGTGAACCCACCTTATGAGTTGTCCAGCGGAGTACCTTCCTCTTTCGTTCCCTTTAATTTTAGATCCAACATGAGCTATTTCACGCAGATCCTCCTCTTTTTTTCCCATTTTGGTCTCATATTATGCAACTACAACCTTGGGGGAGATTTTTGCCAACCTCAACCCATTTTCGGAAAAAATTAACTTTCCCCCTTCTTTTCTTATGGTCTTTATTTAAAATTGGTGAAAAAACAATACCTTTATTTCAAGAGTTTCTGAGCTAGGTCACTATTGGAAATTTCAACCCTAAATTTTCACCCCTTAGAAGTGGCTGACCTCAACCTAATGCTTCGGGGCACAACTAGACCTCAAATGGAGCCCATATATGCCAAATTTCATCAAAATCGGTCCATGGGAACTTAGGAAAGTGCCGCGTACGGCGGACGCACGGAAGAATTCTTATTCGATTTTCGTAGTCATGGTCGATTCCAATGGTTCATTATTGAAAACAACGAACCAAACGCCCTTAGGATTCATTTCTGTCGATTTTTGGGTTTTGGTATGGTTAGATTCGTAATTCTGAGTTCTACTTGATCTTTCAGGAAAAAAATTCGGTACAATTTTTACAAAAGCTATTTCCCAAAAATACCTACGGTACTTTGCGTTTTGCAAGGTTTATCAACGATAAACGATAGAGATCCTTCCATCGGAAAGAGACCTTACGTCCTTCTTCTACGGTGTTTATTTGTTTGTTACTGTGGGAAAATGTGGGAATAGACGCAAAAATTTATTTTGAATCATCTCGTAAAAGAATCAGGTGGAAATGTTGAAATATGACAATGAACTGAAAAACTTTGCCTGCGTTTTTTCGAAAAATGAATTTTTCGATGGTCGCAGATCTACGGCATTTTAACTCTCGACGTATACAGTAAAATGATGCAGCGTGTTCTCTTTATTAATTTCACCATTGGGGGAGCTAGAGATTGTGTTGATCCTTATGATGGAGTGGAGTTCACTGAGGCCTTTCATATCCACGTCAAATAAACTTTCGTAAATGAAAGTTGTTATTAAAATATGAATAAATAGGTCGGTGAATTAATCAAATGAAAAATTTACAAGACTCAGCTGTGACGGCCGGAACAAAACGTGACGTCACCGTTCCCTCCTCTTTGGTCGCTCGCTAGCCGAGCCATTTCTCACGGATGCCCCGTGAAAGATTAACGAGCCAGACGATGTTTGGGAGCGGGCGGTTTGAAGGTTGGGAGTTGGGAGCGGGGGAGTTGGGAGCAGGGTGAGGTCCGTTTCTCGTCAGGAGAAAGCGGTGGTCGCGGTCGCGGTCGGTAGTTGGCGGTGGAAGAAGGGGTTGGGCGACAGAGAGAGAAGTTATCTCTCGTTCCGTTCAACTCCTACCGTTCAGGAGGAGGAAGGCGTCTCTTTTGCAACCTCCTCACCCCCCTTTACCTCTTCGCCCACAGTAAGACCCTTTCTGAAATACATTCAACATTAACGTTAGGCTTTTGCAGGGATAGAGAGAGAAAAAGCTTCCCTCCTCCCCCACTTCTCCACCTTCCTTCCCCTTTTGCAAATGGAAGGAAACTGAATACTGCAAAAGTCCTTCCTTCTCCTCCTACCGACGACCAGCCGCTTTCCAACTACCCAGCGACTCTTATCCCTTCGGTCCCTTTTCACAAGAGCTGAATACTGCACATCCCGCTGAAACGGATCTAACGGAATTAACCACTTAGAGGTTTTGAGTTTGAAGTGGGAGGAGGAGGAGTTGTTAGATCAGAATGGGAGGTGGTTGAGTGAGTGGGAGGGGGAGAGGATGTTTGATCAGAATGGGAGGTGGTTGAGTGAGTGGGAGGGGGAGAGGATGTTTGATCAGAATGGGAGGTGGTTGTGTGAGTGGGAGGGGGAGAGGATGTTTGATCAGAATGGGAGGTATTTGAGTGAGTGGGAGGAGAAGGGATCGCTAGATCAGAATGGGAGGTGGTTGAGTGAGTGGGAGTAGAAGGGATCGCTTGATCAGAATAGGAGGTGTTCGAGTGATTGGGAATGGCAGGGATTACAATGGGAGATGGTTTAGTGATTGGGAGGGGGAGAGGCTGTTCGATCAGAATGGGAGGTAGTTGAGTGAGTGGGAGGAGAAGAGGATGCTCGATCAGAATGGGAGGTGGTCGAGTGGGTGGGAGGGGGAGAGGATGCTCGATCTGAATGGGAGGTGGTTGAGTGAGCGGGAGGGGGAGAGGATGTTTGATCAGAATGGGAGGTGGTTGAGTGAGTGGGAGTAGATGGGATCGCTTGATCAGAATGGGAGGTGTTTGAGTGATTGGGAATGGCAGGGATTACTTGATCACAATGGGAGATGGTTTAATGATTGGGAGGGGGAGAGGATGCTCGATCAGAATAGGAAGTGGTTGAGTGAGTGGGAGGGGGTGAGGATGTTTGATCAGAATAGGAGGTGGTTGATTGAGTGGGAGGGGGAGAGGATGTTTGATCAGAATAGGAGGTGGATGTGTGAGTGGGAATGGCAGGGATTACTTGATCACAATGGGAGATGGTTTAGTGATTGGGAGGGGGGAGGATGTTGGATCAGAATGGGAGGTGGTTGAGTGAGTGGGAGGAGGAGAGGTTGCTTGATCAGAATGGGAGGTATTTGAGTGAGTAGGAGTGGCAAGGATTACTGACTGTAAATTGTCAGTTCCAGAACAAAAAACGCTGCAAATTATTACACAATGGTTTATTATTTTCTTTACAGATCACTCGCCAGCGAAGAACACAGCTTTGCCAATGTCACCACCTACCAACTAAGTTTTCGCTTCATAATCGAGTATATTTAGATGAAATGAAATCCATTCGAAGAAATGGAAGGGAACGAACGGTTAATCCTACACAGCTCCGGGTGGTCTCAATACTATTTAAAATTGGTGAAAAAATGATAACGTTTTTTGGAGAGTATTTGAGCTAGGGCACTCTAGAAAAATTTAACCCTTAATTTCCACTCCTTAGAAGTGACTGACATGAACCAAAAGCTTCGGGGCATAACTAGACCCCCAATGAAGCCCATATACCAAATTTCTTCTAAATCGGTCCATGGGAAGGTGCCGCTTACGGCGGACGGACGGAAAATTGTACGAAATATGGCTTTTTGCCGGGGTCAAGGAATCCTTCGCGACACTGGTTTTCGCGAAAAAAGTAAACAAAAGTATAGCTACATATCACTAGCTATGAAGCAAGGTTCTCTAAAATACTAATATTATATTACGTGCAATCGGAGTTTTTTTAGAAAAAAAAAATTCTGTTTGAATTCATAGAAATAGTAAGCAGTTAGGTACATATTATTAGAACATAATATGTTCTAATAATATGAATAATATTATTATTCATGAAATATGTCGTGTTTTTTAATTTTTCTTATTCGATTTTTGGATTTTACTTACCTCGTAACGTAAACCATAAATTTTCGAGGGGGAGAAAGAAAAAAGAGAAAAAAAATTTAAAAAATGAAAAAACAGAAAAAAAATGAAAAAAATTAATGAAATGAAATGAAATTTAATTTTAAAAAAAATGAAAATGAAATTTAAAAATTTTTAAATTTTTTTTTTTTATATTTTTCAAATTTTTTTAAATTGTTAATGTTTTAATTTTTTTCTTTAATTTTTTTTTATGAATGAAATGAATTCCAATAAGTAGTTCATTATTGAGAAAAATTAACCAAAAAATTTCTACGAGGCACTTTTTGTAGCAAATTACTTTTAGAATCGACCCCTGAAGTTTGGCCCTCTCTTTCACGAACTTCCTGTTCAAATGAACAGCTTCAACCCAGTCTCCAAGTACATACAATAACTCGGTGCAACCTTGGAAAGCCTTATAATCAGTATGGTGGTTTTGTTTTGAAATGATACACCTAAGTTTCCTTCATAAAATGCCCTTTCATAGTCAGCCAGATGGCGCTGCAAATCTGCCAGATACCGCAGCTCTTATTTCGGTTAAACCCACCATCTGGTCGCGCGAAAACTTGGCGATACGCGGTCGTATTGTAACTTCAAATGGAACGAAAACAGAACCCTTTCAGAAACGAGTTTGGACCATGAATTTTCACCTCAACCCCTTCGTCTCCTGTTTCGCCTGCCCTTATGACAATGCAACGGGATTTTCTCTCCCTCCCAACGAACTGCTCCAGAAGTTTGTAAGCTTCCTTGGGCTCCACCGCCGTATTGTTCCTGTAATTTCGTGAGCCTTTGTGCACCGAAGCATTATAATTCTAATTACGGTAGTGTGGGGGGGGGGGGGTAACCCTCCCCTCTCCTCACTTCCCCACCTCGCTTAGGGAGGTCACCCCGCGAACCGCTGAATAATTATCTTGGGGGAAAAATCGCCTTTCCAACCTCCGCGCTTTTGTTCGGAGAAGAAACGTGGCAGATTACGCACAATGGTTCGTTATTTCGTCGGCGATTTTCCCTCCATTATGCGGACTCAATTCAATTATTTATTCGTTTACGGGGAATAAAATTACAATGAGCTTTCCCACAATAACTGTAAACACGTACATCACCAGCGTAGCAGTGAAATAAATTACCTCAGCAGGCATTTCAACGAAGAATGAACTCAATCTTATTGGAACGTTTTCACCTTGAACAGAGTAAAATTCAGCCATTCTGGAAGGAGAAGAGTGGAATAACGTGCCTATGCCAAGTGGCTGTGGCAGATTGCTTTCTCGTATCCATAACACGGTTGTAGAGATCCGATCCGTAGTATACGGATAATCGAAACTTCAATCTCCAATCTACAACCACCCTTCGAGTTTGACGATCAAATTTTCGTGACATTAACATAGAATCATCTAGAGTCTCAACCACAAAACTAGGAGGAAGAACTGCTCAAGTGTAAATGTGTGGTTTTGACATGGATTTTGGCTGGGGGTCAAGGAATCCTTCGCGACACTTTTTTGCATCAAAAAATGCAACGCGATACCAGTAAACAAAATCATAGATACATATCGGTAGCTGTGAAGCAAGGTTCTCTAGAATACTGCAATATATTATTACTTGCTATTGGAGCGGTTTTTTTTAGAATAAAAATTCTGTTTATTCATAGAAAAAGTAAATAGGTAGGAACATATCATTAGAGGAGATGCTACGTTGTTGATCACAAAAATTGAAATGAAGTATCAACCTATTAGCATGAAAATAAGTTATTCATAAAATATCTTGTGTGTATTTCATTTCATCATTTTCATTTTCAAATTACACCTACTGTAGGTGTTGTAACAACAATGGACATTTCCATGATCTTTTGTTTTTCCCTCTAAGGAAAAAATTTTTAGTTTTAATTAAATTGGAAATTCAAAATTTGGCGATACCATTTGAAATTCTCCAAAATAGATAGGTTAGTATCGTTGAAAGGTAATTAAATTTCTTTGTAGATCTTGATAATTTGATGAATTGTAGAGTAGTTGAAAACCAGCGCTCTGATCAGAAAACAACACGAAAAACATCAACGCGCTCTAGTTTTACTACAATTCATTCGATCACACTTTCCAGTACCAGGAAAACTTTCTACAAACTTGAGAATTCTCGAATAAATTCTATTTTGAATGTTAGACAACAACTCTTGTTGTTGAATGATTTATTTCCTCAACATTGCATTTCTCAACATTAACCAGAAGGGAACCAACCAAAAAAATGGCAAAATGACTTGGAAACACATGATAAGGGTCTACGCTTTCAGCAAAGAGGAGCTATTGTTTTGATAAGGCTTTCCCACCAGAATTTGAATCAGAAAAAGTCGTTAAATTCAGAATCGCCTTATCTGTTTCTAAAAAAAAAGCTTGGATACAAGTCTGAATCACATTGGGTCATTTTAAGACTTTTATATCAAATTTACGTATACATTTTTGGCTTTCCAACGAATGGTGAACGATTTTTTTTACAAACACGGATGAAAAAGATGAAGTTCCGTAGCAACGACTTGGTTGAAAGTGGAAATAATTAAAAAACTAACTGTAACGCGACAAATTTTGTGACATTTTTTTCATTCATGCGCCAAAGTAAAGACATAGCATGTCAAAACGAAACGAGTCACCAGTTTTTATTGAAAGGGTTTTTGTGGTTGGTTCCCTTCTGGTTAATGCCGTCCAAATGACGAATAACCTGGCTAAGGCGTGACGTCTCACATTGACGCAACACTCCAAGGTGAGCTATTTTTCCTTCACACCAGATAAGGAAAATTTCTCTTTGGCACCCAATGCCTCAATCAACCAGTGTAGTTTTGCGATGTTTGGGGCCCTTCTTCCCAATATCCTCAAGTCAGGCAAACGCCATTTTTCTAAACAACAGTCTACTTCCTGGCCAGAAGTTCCGTCTGATACATCTACCAGACAGAAGGGCACTCCCACTGATGTATATTAATTGAAGGTCGAGTCGTAGAGGAAGCAAAAAGAAAGCATTTTTTCTTATGACCCATTTTTCAAGCATATTGTAATTTATGTTCAACAACCTATAATACATGATTTGAGGAGGATATGAACAGGCAGAAGATCCGTGTCAGTGGTTTTTCCTCAGTTCTGGAGGAAAAACAACAAGTAAGTAACCTGTACCTAAGTACAGGTTACTTGCATCAAGGAATCCACGTAAAGGACTAAAACTGCCTGGGAATGATGGCCCGTCAGAAGGCCTCCACCACCAGGTGGCCGTCGGAGTTGTGGAGGTGTGACTACTTCCTTGAGGCTCTGCTGCATACATCCACTAACCACGTGGGACTGTTGGTTGGTTTTGGTTGTTGCTGGGTGGAGAAAGCTGCAGAAAGGTGCACTCAATAAGTCTGTTCTTCTCTTCCAATTTTACTTAATTCCTGTGATGGGGAGGAGTTGCAAAGGATGAAACTCGCGCCTCTAACTGTGTTTTAACTCGCCAGTAAATGAATTGAGGCATATAAAGAACTACTCTTTGATTCAATATAAAATACTTTTAAATATCGATATGATGAAGCAGCTACCAGGGAGAATTTGATCTAACTATTTTACTGTGGAGATACATTTTTCTCCTTTATTGCAATTATCATCACCTTGCAAACACCACCATATTTGTTGATTTAGCCTAAATAATTCCTCCCAAACGAGTACACCCCATTCTCTATGATTAGCTCGAACCCAGTATCTCCGCCCATGATTCCAGGGACACCCGATATGGGCGGCAATCAATGGGACCGTCTCCAGATGACAAGATGAAAATGAGTCGTTGATGCTGGGAGGTGCATCGATTTTTCAAAATACACTAATGATGAATACTGCTAAGTTTGTCTCAATTCTGGACCAGCAAAATATAAACTCATGTGCCATCAAAACCATGAGCGGATTCACTCTGGATTCGATCCATACAGCTCCGTCAGAGCCGACCTCGTTACTGCATCGATTGTTGTTGCTCCAGTTAACATAAGCAATTCTCGGTTTAGTTTTTTCTTACTCAGCCCAAAGTTCTTTCCTTGAATGACCACTCCGAGTGGCGACCCCTCGGAGAGCTGAATATTTATTTTGCGGAACAATCGGCATTTCAGCCTCCACGCTTTTGTTTGAAGAAGGAACGTAGCAGATTACGCACAATGGTTCGTTAGCCCGTCGGCAAATTTATTACTCTCTTCATTATGCGAACTCAATTCAATTATTTATTCGTTTGCAGGGAATAAAATTATGACGTGCAGTCTGCACAATAAAAGAAAACCCATGTTGAATGGGTAGGAATGGTAAAACGGTGTTCAAGACATTTCGATGGGCCCATAAATGGAGCCATTTGCCTGCTTTTATTATTCTTCTGAGAGTGTTAGTGTAGATTGAATAAGTAGCTTCTTGCGGACTTTAAGTGTATTAATACCTTTTTCTTGTCTTGCTGGATATTTACTGAGTTGGTCGAAAATATGCCAACTGAATGGACGAACGTTTTGTCTGTGAAGTCTTTCGCTTACGACGAGTGTCTAATCTCCGTTCGAATTTTATCTGACTAAAATGCGGGAGAGTGTGGCCCCTGATCTGTCGGACGCCCGATTGCAGCGCCACAAACGAGAATATAAAGAACAGTTCTTTATTATACTTCTTATTACTTACTTCTTGCTCACTGCGAGGGGTCTGTCATTACGTCGATCGCACGCGTATTTATTTGAAGCACAGCAAAGTCACGAGCTTTTCCAAGTTTGCCTAAGTCTGTGTGGGGAATGAAACTTTTGCTTCCTAGTCTGTTATACCTCCCATTTATTCCAAGTTAAGAATAGAAATGACAATTGAATTTTGCACTTTGTGTTTTTGTACAAATAAAACGATTAATAAATTATCGATATATTTCAACTACCAATGTACAGTAGGTACCTTCTAACTCTGAATTTTTGGTTAAGTTACCTTCTTCACTTTCTTGAAAGTGAATGAATAATATTCAGAAATGTATATTATACATTTCTAGTCAAAGTATGTTCGCGCTGAATTAATGCAATAATTTTCCGAAGGAGACAAAAAAGGGTGTTCTCGTATTTTTTTATGAAGAGAAGATTAATGACGAGTTCATAACGGCAAACATTTTATTCCTCAACTTTCCATCATTATTTTTCTATCATCGAGAGTTCTGAACTCAACTTATCTTCTGACTTAACTTGTACTGTGTGGTTCTGACTGAAATTGACGTCAATAAATTATTGTTTTTCCCAGCTGTTTCCGGCGAAGTCGCCTCAGGATGAATGTTCGAACAACCATACGTACGAATAAAAAAAACTGATAAAATCACTCGCGATGAGATTGTGGAAAACCATTTTAATAAAAACGGATTTGAGTAGAACGTTGTCTATTTCCCCGAGAATAATGAGTTAAAAGTTAAATCGATTTCGACGGTTAGGTCATCATCAGTAACAAACAATAACTCCATAAGTAGGTAGTTCGAAAAAGGCAAATTTTAATCTTCGAAGGCAGACACGGATTTCGAATTTTGACGGTAAGGTAGTTGTAAGAGTATCCTGATATTCTCGGTAGAAGCGCTGCAGTTGGGCTTCCGACAGCTCAGGGGCCAGACTCTCCCCTAAAATGCGATCGCTGTTCATTTTTTCGATTTGTATTCAGATTTTTTTCTGAGCAACAGGTAATCAAATTTGCATATGATGCTCTCAATTTTTTGAATCGAGTGTGAAGCGTTTAGTTCTTCCTGATAAACTTGATTGTGAAGGTGTGAAGGCAGTGTTGTGTGGTAGGTAGTACTACTAGTAGGTTGGTAGGTAAAAAAAAGCTGCAAGTCATTGCCCAAAGGTTTATTATTTTCTGTGTAGATCACCCTTCTGTATAGATCCCTCCCTACCAACCATAGGTACCTACTACCTACTAGGGCAAAACTTCAGCCCTTCATTTCCATTTGGTTGGTAGTTGGGGTTGAAATGTTCAAAAATGCCCTAGTTGGTAGTAGGTACCTATGGTTGGTAGGGAGGAATCTATACAGAAGGGTGATCTACAGAAAATAATAAACCTTTGGGCAATGATTTACAGCGTTTTTTTTTTTTTTTTTTTTTTTTTTGTATGAGTTGAGTTACTTAGTGTTATAAGGTAATTAAAATACATGATGGTGTAGGGACTTACTCTAATAGGCATTAAGTGGTAGTTATATCCATGTTTTGGTGCATTTTTTGGGAGCCATGTATTCAATATGTACTGGTCTCAGCAGGTAAGGCGAGGATTTAGGATTACTATGCATCTGGTCTTTGACATCAAGTTCATTGGTATTTTCTGTTGGAAACTTGAAAGGAAGGGGTTGAAGAGGTCACTCTAGGTAGATGAGTTGGGAGGACCAATAGTTAAGAAAAAAACTAGGTACTTACATGGTTCGTATCTAAATTCTACAAATACCCTGGTTTCGTTTTTAGTATTATTTCAAGTATGGTACCACTAGGTTTGTTTTAGTGCACTCGACTAACAATAAACAATTATAAGGATATTGTCGCAGTAAATCATCCCTCAACCCACCAACTTCAATTGAAGAAAGGCCTCAAACATACGATGTCTCGTAAATACTCTTTTCTCTTCAGCATTGCAGAATTCGTTGTTTTCTCCCATACTATTGGAAAATCCTTTCATTCTGCTCTCATCAGATGAATGAGTACTCCAAGCGGCGACGAGTAGAAGCTCTTACACTCTCCTGGAAGCGCACACATCACCTTCTTCTAGTTCTTCTAGTCTTCTTCGCCAGAAAGCCATCGATCTCTATTGAACCCACATTTCAGCTCAGTATGGGCTGCCATATCAGGCCACCACTCATACCTATTTCTCATAGGTTTCCCAGGACCAACGGTTTCCCGGGAGATTGACACAACATTTCATAACCAATATAGAAAGAGCTTATCTTCCTACTCACAAACAGGCAGACGGAGGCGTTCCGATTTCTTTCATTATACTCCACATTGAATTCAATTTGAACACATTAAAAATCTCAAAAAAAAAAATCTTGCAAATGGTTTATACTGACCTCAGTAGTATCCAACTCCATTTATAATAAGTCACATATATATATATATAAATATCCATTTATACATCATTTATAAAGACTGATTAAAATGAAATTTGAATACTGAAAGCATCCGAAGTGATAGAAGTCAGGTATAAAGTAAAATTGTGGTGCAAATCAAGTATCATTGAGTGAACTTTAACAGAAAACGCTATGGTCGACTGACACGTAGGTAATCCAGAAGCAAATAGGATCAATTTAGATTTGTTCCACCGGTTATTATTCAACATTTGAATTAATTCACGGCGATGTAGTTTTGTTTAGTGTGTTTTCATTCACTATCTGATTCGCGATGAATTCTGAGAGAAGCGACGCAGTAACAGATTTCTCGAAATACCTCCCCACCCACCCCGGTTTAGTGGTAATCGGCTCATTGATTGAGCTCGTTGAAGAGAATTAGAATCGCTGCTCTGAACAAGCGATTACAACCACGACCTGAACCCCATTACATGTTTCGAGCTTAGATCCAAAGGTTTTCTACGACTCAAACAATTTTACATTTATCTAATGCTTTTTGTGAATATTATCATCAAACTTAGGATGCCACGAAAGGATTTCTTAAACAATATTGTGTTTAAACTTTATTTGGACGCAGAAGTATAAACCCTCGTGACCTTAATACTAAATGAGAAAACGAGAGATGGGAGGCTTCTCACGATTTGGCAGATCGTCTATTTCATCGATAATAAAAGAATTTCGGTCATTTTCCGGGGATGAGATCCATTTGAAATATTATTACACAATTAAAAAGGAATCTTGTGATTATAGCCCTTGGAGGAGGTCTATGGCCATGGTCACTTTGGCGATGGAGTTCGGAATAAGTTCTGTGGGGGTCGTGAGTTCGAGTCGTCACGTAGATTGGTGACGCAGAGCTTGTGTCACGCGGGGGTTATTCTCCATCCGTCCACCCCATCCCTACTCCGCCGAAAAGCGAGGCTAAGTCTTTCTTATTTATGACATAATATGTCATAAATAATGTTTGTTTATATTATAAACAAATTCTTGACTTGAGCTTTCTTCCGTTTTAAGAGTAGTTTTAAGAGCCAATTATAACTATACAAATATTGTAATGGATCATCGATTTATGTTGTTTTGGAGAGCGTTTCTCATCGTGAATCCATTCAAGTTTCGATAGGCTTATGCTGGATTACGGCTACAGAGATAGATACAGGAAAAGGTCGTTAAATACGTACTCGAGAGCTAAAATTGATTAATATTAAATGCCTCTGTACGAACGACGCGCGTCTCAGCATTATTACCGAGGCTTATCTGCTCGTTTGTGAGCCTCTTTGGGAATGAAACTATTGCCTTCGGAACAATATAAACCCAAATGTTAATCTCACGCGATTACCCACAATACCGAGTAATTTCCAACAAATGTGTTCGTTTATTGGAGGGTTGGAAGGTTTGAATGGGATTAACCTTACAGAAGACTCGTTGTGGAATTCGTTCTCTGAGGAATTAGCGAATACGATACGCTCGACTGGAATTTATCTTATCGTATATTTTTGACTAGAGTATTATTCCAAAATGAAAATAAAGGAAATTAATACCCGGAGGAGTTTTATGACTATCTTTGGTCCCAGTTGAAGCAAAATCGCATCTTGTTTATGGTACAATTATTTTAAACATTATAAAAGGAACTGTTGCAAAGAATATAGACAAAAGTTGTCCCCAAAACACCTACAAAAAACCATTTTGGGTTTCGTATTTTGTAGTAATGAACCTTTGGGAATTGACAATCTTTTTTTACCTCCTTAAGCTACTGAATCTTGCTTTTTTAAAAAGACTCTATTCACTATTCACAAAAAGAGATACTGCTTGTAACAAGAGTGGAGAACAACTACGAAGGGCAAAATGGTCGTAGAAGCCTTTCGGTGGGGAATTACGGGGGTTGATCAGATGTCCTGTCCTGGAGGTGTGGAGACTTCATCTCGAGTGGATGTCGTCTGGATGGTTGACGAAGTTCAGGGTTTGCAGGGACATCCGAGGTCTGCGAGGAAGGAGGTGTCTTTGTCCTGAGCTGAAGGCTTCGGGAATTGCGATGATTAAATTTTAAAATAACTCGCGAGGTATAACAAATCGCAGACCCTATAAAGTTCCTGGTCAATGAGAATTTTCTTTAGTCGTTTTAATAACGCTCCACATCCCTTGTCGCGGAAATGCTGGGCCAGATGATTGAAGAATCTTGTTCCACAGATCATAGGGTTACCATGCAGTGACACATCAAGACGTACCGTTGGTATACAAATATCACTTTTATTCAATTATTTTATTCATTACATATTTTATTTTATCTTATCAGCTAGAAATTTTGCACAGACGGGAATCGGTTCCCCTTCAATAGACGTTTTCATCGGTATCCGCATGCGCGCCTGTTACCAGTGAGCCCCCAACATGGTGGACAGATTCGGACCGCCGTCTTTGTTTTTACTCTTGTCGTCAGTAGGAGACTGACAGTTTTCAGCTTCTATTCATTTTTTGATCGTGTATTCGGTTTTTTGTCGGTTCTATAGCTTATGAAAAATATCTGCCATTCAGAATGGTTGACACCGAAAATAAGCTGGTCTCTGAGCCTTTCAATAAGATTGGGACCAAAAACACATTTTGCAGCTTGAGCCCTCAACCTACTGCTGAACTCGTTGATTTTTTCTGTTTCGTGTCGTTTCAAGTGATTGAACTGTAATCGTTCGGATAAAATATTATTTTGGACCCCTTAATGTTTGTCTAGGACGTCCGTAAGTTCATCAAAGTATAATGTTTCAACATTTTGGGGTGCAGAATGGTCGACTAGTAATTTAAAAGCCTTAGAACCGACTTTAGCTAGAAGAAAACTCACTCTGGTCTCTTCTTCTCCGATCTCACAAGCGTTCAGAGAGATTTTGAACCTCTTAATCCAATAAGTCCATTCCTCTTCATCAGCATTGAATGTATCCACGTTTAAATCACGTAATGACGTCACTCTTCTACTACTGCCGCTAGGAGTTGTAGACAATTCTTTTCTACCTTTACCCATTACTTTTCCTGTCGCCAATATAGCATAGGGCTATATGTAATAATAATAATAATATATTCGGAACACTAGAAGTTTCGTCACGAGGTAAAACGTATAATGAGACACGTAATGTAGGACATTGTTGGCAATCATATTGCCATAGCAACTAGTATACTGTCTAGGAGATACTTCTTTCTAGAGGCGATCCTACAGGTTCCGTCATATCTGGGGTCGGGCTCTGTCAACACTACTTTGATTAATTAAAAAACAACACCTTAATGTCAAAATTTGTTATCTAAATTAATTATTTAAATCAATGATAAATTTTGAAAAACACCAAAAAGTTCATCGTTGGAATACTAGCAAAACATCCTTATCCGAGAGATGTGGGTACCCTCATATTGAAAACAAAATGCACTTACATTCATAACAAAATGATATGATTCTTGGATGCTAGGGAAGGTCCATTGAGTGACATAGAACTTAGCTAATCACTTTAACGGAGATTAGGAAAAACATCTAAACCACACCGGCGGCATTAGTTCATCTATCCTCAGCTATGGATGGTGAGTATTTTTCTCTTGGGACAGCTGCATCGCATTATCTCGAGCTTCGTCAAAACAGGTACCTGAATATATCTCATCTGATTCAAGGGAATAAATGCTTTACTATCCCTAGCGGGGGATACTTAAACTAATCATTTGTTTTAAATAGATGGAACAACAAAACCTTTATGTTGAAAAGTTTTGAGCTGAGACGATTTGAAAATTTCAACCCCCATTTTTTAACTGACACTAACTAAAAGCATCAAGGCGCAATAAGACCTCAAATGGAGTCCTTATACAAAATGTCATCAAAATAGGTTCAAGGTACGGAGTACGACGCACGGATGGAAGATTTTTTGGGACGTAAACCATAAAACTTGAAAAAATAACTTGTATAGATATATATTACTATTCTATTTTATTTATTTGTTAATTGTTCTGACCTTCGTATTTCCTATTGGCCCCTACAAATCAAAACATTTGATTTGATTTGATTTGACTTATCCGTACACATAGACCGATCGCAATCTTTTCCATGAAACCTAAAAAAGTGTCAAGTTGTCCAAACTCTCCAAAACTCGATCATTTTTGCCAGAGGTCATTTAAAAAAAATATATTTCTGACATTTATGATTTTTTTGTATGTCCGGCTTTTAGATTTTAAAATTCAAACCACTAGAGACCATAGGTACTTACTTAACAGCCTGGGCAGCGATGAAGTGTGCCAGTGTAAATAGTCTTGTGAGGTGTGCACTCCCACACTATGTTAGATTATGATATCAACAACCAAAACTCGTGGGGGGCAGGATAGATTGTTTAGGCGTCCATTGTGGTGTCGGTCGTACTCCACCAAGCCATTGTCATCAAGAATACATTCAGTAAATCACAAAACACAATCTACATGTCTATATGAAAATTTAAAAAAAACTGATGATAAAAGTTAGTCATACATTTGACCATGACCTACTCTGCTCTCGCTAATTAAAAAGTACACATGTCAGCTAGTCTCAATTTAATATCAGAGAAAAACACACGGTCAAAATAATAGTTTGCAGCACTAGACGAAATATCTCGCGGTGAAAGAGACTGTCTCCATTTATATGGCTGACGGAAAGTAGACAGTAAAACTCAACAGAAAAGTAAACCTGAGCATCCTCGCGATCCAATTTAAAAACAAACCCGTTCCGAGCGAAAATGGGTCGTGCAAATTGAAGTGGTCGCTTGTAATTTCCATCTCTAATTAACAACAACGCTGACGGGGGCTCTGGAAGGAAACTTGAAACTGACTTGTAAATTAATTATTTGACGCCACAGTTAACATGGCTTATGAATACATCAGAACCTGAGGGATAAGTTGTTTTCTCCTGGGGCTCAGCACCCGAGCTCATTTCACCAGTTTGTTTTCGTAGTATCGCGCACTCTAAGGGTTTTTCAAGCCGTGTCGGGATATTTTAGGTCCCGTTAAAGTAGTATAGTGCTCTGTGGAATGGAAATGTACACACCCTCGAGTTTATTCCAGTTTTGCAGGAGGTTATTGGCTCCACAAGGCAAATTATTGATAAAAATCATGGTGGACTAACATATGAATACGTAAAGAGTTCCGTGAAGATAAAAAAAAAAGCAACCGATGTATTATTGTTTTACTGTCTCCAGGTAAGATGAAGTGTGATAGTTCTTTTGCATTAATGACGTACAAATCAGCTCAGCACAGGGGGATGGACCGGGGTTCTCAAACCATCTACTCCGTTAGAGAATCATCTACAGCTACAACCAAAATTCCACCAAGTTAGAATGATGAGTAAACTAGGGGGGCAAAGCATTTCTCAAAACCGAAGTTCCTCTCTATGTCTGTCACTAAGTTGGAGATTAGTTTTGGATCTTGATTAATCCCTATAAACATCAACGAGAGTCTTAATTCATTTCCAAACTAGAGATCCTAATATCACCGTCAGTGCTTGGCAGATTTATATCAAATGTTCATGTTTTGAGCTTGTTGAAATTATTCGTGCCGTAATTGGATTCCTAGCAATTTCATCTTGGTGAAACGATTTAATTCAATTTATCCAAACCTCAATTATCAAACCTTTCCTCAATGATTAAACCTCAATTTATCAAACCTACACACTACCTCTAATTTAATCATGATTTATCGATAATTATAACTTCATGATTATTTCCTCTCCATTAGGTTTCATAATGATTGCATTATTGGAAGTTTCATAAAAAGTCTACATATATGTCGGCGGAGAATTCCCACAACATTCAATATCAATTCCTACGTTGCTTCATTCGTTATATTTCATCAAATATGATATCAATATGATTGATAATTTAATTACTGATTTGTAAGATTTGATTAAGTTCAGCTCTGAAGACAAACACATTAGGTGTCGTTTGTGGACGCTCGAGAAAACCCCTCAGAGAATACCTACCTCCCTGGTAGTATTATTTTGGATTCACGGGGTGAGGGTGCAGCCCCTAAACCCTTCATCGAGGCCCTTGGTGGCACAGTATTATAAGAGTTCTGCCTTTAGAAGGTACTAGCTATTTTGTTGGTCGTATACCTACTGCATTCGTACTATGTTTATCGAGGGGGGAGTGTTCCGGGTCTGATGAGCTGAATTTATCTAATCAACACTAGTATTCAATTACGAAGCCTTTTAATTACGATAACAACAGTATAAAAATATAGCCCATAGTTTGATTAAAGAATTCCGATTATTCTGAGACTCCCTCATCATGGGAGATTATTCGGGTCCTGAAGAAGGGGAAATTCAGGACAATCAACCTTATCCGCCATCATACAATTATTTATATTCCACTCCCAGCAATTGAGACGTTGCACTCGATTGTAAATTTTGTACAATAGTCCACTGGGGGAGGTCCGATGCGATCCATGTGTCACGTCGTCAGGGGGACAGCGAAAAGGCTACGGCCGTTGGGGAGTCATTGTTTGGCGGTGGACTTTGGACCGACCCCTGCGGGGATCGTGGGTTCAAGGCTCATCGCCGGCAGCGTGCGTTTTTCGGCGGTCGGGGCTCTCATCGACCCCCTCGTCACAACCCAAGGCGGTGAGGCCAATGGGAAGCCATGAGTGAAATCATCAGAACAATTTCTGATCATCCCTTTGGAAGACAGCTGATGACGTCCGCGACTCCTGGAATGGCAGTCGGACGAAAATCCAACCTGAAATGGTTGTTTGCTTTGTATCTCTGGGCAGCTCATTTAGGTATCCGTTGTATTTTTCAAACCTAAGAACAAAGCTGATGGCTCTATCAAAATATGAGTGTTGTGAGAGGAAGGTTAATGCAAAAATATTGAAGAAATTGTTGCATGAAAAAACATATTGTTTAGTAATGCATGCATTCCAGGGGACGTCCCATTGAATAAGTATTGGATCAGTTTAACCAGTTGTTAAGCGATAAGACTGTTTCTCTCGATGTAATTTATTTATTACTTTAGGGAAGAAATAGTGACAACCCCCCCCCCACCATTATAAACCATAACACTTCTAGCGGCAGGATAGCCTCGAATCTGAAGAGCATTTTAAAATCCATGATCTACGACACCCAACATGCGAATTCGAGTTCACCCCCCCCCCCCTCAATGGTGCCAGTCTGGCACCAAAGCGGAAATACGTCGTAACATTGAACTTTCATCTATTAGGTTTAGTAGGCAGTACGTCGAATGTCACATCTGTATTCAAGGTGAAACACCAAAAAACCCAAGAAATATGAGGTTTATGGTGCCCTGGCACCATGGTGGCACCACTTTTATTTCCATGGTGGTACAGAAAGTAATTCATGCAAATCCTAAGGTATAATGAGAATTTTTCCTCAATTTCAAAGCTTGGATACAATTAGTAAGCAGTAAAGGAACAGAAATATTGAAAAATTGGATATTTTGTGAATATTATCCCCCCACCCATCCCCTCCTCTTGCAAATTTTGGTACTCTGGTGAAATCTGGTACAACTCGGAAGTTATTTTAGTCAGTTATTAGTTAGTTTTTAGAAGTTATTTATAGGTAAGAAACATATATAGAAATTGGAATTGTTTTCCAACTGCACTGAAAGAGCAGCCTACTCAATACCACCTACCCCCCCCCCCCCCCCCCCTATTAACTACTGAATTCAAGTTTCTCCTTCTTTTGGGAATTTTAGTTGTATTTTTTTATAGCAGACTGAAGCAAAATCCTGATTATCTCCGTTTTCCGCTTTCTTGATTATTGCTTCGAAGAGAGTAGAAAATGAAGAAAGACAAACCCGTGACTTTAGTTACACTCTCAATCTAGTTTTCCTTTTGAGATGCCCAACCTCCGTCTTTTCGCTGGGAGCCATCCTCGACAACTTGATCCGGAGTTGATGGTCCTGAGGAAGGGAAGCAACCTTTGTTTCGAGCCTCCGACCGTGCGTAATGAAGGAGGGAATATAATGCTTTTCGGTTTGAGTTAACCCCTTCGAGACTGAAAAGTCAGTTTTGACTTGGAGTGCGGAAAGATGAGGATTTCAAGGGAGAGCGCGCTTTTGTCTCGAGTTGAGGCGAAGAGTGGAGAGTGAGGGTTGAACTTCTTGTAGTAAAGTTTTGAAATTATGTTGTGGAGGCGAGCGGAATGACGAAGCAAAGGGATAAGTAAATCTTCATGCATTCTCTATCCACAGGCTATCACCGCTTCAATCCACCCTACTTTAGAAACTTGAGAGAAATAGTATGTTGATTATTCGATTGGTTAACACCTTCATGTTGTCCTCATATTTTCCAAAACATCTAGCTTGAAATATGCAACATAATTGAGTGGAGAGTTGATGTTGGTAGTTGATGCGGTATAGTGCGACTGACTTTGTCATACTTCAAAAAATGGCACCATGTTACAGTATCTATGAGTCGACTGATGTATCCATTAGTAGATAACAAGCGGATCACTGGGGTTTTTGATGGTCTCTGGTTGGCACCATATCTCATATCTCTTTCATAGCCACCTTATTCGACCATAATCGTTTACATCGAGCATTGTCTCATCTTCAGCACTAGAACAAAATTTGTTGTTGTTGTTGAACAAAAATCTTATTTAATAAGACAATAGTAAATTATTTGTTTAGCGGTGTTCATAAACTAAGGTTGGTGAGTATAATATTTCTTAGTTGGTTGGGATTCTGAGCAAAAATTATTCAGCAGCCTTAGAGACGTAAGTTACAAGCTGTAATGATTTCCATTCGAATAACTCAAGTATATTTATTCCTAATAAACAACAAGAATCAAGAGCCAAAAACTCCACTAGTGACACCATGGTCTAATTAGGGTTAACGAAGTACGGCAAATCCGGTTTCCTGAAGAGGTTACCAAAATTCAAAAATCAAAATTCTGCTCCACTGCCGAGTCCGTCAGATCCGTCTTGACGAAAAGCCCCTATTTTAAAAATCATTATAAATTCCCCGAAATCGGCCCTACGATATTTTGAAAACTAGGAAAACAGTAAAACGATTACAACTGATAAGCAACGATTTCAATGAATTTCTCAGGGAATGATGAAGTTAGTTTCGAAACAGTCATCTAAAATTATGTGTCGTATTTTGCCAATAATTCACATTAAAAGATAGTTGGAATTTGGTTCCAAAAGAATGAATCCATAGGCAATCCGATCAGAAGAAGCCGCAGCATATTCCGATGATTCTTCTTGCTCTATCTGGTTCTTTAAGGTTCTAAGGTTTGCGAGGGAGACTTTATGTACTTCGAAACATTATACTCGGGCGTTGAATTTTTATGGGCAGTAGGTACCTCTAGTTGAAGAGCTGTAGGGTTAGAGTTGAGCATGTAACACTTACGAACTACTGGAAGTTGAGAATAAAAAACTCGCTATAATGGACCTTTTCCGGGCTCGAATCGCGTCAAGTGAGAGAAAAAAAAGGGGGAAAAAAAGAGAGGAGGCAAGTAAAGTGAGAGGGTGTGAAAACCATTGTTTCATTGTTCTAGAGCTCTTGTTCGTTGGTGGCGCCATGCGTCTCTGCACAGACATTTGTTCTCGGAGGTGGGACACGGGACAGGGGTGGGACTGAAATGGGACAAGGGTGGGACAGGAGTGGGACAAAAGTAAGGGCGGGAGCAACGGTGAAACAATGTTGAGCCCTCGACCAAACGGGTTTTTAGCGGCGAAAGGACTTTCTGGTGGAAAGTAGGGATTTCGAAGAGCAGCTTCACACGAGATATTCATATCGTTAACCAAAGATAATACATGTCTTCATTATTATGGAAACTCTGGAGTGTTATCAGTACGCACAAAATAAATTGAGAAATTTTCCAGCACAGATCACGCGCCTGTAAAGAATACGGTTTTTCCATCACTATTATCTACTAAACTTATTATCGCGCAAAGCTAATAATCAGGTTTATTTTGACAGAAAAAACCTCTCAGCTAAACAACGTTAACCTAAGAAACGAAATAGATAGCATTATCGGACTAGTTAGAAGTACCTTGGCGTCCATTCAACAAAGAGGAACCTCAACAACTCGGAAGGAAACAACCAGCAAACAGCCAACTACGCTGAAAATTCATATTCTATTCATGCTCAATTGGAAGAAAGCAGCCAATTCTCCGTTAGAGATCACCCGAAAGCCACTCCAGCCACCATTTCCATTCTTACACAATCAAAATGAAGAGGAAATATGTGAACATCAACGTTTACTTACCGACTCTGACTTGGTGCTTGCTCTAACGAAGGAAAAACTCAAGTATTTTAGCATGGACTTTATTGGATTTATTGAACTTGTTTTTTCAAAGGGGTTGTGTGTCATTTATGCAACTTTCGGGAAAACGCAAAACTGTCAGAACATCCTAATTTTCTGAAAATTCCAATGTAACTAAATACTCGACAATTCTCCAGGATTTTGCAAATTTTTTCAGCTAGGAACTCACGAGGAGCTTTACCGTTGGATTGCCAATTTGGAGTGTATCGTTGGGTCCCATATTTTTTCTCGGACCCATCGGTAAACCCACCGAGGGTTACTGTTGGTTCAGGCGTGCCAAATAGATGTTACTGTTGGGTCTGGCTAGTAAAACGAGTTGCTACTGCTGGGTAACGCACAGGGTGTGGGATAATATATCCTTGACCCCCTAGCCACCAATTTTCCTTTCCACTTTCACAGACTTAGGACTGTCTCCGCAGAGGTGTGGTTAAAAATTTGTGGTTTGATTCATCTATCAATGGCTAAAATCAACACGTGAGAAATTGAGTTGACTATACAGGATGAATATATCAGATTGGAAATCGTCATCATAATAATGTAAAGTCCTCCATTCCTCGTTCCCTGTTGATTCATCCTCGAGGTGAGGCCGCAGTTTATTTGACACCCTCTGGACAAATTTTAGGAGGGTAATGTCGCCATTATGATGCCTCTCTATATATCTCTTGAGGCTGCAGTTTATTTGAAACCCTCTGGGCAAGACGTTAAACTGCGACCGTGGTGGAGGGCTGCAGCAACCATCACTAACAGCATGAGGCATGGTGCGATGCAATCGCCCATACTGGCTCATGTCTGGATGAGCAGTCGAGGGCACCTGGGAAACCCAGAAGTAGTTTCGACTCCGTGGAGGGTGGGAGACGCTCTTTGGCCATGGTGACGGCAATCTCCTAGGGGAGTAAACCCCGACAGAAAATCCAGTATCCTGTGAACTGCGAGGAGGCACTCCCTCTAACAGGTTGTGCGATAGGCCAACAACTCGTCCCTGTAAAAATTAAATCGTTACGAAACCCGAAGAAAACAAAAACCACCGGACTGATACCAACCGATCTCGACCCGTTCATGGAAACGGACAGAGCAGGAATTCGAACCTTAAGTTTGCTACATGGAAACTTTACTTCAGACTGGGAGGATGAAAGAGATCTCCCTCATAATGACCAAGTATAATGTAATGACTTCACCATTTCAAGTCTAACCCTTATTGTCATTTTGCAAGAACAGCTGGGCTGAATTGTTGTGATGGAGATGTTTTACAAAAATAGATGAGTTCTGATTATGTTCCGATTTAAAATGCTTTATTTTGAATTTAAGATATAAGTTCCTTATAATATAAGGAACTTACCTCCTGAACTGCCTCCTGTACCGCCTGAACTTACCTCCCGGCCATCTTACCTCCTGAACTGCCAAGTCATACTTATGTATTATATAAGTATGACTTGGCAGTTCAGGAGGTAAGATGGCCGGGTTCTGGAAGAATTCACAAGAAAGATTTTTCTTTCTTTTATAGTGGACCAAAGGAAAGGATTTGTTTATACGGCACATGATTTTTCATTTCTGCCGCAATGATGGAGTCGTTCCTTTGTTTCGAGGCAATTAGCGACCGCTTGTGTAAAATAAGGTTCAAAGGTACCTAAGTTTAATGACTTCAAAGTTTTCTCTGTTTATGCACCCATGGAGGCGGCTTTAGAAGAAAAGAAGGATGACTTTTATGACCTACTCACGAGGAGTATCGAACTAGTGCAGAAGTATGACACCATAACGATTCTGGGTGACTTCAATGCTAAAATTGGAAAGGAAGATTTCATGTCAAACGAAGCAGGTCGCTGTACTCTGCATAAAGAAACCAGTCCAAACGGGATTCTCTTGGCTCAATTTGCAGAGGCCAGCAGGTTAACCATCAGCAGTACATGTTTTCCTCATAAGAGGATCCATCATGGCACCTGGAGGGCCCCTAGTTCTGATATTGTAAACCAAATTGATCATGTTTTGGTATCAAAGCGCCATGTTTAAAACATTTTGGATGTTTGGGTAAAGAGAGGTCCCAATTGTGATTCTGCCCACTTTTTGGTACAAACATTTTTTCGCCATCGCATAGGAAAACTGAAGAAGGAGTGACTGGTGAACCCGCCTAAATGGGAGGTGAATAAACTCAAAACCGAAGAAATAAAGCAGACATTTCAAAAGGTCATAACAATATAAAGTCCTCTATTCCTCGTTCCCTGTTGATTCATCCTCGAAGTGAGGCCGCAGTTTATTTGACACCCTCTGGACACATTTTATGAGGGTAATGTCGCCATTCTGATGCCTCTCTATATAACTTTAGATCCTGCTGTAGAACCTCCATGAAGGCATAAATATTTGGGTGAGGACCGCTGAACTCCTTGTTAAAATGGGCATGGAGAGACTCACACGTTTATTTCGAACATACTTTTTTTTTTAAATTTCGTCATATTTATTTTGAAAAATTACGTTCCCACCCCGTTTTGATCCACCTGCTATTGCGCGAAGACCTCACGGGAGTCAACTAAAAATCTAAAATAACACGATATGCAATCGTTGAACAATATCGTACGTACGGGTGCGATATACTCAAGGCTGACTACTCTCTTGTATAGCTGATATTTCGATTTTCGTAACCATAGCTTTGAATATTTCTTTCAAAATTCTGTCGTTAAATCATATTGCATAAATTGAGAAGTTAGTTGTACCATTAGGAAATCTTAAAACATGAAACAGGAAGAAGCGTGTTGATCTTTGAATTTGTCCTACGGTGATATCAAGTGCGTTATAGGACACGAAATTGGAGAATCACTTCGAATCCCATCGTCGCGAATCGATTGCTCCAGGTGGGTTGGGGATGTCTCCGGGAGAATTACACATCAGACGACGTCTGTCGTCGGTGGGGAAGGGGAATCGTCATTAATGGAATCCTCCAGACAACCGTGTAACGCAGCCTCCGGCAAAAGGACCCATACATAAGGGGTCCCCTCAGTAAACCGAATCTTGGCTAGTTACTATCAACATGTGTTTCCTATAGAATTGCTAATATCCCGAGGAAGGGAGAAACATCGGTAGGAAAACCCCAGGAAGCGATGTCCGACTCCTAATGGAACGGGGCATCAGGGGAAACTGGAATGGAGAGGGCTGGAAGATTCATGGAGGCGTCTCTCTGCGGAGTGGCCGCCATTACTCCTGAGACAACAACTAATGATCGGCCTGTCAGAATAGATTTTTCTCCCTTTCCGACTCGAAATCTTTCGTGTTTTACTTGTCTTTATCATCATCTCACGCCTTGTTGTTTTCTTGTTGTTCGGATGGGCTTTTCACGCCTCCTGCCACGATTTCCCTCGCAATGCGTCACAAATGTCTGAGAATCCGAAAGCCTGCCTTGTGGTCTGACTAAGCCTCACCAAGTGAGGGAACTCAGTACTCCGAACATCATGGCATCATAACTACTAAGTGCCAGTACAGTGGGTGACCCCCATCAATCGTCACAGTCATTACCAATTATTGTTGGTTGATGGCTAACCGCTCATAATATGTACTTATATTATGAGCAGTTAGCCATCAACCAACAATAATATTTGTATACAAATATTAGTGTGATACATCTAAAAAACTACGAAATCATGTGAATTATGTGCATAATATTTCGACCTGCATTTAATTATTATTATTTGCTCGTTTCAATCAGCGACGAGCTCATTTGCTCTTATAGGACTTCTCTAATGCTCATTGTGACTAAACAGTATTTGAAACTTGGAAAGTGCGTAGGAAAAGGACTTCTCGACTGAGAACAGTGCAGTTAACGTCAAAATTCTCAGGAAGTGGGATCTACTTTCAACTAAAAATTACAATGAACCATTTTTCCAACCCTCTGTGCACACCCTACTGTACCATTGGTTAGTATTAGATTGATTGATGAGGGCACTCTTGAAAATTGCAACCCTTAATTTTCACCACTTAGAAGTGACTGACATCAACCAAATGCTTCGCGGCACAACTAGACCCAAAATGGAGCCCATATACCAAATTTGAACCAAATCGGTCCAGGGTTGCTAAGAAAATTGCCGCGTACTTCGGACGGACGGAAAATGTTTTATTCGATTTTCAGATTCTACGTACCTTGAAACGTAAAACATCAATTTTTGAGGGGGAGTTTAAAAATTTGTTTTTCTTGCTCGATTCCAAAGGCTTATTATTGAAAATAATAAACCAAAATTGTATGGATGAGGATTAAATAAAGTTCAACTTGATGAAACTACACAAGCAACGATCAAATAATATTCAATTAATAACCAGCATTTAACATTCAAATAAAAAGGATTTAATAATACTCACAATATCTACCATACAAAAACAAAAATTAATACTAACGGCACCTTCCGTTCTACTCCTATATGTCGCGGCAGTAATACCACAGATACCAGCAGAAGAGCTCTCAAGCGGTGTTGCTGTTAAGGGGATCTTAGTCGGTCGCCATTCGCTCCTTGTTCCAGGTCAGTATTTCCCTAAATTGGAGGGGCTCAAACTTTAAAATTTGTACCTAAATTTGAAATTTTAAAGAATTCTTGAAATGTATTAGTGCATCGACTTATGGAATTGAAAAACTAAAATATTGTCGCTTGAATCATCAAATGCGAACAATAATTTCCAGAGAAATATGGGAAAAACCAAACTACATAAACAGTTTTTCCCATATATCTCTGGAAATTATTGTTGCAGCGGTAATCTTTTAGTTTTTCAATTCCCTGAATTGCTGCACTAATGAATTTCGAAAGTCCTTGAAAATTTCAGATTCAAGGTACAACTTTTAAAGTTTGAGCTCCTGTAATTTACGGAAATACTAACCCGGCACGAGAAATGACTGGGACTCCCTTAACTGTACATTTCACAACCTTCATTTAGCTTCATTTGACTGACATCTCAACAGTCGACACTTCTCAAGATTATAGAACCCCCCCCCCCCCCCAAGCTCAGGCTGAGGCTCAGAAGTAGAGACTTAAAATTTCGCTTTTCGAGTGAACTCCATGCTAATCCGTTGTAATTGACTTTTCCCTCAAGGTGTGTCGGACGTAGGCGTGCGAGTCAAATGAAAAAATTCAAAGTTCCTCGGGATAAGAAAGGAAAAAACCTTTGAGGGCGAGACTCCTCACCTCTCTCGATTTCAAGAGAGTAGAAAACAAGAGATAGAAAATAGAGAGATGGGAATAAAAAAAGAGATGCAGCAGAGGGAGAGCGAGGTGTCCCTTAGCGGGATCAGAGGCTTCTCGGAAAGCAATATCCTTCATCCGCACCTTTTCCCTTGTTTTTCCCTCGAGTCGACAAACAGCCGGGAGGCGGAACCTGAAGGAGCCAGTGGGAAAATTACGAATGTCTGTTTACATTCTCCTCGCAGAGGCCCCTTGATTCGCCCTGCCGGGCCTGTAGTCTGTAGACATGACCGAGATGTGGCCCATCATTAGTAGTAACCTTTTTCCCCTTCTTGGCGATATCAGCAACTTTCTCTTTATTTCGACGTCTCTATCTCTTTTTTCCTTCTTGCTCCCTCCTATTCCTGCCTTTCGGCTAGATTTTTCATTGGTTGACGACGGAAGTTGATTGCTGGGATTGGCTATGGAAAGAAGTTGTCAGTCTAAGTCCTCTTTTTCATCCCAAATGGTGTATTAAGTACTTTTTCGTTTGTTTTTCTTCTGTTATTGAACTGTGAAGAAGTCTTTATTTGGTTTCATCCTTATAACAAGAAAGTCGCGATTGAGTTGAATCTGATACAGTTGGTACGATGTGAGATAGCTGGAGGAGAACATCAAAAATTCGCTGTCTCAGTTTATAGCCGTGACAGTCACACAGCAGTGTGACTGTAGACATTCGTTTTGAAAACCGAATAAATGTGGGTTAGATGGTAATAAACAATGATTTCAGCACTCTGAAATGAACAAAAAGAATGCTGAATTCATCTCTCTATCAACTGATCTAGCTCTCCAAAAGGCCTTGAAATGTTCGAATTTCAGAACTCTGGAATGAAAAGGGTTGAAGATTGAACGATTAACCAGCTGATTGTTACAAAAATGTTCTCAGAAAAGCTTACACCTAAATGCAGCGATATTGGTTGTAAAGGGGATAACTTACGAGATGTATCCCTCTACAGCTGATTGGACTTCCTGGCGTCCCAAGGAGATGCGTGCCAAAGTTTAGCTAATCGGGATTTATCCATCTCTTGGCCAACTCACTTGATAAGCCGCTCCCACTGATCAACTCACTTCGGGTACCGAAGGGCTTTGGGGCTTTTGGGTACCGATGTGCGAAATGCCTCCCTCTTCTGTACTGTTAGGGCTTTGGCATGTGCCTCAAGACAGAAGTAGAGCGGTTAGGGAACAGGTACAAATTGTCTGCTCCCAGGCCTGTTACCTGGTCGAGCCTCTGGGTTTAGTAGTATTACCTGTAAAGGGCTGATCACTTATCTCAATTACCAGTACCACGGGAGAGGGGAGCCCCAGGCTACCGATGCACCGACCTTAGTCAAAGGATCACCTGCCTGCACCTCAATTGAGCTTGGAATCGTGATGGTTGTGGTTGGGCATACCCAACTTCTTGGTCTTGGATCTGAAGGTTTCAAGGGTAGAGATTGCATCCCCAAGGGCTGGTCCCTTCTCTGCTGTGAACTCGGGCACCAACCCGCCTTATGGTAGAACTTTTACCAGAAAGTTTGGCCTTACCTGTGGTGTTTCGACAAACCGGCACCCAGGGGAGCAGACAGACGGCTTTGACCAGCTCTTTTAAGGCTCCCAAATCGTTAGTTCCTTCCACTCTCTCGACTACCCCAAGGGGTATTCGTGGTTCATCTCTCTGCTTGCAGATAAAGGGGTTTGCGCAGTGCTGTATGGATCGGCTCTCCGATCAAATAGTAATAATATTAAAAAATAAAATAATATTAATAATAGGTAGATACATTGGTCAACTCACTTTTCATCTCTACTGTTGCCACAACTGTTACTACTACTATTCTTACTATACTCGCTACAACTAACCAGCTCTTCACCACACACTGACGGTGGTCTGAGATGGTGCCAACAAAAGTTCTTAAACATTAACCTTTTTAAAAAGAAAAGTACCCTCCCCCCTGTAAATCTTGGCAGATATGACTTTAGTATAAAACATCGTTATTTACGACCACATAAACCTCCTACCGGTGATCGTGAGGAAGTACGAAAAAAACCTAGAAAATACCTGGAAGATAAAGAATGCTGGTGGCTCAAGGCGTTTTCTGAATCCCCTTCATTCTTCAACGGGAAAATACATCCGCGCCCGACCGAATGGCAACCGACCTCGGAGAATCATTTATTTATTCGACCATATCCGCTATTTATGGAAAGACCTGTCCAGGGAGGAGGGCAGTGTAGTGGGGCCCTCAGGGGGACGTCAGACTTGTTATTTCATACCGCCTGCGTCCCTTGTTTACTGCTGCGTACGTGCTCCTTTTTTGACTCTGAGTCAGGCAGCCCTTCGTAGAAACAACCGTAGCACTGTAGTTCCCAAAACGGGATGAAAGGAGAGTCTCCATGTGTTATTATTTGAGTTCCAAAACCTGTCTACATTCTTTTTGCAGCAAAGTTGAGGTGGAGCTTCATTCCTAAACGTCTTACAGAAATCCATCAAAAATTACTTAACGAGCTGAATGGGTTTTTCCTGACTCACTATCAAATGTATTATTATAATATATTGCTTTATATTCGTACAGAAAATCAAAATAGTTAGCACAATTCAAAATCAGGTGGACGACTAATACGAAAGGAAATTAGGTAAATTTATATAAAAGTAAAGGCAGGAAAATTTTGGAAGTTAGGCAGGTGGATTTTTTAAAAGTTTTATGATAATAATAATAATTATTTTTTGGTTTTATAAGATGAACCACAATATGGTTTCATCATTTAACCCATTTCCGGCCACTGATGCGCTTTCGCATCAAATTTTTTTAAATTTTGAAAATAGTGGAAAATCCTCGTAGAAGAATTTCCACTATTTTCAAGTATAATACTCGAGTATAATAGTATAATAGTACTAGAGTATAATACTACGAGTATAATACTCGTCAAAAACAATTCTTTGACATTCGGAGCTCGATGCGACTTTGGAATTTGTTTGTTTGTTGAAAAGAAGGCCTTTTGGCTGAAAGCATGATTATGGTGGCTCAAATTCGATCCTGGGCGATTGAGCGTTCTGGGCCACGAGTTGGATAAATCACATCGTTTTGGAAGACCTCTTAAATCCAATTAAAATGTGAAATTTGGAGAATTTTCGCTCTCAATTGGTGAGCAAATTATGCCTTCTTTCGGCCGCCATCTTATAAAAGAGTTCATCCTCCTCTCACTTCTCTGTTATTTCCACCCTTGGCTTGAAATGGGTTAAACCATCATTCTAAAAGTTGAATAAAGCTTCGAATCTTGGTGAACGATGGAGCAACATTTCTCCTCATAGCCAGTTAGGGAATGACAGGTAGCTTCCGCGAGAATTTTATGAATGATGGGTAAATGACCAGATGGAAACATATTCGCATACAAATAGTGTGATTAAATAATATTTACATATTAATTAATAATAGTTACAATAATTTATAATAATAATAATAAGTTACTAATTAATCAATAATAGTTACATATTATGTAACTACTATAACCGATGACATTATTTATAAAAACAAGTAAAAATTCTCAAATAACAGTTTGGCAGTTGAAAATGTGTTATTTACGTACCTTTTTATCATCTTAAATGTCACACTCGAACTGTTAACGTACAAGAGTATACATAGGTTTTTATCATAATATAATAGTTATATTATAACCTAGTTCGGGCTGCTCTCGCAATGATTCGTCGAAGGTGGGTTTTTGCTGTCAGATTTTCTGGAGAACAGAAATATGTTTAAAGTTGGAGAGGAAGAACGAGCCAAGCACTTTAAGAACATTACAAATGTATTTATGCAGACGTCTACGCTAGTGCCTCGATGTCAAACTATCGAGACGGGGAAAAGGAAAAAACAGAGTTCTGATTTGTGGCGGAGAAAATAAATCTTGACAACAATTTATGTTAGTTGTACGAATGGTTTCGCCGAATCGACCGGTGACACGTGATGATTCACCGCAACTTTAGTTTGCTTCTTGTTGACTCTATGTTTTGCTTTCGTGTCTACCAGTTAACGGAAGCATTGCTTTCACTTTTCTAGCATGAAGGGAAAAGTCTGCCAAGCGGGTGTGGCACGTAGCTTCCTCGTATCCATAACTCGATTGTATAATCCGATGCTTAGTAGCTAATCTCAAAAAATTCAATCTAGTCGTACCTTGCATTACACTCATAGGGGACCATTTACACGCCAATCTGCACAATCCCTGGATATTTCTGCAAATTCGGACAATAACTTTGTATAGTTTTGACCGTGAACGGGATTGCATGACACATACACACAGACAGACAGACAGACATTTGTGATTTTGGACAACTTCTTTTTTAACCTTGATAAGTGGAAACGATGCTTCAGCTACTTTGGTAGACTCGGAATCAAAATGTTCCCCAAAATCAAAATTTCTACTCGCGCTTTACGTGTCAGACCTTCCTGGACAATTTTGGTTTCGTACCCGACTGTCTGTCTGACATGACATCTCTGTAACGAACGTAACTATAAAAAATTATTGTCCTCTGAAAATCATTCCTTCCAGATCGATAGTAGCCGCTGTGCAAAAACCTAGTAAAAAACAGCTTAAGAAAATTTAAAAAAAAACAGCCTTAGCTCCCAAATTTGTCGACCCAATTTCGATTAAATTTTCAGGAACTGTGGGGGTTGGAGTGTTGATGGTCCCTCAAGAAAATCCCCGTGGGCTCATATCCCACCTCGAAGTCCTTCCCTTATAAGGACACGTCCTGGCCCGTGAAGTGCACTTGCTTATTAGTCCGACTAAACTTCTCTCTCTTGGTTTGCCTATCTGCGAAATATACAATGATTATATTCTAAAACTCTGAAGTTGTTATTCTCCTTCATCACAATCAGTTTGTCTATTCTAAACTCAAAACCTGATTATTTGCTACTTGGCAGTTTAAACTCTCAATTCACTACTTCGGAAGGAAATGTAGACGTCTATTGACTTACCACTTGACCACCATTGTTGAATTAGGAATTCGCTAAATTCTTGTATCAAGCTTTATGATTGAAATTCAACATCCATATAGATCTGTTCCAATCAATCTTACAACTTGAAAACATTTATTTTCAATTAGTCTATCGAAAGTTGAGCTGAGACGTTCCATGCTCTGTTCCTCTCAACGGTCGATAGTCAAATTTCAAATTAATCCAAATTACACCAACTATCCCAACCTATTTGAAACACTATAGCTAGGAACTAGAATCAATTAAGATTAAAATCAAATCTTGTCTCATGTTAACCGTTTCCATGGATTCAAAACATTTAGCATGAAATAAATTTTGGAGGTCTTCCTCGACATGAATTATTTTAATTTCACGTAAGTTCCGTTGATTTTCGACTTTCACGAAGAAATTAATCCCGAAGGTTTCTGCAAATGTTTCAATCCTCAGCTTTATTGTTCGTAAAGGACTCCAAAAGAGTAGTTGTAGAGCTTATCAACAATTTTAATGTTGAAGAGCTCGAGTCATAAGCATAACATTCGTCACTGAAATTAGTATCCTCCACTTAATCGGGCTTTTCATCATCACTGCTTGAAGGATTTTCCCCAATACTATATTAATATTAGCAGCTCTAGTGTGACGGATGTATGTTGGTTGGTCTGTGTTGACATTTAAACCGTACGAGCAAACCTCCACTGGGTAATAGCTACCGCTGAGGTGGTCGATGTTTGTTGTTGTGATTTTTTTCTGATACATAGTTGGTGTACGTTAAGAAAATTAAGATACTTCACTTAGTCCTTATTGTCCTGAAATTTGCACTTCATGATGGCCACACTAAGTGAATTAGATCGTGTCGCTTCTTCACTCAAGCAGATCATCCGTTTTGAGAAGCAGGATGACATCCTCCTTCTGACATGCACCCCCAAAGTTGTTCACCGTAAGTCCAGACAGGCTTTAGTACTTGCTTGTACAGTTTGAGCTTATTGTGGACAGACAGTTTTGACCGTCGCCCATCAGCCGGTACATTTTTCTGAATCCTTGTTGTGATTGAGCCAAAACAATCAGTTAGGGTCACGGGAATTTTGTTCTTAGTGTCAGGGACTGGGTACTGGTTTCATAGATCAACAACAAGATGGAAGACCATCACAATTTACGATGAATTTAGTGAAACAAAACGTCAAACGCCACCTCGTTGTGTCAAGTTTTGAACCGCTTGACAGCTCAATTCAACTGCTCGGGCGGTCCGTTCTTTTTAAATTCCGAAGAAATCGCTAATACTAGGGATGGGTATCGATACTCGATATTTCATAATATCGATACTTTCGTACCGATACGCGATATTTTAGTATCGATACTTTGGATCCGATATTTTTGGATATCGATACTTTGGATCCGATATTTCTAAATATCGAATATCGATACATTTCTCGCGGAAAATTCAACATAATGCCAAAAAAATGAAGAAGGTAGAGGCTTTTGGATCATTACTCTTTGTTTGCAAAAATAACGTTTATATAAGGAGAAAATCACTCTGCTTGGACTCTTGATAGTGAAAAATGAATAAACATCGTTGAAGAAATTACTTTTCTTGGGAATATTGGACAATATTCATACTTTGTGACACTGAAGTATCGATACTCGATATTTTAAAATATCGATACTCAAGCCCAACGATACTTGGGATATCGATACTCGGATACGATACGGTATCGATACAAAATATCGATACTTTTATAACGATACCCATCCCTAGCTAATACTCGACGTAGATTGATGAAATTGTGGTTGTAAGGGACAAGTGATCGATTCGGAAACACGTCAGCTGGAAATTAGGGCCATGGATAATTTATGCGAAGGAGTTGCCATTTAATATTCATGAAAAGCTGTAACCGGAAGTTATATCAATGAAGTCAATGGCTGCTTGTTGCTTCTGGGATAACTTTATCGTACGGTGGAATGCCGCAGGGGAGAGTAAACGTTGTCTGGAACTATGTAGTTCTACTGATGGTGTTCCCGCTATGAAGATAAGATTGAAGGTGCATTTGACTCTCTTGCTAATAGTAATTTGCTGAAGAACTGAGCTTAATGTTATTTTCATGTAAAATTCGATTAAAACCTGCGCCGTGACGTGAGGAACAACTCATTTGCAAGTCATGCAAAATTCAAATGGATTGTTTCTATCGATTAAATAATTTTCTTTAGTTTTGTAGCAGTCCCAAGCGGAATGTTTAAATTGAGGATGTTGAGGAATCATACTTTCCAGGCTTTTCATAGTTTTTCAGCTCATTGAAGGATGAATCGTCTAGCAAGGTAGGCAGTAGAACTTTTGTAATAACCAACACGTTTGGCCATCCACAGATGTATTATAAAAAACTACGATCTCTATAAAATAGGTCATATGTATACATAAACAGTACTAGTTAGATAACACTAGATTACAAAATTTAGGGGTGGTCTGGCTGCCTCGTTCTTTCACCACTTGTCTTATGGTATTTGGTGCGCTGAATCCGAATCTGACGTCAGTTTTTTTGTTTACGTCGGATTTTCAAGATATAGCTAGTTCTAAGATTTCTCTAGTTCTCACTTTTCTTCATTTTTTAGTGAAAACTCATCTTGCTCAAATCTCCTCAAAAAGTATTCAGACTTATAGGAAATTTCATGTAGAATCCGAATATGTACTTAGTTTTTAAGTAAAACTGTGTTAAACGCCCTATTTTTCACAAAACGTATCAAAAAACACCGGTTCTCAACGTTTTTTCTTCGGGTTTTCCCTTACATCTTGCCACTTGAAAAAAAAATTAAGGCTAAAAAAAATTTTCTCGGGCCTTTACTTTGTAGGGGGGACACCCCAGAGGAGAATGAGACCAATTGCAGCCTCCTAAACCCATTAATATCGAAGGAATGAGCTTTTTCGTGGCACTGAGTTGAAAATTCACAAAAACCGTTAATTAGTTTTTCGAGATAAGTATGTGCGTTCCTAAATCTGTTTTCCTCTAATGGATTTTCCTTTCTTCTACATTTTTTATGCTTGTCACCTATTAAGAGTAAGATCGAAAATAGGTACTCAAAGGGGGAGTAAATAATAATTGGGAAACTCTCGTTTTGTTAAGTGATTTTAATTCAGTTTTACAAACAAAACACAACTGCAGAAAAGTTAACGATGTAAATCTGTTTCATGAAGGCTCAGATGAATCAAAAGTTGGTAAAATGTTTGGTTATTCCTCCACCTCAGAGGTTCCACCAAGATATAAAACGGTACAAAGGGTATTGGGAAGTTCACATGATGGTGGACTATTGTTGGACCTTAAAAAGAGATTTACCTCAGGTGGCAAAGTTTTCTCTACATAGATGCCGGCGATGAAACCTCCGAGGTGGAGGAATAACCAAACATTATACCAACTTTTGATTCATCTGAGCCTTCATGAAACAGATTTACACCGTTAACTTTTCTGCAGTTGTGTTTCGTTTGTAAAACTGAATTAAAATCACTTAACAAAACAAGAGTTTCCCAATTATTATTTACTCCCCCTTTGAGTGCCTATTTTCGATCTAACTCTTAATAGGTGACAAGCATAAAAAATGTAGAAGAAAGGAAAATCCATTAGAGGAAAACAGATTTAGGAACGCACATACTTATCTCGAAAAACTAATTAACGGTTTTTGTGAATTTTCATCTCAGTGCCATGAAAAAGCTCATTCCTTCGATATTAATGGGTTTGGGAGGCTGCGATTGGTCTCATTCTTCTCTGGGGTGTCCCCCATACAAATTAAAGGCCCGAGAAAATTTTTTTTAGCCTTAATTTTTTTTTCAAGTGGCAAAAAAACGTTGAGAACCGGTGTTTTTTGATACGTTTTGTGGAAAATAGGGGGTTTAACAGTTTTACTTAAAAACTAAGTACATATTCGGATTCTACATGAAATTTCCTATAAGTCTGAGTACTTTTTGAGGAGATTTGAGCAAGATGAGTCTTCACTAAAAAATGAAGAAAAGTGAGAACTAGAAAAATCTTAAAACTAGCTATATCTTGAAAATCCGACGTAAACAAAAAAAACTGACGTCAGATTCGGATTCAGCGCACCAAATACCATAAGACAAGTGGTGAAAGAACGAGGCAGCCAGACCACCCCTAAATTTTGTAATCTAGTGTAATAAACATTGATCAAAAATGTTCATTCTACTAGTAGGTACGTAAGTACCTCGGATACTTATGGTACGGATCTATTCTATCCAGGAGTAGACGAGCGGGTCCAACATTGATGCTCAAGGTTCTGGCAGTGGGTAGGTAATACTACCAGAGAAACCTCCGTTATCACAGTAGTGGAAATTGATAAGTTTAGTGGCATAGACCTCAGCAAATACCTCAAAAGCCTGGCAATATTCATCGGGAGTTGCCTATATACTCGTATATTGAACTATAGATGAATTTATAGGTTCCGCGAATTTGTGATTCTGCAAAATAATATTAATTGCGTACCTACCTATTGAATGTGGTGAAGAATTTAGGCGAGAGATCAGGCCTCTTTTGCGATTTACACTCCTGTTTCTGATTTATCGTAAGTCAAACCCTTAAGATCCCGTGGGGAGCGAACGGTTTGTCCTACAGAGCTCTGGGTGGTCTCATTCGATTCTTAAAACTCAACACTATTTTAAATTGATGATAAAACAATACCTTTATATCAAAAGTATTTGAAAATTCAACCAGAATGCGACTGTAGATTCCAAATGGAGCCGATATACCGAATTTAAGTGCCAGGTTCGTGGGACGGAGGGATTTTGTATTAATTATTTTTTATCCGATTTTAGGACCTTCGGATTGTTAACTATAGATGAATTTATGGATACCAAAATTTAGAGGTTCTAAAAAGGAATAAAAATTTTTATAGCAAGGACTACCCTGGTGAACTACTTGCTATTCACAGACACTGCTATTCATAAATAAGACACTTGGCTAGTTAGTCTTATAACCTCCAGAGCTCTTCCTCCTCTTCTATGATTCCTTCTCACCAGTCTTCAGTCTCTTGTCATGGTGTTATACATCCATTTCTAAAGATTCTTCCTCCTTTTCATCCCTACCTCGAAAGTTACAATGAAAAGTAGAAACTCAAAAATAAAGAAAGAAGAGGCACTGTTAGACTCCGCGATACTTTGGTACAAGAATTAGTTGTAGAAAACTGTTTTTTATTATGTCATTTACTTTGGTTTTATGGGACAATAAGAAATATATCATCTACAGTGTTGTAGCAAGTCAATTTAGGCACTTTTCTAGAGAAGATGTAATAATTATTATAATCTACGAGGCTATTGAAAATAAGAGAGCTCTCTATCATCCCGGAAATGTCTGATTTCACCGTTCATAAAGCAGTAAGAAATTATTCTTGTTGTTTATGAATCAGGATCACTCAGTCTACTACCCTCTTGGACTTCTTTCGGCACTGTAATCCATCTTCCTGTTCTTTGCTTCTTCCTTCCACTTTCTGCTTCCTTCTAAATGCTTGCTGCTAACTTCGACAAAGCTTCCTTCGGTAAATCTCGCGATCCATGAGCTTCCGTTTCGAAACCTCTTCGGGAGGAAGCTTCCGCGTAAAAACTCTTCTTTTCCAGGTAAGATTTATATAACAAATTTAATTGTTTACACTTCTTCATTGTCTATTGAACGACTCCATCTTCGAACACGAACATAAGGAAGGATCATAAATTATGTTCCTTATTGAAGAACATTAGGATCGTACGTTTAGCTTGTTGAAAACTTCGTTGTCCAGGACTGGAGGAACGAAATCGAGGGGATTCACTAATGAATGAGACTCATCAGTCTGGGATTTTTCCCAACTTGAAACTAATGAAGGGGTGCTCCGTGATGAAATCAAGATTGTTTACTCTACACCCCGAAATATCATGGTTTTATAGAGAGAGAGAGATACACGAGTAGTTCACGATCTTTCTACAACCAATTTCCGACAAAAAGTGCCTCGTGAAATTTTTTGGTATCCTCTCTCAAAATGCATTTTTTTTTTTTTTGATTCTCGTTCAATAAATTTACCATTACTCCCTCAATTCAAGAGTTAGCTCAAATTAAAGATAATCCGTTGGGAAGAACGTTACATTTTCAATCTTTTTGATGCCCAATATCATTTGTTTAAGTGGAGTTGAGATGCACAAACGATGTAGCGAAACTCGTCAAAATATTGAAATCGCTTGTTTTTTCAGTCGCCTGGTAACGATATCAATTCTTGACGTGAAACTTCCCTGAAAGGTGCGCCAGGATTTCAGCTTCCCAACGGTGTAATCAAAAAATATTTCACAATCGAATTTGAGGGAGAAATTTCTGTTTGAACGGGGAAAAACGTGCATTTTTAACGAAATCGACGGTTTGAAGGGAGGACTCCGGGGTCTTCACCTCCACGGCTCCTCCGAAGCACAGAGTCCTGCCGTTTAACCGTCGATTTCGTTGAAAATGCTCGTTTTTCGGCTTTCAAACAAAAATTTCACCTTTAAATTTGATTGTAAAATATTTTTTTATCACACCATTGGAAAGCTGAGATCCTGGCGCACTTTTTAAGAAAGTTTTACAATTCTGCGTCAAGAATTGATATGGACAGACATATCAACATGTGATATTGATATGGTTTGGACATCTCAACTCCACTTAAAACTTATTGAGCATCAAAAAGATTGCAAATTTAACGCTCTTTCCTACGAATTTTTTTAGATTTGAGCTTTCTCTTGAATTGAGGGAGTTATGGTCGATTGATTGAGCAAAGATCAAAAACACGAGAAAAAAAATTCAAAGTGAAAATGAAAGCATTTTGAGCGAGGGTACCAAAAAATGTCACGGGGCTTTTTCTATCGGAAATTAGTTGTAGAACACGTGGGTTGTAGAAAGATCGTGAACCACTCGTGTATCACCTTGTATACACTCGGGGTGAAAAACAATACATTTCATTTTTAATGCTGGAAATTTCCTGGAAGACATCTTCCTAGTGGTACTTGAAAGCTATGCATTTTTCCGAAAAATGATCACGAATTCACTAAGAATGAAGGTCTTTAATCGAGTGTGAGGATGTAGAATAGCTGATCCGCTATTATTTTATTCAGTTCACATTCCGCACATGACTCGTAAATCGATGAAATCATTGAGGCGAGTTGAGAAAAGGAGCCAACATGGAAACTAATTATTGCAGCAATCTAAACCATAAAGTGGTTTGCGGTTTCGGGCGCCGATCAACATCAGAGCCAGCCGTTGGTCGGTCGAGAGTGAAATTCATCAGGCGTGCATAATAAATCTAATAGATCGCTTTCGGTTCACTCGAACATATTATTCCCACTCGGTAGTTACGGTTTAGTTACCGATTAATACCTTACCACAACTAATATACTCTTATTTATGTTTAATAGTATATTATACTCCCTGATGAGTGTGACCCTCAGTCTTGAAACCTGCTCTTACCAGAGACACGTCCTATAACGGCGAAATTCGTTCGGCAGTTGGGATCTAGCCCATTTATGTGTTGTGTCACGAGGGCATGATTACATCCTCAGTAGATCTTTATCATGGGTAACCTCTCCCTCGTTGAATGACCATAAGTCACAATTCTAGTCATTCTCATGTTGATAATTATACCTACCTTTCTACTCCAGGACTTGTGATGACATTTGAATGGTAGTTGGGAACTGGCCTGTTCATGAATTTTGCAAGAAAGGCATGATTGCCACTAGATACTAAGTTCTCTGGTTCACCGTGGTTGCTTGTTATGAGTAACCTCTTCGACGTAGAATGACCATAAATCACAACTCTAGATAAATACCTTTCTACTCCAAAACTTGTGATGAAATTTGAATGGTAGTTGGGAACTTGCCTGTTCATGAATCTTTCAAGAAAGGCATGATTGCCACTAGATACTAAGTTCTCTGGTTTACCGTGGTTGCTTCTCATGAGTAACCTCTTCGACGTAGAATGACCATAAATCACAACTCTAGATAAATACCTTTCTAGTCCAAGAGTTGATGAAATTTGAATGGTAGATGGGTACTAGCCTGTTTATGAAATTTGAAATGCCTCCACTGGATACCACGTTCTTTCCTCTACTGTGGTTCCTTGTCATGAGTAACCTCTTCGACGTAGAATGACCGTAAAACACAATTCTAGCTAAATTCTCTCAAGGTGATGATTATTTCTTCCTAGTCCACGTGTCGTGGTGCTCCATTGAACTTAATAGATGCAACACCCACCTACCAAAGTTTTGATTTCGCAGACATTTATTTCAAAATAACCAAGGATTCAATTACTTTCAAAAGTCCTTTTCGACAGCGCGGACAAGTCGTCTGTTGAAGTACAAAGTGCGAGCGACATATGTGAGAAGGACGAGGCCGAGAAAGACGAGGATGAGGGCGGCGTCGACCTCGACGATGTTGGGCGGTGTCTTCACGGGGATCACCGTCACGATTCCCGCTACTTTGTTGTTTTGGTAGCAGACGTAGCGGTGCCCGTCAGATGGAAGTATCTGTGGAGAGACATCTTGCAGTTAAGCATTGTTGTCAGGAGTTGTCCACAAAACGTTATCACTGGAGAGAAGGAGGGTACTTGTAGGAATGGCTTCAATAGATCAAGATTTGGCAACGCTGCGCTAGCTTCCCTGTACAGGGTAACTGATGCTACTGAACATATTGATCTTCCAGCTGAATTAATTATCCCCAATAATTTATTTATTTATTATGAGTAATGTGACAAATTATATTGACGTTGCCTAAAAATTTAATGAAGTTTTTTTTTCACGTTTCGACCTCATAACTCCCTTATTTCCCGTGAAAATTCAAATCTGACTACACCGTTGGAAAGAACGATACATTTCTAAACTACCTATAGCAAAACCAAAATCCTTCAGCAATAAAATAGTACGGAAAATCAAGTCAAGAAGCAAATTGCAAAATGTTTTCGAAACTTGATTTTCTTTCACCAAAGTGAAAGAAAGAATCCCTGCCCATTTTGACGGGCGCTCTTCGGAAAAAACATGGTCAAATTGTCAGCTTTCCAACGGTTTACCAATCTTTATTTTTGAAATTCAAATTGGAAGAGTAAATCAAGTTTCAATGCCAAAAAACGTGTATTTTACAAGAAAATCGAGTGTTTTAAGCGGCTTATGGTCACTCTCGATCTCAAAATGACTCGACGAGTTTGGTATCATTTCCAATGCAATTTTTTACGCTAAGTCCAATGGTGATACTTCCGAATAATTCTGACTACTATTAAGTGGATTTTTCGAAGAAAACCTACATAGTACATAAAATACGCATTATTGAGTAAGAAGTGTTGTGGACGGATAGCACTGTCACTCTTTCAGGGCGGGAGTCTCGGAAAGGGACGTCACCTAGCTGCTGACGAGGAAGGAATGGAAAGTGGCACACGGACTGAGGAGGGGGGCGGCCCTGTGACGGGAACTGTAGGCCCGTGGTGGATTCATTCGTTGTGTGAGTGACCTGATTAAAGGTACCATTTTTTCCCACAAGTTTTCCGTGTGTCTTAGTTTTCCCTAAGTCCATAAAGAGCCTAGAAAAAGGGACACAACAACTTGGCGCAGTCTACTACTCGAATTTACAGCTACAATCAGGAAACAACTATCTTCAAGTCGTTTCTTTTGAAGTGGGTAAGTACCTTCCAAGTTCTCTTACCTTTTCTGACTTGTTGATTTCCATTTTATTTTCTGATTGTGGCGCTCCCATATATTTTTTTCTTTTCTTTCTCAAACTTCTTTGTTACTTAAATTAATAATTAACAAGCAACTAGTTATTTCATTTCACTTGACCACGACCGGCGTCTTCGAACCGCGCTCGATGGTGACCTACTTTTAACGCCGACGCCGTTTTTTTTTCTCTCGCGATCTTTAGTTGCTCGAGTAATTTATTCATCTTTAATTCATTTATTTTTCTTTTCTCCTACCCGTACGGCCTTTTTCGAATTTTAACGAACACGGACAACAACTGAAAACGGACTGGACCACGTAACAACGGAAACCTGTCACACGTGACTTGAACGTTATCTCTGCTATCTCGTATCACTGATTCCTTATCTTCTTCCTCTTCACCTTTGCATTTATTCGTCCCCGTCCACTCAACGGCGGTCATTGTGTTGGTGGTGTTGTGTTGCTGCGTTTCTTTCCTTGAACTTTTGAACGAGTTTTACCTTGTGGTTTTTTTCTCGTCCCTCACTCCTTTATGTCAACTCTACTACATTACTATTTCATGTAATTTCATTTATATTATCATTATTATTTTTATCTGTTATAATTCATTGTTTGTTTTTTTCTTCTTTTTCACTCTCCTATTTTTCTTTTGTTTAGTTCACCTTATAGTTCATTTGCACTAATTGTCATGGAGGGTGCAGCACGTTCCCGTCCTTCAGGGTTAGGCCGCATGGTTGATCACTTTGGGGCATTCATGGGGGTTACCAATCGGTCCAAGTCAAGAGGTACCTCTCCCCAATCCCATGGTCTGAATGGACCATCGACTCCACCCCCTCCTGGCTACCCACCTATGCCCGATCAGGGAGACAATGACCTTCCACTGCATCCACTTTCACCACTTTCTCCCCGCTCCAACTTCCACCAGGGCATAGATTTGGATGGAGCTTGTTCAACTCCACGCCCTCACCGAGTGGATCCATTAGTTTTTGCAGGGCTGTCTGGTACCCCTTTAGAGGGGGGATCAGTTGACTACAGAGCCTCTGGGCAGCCCAACCAACCTATGGCGGCAGAGGGGAATGCAGGTGTTGTTGAGGGTGTGCTGACAGTGGTCAGGGACATGCAGTCAAGATTAGGGGCAGTGCTTCAGCTAGTAGCTACGGTCCAATCAGGCCAGGGGGCCCTGCATCAGGAAGTGCAGGCGCTTCGGGAAGAGTTCAGGATAGGTCAAGGCTCCCTTTTGAGGGAGATTGCCACACTGCGTAATGAGGTGCAGTCAAACCACCGGGCTACAACTGACACCCTGAATTTCTTAGGTGATGCTTTGGCTGGTGTCTCTAGCCGGGTTCAGGACTTGCAAGTAGAGGTTAGAGAGATGAGAGATCTGATTGGGGATGACCAACAAGCTCACGCTGAGAGCAACGTGGTTGGTATAGAATCCACTAACCCATTTTTAGATGCCCCAAGGCCAGTGGTGACACCACCCAACCACAGGGGCCCTCCACCCTTGGTGCCGGGTGTACAAGAGGGGGGGAGAGGCCACAGCACTCCAGCTGTCAGGAACAGAAGGGTGACATTTGAAGATGGCATTAACCGGCCTGGGCACATAAGTATTAACACAACAGCACCTGTAACCCACCAAAGTCAGGTTCATGCCCTGGGGCCAGCTAACATTGCAGCCCCATATGAGGCAGCCACCCAGAACATGACCCACCAAACAGACTATCACAGGCAAACCATGTTCTGCACCCCTGGCGACTCCCTTATTAGAGACTCGACAGGAGCGCCAAAGGGTGTAGACTACCTGTTGAAGCTGGCTAGCCAACTCGTCCCTACCTACACTGGCGATAAAGGGAGCGATATCGATGATTTTCTGACGAGACTCCAGCACCTTAGAGGTTGCTGTGAGGCACCAGATCATCTCTGGGTCTTCGTAGCAAAAGCCAGACTGGCAGGCCCAGCACGGGCCCTGATCTACAAGGAGCTTCTGCCTGCTCAAACTGCCACCCTCGAAGCTCTGGAGATTGAACTTCGCCGGAGGTTTGAGGGCATCCATACAAGTGCCTACTACCTGGAGCTAGCAACCCAGGCAAGGCTTAACCAAGGGGAAGCAGTGGAAGCGTTTGGGAGCAGAATCAGGGAGCTTTTAACTAAGGCCTGGGGCGCTAACCATCCATTTATTGAGGTTCATGGGAAAGACTACTTTGCCAAGGGGCTCCCCAAGGAGCAGGCTCGATTCATCTTCCAGGCTAGACCACTGACTCTGGCAGAGGCCATAGCCAAGGCGGTAGACTACCGGGAGGTTGAATTCCTGTTGGGAACTGGAGAGAAAGTAACCTCCTGTCCTCCTAAAGCACCCATTGTCCATACACTTACAATTACAGCTGATGGTAGAGATCCCCAACAAGGGCACACATCTACTCAGCCACAGAACCTGCCCAGAACACCAACTCCACCCCCTGTTGAGACGGGGAAGCAAAAAACAGGGCAGAATGGGAACTGGAGGAGACCCTCCAGAATGTACTGCCCATTCTGCAACGTGAACCAGCATTGGCCAAGCCAGTGCGATTATCGCCATGATGGTCCCAAGGCAGGCCAAGCTCCCATAAGACAAGATGGGCAAGGCCGCCCAGCCAGCAAGTCCACAAGGAGCCCAACTAATTCTGGGGCCCCAAACGGGAAAGGCGGGCAGAACCCGCCACAAGCATAAATATACAAAGCCACCCAACAACTCTGCGGCGTGTGGTCCAAGTATCACTGGGAGGGGAGCCGCTGTTTGCTGTCAAGGGGAAGGTTGGAACCCACCATGGAACCATCATTGTTGACACAGGGTCAGAAATCACCCTGGTGGATCCCACAATTTGTACTGGCCCATTGGAACCTATTCATGTGACTATACTGGGAATTGGTGACGCGCCCGTCCAGCCCCTAGGGGTTACCACTGTTCAGGTGGAACTTAATGGGGAGCAACCATTCCCAGTTAGAGCAGCTGTTTGTAGCCTGAACCGCCCTGCTCTCCTTTTACTAGGATGTGACGTCCTGAAGGAGAGAGGAGCTATACTCAACGTTCGGACTCAAACTGTCACATGGGGAGACAAGAGAACACAACAGTCTCATGTACCCCAGGAAGAAGCACGTGCAACTTCCGTCCTTCCGGGGGAGACAAAGACTAAAGCTACATTGTCAACAACGGTTAGAATACCGCCAAATTCAATTGCTCTTCTCTGTCTGCGGCCATGTACTCAAGAAGGTGACCAACACTTCCCCCCAGATGAAACCTCTCAGTTAGCAACGGTTTTCACCCCACAGTTTGAAAACTGTGATGGCCTGTTGCTGGCAAGAACGGTAAGCAGCCGACTAAACCCCCTTGCCCTCGCTTTCAACCCTTCCAATGCAGAAGTAGTGCTGCATGAAAATGCATCGTTGGGGGAGGTTGAAGATCTTGACCACACACCCACTGAAGCATCAGAGCGAGGCTTCCAATGCTCCCTAGCCACTATGAACAATGCATCAGACTCCAAAGGGAGCACCACAGTGAGTAACACCAGGATATTGGCATTCCAGGAAGCTGTTGCAGCAAAGCTCCAACACCTTTCCACCAGTGACCAAGGCCTCCTTCTCACTACTTTAACTGAGTACCAGGACATATTCAGCTTTGAGGGGCATGAAATCCTGGGATGCACTGACTTGGTAACTCACTCCATAGACACCGGGACTAGCCCCCCAGTGAGAGCACGGCCCTACAGAGTGGCTCATGCCCAGAAACCCATCCTTCGCCAGTTAGTGAAGGAGCAACTGGACGAGAGTGTTATAAAGGAGTCAAGCAGTGCTTGGTCATCTCCTGTAGTCCTGGTCCCTAAGAAATCTGGATCTGGTCTCCAGTGGAGAATGTGCATTGATTACCGTAGGCTCAACGCAGTTACAAAACCCTCATTCTACCCCCTACCCAGAATTGATGAATACTTGGACAAGCTGGGGGGGTCAAAATACTTCACCACTCTAGATCTGAAGAGTGGCTATTATCAAGTTTCCATGTCTCCAGAGGATGCACCCAAAACCGCTTTTGTAACTGATGAAGGCTGCTATGAGTATACCAGACTCCCATTCGGATTACAGGGAGCCCCAGCAACCTTCCAGCGGCTAGCCATGATGCTTATCAAGCAACTTGGGTCACTGCACGCGCTCGCCTTCCTAGATGACTTGATCCTTTTCCATCCAGACTTCAAGTCACATTCCCAGGACCTTTGCCAAGTATTTCAGGTCTTGAGAAATGCTGGCCTCACCCTTCAGCTATCAAAGTGCCATTTTGCACAACCTGAAGTCCGTTATCTTGGACATATTGTCTCAAGCAAGGGCATCAGGCCAGATAACCAAAAGCTCATGGCAGTATCTGAATTCGCTACACCCTATAACCTCAAACAACTTCGATCATTCTTGGGCTTATGCTCTTATTACCGCCGCTTTGTTGAGAACTTCTCAAAAATAGCAAAGCCCCTGAATGACCTATCGAAGAAGGATGTACAATTCATTTGGACACCAAGGTGCGAGGAAGCCTTCCAAACCCTAAAAGCCAGGCTAGTCTCACCCCCTGTCCTTGCTTATCCAGACCTATCCAAGCCCTTCATCCTGGCAACGGATGGTAGCAAAGAGGGACTGGGATGTGTGCTATCGCAAATGGTTAATGATGAAGAGCACCCAGTGGCCTATGCCTCACGCCGCACGAGCCATGCAGAGGAAAGCTCATATTGTGCAACAGATCTAGAGCTAGCTGCCCTTATTTATGGAATTGATCAATTCCGTCACTACCTGTGGGGTGTTGAGTTCACGGTCATAACTGACCATTCAGCCCTTCGATATCTCAACACCCACAGGGATTTGAATTCAAGGCTTACTCGATGGGCACTAAAGCTTAGTGAGTTCCGATTTACTATAAAACACAAAGCTGGAACTGCCCATATGAATGCAGATGCCCTGTCTAGATGCTACGTTTGTTTCACAGCTGATGCACAGCACTGGCCCACCATCCAAGTGGATGAAATACGGGAGAAGCAGGGAGAGGATGAGCCTACTAAATCCCTAATAGGCAGTTCTGACCTCTACAAAATGTCTTCCAATGGGCTCTTATGCCGGGTTACACCCTCAGGCTGGAAAATAGTTCTACCAACCACTCTGAGGCAACGTATCCTGGAATTGCACCATGACCTACCACAATCAGGCCATGGGGGTACCCAGAAGACATTGAGTAGAGTCAGACAAACATACTGGTGGCCTGGATTAAGAAGGGACGTTACCAACTATGTCAACTCATGCCACGCATGCTCTCAAAGGAAACATTACGGGCGGAAAGTCGCCCCATTGGGAGAGATGTCAGAACCTTCCACTTGCTTTGACCAGCTGAGTGCCGACATAGTTGGTCCACTACCACTCACCCCCAGGGGCCATAAGTACATTCTTAGTGTGCTGGACCAGTTCTCAAGACACGTCGAGTTCTACCCCTTGGTGAATCAATCTTCCGAGATGGTAGCTCACGCTCTTCTACAACACTTTGGACGCTATGGTGCACCCAAACAGTTGCTCACAGATCAAGGAGCTGATTTTACATCTGAACTCATGCACCACTTTTGCCAATTCTTCAAAGTAAGGCGCATTTGCACAACTGCATACCACCCCATGTCCAATGGTCGAGTGGAACGAATCCACAGGACAATGGCAGACATCTTGTCCCACTATGTCAACAAGGCACAGAATAACTGGGACGAGTGCCTGCCACTGGTACAGATGGTTATTAATTCGAGCGTACACACAGCCACCAAATTCTCGCCCTACGAAGTGGTCTACGGAAGAGTCATGAACCTACCAGCACCCTCTGACATGGACCTGGGGGAAGATGTAGAACCTTACGTCAGCCATGTGGAACAGTTGCGAGCCACTCTGGAAGTACTATGGGAGAGGGTAAGGTTAGCTCAAGAGACATCGGCTAGGAAACAAGGCAATTACTACAACAGGAAAGCCACCAAGACAACTTTCAAGGTAGGGGATAGGGTATACCTGTATAACCCGGCAGTAAAGAAGGGCAGGGTGAGAAAATTCAATAAACCATGGCAGGGGCCCTACAGAGTGGTGCAAGTACCTTCAGAACTAAACATAATTTTACATATTAGGGGGAAACAAAAAAGAGTCCATATAAACAGGGTGAAGATGGTAGTACCTCGCCGCACAGACCTGCTCCCTGATCAAACTGACTCTCCTTACCACTCTCCCTCAAACCAACGTACCGCAAGCCCCTTAGCAGCTACACAGGTGCAGACGACAAATGCAGTCCTCCCTGCCTCCCAGCCACCTGATTCGATAACAGCTCTGGATCACCAGACGGAACAAACCCCACCCTGTCACAACACAGACGCTTATTACTCATTGACCAACATACCAGCTCTTCAACGGCAACCCACAATACCTCCTATGACGTATGTAGGGGAAAACAGTTTCTGGTGGGAGAATGAACAAGAATCAAGCACACCACTAGTTCCCAACCAACTCCCCCAGGAATTCACCCACGACAACCCAACTAACTTACCATGTCCTGAATCCACCCCTACAAGCAACCCCACTAAGCGATACGTTACTAGGGGTAAGAAATACAACTACAGGAAGCTAGCTGGCCTGGAAGACAGTTTTGAATGGGAGAATGAACAACAATCAAGCACACCACTAGTTCCCAACCAACTCCCCCAGGAAGTCACCCACGACAAGCCAACTAACTTACCACATCCTGAACCCACCCCTACAAGCAACCCCACTAAGCGATACGCTACTAGGGGTAAGAAATACAACTACAGGAAGCTAGCTGGCCTGGAAGACAGTTTTGAAACTCCTTGACAATCTTCTTTTTAATTAAAACTAAATTAAATCTTACCACAATTAAAAATCTTTTACAAAATTTAAATTACCTAACCTGAAATGGATTCCGCATTTGGCCATGTACTAATGACTTTTATTTCCAGGTTACACTAGCAGCTCCTCACAATCAACATGATGCCACTGATGCCACTGATGAGTATGTTCTTCATACCCCTGGTCCTCGTGACTGGTAGCCGGCCGCACCAGGGGGTGATTTGCTGACCACTTATGTTTTTTTTTTTTTTTTTTGTCCAATTGTGAATTTCATTCCAATTTTGTTGTGAATTTCATTCGCCATAGATTTTATTATTTTTTTTCTCAACTTTAGCCCTAAAATCTTGAACATTTTGCTGGCCACTTATGTTTTTTTTGTTGTTGTCCAATGTTTTTTTTGCACCCTATTGCAGCTCCCACATTGCAGGGCTACACCATCCACTAGTCACCAGGCGGTGACTTGATCAACTGCGTGGGGGGGGAGGGGTAGGCTGTTGGTATACATATACGTCTGTTGCCTGAATTTACCTTGCTTTGCATGCATCCCAGCGGATCCCTTCCTCACCCTATTGTAGATAAAATTCCTCGTGAGTAAGTGTCTTGTATATTTGTTGTCACCGGTGACCGCAGCTGCGTTAAATTATCTCTATTATTTGTATGACATATATATTATGATATCATATATACATTGTGTTGTACTATTACAGAAAAACTTACAGCAGTATTCATTGGTATGTAACAGAAATTTGAATTATTTTTGTGCGTCAGCGCTTGGCATCTATAATTTCATGAAGTAATAAGTATAGAACAAATTTACAAGGCTTCAATAAAATAGGTAGCAGGTTTTTAGGTGTTTTTAACAATAATAAAATGTTAAAAATAATGGAATTATTGAAAATTGTTGAAAATAATTGAATTGTTGAAAATTATTGAAAATTGTTGAATAATCGATTTCATCAATGAATTATTCATTGACTAAATTTCTCAATCTTGTCGAACCACCACGTGAGCCATAGGGAACCATTTCGGCCAGCTGTTTCAAAATTTTCTTAGCTTTTCCGTTTCAGGGACCCAGGTAACCGCCCACCTCGTACGATTTCCCTCCTGTAGAAGATGTACATCTACCCCAAACCTACAGTTGGGTGACAGAACTGGAAGAGACAGAACGCCCCCGAGAGTGACAGACATAAGCCCGGAAAAAGCAACAGGATCCACCAGAGCCAACGCCTCCATCACCTATTGCCTCCGCTCAGGACCAATGTGCTGCCACGTCTGACGAGACCCAGTGCCTTGCAGACCCCGGGAATGTGTCCTGGCAGGCAACCACCATGGCAGGCATGAGGCCATACCTGCAAGTCAAGCCGAGGGAGATGTTGTGGACGGATAGCACTGTCACTCTTTCAGGGCGGGAGTCTCGGAAAGGGACGTCACCTAGCTGCTGACGAGGAAGGAATGGAAAGTGGCACACGGACTGAGGAGGGGGGCGGCCCTGTGACGGGAACTGTAGGCCCGTGGTGGATTCATTCGTTGTGTGAGTGACCTGATTAAAGGTACCATTTTTCCCACAAGTTTTCCGTGTGTCTTAGTTTTCCCTAAGTCCATAAAGAGCCTAGGAAAAGGGATACAACAGAAGTAACACCTTTCCACTCAATTAAAACATCAAGTTCTAGCAGATTTTCCAGTAAAACACACGTTTTTTTTTCTCGAAGAGTGCTTATCGAAATGGGCAGGGATTCAGAGTGAAAACGTCAAAAAAAATCCAAGTTTCGAACAAATGTGCAGTTTTGCTGTTTGACTTGATTTTTTGAAACTATTTTATCGCTGAAGGATTTTGGTTTTGCATTAGATAGCTTGGGAATTTATCGCTCTTTCCAACGGTGTAGTCAGATTTGAATTTTCACGAGAAATAAGGGAGTTATGACCATATCAGTGCCGTAAGTTCGATAACGCAAAAAAATGAATTCAGAGTGGGTTGAATGAAATTGCTATGAAACAGTTTGTGTTGGAAATACCTTGTAGAATCGAACCCTGTATATTACGTGATAATTCTTCCAAACAAGGTGTAGCCCCAGATCCACTTGACATGATTTCCTATCTCATCCGCCCCTATAGTCAACATTCTATGTATTTCTATCGTGAATATAATATTCCAATAATGGACCTAGTGTGCTAGTTAAAAACATTGTTGAATTGACGAAAAGCCAGGAAGGTTCACTCTCCAACCTACTTGGCGGCCGATTTTCCCTGCGGTGTGTTGATACCGTGATCCGCTCACCTCTTTGAAAACAATTCGATCCCTCATATCAATGCTGACCCTCCCTTTGCTGGTCGAGTTGACGAAGAGGGCAACCAGTCGTTTCTGCATGTTGATTTTCCATTCCGTGGGCGTGTCCACCGCCATCGAGCCCGGACAGGTGACGGTGAACGGTTGACCGACCAGCGGCCATTTGATCTGCCGCACGACCATCGGAGGGAGTTTCGGGGGAACCTGAAGCGTCGAAAATAGTCCTGGGAATCATTACGGTCATTAGTTAATTATAGTGTTGGGCCATAATTTCCACTTGTTTTTTAACACTCCCGCCATATAGCATCATCTCATTCCTGAGGCGCTCGAAAACACAAAATGTCAGTGGAAGGTTACAGAACGTTCTTAAGGGTTCCTTCTTGTTTAGTAGACTTCGTTAGCTATCTGACTATCATAAAAAGACCTTCGGATTTGTTTTCACCATTTTCAATGTTTACAGATTGTTTCCGCCGTTTGAATTCGGCGCCTTATTGTTTTGTCGAATCACCGAAGGTAGCGCTGATTCCAGGAATCGCCTGCCCGATTCCTCGATTATTATCACTTCTAATCTGGCTCGAGCTCGTTCCCTCTTCTCTCAAACCTCTCCGCGTATAATCAGCGATCAAACAATTTATTTAGTTATTTCAATCCCTAAAACTATAAATCCAACGGGTTGTGTCACAGTGGTAGCGTCTCACAGTAAAGTTGAATTATAAATTTAACAAATTGGCTACTTTTCTCGCGAGTACGGCCCCCTCGTCGTCCAGGAACATCGCACCCGGCGCCGGGAAGCTTCGCAGATCTGCAGAACTTGTAAGTCCCCTTTTATTTCTTAAAAGTTCGCCAATTTCTGATGAATGTTCTTTGCACATTAAATTTATTACGCTCTTCCACACACCACCCGTAGGTACCTATAAATCACAGTCCACTAACGATTAAAGTGTTGAGTTCCCAATCCTAAGTTCTACTTTTGAGCATTAAATAGGAAGGAATTCCCCAATATTAATGGTCCTAACGAGCCAAATTGTAATTTTGTAGTGTTATATTAACTTGAATTTATTCATTTAACGTCTTGCTCTTCATTCAACGTTTTAATTCAACGTCTTGGTCGCTGCACGTGATTGAGAGGGACGATTTTTCTTCTCAACGTTATTTTGTTAATAAATTACCATAAAGTCATTTATTTCTTGATCTTAAACTAACAAATTATAACTCTACTTCGTATTTTGATCATTGAAATTCGTATCAGGTGTTCTGTAGAGATCGCGCAGGTGGTTTTATGACAAAATCTTAAGGTCACGTCGAAATTACAGGTAATTGCTCAGACGCCATTTTAGTGTCAAAGTTTCAATTTTGCCTTCAATTTTTCACAAGTATTTGCAAGTTAACTGTATTGGTGACGTAGTCTTTCCAACGTTCATTCTCATTGGCCCTAAGCCCAACGAATTCGCATCAACATCATTCTCCGCCAATCAAAACCTAGCTTCGTTTTCAATTCCTTCAACGAACATCAACGAACATGGCCAACAACCAAGATGATCCAAACGAGTTTGCAGAGCACTTGGCCAAGCAGGAGTACTATAAAAATCTCCGTGAAAATGCATTTACCCAGTTGCAGGCTACTTTTGACGCTTCCAAAGCTGTTGGTGCTGGATCTATTTCTCAATTTTTGGCGCGATGTAATGACCTCAACGATATGCGTGACCGTTTTTATGGATATTGTGATGCGATAACAGAATTGAACGTAATGTTGCCTTCTGAACACTTTCTCGATGTAACGAATGTTTTAACGTCCTTTGATACAATTTACTACGAAGTACGGGCACTTGAGGGTAATATTCGATCAAAATTTGAGACAAAATTCACTCCGGTTTCTGAAATTAGGTTACCACGAATCGACGTTCCAGTTTGGGATGGCCAATTACAAACGTTCCATAATTGGTGGGCACTTTATAATTCTATAGTGCATAAAGGGTCATACACAAACACTGCAAAATTTGCATACTTACGATCTCTGATATCTGGACCACCACTCAAGCTCATAGAAACCTTAGAGATATCTGATGTGAATTATGCACTTGCATATGGTAAAATTGAGGACATGTATGCAAATCATCGAGTACTTGCTGCATATCATGTTGATAGTATGCTTGATTTCAAAACGTTAACTCGTGAATCAGTTTCTGATCTCCGATCATTTTTGACCGTTTTTGATACGAATTATAAGGCGTTTCAGAATTTGGACATACGCTCACATTCGGATTTCTTCGTATTTCAATGCGCATTGCGCGCGCTTCCTTCTTCATTACGAATACTTTTTGAACGATCGGTATCGTCTAAAACTGGAGTTCCTTCATTTATGGATCTTATTACTTTTATTCGTGAACAATGCAGGATTAAAGAATTCTTCATGCCAACGATTTCAAGTGTTCCGAATAACGTCAACGTAAATAGTAATAAAATTTCGAAGTATCCCTCGCCCAAGTCTCAATTTTCAAAGGCAACATCATTATTAGTGAATGATACGAACAATAACCGTTCCGCAACGAATAGTTCTTCAAGTAGCAGTTCCTCTAGTAACAACTCGTCATTACCTGCTCCTTCTTCGAATCCCATTCCACACAATACATTTTCCAATGAATGTCCAGTATGCCAAGGAAATCACGGTATTTACAGTTGTGAAAAGTATGGTAATATGGAACCTTCTCAACGTTATGACCTCATCAAAGGTTTCCACAGGTGTTTTCGGTGCCTTGGCAGACACTCCAGGGTGAATTGCAAGTCTAGAGGAAAATGTGGTACTTGCCAGAGTACTAGACATCATTCTACACTACACAATGACAATATTTCTCAACGATCTTCATCAACGTCTAATAACGGTGTTAGTACTAATAATATTAACAACTCTTCTATGTTAACTAACGTCTCGGTACAATCCAATGCACCTGGTCAAACGAACACAAATTCAGCACCTTCAAATTCAAACATGCAAACCCTAATTACAGGACCGTCGGCGAAGGCTACTTACGTACTTCTTGGAACCGCCCAGGCTTTTCTCAGAAACCGGTGGGGTTCCTGGTCTCCGATTCGGCTGGTCATAGACATTGGTTCTCAAGTCAATTTAATTTCCAGTGACTGCGTTCAACGTTTGGGTTTGCCTGTCATTCGAAGAACAACCGAACTTTCAGGTGCTATGGAACAGGTAGTTGGAACATCTAACGGTTTGGTATCCTGCGTCCTATCTCCTGCTCCCAACGATGTTTCTAGTTTGTGTGCTTCCGCCGTCGTCGTTTCCAGAGTCTGTTCCGATGCTCCAACGATATCTCTGCCTTCTGCATTGTACGAAAAATATTCACATCTTGAATTGGCAGATAAAACGTTCCATCAACGAGGCGCTGTTGATTTCCTTCTAGGGGCCGGTTTGTACTCCGAATTGTTCAAACCTGGATATGAGGTGATTCATGGTGAACCGGCTGCGATCAGAACTATTTTTGGATGGGTGATTTTTGGTAACGTCAACGTTTCTCCCTCAGTTACTCTCAACGTAAACGTAGCGACGCACTCTTCCGAAAGTAACCTCGATAAACTTGTTCAACGTTTTTGGGAAGTCGAGGAGGTCGCTTCTGTGGTTCACCGTGATCCGCTGCACTTGATAGCCGAGAAGCATTTCCAAGAAACGCATTCACGTTTGGCTGATGGTTCATACTGTGTTCGACTTCCCTTCAAGACAAGTGGTCACTTTCCACCTATCGGGGAGAGTAGAGAAATAGCTGCACGTCGCTGGTATAACGTTGAAGCCAAACTCCGAAAAAACCCAGCTTTTCATGATGCATATAATTCATTCATGCGTGAGTATTTGTCGCTAGGTCACATGATTCCCACTACAAAATCTGCTGCCTATGTCATTCCGCACTTTGGAATAACTCGAGATTCAGCGACTTCTCCTCTTCGAGTCGTATTCGACGGTTCTTGTCGAGATACCTCTAATGTCTCACTAAACGAGCGATTGCTACCAGGTCCTCCCCTACAGAAGGATATCACCGAAGTTTTAACGTATTTCCGTATGAAACCAGTCGCCATCACAACGGACATCAAGATGATGTACAGGAAAATTTGGCTCCATGAAGATGACTGCAAATTTCAGCATGTGCTGTGGCGTGAATCTCCTGAACAGCCCCTCAACGAATTCGAGCTACGTACTGTAACGTATGGTCTCTCTTCAGCTCCGTTTCTCGCTCAACGTGTATTAGCTCAACTTGTTAACGATGAAGGAGATCCATTTCCTGAAGCCTCGAAAGCAATAACGAACAGTTGTTTGATGGATGACGTTTGTTGGTCAGTTGATACCGTTCAGCAAGCGATTGATTTCAAGAATCAATTGATATCACTGTTATCCAAAGCACACTTTGAACTACGAAAGTGGTCTTCCAGTCATGAGGAAGTACTAGAAGATATTCCGATTGATCATCGTGCCAAAGTGTTAAGTCTTCGTCCCAACGAAAGGGAGTCCCTCATGATTTTGGGTCTGCAATGGTATCCTCATGAGGACATGTTCTCCTACAAAATCAAAATTCCTGGTTCTGCCAACTCCAAACGTACCATTTTGTCGCAGGTGGCTTCAATTTTTGACCCGCTCGGATGGTTGGCACCCACAGTATTTTGGGCAAAATGTTTTCTGCAGGAACTTTGGTCTAGTGGCTTTGACTGGGATACTCCGCTGCACGACGATTACGCGACACGGTGGGCGGAATTTTCGAACGAATTGGTGCATCTTTCCCTTGTCAGAATCCCACGTCTCTGTGTTTCTTCGATTCTACCAAAACGACAATTAATTGGATTTTGCGATGGTTCAACCTTAGGATATGGAGCAGTTGTTTATCTACGATGTTATTCTGAAGAAAACACAGATGTATCGGTTCACCTCCTGAAATCTAAAACGAAAGTCGCTCCCTTGAAGGTGCAGACGGTGCCACGGCTCGAGTTGAACGGTGCTTTATTGCTGGCCAGATTGATCAAGTCGCTGGACATTGTTAAAAGAGAACTAGGTATTTCTGAGACTATTTTGTTTACCGATGCTTCTACTGTCCTTTCTTGGTTACGTACACCCACGTATCAGTTGAAAACGTATGTGGCCAACCGAGTGGTCTCTCTGTTAGAATCAGCACCGCTTGAGCAATGGAGACACGTACCTTCTGCCATGAATGGTGCAGATTGTGCATCTCGAGGTATGTCACCGATACAACTCTTGAATAATTCGTCATGGTGGGCGGGACCGGAATTTTTGATGTATCCCGAATCTAATTGGCCGCCGCCAACGTCAACCTCATTGCCAGCTCATTATTCTCAAGAGTTGAAAAAGACTGCGGATTCACAGCAACAAGTCCTAACGGTTTCGAAATCTTTAACGTCTCGCAACTCTATTGTCAACGCAATTTCAACGTTCTCCTCCTTAACGAAACTTAAACGTGTAGTTGCCTACGTCTTACGTTTTACTAAGAACTGTCGGCTTGCAAAAATAAAACGTACTTCTGGTCCGTTGAAAGTGTTTGAAATACAAAACGCTTTCAATATTTGTATAAAGTCCACTCAGCAACAATACTTCGCCAGTGACATAAGGGCCATACATAAAGGGCGCTTAGTATCAAAAAAGTTGCTCTCTTTCTCACCTTATGTTGATTCTAAAGGTTTTTTGCGAGTCGGAGGTCGTCTAACTCATTCTAACTTGGCACCCAACGCTAAGCATCCACTGTTACTACCTCAACAGGCCTGTTTATCTAAATTGATTTGTGATTATTATCACGTATACCTGCTTCATGCTGGGCCTCAAGCAACACAGGCAATGATTCAGTCGCAATTTTGGATTTTATCTCTCCGCCCACTCCTCCGCAAACGTATCCACAAGTGCTTGATTTGTTTTAAGTCAAAGGCGAAGATGAAACATCCCATCATGAGTGATCTACCACCTTCCCGTGTAAACAGTTCACTTCGGGCCTTTTCGAATACGGCTGTGGATTTTGCAGGACCCTTATTCGTGAAAGAGAGCACACGAAGGAACGCACAAAAACTTAAGGCCTATGTTTGTGTTTTTGTATGTATGGCCTCAAAAGCGGTTCATCTTGAACTGGTGAGCGATCTCTCGACGGCCGCATATCAGGCGGCACTCGATCGTTTTGTGGCACGTCGTGGTCTTTGTTCTCAAGTGTTTTGTGACAGAGGCACAAACTTTGTTGGTGCATCGAATGAGGCCAAAACCATCAAGAAGTTCTTGTTAGAATCGGAGCCAGCACTGGCAGAGTACTTGTCTTCACGTGAAATCCAGTATACGTTCAACCCTCCAGCATCTCCTTGGATGGGTGGAATTTGGGAGACGGCTGTCAAGTCTTTTAAACACCACCTCACCAAAATTACGCTCCACCGCTCGTTGACTTACGAAGAAATGTCAACTTTCCTCGCAAGAGTTGAGGCGGTATTGAATAGTCGGCCGTTATGTCCGATTAACGATGATCCCTCAGATAATGTAGAATTTTTGAGTCCCGGTCATTTTTTGGTTGGATCAGCCCTTTTATGTCCGCCTGAAAATGATCTCATTCCAGTGCCTGAGAATCACTTGGCTCGCTGGCAACTTGTGCAACGTGCCAGTCAAGAATTTTGGAAACGTTGGTCGACGGAGTACCTGAATACGCTTATTCAGAGGAAAAAATGGAATACCCCGCGCGAACCTCTCCGAGTAGCACAGCCGGTCTACATTTCCAAGGAAGACACAAGACCATTGTATTGGCCATTGGGAGTGGTCACCAAGCTGATTCCTGGACGTGATGGTGTGGATAGAGTTGCCGAGGTCCGTACTAGTGCTGGTTGCTACACTAGACCAGTAGCTAGGTTGATACCTCTACCTATAGACAATTAAATTTTGTACGTTGTTCTGGGTGGGTAAATTTATTTATTAAACTATTGTTTTCTTTCTACTCACCTACTAGTTTGTTAACTAACTTGTGTTTTTGGTAATTTTGCTAATATTTTCATTATTGTTGCTTGTTAACGTTTTCTCTCTCTTGGCAAAATTTAGTTAAATTTTGAGTGGGCGGTGTTTCCGCCGTTTGAATTCGGCGCCTTATTGTTTTGTCGAATCACCGAAGGTAGCGCTGATTCCAGGAATCGCCTGCCCGATTCCTCGATTATTATCACTTCTAATCTGGCTCGAGCTCGTTCCCTCTTCTCTCAAACCTCTCCGCGTATAATCAGCGATCAAACAATTTATTTAGTTATTTCAATCCCTAAAACTATAAATCCAACGGGTTGTGTCACAGTGGTAGCGTCTCACAGTAAAGTTGAATTATAAATTTAACAAATTGGCTACTTTTCTCGCGAGTACGGCCCCCTCGTCGTCCAGGAACATCGCACCCGGCGCCGGGAAGCTTCGCAGATCTGCAGAACTTGTAAGTCCCCTTTTATTTCTTAAAAGTTCGCCAATTTCTGATGAATGTTCTTTGCACATTAAATTTATTACGCTCTTCCACACACCACCCGTAGGTACCTATAAATCACAGTCCACTAACGATTAAAGTGTTGAGTTCCCAATCCTAAGTTCTACTTTTGAGCATTAAATAGGAAGGAATTCCCCAATACAGATGATGTTCCGGGGAGGGAGCCACTTATCCCTCACTTTTCTCATGCTCTCCAGGAACAAAGTACTGAAAGCGTTCATTTTTCTTCATGAAGCCACTGTTTTTCGTTAGGTTCTACATTTATTGATACTTCTTTGAAATATCATTAATAATTTTCGTTATTTCACGCTGCGAATACTATGAATGTATGCATATGAAGAATATGTTATGGTTTTTTTCAATCCATTTACACCAATAATAAAATGAAAAAGTTCCAGTCCTGCAGAATGACTCAAAGAGCGAATTTTGTAACAAAAACATATTTGAGAGCTTTTTTGTGCACAGAAAGCGATCGAAGAAATATATGCGTTTTCTGAGCACCCGTCAGAGGGAAAAACATGTACATTTTGCGGGTTTGCGAACCCTGGTTCTTTCCCTCTTCCGGAAGATGCCATAGGGCATCAAATTCTAAAAATTGATAAATTTGATTTTTCCCTGTACTAAATACTTTTACACACTTCCCTGATTAAAATAAATGCACAATATTTGAATGTAAAACCTTTCCAAAATTCAGGCAGGGGCGAAAGTCACGAAAATCGATTCCGCGCTGAAAACGTTGATACAGTAGGTACTTAAGGCTAAATGTCCCGAGTTTAGTTGTGAAATCCGCCACCACGTGGCAGCACCAAAATGAAGAAAATTTCGTTTACTTCTCATTTGAGAACGGATCGAGATATTTTAATTCCGCAAACGAGTTTCTCTTCAGGATCACCGTAGAATTCCGGGTAATTGGTTTAGAAAGTGTGCAAAAATTTTTTGCACACAGTTCCAACAAAAATTTGTTCAAATTTCGAACATTTTCGAAAAGTGGCCTTATAGCCACTTGCAGAACCTTCATCAGAATACGAATCCGTTTGCAGAATTTTTCTAACTTGATCATAGCCGTCGGGTTCGCGTTTTTACGATTTGGAGTGGGGCGAGGGGGGCGACCATGGGCTGGGGGGCGAGAGGCGGCGGCGGCGGCGTTCAAACGCCCGCCACCCGCGCGACCTTCACCTTCTCTCCGACATTCATGTTTTGATAGTTTGCACCCTTTCATCACTATTCTTTTTTCCTGGCCACCTTATAGGTACCATCAACCTTCCCATTTCCAACTTCTCTTCCTTGAGGTTGAACGAATGTGGTGAAATTGCCATAAAAAGCAAGATTCTCATATAATTAACTTATGAGCAAGATTCTATTTTAATTTGATACTGATAATGGTTTGCACTACTAAATAGTTGGTTCTGAAATTGTGGTAATTTTAGTTCATTTTACATGGAGTAGGTAGGTACCTATTTGTTCAAATTTCAATGTACCTAGTTGCAAAAGTTATCTAACATCATTCTAGTCTCGGCCGTTTATTTAGTTGAACTAGCAATAGAAGGTTTATGGGGGCATATTTCTCCCAAATTCCCTCTTAATTATTCTAGGAGTTACACTATTAATTTTCCTTGTTTTCAAAAGTCATTCGTGATTTTATGTAAATATAACGCCTAACAATACTGAAGTGTTGCATTTTGAGGTACCTACTACCTACTAAATTACAAACATGACTCTCCAAAAATTACCATTAGTACAATGTAATAAATACCCTAGAACTAGGGATAGTGCTGTGGTCTTACAAGATAATTTTCTTACAGATGGCAACTCTAAGTGTTTACCTTTTCGGATTACTCGAAAAGTTCAAGGTCGCACCCCTTTCTCGTTCTCTAGCAATCCCGGTAACATCGGGGCACAGTAACTGTTGACGTTCGAGTTATAGTATGGCGTTGGTGATTTTACCTTGATTTCACTTCCGTTTCCGTGATTGCGCAGTGATCACTACTAACATCGTTTTTTAGGACGGCCCACAGTAAGAATTGGGCGACCGTACGTGATTAGTCTGGGGTAAAGGAGGACACACTCGAAAGATAGAAGAACTCTGCGCATTGCTACTATCAGTTCCGGGGCCGTGATTTTCATGGGGGATTATCTGCAAGCCAATCTGAATGATCCTGAAAATTTTCATCGAATTCGTACGAAAAATGTAGGATTTATGGCTGTTACAAGGATTTTAAGGTTTGAGCATTCGCAGAGGCTAATGTCAATTTGGAGGCCGTGATTTTCGTGGGGACCATCTTCACCCCAATCCGCATAATCTCTGAAAATTTCATCGAAATCAGATGGGAAATGTGGAAGTTATTACTGTTTCAAGGAATTCACTTTTGCGCATGCGCACTCACTACTATTAGTCCGGGGTGATGATTTTCATAGAGGACTATCTACACGCCAACCCGCACAATCCCTGAAAGTTTCATCAAAATCGGAGAATAACTTCGTATAGTTATGCCCGATACAAGGATTTCACAACAGAATCAAAGACGGACAGACACGGAACCAAAATTGTTCAGGAAGGTCTGAAACGTAAAACGAGAGTGGAAATTTTGATTTTGGAGATCATTTTGACATAGATATGTCTTTTGGCTGGGGGTCAAGGAATTTTTCGTGACACTTTTTTTTGCCACCAAAAATGCACAAACAAAATCATAACTACACCTATCGGTAGCTTTGAAACAAGGTTTTCTAGAATACTGCAATATTATTACTACGTACAATCGGAGTTTTTTATTTAGAATTTTTTTTTCAACCTTGAAAAGTGAAAACAATACTTCCGCTTGGTAGATTCGGAAATAAGAAATGCGTAGTACCTACCTTTTTTGGTGCTCTGTACAATGTTTGGGAAATCATACATTTTAATTTAGCTTCCGAGTCTACCAAGGTAGCGGAAGTATTGTTAACACCTTTCAACGTTGAAAAATGTTATCCAGAATCAAAATTGTTACTCCAGTTTTACGTTCTAGACCCTCCTGAACAATTTTGGTTCCGTACCTGTCTGTCATGAAATCCCCGCAACGCGCAAAACTATACAAAGTTATGGTCCAATTTCGATTTTAAAAAAATTTCAGGGATATTATGCGGGTTGACGTGTTGATAATCCCTTATGAAAATCATCGCCCCAAGATCAATCAAGTAGCCTCTGCAAAAGAAGCTAATGATAACCATTAAGTATCAGTATCAAATTAAAATAGAATCTTGCTCATAAGTTATTTATATGAGAATTTATCCCTAGTTCTAGGGTATTTATTACATTGTACTAATGGTAATTTTTGGAGAGTCATGTTTGTAATTTAGTACCTAGGTAGTAGGTACCTCAAAATGCAACACTTCAGTATTGTTAGGCGTTGTATTTACATAAAATCACGAATGACTTTTGAAAACAAGGAAAATTAATAGTGTAACTCCTAGAATAATTTAGAGGGAATTTGGGAGAAATATGCCCCCATAAACCTTCTATTGCTAGTTCAACTAAATAAACGGCCGAGACTAGAATGATGTTAGATAACTTTTGCAACTAGGTACATTGAAATTTGAACAAATAGGTACCTACCTACTCCATGTAAAATGAACTAAAATTACCACAATTTCAGAACCAACTATTTAGTAGTGCAAACCATTATCAGTATCAAATTAAAATAGAATCTTGCTCATAAGTTAATTATATGAGAATCTTGCTTTTTATGGCAATTTCACCACATTCGTTCAACCTCAAGGAAGAGAAGTTGGAAATGGGAAGGTTGATGGTACCTATAAGGTGGCCAGGAAAAAAGAATAGTGATGAAAGGGTGCAAACTATCAAAACATGAATGTCGGAGAGAAGGTGAAGGTCGCGCGGGTGGCGGGCGTTTGAACGCCGCCGCCGCCGCCTCTCGCCCCCCAGCCCATGGTCGCCCCCCTCGCCCCACTCCAAATCGTAAAAACGCGAATCCGACGGCTATGATCAAGTTAGAAAAATTCTGCAAACGGATTCGTATTCTGCAAGTGGTTCTGTAAGTGGCTATAAGGCCACTTTTTGAAAATGTTCGAAATTTGAACAAATTTTTGTTGGAACTGTGTGCAAAAAATTTTTGCACACTTTCTAAACCAATTACCCGGAATTCTACGGTGATCTTGAAAAGAAATCCGTTTGCGGAATTACAATATCTAGATCCGTTCTCAAATGAGGAGTAAACGAAATTTGGCCCCGACAGTGCTGCCATCTCTTATTTCAGAATCACACTAAAACATCGTGACATTTAGCCTTAATGAGCAACTTACGGTTTCAGTTGTCAACGTTATCAGTGTTGTAGGGGCTAGTCTCAAACGCATGTCACTGTGAGTGACTAGTCTTAAACCACAATTTGAAGTTTTGAGTTCCAAGAATTGGCTACGAAATCGTCAATTATTTTCAAAAAATTCCTGATTGAAGTTCTGTCATGATTTCAGAAGGAAAAATTACGTTGTGACGGTTCTTTCCACCACATTTGAATTATTTCCATGAGGTACCACATTGTTCTGCTTATTTACATTGAATATGTTTTTTTTTTAAATTTAATAATATATCCATTGAAACGGTACTTTGAATGTACCAAACGCTGCTTGCCAGCTCAGCATCACTTCAACTACCGCTCCCGAGTGTCGGCCATTGACACTAGGATTGTAACGATGCTTTATTCGTGGATTATATAGCTATTAACTTGGATTTTAACGAGCACCTCGAGATCTACCTGTCTCTCAGAAACTCTCACCTTTCTGGAGCGTCCAGTATTGATGCATAATAATACAAAAATGACTACAATTTAACTCCAAGTTTCAAATTAACAAAATTGAAAACTTTATTTTTGCTCATGCTCTCAATGGTTTAATAATTCATTACTTTTCTGTTACAGGTGAGTGCACTGAACGATTCTTCTCAAATTGACTGTAAGAAGTAGGTGGACATTTTATAGTAGTGTCTTAATTTAGGCAGAATTATACTAATACCCGTAAAGTTACAATTATACTGGCCGATTGCCCGAGCGTTGCACGGGATCACACGTGTACCTTTGATGCTTAGATTACTCGATAATCATACCCCTACTGGTCTAAACTCCATCGTTTCGGAAAGAACAGAAGCTCAACATGGAAGCTTTGACTTCTTCTTTATCACTATCAGTATTACCCCTAAATGAGCAACAATTCAGCAATCTAGGATAACATGGAGGAGAGTAGCTTCGTTGCTCGAACAGCTGATCTGACTCACTTAAGACATCTTTTACAGAGATACCAAAGAGCCTGTTCGCCAAATTTCAGTACTCGATGACGAATATGGTTTTCCCGTGCATTGAAATTGTTAACATTGGGCTATATTTGTGTGGATTGAATTTTGACATAGTTTTAACTCCGTCAAATTTCGTCTTTGATGACTAAATTTCAATTTTGATGCATGTCTCCTACAAAACGCATACCAAAGAGGTTGCAATAGACACATGAAGAGGAGAGAAAGTGGAACTAAAAATCACCCAATATCTAATTTCAATGCACGGGAAATTTAGAATGACAATGGGAAATTATCAAATTAGAATGACCAGTGTTCTCGTAAATGAGAGGTTTTCAAGAAAAAAGAGGTCTTATTCTACATTTACAAAATGTATAGGTTGTATAGAAGATAATGGGGACTATCTCCAAGCCAATCTACACAATTACTGAAGATTTCATCGAAACTGGAAGATAATTTCGTATAGTTTTGCAGTTACGAGGGTTTCATGATAGATACACAGAAATACATACACAAAACCAACATTGTTCAGGAAGGTCCAAAAACTTTTTCTAACGTGAAATTTTTGATTTTGGAGAACTTTCCCTACCATGAAAAGTGAAAACAATGCTTTGGCTACCTTAGTAGACTCGGAAGAAAAACAAAACCCTCAATACTCATTACCATTCATCACCCACATTACTTTCAGCTCTTTTTTTTCAAATTATATGATATAATCGGACAGTCTACGCCTGTTTCATCAATTTTGAGAAGACATTTGATAATGTGAGGCACATTCAACTTGTCCGAATTCTGGGAGAAGTGTTAGTTTCAAGGACCTAAGACTGATCAGGACAGAAGGCTCAAGTCCGAGTAGACGGATTGCTCTCCGAGCAGGTATTAGTGGCCAAGGGGGTCCCGGCAAGGCTGTACTTTGTCGCCATTGCTTTTTAACATTTATTCGAAGCAGGTATTCAAGGAGGCCCTGGATGATTGTGATATTGGTATCCCTGTAAACGGATAGCCTGTCTCCAATTGACGATATGCCGATGACACTGAGCTGCTGGCGCACTCTGATGTTGAACTTCAAGCTACTTTAGACAGGGTGGCTGTTGCCTGCATGAAATATGGATTGGCTATTAACGTAGCAAAAATGAAGTCGATGTTGATATCCAAGGTGGTGACTAGTGGTATTCGACATTCAATGGGCGACTTATCGAGCAGGTTGCTCGGTTCATGTACTTGGGCCAATGGGTGTCAGTAACGTGGTCGCTCGAAGGGGAGCTGCGTGGTCGGACTGAGGTAGCTCGGGGGGCTTTCAACAACAGGCGGAGTATATTATGTCGTCGGGATTTGAATTTTGCACTCCGTTTTATGTGCGTTGCGTTATGATTCGAATTTTTACGTCCTGTATGGAGTGGAGACTAGGACTCTAAAAGCCAAGGGCGTTAACCGGCTGGAGGCTTTTTAAATGTGGCTGATCCGACGTAAGGCAAGACTCCCCTGGACCGCCCGACTTCGGAATGAGTATATCCTTCAGTAAAACTCTCAGAAGTGCGAACTGCTAACAACAATAAAAAGGCACAAGGTTTCCTACTTGGGGCATATTATGCGTGAGCCCAAGTATGGGTTTTTGCTGACCATTATGATGGGCAAAATCAGCAGACGCAGAGGAAAAAGGTCTTTGTGTTGGAAGGAAGTGGGCCTCGTAGTTGTCCAACGTCCACAGCTGGACGGGAATAGACCGAGCGGCGGATCTGTTTCACCTGGCGCAGGAGCGTGAGAGATGATCGCCATCGATGAGATTGCAGAGATGATCGCCAACCTTCAGTAATGGAGAGGGCACTACAAGAAGAAGATGTGATATATAACAGTTATAAAAAATTTTTAAAAACACCTGTCAGTTTACCACAACAATCTGTGGCGACCCGACTACTACCAGTGACACCACTTGACATGAATTCCATGTTGTAATAAATGTGGAATAAAATGAAGATGGCGAATCGACTCAAGTCTCCGGACAAAATAAACAGTATGAAGCGGGAAAGCAATGTACGCCCGAAATATTTGACTAACACTTCCAATGATTCAAACATGAGTTTTGCTGGTTGGGTACCATGTCCTATCGTGTAGCAAAGGTCGTGGTACGATTCCGAATCGATTCGTGAGACGGTTGAGACTATTTTTACTGCCGAGCATTACAACGTTTGAGTCCGAGGTGGAAAAGACGACGTTGATGTTCGAAAACGTTCGGCGCTTGAAATTCATCGTGACCTCCGAATCGATATCCATAAAATGGAGTAAACTGGGCGTAAGGGAGTTAGATTTCTAAGGTATTAAAGCACTCAGGGGAAGGAGATTGGAAATGAAGTAAATCGGATTTGCCTTCTCCGGAAAGGGGGTCGGAGGGATATTCATTTTGTCGAAGGCTTTCCTTCCCCCCATCTTTATCGTAACGTTACACGCTATTTGCTTCTGGTGATTAGGACCATTCAGCGCTTTCGTGCGTTCACCTTAACCCCTTGCAAAATGTTGTAAGTGTTATTTCCGAGTACGACGATGTTTCCTCGCATTTCCGAAGACGGTTTCTTACGAATTGCCTCGTGGTGTTTGTCAGGATTTGTAAGCTTACAGAAAGCGTTCTTCACCAAAATACAGTCACCACTCAAATTAAGGTGGATTTTTGGACAACAACAAGAGTCACATAAATAACCAAACTATGCCATTATTTGTCGTCAGATCAGACAAACGTGATGCTCACAAGCAAAGTTAGAAGTCCAAAAACGAGTTTTCTCCCTAGATGGGAGAGAATCAAGTAAAAACAAGTCGTCACCAATAAAACAACCACGTATTTTTAATATATGTACACCATTTTAGCAAATATTTCAAGAAAATTTTGGAGTTTTTCTTCATAAAAATTTGTTTTGAAACATTCTAAAACAATTTTTGTAGTGATTTGAACTCTATTATCAATTAATCTATTTATATTTTTGCCACTCCAGGCGATAACTCACCCAAAGCTCCATCTGAAAAACTCTAAATTTACTACAATGAAGAAGTTGAAAATTGATTTGAATTCTGTTAGTACTAATCCAATAATTACATAGGTACCTTTTAATTATTTCAAATTTGGATGGAAACAATTGGACACAATAGAAGTTGATTTTTTCCTTATTAAAACTTTCAGCGCGGAATCAATTTTCGTGACTTTTGCCCCTGCCTGAATTTTGGAGAGGTTTTACATTCAAATAGGATTGTGCATTTATTTTAATCAGGGAAGTGTGTAAAAGTATTTGGTAAAAAATTTGCTCTTTGGGTCACCCTACATGATACAGAATCAGTATGAAAAGAAGCTAAATTTCAAATAATAAAACCTTGAAAAAAGACTTTGCAACGTGAAATGTCGAAAATTATGAATTAAATTTCAATGAAATATCGATAAATGTGGTAATGAACGAAAAACGGTGGTTTCATGCAAATAAACGAACGCTTTCGGTACTTTGTTCCAGGAGAGCATGCGAAAAGTGAGGGAAAAATGACTCCCTCACCAAAAACGTCACATGTAAACATTGAAAATGGTGAAACCAAATCCAAAGGTTACTCCATGATAGTCATATAGCTAATGAAGTCCACTAAACAAGAAGGAACCCTTTAATATGTTCTTTCACCTCCCACTGAAATTTTGAGTTTTCGAGCGCCTCGGGAATGAGATGATGCCACATGGCGTCATCCGACATTTAGAGAAGTTCGGGATGATGCCATCATCATCCGCGCTGAGAGTGTTCAAATCGAATGAACAAATCAAAGTTTGTTTAAAACATCTTCAAAAAGCTTTACAGAACGGAAATTGGGAATAATTATAATATTTTGAAACTAAAAGTGGTACATTTAACCGTCAGTGCAGCCCAGTTTGTCACGAGCTAGTGTTAGTTGTGGCTCAATACACTACGTCATTGTTATGATTATTCAGCTCATTGTTTCACGTGGTTAGTATTGGTAGCACTCACCATGTCAAGTATTGCAGGAGTATTGAAGTAGTATAGTAGGAGTATTGTAATAAATTAAAATTGCAACCAATTATTGTAAGTGTTATTCAGGAGTATTGTAAGTAGAGGAATAAAGGACTTCTATGTGAGGAGCAGTGCTACAGACTCCATGTAGAAGTGGCAACAATTATTATGTGTATATACCCATCTTTGAATGCATTTGAATAGTGTCAAAAAGAAAGTCATTATTTTTATCCGACACAGTAAGGACTACTGATAAGTTAGTGTCGATTGACCATTACCTTTTGGTAAATTACTGTGTTCCCAATGGAGTTATTAATTCATTCAGGATTTCAACATGTTTCTGTGGGATAAGGCAGTTACCCTATTTCTTTTGGAGCATTTTAAGGGAGTCTTGTTTTATTCATAAGGTGATGATTTATAGTATGTTTTCAAAGCCTCATAGAGTTCTCATAGAGCAGCGGGATCACTATTTACGAGACATAGTTGAATATGCAATAAATTAGTTTGGTAGTGATGTAGAAATGTTTTACAATCCATTCCCAAAAAGAGATGAGATTAACCCTTCGTTCCCCCCATTCATTCATTCTACAACCACCCTCCTCCCCCACCAACACGACAAGCTACTACCTCCCAACCTACTTTTTGAAGAGCGTCGATTTGAATTTCAATTTCCCGTAGAAAGGTGGGGAATTCCCAGAGGTCGAAAGAAGGAAAAGGTAAGATTTATATATATGGAAGCGAGTTATTCCTACTGAAAAACGCGTATTTGTAAGAGGAGGGGGGGTCGTAGGAAGGAAAGGGGATGTAAAGTACGGGATTGGGTTCCCCTATGCCGAAGCAGCGCCCTGGAAAGTTATTCCCATTTACCTTCGCATCCCTTCGCCATCCTCTTCGAAGGATAATCCTCTGTCCTCGTTAACCCCGTGTCTCCGCTTCTCTCATTTCAACATGATTTTTTTTCTCATGTTCTTTGATTGAAATTTTCTCAATTTCGAGGAGCCATATTTGCTAGCGCACTTATAATTCTTTTAGGCGACGGTCTTGTCCACTCCTTGCGGAGGGTTTGAGCTGCGGTTCATTGTGTGAAAGGGATCGTGTGAAGTCGCGTAACAGCTTCAATTAGCATCGGTAGCGACAGTTCATCTCAAACAACAAGTGCCATTGACTTGTCACCACTTTCAGGGAAAAACATTTCTATTTTTTCGGGAACGGCTTGATCGATTTCCATTCTGTCAAGCTTTTTGTTATTGTTGTCACCAAACTCAGGTTTGTGAGTGAGAATTATTTGGTCCAAATTCGAACATTTTTTGAAATGACAGGTATCCAATATCTAGAGCATTATCATCATCCAAATAGGTCCTATCATCCTAGAAGTCCTTCATTCCTTCATTTACAATGCTCCTGAATAATACTTACAATAAATCATTGCAATTTTCATTTATTACAATACTCCTACTATACTATTTGAATACTCCTGCAATAGTGAAAGTTTTCCCTGCTATACCGAACAGTCGTGAAAAAAATTCCAAAAAACCATTCATAATGCACAGAAAAACAGAAGAGTCGTGCGCGTAAACAGACAAAACTACAGATTGCAGATTGCAGGTACAATGACCTCACTCACTGACTTCACTTCTCTCTCGTTCGCCATTTTTAGTATAATTTTTCTCAGTTTTTATTAAACGTTTGCAGTAACAACCAAAACGTAAAATTATTGTTCCGATAGTGAATCGTTGCTAATGAGAGGGCGCTCCTCAGTTTCTGGATGTCGTCGATATTTTTAGAAAGAACCAATACAACAGTCGCCCGTCCATCGATGGAACGTGAAGAGGCGAGTGGGATGCTTCATCGGCCGGTCTGTGGCAGTTTCAGTTCACTGCGACCTTGCAATGGCGGATAATGTTGAAACAGCCTCAGCTTAAGGACCCCTCGTGGGAACAAGTGTTTTTTCTTGCTTGGTGGGAATACCTGCTTCTGAGGAATCTACACCGTCATGTCCGATACTTCAAAAGTATCGATATAATATCTTATCGATACATCTAGAAAGTATAAAAAAATACCGATACGATACTTTCAAAAAGTATCGATATTTTGAAGTATCGATACTTTCCGATACTTTCAAAAAGATGAGTGAAAATGTCGTTTATGTTTCTCTCTGTCAGTGTGACGTCTCTCCATCGCGGGGATAATAATTACATAATCTAAAATGAAAAAAAAAACAATGAATCACTCATTTTTGTGTTGTTGTTTAAAGGCACTTGTTTTTGTATTGCACTTGGTTGGGTTAACATTTTGGTGGTCCTTCCGATGTTGGAGGACAGCAAGTTATCATAGAGAGGTGAAGGTGGTGGTACATCATATTTAATTAATTCGTTGAAGTGGTTGGTCTCCCAACAATCTACGTAGAGATAGAGGTACTGTCAAGTACCTTCATGTCGTAGGTGTTGAAACAGATAAAATGTGAGAGAAAAAAAAGTATCGCCGCCGATACTGGAAAAAAGTATCGATACTACGATGTACATCAGAGAAAAAAACCAATCCTTATTGTTTTTTTTTTGTTTTTTCGATACATATCGATACTTTTGACAAAAAGTACTTTTTGTCTCAAATTTTTTTTTTCTCATACCTACGACATGAAGGTACCTACCTACTTGACAGTATCGATACTTTGCGGACATCCCTAACACCAATAATTCGTCTTGAACGTGATTGTATAATAATGTACATATTATGTAGAATTCCAACAATAAAATAAAATAACGTGAATGATGTCAAATTTTCAATAGGTAACTTATAACCGAAAGACCATTACAATCCAGTCAATAATCAGCCTTGAGTCACTCAGTCTTCAAAATTGTTCATAATTTTGCCAACTCACTTTGTATCTTTAGTATTTTCTTACACATGACATATATAACTGTCCTTACACTGTTAATGCTAATACTACCTAATACTACAATGCTAATAATTCCTAATTATTAGGACTGTTTTCTGAAATAATATATAGGTTATCTGAATTGAGTGCATCACGGATTGGGCAGGACCATCTCACACCAAAGAGAAGATGTTAACTGAAGCACATGGGGACCCTGGGAGTTCTAGGTCAACAATAGAGCACTCTAGTGGTGAATATAATTACCTTACCTTCCTCCGAGGAAGATGTTTGGCACGGAGGGGGGGGGGGAATTAATTATACAATGAAACTTGAAAGTAGACGTCGTCGTCGCCAAAGTGGATGGTGGTTGCTAACAATTCCCAGTTATCGTGATATTGACACACATTCTGTTGGGTACAAACTTTCAAGTAGGTACCGATTCTTGTGTAATAGTTGAAAATGTATTCGGTGCATTGACTTGGAACGTATTGTTTACTGAAATGAAGCTTTTTAGTCACAAAGGGTCTTAGTGCCTAATTGTAGAAAAGTTAACGTAATTTAAGTATACTCAAAACCTACTATTTGCTGAAGATCCATCTTATAATTTTTTTCCAAGTCCATCTACCAGAGAGTTTTCATTAAGCGGGTCTCAGTCGGTCGCCGTTCATTTCTCATTCCGGGTCAGTTTTTCATGAAATTGAAGGAGCAAAAACTTTTTTTTTTATTGTAACAATTATTACACAAAGGTTTATTATTTTTCTATATATATCACTCGTCTGCAAAGAACACGGTTTTGCCAGTGTTACCACCAACCAACATGAAGAAAAACATCGATCGCATTTTGGTCAGCTAAAATTTGAACGCAGATTAGGCCTCTTTTGCGATTCACTCTCTTGTTTCTGATTTATCGTAAGTGCAACCCTTAAGTTCGCGTAGGGAGCGAACGGTTTGTCCTCCTAGGGTCTCCAAAAATGCAATACCGTCTTATATTGATGGAAAAACAATACCTTTATATCAAAATTTTTCGAGTTAGGGCGTTTCTAAAATTTCAACCCTTAGAAGTGACCTGCACCAACCAAAAGATCCGAGGCACAACTAGACCCCAAACGGAGCCCACAGACGAAATTTCATCAAAATCGGTAAAAGCTAAGTAAGGAAAATGTCGCTTACGGCGCAAATTCTCATTCGATTTTTGGATTCGACATACCTTGAAACGTAAACCAACAAATTTTGAGGGGGTGTTAAACAATTTTTTTTCTTGGTCGATTTCAAAGGTTCATTATTGAAAATAATAAACCAAAAGAATTATTCTGTAGTTTTTTTCCTACAGTCGAAGTAAAGAAAAAGTGTGGATACTGTATAATTGAAGTAAAAACATATTGTTTAGTAATGAATGCATTTGAGGGGACGTCTCATTGGATAAGCATCAGGTCAATTCAAACCAGTAGGTAAGCGATGAAACATGCATTTTTATTTACCTTCCTCCTGTCGAACAAAAGACTAAACACTCAAACCGGTTGGAAATTATGGCCTAGGCAGGTTTTACTAGATTATACCCGAAAACGCACGTTTTTTAAGCATTAACCCCCCCCCCCCCCTCCACCATTTCTCCTCTTAACAGGCAAAATTCATAATTCCGGCGACGTAATACACAACTAGATAGATTTCCGCGTCAAATAAAAAGATAAACACGAAAATCAGTTGAAAACTAAGGCCTGGCACACATACACACACACAACATGCACTCATGGTTTTTTGCGACTTTGGATTCGGAATTGTCCAACTTTACCCCAGATTAATCGCATAAGGAACCTTCAAGTCTTACTGTGGGACATCCAAAAAATATGGAAAACCCCGAACGTGGCACTTGGGTTGTTTCTAACCAAAACGCTTCAATTTTTAGAAAAATTATAGAGTTCCAACTGAAAAATGTGCCGCAAATCGTCGTGACCTGAATTTTGTTACGTCATTTCTTAAGAAAGAGCGAATCATCTCAAAACATTTAAACTTCTCGGAAAACTTTTGATTATTTTGTTGACGGACAACATGCCAATTCTAGGCGACCAAATTGCTCAAGCTCGTTAGCTAGAAGAGATGATACATACCGTCTGTAGGCGTCACCACATTATAATGTTAAATTGAATTATGGAAGTAATTAGAAAATTTTATCGTATTTTCATTGTATAAACATAATGAAAATACGATAAAACTTGCTAATTACTTCCATAGTTCAATTTAACCTTCAAGAGGCGTTGTCAGGATTTTTTGCGACTCTGATTCCCTCTTTCTCTGTACATGTGGTGATTACTAATTAATCTTTCAGCAGATAGATACAGGATATAATTACGCTAAAATGGAAGGTGCTGAGCGAATTGGGGATTAGCAGAGCTGCATGTGTTCACATCATAGTCATGACTTGAGTTGGGTAACTACTCCATCAAGCAATTATTCTCAGGGCATGAGCATTATTTTACTTACTCGGAACTTGATAAGTTTAATTTGAGCAATTCCTCATCGTTCGAGTACGCACTCGACAAGAGCAACTACTCGAGGTCTCGAGCATTTTTTTCTACCAGCAGTCGGTAACCCTGATTGATTGTTGAACGGGGAACTTTCTCTGTTTGACGCGAACTTCTCCGAATTCATACATCACTGCAGATGTCACCTTTGAGGTAGATTTTGTGGCCGCTATTTTGTTGTTGGTTGTGTGTTGATAGTTTAAGTTTGGCTGAGTTTGTTTCAGTTTGTGTCTTCAGTACTCTGTGGTTGTGCGTGAAATAGAGAAAATAATAATAATATTCGGATGTGTTCTTCAACATGTATCGGCTCATTACTTTTTCGATCGATGGAATTGAAATTCAATTCCAACCTATTATAGTGGGTTTGAAGTGGAATAATACTGAGTACTTTTTCTCATCTTCGGTTCTTTGGCTACTTCTATTTAGTTTTTATCGCCTGATTGATTGGTGAAATCAGTTTTGGTCCAGAACCCTTCATGATATCAACCTTGTTTAAACTAAGTCATGAACGAATCTGGACCGGCAAAGTCCATGAAGTCTTCATCTTGTGGACTTTGTTCACTCCTCCTATTGATTCCTTGAGGCAGGAAATCAATTCGGTTGCCGCATGATACAAATAAAGGTGAAGTCCATCATGTTCCTTGTGCAACAACCAAAACTTGTGGGATTGATGAACTAGCATCAGAGTTTCGTCATAATTTCTTTAGGTGAAACTCAGTTAAGTACCTACTTTTGACGTATTTCTACAGGAAGGCAGTAGAATCTTACGCAACACCAATCCACAATTGAAAAAAAAAAATCCAAATTTCATCTTCTCAAAACTGTTTTCTAATAAATTGGAGAATTTATACTTGGAATTATTTCAATTAGTGGATTTCCCTAAGCTGGCGATATTCTATTGGCTGTATATTCTCTGGTGTACCTTCAGTTCCAGATGTTGAACGTCAAAATCAATTCAACTAATTATCTTTGATCTGAAACCCAGTTGGTGGAAATCCGGGAATCATCGAAGGATATAGCCGTGAAGCCTGTTAGGGCTCTGCGCTAATTATTATCAAAGTGATAATGATAGGTCGATCAATTTAACGAGCGATTTAGCTTGTGTTGATTGGTCAGGCACTTACCTATCTATCAATATATCTATCATTATCTGGTGGAGCATCACCCTCGGCGCACCTGCACTATTGTTCACCATTAACACGATCTTTCCCTCGTCGTTTCTCACTTCGAATATTTCGTCAACGCAAGGCACCTTGCAAAGGCCCATCATTATCTCATTCGCCCGACCGAGAACTTCTGGTTTTTCACGTATGAACCTGCAAACAATTTCTTCGTTTCACTTTGAAACTGATCAGAAATGTAATTAGTAATACTAAAATGTTGAACGGTAGGTGAGGTTTATTTGTGAGAGTTCCAATTGTGCAGGCCGAAATTAAGTTTACAGCTTGGAAAAATAAATCGGGAAATAATATTGACAATCAGGCTGAAAACTTGATGTAGGTGTATTGTTCGATTATCATTGAATGGGACGAATTAGGGAACTTATTAAAATGAAGAATCTGACAGATTCGTAGTCAATCATTAGAAGTTCAGCTCTTCAATGAAAAAACCTACTTCAACTTAAATAGGAGGATACTCTGTGTAGTTTGTTTCATCGAATACATAATAGACGAAACTGTTTGTTATTTTCATCCAATTTCTAGCCATATCGACACATTTTCATCATCATTCGTCTGTGAAGTAGTTCTTACTTCGAAGATTGTATCTTGTTGATGGAAAAAAGTTGTTGAGGAGAAAAAGGTGATTTCCTCGGAGACAGCGAAAATACTGATATTTTCAATCAGCGCTGTTTCAATCAGGCGTAAACGGTTCGTCTAAAGAAAAATCGTACGATATAAAATCTGTAGCAAATTCAATGTGCTTTCATTTTGCATATTATAGTTTTCCGTCTAAAGTTGGTAGTTTTTGAGTTATTGGCAAGAAACCAGCGAAAAATCACTTTTTTCGCCTTTTTGGCATTTTTTAAAATGTTTTGTCACGAAATTTTGGTGGAAAACCTCAGATTTGGATTTAGCACCCCAGAAAACATAAGGAATCAAAGAAAACAGACACCCCCCAAAACTCTCCTGATAAAAATACGTATTGACTGGACTAAATGGTTTTGAGAGAAATTGAGCGATGTAGTCAACTCCGTCCCTGTTTAGTAGCCATTTACGTAATCTGATTGCAATGAGGACCTCCGTGAAAAGATAATGCGATAGAGAATTATCAACTTGTCTCCTAAGGTAGGTGATAAATATACCTCGTGAGTATGAATGAACTAAAGTCACTGAATTATCTAACTAAACTTGAGTAACTTCCTGGTTCGCTTTACCCTATTTACAGTTAGCTCAAAGTACTTCGATGGGCTGACCGTTTGTGGATGTGAAAACTACTAAAATTTTAACTAGGAAAGGGGGAAATTTTGTTCAGCAGATGGATGAGGACTACGAAAACATGGCTGAACATTATTATGATCACCTTGATAGTGAACTATTATTATTTCTTACTTGGGAAGGAGTAAACTCCTGCAGGGCAGGCCGTAGACGAAGAGTGATAAAATTACGCCAGCGTCAGTGGCTGTTTCAGCTGTCAATGGCACGCTGGATCTCACAAAGCAGGCGCCCCATCTTGTCCGTCTTCCAACTATGCCACAAGTCGTGCACTGGTTCCATTCCGTCCACCCTGCGAGTAACATCAAAACCCAATGAAAATTTTTATGACTTCCTTCTACGGAAGGATTATGTTGGGGTTTTGGTGTGTTTCTCGAATAAAGGTGGTGGGGGTGCCATCTCAAGTAGCTGTAAAGGCAGGGTCGAGCTGATTCGCTTTCGAGCCCCGGCCGCCGAAAAACGCAAGATGCAGGCGATGGGCCTTGAACCCACGATCCCCGCGATTGTCGGTCCAAAGTCCATCGTCAATCAACCATGCCCCAATGACCGTAGTCACACTGCACCTGATCAGTAATTGACTCGATCACTTCGAACATCAACTACTCATCTCTCTCGAACTAACCTCACCTTAATAGAGATTTGGAAGTTTTACATTGGTTGTTCTATCCTAACCACCAAACACCGTCTAGTTAGCTCACCGGTGTAGGCCGGTGCGGCCTACGATCTCCCTTATCAATCAATCAATATTTCACCTGAATAGACTCTTAAGTAAAAGTCAATCTAGCTAATAAACGTTTATTAAGTCTCTAAATTATGAACATAGTTCGAAGTCCGAAACATAACGAATAAATGTTGAGGGGAGCCAGCAGTAGGTCTTTCGTTTGTCGACCGTTGAAGAGGTTTTTGAGGTTCTGTCATGAAAAATTAGTTTTTCCATACGTTTTGGAGGTCTATTCCGCCATTTTCAAAAGCTAAAAACAAATACTTGGAATTAGACTAATAGAGCTATTGCAAAGATTGAACATGAAATTTAATATGTATTTGTTTTTTTGAGAAGAAAAGTTGAAGCCCAGACCTAGTGGTGACCAGACCTGGATACCTCTATGTTTAGTGTACTCAAGCCACAATGTCAATCCTACAGCTCTGTAAGTACTTAACAAAATTTTGTAAATTCCTTATGTATTATTTATTTTTCTTCTTTTTTTCTTCTTCAAAAAATAAACTTTAAATTTTTGTTCAATCTTTGCAGTGGTCCATAAAGTCTAGTTCTAAGTATTTGTGTGTAGCCCTTGAAAATGGTGGAATGAACCTCCTAAACGTTGGAAAAACTCATTTATTTTGACAGAACCTCAAAAATCTCGTCCACTATAACGAATAAATAAAAAAAAAAGAATAGTCGATAAGTTAATTGTTGAATCATTATTATCAATAAGTATTATTTGATTATTTTATTTTATTTTATTTTTTTATTTTTATTTTATTTTTTTTTTTTTTGGAAATTAGCAAAACATACGTGTCGTGAGAGAGAGCGTCTCTTCCATCGGTTCATCTTTGGTTTCGTAAGGACCGATTCTGGCCGTTGAGGGTCGAACTGTCTCTGTGGGGTCGCTTTCTGGCAAAATGTGCACGTAAACGTCTTGAGATTTCGCTGAACCCGAAACACACCAGTAGATCCCCGAGTCCTTCCTGCTCACCTGATACATTTTTTTTCTTGTACCACAAAGACCAACATTATAATTTCAAGTTCATCTTTAACCAAAGACAACAGGAGAATTTTGTTAATAATCAATCATCCGCCTGTATAATCTATTACGACGTTCCCAATGATCCAATTATTCTAGGTTCTATAAAATCCTTGGATTCGCGGAGAAGAAATTATAATGCACCATATCCCACCTCTCGTGGAACAAGAGAACGACTCAAAAATCCCGTTTTTGAGTTAGCACAAGTATTGGATAGCTGGAGTGGTACACTTTGTCCGTGGGAGGTCGAAACGGGGATAATTGAGTTTTGCTCCACGGGAGAACAGGCTGTTCTTTGTTCCACGGATAGGAAGTGCGAGACGCGTTCTTGGATTACAGGTTTTTCATCTTTCTTGTGTCAGAGTGAGAGTAAGTTTTTGATTCGCATGAGAGTTTAAACAACACCTATATCATTAGTTCATGTATTCTTCGCTAGGGATAATAAAGCGTTTTTCCTTTGAGTCATATGAGATATGCTTATTTATCTTTTTTTGTAAAGCTTGAGATAATGCGGTGCAGGTCATTCAAGGGAAAAATGCTTTAATATCCCTAGCGAAGGATTCGTCAACTAATACTATAGCTGTGATTTAGAGAAAACGGTATTCAATGGATGATCTTGAAAATTTTCGAATTGTTTACTTTTTCTGTAGGCGACTTTAATAACACAATTTTCAATTTAAGATTTGAATTTGTTTCCATTGGTTTAATCGTTGATCTAATCAATTTAAAAGCGTTATATTTTGACTGGAAGTGATCGAAGGGCTTAGAGGAAGAATGGCAAAAACTAAAAATTGAGCTAAGAATTGTTATTAGACAGCTTTTTGAGCTCTACAACGAAGATCCTAAAAATATTGCACTGCAAGTTCAAGAGTAACCACTAACATCTCTACTCCTCCAGGATCATTCAGTTGCCATTCAAGAGGTTGCTGCAGACAAAGTAATGCTTCACATGAATAATGACATGCCCTGCTCTCTAGGCAAATCTGCTAGATAATCTACGGAAAGTGTTCCACGAAAATTTATAGCGATGCTCGTTTCTGAGTATTTCGGAGATTTTGGGCCATTGAAGCAACGTGAATTTGTAACTAGATGAAATGTACAAGATTTGGTACTCAAGAAATAATCATTCTTCAGTTCCGTCGAGATGGTAGCTCAAGGAAAATAAATGTGGCCCACTATTTCATTGTTAACAGGTTAACAAGGCGATTTTTCCAAATGTTTTCCGAACTCCTAATAATTGTATACTTGTTAGGTACCCAAAAATACTTTTCTCATGAAATAACTATCGCTTTTCATCCAACTCGCTTTTATGTTTAGTCTTCGAGGGTGGTACTGAATTTTGAGATTTAACTTGTCAAGAGAATTGTGACTACTATTTTCATCTATTAGCCCACAACTGACTGTGTTTTGGGAGTGATTAAACTCTATGAAAAAATAAAAATGTACTGTATTTAAATACAAAAATCGTTCTTTCGATTATGAGTGAGTTTCAGTTTTTTATGTTCCATTCAGGGGTGCTAATGTAAGTGCAACCTTAAATTGGGAAGTCCCCCCCCCCCTCCTGCCCTTATATCAGATTTCTAGTTATGAGTTCTCTTCTTTAAAACAAAATTGGTTGTTAAAACTGATAGGAATAGTTCTAAAAACAGACACTCTCAAGAAACATTCAAGTATCGTCCATCAAAGAAGGAAACAACTCCGAAAATGTTGCCATTGCGATAATGGCATTTGAAAAAGGGTGAAACTTTAAACTCGATTTCCCAAAAATAACTTTTTTTGAGTTGTTCCCTTGTTCCATAAGGGGTGCGATATGATAATTACGTTTACTGGAACTATGTGTGGTTTCGACTGTAACCTAAAATTGGATGGTACAGGTAATTACTAAAAATGATATCTCACTTTATATATTGAAAGAACGTGGTCACTTGTTATTGTGGTAAATTCGTCTTCCAAAATTTTTGTCATTGGGCCTCCTAGTTTCTTCTTCATGAACCAATCGGCTTTGTTGTGAGCTACCCGTGGCGACACACAAATCATGCACGTCAAATGGAGGATACCATCCTCAAGAACAGCAACCGCGTCGGGAAACATGATCCTGAAAAATGATGATAGTCAAAGCAATATTTGGGAAGATCCTCTTTCACTTCACGGTGGAGATGCAATGCAATTGACTCGAGATTGTCGATCATAATTCACTAATAAATTAATGTCATTGATAAATTATGAATCGTTAGTTATTGTAGGTCAGGTGTTCATACCTGGTGGGGCCCATGGACAGAAACTGGTACTCTAGGCAGGTATAATACATGCTCCATAGCTTGGCGATGAGATCCGCCTTGGTTTGATTGCATCCCGGATATTCTTCGAATACGAAACGATGATTATGTAGAGAATCATTCCAGCCTAACTTTACTTTTATACAAAATAAATAAACTAATGTGCTATGTGCTATATCATCTATCGAAACCATTAAAAAAATGTTTCATGAACACATGTTATGTGTCCAACCTTCAAGGGATCGACTATACTACTAATCATCAATAAGTTCCTCTCCCAGTTATTTACCCCTTGTGTTCGTGAGTATTTCATTGATTTATTTATTTGAGTTTTGGTTCATTATTATTAGTAATGAACCATTGGAATTGAGCACAGAAAAATAATTTCAATACCCCTCGAAATTTGATGTTTCACGTTTCAAGGTAGTATATGTAGAATCCAAATTTTGTAGAATACAAATTTCGCTTCCGAGTCTACCATGGTAGCGGAAGCTTTGTTATTACGTTTCAAGGTCGAGAAAAAAAGTTCTCCAAAATCGAAATTTCCACTCATGTTTTACGTTTCAGACCTTTCAGAACAATTTTGGTTCCGTGTCTGTCTGACTGTCATGAAATCCTTGTAACCGGCTTAACAATAGGAAGTTACTGCCCGATTTCGATGAAATTTTCAGTGATTGTGCGGGTTGGCGTGTAGAAGGTCCCCTATGAAAATCAAAACGTGAATTCCTTGTAACAGCCATAACGCCTACATTTTTCATCCGACTTTGATGAAATTTTCAAGGATTGTTCAGATTGGCGTGTGTATCGTCCCCTATGAGGGTAGCAGAAAGTACTCAGAGATTGGTGTTTTGAGATTAACTACTATGCATTTGATCATCTATACAATTGGGTTATGGATACGAGGAAGCTATGTGCCACACCCTATTGGCAGACTTTTTTCTTTGTTTTTATTGATACATTTTAATTTTTTTTTAAACATACTTAAGATAGCTGTTATTTTGAGAAAATGTTTCCCACAACGTGTCTTTCAAAAATATTATTTAAAAAAAATTCTAGAAAATTGAAAACAAATTCACTCTGATTTTTTCATCACGCATTAAATTTCCTCAAAATATTTTTGTTCAGCATTAGAAAGATGGGAAATTCAACTTATTTTTAAATTTACTGGTGAAGTAAGATAGGGTTGAAATAGTTGTAGAATCGATCTTTTGAAGGTTGAGCACATTAAGTGTGTTCATCATTTATACATCTGAGCTAGATTCAGTGGAAAAGAATAACTTACAGTACATCATATATTTTTGATGAATCTGTGTCTACCAACCAGGGGGTGGGGGGGGGGGACGTGTTTCCTTCCAAAGTGAAATCATGGAAGAAATAATTTCGAGGGAAAAATTGATAAAATTTAGTTAAAATGAACTAATAATGATGAATAACAGTTACTTACGAACATATATTTAGTCTGTTGTTATTCATATTCTTCTTTCACCCCCTAAACTGTAAGGTACCCTACCACCTTGTGGGGCTATATTTCACAACTATCATTTATTTGTAAGGATGTAAGCTCAAAACTATAATGTTTTTGTCAATGCTTAGGAAATATTATTCATATTCCGAGAAGTATTGGAAGTATTGGTGCTTCTGAGCAACCTATGGAGGAGAAAAGAGTTAGGAGCATCAGGTGGAGGAGGAGAAATTGGAAAGTGAAGAAAAGGAAGTGAATGAGGCCTGCCTTTCCAATACAACTCTACTCCACACTCACAATCTCACAATTTGGCATTATTTAATTAATAATATCTAGACTTTACATTATCACCTTCTATGTGCGAATGCGAAATAGAGAGCACTTATTCATCCAAGACTAGCCCTAGATACTTATGCCTTGCAACTCTTTCTATCGATTATGCGAATCGATGATCGCATGATCATCATAGATCTTCTTCACAAGAGTGCAGGGTGAGAGTTTCCCCTGAATTAGTGACTTGTTTCCTCCGTAAACTATCAATTTGGTCTTGTTAGCATTCAAAGTGAGATAACTCTTGAGAAACCAATTTCCTACTTAATTTATTATCTGATTTGCGTTGCTGAAAACGTTTTCCCGAGTGTCACCTTCACAGAGTCCTGCCGTGTAATCAGCGAATAAGTATAATTTCGAGTTATGTAAATCTAAATTCGTAACTTCATTAAATTATTAAAATATATTAAATATATTAAAATTAGTATTGGCCCTAATGTACTTCTTCGAACGACTCCAAAATCATTGATAGATTCCTCACTAGTACAGTCGCCAATTGAGACTGTCTTCTGGCTTCTGAACCATTTCAAGGTAGGCCCCATGATTCCAAGTCTCTCCAACTTGTACATTAGTGATTCCCTAGGAATTGCGTTGAAAGTTGTTGCTATATTAAGTCGTATTAGTACACCTTTCTGGTTGTTGTCTCTTATTCGGTAGGAGTAAGTAGTTGAGGAAAACAATCCATCATTAAATGATGGGAGTAAATTTTACTCCCAGATTTTTAAGGAAATCGAATTGATTGGGGTTTAATAATTTATTTCCTTCAAGGAATACAACTGGTTTTTGACAAATTTTGGTTTATTATTTTCAATAATGAACCTTTGGAATTGACCAAGAAATTTTTTTTTTTTTAACACCCCCTCAAAATTTGATGGCTTACGTTTCGAGGTACGTAGAATCCAAAAATCGAATAAAATGTTGGCCGCCCGTCCACCGTACGCGGCACTTTTGCCACTTAGCACTGACCGATTTTGATGAAATTTGGTATGTAGGCTCCATTTGAGGTCTAGTTGTGCCCCGAAGATTTAGGTTGATGTAGGTCACTTGTAAGGGTACAAAAATGAATTTTGAAATTTTGAAAACGCCCTAACTCAAAAAATTTGATATAAAGGTATTGTTTTGTTTATTTTTTTGAGGCCACGCAGAGCCCTGTGGGACAAACCGTTCGCTCCCTACGAGAATTTAAGGGTTGGACGTACGATAAATCAGAAACACGAGTGTGAATCGCAAAAGAGGCCTAATCTCCGTTTATATTTTAGCTGACCAAAATGCGATCGATGTTTTTCTTCATGTTGGATGGTGGCACCAACCTTTGCAGACGAGTGATCAATATAGAAAAATAATAAACCATAGTGTAATAGTTTGCAACGTTTTCTAATATTTTTGATAGTGTTCTCAACATGGAGATGGGTCTGTAATTCCCTAAATCACCCAATTCTCCCCCTTTGAAGAGAGGGATTACTTTTGCAGCTTTGAAGGCTTCGGGAAATGTGGATGTTTAAAGACTAAGATTGTATATGTGAAGGAAACAATATTGTCGTTCTTCTGATTTGTAAGAATTTAAGAATCGGAAATAATCTGCACGTTTTGTATTGGTCACGAAGTAAGAATTACACCTTATTTTGTTCCAAGTTTACACCAAGAAAACGTAGCTAAAAAAAGTATAACCTATATTTCCACGTTCGTGATTCTGGAGGTAGAGGAAAAATCATAAAATGGAGACGGAGCCAGCACGAAAGTCCCCTCATCAAGGTGAGTGTCAAGTTAATGCAAGATGCCACTTCTCTTGAAGGGCCGCAAATTTACTTTGGGACTGCGCTCTTTCCGTAGGAACGAACCTCCTCCAAGAGATGAACTTGAGAAACCAACTCGAGTTATTTCTCGAGTAAAGTTTATAAAATACCTACTCGTCCTTCTTGCTAATAGGAAACTGAAAGTGTTCACGTTTCATGGGAGCAAAAGAGTACCTACTTTTAAATATTATTATTTCAGAATTAATTCTTATTATTAGTTTATCATCACTATTTTCCAGAGCTGATCGATTTCTGCAGTTTCTTAGACAAATGAAACCCTTCAGGATGTATTGTAACAGAATTCTTATTTCGTTGTGAACATTTAGTGCGATAGTCTGCAACTAAAAGAAATAGAATTGTAGAAGAAGGAGTACACTAATTGTGCGAACAGTGATCCATTTGAGTTACACCTGTACTAGCCGTCCTGCCGTATTTGTTACACTAAGACCTTCTAGAACTTAAACTTGGTGCATCACTATGAATTACCTAAAGCTCCAACGACTGATATCCGGTCCGAGTGAATTTCCGTGTAAAGTCTCGGTTCTTCGTACATGGCGTCGTTCAGTTTGCGCACCCACTCGTGGAAAGTATCGATGAGGGATATTTGAGTTGGTGTTTTGATTTCATCGGCTATTCCCCATCTTGCATGGTCTTCCAGTAGAATCCCGAGGATGATCCACACGACGAATAACGGTACTTTGGGAGGGAACTTCCTCATCATAATAGAAAGTAATTAAGTTTTAACAGTAACCACAGTTTATCACTGTTATCAAATAAAACGGTATATAGTCTCTCAATGCCAAGCAACACGGCATGTTTGCAACAAAGTACAAGACGACCTTACATTGCACGTCTCATAGAAAATCACGGATTTCATGAATACTGGTTCTCAATACCTATCCGAAAATCTACAAAATTCATTAAGAGTCTTTTCTGGACAGTATTGATTATTTGTATGTTATGTGTTTACTAGATCCGTTGTTCCTAATTCAACTGAAAGTATCCAAGAAACACAGTAGGTAACAAGTACAGAAAAATATAGTCCATTCTGACCAGAGAAACCCGTAATTTGTGAAGAATTTTGCAGAATATCGGTGACTGAGAACCAGTAATGAAAAATCCTTGTTTTTCCCCTCAATGTACTACTGGCGCATTTGCTTTCTGGTGGCCAACGACGCAATCTAGGCGTGATACCCTCTTTAGGGTGCGAACCGGTACAGAACTCAAAACGCTGCAAATTATTACACAATGGTTTATTATTTTGCTTCCGAGTCTACCAAGGTAGCGGAAGCTTTGTTTTCACTTTTCAAGGACGAAAAAAAAAGTTCTCCAAAATCAAAATTTTCACTCGCGTTTTGCGTTTTAGACCTTTCTGAACAATTTTGGTTCCGTGTCTGTCTGTCTGTGTGTCTGTGTGTCTGTGTGTCTGTCATGATTTCCTTGTAACGCGCATAACTATACGAAGTTATTGTCCGATTTCGATGAAATTTTCAGGGATTGTGTGGGTTGGTGTGTAGACGGTCCCCTATGAAAATCATCATCCTCGGACTGATAGAAGCGACTGCGCATGCGCAAACGTGAATTCCTTGTAACAGCCGTAACTTCCACATTTTTCATCTGATTTCAATGAAATTTTCAGGGATGTTACAGATTAGTGTTTAGATGGTCCCCTATGAAAATCATCACCACCGGACTGATAGTAGCCGATGCGCATGCGCGAACGTGAATTCCTTGTAACAGCCATAACTTACACAATTTCTACCCGATATCGATGACATTTTCAGGGATTACGCGGATTAGGTTGTAGATGGTCCCCAATGAAAATCAAGGCCTTAAAATTTACAGTAGCCTCTGCGCATGCGCAATCGTAAAATACTTGTAACAGCCGTAACAGTTGCGTCTGGGGTGAGGATCTCAAAGCCAATCTACAAACCCCTCTGTAGATCAGTAAGCAAAGTACTGGACTCATACTTAGGAATCCCAGGTTCGATTCCCAGTCTGGCTATGAAATTTTTTGATTCCCATCACTACCGCACTTACATTTTTCGTCCGAATTTGATGAAATTTTCTAGGATTGTCCAGATTAGCGTGTAGATGAGGGTAGTGAAAGGTACTTAGAGATTGGTGTTTTCAGATTAACTACTATGCATCGGATCATCTATATAATCGGGTTATGGATACGAGGAATTTTATTTTTCTATATAGATCACTCGCCTGCAAAGCTACCAAACATCCAACATGAAGAAAAACATCGATCGCATTTCGGTCAGCTTTAATTTGAACGGAGATCAGGCCTCTTTTGCGATTCACACTCGTGTTTCTGATTTGTCGTAAGTTCAAACTTTAAATTCTCGTTGGGAGCAAACGGTTTGTCCTACAGAGCTCCGGGTGGTCTCAAAAATTTTTTAAATTCTATTGAATCTTAAATTGAAGGAAAAAAATACCTTTATATCAAAATTTTCTTGAGTTAGGGCGTTTTCAAAATTTCAAAATTGATTTTGGAACTCTTAGAAGTGACCTACCTCAACCAGAATCTTCGGGGCACAACTAGACCCCAAAAGGAGCCTACATACCAAATTTCAACAAAATCGGTCAATGCTAAGTGGCAAAAGTGCCGCGAACGGCGTACGGCGGACGGGCGGCCAAATTTTTATTAGAGTTTTGGATTCTACGTTCCTTGAAACGTAAACCATCAAATTTTGAGGGGGTGTTGAGTTTTTTTTCTTTGTCGATTCCAAAGGTTCATTATTGAAAATAATAAACCAAAAGGGAAAAATTGGCGTTACAGTAATCCATGATGAGGGAGACAGTATTGTACTCGGAATACTTATTCAGTACACACAGCTTCTTCAGGTTTATATTCGAGGATATGTTTTCGTCTGGAGTGTCACATTTTTTCTATTAAAAAGAAAAAAAACTTTCGGAAAAGCTCCAATAGCATGGTACCAATGGCGGACACTTGGATAAAAAAAAAACGTATAAAATAAGGATCCGAGACAAACTTGGCAGTTTTCTTTTTTTGCCTCCTATTTTGTAGATATTCAAGAACAATCATATTGAAGAGAAAGTTTCCTCAAAATTTCCCTAAAGTTTCCTTATCCAATTTTTGGAGTTGACAAGCAGTTTCTCCGTGAAAATGGCTTAGAAATTGAATTTTTTAAGCATAAATTAAAGTTTATACAACCATTTTTGATTCGAATGCAATTATTTGACTCTAACTTGAAGAAATAAAATTAGTTTTCCGTTGAATAACTTGATTTAGAATAGATTTCGGAGTTATTTGTTATTTGTGTTCACTGCTAGTTCAGTAGAATGACCCCATACACTATTGATGAGCATACAAGGTCACCTTTGGTACAAATTTAATGTTTTACCACATGCGAGGTATTAATATCGAACATGTGGGATTTTTATGGACTGGACATTCGTCTTGGAGAGATATCAGCCAAATCCGAGGAGGAAGACTATCAAGAATAGGTAGAAATCATCGTATCCAATGAAGAAACGCTTCTTTTTGAAGTGAATGATGAAGGAGTGGTGGTGTAGCAAACTGTTGAGATTGATCCAACAAAAAACGAATAAAATAATTCAAGACATGACTTGTCATACGCAACCTACAATAATTGTTTGTACATATATTGGAAAATGTGTTTTGAAACATCAAAAATTGTTTTCTTGAGTATTTCAATTTGATGTTATGTCTTTACGCAAAAAAAGTACTACATCGTTTTTCATCCCACAAAATTCGTGGACCATTCGTTAAAATGCCGTCATTATGAATGCCATTAAGTTTATTAATGGATGTAGTAAACAATGCCGCTTGTTTAGATTTCATTTTGGGAACTGTAGACATAAAATGTCCCAATGTGTTGCAGACTCGTATGCAAGCGTTTCTAGTTTCCTTGCAGTACCTAGTAGGTCAAATTTTGTCATATTCTTATGATTTTTTAGCCATTTGTTCTTCGAAATCCACACCTCTAGAAGTGATTGTAAGGAATACAGAATGCAAACGCGACCGAATCTCCACCAAAGATCATTCATGGACCGAGCACGTCTCTGAGTGAAAACGCTCAAGTCTAGACGATGCAACTTAAAAACGTAGTGATTATGCAAATTCTGAGGAAGTTAAGTTAGTCACTGGGGATTTCCACAGACAGTCATTATTCAGAGCAGAAAGCAGAACTTCATACAACTGTGAGAGCCTGCGGGCAAAGGTTCTTCGACAATGGAGAAAATAGTACGGGTGTTGAATGGGAGGGATGTCAAAAGTTTGAAGTTGGCGATGAAATATAGAAGCTTTCTTGTAGGTTATTATGATTTCGCACAATACGTACCTCAGAGGGTTCAAGTCAATGATGCTTGGACCGTCCATTGAATATCTTTAGTTGAAGCGGTTTATTTATTATTATTCTATTTATTTGGTTTCATATAATGACGTATTATCATAATATAATAATTATTTTCATTAATTATCATTAATAATTATTTTCATTATTATCATAATAATAATAATTATTTTCATTATATTCGTAAAATCATGCTAGTAAAATCTTTTCACTCCGCGTGCTCATCCAAGTACTTTTGATTTGCAATTTTACGGTATTCAGTCGATAGGTCTTGCAGGATTGAAGTCCTGCTCCACAACAAATAATACTTTTTCTGTGAGGGTAAAGAGTTGGGTTGGGTTGTTGTGCCTTGTTTATAAATACAGTCCAATCACAAAGGCAAAGTTTTTTATTCTCCGCCCCTCGACTGCCCTACCCCCCTTGGCAGTTTATTCTTATAATCATTATTTTATTATCAACCCTTTGAAAACTTCGAAAGAAATTGATTCTGACGTCGGGAACCCCCTTCTAGAAAGTCATGAACTGAATGTAAAACCTTCCATCAAAATGAGTCTCTAAAGTTGCGCATTGTGCGTGATGTTCATAGATGAAAAATTCGTGATGCCCACAATGATACAACCAAGTATGACGGAAAATTTAGAATAAGTACATACTTGTATATGAAGTGGATTAGAAAGCCACTGACCTCGCTGACCTAACTCAATCCGTTGCCGAATTATGGGATTTCAGTTTTTATTTCGGGACCACTATTGTTTCCCCCATAAAAACTAAAAATTGTCCTCCCCAAAACAACTTTTGTCAACTATTGACTAGATTTTCGAAATTAGCGTTAAATTATCTATATGTACAATAGCAGTTGGAGACAATAACGATTTTTAAGAAAGGTAAAGTTTAGGAAATAGGACATTTTTGACATTTTACCACTCCTCCTAAAGAAATCCTGCACAGTGCATATTATTTCCCGACTCACTCCCTCCTCATGCTGATTTTGAAACTCTGGTGAAATAATGTGTAACTTGGAAGTTATTTGAGTCGAATAAGGAGAGAAAAACTCACAAATCGGTTTGAAATTGGATTGAAAATTGGAATCGATTGGAAATTGATTCCTGCGCAGAATACTCAAGATTATGGCCGAAAAATTACGTTTTTAAGCATTGACCCCCATTTCCTCCCTTTCAAAAGCAAAATTCAAAATTCCGGCGACGTAGTGCACAATTAGATGAATTCTGCGTCGAACAAAAAAAAAAAAAAAATAATAAGAACCACGAAAATTGGTTGAAAACTAAGGCCTGGGCAGAGTACACAAGATTTTGTCACACACACACACACCTATGCACACAGACACACCTATGCACACAGACACACCTATGGGTTTTTTTCTCGGATTTTGATTCAGAATGGTTTAAAACGGATTAGTATGGGTTGATTAATCATTAAGTAATATTATTTTGAAAAATTTTTTTTTTTAGTATTGTCCAACTTCACCAAGTCTAGCTGTGGGGACGTCCTAAAAACTAACAACAACCCACACCTGTAATAAAGTGCAACCCACCTGGAATATCCGCATTAAACTAATGTTTTTTAGTTGAGCACAATATTGCGCACTTCTACCCCTTTTCTGCTGGCCACAACATTGACAGTACCGAATGGGGTGGTAACTGTACGATGAGTCTAAAACTTTGGGAATATTTCTGATAAATTCCGTACTTCTCGGGAATATTCCCGGTACCCGTTGCTGGTATCTCACGTCACAACATTATTGTTCAAATTCCGATGATAAAATTACTGCCGGTTCTCTCAGAATAGAATATCAGTTTTGGAGCGAAGGTGCCTTACAAGTGGGTGAGAACGGTGAGCATCCGCGGGGTTTCGCTCCCCGAGATTCCTCCTTTCCCACCTTCAAACATCCATCCCGGCTCCCAACTGTCTTCCTAATCAATATCTCACCCCTTCCTCGCCCTCGCCTTCCTCTTACTTCGCCCTCTTCTACATCCCGACCAACTCCCGGTGAACCACGATTTACGATCACGTATGAATTACACCTCCGCCAAATATATTTTCCAATCCCCGCCAGCGAGAAAAAATCTACTTTTCTCCTCACACTATTTACCTAAAAGGGGATTCGGCAGTGTTTTCAGGTGGACGCTTACCTGTTATTCTCCTGACAAGGAAGGAAAACAGAGTTTTATCGCATTCTGAAACAAGAAACTGAACTTTTCAATCAACCATAAATTATTTTTACAATCGAAACAAAGGTTTTGCATTAACAGGTGAAGATTGTTCTTGGGAAAGTAACAGCAGATTTTAAACAGTAATCCGGCAATCCTTACGCGTAAAGCCTTGATTCGTGAATATTTTGTCATGTTGATACCCACCATTATAGATAGATAAAGTCTGATTTGGTTGGAACAACATAAGTACAATTTTTCGGAGAAATTTCCTCTATTTGACCTATAACTATTGATAACATGGTAGGTATATTCGAAATCAGCCTTATGTTTCTATAAAAGTGTTTGATAAAATAAAAATAGTTAACCCCAGAATAGGAAACTCTGTGTAAACCTCTGATTAGGAGCTCCTGATAAGGAACCCCTGAATTAAGAAAAACCTTGTAAATGATTCATGAATAGGAACCCCTGTAAAGGGCCCCTTGTAAACCTTGTCAACAAGTAGGAATTCTTGCTTAGTAACCCCTTTGTTTACGAACCCTTGATTTAGAATTCCTGATTAGGAACAACTGAATAAAAACCTTGTATCGGACCTGTTTACGCCGTCAATCGCCCTCTATTTTGTTAGTCGTTTCTTGAAATCTTCGCTAACTTCCGGCTATCATCGGCTCTGGTCGTTCCCCTCTTCACGGTCGTCTGAAACCCATCGATGCGACGTCTTCCCTGTCTTCCTCTTGCCCTCAATCGTAGAATTTATGATCCATTCGCCCTCACCAAATTTGATCGTGTTAAGTAAATTCCGGTTATTGAAGCCCGAGAGCTATTTGTCGTTCGTAGGTGACCTCAGTCGATAGTTCAGATCACTCGGTGTAATTATACAAGTGAAGAAAACTAGGAATTTCTACAGAGATCTACTATTGTAAACTATTCTAAGTTATTCTAGGGGTATATTGTGAAATATTGTAGGATTGTACTTACTGTAAACTATTCAAAAATTCTATTATTAGAGGTACCTACTATTCTAATTGTTCATATTTATTGAATTAAATGATACTAGGTAGGTACCATATTACTGAATCACCTCCCACCGCGCTAAAGGCGTTGATTAAATTGTTTTTCTTTACTGTATTTGTGTTGTTATTATTTGGCCAGCAACGAGATTCTAATAGTGAGGGCGCAGAACAATTAGGTGCCTACTTACTTTTGGGTCTAACTTTTGCTGATCGAGCCCCTTCAGGACCCATGAATAGGAACCCTTGTGTGAAATACCCTTGAATACGAGTAGGGACCCCTGTATAGGATCCCTTGTATACAAGTAGGAATTCTTTTTCAGGAACCCCTATAAAGGATCCCTTGTATACGAACCCCTAATTACAAAACCTTGTATGGAACCCATGAATGAGAACCCCTGCATATGACACCCCTGTATACGAGCAGGGACCCCCGTATAATAATTCTTTCTTAGGAACGCGTGTACAGGAACTCCTGTGTAGGAACCCCCGTATGGGAACCACAGCATAAGAACTCTTAATAGAAATCCCGAAAAAAAAAATAAAATACTGTAGTCTAACAAAAATGTTGTGTTTCATAAATAATATTTATGAAAAACAAATATATCAAAAGTGATATATTATATCACTTTGGAGTAATTTTTACGTTCTCTATGCATTGCTCTTTCCATTGCAATCCGAATTTGAGGATGATGTAAGAGAGTTATGGCCACTTTTACGAATTAGGTTAAAAAACACGAGAAAAAAATTAAAACCATAAAAATACGGTTTGGGAGTTTTGGAAAAATGTTAGTGACGAATCTTGTTGCAAATTAGTCTTAGAATCAGTCCTTGAAGTTTGGATTATCAATTCTGGGATACCCTGCTGCACATGACCCACAATATTGGAATCGTGAGCGGAACTGCTTCGATTAGGTCCCCCGTATAGGGCCCCCTGTATATTAACTCTGTACAGGAACCTTTGAATAGGAATAATTCGAATCGGATATTTCCGTATTCCGGGTGTACATTCTAAGCAGGTCCTTCCGTATCCCCTCGCAGGCGGTGTGATGGAAAGAGAGGCCTCTAAAAACGCCTTTCCACGCTCCAAGGAACCCCGCGGGTGAAGGCGGTTTACGAGGTAGGCGGCGCAGTTGATGGGGAAAGCCTTTGTTAGCGGCAGATATCTCCGCAGCGAGGGCGATAATACTCGTGCTCGTCCTTCCCACGCAGTTCCTCAGACAAACTCCCCCGCGGGGCATTCATTAAAACGGCCGCGGAAGTGCTCGCGTAGCGTGTAGCCGCCGAGATGACAACAAGTTGTTGGATAAGCAAAGCAAATGATTTGTGCCCCACGTGTGATAGGCGTGGGGGGGGGGGGTCGTTCGAGCCTGGCGGGAAACGTTTTGATTTTCACACAGCGTGTGATTTACATGCCGAATTGAATCTACCTCATGGTGTTCCTGTCAAGTTTCTTCTTATAGTTTTGCCCGGGATTGCATGACAGACACACACACACACACACACACACACACACACACAGACAAACACTGAACGAAAAGATCTTTACTTTTAATCATGAAAAGTGAAAACAATCCTTCCACTACTTTGGTAGACTTGGAAGCAAAATGTTCTCCAAAATCAAAATTTCAAACTCGAGATTTACGTTTTAGACCTTCCTGAACAATTTAGGTTCCGTGTCTGTCATGGAATCCATGTAGTGGCCAAAACTGCGCGAAGTTATAGCCCGATTTAGATTACACTTTCAGCGATTGTGGCATGTAAATGGTCCCCTATGAAAATCACAATTTCCTGACTTCTAGTAACTATTGCAAATGAGCAAACGTAAATTCAGTCTTAAAACGTAAAATCAGTTTTGGTTCTCGATTTTGGCTGTCAATGTGATCGTTGACAATACATTTATACTTATACAATTAATTGTTTACAATACAATTAATTTATACTTTGACGTTTGAAATCAAATTTTCAAATAATGAAACTTAACTACAACTGAATAAGGATACAAAACAAGTTAAACTTAAATCAATAAATTTAGTTAAATTAAATTGGAAAACAATATTTTGCAGCATAATACAACATAATATTATATGTGAATAAATTCAATAATTAATAGTTCCAATAATTAAAATACATTGATAATAATAATATTAACATGCATACAAGTGATAACCAAAATTATGATTAACAAGAAGCAAAACAATCAACAAGTGTAATTAATAACAATAGAAAATAAACGAAGTATCAGTTAAACACATTAAGTGGTGAACTCCGAGTGACGGTGAATTACCAAAGCCCATCATATTGTTAATTTGTAAAGATGATGTTATTGTTGTAAATAAAAATAAATTTTCATTCATTTCATACTTCGGACGTAATTATTGAAACATAGAATGTGTTTTAGCTCACGCGTTTCACATAATTTCGCTACTTTCCTCCCACTAAATCAGAATCCCACTCAGAATCAGAGTCACCAGGTTACACGATCCTTAGTTCCGAATCATCGGTATCCATGTTCACATAATTTCGCTACTTTTCTCCGTCCAAATCAGAATCCCAATCAGAATCACCAGGTTACACGATCCTTAGTTCCGCATCATCCGTATCCATGTTTACACAATTTCGCTACTTTCCTCCCACTAAATCAGAATCCCACTCAGAATCAGAATCACAAAGTTACACGATCCTTAGTTCCGTATCATTGGTATCCATGTTCACATAATTTCGCTACTTTCCTCCGTCCAAATCAGAATCCCAATCAGAATCACCAGGTTACACGATCCTTAGTTCCGCATCATCCGTATCCATGTTCACACAATTTCGCTACTTTCCTCCCACTAAATCAGAATCCCACTCAGAATCAGAATCACCAGGTTACACGATCCTTAGTTCCGCATCATCCGTATCCATGTTCACACAATTTCGCTACTTTCCTCCCACTAAATCAGAATCCCACTCAGAATCAGAGTCACCAGGTTACACGATCCTTAGTTCCGTATCATCGGTATCCATGTTTACATAATTTCGCTACTTTCCTCCGTCCAAATCAGAATCCCAATCAGAATCACCAGGTTACACGATCCTTAGTTCCGCATCATCCGTATCCATGTTCACACAATTTCGCTACTTTCCTCCCACTAAATCAGAATCCCACTCAGAATCAGAATCACCAGGTTACACGATCCTTAGTTCCGTATCATTGGTATCCATGTTCACATAATTTCGCTACTTTCCTCCGTCCAAATCAGAATCCCAATCAGAATCACCAGGTTACACGATCCTTAGTTCCGCATCATCCGTATCCATGTTCACACAATTTCGCTACTTTCCTCCCACTAAATCAGAATCCCACTCAGAATCAGAATCACCAGGTTACACGATCCTTAATTCCGTATCATTGGTATCCATGTTCACATAATTTCGCTCCTTTCCTCCCTCTAAACCGTTACCTTTTTTTTCTAGCTAGTTTTTCTAGTTTCTAGTCCATGGCTAAAACACATTCTGTGTTAAAACCTAATTATTATGATGAAACTAAAATAATGTCTATGACCATTCTGACGAGAACTTTGTAAGTCCACGTTCACAATATTATTAGTCAACGTTTAATAGTTAACTATTTGTGAGATTCTTAAATATTTTTTCGATAGTTTTCGAGCATATAATATATAATATATATAGCTATAATATATATGATATTATCATATTGCAATACATTGGGGTAAATATTATTTTCATGATGTACCTAATAATTTTCAAACACAACTCTCAAAGTTTCAAAAAAATTTTCTACAACATGTTCAAGAACCCGCATATTACATACTCAGCTGACGTTTTGGTAGGTAAATAGGCGCTGGCACCACGGTGGGGGGGGGGGGGACTTGAATTCACATGTTGGGTGTCGTAGACCATGTAATTTCGAAATGATCTTCAAATTCAGGGCTCTCATGTTGTTAAAAAACGTCTGCCAAGTTGGGTGGGCAGTATAGCTTCCTCACTCATTGTAACATGGACGTATAGAATCAGTTGGCGAAAAAATTAAGATTCAAAGAGTTATTGAATACCAAAATATTAGCGGTCCACCGTCTAGGACCTAACCCACACAATCCCTGAAAATTTCATCGAAATCGGTTGAATAGTTGCGGAGTTTTGGTTGTAACAATAAATTTAAAGTTCGCGCATGCGCAGCGGCTATTGCTTGACCAATTTGTTTGAAACTTATAGGGTGTCTCTTAGAAGTTAGTCCCTAACTAACCTCCAAATTTGAGCAAAATCGGTTCATTAGAAACCGAGAAACCGAGGTCCCAGGAAATTCACGTTTGCGCATGCGCACTCGCTCCTATTGGTCCGAAGGTGCTGAAATTTATAGGGGACCGTCTAGTACCTAACCCGCACAATCCCTGAAAATTTCATCAAAATCGGACCACAGGTTAGTATAGTTTTGCCCGGGACAAGGATTGACCACAGACAGACCGACAGACAGACAGACCGACAGACAGACAGACAGACAGACACGGAACCAAAATTGTTCGGGAAGCTCTAAAACGCAAAAAGCAAGTGGAAATTTTGATTTTGGAGGACATTTTTTTTTGTCACTTCTTTCACGAATACAAAGCTTCCCTACCTTCGGTAGTGAGGAAGCAAAAATGTATGGTGGTTTAAGTTTGAGGAGGAATATCCAGTTTGGAGCTCTAATATTCCTAGAAATGATAGGGTGCCACGTCAACATATCAAATAAATAACATTGGGTGATTTTTTTTTTGCTTCCTCACTACCGAAGGTAGGGAAGCTTTGTATTCGTGAAAGAAGTGACAAAAAAAAATGTCCTCCAAAATCAAAATTTCCACTTGCTTTTTGCGTTTTAGAGCTTCCCGAACAATTTTGGTTCCGTGTCTGTCTGTCTGTCTGTCTGTCTGTATGTCGGTCTGTCGGTCTGTCGGTCTGTCTGTGGTCAATCCTTGTCCCGGGCAAAACTATACTAACCTGTGGTCCGATTTTGATGAAATTTTCAGGGATTGTTGTTACAACTATTCAGCCGCACCACATTTGCACCATCCGGTGGCCAGTCCTAGCATGGGTAGAGTTCGGGGGGGGTCGTGCCTGATAGGATTATATAGATACCAAAACAAAGTCAAAATGGGCGCCACTCCTCTGATATGGTTTGATTTGCTTATGCCCTTAGCTAGAGGAGAAACTATAGGGCCATTCAATAGAAATGCAAATGAAATACAAAAAAAATCAGTTTATTCAGTTTTGAAAGGTACTCAAATTCGGTAGGTTGCCAATCAGCCTGCAGCACCGCTCTAAATCGCCCTAGCCTAAGTCCTAATTCCCTAGTGTCCCTATTTTTTCTTAACGAACTAATTATCAATAAGTTGGCGTCAGGAGTGCTGAGGATGACGGCGTCACAGGTATTGTAGGTACGAGGACCCACGTATGGTGAATAGGAGAGTAGGAAATATACTCGGAGAATTGAACCCCATTCATGGGGTTCTGGTCAGCACCTTTTCCTATCCAAGTAGGTAGTTGGTAGAATACTTCGAAAGACCCAAGGTTGAATAGAAGAACCCAGAAGGTTACAGGATTCCTGAAGATAGTTGACGTTCTGCTTGAGAAGGTCCAAGCCAGAATATCGTGCTGAGACGCAGCTCCAGCACAGCAAATACGATAAATCGAAGAAGGGCTTTCAGCAGCACACTTCCAAAGAATTATACCAAAAGGCAGTAATGATACAAAATGAAAATTAAAATCCTGCACTTGCAGAGAAGAACCACCTGAATTTTAATATTATCCTGCCTAGCAGAAGTGCGAGATGCGAGATTCAGGGCGGTACTGATTGATGGCTACCGAATAACTTAGCAGCTTGGGGTCCAAATCAACAAGAGATAATGAGATAATGAGATGAAGGCAAGACGGCCGCACGGGCTTATCGGGGATTATTGGGGCCCCCTTTGGGTCTGACCGCCTACCTATTGCGAATAATTGTTACTCGCGTAACATTCCCCCTCCTAGGTGGGGTTACAAAAAAAATCAAGAAAGGTCGATCTAAAGCAGCAGGGCTGATTTCAACAACAGGGCTCTCAGTCTTCCAGAAGAGGATCTGGCTTGAGGTCTTTGACGTGCCAGACTCCAACATCCTGGCCAGACTCATCAGCAAGCCTATAAGTGAGGTCAGAAACTCTCTTAATGATTCTGCATCTCAAGAACTTTGGAGCAAGCTTCTGGCTGAAGAAGTTGGCCTGGTCCGAGATAGCAACGTTCTTTTTCCAGACGATGTCACCCTCTGAGTAGACTGCAGGACGATGCCGGAGGTTGTAGCTCTTTTCAGCCTGCTGGTAGGCTTTATCCAGTGACTGCTTTACCTTCCCATACAAAAGAAGCATCTGACTAAGGTTGTTCGTGAACTCAGCTCTATCTGCTGGTGGAACAGTATTTCCTGAAGTGATAAGTCGATGTTCAGAACCAGACCTTTTCGGATTACGCCCAAAATTTATATAGGCGGGACTGAAGTTCGTCACTTGATGAACTGAAGTTCTCAGAGCAAAGCCAATTTTGTGGATTTCACGATCCCATGTTCGATGATTTTCTTTCAGGTACGAGCGAATTGCGGTCTTCACTACTCGGTTCACTCTCTCTGTAGGGTTAGCCTGCGGATGGTAATTCGCCGTGAACCAGACCGTTACTCCGTACTCTTCCATCTTTTGCTGGAATACATGTGCTTTGAATCGTGGGTCATTGTCACAAATAAGGATCTTTGGGACGCCATACACCAAGAACACATGATCTTCAATAAATTTGGCAATAGGAACAGATGTGCTGTTGCGGAGAGGATGAAGGATGCTGTATTTGGAGAAATAATCCGTAATGACGAGAAGAAAATTATTCTGCTGCATTGACCTGGGCAGAGGGCCAATAAGGTCTATGCAAATCATTTGCCAAGGTTCAGAAACATGGCGTTGTTTCCCAAACTGGCCAGCAGGAAGTTCCTGTTGGGGTTTTTGTGCTAGACACTCCTTGCAGCGGGAAACATACTTCTGCGCATCCTTGGACATACCAGGCCAGTAATACAGGCGCTTGAGGCGAGAAACAGTCTTGAAGACCCCCAGATGGGCTGCGAGAGGATCATCATGACATTGGAACAAAATCTTGCTTCGTTCTGACTTTGGAACGACGATCTTCCAAGGGTCATCTGAGCCTAAGACGTCTCTGGTTGAATGGACGTACTTGTAAAGTCGGTTGTCCTCAACTCGCCAGCTAGAGTATTGAGAAGGACTCTGTGTGATGCATTGCTTCATCTTCTCGTACCAAGCATCTGTCGTTTGACCAATGTTCACTGCGGCTACTGGACAGTCTTCATACACTCTTGACAGCGCATCAGCCACTACATTTAACTTACCAGAGCGATGCTTTATTTCAAAGTCAAATTGCTGCATGCGTAAAGACCATCTAGCTAGACGTCCATGTGGGTCCTTGACATTCTTAAGCCAGACCAAGGCTGAGTGGTCTGTCAATACAGTCACTTTTGTCCCTTCAATATAAGCTCTAAACTTTTCAAGAGCGAATAGGACGGCAAGGCATTCTATTTCGCTTGCAGAAAATTTCTTCTCATTTTTCGTTAGACTCCTGCTAGCATAAGCCAGAGGCTTCTCAACACCATCAGACTCTTGGCACAAGACAGCACCAAGTCCACAGCCACTTGCGTCTGTACAGATGGTAAAAGGTTTGGTAAAATCAGGACAGGTTAAGATTGGAGCAGTCACTAGTTTTGTCTTAAGAGTATTAAAAGCAGACTCCTGTTCCTCGTTCCAACACCATTTTTGATCCTTCTTAGTGAGTTGGGAGAGAGGAGACGCTATAGCAGAAAAGTTGCAGACAAATTTTCGATACCATGAGGCAATGCCCAAGAATCGACGGATCTGCTTCACATTCTTTGGTGTTGGGAAATCTAGAATGGCCGAGACCTTACCAGGATCAACATGTAAGCCACTATGGTCCACTACATAGCCCAAAAATGACAGACTTGGGCGACAAAACTGGCATTTGTCCCAGTTGATGGTAAGTCCAGCATTGATCAATCTAGACAAGACATCTTCCAACACTTTTAAATGAGTTTCAAAATCAGAAGTAATTATAATAATATCGTCCAAATAGACAAAGACAAACCCCTCCAGACTGGGACCAAGGACGGAGTCGATCAATCTCTGCCACGCTGCTGGGGAGTTTGACAAACCAAAGGGCATGCGATTGAACTCGAACAACCCGCGTCCTGGCACGGTAAAGGCGGTTTTGGGTTTGCTGGACTCAGCTAATGGAAGCTGCCAAAAAGCACTCTTCAGGTCGATAGATGAGAGGTGACGAGCATTACGAAGCTTGTCGAGGATATGGTCGATGAATGGGATTGGATACGAGTCCTTGGTTGTGATGGCATTAAGCTGGCGGTAGTCCACACAGAAGCGGTAGCTGCCATCTTTCTTCCGTGTCATCACGACTGGAGAAGACCAAGGGCTCGTTGATGGTCTCACTATTCCTTCTTTCAACATGTTGTCCAATTCCTCATACATAACTGAAAGAATGGCCGGAGATTTCCAGAGATACCTCTGCTTGATTGGAAGGTGGCTTCCCGTGTCGATCACCATTGCAGTACCCTTTGCTTCTCCAATCCTGGGTGTGGGTAGTGAACGGTACCTATTCAGCAGACATTCCAGCTTCTTTCTCTCCGTAGGACGAAGTTCTTCTTTGCTTACAATGGCTGAAGGCATGGTGATTGACGCTGTAGAGATTGGGCTACTCATAGACCATGTTCCTTGGCTGACATCGAGGGTGATTTGGAATTCACTCCAGAAATCAAGTCCCAATATTATGTCAGATTTCAGATCTGGAACCACGAGTGACTCAACAACTTTCACTCTATCCATCAGAGCTATTGGAAGGCAAACTGAACCCAAAGCACGACAGTCAATACCGTTGGCAACTTGAACATGGACCGCTGGTTGAGGATCCAGCAAACAACCCAGATGTTTCAACTTATTCCACCCAGAAGCGCCGATCAGCGTTCTGGAAGATCCTGAATCCAGAAGGCCATGGAAGTGCACACCGTAGATTGATACAAGTAAGTAGGGTCGACAGTCTTTATTTGAAGGATGGGGACTGAGAGGATGGACGGTCTCGCAAGCAGACATGAAAACTTTCACTTTACCTACCCAGTCCTTCCAGTCACGATCTTCTCGGGTGGTTTTAAAGCGTGTTTTGGGGCCTGCCACTGGTGTGGGAGACCCCTCCATCAGTTTAAAGGCTTGATAGAAGAAGTACTGGAACTGCATTTAGGACAGGTCGCGCGGGAAACGTCACGCCTTCCACACTTGAAGCAAAACGCTGTAAGAGGTTTAGTACAATCCTGGTATCGGTGGTGTTGGTCACGACAGTTCCAGCAGGTTAAAGTTCTGCGTTCACCTATCGGTGCGGGCTTAGCCTGACGACTTTTATCGCTAACCGTTGGTAGTGGTGAAGAGGCGCTGGCTGCATTAACCTGTAGGTTGGTCTTCTTGGAAAAATCGTGACGAGGTACCCTGTATCCCAGTTCTGGTTCCAGAAGGTTCTTCGAGGGTGGCTCTTCAAAACGAGCAGCCCAAGATTGACCGATGTGAAGTTGTCTGACTATTGATTCCAGTTCAGTCATCGTTGAGTAGGATGTGAGCGGAAGAAGACGAACGTACTCTCTCCTGAACCTTTGCTCTACTATTTTCACTTGTTCCTCCTCAGAGAGTGGATTTGATAGGCGATCAAACAGAGTCCTCATTTTTGCAATATAGACAGTCGGTGTTTCATTCATCCCTTGAGTTCGTTTCCGGATCTCGCAGAGAAGTTGCTCATCATAGCTAGGTTCAAGAAAAGTAGCTTTCAACTCTTCAACTAACTCAGCCCAACTCTGAATCTTGTTTCGACATGATCGAAACCAAGTTAGCGCAGTTCCCTTGAACAAGTCACTTGCGCTACGGAAAAGGGTTTCGTCTGAAATACGTCTCGATATTTGTTTATCCTTGACATCCGAAAGAAAAGTCATGAGACTCTGACCATTGTCCGCGGAGTAATGCAAATTCCATTTGTAGACTTTAGGGTCAAAGTTTGAAGATTGACGTTGGATGTAATCAGATTGATGTTGGATGAGGTTCGACAAAATTTCAACATCTGATGAAAGGTCTATGGGAGTAGCCGGATCTGTTTGCGATTGCGTCTCCGACGTGGACGATGAACCAAGATTAGAATGCTTTTGTAATATATCATACATATTCCTGAATTTTTTAAGGAGAGCTTCTCGTTGCTGTTCGTCAACGCTATCGAATTTTTGACGGGCTAACCGTGCATAACAGTGGGTGACACGAGAAAGTAGACGTCTAATTTCGTTGACGTCGTCCGGCTGCATCACTTCAACACTATCGTGAAGTTCGGCGTACTTGTCGGAACACGTAGAGAGCTCTATAGAAATGTCCAATCCTTGTAATTTTTCAGGAACACTGTTTATTTTATCACGAAATGCCTCTGTTAAACGTCTCCTTAAATCCTGTACTTTTCCGTCAGTAGACAATCCTCTAATAAACAGTTCGTGTATGAGTTCGTCTTTCAAGAGACGATACACGTCAAGTTTGAGAGCCATGTTGATGATTTGAGAAGCTGAACCTATTTCAAATGGAGGAAAAAAAATAAAAAAGGAAAAGGGATCGTACCAAATCGCTTCAAAGTCGAACCAATTTCAAATTAAAATTTTTCAAAAATTAATTTTTTTAAAATGAAAATTGAATTTTCTAATTCGAATTTGATGAAAAAGAATTTTTTTTTAATACCTATTTCTTAAACAGGTTCAGTACGACTCAAAATCTTCGATAAATCTGAGAAAAATTGGAAATTTCCCCGTCTTGTCCTTCAATATTGGTACTTAGGTAGGTACCTATACAAAAAGGGCAAAAATTTATATTTTGTACCAAGTAAATTTCTTATGATCCAAATCGATATAGGGGGTTCCAAAGTAGTATAATTTCAATTAAATTTTTTCTATACCACTCAGATATTAGTAGGTATTTATTTAATTTTTTTTTTTTGTGGTACCTATGTTTTCCAAAACCTCAGGCCCGTACGTTGAGCGCCAAAAATATGTTACAACTATTCAGCCGCACCACATTTGCACCATCCGGTGGCCAGTCCTAGCATGGGTAGAGTTCGGGGGGGGGGTCGTGCCTGATAGGATTATATAGATACCAAAACAAAGTCAAAATGGGCGCCACTCCTCTGATATGGTTTGATTTGCTTATGCCCTTAGCTAGAGGAGAAACTATAGGGCCATTCAATAGAAATGCAAATGAAATACAAAAAAAATCAGTTTATTCAGTTTTGAAAGGTACTCAAATTCGGTAGGTTGCCAATCAGCCTGCAGCACCGCTCTAAATCGCCCTAGCCTAAGTCCTAATTCCCTAGTGTCCCTATTTTTTCTTAACGAACTAATTATCAATAAGTTGGCGTCAGGAGTGCTGAGGATGACGGCGTCACAGGTATTGTAGGTACGAGGACCCACGTATGGTGAATAGGAGAGTAGGAAATATACTCGGAGAATTGAACCCCATTCATGGGGTTCTGGTCAGCACCTTTTCCTATCCAAGTAGGTAGTTGGTAGAATACTTCGAAAGACCCAAGGTTGAATAGAAGAACCCAGAAGGTTACAGGATTCCTGAAGATAGTTGACGTTCTGCTTGAGAAGGTCCAAGCCAGAATATCGTGCTGAGACGCAGCTCCAGCACAGCAAATACGATAAATCGAAGAAGGGCTTTCAGCAGCACACTTCCAAAGAATTATACCAAAAGGCAGTAATGATACAAAATGAAAATTAAAATCCTGCACTTGCAGAGAAGAACCACCTGAATTTTAATATTATCCTGCCTAGCAGAAGTGCGAGATGCGAGATTCAGGGCGGTACTGATTGATGGCTACCGAATAACTTAGCAGCTTGGGGTCCAAATCAACAAGAGATAATGAGATAATGAGATGAAGGCAAGACGGCCGCACGGGCTTATCGGGGATTATTGGGGCCCCCTTTGGGTCTGACCGCCTACCTATTGCGAATAATTGTTACTCGCGTAACATTGTGCGGATTAGGTCCTAGACGGTCCCCTATAAATTTCAGCACCTTCGGACCAATAGGAGCGAGTGCGCATGCGCAAACGTGAATTTCCTGGAACCTCGGTTTCTCGGTTTCTAATGAACCGATTTTGCTCAAATTTGGAGGTTAGTTAGGGACTAACTTCTAAGAGACACCCTATAAGTTTCAATCAAATTGGTCAAGCAATAGCCGCTGCGCATGCAATGGAGAATGCTGAAGGCGCCTGAGTGATCACTGATCAGCTGAGTGAGCTCCAAGGCCATTTTCTCTCCTGTTGAACGCAGAAAGCTGAAATTGGAGAGGCAGGGTCAATGGAGAATGCTGAAGGTGCCTGAGTGGTCACTGATCAGCTGAGTGAGCTCCAAGGCCATTTCCTCTCCTGTTGAACGCAGGAACCTGAAATTTGAGAGGGCGGGTCAATGGAGAATGCTGAAGGCGCCTGAGTGATCACTGATCAGCTGAGTGAGCTCCAAGGCCATTTTCTCTCCTGTTGAACGCAGGAAGCTGAAATTTGAGAGGCAGGGTCAATGGAGAATGCTGAAGGTGCCTGAGTGGTCACTGATCAGCTGAGTGAGCTTAACCCTCCAGTGGTAGACCTAATGTCATCTCGCAAAAGGTAGACCCAGGAGCGCGGCGCTCTTTCGGTACTTCCTCCCGAAAAAAATCAATATTTATCATATTTTTTAATTGTTTTTGGTCAGAGTGAGATACTTAACTCATCTCCTGGTGTATCTAAAAATGTTCAATGAAAAAAATATTGGTAAAAAAGTTTTTTTATTGAACTCAGAAATACGTATTGGTAAAAATAGGTTTTGCTCAACTCTGGAATACAAATAACTGAGCAATCAAAATTTAACTAATCAAAGCCGTTTCAGTCAGATGTACGTTCTGCCATATCGTCAGAATCTTCCTCAGACCACTGAAGCCATTTCTTGGGATCAGAAGAGCGCTCAGACTTAAGAGCGATCTGACACATTCACGTTTTAGTGCAAGAAACCGATTCTCACTAACCCTGAGCGGTTTTGGGGACAGAGAGGAGGGTACGGTCCTGCGTAGAGGTGGTTTCTAGGAGGGAACTGTGAATCACAGCCCTCAGGATAGCCACTGTGAACCACAGTATTCGAAAAATGGGCTGAAGGAGCGCCGCGCTCCGGGGTCTACCAGTGAAGGGTTAAATATTACAGTTTTTTCGCCAACTGATTCTATACGTCCTTGTTACAATGAGTGAGGAAGCTATACTGCCCACCCAACTTGGCAGACGTTTTTTTTTTTTTTGCAGTAATGAGGTAAATAAAAGCTCACCTCTTGGTTTAAATTGATACATTTCTCATCCTGGAATGCTTGCATTACTAAACAATATAATGTTTTGAAATAATTTCAAAACTTTGTCAATTTGTTGATTATTAACGATAAGATTAGACATATTGCGCAGAGCCCTGTATCCGGCAATATTGAACATAGAAGTTGTATGGTATCTACACTGTACATAGTGCAATTTACTTGCCTCGACTTTCGTAGCTAATAGGTGCTCATTGTGTGGAAACTCATCGGTAGGTCCGAATTGGTGGTGGAGATGAACATTGAAGAAGTGGCAATTGAAGCCTTCTACCTGGTCTCTACAGTGCTTCCTTATAAGCCTCAGGAGATGATGAAGGCTTCGTCTAATATCGATGTAATTTCTGGATCAGGATGGGGAGAAGCCTTTCGAAATAAGATGTGAAAGGCAGCAATAAGAGTCGGAGTTGGCAGGAACTTTGAGGTCACAGTGTAGGGAAGAAAATTAAATTATTGACATAAAAAACTCTACAAAATGGGTGTGACTCATAGCTTCCTCGTATCCAGGACTCGATTGTAGAGATGATCCTATGCATAATGACTAATAACAAGACATCAATCTCTAAGTATCTTGTACTACCCTCTTAGGGGACCATCAATACGCCAATCCACACAATCCCTGAAAATTTCATCGAATTCGGACAACTACGTATAGTTTTGAATTTCATGACTGACAGACAGACACGGAACTAAAACTGTTCAGGAAGGTCTAATACGTAAAACACGAGTAAAAAATTTTGATTTTGGAGAACTTCTTTTTAAATCTTGGAAAATGAAAACATTGGTTCCTCTTCATTGGTAGACATGGAATATTACCTATAATTGATCGTATTGTGATATAATTGACAACTTGATTTGACTACATTCAATATGTTGATGGCTATAGAAATAGCCAAGAGGAACTTATTATGTACTAGATTTTTCTAATACTTAAAATTCAACCTCGTTCAAGAGATCAGGACAATCCGCAGTCAACGGAATTATAAGAGACAATCTTTTAAGCGAAATCTCCGGAACAGTCGTCTGTGAGCTTTTAGTCACGCTGTCAAAAATCCCCCCCCCCCCCCCCCAGTAGCAAAAAAATACGGGTTATTAATTCGAATGAAACCTTGAGAAAAACACTCATTTCTCTCACCTACCGTTGGCACTAATATTTCCGACTACAAAGACCGCAAGACAAATAAACGCCCGTGGAATCTTCTTATTTTAATGAATTACCTTCTGAGAAAAGGGAATTACGTTAATATTATAAGATGCTGCCTAGAGAGGGGGACTAATAAAAGACGAGGGAAGAGAGGTTTTTCGTGTTGGGTGACTCGCTACCCCCACTCCTCGACCAAGTCGCCTAACTACATCAGGGGATACTTAAAACTGGGGTTTTCTCATCTTTGGCTTTTACAGTTTTCCCCCTTCTCTTAAAACGGTGGGCGATGAATTTCAAAAAGGGTCTTTTGCTTCTTCCGACGAAGATGATACGCGATGGCTAATCTTGGGGGAACTCTTTGAATGGGTGTTTGCGAAAATTGTTTATTCAACGAATTCTTCTTGTGAGCCTGAGGGAGGAGTTCTTTTTTGTAAGTGATAAATCTCATTTCGTCGAAAAAGGAAAAAAATTAGAGTCCCCTTCTCCTCTTGTACCGAATTGATGTTTAAGGAGAGTTTTGGAGTGGTGAGAAGTGGGGTGGAACTAGAACATGATCAGTTTTACGAGTTGGCTCAGCTTTTTAGACAAACAGGAGCCAACGATTGGATTCTCACTCTTTTTTGATTCAAAGCTTAATCATTGGCGTTGAACGCATTTGAAAAATCCCATTCTTGCAGTCTGAGTAATTGAACGAATTTTCAAAGAAACCTCAGATTTCGAATATTCAACAAACACTAAAACTGACTGAATTATTAAGATTCTTAGGATTTATCGATAAGAAGCTGATGGATACTTTTAACATGTTTAATGTTTTAGGGCTGGGGGTCATTCTGTGAATTCCGACACGCAAATCTGCAACGTTTTTTTTTCTTAGTTACCACGGACCGATTTCTTAGTTACCACGTTATATCGGCTCCATTTGGGGTCTAGTTGTACCAAGATGCTTTTGGTTATTGTCAGTCACTTCTAAGGGGTGAAAACTAGGGGATGAAATTTTCAAAACGTCCTAGCTCGAAAACTTTAAATATAAAGGTATTGTTTTTTCATCAATTTAAAATAGACTGGAATTTTTAGAATCGAATGAGACTACACGGAGCTCCGTAGGACCAACAGATCGCTCCCTCGGAGGTCCTTCAGTTTGGACTAGTGATAAATCAGAAATATGAGTGTGAATCACAAATTAATGTTCATTGTATAGAAACAATTTTCTCTCCTATTCATCGCAGGAAGCTGAAATTTGAGAGGCAGGGTCAATGGAGAATGCTGAAGGCGCCTGAGTGGTCACTGATCAGCTGAGTGAGCTCCAAGGCCATTTTCTCTCCTGTTGAACGCAGGAAGCTAAAATTTGAGAAGCAGGGTCAATGGAGAATGCTGAAGGCGCCTGAGTGGTCACTGATCAGCTGAGTGAGCTCCAAGGCCATTTTCTCTCCTGTTGAACGCAGGAAGCTGAAATTTGAGAGGCAGGGTCAATGGAGAATGCTGAAGGCGAGTGAAGGGTGACTGATTAGCTGAGTGAGCTCCAAAGCCATTTTCTCTCCTATTCATCGCAGGAAGATGAAATTTGAGAGGCAGGGTCAATGGAGAATGCTGAAGGCGCCTGAGTGGTCACTGATCAGCTGAGTGAGCTCCAAGGCCATTTTCTCTCCTGTTGAACGCAGGAAGCTGAAATTTGAGAAGCAGGGTCAATGGAGAATGCTGAAGGCGCCTGAGTGGTCACTGATCAGCTGAGTGATCGGCAACTTGATGACGATTATGCCTTTAATGTTAATATCAAACGGCATCAAATCCACTAGTCGTCCTAATTGACTGGTATGGTTAAAAAATCACACGTAAAGGCTTGGTTGGGATATCTACAATCGAAACCCCTGTATGCTAATATAAAAATCGATAAGTCGTTCTTTGGGGTAAATGATGCTGATGGTGATGTAGATCGTAACGAAGAAATAATCGAATCAATTTCTGAGGATCAGGAGCATGTACATGAAATGTTACTGGCTAAGCAGCATACACTTATGTGGAGTGAAGAGAAATACTTAGATATTGCTCCGGGAATGAAATTGATGGACACAGAGCCTTACTCGTATCATTCTACATTACACCGGGTATATCCCCTAAAGAATTGAGATATTTCTTTGAATTGAATATGGCATATAGTCCCAAGGCTGCTATCTTTGAGGTTGTTCGGGACAGAGGTTACCATTTACTACCAATTATACTTTGTGGAGATTTGAATCTTGATCTCAAGAGTCCCGATGGAGTGAAGTTTCAAGAATTTATGGATGAAACCTTCAGTCTCAAACTGAATAATGACCCAAAGAATTCTACAACAAGAAATCAAACATCTATTGATGCTGTATTCATTCGCTACTTGGAAAATGTCTCTACTGTAAATTATATTTGTTATTTTTCATATCATAAGCCATTATTGAGCATTTCCTGTAAATAGATGTATATAAATATAATAAATTGTTTTGGTTAATTAGAATCTTTTCTTTTTTCTTGACCTTAAAAAACTATATCTAATTTCTCCCTTGCGAGGGAAAAACATTTAACATGATTTAATGTTTTTCCCTCGCAAGGGAGAAATTGAACAGATTTAATGTAAAGGGCTCTCTAGGTATTTTTTTCAACATTTTTGTCATACCATTTTTTGATTTTTAATAACTTTAAAAAAACGCTGCAAATCATTGCTCAAAGGTTTATTATTTTTCTGTATAGATCACCCTTCTGTATAGATCACTGGTTCTCCATCAATAGCACCAAACACCATATGTATTCTCCCTTGACCTTCCCTCTCAAATTTCAGCTTCCTGCGTTCAACAGGATTGAAAATGGCTTCGGAGCTCACTCAGCTGATCAGTGATCTGAGGAGTGAAGAAGATCTCCTCGAATGCTGGAGACGCCTGGAAGAGCGTTTCCATTCAATAGGATTGAAAATGGCTGTGGAGCTCACTCAGCTGAACAGTGATCTGAGGAGTGAAGAAGATCTCCTCGAATGCTGGAGACGCCTGGAAGAGCACTTCCATTCAATAGGATTGAAAATGGCTTCGGAGCTCACTCAGCTGATCAGTGATCTGAAGAGTGAAGAAGATCTCCTCGAATGCTGGAGACGCCTGGAAGAGCACTTCCATTCAATAGGATTGAAAATGGCTTCGGAGCTCACTCAGCTGATCAGTGATCTGAAGAGTGAAGAAGATCTCCTCGAATGCTGGAGACGCCTGGAAGAGCACTTCCATTCAATAGGATTGAAAATGGCTTCGGAGCTCACTCAGCTGATCAGTGATCTGAGGAGTGAAGAAGATCTCCTCGAATGCTAGAGACGCCTGGAAGAGCACTTCCATTCAATAGGATTGAAAATGGCTTCGGAGCTCACTCAGCTGAACAGTGATCTGAGTAGTGAAGAAGATCTCCTCGAATGCTGGAGACACCTGGAAGAGCATTTCCATTCAATAGGATTGAAAATGGCTTCGGAGCTCACTCAGCTGATCAGTGATCGGAAGAGTGAAGAAGATCTCCTCGAATGCTGGAGACGCCTGGAAGAGCACTTCCATTCAACAGGATTGAAAATGGCTTCGGAGCTCACTCAGCTGATCAGTGATCTGAAGAGTGAAGAAGCCTTTGAGCAATGATTTGCAGTGTTTTTTACCCACCAACATTTTTTAACACAGAATGTGTTTTTGCGATGACCTACCGAAAAAAAATCGTCACGAAAAAGCGACAGAAAAAACATCTGGTGATGTTTATTGGTTGTCATGTTAATGTCAACTCCACATTTTTTAATGGAATTTAGTTGGTCAGCTGTTTACCGTTTACACGACTGGAGGTCATTACCACAGTGTACGTGGCAACTAAACTAAACCGGGCAACCAAAACTTTGAAGATAATCAAATCAAAGAGACAACAGATGACAACCATCATAAAATTAATGCTACCAACATGACATAGAAAAAACGCTGCAAATTATTACACAATGGTTTATTATTTTTCTATATAGATCACTCGTCTGCAAAATCACCAACCATCCAATATAAAGAGAAAAAAAATCAAAAAAAATCTAAAAAAAATTTTAAAAAAAATCAAAATCACCAACTATCGATTACATTTCGATCAGCTCTAATATGAACGGAGATTAGGCCTCTTTTGCGATTCACACTCATGTTTTGATTTATATATATTTCAATATAAACCCTTAAATTTTTGAAGGGAGCGAACGGTTTGTCCTACAGAGCTTCGCGTGGTCTCAAAAAATTCTAAAAATGCTATAGAATCTTAAACTGAAGGAAAAACAATACCTTTATATCAAAATTTTTTGAGTTAGGGCGTTTTCAAAATTTCAAAATTGATTTTGGAACCCTTAGAAGTGACTTACGTCAACCAAAAGCTTCGGGCACAACTAGACCCCAAATGGAGCCTACATACCAAATTTCATCAAAATCGGTGGATGCTAAGTGGCAAAAGTGCCGCGTACGGCGTACGGCGGACAGACGGCCAAATTTTTGTTCGATTTTGGTTTATTATTTTCAATAATGAACCTTTGGAATCGACCAAGAAAAAACAAATTTTAACACCCCCTCAAAATTTGATGGTTTACGTTTCAAGGTACGTAGAATCCAAAAATCGAATAAAAATTTGGCCGTCCGTCCGCCGTACGCCGTACGCGGCACTTTTGCCACTTAGCATTGACCGATTTTGATGAAATTTGGTATGTAGGCTCCATTTAGGGTCTAGTTGTTCCCCGAAGCTTTTGGTTGATGTAGGTCACATCTAAAGGTTCCAAAATCAATTTTGAAATTTTGAAAACGCCCTAACTATTGTTTTACCTTTAATTTTGGATTCTATCGAATTTTTAGAATTTTTTGAGACCACTCGGAGCTCTGTAGGACAAACCGTTCGCTCCCTTCAAAAATTTAAGGGTTTATGTTGAAATATATATATATATAAAAATCAAAACACGAGTGTGAATCGCAAAAGAGGCCTAATCTCCGTTCAAATTAGAGCTGACCGAAATGCGATCGATGGTTGGTAATTTTGATTTTTTTAAAATTTTTTTTGATTTTTTTCATATTGGATGGTTGGTGATTTTGTAGACGAGTGATCTATATAGAAAAATAATAAACCATTGTGTAATAATTAGCAGCGTTTTGGATTCTACGTACCTTGAAACGTAAACCATCAAATTTTGAGGGGTTGTTAAAATTTGTTTTTTGCACGTAGTACGAATCGTTGATTAAATCTTTCAATGAGTCTTTAAAAAACAGTCGCCTCTTCACACCGAACGCATAGAGTATACACACGTACCGGTATATTGTTCTTGTTTTTTTTTTTAAATCGATTTTCAGACATAAAACGATAATGATCCCTTTTCCCGTAGTGCACAAATTAAAGTCACTTATTTGGTTTATTATTGTTTGGATAATACGAAATTAGATGGGAATTCTCGAGATAGAGTGTACGATGATACATTTTTTGAAACAATCAATTTCTTCCTTAGAGGGAAAAACAATGGATATGTCCATTGTTGTAGGTGTAATTTGAAAATTTAAATTATAAAATGAAATAAAAACAAGATATTCCACGAACTATATGTTCTAATAATACCCTACCTATTTTTTTCCACCTATTTACTTTTTCTATGAATAAACAAAATTTTTTTTTCCTAAAAAAAAAAAAAGAAAAACTCCGATTGCACGTAATAATAGCAGTATTATAGAGAACCTTGCTATGATAGCTATGGTAGCTATGATAGCTATGGTAGCTATGATAGCTATGGTAGCTATGACATAGTTTACTGGTTGCATCGTTGCATTTTTGTGGCAAAAAAAAGTGTCGCGAAAAATTCTTTGACCCCTAGCCAAGGGACATTCTATCTCAACATAACATCATACCTACTAGTTCATATTCATGTTCTTTTCATCTCCACAAACTCGAAGAGCACCCAGTTTGCTACAATTTCGAGCTGAATCCAAATATACCATTATATCACCAAGATGATGATTGTAATACCCACGTAAAACCCTGAAACATGTTTTTTTTTTTAAATTGTGAACTCCTCAGGGTTGTCTTAAATCCCTGGCTAACGAACTCTTTTTTTTTTTTTTTTTTTGTTAAGTGTGGGTGCTAAGGAAACTAAATATGTATCTTTATGTATTTTTTCATTTTTAACCAAGGATTCAATTGTACAACGTTAACTATTTGTGATATGTGCCACACCCAAAAAGACTCCTCTCTCAAATAACTAACATTTCGATTCTTAACCCTAGCTTTGAAGATTTCTTTGAAAATTCGCACATTAACTCATGCAGCCATATTCTTGAGTACCATCATGGCTACATGCAAATAAATTGACTCGTTGAATGAAGAAGGATGACTCATCCATTATGATGAATAAATACTGGCAAAAAGTTACTGTCTCTTTGTACTCGGTGGGAGCCTCCATCGTCACAACCTTACTCATCCATCCCCTAAAAGGAAGATGATGGCCACTTACTTTTGCTTTTGGACAACAACGCAATATATTTCCCCAAATCCTCCCCTCTCTCCACCTCTCCTGACACCGACAGCACGGATTACAAGGGAAGTCCAAAATAACTCCAACCCCATAACTCAATGATTTATGGGGGCGCGAGGTTGAAGAAGGGGCTTGCCAGGAGGTCGGGCCGGGAATCTCTCTCAAAATGTATGAGCCACTAGCGCAATCTATTGTCCGCATCCGCTAGAAGAAGTTCATGCCCCGCAAGTTCACTTGAAAGTACGTCACCCGCTGGGTCCACCGCAGAAATTTCCTTGTAAAACTTCCCTGAAGAGGTCGATTTCCTTGAAAATGAACGTCGTGGAATCTTCACGTAATAAAGTGAGTATCACTAACTCGTCTTACATCTTGCCAGAAACTGATGAACGCAGAATGAATATTACGTCGATCTAAGGAAGATAAAAATCAATGAAAATTTTCAAACCCCGTGTATGGGTACCTAGCCCCAGTTCCCATGGTTTAATTTTGATGACATTTGGTATATCGACTCTATTCGTGGTCTAGTAGTTCCCAAAGCTTTTGGTTATTGTCAATCACTTGCAAGGGGTGAAAAGTAGGAAATAAACGTTTTCAAACGCCCTTGCTTGGGAAATTATGATATACATGTATTGTTTTTATCATTAGTTTACAATATCGAAGATTTTAATGAATTTTTTGAGACCTCTCAGCTTTGTGAGACCAACCGTTCGCTAATGAGGTTAATTAATTGTCTGATTATTGAATTTTCCATAAGGTGTTTTATGAATTTATGATAGTGTTGAATATTTAGAAACAAATAAAACCACCAACACGACTATCCTTAGAGGAGGCGGTCGAAAGTTGGTTCTCGAAGGTTGGTTCCTTACGCAATCTTACTCTGAAGAAGGCAAAACTAGCAACAACATACACTAGCAACATTTCACAATTCTCGTTTCGGCAATATAACCGAATGTTACCAGGAGTTTCCGGGTATTAGTTGCCGCAAGTATTTTTCGTGTTGCCGGTGTGGTCCGACCCCCTTGGAAAACTTCCGGCAACATTTCGAACTGGAGAAGGTTGAAGACGTTTCATTCATGGTGTTTTATGCAGGGTGTTTTAATGCATAATTGAACTTTTATATAAAGGTAAATGTAACAACCAAGTTACTAGTTGAAAAATATGTAAACATCTAGGTAACTACAAAATAAAATTAATTAAACAAATATTAAATATTTGTTTAATTAATTTTATTTTGTAGTTACCAATAAATTGTTACCGATAAATAATAACCAATAATAAATTACCAATAAATAATTGAAATTTTTTCAATTGATTTTTCTCATTATTGCAGTATAAAATGTAATTAAAAATGTCAAAGAGAATGAAGACATTTCGTTTTTTTTTTTTTTTTCAAAATTTTTTCATCTTGTTCATTCATTCTCTGAATAAGCCCTCCTAATTGAGGGGAGCTTTTTTAGTAGACAAATTTTCTTTTTGAGTAGAAACAATTGACTACGTCGGTATAATCGAGTTTGAAATAGATCGATCATAATTTTCCATAGAAGGTTTGAATGAACTCTAGATGAGATGAGTTGTATTAACAATTCAAAATCACCTTTGGACATACGAGCGTAATTTAGGAATAGTCTCCTTCCAAGATTAGCTCTGAGGTGATTTCTCGTGTAAAGTCTCTCTGGCTGAGAAAATCTCATAGACACATCTTTCTTTTTCTTCTTCTTTCTTCACTGGCAGCGATAATCACAACTGCAGCTCTTCCTGAAGGTACATTTCGAGAGCAACTGTTTCCAAATCTCCCTCTCAAATGTAAACGTAGGAATTGATCAATTTTCATGGAGCAACCTTTATTGAGCAACCTCCGGCAAGAAATGTGGAATAGTTGCGGCAATAAATATTGCCCTGAGTTGCCGGGCTTCTTTTGTAGCAACTTTTCCCAACTCTAGCTAGTGTAAAGCCCACTGTGGCTAGTGTAAAGGGGCCTTGAGGGATGGTTCAGAAACACGCGTATGAATCGCTCATGAAGGTTCGCTGTCGGAAGTGAGCCTAATTTCAGCTGATCAAATGAAATGTTTTCTCGTTTCTTCAAATAGAATTTCAGGTCAACCAGTATTGCTTCTTCCAAAACCAAGAATCAAACTTCATATAGAAGGCACCCATTGGAATAACGATGTTTTGCTGGTTGAAATAATAAATATAATAATAATAATAATAATAATAATAATAATAATAATAATAATAATAATAATAATAATAATAATAATAATAATAATAATAATAATAATAATAAATCACGAACGGGTGATTTATTTGAAAAAAATAATAAACCATTGGGTAATAATATGCAGCGCTTTTGAATGACAGTTATATGTAGGTTTCGTAACATAGCCGTACGCGTTGCCACACCAGAGAATGCTGAAGCTTAGTACCGACTGTACCAGAGCATACTCAAAATGATAGGGGTTTATTTTTTGTAAGCTCATTGTAAGATCATGTTTTTGTGTCTGAAAGTGTCAGGTGGCCTTAAATTTTGAAAATTTAAAATTTTGTTTTGCTTTTGAAATAGTATTGTAGTGTAACTGCTGTGCCTGGAATTTTGTTAGTTGTTATATTGAAAAATGTTAGTTGTTGTTTTTTAATCTTGAAAAGAAATTTTCTCGTCATAGTTGTGCCAATCTGTGGTTTTCTTGCACAGTATAGGTATATTTTGAATGTCAATAATTCGCATAAAAATAAGTACAAAATATCCACACAAAAAATTGCAAAAAAACGAACATATCGACTAATTACGTTCAGCAAAATGAGTTTTTTTTTTGTAAAACAGTTTTGGATGGTGGAGTACTCAGTCAACATGAATATTGAAGTATTTTTCCTGTGAAGGTGGCGTGATACAAACATGCAGAATGTAGTGCTTCAACTCAAAACATGCGTTAATAGATGGGAAGAATGAATATCTATCCATCGTGGGGGGTGAAAATTAAGTTTAGAATCCAGGGAATGTGAATACTTCAAACGCTCCTCTAGTTCTGGGTAAATAATGATTGTATTCATGATCGGTGAATATGAGTTAGTGTAAAGTTATCGAAGTCGACCTCTTTTCCACTGTGATCGTGGTGTAATCTGTTCATCGCAGTACCGAATATCCATCGAGCACTGATTATGTCTGAGTTCCTTCCGCCCCCTCGTAGAGCTGACGTGTTTACCTCCAAGTTTAGCCGACCCCCTCGAGAAAGGCTCTCAGTGAATGACGATCCTTATCTTCTTCCTGATACTTTCCCCCTTGAGTGACATCAACAACCCGATTAGCTTCCTCAATTGATATTTCACGACGGTTTCACCACAGGTGACGCCTCAAGACAAATGTCTTAGGGTTGAGAGACTAGTTATTTACTTCGACCAGTGATTAGCTTTTCAACATTGTTTTGGAACCCCAAATCGTTTCCCACTGGGAATTCGAGATGGGAATGGATACAGAACCTTCTAGTGGTCTTAATACGTACTATTAGGGCGCTGAACACAATAGGTATGTAATTTACAGGGCATATTTCTGTTGGTACCACGCGAACATCAGTCAGACGGTTGATCATGTTAAAGTTTACTTTTACATTTCTCATCCGATTTCGAAAAGGGTAGTGCGAGGTATTTAAGGATTGGTGTTTTGAAAATTACTACTATTCATCGGATTATCTATACAATCGGGTTATGGATACGAGGAAGCTATGTGCCACATCCACTTTGCGGACTTTTTTTCGTAGTTTTGATTTCTGGCAAAAGTTATAGGTATACTTAATAATGATGGAAAAAAGGTGATGGAAAAACGAGCATCGTCAATTACTCATCTTTGATGGTGAGGATTTGTCATGGATTTGCAGTTGATTGGTTTTTTTTTTTTTTTTGGTATTTCAATTCAATACCTCATATTCATTTTCCGCAAAAATAAGGAATAAAAGAAGAAATTATTACAATTAAGAAGCTCTAGTATTGATACACTAGAAATTTCAAATGCATGACACTAACTGACACAACTGACAATTTGAAGCAGAAGAAAATATAAGGAATATAATTTTTTTCTAAAGGTTTGAGTACTAGACTGGAAGGTGGCGAGGATGAAGAGCGAATCAACCGCATTCGCCGGTAGGACGATCACATGGATTTTCATTTCAGACTGAATGCCTCTCTTATTGATGCCTCGAACAGATCTGGTTGCCTTTTTCATTGAGGGCAAATTTCTGGTTTCCTATAGAGTAGGCAGGGATCTACAGACATAACCTTTGGTCGATAACGGAGGTGAATCCATCATGCCAAAAAAGAAGAGGAGGTTCATCTAATCGTCGCTAGATAGCGCTCGGGCCGTTCCACCACTTTCTTTCCTCAAATGCTCCTGATATTAGCAATAATGCTACGAGTACTTACCAACTTGGGAGAATACTTTAGTCCCAGTCACGGATAAAAATGATTTCGCTTTAAAAGTACGTGAAACTATATTTGTCACCGTTGACTGTTGCAATTGTTGTTGTTGTTTGTAACAATAAATTTGTTGAATTTATGTGTGTCGATAACTCGACATATTAAGAAAGGCAATGATTGCCAATAATTATTATTGGTCCTCTCGTCTGACAATCTCTGGTGATGTACAAAAACCAGCTGTCCAACACTGATGCAGAAACCCAACCTCGGAAATTGCATTTGTCAGTCCAAATATTGAAGGTCGGGCAGATTTAAAAGTTTAGGTGGAGTACTATGATCTCAGACAATTCAGAAAAACAAGAAATTCGGCGATTAAAGGAAAATCATGTATCTGCCCCGAAAGTCAAAATTTTCGTGATTGTTGTGATTCCAACGAGTAGTAGGTTGAACATCTGCAAAGAACATGTGATCTGTCCTACCTCGATACTCGGTAACCATTTCATCCAAACTCAATGCATCGAATCGGTATATTAAGGGTGTATTTGCGCCACTCAAATTCGCTGTTTATTTTCCTTCAATTGGTACTCAGTCCCTGCAGTAACGTGTATGGGTGCTGCTTACGTTAACGTTGGATCGACTACAAAATGTTTCTGTTTTTTGTATCAGGTGGCCCGTTATGCGATTGACTCTACTGAAGTGAGTATAAGTGTACGAGCTTCGCGTTCCGTTTGTGTGTTTTTAAAATTCATAACGTTTCTCATAAGTTATTTGTGTGATATTAATATTATAGTATTACTACCTACTAACTGGAAGACGCACTTCATTCGCTCGCAACTAACGGTAGGAAAATGTGTTAGTCGTGTTTAAGTAAACAATATGAGTATGTAGAGTATGTAGCTCAAAAATCGAAAATTTGCTTAAATTTTGCAAATTTTGAGTTTTGTTAGACTATGGTCTGACATAAGCTCGTTCTTGGCAAAACAACTTTGTCTATTATCATTGAGATCTGAAATATGCTGATCTGAATTATTACGTTTTGTACAAACTTTCATGGTTTCTGTTTTAACTTTTTTGGCGGACCTTTAGGAATTCCACGAGTTTTTGCAATCATGTGAGGGAAAGTAGTCTCCCTCGATATAACGACTGAATTTCACATAGATTTGGCAGGGATGATCGATTTTTTACTCCATCCCGACCCAAATTTTAGGATTTAAGTCACATGTGAAGAAACGAAAAACTTGACATATTCGGAAAGTAATCCAAGCAGAGGGACTTTTCATCCTGAGATATTGGCGGGGGTGTTTTTTTATTATACCATCAAAACCATCCGTTTTCTGACTCACGTTATATTTATAATGGAGTGGATACTCAGCAACATGAACGTGATTACTCGTATGGTGGGAAGTCATTCTCAAAGAGTTGATCGGAAAGTAATTTGTGTGGATAAACCACCTGAGACATTCTAAATGGAGCATTTCAAGGCTCACCAGCGGCTTGTCAAATTCTATATGTTACCAGAGTTATCTCATTTTCACCGAAGTTATCTCGATTTGTCGATGAGGGCGGATTAGGCTTCAACTTTCTTCTTATCAAGGTTCAGCATTGACTTTATACTGCACTCGAACCAACTTTAGATGCTGTGAACTCCACGTGATCGAAGAGATGAATTGCACTGTAGTCAGCTACCTAGCATGACTCCATTGGATTCTACCTTGATTTATTTTATTGTTATTTATTTATTTATTATTATTTTTTTCATATAAAGTAAATTCTATTGTTCTGTTGAATCTGTAGTAGTCTGATGGAGGTGTCACAGGCAGATGCTCCCAACGGAGCAGCATATTGTCAAATAGGGTGTATGAGTGTTCAACCTATGTGAGAGTCCCTATGTGAGAGATATAAGAGTTGTTTGTAGGAGAGGTAATGTGGTGAGAGCTCGTTGAGTACCTAGCGGTTTTATTTAATGTGACCGCGTTCAAAGAAGTTTTTCCAAGTAAGTTCCTAAGTATCTCCTTTCGTCACATTCAGGAACTGTCGTCAAATCCATTGTAGTACGAACAGTTTTTGTTGCACTTTTCTGAAGCTGTCTTATGCAATTGAAGATTTTGGAAAGCAGCTGACTCTTTGTAGTGAAAGCAGATAATTTCAACGTCATCGGCATACACTTTCATTGATGTAGTTTCATAAGATCTTTATTTTTTAATAAACTATTATTTATATATCTTATATTATAAAAATAAATTAAATTAATACATGAACGAATGATGAAGAGGACGTTTAGGACTCACCCGACTTCTGCTCTAGGGATAAGGGAAGATGATATGGGTAGAAGGAAATGACGAGAAGAAGTTTAGTATGAGCCATGTCTGACACGGGTGGTGATACCACGGTTTACACTAACCGAGATGCCCAACACAGCCCTCTACAATAAGCAGAGGGAAGGTTTCCGCACAATTCTTTTCATGATGTCAGTACGTATTTCCCCGAACTCAGATACATTGAACTCGAATTTGACGCTGTAGGTTCTTTGAGTAAGGTTGAGTGGAGGAAGGTGAAAAGAATCCGTAGCTCCAGTTGATTAGTGTTCAATCTTTCTTAGGATTAATCCTGCAGTGGTAGGGCACGTAAAACTAACGTGTTGTCAGGGAAAACCATCTCCCCACTAATTTTACTTCGGCATGATTCATGTGATCCCTCATTCTAATCCTCTCAAGGGTAGTAGTTGTCCTTGACTTCCATAATTCTCTTCATCCTATTCCAACGCCTTCCAATGGAAATCCGTTAATTGTTGGAACCCTTCACGTCAGGCTTATATAGCCCTACCTGGCCACTCAACTAGGTCAACGTCAGTCTCACCTTGTGAAAATTGGCAGGAACGTAAACTAACCCTCCCTTGTTTGAGCAAAGATTTGAAAAAATTGGTCAATAAGACATTAAACAAAAAAAAGAGGGATCTCCTACTGCATTTCCAAAAAAAAGAAGATTGACGACGACATATTGTGCAAAATGCAATATATTGCATATATACCATTTGCATATATTGGTATATACATACCAATATGTGGATCACATATAATCAAAATTTTTTCGAATTAGAGTGAAAATTAATTGATTATTTACGCAGATGATCTTTATTTGTGGCAATTATTTTATTTCTTGAACTTTACTTTACTTTTTACTTTTTTGAACTTTAGTTACTTAATTCGATAGTAAATAATAATGTACTACTAAAATAAAGATTTAATGCAATGAATGATATTCATTACAATGTGTTACAATATTCATTTCAATACATTATATTACAATATATATTCCAATATATGTATACAATATATATTACAATATATTACAATATTCATTTCAATACATTATAATATTCATTATTATATTAAAATATGTACTACTTAAATATAGAAGTACGATGAATTATTCCGTGTGCCACATAATTTCCAACTAAAATTTGTAGTAGGAGTGAGTCCTGAAGTAAGACACGTCAACCTTACGTAGCGCTACCTCAACTCGCCTAGTAGAGGTCTCTACCACTGCAGGGTTAAGTGTGCGACACTCTTTCAAAAGCTTGTTGGGTGTCCTTGAGTAGAGCTGAACTCACTTCCATGTTCTCGTAGGTTTTCATCAATTCACGAATCAATCTATGAAGTTGATGACAGGAGTTCTGGTGGAGATCAAATTATTGAAATGATCCTTAAGCCTCGCCAGCATCAACATTTCGAATACTCTGGAGAACATCAGCAAAAGACTGATGGTTATAAAGCTTTTGGGCTCTGTAGCAGCCTTCTTTGGTTTCTTGGCCATGATTAACAGCGAGTCTCCAGGGATGAGAGAAATACTTGAAACGAAGCATAGCTAGTTTTTTGGGTCGTTTGAATAGTGGATATATTACAGAACCTAGGAATGCCACGGTTTGAAAAGTTTAGATTATTAAAAGAGAGATGATAAAAACGAGTCAAAACCCCTAATACTCGCAAGTAAGCTATCCAGCTCATTTTGTGCAAAAAGTGGAGTATACTTTAGCAAATTTCCAAGCTCAACTGGAAACCTCATCAAATTGATTTATTCGGCAAAGTTTTCAGAACTCATGTGGTCGTTGTGGGAGGGAAGATGTAGAGGATTCTCGTCTTATTACGACGCTCTCCTCCCTCCCTTTAGGGCTACTTTGCATATAATTGCTCCAAGAAGTTTCGCCCTCCGCCCATTGTTTGCTCAAGTTGCTCGAGTGGCCCTTCGAGAAACTGAGTGCCCATAAAGCGATCGAATATTTGCATGTAAAAGGACTGAGTTGGAGCCCTTTGACCGTCACTTGGCCCCAGTAAGCTCGACTCTGTCCCCTCGCGTCACGTGGCCTTTACGTGGTCAGAAGTCTCTTCCGTAGTTACCCAGCGCTTGTCGCCCACAAAACGAGTCGCTTTACATTTGGCTTCGCCATTACTTATACAGTATTTATATGAGCTGACCATCGCAGTTCTAGGACATCAGAATAGAAGCTATCATAACAATATACTGAGTTCGCCATATCTTCGGTGCATTCACTGCATAGTGTTCTGAATCCTACTTTTTTACTCCCTCATTTTCTCTCAAGCTTTTATACAAAGCATCTGAACTTCACAGTACATTACTTTCCATTCTTATACAGAGTGTACCAAATAATGTGGTCAGAAATTCAGAGGGTGATTCGACAACTAATTTGCAACAAAACAAGTCCTAGAACGTGTGTTATACAACATAAAATCCGACTTTGATCACATCTTTACCTACCATAATTTTGAATCCGTACCACGAATTTTGAATGCCAACCATAAGTTTGAATCTGAGGACACAATTCAAATGAGCGTTAAATTTCCTTTACCGCTGAAGCCAAACTTCTCAAATACCATGAAAAATACCGCTTTAATGACCACTTCAAAGGCTTGTTTTCACCTTCGATTGTTTGAAAAAGTCGAGAATGAACGTTGTAATCGTCGAAACTTGTTGGTTTACTCGAGAGAAACGACCACTTCCTTAAGTGAAACGTTTACAATGTTTCCAACGATATCTTCAAATTTGAATTTACTTGGTGAATAACGTGAGTTATGCCTGTTTTAATGTCATAAGGTCGATAACACAAAACAAATTTTAATATTTAAAAAACCTAATAAAGAAAATAAAGAGGTTGAAACAAAATTTCTCTACGTGTCATGTTTTGTTGTATACCTAGCAGAATCGATTCTGGAAGTATGGCTGACCTCCTCCTTTCCCCCCCCCCATGTTGGGACTCAGCCCGGAACCGTTTAGCACATTACCAGAAACCGGCGGACCGTTCGGTCCGTTTGGCGGACCAGATGCTCCCTCCTCTCTCTTTCTCGTTCTAAGAGCATCTTCCTTGTCAGGATGCCCTCCGTGTATTCTGCCACAGCAGTCCAGCTCCTTTCACCATCCAGAATCTTGCTGAAAACAGCCTCTGGTGTTGAACTCTGGGGAGCTATCCCCAGGTCTGCCATCAGCTGATTCCTTTCAGGTGCCCATTTGGTGCATTTGAAGAAGGTGTGGAGCACATCATCATCTTCTTTGTTCTGCCAATGTAAACATGTTGGGGCAGATACCTTTCCCATGTAATGCAGGTAGGCATAAAACAGTCCATGTCCCGTAAAGAACTGCGTAAGGAAGAAGTTCACTTCTCCATGTTTTCTTTCCATCCACGTCTGAATGTTTGGCACCAACGGTGCAGTCCACCTTCTTCTATATTCTCCCGTCCATTTATCTTGCCAATTTGCCATTGTGCGCTCCTTTTCCCCCTTGGTTACGTGGCCTTGTCTCCTTCATCCCTTTTGTCAAAGATTCTTTTCCTCTCTGAAGCCATCAGCTGAATGGGTGACCCTCGTGAGGACAAAGATAGCGGGTTCTGATACTGTTCGGTAGGCACAGGCGATTCGTAGGGCTCCTCTTCGCTGCACAGCTATTAATCTCTGTCGGAGATATGCCACATTCAATGCGTCTGCCCACACCTCCGCTCCATACAAGAGGATTAACTGTACGACTGTCATCATTAGGCGTCTCTTGCAAGGTCTAGGGCCGTTTATATTCTTCATAAGGTGACAGAGAGCTGCAGTTTTATGTGCTGCTCTATCTGCAGTTCTTCCTATACTTGATATAATCACATTTGGTGAACATATTATGTTCACCAAATGTGATTTTGGTGTCCAATATGACTCCTAAATATCTGGCTGCTGGTTTTGTTCGAAGTATGGCTGACCTCAACAGTAGACTCTCTGTATAGGTTATACAGAGTACTTATGCACTCTGTATAAGTGATATATTTACTAGATAATTCCGTCTCCGATTTTATTTCTTGTTCTTAGGCGGAAAGGGTTGTTGTTGCATGATAAGGGAAAGACTGTAGAAGGGATTATGACAGCCGGTGTGGAGGGCAAGGGCGCCCCCACCACCTGGCGTACCGTCCCCCAAGGGCCTTTGCAAAACAGGCAGAGGAGACTAGAGGTTGAAGGATTATGAGGGGAAGAGATCCTAACTACTGAGAGGGTCCTTGCTGAGTATCGGGAGGGTCCTGGTGATGAGGCGGAAGAGGTCCTTGTTAGGGGGAGGAGGGTCCTTGCTAAAGGAAATCCTCTCTATGAAAAGGCGCGACACGAGGAGGTGCCGCCTTAATATTTGCCCGCCTTGATTACGACGTGCCCTCTCGAATCCCCCTCTACTTCCTCCACCTGCCTGTTTATTCACTCGATAACTGCTGTTCCTCCTTCCTTCTCATCTGCTTTCTTGCCCTCTTTATGCTAACTGTTTACCAACTTCACAGGATCGCTGGAACACGCAGTTCCGAAGTTCAGATGGGTCGCTCGACAAAGAACCGGCTCTTTAAGCCGACTCTTTCAGAAGAGCGAGTGAACCACGGGTCACTAAAAATGAACCTTGGCTCTTCGATCTTCGGTTCTTCAGAAATCAGTAATGTTCGGGAAAATTCGAAAAAAAAGTTTCGAAAAATTCAATTTAGGGTCCATTGAAATAGTTTCACTTTTCTTGAAAATTCGCCAACAACCGGAAAATTATCAATTCAAGTGGTAAATTATATTGATGAAACTCGATAATAGTGAACTTGATTCCTATCGCATTTTGATGGATGAGTCGTCCGGAATGAGCGTCTTAATTCAACCCCTCCGACGCATTTGTCGCCCAGCCGTAGTGAGAGGGGGAAGAGATGAGATCCCGCAGCGCTCGACACTCAAGACGGATCTGCGAGGACGAGATACGGATCTGCTCCGGAGCGCCGCGGATATTACGGATCTGATGAGACGGCCTCGGAGGCAGATACGGGGGGAGATGGATGACTCTCCTTGCTGGCGATAACCGGCAAATTATCATCCACTTTTCTGATCCGCAACCCTCCTCGGCGGAAGAAGCGGGAACAACGGAAACAACCTGTGACCGTACCATCCGTAAGCATTTTTTGTACGACAAGACGACGACCAACGAGAAACGCTCTTCTTCACAGCCCATAACTTTTAGTGAATCATGTACTACCATTCGGTTCTCTAACTGTTCCACAATGCTCTTTTTACTGTACATTGGTAGTCAGCTATACATACAGAAATGTGGGAGTGTGCTCTTCAGTTTCATTTTATCGTTGCAGTCAGCAATTTCGTTTCCGTCAATTCCTATGTGTCCTGGAACCCAGCAGAGTATCACAGAGGACCCAAGGTTCATCATTCGGCTCACTTTAACGAGCACATCTTTCACTAGTGGGTCGGACCTTTCCTGATGGCTTGTATCGCACTAAGAGAATCTGAACAGATCACGACTTTGCTGTTATTGTCAGTGGATACCAAAGTCAGGGCTTCATGTATAGCAAAAAGCTCAGCAGCAAAGATGGAAGTTTGCTCAGGAAGAAAAAAATTGTAAAGCCCAGAATCTACAAGCACCGCACATCCATGTGATGTCTTGGAGCAAACGCAGTAGGCAATAGAACAAGGTGAAAACCAGCAATAATATCATAGAATTTTGAAATGTATTCTTGAGGGAAATAAATTCTTTTGGAGAACATAGCGAGGGAAAGGCAGAAATGAGGAGACGAGTTTGTTCTATGTAGAATGGTGGTATCGTAAGAGAATTTGAAGAAAGGTGTGAACTGCAAATGAGGCCTAATCTCAAATTTCACCTAACCAAAATGCGATCGTTTGTTTCTTCGAGTTGTACTCAGTTTTGCGTCCTTAGCAATTTCAATCAAAGCAATCAAATTTCCTAATGACGGTACTTTTCATTCATTCGAACTGATTATGAAGCCTTTATTTCTTCCAAATTAAATTGATTGTGAAGTAGTGAAGTAGTAGTGAAGCAGTTGGTAGGTAGTGACAATGGCGAAGTCGTGTACTTTGCATACAAGTGATCTATTTAGTAAAATAATAGACTATTGTGTAATAATTTGCAGCGTATTTTTATTCGTGTTTGCGAAATTCTTTGCGATCGCCATTCCACCGGAAAGTGAATGTTTTTTCCCCCGTGGTGTGAAAATGAATGTCTTCCCTCAGGGGTACATTGTGAATAAGAAAGTGGCGGTACGGAAGGGTCTTCACTCCAATAAAGTTGTAAGAGCCCCGTAAAGTTCGTCGTACCGATCAATCTTATGTATATATGATGGTATATAAATATAAAAGGTATATAATATATGTGAGAGGTGCGTTTTTCTCCAATTCACCCCGTAAGGATTCCGAATGTACAAAACAAGTTGTTGTTCAACCTCTTCCCGTTCCGCCATTTCCTTAAGTCATCGAACTAACTTTCTATCACTTTTGGAGGTGGAGTGGATGACGTGGAAGGAGTGAAGGAAAAAAGGATTGAAAGAGGGTGAAACGGTTTCTTGGGGCGCTTACAAACAGAAAAACGCGCTGAGGGAAACTTTTGTCAGAGTCGTATCCCACTCCGTTTTTCCAGTCGGATTTGTGAGTAAAGCCTTTCGAATCCAGGATCCCCTTCTCTGAGCTGGCTTCTCCTCCCACTCAATTTGATGGAATGGATGTTAGGCAAGCAAGAGGAGGAGGAAGAGTTGATCTTCCAGATCGGAAGTAGTAATTAGTGAAACTTACCAAAGATTACTCTTGAAAGAATTTCCATCCCAGGAGTCGGTCTGTTCAGGGTGGCAAGATGACCAATAGAAACTTTTCAACCCAAGCTCAATCAAGTAATTACCAGCCGAAATGAGGCCGTACAACACCACTCTCAGACTTCTCCAACTTTTTAAATGGATGTTCAGGTTGACAATGGCAGCCGATATCATCAAGGTAGCGGTGTGGCCACTACCAAGCCATGGTGCGAGGTGTGTTGTAAAAACGCGCCACGGAGTTACTCTAGCTGAGGATCTCTGCTGGAGTGCCAAGGTGCCACCACCCCTGTTCTGCGAGGCTCATACCTGTACTGGTGGTCGTTCTACAGGGGCATTTCCTTTCATCCATCTTGTTCACTGCTTCTTTCCTCAAGTTCCCAAATTCCTAAAGCCGACGTTGCATAGCCTGCATGACCTCCTCATTATATGTATACAATACACATTATATCCTCTTATAAAACACCTCTCATGAAATATACCCCGCTCAAATTAGAGCACCGCTGTCCATTTCTTCGTTTGTTCCTTTCGTTTTGGTTTATTATTTATTAACTAACTACTCCTCCCCCCACCTTCTAACGCCTGCTCAAAATTTGATGGTTTACGTTTCAAGGTACGTAGCATCCGAAAATCGAACACAAAATTTTCCGTCCGTTTGCCGTACGCCGTTTTCTCATTTCCACAGAATTCCAGGCAGAATTGTCCGCCGAATAATGAGGTTTTGCGTACATTTCATATCAAGTAAGGGAAACGATCTAGCTGAGTTTGGGAAACCTCTACATAACGTTACCAGTATAATCTTAAAGGTTATACATCGTTGAGTTTATGTTATTTCAATTAACCGAGGAAGGTATGAGAGTGCGAAGGTGAGTGGAAGTCCAGTTTTCGAATGAAACGAGAGAGCCAGGACCATGTTTAATGGATCTTGAAGGGTGCACCGCTACCCCCGACAACCAGCATTTCCTCCACGAAGGCACTTCGCCCCAGATTAATTATAGAGGATCTACTATATTTTCGACCTCTCATATTCAATTTTAAGTTACCGGGTAAAACAAAAAACAATAATCAGACGATCAAATTTGGATTAGCATCACTTATCAAGACGCAACACCTAGTTTATCACTTTTCCTATAGATTGAGTTTCACTTTTTTTTCACCATTTGGAATCAAGCAAGATTGGACAATCCTAAACCCCCTCAGAGTGTGATGGCTTCTGTTTCATGATACGTAGAATCTAAGAAATCTAATAGACAATTTCCCGTCCGTCCGCCGTGCGCTGTACTTTGCCCAGTTCCCATGAACCGATTAAGACGAAATTTGATACATCAGATCCGTTTGGGGTCTTATTGTACCCTTAAGCTCTTGTTTGTACTGAGTTACTTCTAAGGGGTCCAAAATTGGAGGAAAAGTTTTCAAAACTCCCTAGCACGATACAAGTGTTATTTTTTCAGTAGTTCAAAATTTTCGAAAATTGTCAGAGTCGAATGACTTCACCCGGAACTCTGTTCGGCCAACCTTTCGATATTGAGGGTAATTAATTGCCTAATTAATGAATTTTCCATGACTTTTTTAAAAATCAATTTAATAGAGGTTAATTTTCAGAAACGAGTGAAACCACCAAGATGACCATCAATAATTACTGATATCTGAGATCCGTTCCCTGCACCTCCCCCCCCCATCACCTGGTCCTTAAAAGGAAGTTGCTAGTTGGTTCTCTCGCGAGATTAGTTGCCTCCTTCACGCTGAGGGATGTACGTGGTAAGTCAGCAACACGAGTACGAATCGCACATGAACGTTCGCGGTCAAAAGTGAGCCGAATTTCAGCTGATCCAATGCGATCTTATCTTGTTTCTTCAAAAAGATAATTTCATGTCTACCAATCGTTCTTCTCGAACAACTATGAGTCAAAGTTCGTACTGAAGGCATTTCGTGCCTTTGGGATAACGGAATAGCCGTGTTCTTCGAGGGCGGGTGATCTATACAGAAAAATCGGTACTAAACCGTTGTGTAATAACTTACAGTTCTTTTGTACCAGTATATCCTCGTATATCGTGCGCGGTGCTACCGTATTGGACATTACACATTTTTGACACATTGTGTTGAAGTTTCTTGACTTGGTGGTTTCGACAAGTCTTCGATATAATTTAAATATACAAAGTTGAATAAAGTGAAAAAGTGATATAGGTGAAGTGATGTAAAATGATATAGGTGAATTTTTGTATGAAAGATTTCGCATGATGTGTCGCTTGAGTTCCATTTTGTAGAAAGTTCCATTGAAGTTCCAGTGAATTCCATTCCGTGTTCGTTACAGCAATTGAAATGACTTGACCTTTCTGACGATGCAGTAGGATTTGAAGAAAGAATTTCAAATCAATGACAAAGAAGCCTCTTGCTATGCAAATAAATCTACAATCAGATGGTTCTACCTCGACTAGGAGGAACTCTTATTATCATCAACGAAAGTTCTGAACTCGAAACAACAACTGAAATTGAAGATGATGAAAGTTTCCCCTATAAACAAACTGTTGGAGCAAAAATTTAACTCAAGGGGGGAACGAGACTATATTTATATTGCCCGAGCTGTTGGGGTTGCCTCGGGAATCGACTCGATCAGAACACTATTTTTGGTAGCAGATCTACTGAACAGATCATTTTACACGTCTAAGTGTCAGACTGGAACTTGAGACTTCACCTTCAAGAATGCTTGGAGCTACTCAATGAGGGAAAGTGTTGAAGTCTCTGCACTCGATAGTTTCAACATGTGTTTGATAATTTTACCAAAAATACCTAAGACAAAAGCTAGCGAGAAAAACTTCATTCCTTTCATGAACATACTTACATTCATTCCTTTCTTTTAAATTTTGAGTCAAGTATTTTGATAATACAGTTTTCGATCAAAAATTTCACATGATTATGCTGTTATAATTTAAATTAATTGACCATAAAGAGTCGACTTGAACATAGTTGGTTGAAAAAGCCTCTCCTTCTAAGTGTCGAAGTCCAAAGGAGATCCGCTCATTACGGAGTTTGTCATGCTCAGCGGGCGACGCCCCATCGATTAGTCCGAGAAGTCTAAAAACTTGAAGGAGAAGTCCTGAGAAATGGTTGTAAAAGGGAACCAACTCTTTGGATTGGGACGGGGGAAGGCACTTGACATCTGAGAACGATGGGAATAAGGAAAAGGAACTCGAGGGAAGGATAGCAACTCCAGAGGCGAAGTGAACCCCCTCCTACTTCAACCCATCAGTTTGTAAGCCGGGATTGACTTCTGGTTTCATTCTCAGACCCATCGTTTTCCTCCCTTCTAATTATTTTCATATTTCTAGGAAATGAGGTCCCTCTCTGGGAAATTCCTTTTCGACGACTTCTGAATTTTTGGAGTTCAAACTCGACTTTTCCATCTTTGAACCCGGCTAAATGGGTGTCTGCGATGTCGTCGCGTGCTATCAATGAGAAGTCAAGCAGATGTGAATTCCACCAACTATGAGGTCAATAACACGTTTCCGTTATTTTCCAACATTACGTAAGTGTTTATTAGAAAAACAACAATAAATAATTCTTTACATGTAGGTTTTTCAAAATGTTTGAACTGAGTATGAAAATTTTGCGGATGGGATCATGGGATAATTTCTGGTTCCAGATGTTTACCCAACACATGTTTCTGAGAGTACTTTTAAGAGGTTCAATCTAAAATAGTACTTTTGTCGTGACCTCCTTCCAAGTTCATATTCGGCGTCAAACTCTTGTCTCGTCTATCCCTCCAAAGTCTTGCTGGAGTACGTAAGGCCCTCTCGAGATAGGGCTACAGGGCAATCTTGTTCAAATTTCCTACTCGTTTACTTCTTAACTTAGAATCCCAAAACAATCACTCATCCACTGCTTTTTGAGTGGTCTACTCAAGGAGGGTTGCACTTATCGGTTTTGGACTGGGGAATCACTCTATCTACAACAACCACATCTCATTGCTTCGGTTTTCCCCTTACTCTCACCAACTTCCGTCGTTCTACCTGTTATGATCGACATCCATTGAAAAGCTACAGGTGATGAACCAACTTTCCATTCCTATCAAACCTCATTTGTCAAGTTCGGAAGGCATTCAAAATAAAGTCTATAATACAGACTATATTATAGTTAAAGTGAATTCTCCAACCAATCGATTTAAAAATAAATAAAAAATCAGTAAATTTCAACCTGTTGCACCAAAAAATCGTGGAAGGTGAGCAGTTTAACACATACACCCAAGTAAGGAGACCACCATTGTCTCAAACCATTCTCCCTGGAAGCTATTGTTGTGATTTGGATTATAGAGGTGTGCAAAAATCTTACAAAAGTTGTGACTGACTCCAAGAATTGAAAGAAGAAGGTTTTAATGAATTTACGGGAAGTTTATACTCAAAATTTTGATAGAGGTTGTGTCTGAATGTTCTTAAGGGAATTGTTGAATAATTTAGGCCCGGTCTATAATAGAAACCAGCTTGCTAAGTTATTGAGGGAAAAGGCTTCTGGTCTATGATAAACCGGATTACCTTGGAATGAATTTACTTTACTGGGAACTTAACGTTAAATGGAGAATGCAGATGTGTAGCCTCTGGTCTTTGGAAAACCGGCTTACTACTTAGGTTTATTTTCTAAGTGTTGAAGTTTTGGTTTGAGGTTTGAGATGGTGGTTTGAAGAGAGAACGACAGTTTGAGTTTTTGGAATAGAAGTGTGTCTTTTCCTCGGGAATCAGGCTCTTCGGGCTCTATTCTTCCCCGGGGAGTGGACTAGGCGTCCGTTGAGGTTTTTTCTGGTGACCTGATTTCCGAGGGAAAGGTACCGTTCGTTTATTTGGAAAATACGACATTTCCTGAGAGTCACAACAGCTATCTTGCGAGATTTTAATCTATATGTGTATTATACCCAATGATTGGTACGTAAAGTATTCACCCAGTATCAGTAGTAACCCTTATCCGTGTAACCACCTCTTTTTCGAATTCCTACATGCATAATCGTGTGAGGTTCAGTCGTTTGAGCTTGGCTGAACTGTCCCAACTACCCACCAACCACTCCATTGAGCGCTTAATCGTCGTTCACCATAAATGTGAACTCTACACCTAGTACTTAGAAACTTTCGTCCGAAAACCTAATAGTTATACCGTACAGTTAATCTGGAGCCCCAACCTGGCCCTCTGAGAACTTTGTTAGATTTTGTAAGAAATATGACTTTGTTGCTACCATGGATATCTTCCTATGAATTCATTTCAGATTTCAATCCAGGATGTCTTAAGAGGGTCTCAGTCGGTCGCTGTTCGTTCCTCGTTCCGGGTTAGGATTTCTCTAAATTGCAGCGGCAAAAGATTTGAAAAATGTACCTAAATTTGAAACGTTCAAGGATTTTCGAAATGCATTGGTGCATAGGTGTAGGGAATTGAATACCTAAACGATTGCCGCCGGAATCATCTAAATTGAACAATAATTGCCAGCTAATTTGGTTATTTCTTCCTCTCATAATATTATTCTGTTGTTTGGGATAACTATAGTGGAGCATCCAAAAAACCAATTGTTGTTGCCTTTTTTGTAGTTTTTGTAGGGATAAACCGTGCAGGTTTAAAAAATTATTACTGAAGGCGTGTCAACGCCTACAGAAACAAAAAGTAGTCATTTTCGAAGTTCAAGAGATTCTTGTAGTGAACATTTCAGTGAGATGTATTTTCCTAATAAAGTTTGTTCAAAAGAGTAGGTATGTAGCCTTTCAGATTTGCGGTTTGGCTCTACCCTTTTAAACGGCACCAACGGAAAGCTGGTGGGAACCGCGAGAATCCCGAAGTTTGGAGGCTTTGGGCCTCAGAGGTAACGAGAATAGTTTCCTCTCATAATCCTCTTTGGATCAGTTGGTTTGAAAACTAATCTAAAGGCTCTTTGCCGCTCGGAATTTGATGACAATAAAGCGTTCGGATAAACTTTTCGGTTTGTGGGGGAGGATGGAGTGAGGAATTGAAGAGATTTTCGTCGGAATTCTCCTGAGTGGCAGCTAGTCTCTTTGGTTGTTGAGACGGGATGGATGAGATTAGAGCAAAATTAATGAAAACTTTACTTTACAACTTTACGTTAGGTCAGCCCTTTTAGACGTGCTCCTCTTACTTTTTTACGTGTTGATGATTGGGGTGGTTCTCAAAACCGATTACGGAATAAATCGTTGTAAACCGTTCTGTAATGATTTGCTACGTATTTAGTCAGTACCAATCCGTTAGCTTAGTAAAAAAGTCCTCTCTCATCACGCCAATAATTTGCATAAAATAAGTTGTCAAGCCTCTTGAAAAAAAAACATGTTTACTTAGATAGATTTCATAATTTCGAAATAAATAAAAAATCGAAAATAGGTTCACTGACGGAAACAGGTTTTATCTTCTTCCAACTTTCATACATTGAATTGTTTATTTCTTCGAATTGAGTTTCTTGTCACACAGTAGTGCTTCTTCAGCAACCAACAACCAAATAACGATGCTTCTCTGGTAAGTTCTTTCGGCTCCAAAATAAACTTGATAGTTAAGCTTGCGTGAAAATATGGTTGGTAAGTACCGGCAATGGAAAAACCGTGTTCTTTGCTGGCAAATGATCTATATACAAAAATAATAAACCTTTGTGTAGTAATTTGCTTGTGTTTTTAGTAACATTGCTAGATCGCAATATTCACTCATTCAACACGTCCAAGAGTTGCTGATACTCGGATTTGACCAGTTTCCGAGTCATCTGAAGCATCAGGTTCCTTCAGGAGAGTAACTCACCCAAAGTTTGCTAATGGAGAAACTGATCCATCATTTATAGTAGGAAAATTTTCAATATTACTGGTATTCTCCGATTAAACTAGATTTCCCTCCAAGGTCAGTTTGATAGATCATGGAGGCCACAGACTAATTCTTGATTTCCATGTTGATGTTCCAAAAACATCAACAAAAACTCTCATCAATCGAGTACCAGGCAAAACATGAAGAAAACATGGGCTGTGAGGAAATGAAGGGGATGAGACACCTTCGTGGGGCCACCCTACTGGCTCTAATGTGATGAATTTTTATGTTTGGTTTACGTCACTTTTCAAACAATGCTACGCTGCCAATAAACATCTCAAAAACTCCAATAACACTCTGTTTGGCTGCCTGCGAACTTGTACAGCGCCAATGCTAATAAAAATCGCTGATATATTTGTTTGAGACGTTATTTCTTCCGGCAAATAATGTTAGAGGCCTGAAAACCCTTTTATCGTATTTCCCCTCCCACTTCGACCCTGCTTTTTTTCTTCGCTGAAAGTCCTTCCAAGTGAATAAAACAATAACATTCGTCGGAGGATGATAGGGGAAGAGGTGGGAGAGAGGAAGGAGCGGGGGACCGGGCCCTAACAACTCTTTTGTGTCTTAGAAAAACCTCCGGGACCAAACAACCAGCGGTGGCGGTGCTCGACCGGACAAAAGCGCGGGAAAAGGCTGATTTGTTTACACGGTTAAACACAAAGCCACAAAGAGGTGGATGAAGGAGGAGGGAGAGGATGAAGGAGGAGAGGCGGGTATAAAAACGCCAGTAGAAGCGAAAAGCATTACGAAGAGGCAGAACTGGGAAAGGGTAAAAACCGCTCACAACGGGTTTTACTCAGGGTTAAAATCCGCCGCAAAAAGATTGAGGGCTCTGGTGGAGAAACACAATTGGATGTTTCCTTGGGTGAACCACAGACTGGAGGGTGGAGATTTATTGCAGAAGTGATGATATAAGCGGGTCCAATCGACGCTACGTGGTGGCGCGGAGAGGAAATTCGGCGATTCCTTCTTTGCCGGATTGCATCGCTTTGGGTGGAAGAAATGTCATTTTCGGAGCACCTGAAGGAATCCTGGCCTGTGAGTGATGATCGTGTTAGAATTTCTTGGTTTTATCGAGTCGATCTCCACCCGGTCTTGTGCCGAGTGATGTACGGCTGATCATCATGATCCATGTATGAACCAATGCATTCCTGAAGTTATCCGTAGGTACTGAAAAACGCTGCAGATTATCACATATCTGATCATTATTTTCCTGTATAGATCACCCGACTGCAAAGAAGTTTTTGCAGTTTTTCCATTAATTTGAGATAGTATTGAATATTAGAGACCACGCGAAGCTCTGTAGGACAAACCGTTCGCTCCCTACGATAACTTAATGGTTGGACTAACGATAAATCAGAAACACGAGTGTGAATCGCAAAAGCGGCCTAATCTCCTTTCAAATTTTAGTTGACCAAAATGGGATCGCTGTGGGTACGTGGTAGGCAGGTGGAATCAGTGGCTTAGGCGAGTTCTTTGCAGACGAGTGATCTATATAGAAAATTATAAACCTTTATGTAATAATTTGCAGCGTTTTTTCCCTCGATTAAATGAGTGGAGAGCCACCCAAGCGGCTAAGGAAAAACGCGACCTTCAGATGGCCTGCGGGAGAAGTGGAAATGTTGCTTGCTGGCTTTTGATGGATGTAGAGCGAAATTCTTCTCTCTAGCATGGAACATGTTTCAGCCATGAGCTAAGTACTGCTACTTTTCACCAAATTGTTTGTAACAACAAACAAAAAAACGAGTTCGTATATTTGTATATTTGTTGTATATTTGTTGTACCAACAAATGCAGTAGCCGTGTGGGTACCCTGTAAGATCGTGGAGACGAGTAGAACATTAATATGGACTTCTTACATCTTCAAACCATACCATGTACAAGTACTTACAGTACATACAGTATTGTGAAATGGTATACTGAAAATCGAAAAAAACCAACAATAGCCATGTGGGTACTCCATGAGTTTGTGGAGACGAGTAGAACGTGAATAATATTCAGGACTCCTATTATGGGCCATATTATGGACTCCTAACATCTTCAATGCATACAGTTTGTTGGTATGCTATGCTGATGATCGGGAAAACCAACAATAGCCGTGTGGGTACCCTGTAAGTTCGTGGAGACGTGTAGAACTCGAATATGAACTTCTTACATCTTCAAAACTTTCCCTGTCATACAGTATGTTGGTATGGTATACTGAAAATTAAAAAAAAAAACAATAGCCGAGTGGGTACTCTATGAGTTTGTGGAGACGAGTAGAACATGAATATGGACTCCTAACATCTTCAAAGCATACTACGGGCATACAGTATGATGGTATGGTATGCTCAAGTTCGAGAAAACCAACAATAGCCGTGTGGGTATTTCATGAGCTCCTGGAGACGTGTAGAACATGAATATTGACTCCTTACATCTTCAGAACATAGCCCGTGCAATGCTAGCATTCAGCCTTATTAGCGAATTTTCAAAAAAATGAAGCTATTAAAATGGCCTCAAAATTTTTAGAATGGACTTATTTGAAAAATTTATTTTCTGGAATCCGTTTAGGAAGATTCTTAAACGATCCATGAAGAATGTAAAAAACCATTTCTCTGAAAATTCACTCATTAATTCATACTGCATGGAATTGTAATGTTGCTGTAGCTTTGCTGCCAAAAGACTATTCTTGTCGCAATGTATCAGCGTGAATCGGTGATATTTATTTTTCCTTTCTTATTTTGTGGATAGACGTATTTTGACGATATGTGATTTTGAAGATATGTGGATTAGACGATTTTGTGGTAAGATATTTAAGATTCAAAACCAGATCATAAAATATACGTAATCAAGCAGTTTTACATCAGGTACGTTCGATGAAACGGAGCAAACTTACCCCGATGTTTCCAACAAAGTTATTTCATTACAAGGTACATGAGTATTTTAATAACTTCGTTGATTTTCGGTTATGCTTAAAACCTACCTAGTTATTAATTTCATTAAAGAAATTATGTTTTATTGTTACTATACTTCCTCTCAGTTCTTCATAAAGGAACCCTGAAACTTCATTAAAAACGTAATACATTATGAAACAAAGAAGCAATTTGAATCGAACCAGTGAGAGGAGGAAAATCCTTCCCTCCTTAAGACGGATCCTCGAATGTTTTTATTCGAAAAACGGCAAGGAAAATAAGGCGGAGAAAGTGCTGTATAAAAAGTGCCGACGTCAAAGCCTCTTGGAGTTCTTTCATCAATCTACGTAAAGACTACTTTCATTCTAATTTCGGATGGTTTGAGAGTATTTTGGGAAAATACGTCCTCCTTCACCAGGTACTTCGCCAGTATTTCTTTATATCAAGGTTCAATATAAAGGAAAATATTAGAAGAGGGGACATAAAAGAATTTTCTCGGAATAACGGGTGTGTTCTTTTGATCAATGCATCGACGGACAGTCCTCAATTCACTCCACTTTCGTTTATTCGAATGGCCAACTTATGATCGCCTTAAACGAAAAAAAACCCTGAGGTTGCTGGGAAAATATAAATAGAGGGCCCAAGTGGTGAGAGAAACAGGACAGTTACTCTACTGGTTTTGGAGAAGAATAATTATGGTATGAGATAGCAGATAGATGATTACACGGGAAATGATAAACGTTGTGTAATAATTTGTAGTCATTCATAGAACTACCACAACAATCGAAACACGCTGCAAATTATCACATAACGCCATTTCCCTTGCAATCATCTATCTGCTATCTGATACCATAATATGGTATAGATAAATATTATTATTCTATGAATTATTCTATGAATATTATTCTTCTCAGAACCGGTTGAGTTACTGTCCTGTTTCTCTCACCACTTGAGCCCTCTATTTATATTTGACTATGTTTCTATTTATATTAATTATATTTATAGTTACAAATGTTGAATTAAATTCAGTGGTAATATCATTAACGTATCATTTTATACCACATCATAAAATAAAATATATTGAAAAACATTTTAAAACATCCTTAAAGCCAAACTGATTGAAGATATGAAGGTATACTGGTTGTTACACCTATATTCCAGCCATAGTCTAGGGATTGATTCTACAACTAGTTTGTGACTTTTTTTAACCCCCTTAAAATCCGACTTTTTTCAATTTTAAGATGTATTTTGTGTTTTCGGCCTTTTACCATTAAAATGTTAATAATTCCTTGGATTTACTAAATAAACTCAAATTTGACGATACCATTGACAAGAGCGTTAAATTTGCTACCTCCCTGATGGAGAACCAAAGTTCTTTAAATAAGCAAAACGGGTGAAAAATGAACTTGAAGAGGAACAATGGTCACATCTTGAAAATGTCAACTTCTTTCAACCGAATTGAATTGTTTCCGAAATTTTTATTAGTGGAAACAACCGTGCTTGAATGAGAAAAAACCTGATTTTTTTTTTCAACGAAATCGACGGTTGGACGGGAGATTTGGGGAGTCTCCTCCGCCGCCGCTCCTCTCACTCTCCATCTAACCCCGATTCCTCCCGTCAAACCGTCGATTTCGTTGAAAAAAAAAATCGCGTTTATTTCTCATTCAAGCGCAGTTTTATCCACTTACAAAAATATTGGAAACAATTTATTCTGACCATACCGTTGGAAAGATGAGCTTTTGGATCAACTTTCAGGCTTGAAGGCAAGCATTTACACGCTGGAAAGCAGGGACTTATGAGCGGTTGAAAAAAGTTGAGATTTTCAAGATTTGACCATTTTCCCTCTTCAAGTTCATTTTTCACCCGTTTTGCCCATTATTTAAAAAACTTTGGTTCTCCAACAGGGAGCTAGGAAATTTAACGCTCTTTCCAATGGTATCGTCAAATTTGAGTTTATCTAGTAAAGTGAAGGATTTATTAACAATTTAATAATACAAGGTCGGAAGCACGAAATAAATCTTAAAAGTGAAAAAGTTGGATTTTAAGGGGGTTAATAATAAAAAGTCAAGAGACAAAAAAAGTCACAAATATTCTTTTCAATGGTATCGTCAAAATTGAGTTTATTTGGTAATTTGTATCAACATTTCAATGATAAAAGGTCGAAAACACGAAATCAATTTTAAGAGTGAAAACGCTGCAAATTATTACACAATGGTTTATTATTTTTCTTTATAGATCACTCGTCTACAAAATCACCAACCATCCAATATGAAGAAAAAAGAAAAAAAAATTGAAAAAAAAAAAAATAAGTAAATAAATCAAAATCACCAACCATCGATCGCATTTCGGTCAGCTCTAATTTGAACGGAGATTAGGCCTCTTTTGCGATTCACACTCGTGTTTTGATTTATATATATATATATATATATTTCAATATAAACCCTTAAATTTTCGTAGGGAGCGAACGGTTTGTCCTACAGAGCTCCGCGTGGTCTCAAAAAATTCTAAAAATTCTATAGAATCTTAAATTGAAGGAAAAACAATACTTTTATATCAAAATTTTTTGAGTTAGGGCGTTTTCAAAATTTCAAAATTGATTTTGGAACCCTTAGAAGTGACCTACATCAACCAAAAGCTTCGGGGCACAACTAGACCCCAAATGGAGCCTACATACCAAATTTCATCAAAATCGGTCAATGCTAAGTGGCAAAAGTGCCGCGTACGGCGGACGGCGGACGGCGTACGGACGGCCAAATTTTAATTCGGTTTTTGGATTCTACGTACCTTGAAACGTAAACCATCAAATTTTGAGGGGGTGTTAAAAAATTTTTTTCCTTGGTCGATTCCAAAGGTTCATTATTGAAAATAATAAACCAAAAAGTCGGATTTTAAGGGGGAAAAAAAGTCAAAAGACGAGAAAAGTCACAAATTTGTTGTAGAATCAATCCCTAGGCTATGGCAGGAACATAGTTACACCCCGTATGCACATAGACTTCATCCTTAACCAAAGTTGGATAAATAAAAAAAAGGTAGGTACCTATCTAATACAAACCTAGTTTGGATGTCCAAATAGTTGAAACAATCATTAAACTATGAAGTCCAGGAAAAGAACCGGTCTTACTCACTACAAAAGCTGCGTCATGAAGAAACTGAGAACTTTTTCCATCTGTCAGCTCGAAACCAGAGGACCTACAAGAGACCTAAAAGAGGAAGAACCAGTTCGAAATTTCCCCCTTTCATAAAAGTATAAATCAAATTTATCGGACGAGCCATTTCTCAGCCACCCCCTCTCCTGGGGCCAGATGGAAGTTTCTTGTTATAAATAGCTAGTTGAGGAAGGAAATAAAAACCAAATAAGATTGATGTAGCCTCAACGATTGAGACGAATGGCTTTCGGGAGACCAAGGAAATTTTGACCGCTACCAACAGTTTTTTGTCTTCACTTCTTTTCTATAGGACTAAACCATGCAGATAGAACTTCTTTGTGAGATAGACGGAGAAAAAAGTCTGCCAAGTTGGTAGGTCAGTAGAACTTCTCGCTGAAGTTAAAGTGCCCAACTATTACGGATGCTTCCGGACTAGATATTACCGTGGAGTAATATTTTCATTCGATAAATTCAATTACAATCATGAATAGAATTCGAAAATACACCAACCCTACAATATTTTCCTGAGAAATCACAAAATGTGGTTCCGGCTCATGTAATGGACCTGAATCCAATATTTGACTCAACATTCATTATGTTAATTTAGGTATTCTATTGATGGTTTTTGTAATTTCAAGTTCAAATCGATAAATTCTGGTAAGCAGTTACTACGGTAAACGTACTAGTAGTCGGCACTTTGTCAGTAGTCGACACGTCCTTCAATAAATGAGAAAAGCAAAGGATATAGGACACTATTTGCAGTTCCAGGTGATGGTTTTGATCCTTCAAAGTCTTTGTTTGTGGGGAGTTTTCTATGGAAACGTGCAGGAAGAGAACAAATAGTGGAAAGTTACAGTTTTTAGTGGCTAAGGAGGCTAAGGAGCAAGTGTGTTAATATGCATTTTTCACCTTTCAGCACCCAATATATTTTAGCTACTCATGGTTTTCTGTCTTTTTTAGGGTTTTCGGCTTATGTTTATCCAAAATATGCTTGCCAGTTTAACCATTCGTTGACTGTTTTCTGGACATGTCGACTACCGGCGCAAAAAATCGCTCGTTTTCAGTAGTGACAGGGGGTGTCGACTAGTGGTTCAATTGGTCAATCAGCTCCGAGTCGGTAGTCGACATGGAGAGGTTTTCATCTTAACAACTGTCAATTTTCGTTGAACTTAGGTTCCTAATCGCTTCTCTGGGTTTATATTTTCTACAAGATCACTAGTTAGTATGGTACTAATACTTAAGGGGGTCTCAGTCGGTCGCCGTTAGTTTTTAGTATTTAGCGAAATTGAAGGCACAAAACTAAAAAGTTCTACTTAAATTTGAAATTTTAAAGGATTTTAGAAATTCATTAGTGCGCGGCCCTAGGGAATTGAAATATTGCCGCCGGAATCATCAAAATCTAACAATAATTGCCAGAGGAAAATGGGAAAAACTACTGAACAAACGGTTTTTTCCAAGTTTCCCCCATATTTCTCTGGAAAGTATTGTTCGATTTTGATGATCACAACTTTTTAAGGTTTTGCGCCTTCAATTTCGTGAACTACTGACCCGGAACGAGGAACGAACGGCGACCGACTGAGACCCCCTTAACGTTTTCCAGGATTGTCAGGAAAGGAAGGTTCCTAGTTTTTGCCAAAGCATTTATTTTACTTTTCTAGGTTGAGAAAAATTTACAAAACTAAAATTTTCACCCGCCTAGCACACCTAATGTCGACTACTAATGCACATCTATGTTGACTTCTGAATAATTTTTTTTCCCCTTGTCAACTACTAGTGTAAAATTAGTCTTTGAACGAACCCTTTTTTCACCCTATTAAATGAAATTTAATCGAAATTGCCAGTTGTATTTACATGGGGGAGGGTTTCGTGTCTACTTTGAACCGGTAATAACTTGGAAAAACTCAATTTTGTAGGAGCAAAGAATAACTGTCGAAATTTCCTTAACGTGTCGACTACTAGTGCGTTTAGCTTAATACAAAAAGGAAGAGGTGGGAGTAAAAATTAGGAAAGTATTCAAAAAATTAATAAGTAGGTAATAAATCCCATAGGCATTTTGAAATATTGAAAGGTGGATTTTCATGAGAATTGATGACATTTTTAATCATTTAAATTTCAGACCACAGCCTTAATTTAATTTTCTTCGGAAAATGTATTGTAAATCACCAATTGGCAATAAATTCTTCGTGTAATTCGGAAAACCATCAACACAATCGTCAATATCATGTTTTCTCATATTGGGGAGTTTATCAGTGAGACAGAATCATTTTCACCAATTAACCTACAGGCCACCTCATTTGGCACATATTTGATCAAATAATCGTGTGGACACGTTGAACTCCTCTGACCCAGTACAAAAGAGACGGGTTTCGGCTTTATTTGACACGAAATACGACTTCGACGGTCCCCGAAAAACCCGCACCTTAGTGGAAACGTCCCCCCGAGCAACATCCAAAGGTTTCTCTCAGCCCGACTCCAATGGCTTTTCTCCCTTGTTGGGTTTTTTAATATTCCGAGATGACGATACGGGAGGAAAAGACGAGAAAAAAGAGAGAAGAACTTGCAATATAAAATCTTTCTTGTTCCATCCACCCCTGCGTCTCCCATCCTCCTCTGCGATACGCCATCTTTTTCGCTTAAACGCGAAACGAAAAGCTGTCGAAATGAAACCTTTTTCTGGTGTTCCCGCCATTCCACCCTCCCTCTGTCGATGTCTCTCTCTTTATCCAAACTCTCTCTCAACCCCCCTCCATCTCTTCTACATCACCTATTTTTTCGCGTTCCCGCACAGAGGAAAAAAAAGCTACTCCAATCTTAATCCCGGCACCGTTCTCCCGTGTACCCCATTTTTTTCGAACATTCCCCGGACCGGGTTGTCCCATTTCAAAAAGCAAAAAGGAGAGGAAAAAAACGGCGCCGTCGAGCGTCAATAAAATTCGCGAGAGCGTGAAGCGAAAACACGCGGCGAGACTCAAACCTTGGAGGTTGATGAATTTTTAGGGACGGCTGCTGTTACCGAGGGTGCCCTTTATTGGTACTGGTAACCATTAATGTGTTCGATAAGGTTCTAATTACTTAGACAGGGATGTTGAAACGTTTCTGTAGGTCCAGTCACCACAAAACGATTCAAAATTTTACTATTGACCCTGAAACGATCACCAACCCATATTTGTGAAACATTTAATGAATATCGTTTATCAATTTGATCAAATTCCATCGGAACTGTTTGTTTAGCCTATCCAATAAGGATTTCCCTTAGTCGGAAATTCGATCTGCGATTTTGCTAATTAACCGCAGTTCATCGTGTACTCGTGAAAGGTTCCACCGATGAGCGCTAGGATGCAGTAGAAGGCTGAAGAACATTGGCTAGCTCTTCTTACACACAATGGGCTAATAGTACAGGGTGAGCCACGGAAACTTACTTATTTGAAAGGTCAATAAAAAAAAAGTAACGCAGATATCGTTATATTTTTTTAATCTATTTTAGAGGACAACTCTTAAATTTTTTTTTCATATGGGTTTAAAAATCACATCCATCGAATTATGGCCCCTATTGTTTAAACATTGGTTCAAACGATTTTTAAAGTTTCTCTCGACTCTGATCAGCATATCGACGGGTGGGTACTTCGGCAATGGCGAATGTTGTTTTTTAGGCGTTCTAGGGTTCGTGGACGATCGTTATAAACAGTTGACTTTAAGTAGCCCCATTAAAAAAATGCCAGAAATGTTAAATGCCTCATTGCTGAAGAAAACGATCTCGTCATGGGGCAGGTTTTCGAGCAGTGCTTCACATGCAGTTTGGCAGGCGATTAAATCCCTTTCGCTCAATTCCTGCACTACAGCCAATTTATAGGGATGAAATTGAAGATCATCGTGGAGAATCCGTCTAACAGTTGTGCCTGGAATCCCCAGAACGGCTGCCTGTTTGCGAGCTGAACGACGGGGGGAGCGCAAAACCGACAGCCTCACTCTTTCAACGTTTTCTGGGGTTCTGGAGGTCCGTTGAGGTCCAGTTCGGTTTCTGGCAACACTTCCAGTCTCCCGAAATGTGGTAGCCCAAGTTAGAATCGAATTTCGACCGGGAACCGCTCCATAAGGAAGAATTTCGAAGCGCGCACAGAGGGCTCGTTGGGTCGCAATAACTGACCGATCATTGGAAAAAAAGGTTTCTAGGGCAAACGTCCGCTGCTCACTCGTCCAAAGTATGGTGGCAACTTAACCGTACAGGTAACAAAACTTTAGGAGCTCCGCCTTCGAATGAGCCATTGTCCCCCCTTCTACAACCCCACCAGGCCGAACGGCGATTTTTTCAAATAAGTAAGTTTCCGTGGCTCACCCTGTATTATAGTTCATTGTAGCAACAGGTTGAGCGACGAAACACCAGATGGGTGATCTATAATAAAAATAGGTATTAAAAAATCACATCATCTCGAAATTCTAAACGCTGCAAATAGTTACACAAAGTTTTATTATTTTTCTATACAGATATTTCGTCTGCAAAGAACACGGCTTTGCCATTGTTACCACCATCCAACTTGAAGAAAAACATCTAACGCATTCCGGTCAGCTAAAATTTTAACGGAGATTAGGCCTCTTTTGCGATTGAAACTCATGTTTCTGATTTATCGTACGTCCAACCCTCAAATTCTCGTAGGGAGCAAACGGTTTGTCCTAGAGGGCTCCACGTGGTCTCAAAAAATGCTAAAAATTCTATACTATCTTAAATTGATGAGAAAACAATACCTTTATATCAAAATTTTTTTTGAGTTAGGGCGTTTTCAAAATTTGAAACAATTTACTCTACAGGGAGTCCCGCATTGAGGACCGGAAAACGACGGGAGTCAATTCTCCAACTAATTTAAGTGAGAAAATGTATCCAAGGGATTTTTTTTCAACCCCCTGTTTTTCCAAGTTGTTCCCATTTTAAGATTTTTTTTCATGTGATCGACTGATATTTACTAAAATTACTATAACGACCCTAATTTACCGTAAACATGAAAGATAAGGGCACCGCTGGAAAGGGCGTCGAATTCTCCATTTTTATAGTGCCAACAAAAAACTATTTTCGGGGTCCTGATTGGTGAAAAATCAAGTTGTAGAGTAATTTATGTGACATTGGCAAAAATTCTTATTCGATTTTCGGATTCCACGTACCTTATAACGTAAAACATCAAATTTTGAGGGGGGGGGGGGGGGGGTTACATTTTTTTTCCTTGCTCGATTCTGAAGGCTTGTTATTATTAAAATAATAAACCAAAAATTGGAATTTCCGCCAATTTGACAACAATCACTCTCCGACTTGTTTTTGTTGGCACTATAAAGATGGAAAATTCGACGCCCTTTCCAACGGTGCCCTTATTTTTACATGTTTACGGTGAGTTAAGGTAGTTGTGGTAATTTTAGTAGATATAAGTCAAACAAACGGAAAAAAATCTTGAAATGGGCAAAACAAGAGGTTAAAAAAAATTGCTATGAGACATTTTCTCACCTAAATTAGTTGAAGAATAGGTGCAAATCAACACGATCTAAGTGTTTTTTTTTTGTTGTTGTTTTTTTTTGCAATTTTTTAGGAGACGAAAACAATTATTTATAGCCAACATAGCCTATATCTGAAGAAAAATGTCTCTACAGCAACGGACAACATAGCCCATCTACGTTGAACTTTTTCGGACTATGTTATACCTGCATTCAGCATTCCTGACAAGAAAATAATTATCAGACACTGAAATATAGATTCCATACTTCATAGTAAGCAAATATTTGAATGAAAAAGAGAAAATTCCATTGTTTACTCACCAACAATCAGAACAAATGCGTCAACTGCCAACCTCAACTCACTCGAAATCCGATGAAACTAGTTAAATAGGTCATGTTATCTGATAGGCTGTGCTGATTCTCTTGACGATGTCAGCGCTAACTTTGGCCAACCTGTAAACGTCTAATTACCAACATGTAGCACTGGTGATTGTGAATCCAACGATGTCAAAAACTCAAAATGCCAAAAATTCTAGTTAGGTCAAGTTGTTTTGCACCATTTCAGATAGATCGTGTTGTCCAGCCCTATCTGAAGTAGGTTGCCACTTCACCTTCGATATCCATAATTATAAATTTATTATTATTATTATTTTTTTTTTTACTAATCACCACAATATTCAATAAAACTACACTATCCTTGTCGATTTTGTTACTGCTCATCTCATTTGAAATCACGTTGTGTGCTTCAGGAGTCCACCAGATTGCGAATACCTTGAATTTGGTCGGACTGCGAGCGAATAAGAAGGGCCTATCAGAGGATGAGTAGTGAGAGTTAAGAGAGAGGAGGTGGAGGGGGTAAATATTTGCAGACCCGGTTAGCTTTGCTCAGTTAACTCAAAAGGAGGCCTGCGGAGGAAAGACGTTCCTTATTGTGTCAGCATTTCTAACTCAATCATCCCCTGATACTATTTGTTCTTTTTTCCTTCTTTTTATTTACCTGCAAGCGATGTGTTTTCTCTATCGCCCATTCCCCTCTCCAGCCAAGGGTATCTTTCCCATACTAAACACACTTCTCCAAGAATCATGGGAAGTGTAATGATTTTTGGGTTCTAGATAACGTATCAATCTGTCGTATCAATACTGAATCATACAAAAAACCATAATATATTATATTAGTGTCAAATTGTATGGTTCAAGTTCAGTCAAGTCCAGGTCTGCGACCCCTAATTGGAAGTGTGAGGAAATGAGGAAACTATGTGTCACACCCACTTGGCAGACTTTTTTTCTTGCCCAATTCCAATGATTCATTAATGAAAATAGTAAACCATAATCAGATAGCAGCTGTTGGCACTATTTTGATACAATACAATTTTATATATATGAAAAATAAAAAATTCTACTTCATAATAATTATTATGTTTTCAAAGTGGGGAGTTGTCAAAATGTTAACCTATATGATAAGCCTCTGAATGATAAGCCGTTCTGTAGTGATTTGCAGCCTTTTCTTCAAGTGTTTACGGATGTTCTCTTATTGATGGTTAATCGAACGATTAGTTCATTGCCTGGTTAGTGGGAAGGAGTGAGGCGAAACCGTGGGAGTGCGAGTTTAGTGACGTTGGAAGAATGTCACAATAAGGGTAGTTAATAAGAGGGAAGGGGGAAGAGAGAGGTTGCCATGGCGACAGGGACACGCCTGGTACCTGTTGCCTAGCGACCCCTCGGAGTCAAAAAGGGAAAGAACAACCTTTTTACCCCCCCCCAACACTGCGGAGAGATCGGACAAGACTGGACCCCCTTCTTCATCCACTTTCGTTCCATCACTCCCTTTTCGTTCCCATCGGTATTTCATTTTATCGGATTTCCCCCTCTCAGACTCATCTCCTCGGACAATATTGGAATCCCTCGGGAAATTCCCTATTATCGTCAGTTTTTGGGTTTTCATACATTATTCAGAAACGACATTCCTTCGAAAAAACTACTTCAATGGGTAACATTGTACCCATAATTACATTACACTCCAACATGAAACGTTCATCCTCGACCTACTTTGTCCCATCAGCATCCTAAATCTAAGGAGTGTCTGGCTCTGATCTGCTGGTCTGCACTCCCTTTCCTTCAAAATTCGGAATCCGTGTCTGCCTTCTAGTCACTGATAAAATTTGCATTTTTGCTTTTGCGTCTACCAAGATAACGGAAGCTTTGATTTCACTTTTCGAAGTTGAAAAAAAAAAGTTGGTAGGTAAAAAAAAACGCTGCAAATCATTGCCCAAAGGTTTATTATTTTCTGTATAGATCACCCTTCTGTATAGATCCCTTGGTACCAACCATAGGTACCTACTACCTACTAGGGCATTTTGAAAATTTCAACTCCAACCACCAACCAAATGGAAATGAAGGGTTAAATTTTCAAAAATGTCCTAGTAGGTAGTAGGTACTTATGGTTGGTAGGGAGGGATCTATACAGAAAGGTGATCTATAAAGAAAATAATAAACCTTTGGGCAATGATTTGCAGCGTTTTTTTTTCACCCATTCCAAATAGTATTGAATTTTTAGAATTTTATGAGAGAACCCATAGCCACAGAGTACTGGAGACAAGCAAACAGAGGAGAAAGCTAATGTTAAAATGGCGTGCAAGCATTTTTGAGGCTGTTTCAGTTGCGCCATCTACTTTCAGCTAAGGAACTACAAAGGAAACTGAAGTGGTGGGGGGAGACCACTTTCTCTTCATGCCACTTCTTTTCAAATCTTTTCGAATAACCAGAAATTGATAACTTTTCGTTTCATCGTCATTTAGATTTGCAAGAATGACTTCAAGAATCCAATTGAGGCCAAAGGTATTTCCCAAATTGTTGTTGTCCCTATTGCTAGTAGTTCAAATGTTCAATCGACAACTGGCACCCATAGAAACGTTTGAACAGGAGAGTCTAGCCCCCAGAAAGTTTCGTTGGGTGTCAGCGCTACCTACCGCCACTTCAGCGAACTACCATCCTTATCAGCTCGATGTGAGCGTGGTCAAGCGGCATTTCTGAAAAGTAGGCTTACCTCGGTTTTACCGCTCATTTCTAAGTTTGGTGGCTCTACTTCCCTGCCTTTTTAAATTGCGAGGAAAAGGAACTTGTTATTGCATTTTTGTGTTTTGGAGTGACGAATCAAGCAGAATGCAGTATTATAGTGGAGATAACTGCAAGTTAGAGGAGCGACGGTAATGCATTTGCGAGCGTGTTCTCCTGATAAGATATCAGAAATGGTAGTTCGTTGAAGTGGGGGTAGGTAGCGCTGAAACCCGACAACACTTTCTGGGGGCTAGACTCTCCTGTTTGAGGAAACCCAGTGTATTTTTGAAAATCGCGCGATTTTTCATACATATCGAGAATATAGCTAAATGTTATCAAATTAATTTCTTAGATGCGGCTGTTAACGCCCCAAGGAGAAAAATATGTGTTAAACAAGGTGACTTGTTGCAATGAGGTTGGGAACAAGTGATCATGAACGCTATCTGTTGCACTCATCTAGAACTACGTCCTGGAGCTCCACCAATCAGAACACTTCTAGGGCTCCCAGATTCAGCTTTCAGCCCAGTGCCCATAGCTCTCTTGTCTCCAGTACTCCGTGCTTAGTTCTTAGTAGCGATTCGTTTAATTCACAGAAATCCAACAAGTGATGTTAGTTGAAGCCAGTGGGCTGAAAGCTGAAGCTGGGAGCCCTAGAAGCGTTCTGCCCTAGAAGCTGACAGACTTCGTCCAACAAAACCCTGGTCATATTTTGCTTGAATGTCCCTAGTTTGAGAAAAGGTTCCAGCAACTGCTTTGTAAATTTCAGGATTCAGGTTAGGGGGAGAAAGAGAAGGGAGATTTGGAGGGAATTCCCACTTTTTGAGAGTCTCAGCCATTATTTCCTTATTGACTCCTTTAAGAAGGAAGTCTTCCCATTTTGCAGCCACCTGTGGGTGTATGGGTGGTGGGGTAGGAACTGTGATCGAGACATCTTCCCCTAAGAGATGGGCAATGTGCTGCGGTAATAGACTACCTTGGTCAGCAACAGTACCCTCAGTCTGAGAATTAATAGATGAACTGCCATGCAGGAACATGGTTTCGCCAGAAGGAGTTTCCTCCAGTGGAAATTGGTCAATGCTGTTGCTGAGTGGGTTTTTAGACCCTGGGTTCTCAGACTTGGCTCCCCCAAGCAGGGTATTATCCCTTGGGGACACGGGGCAAGCATGAGCAAAGGTTTGATTGGTAGCATATGACCAAGAGTCATCAGATTCTGATGAGGAAGTAGGAGGCAGAAGTTTTTTGAGAGCCCTTTCAATAAACCTTACTCTCTTGGACAATTTCTTCCCCTTTTGGTTTATTATTTTCAATAATGAATCTTTGGAATCGACCAAGAAAAAAAAAATTTAAAACCCCCTCAAAATTTGATGGTTTACGTTTCAAGGTACGTAGAATCCAAAAATCGAATAAAAATTTGGCCGTCCGTCCGCCGTACGCTGTATGCCGTACGCGGCACTTTTGCCACTTAGCATTGACCGATTTTGATGAAATTTGGTATGTAGGCTCCATTTGGGGTCTAATTGTGCCCTGAAGCTTTTGGTTGATGTAGGTCACTTCTAAGGGTTCCAAAATCAATTTTGAAATTTTGAAAACGCCCTAACTCAAAAAATTTTGAAATAAAAGTATTGTTTTTCCTTCAATTTTGGATTCTATAGAATTTTTAGAATTTTTTGAGACAACTCGGAGCTGTGTAGGACAAACCGTTCGCTCCCTACAAAAATTTTAGGGTTTATATTGAAATATATATATGTATATAAATCAAAACACGAGCGTGAATTGCAAAAGAGGCCTAATCTCCGTTCAAATTAGAGCTGACCGAAATGCAATCGATAGTTGGTGATTTTGATTTTTTTTTTAAATTTTTTATATTTTTTCCATTTTTTTTAGAATTTTTTTTTCATATTAGATGGTTGGTGATTTTGTAGACGAGTGATCTATATAGAAAAATAATAAACCATTGTGTAATAATTTGCAGCGTTTTTATGCTTCTTTTTCCGTAGGGGAGATGAGCTAGAGGAGGATGAACGACGTCGAGCTTTTGGCATGCTTCCCTAAAGTGGAGGAGGCTAGGTTAGGGAACTCAAAAAAGGTTAAAATTGTGTAGAGAGAGATGGTGTGGTAATCACAATGGATTATTCTAGTGAAATAATCTCATCTCTTACCAGCGAGGTGATCTGGGAAGAGAAAAGTAAAGAGAAATGAGTGATAAAAAAACGATACAAAAATTGGAGCAAATTACGAACAGCGATGGCCGACGCGCAAAACAGACGAAATGAAGATTTCGTGGAGTGGAGCCTCCCCCTTACAGGACTATCTCCACACCATGGAGTACTACCGGAGTTTTCTCATGGAACAGGAGTGTTTCATGGATACTCTGTGACCAAGCAGCTGATGTATACTACCGGACTGTACTAGAAGGTTAATGGCATCATGGACTGGGTGCCATAATGTAATGAAAAAAAAAATTGGTTGCCTGTAAAGTCGGTATACGGGCGAAAGTTTTATTACGTGACAACGACTTTGAGTGGTAAAATAATTTTAATGTTAATATTCATTCGTATAGTAGGAAGAAGGATAAAATAATAGTAAAAATTTAAAACATTTATTTATACAAAGAATTATATTTAAAACATGAATTTATACAAATAATCTCGCACTGAATTTCATATTAACAAAATTTTATTTTTATTATTGAATTACAGGTGGCTTTAAAATAAACACTTTGTTTATTTTAATTATTTGTTCCTATTTGATCGTTTTCACATTATTATGTGAAATTAAAAATTCAAAATTTAAACAAATTATTATTTGTATATGTAAGTAGGTACCAGCTATACCAGCTGGTACCTACTTACATATACAAATAATAATTTGTTTAAATTTTGAATTTTTCACATATACTTATTGAATTTTCACATATACTTATTTATCACATTATTATGTGAAATTAAAAATTCAAAATTTAAACAAATTATTATTTGTATATGTAAGTAGGTACCAGCTATACCAGCTGGTACCTACTTACACATACAAATATTATACTTACCCAGCCTTTAAAAATATCATTTTGAATCAAATTATTATTGGTTGAGAAACGAAATAAACGTCATTTATTTCATCATGTTATATTATCAGTCTGAAATTATTTACCTTTGCTGTTTGAATTGTTGCGATGGACGAAACTACCTTCACATTATCACTACACAATCGTTTTACAATTAACTGGCAACGTGTAAAATTGTATGCAGGCGCCTAAATAGAAGCGCAAGACATGAACCGGTGTGCATGCCTATCTCTCTCGCTCTGTCTCTCTCGCTCTTAGGCGGGCTAACTGTGCTCGAGTGGAAGGGACGCGTGCCTCTCACTCGCTCTCATTGTGAGCGCATAACGTGAGCGGAGCGTAACGCAGTTTCTTGAAGTGTCACCCGGCAAACCAATTTATAAGACGTTGTCACGTCAAAACCAACTATCTACAATTAATTATGCTCTTCCGAGACTCATTGATTGACCTACTAAAAGGGGATTTGTATAACAAAGCATAATCCGTTAGTAATCTGCCAGGCTTGATGAGGCGGACCACTCGGGAAGGAGACCGCAATCGGTCGCTGCTCGGATATGGAAATCCCCTCTTTAACTTCCCGCTTAAGCCGAAAACGCGGAGAGGATAATTAGCCGGATTTCCAAGGAGGAGCGCGACCAGAATTACCAAGGTTCCTCCTCATAGTGTGCGCTGGAGCACCTTTTCTCCTCGGAACGTCGGGAAATCCAGCAACGCGCACCCTCGCGTGTTTCAGGCTTCGCACCCCGACTCCTCGAAAACTCCTCGAAGCGGAGAAAACTTGAGTAAGAAGAAAACTTGAGTAGTTTTCCGCGAGACGAAGGAAATCCCGCGCCCCCACGTGCGTCTTTTCATCCCCTCCCCCTCGTCTCTCGAAAGGGATTAAACTTGTTTCTTCACGGAAGAGGAACGTAAATCCTGGGATTAAAGTACGTCAGTTGGTTCTTGATTGCGGAGAATTAACGACGTTGTTTCCGGTTAACGGGTTAGTGGGCGTAGGCGGGAATTAGAGGAGCGGTCCCAGTTTTGTGTTAATTCCGCTCTCCGCCCTCTGAGGTGAAACAATGAGAAAATTCCGTGACGAATTACGACTTCTGGGCGAATATTTAGATTGTCGTTTGTGAAAAAACCCGTCAGTTTTTCTATTTAACATATTATTATTATTATTATTGTTTTTTGGAAACGTAAGGGGGGGGGAGAGGGGAGAATATAAGAGATGTCAGACTAAGCCAAGCTAATCAAGGCATCACACGATGGGTCATTCCACAGGAAACGTCAAATTTCAGTCCCACTTCAATCCTGTGACTTCTACGGTGTATTTTGGAACGAGGAAAAACCTAATCGTTTAGAAGCGTTTTTAGGGGGTAAAGAACAATTTTTGGGTCAAAAAGTCAGTTTTGAGATAAACACATTTTACAATAGGTTATTACCTACCTGACTAGGTAGGTATACTAGACATCAGAATCCAAAACATTAGAATTTTTTATCAACACTTACCTACGTGATCAAAATCAAAGTGCAAGTTGACAACTAGAGTTTTAGAAGCCGCTCGGCGCCTCCGCTCTTCTCTTTCAAGTTTCTTTCTTACTCCACTCTTTTTCAATCGCGCCTGTTTCGTCATAATATGACGAAAAATTTGATAGTATATTATACTATCAATATCAATATAGTATATTATACTATATTATATTATATGGTATATTCTACTATCAATATCAATATAGTATATTATACTATTATATATTATACATTATAATAATAATATATAATTATATATATCTTTATTTATGTATATAAATAAATATATATAAAAGCTCTGATTTTTAGTGGAGACACATGGCAGGATACATTCGAAAAAAGCAGAGAGAGGTTTGAAAAAAGTAAATAGCTGGTTGGTTGAGAATAAGTTCCCGTTGAATGTTGGTAAGACTACATACGTAGGTACCTTTTCCCTGGCCAAAAAGTAGTTTGCCCTCAGGTGATATGAGACTGAAAATGCACGAAGTTCATTGTGTGAGCCAGAAGTGTACTGACTGTAAGACCCTAGTGCGCTCTACACATGTAAAATACCTAGGGGTTTACATTGATAATCTTATGAAGTGGGAGCAGCACATAGCCTCTCTTATTGTAAAATTGAGAAAATGTATGTACGTGTTCTCTTTATTGAGACGAATAGTGTCATCCACCATTATGAGACAAGTCAATTGTGCTTTGGTTCAGTCGATACTGCTGTATGGTCTTCCAATATGGGGTGGTGCGTATGCAACAATCATGCAAAGAGTAGAAATAACACAAAAAAAGTTTTATTCGCGCCATAGCCTAAGTAGAATGGAGGGAACACACTGCATCACTCTTCCAAAAGTTAAAACTGCTAAAGATTGGTGATCTCTAGCAGGAATGCTGTTCAGCAACTGTTTAAAACAAAACGTTATTGTTTTCCACAGCAGGCTTTGCGTACACGCTTTTCACAGGGGTAGGAGCGGTACTTTTTGGAGACCCCGAGAGTACAGACGACCGCTGCACACAATTTTTTCACGTATATGAGCATTTCATTTTTTAATGACTTGCCGAAAGAAACGAGGATAAGCCTTCTACAAATTTTGGAAAAATCACCAAATAGAATAACTATTGAACTTAGAAAATATTTTATGGATACTTTTTTGACCAGTGGGCATGCAGTCAGTAAGCCAAAATAAAGTAAACATAACAAATAAAGTTTACTCAAAGAAAAGTAAAACAATTAGGTAAAACCTATACTCATTCTCCGCCACGGGCTGGTGCCCATATGGAGAATTAATTTCCATTATTTTAGGTGATGGAACTCTAAGTCAGTAGCCAAGTATTATTTTATATTTAGTAATTATAGTACGAGAGTACTCGTATATACATATTCATTATAAGGTGTATTATTATGTATTAGAAGATTTATACATTATGTTATTCATTTGCATCTTTTTCTGTGATTCTGGATGGAAATAAATAAATAATACATAAATAAATATACTGTTATATATTATATTATTTGATACAACATTTGATAGTACATTATACTATCAAATTTAGTATTTTTTTAGTATATTATACTATCAAATTTCATCAAAATCTGTTCTTGGGAACCGCCGCGGACCGTGGACAAATAGATTACTAGAAACATTAAATTACTCGTACAAATAAATCAATGCCGTAATGTCCTGATAATTCTATAAAACCGTTTGGAAGAAGTATCATTATCGACATTGCTCTTTATAGACGAATAATCGTCATTTGCAAACCCTCAGAGTTTCTCTCTGCTATGGAAAGGGGAAATTAATTTCGAATGGAAATTGATCACGGAGGGTAAACCACCGGCTCGAATTTCCGTTTCTGTTTAATAGAAGCAAGAGAAAATGTCAGACAAAAAAAGGCCTGAAGAATGAAAATTGGACGTCCTACGGTTCTTACTTTAACTAGCGGTAACCCCTCCAACCCCGTTCACACCCTGTACTTAGCAATTTCCTCTTTCTTCCGTTCTTTTGTCTCCCTCTCGACCACTTTTTTCAGTGAGATCGTCCATCCCCCGGTGGACTCTATAAAACTTTAGAACAAAGAAAAACGCTGCAGATTATTACACATAGGTTTATTATTTTTCTTTGTAGATCACTCGTCTGCAAAGCTACCAACCATCCAACGTGAAGAAAAACGTCGATCGCATTTCGGTCAGCTATAATTTGAACGGAGATTATGCCTCTTTTGCGATTCACGCTCGTGTTTCTGATTTATTGTACGTTCAACCTTTAAATTCTCGCAGGGAGCGAAGGGTTTGTCCTATAGAGCTCCACGTGGTCTCAAAAATTTTAAAAATTCTATACTATCTTAAATTGATGGGAAAACAATACCTTTACATCAACATTTTTTGAGTTAGGGCGTTTTTAAAATTTCAAAATTCATTTTTCAACCCTTAGAAGTGACCTAATCCAGAAAGATTCACCGAAACTCTTCAAAACGAAAGAAACAGAATGATCAGCTGATTGACAGGGACCATTCGCTCCGCCACAAAAACAAGGAGTTGAGTCGTAGGTTAACTCAAGTCGAAAACGCGACTCTCACGTGATTTTTCGCGAGAGGGCCGAGTCAACCGTCTTCCGTGAGCCTCACATCATACGGGAAGCTCGCGTTTTCGTCGTGAGTCTCACGTTTTTTACGTATCTTACGACCTCTGTAACTCTCTAGTAACCCATAACCCTTGAACCCTGTAACGCTGTAACCCTTTCTAGTACAGTTTATGTGCCCTACTTATTTCCCCGTATCCCGTGGGAAAAACAGGAGGTAACATAGTAAAGTAAAACGTCTGACAAGTGGGTGTGGCACATAGCTTCCTCGTATCCATAACCCGATTATATAGATGATCCGATGCATAGTAGTTAATCTCAAATAGGGGACCATCTACACGCTAATCTGGACAATCCTAGAAAATTTCATGAAATTCGGATAAAAAATGTAAATGTTAGGGCTTTTACAAGGATTTTACGTATGCGCATGCGCAGAGGCTGCTGTAAATTTTAAGGCCTTGATTTTCATTGGGGACCATCTACAACCTAATCCGCGTAATCCCTAAAAATGTCATTGAAATTGGGTAGAAAATGTGGAAGTTATGGCTGTTACAAGGAATTCACGTTTGCGCATGCGCAGCGGCTACTATCTGTCCGGGGGTGATGATCTTCATAGGGGACCATCTACAACCTAATCCGCATGATCCCTGAGACTTTCATCGATATCGGGTGGAAAATGTGGGAGTTATGGCCGTTACAAGGAAATTCACGTTTGCACATGCGCAGTGGCTACTATAAATCCAAAGGTGATGATTTTCATAGGAGACTATTTAAATACTAATCTATAACATCCCTGAAAATTTCATTGAAATCGGACAATAACTTCGTATAGTTATGCGCGTTACAAGGAATTCATGACAGACAGACAGACAGACACGGAACCAAAATTGTTCAGAAAGGTCTAAAACGCAAAACGCGAGTGAAAATTTTGATATTGGAGAATAGTTTTTTCGTCCTTGAAAAGTGAAAACAAAGCTTCCGCTACCTTGGTAGACTCGGAAGCAAAACAATGATTCGCTAACCTAATAAACTCGGAAGCAATACGAGTAGGTACCTACTGACCAAACCAAACATCACAAAAGGATAAATGAAACTCAGGTTTTTATCTGCATTCTTTCCTAAACAGGTATTACTACTCATAACGAGGCTGAATGATGTAAAAAAGTAATTACATTTCACCGTGGGCGTTGAACAAAAATGTTGCACTGCCGATCACGGGGCGGCAGTTAGCCGAAGAACTTGGTCACTCAAACTTTGAACATGAACCGACAGCCACCAACTTCACGGAGGCGGAAAAGGTTAACAACATCTCCATGAAAAGTATTCAACTAGAGAATGCTACTGCATCTTCCCGCTCTCTTGCGTCCCAGTTATGTTTTGGCGCGCAACATTCATCGATCGGATGAAGGATATTTGGATCCCACCGGGTTAGTTCAACCAGGAGTACACAAAACTCTCTCGTTCCTCCCACGTTGTGTAGGAAGTTCATTATCGCAAAACTGGATCGCTTGAAACAGTTATTTTCAATTCTTTTCAATTCCCAACCAATCTGATTCATTTCACGTTTATCAAGGCTCAAACCCAGCGGAAAAGCCGCGGAAAAGAATTTTAATCTCGCCATTCAAAAGGAACTTTTTCGTGTTTTATGGAAAATTCATTCCAGTAGAGCGATCATGTTCTTCATCTCTCGCGATATCTATTCATAATCCCTTGTAAAAAAAGCTTCTGAATTCGGAATCTATCAAAAAGAAAATTAAATAAATAAAAAAATCAATTTTTTTTACTCCAAATAATCATTTACTATTTCCAATTACCGTGAAATTTAGATATTTCATGCGTGGAGGTTTTTCCCCCCCTTGATAAAATATAATGAACCTGACCTGGCTCGTCTGCTGTACGGGGGATTCGATTTACACTACAATTTTTTTCTTTTAACAATTCACCTCGTTACAACTCTTTCAGAGGTTCGTTTTCCTGCTACCCGTTCGACATGGTTCTATCAACTCTTTTTCAGCTCATGTTACAAACTGCTACCTATAGACTCTGGGGAATCCTGTTCTCTCTCTCTCTCTCTCTCTCTCTCTCTCTCTCTCTCTCTCTCACATTATGTAGATCGCTAATTATGCCATATTTTACTTATAGTGCGTCAGTCATGTGCGATCTTAATTCAGTAGGCCGTCTCAAGCTACAAAGAGCCTTGAATGGATGTATACACTATTTATTAAATTTGAAGTACGATGACAGTATCCACGATGAGTTTCGGAAATTGAAAATTCTTAAAATCGATGAGCTATTACAATATTCTGTACTCACAATTATGTTTAAAGTAAAGTTGACCAACAAACCTGCATACCTGGCTGAATTCCATAATACTTTCTTGCAAATTCATAATGTAGGGACCAGAAATAAATTTTTGAATTACAGATTACCAAAATGCGTGACTACTGCTTATCATCATTCTTTTCTTGTTCAAAGTACTTCCTTCTACAATGGACTGTCCTCCGAAACTAAAGAAATAAAGAGTTTTACTGGTTTTAAATAACATGTTAGGGAACATTTATTAACGACGTACTGAATTACTTACTTGTGCTAAGAAAATACATTCATGTGTGTGTAAAATGTGAACTTAAATTGTCAAAAAATGATAATTTATAATTTATAGATTCATAGAGAAGATGTATTGTCAGTTAGAAGTTTATATTTATTTTTATCTTGTACGACACTCAATGTGAAATGCCCAATGTATTACTAACTTCTGGTGAGGTGTAAGAGAGGTCGAGTACGACCTAATCTCGCCAGATTTATAAATAAAGTCGTTTTCAATCCAATTCAATTCTCTATCTGTCATCGGGTGCAACTATTGCCCAACTGGTTGTAATATGTGTTTTTATATTTTTATTATAGTCGGGATGATGGCGGATTTGGAAACTAAATTCAGGACAGTCAGTAGCTAAAAGTGACGAAAACAGTGACGAAACAGCCATCTCTTATTTGAGAATCTCACTAGAATCCCGATTAGCCTTAGGTCTGTCCCAAGAGTATATTCATCAATGCATCATGAGTACAATTTCGGGATATGGCTGACAGCTTTGGGGTTTCATGCTTGTGTTGAGTCTGTGCAGTTGTTATTCTTGAAGAAGCCCTTTTACCTGACGATATTTTCTCCCAATTATTTAGTTTATCTGGAGACAGAACTGAATCACGTACCCTTGTTTACTATGGAACAGCATCTCAAGTACATTGCAGGAGGCGGGTTTGCCAGGCTCGCGTCTTCCGAGAATGGTGGCGTTGGAGATTGGCCGGGAGGGAATGTTTTGGGCCGATCATTATGGGAACTGGTGACAAAATATAGTCTTCCCAACCCCATTGCTTCTCTCGATCTCGTGCAGTTGAGGCTCAACAAGGACTTGGTAGTCACAAGATATCGAGAGGAGAAAATTTAGAGTTTTGTGCTTAAAGCTTGAAAGACCAATTCAAGATAGTATTGAATTTTTAGAATTTTTAGAGACCAAGAAGAGCTCTGTAGGACAAACCGTTCGCTCCCTACGAGTACTTGAGGATTTTCCTTCGATTAAATAAAGACACGAGTGTGAATCACAAAAGAAGCATAATCTCTGTAAAAATTTTGCCTGACCAAAACGCGAAATATGATCGTTGTTCGTTTCTTCGAGTTCTATTCAGTTTTGCTTCCTTAGCACCAGTAATTCAATTTCCCCTAATGAAACCGTCGCTAAAGATGCAACACAGCCTAAGTTAGGCTGCCTAACCCACTTTCATAGATTTTTTAGGAACGACAAAAAACTGTTTTATTATGTAACTATCAGTGATCTCACTCAGGTTTGGTTATTTTTCACTCACTCTAACTTCATTACAACTATACAGCCATGAATCAATACTGAAAAATGGTCATTTCCAAAAAAAAAAAAAAAAAAAAATGCTAGGGTTAGGCGATGTTGTCGTTAGAAATTTTTATTCGATTTTTGGATTCTACGTACCTTGAAACGTAAACCATCAAATTTTGAGGGGGTGTTAAAATTTTTTTTCTTGGTCGATTCCAAAGGTTCATTAGCAAATTGAAAATAATAATCCAAAAGAGGCCGAAAGTGGATCTTTGCAGAAGAGTGATTTATACAGGAAAATAACAGTAAACTGAAAAAACGCTCCTTTGTGAAATAATTTTTCAGTTCGTTTTTTCAGTTCACTTTGACCACTCGCTAGTTTATCATTTATCCTCGATGTTTCATTCTTGAACTTCTCACTTTTTTTGCAGAATCTAATTTTGCTGACGGTTATCGAAATAATAATCCCGGAATTGAATAACATTCGTTGCATATCCTATTTATTTGTTTATTTTAGAAACTTGAGCCCGAAGTAAAACTATTATAATTAAAGCGAGGAACGAAGCAAAAAGCAATGGGCAGTTCTAACGAAGCTTTTATTCCGTTCATTTCGAGTTGTTCACAAAAGCCTTCGAACGCCCTGCAGTAAAATCAGGCTATATTGCAAACAGTTTCTGGAATCTCACTTCTAACGATGTACCAACTCAGTGTTTGATACCTGGAACTTTTTAGTTACTACTTTGTCTTCTTTAAAGTTAAAATACGTTAATCACGTCTGAAAAGTTGTCTTACTGATGAAACATACCCTATAACTTTGTGTTTTTTTTTCTGTTGCAGACTGGAAAGCACTTCCATAGAACTTCCTTGCTCATTAAAGCTTTTAATCACAAGTTTAGACTGGATCTGGAGCTCAATACGTGAGTACTTACATAGTAAATTTTAATGGTTTCATGTATAAACAAAGTACACATACGAAGGGAGTAGAAAAACCTTTTGTTTGCACCTTAATACCTAGTGTGTTTTTCGAGACATAATCGGTTATTACGCGTATCAAACTGAAAAGATTAGCGATTAGCGCTGATACGCGAGCGTTCTCCTTAATTACCCAGCACGTTATCTCATCCTGTCTTGCAGTTTTTGTTCAGGTACTACCTACCTAGGAAATGAACCAATCAACCTGTTTGTTCTTTAACCCGGAAATACTAGTCGTGTTTGGTAAGCGCTTGTCACGAGTAGTGAGTTATTTTGACTCATATGGAGTTTTTTCAGTGAAAACAAGGATTACTCATATTTAGACAATAATGTATTATTAGAGACTAAATTTTAGTCTCTTCTGTGTACATTATTAACTATGGTGCCTATACAGGGTGTAAGCCTAACTGGTCTGCCATACGGTACCAGTCGATTTTACAACTAATTTGCAACAAAAAATGTCTCCTAGCATTTTTTTTTAACCCTTAGTTTTCGAGTTATTTCAACATTAAACTTTTTTTTCGTGATTTTGACCTTATGTCATTAAATTGGTCATAACTCCGTAAATTAGCTGTGTAAATTACAATTTGAGGATACCGTTGGAAAGAGTATTAAATTTCCTATCGGATAGATGCCTTAACTTTTTTTTAAGTCAAGGTTTAAGACATGAAAACGTCCTCTAAAAAGAGAATTTTACGTAATTTTGGAAACTTCGCATTCTTTCAATCTCAAATTGAACTACGAGAACCCATACTTTTTCAAGATGCAAGAACAGTGAAAACTGCGCCAGAATCTCAGCTTTCCAATGGTATAATCAAAACATATTCTACAACCGTATTTAGGGGAGAAATTCGGGTTTGAACGCGGAAAGACGTGCATTTTGGTTTATTATTTTCAATAATGAACCTTTGGAATCGACCAAGAAAAAAAAAATTTAACACCCTATTTTAACACCTTTTATATACCTATATATATAAATCAAAACACGAGTGTGAATCGCAAAAGAGGCCTAATATCCGTTCAAATTAGAGCTGACCAAAATGCGATCGATGGTTGGTGATTTTTATTTTTATTTTTTATTTTATTATTATTATTATTTTTTTTCTCTTCATATTGGATGGTTGGTGATTTTGTAGACGAGTGATCTTTATAAAAATAATAAACCGTTGTGTAATAATTTGCAGCGTTTTTCAACGAAATCGGCGCTCCGCCTAGTCGATTTGAGGGGTCGGACGATAGCAGTGGGTGGGTCGGCGCCGCAGTAGACCGCGAGGCCTCCGGAAACAGGAGGCCAGAGCGCTGATTTCGTTGAAAAAAATGCACGTTTTTCCGCGTTCAAACACAAAATTCTCCCCTAAATTTGGTTGTAGAATATGTTTTGATTATACCATTTGAAAGCTGAGATTCTGGCGCAGTTTTCCCCGTTCTTGCATCTTGAAAAAATATGGGTTCTCGTAGTTCAATTTGAGATTGAAAAAATGCGAGGTTTCCAAAATTACGTAAAATTATCTTTTTAATGGACGTTTTCATGTCTCAAACCTTGACTCAAAAAAGAGTTAAGGCATCTATCCGATAGGAAATTTAATGCTCTTTCCAACCGTATCCTCAAATTGTAATTTACACAGCAAATTGAAGGAGTTATGACCGATTTAATGACATATGGTCAAAATCACGAAAAAAAAGTTTAAAGTTGAAATATCTCGAAAACGAAGGGTTTAAAAAAAAATCGCTATGGGGCATTTTTTGTTGCAAATTAGTTGTAGAATCGACTGGTACCGTATGGCAGACCAGTTAGGCTTACACCCTGTATGTTCGTAATTTAACTGACACTTCTTGACAAGACAAACTAGAGACCACTAATGGGCTCGGATGATATTTTCAAGAATATAAATTAAATTATACAAAATATCAAGTGCATTTTCACGTTTTGTAACAAAGCAACTTGATTCAGGAGGAAATATACATATATTCATAGTATGTGCTGAAGTGCCTACATAAAAGTCAAATTTTTATGAGCTCATATCTAAATGATACAGGAGAACTCTTCGTGAATTGGAAAATGAACGAAATCACGATTGTAAGTAATTTTTACTTAAATTTGTTATTCCTTCATTACTAAATTGCTATAGGGAGACCTACAGAAATGTACGTCAAACACTAGTGTTAGTCAAACTGACTCACTAGGTTCTAAATAACAAAGGGCAACTCACCCGATAAAAGGTTGAATGTGGTACCTCCGGCGCAGTCTTCAAGGGCTATAACTAATCTAAAGCCGTGGCCACACATGCGGTGTTTGGCGAACACCGAGCAAAAGTTCGCCGAACCCAGATTGTGTAGCCGGGCGATTCGGTATTCACCAAACACCGAACATTCGCCAAATGGGTGCTCGCCTCGGAGGCGGTTTCTTTCACACATCAAAGGAAACGAATGATCGCCAAACACCGAGCATTTCCCCGGCCACACATGCAGGGCGAATGTTTGCCGAAGTATTGCGGGGTTGTATTTCCTCCCTAGTGCGGGAGTTGAACGAGAACGCAGACGAATTCTGTGATTCACATTCACTGTTCCTATCTAGCGACGCTTCGATACTTCCGTTTATTCGATAAATGATATCGAATCAATATTGGAAGCTAGATACTGATATCGACAGAATAACGAACAAAAGTATTCGATACCTACCAAAAATATAGTTCGATATTTCAATACTTTCACAACTGCGTCTTAGGTAATTTTGCTTCCGAGTCTACCAAGGTAGCGGAAGCTTTGTTTTCACTTTTCAAGGACGAAAAAAAAAGTTCTCCAAAATCAAAATTTCCACTCGCGTTTTGCGTTTCAGACCTTTCTGAACAATTTTGGTTCCGTGTCTGTCTGTCTGTGTGTCTGTCTGTCTGTCTGTCTGTCTGTGTGTCTGTCATGAATTCCATGTAACGCGCATAACTATTCGAAGTTATTGTCCGATTTCTATGGAATTTTCAGGGATTGTGCGGGTTGGTGTGTAGACGGTCCCCTATGAAAATCATCATCCTCGGACTGATAGAAGCGACTGCGCATGCGCAAACGTGAATTCCTTGTAACGGCCATAACTTCCACATTTTTCACCCGATTTCAATGAAATTTTCAGGGATGTTACAGACTAGTATTTAGATGGTCCCCTATGAAAATCATCACCTTCAGACTGATAGTAGCCACTGCGCATGCGCAAACGTGAATTCCCTTGTAACGGCCATAACTTCTACATTTTCCATCCGATTTCGATGAAATTTTCAGGGATAATGTGGATTGGGTTGTAGATAGTCCCCTATGAAAATCATCTTCCTCGGACTGAGAGAAGCGACTGCGCATGCGCAAACGTGAATTACTTGTAACAGCCGTAACTTCAACTGTCCCCCAGGGGTCGCGGGTTCGAATCCCAGCCGAGGCTAAGTATTTTTTTGATCCAATCACATACATCTACTCACTTAATTTTTCATCCGAATTTGATGAAATTTTCTAGGCTTGTCCAGATTAGCGTGTAGATGGTTTCCTATGAGGGTAGGGGAAGGTAGGTACTTAGAGATTGGTGTTTTGAGATTAACAACTATGCATCTGATCATCTATATAATCGGGTTATGGATACGAGGAAGCTATGTGCCACACCCACTTGTTTTATTTGTTTTTGATCCCACTTTCATTTGCGTCTATTGGAAAAACTGAACTGACAAAAATGTTCGGCAAATATTTGTGAGTGCTCGTTAATGTTCGGGGTTTGGCGAATACCGAATGCGTGGCCAGAATGCTTTATCACCCTGGCCACACATTCGGTATTGGCCAAACCCCGAACATTCGCCGAGCACTCACAAATATTTGCCGAACATTTTTGTCAGTTCAGTTTTTAAACGTCATATTGATCAGGATAGCGATAGATAGTGATCAGGAATTTGTTGAGGCGCATTTGTGGTATTGGAAGGGAGTCTCCTTCTTAAGAAAATGAAGAAGGAAAACCAAATGAAACAAAGGAGAAGACTCTACACAGTGTCACTAGGTAGGAACAGTGAATGTGAATCACAGAATAGGGTGTGCGCCTGGGTAGGAAAAACTGTTTATTGTTATTTTTAATCTAAGGTAGACCTTATTCTGAGAATTTTGGCACCAACCGCGACCTTCTAGCGAGTGTAAATCTTTTCCTATGAATTTTTAAAGTTTCGACCGTTTATGACGTCACAGTCCCGCCCAGGCAAGAGGGGCGCGTGACGTCAAAAACGGTCGAAACTTTGAAAAATCATAGAAACAGATGTACTCACGCTAGAAGGTCGCGGTTGGTGCCAAAATTCTCAGGATGTAGTCTACTTTCGATTAAAAATCTTAAAAAAATCAAGGCGCACCCCCCATTCGTCCTCATTTAACCCCGGCACTGGGAAGGAAATACAACCCCGAAATACTTACTTCCCAGATTCTGCAAACATTCGCCCTGCATGTGTGGTGGGGAAATGCTCGGTGTTTGGCGAACATTCGTCTTCTTTGATGTGTGAAAAGGAACAACCGCCGAGGCGAGCACCCGTTTGGCGAATGTTCGGTGTTTGGCGGATGTTCGCCCGGCCACACATTCGGGGTTTGGCGAACTTTTGCTCGGTGTTCGCCAAACACCTCTTGTGTGGCTGCGGCTACAGGCGAACTCTTGTGTAGAAAGAGCTAAATGAATTTCTTTCGTGAGTCATTTTGACGCATACTAGTATTAATTAAAATGAGAGCTTTGTTAGTTTGAAATCTACGTCGAGTTACCCACCCAACATTGCTCTTTAGTAGTCTTGTAATTCTATGCTTGTAACGTATACGATAAAAATATTACAACAACTATGCAAATCCTTTATGGAAATTAATTTAAATACTCTGTGAATCATAGCAGGGATGTCAACTTCAGCATAACTCTAGTTATCTTCATGAGTTGGAATATCAGAAACTCTCAGAGTTCCTACCACGACGACACTCTTCGACTGAATAGAATTAACGGCGACCCCACTTTACAAAACGGACGAACCAGACGGCCGGATTTATTTTGTTTGTAGCGATTTGTATGGACCCCGACTGGACGGATTTTACACGAGTTTTCCTCGGTACGGTTCGGCTAAACAAATTAAACGAGTCGATGATTTCGAAGAGAGAAGCGCATTTGCATTTAAATATATTGGGTTCAGAGCGATGTAAATTGGGGAAGGAGAAGTGGAAAGGGGTTGTCACTGAATATCCCTTTTCTCTACAACTGACAATGGACGGTTAGGGGAAATCAAGGGAGAGCAAACTCCGGTGTTTTTAATTGTTTTTGATTTTTTGAATTGAATTCGAACTATCCCTACCACTTAATTAATACAGAGGAAAGTAGGGACATTGGACCCACCAATAGTACGTAAATCAACCTTGATGAATTTCTCTGTTCTTCACTGGGTTTTTTGGGTTAAAATAAATTGTAGATCCATCACATTCAGTTCATTCTTGTTTATTGAACGGAGAGTCTTCAAAAAGAGGCCATTTTAATCTTAAAACAATATGAATTGATGAATATGTCGATGTCGATACAAAAAGGGTGCTTCGGCACAACGAAAGATAACTGTGTGAACCTAGATATGAAAATTATACAATTAATTGTTAAGTAGACAGTGAAGATCAATTTAACCCTAGGGAACGCGCGCTCATTTTCAAACACGGGGACGTTCGCTGTACACAGGAGATAAAACATGGGAATTAGGGCTTTAAACATGTATTCATTCCCCAAAATAGGTTTCTTTGAACAAATCTAATACATTTTTCGAAATAGAATAGTTTCATATTCGTATACTAAATCAAATTGCTCAATATGCATATGGTGTGGTTTTCTTCAGTTTTCAAAAACGCTGCAAATTATTACACAATGGTTTATTATTTTTCTATATCGTCTGCAAAGCATATAGTGCCCTAGCTCGAAAATTCTCGAAATAAAGGTATTGTTTTTCCACCAATTTTAAATAGTATTGAATTTTTAGAGACCACCCGGAGGTCTGTGAGACAATCCGTTCGCTCCCTATGAGGACTTAAGGGTCGGACTTACGATAATCAGAAACACGAGTGTGAATCGTAAAAGAGGCCTAATCTCCGTTCAAATTTTAGCTGACCAAAACGCGATCATTGTTCGTTTCTTCGTGTTGTAGGAACTCAGTTTTGCGTCTTTAGCAACCAGAATTGAATTTACTAATAATAAGGGCAACTCATTTCCTTGTTTCTTCGAACCGAGTGTGAAGCATTTATTTCTTCCAAATAAAATTGTTAAGTAGGTGTGAAGTTAGTTGGATTGTGAAGTAGATGTGTGGTAGGTAGGTTGTAATTACGGCTGGTAGGTAGTGACAGTGGCAAAGCCGTGTTCTTTGTAGACGAGTGATCTATATTTTGTTTTATTATTTTCAATAATGAACCTTTCGAATACAAATTTGGCCGCCCGTCCGCCGTACGCGGCACTTTACCCACTTAGCATTGACCGATTTTGATGAAATTTGGTATGTAGGTTCCATTTGGGGTCTAGTTGTGCTCCAAAGATTTTGGTTGATGTGGGTCACTTCTAAGGGTCAAAAAATGTATTTTGAAATTTTGAAACCGCCCTAACTCAAACAATTTTGATTGAGGGCATTGTTTTTCCATCATTTTAAGATAGTATAGAATTTTTAAAAAACCGTTCGCTTCCTACGAGAATTTAAGGGTTTTACGTACGACAAAACAGAAACACGAGCGTGAATCGCAAAAGAGGCCTAATCTCCGTTCAAATTATAGCTGACCGAAATGCGATCGATGTTTTTCTTTGTGTTGGATGGTTGGTGGCTTTGTAGACGAGTGATCTGTATAGAAAAAAATAAACCGTTGTGTAATAATTTGCAGCGTTTTTTAATTTTTACTGATGCTGAGTGACTTACATGTAGTACGGATTGTTCGAGGAATCTCTGATACTGATATGGAAATCATATAATTTGAATTGGTTAGAATAGCGGTGTTCCAAGTTCATCAGAGATGCTGAAGTTGCCGTATCGTATGGTGTGTGCTGAAGATGAAGACGTTCCCCAGCGGAAAGGCGTTGAATTTCACACATAATAGACACGTGAGGAGGAGCAATCAGACCTAACTTTCGGAGTTACTTTTTACTGAAAGGCGGGAGAGCTTGGGAACGAGGTGGGTAATTATGAATCAAGATTTAGTTGGAAACGTGATGCAGTGAAGGGCTCGACTCGGGTCACGTCCGCCTTCAGCCATTTAACTTTGCTCTCCGCAGAGCAGCGGCAGAAGCTAATTGAAATCGCAGACGTGCTTGAAATGAAGGGAAGTTGCCTCCCTCTCCTCGCCACTTCTGTCCCGACTCTTCTCTTCTGGAGGAAACTCCGCGGATGCTAACCCTCCGCGCGTCAACCTCTTCACGATCTCACGAAGCGAATTCTTCCTTTCAGCTACAGGCGGATTTGCATTTCCCTCTCTCCAACTATATTGTTGGATTTCCTCCGATCGACTTCCATTTAAAAACTTCTTCGTGTACTCCTCGAGCTGAAGAGAGTTAAGAACCAATGCGTGGAAAATACACGATGTTTGGTTCCTACCATACCTGAGCGAATCCCTTCAGCACTTGCTTCGAGTCATGGTGACCGGAGCCTTCGTATTTCCGGAAATATTACAAGCAACCAACCACTTGCTAATCTTCCTTGCTTGTTCCCCAAACAAGGAACTCGAGAGTTAAAAGAGTGACATTTCCCAGGAAAACGAAGTCATTTGACGCGACTCAGGTGAACTAGTGAATTACTGAGGAGGAACTTGAGCAAGTATTCGATGTTTACTTAAGGTATCTGCTAGAAAAAAACTACCCCATTTCAGAAATTCTACTTTTGGGCGTTTCCAACTGAAAACCATGGCAGAAGAGGAAGTTCTTGTCGACTTCCGGTTCAAACACTATAATATACCATATCTGAGTTGAGGATTCAACATAACCTGTCGCTACAGCGAGAGTATATACAATACAGTAGTTTGTAAGGGAGACAAAACCCAGGAGAAGGAGGGGCTTCCTAGAGGTAGAGTGGTGGGGGAAGACACGCTGAGGGAAGCAAGACAGGCGAGCCGACGCTTTTGTTGTGCTCTTGGAGGCAACCAGAGAAGGTATCGGTGAGTAATTACACCTTATACTATTCGATCGATCGATTATACCTATACCTTCTGTGTCAGCAAGCTCTCCCCTTGTCTTATACTCTATACCAAACACACAATACCTTATAAGACATGTTATAGCTTATACAGAAGCCTATAACACACTATACCTTTATACTGTGGCACTAAACCATACCTAGTATACTGTTGTGCGATTGGTGTACAACTTATACTTCCCATAATATGACCATGGCAGATGGCGTATACTATAAACATAAGAACATAAAATGGTTCTTATCTATACAGCTGGCTATGGCCAGCTATACATCTAAACCACACTGCGGTGTGGTTTATACAATACACATATGTTATACATATATGCTATACATATACTGTACACTTATACTATACACATATATGTGTATAGTACATATGTGTATAGTATAGTGTATATGTATGGTATGTGTATAGTACACATACTATACATCATACCTTTATACTGTGGCACTATACTATACCTATACTGTTGTGAAAGTGGTGTACAACTTATACTTACCATAATATGACCATGGCGGATGGCATATACTATACCCATAAGAACATAAAATGGTTCTTATCTATACAGCTGGTTATGGGCAGCTATACATCTAAACCACACTGCGGTGTGGTTTATACAATACACATATACTATACACATATGCTATACATATACACTGCGGTGTGGTTTATACAATACCAATACTATACTGGGCGCCTTATATACCTATACATACTTATACAGAGGTCAGGGGACGGATAAGGGGTCGTTAGGGAGTCCGTCATACACAAAAAGCCCAAAAGGGGAGAGCTTGGATCTATGTAGACATTTACAATACATGTGATACCTATTTATACCATTTACATACTATATGTGGCAAAACGTACATCGATTACATGAAATATCATGTACTTATGATATTAATTCGTACGGCAGATGGCCGCGACGACAATATCCCTTAAACAATCCAGTAAGTACTCCCTTACAGACCAGATTTTCCGCAGGTTTTACTATTCAAATCAAATAATATTTTTTCGATTTTTTAAAATTTTTGTGTTGTGAAACGCATAGTGCATTAACAATAGTCAACATAAATATTAAAGAATGGCTAACAAATGAATTTAACAAGTGATAATACTAGGACAGGTAACGTAGGTAATTTAAAAAAAAGAAGAAGGAGAAGAAGAAAAGTAACAAGAACACTCCAAGCCACAAAAGCAGCGGAGCCCGGCAGGGGGTACCCAGCCGGGCCCAGACCCACCCACCATGGCGGCTCCCAGACCGTATGCTCAAATGGGCAACGGCCAAGTTTGCAATCATCATCAACATAGAGATTCAACGGTAAAGGGTGGGCAGTTTTACAACAATTCAGTCCCCAGTGCAATTATTCCGGATCGAATAAGTCCTAATGTCGCCTGTCCTGGTTGAGGGTTGAGCTTTTACTATGAATGGCTGGAGTTTGGAGCCAATCAGATGCTCGGATAGTCCTCGCCACAATTGAGACAGTGTAGGAATAACAACACTTGTGTTTGCCACAGACCCCTATTTCGCCCGTATATGACCGGAGGTGGTCAATTCCTCGTATCAACGCGCGCTCCGCCGATTCTAAAACCAAGTCTGACAGGTTGATTTGCAACACAAATGAACCGATTCGATGGGCGGAGGGATTCATCACTGGGCCAGCGATTGCAATCAACATCAAAACTTGTTCTACCGCCCACGGGGTTCCGCCAGGGTTTACTGCACTTTGTTCGTTCCGAATCGCTACACCTTTTTCAGAGGGTGTATTCCGAATAGTATCCACGTTTTTACGACATCGTTTGTTGATTGACCTATCGTTGTTCATCTGCCTTTTTTCCATAGGGGGTGAGGAAATCTTTGAGATCCAGGTGGAAATTGGATCTTCGTGAGATACCCGAGGGAACCGCTCGCACTAGTTATGTGGGATTCAAACCCACTTAAACCTCAGCTCCTTATCCCACTTGGATCTCAGCCTGGAACTGTTCAACACGTTACTTCAGGCTGAGTCCTGGGAGTCTTGTTAGATCTCTGCTAAGGGCCGGGCCACAGTTACCCTCCGCTGCGTCTCTCGTTCTTGAAGGATTCGTTCATTATTTTGTCCACATAACCAACCAGAGTGGTCCAGTCTTTCTCGCTTCCCAGTATCTTTCCTATGACCGCCTCTGGGCGTGTGTCCTGAGATGCACTTATCCCTTAGGCAGTTCCTCTCCCCTGTCCATCGCATGCATTCAAAAAATGAATGGAATGCGTCATCATCCTTGTTCTCCTACCAGTTGGGACATTCTAGGGACCTCACCTCCCCCATCTTATGTAGCTAGGCGTAGAAAAGTCCGTGCCCTGAAAGGAACTGGGTTAGGAAGAAAATGTCTTCCTAGGAAGGTAAAATTAATTTACCTCTTCATGCTTCCTCCGTAGCCATGTCTTGATTAAAGTGGTTTTAAGTTTGAGGTAGGTATGTGTAGATTTTGAAAATCGAATATAAAAAAAAACTTTCCTCAATTATCATGGACCGATTTTGATGAAATTCGGTATATGGCGTTCAATTCTTCCACATAAACTTGATTATGAAGGTAAAACATAGTTGTTAGGTGACAATGGCAAAGCTGAGTTCTTTGCTGGCGCATGATCACTGCAGAATAATAATGATTCTTTGTGTAACAATTTGCAGCCTAGCTATTTGCCTGACGAATATTATCACCTGACGCCCCTGCCACCATTGTGTAATAATTTACAGCGTTTTCTCCAGTGATTTTCTTCCGTTCGATCTCGTAACTAGTGACGACTCGATGTACCATTCGATGCGATATTTAACATCGAAATAATATCGGAAGGCAGTATCGATATCACTGATATTGATAGAATATCGAAAGAAAAACATTGATGACATTGTAATCGATATCGAATATATATATATTTTTTATATTCAATATCAGTAATATTGATAGAATATCGAAAGAAAAATACTGATTTCATGTCGAAGCTTTGGCACATGAACTGAAAAATCGTCACGAAAACTTGCTCACGCGACCAATAAATGAAATAGACTCACTGTGTTGCGTAGAGAACAATAAACTGTTTTCTCATTTTGATGCTTGGGTACATGAACTAACAACCTTACTTTCACACACATGAAAATTTCCCAATGTGTTGCAGACTCGCATGCAAGCATTTATGTTTTTTTTTTTTTTGCATATTTTTAAAAATCAATATCAGTGATATCTATAGAATATTAAAAGAAAAATCTGATTTCACCGATATCGAATATGTTTTTGCTTATTTTTTAAAAATCAATATCAGTGATATCAATAGAATATCAAAAGAAAAATACTGATATCAAATACGTTTTTGAATCTTTTTTTAAATCGATATCTACTAACATAATGCCAGTTCGAATTTTACTCGTAAAAAGGCTTATTATTGAAAAGAACAAACCAAAAGTTGTAATAATACGCAATATATTATAATAAATTAATACAAAACAGAAATGGCCAACGCAAAAACGGACATGTCGGACATAGTGGGTTGTAATGTTATTGCAACATTGTTGTTTATGTTTTGCGTTTATCTTCCGTTTTTTTTGGGTTTTTATTATTTTATTTCTTTTTAATTTTTGGTTTTTAATTTTTTGCATATTTTAGGGGAAATTGATAAATTACAGTGGGGAGAAATATAGCCACCACAACTTGTTTACCTCGGGAATGAGAACTAAATAAACCACACTGGTTGAGAACTAAAACTTTTGTATTAAACAGAACTAATGATAGATTTGAACAGAAAAAGTGCGCAGAGTCAAAACTTGGTAGGTACGTAGTTCTAGGTAAATCCGAGGCATTGGGACGCGGGGGAGTATAATGGGGTGTTTCAGTGGGTCGGAAATTCAGGGTTTTTACCTTAAATTAGGATTCAGCACCCTTGAAAACCTATATACTCCAACTTTAAGCCCGATGATACTATAACATTTGGTAGAAAAATTAAATAAAGAGATCACACGTTTGAAAAAAAGGCGGGCCGCCAAAAATGCACACACATTACGCCGCGCGCGTGTGTGAGTATTATTTTGTAGTATCCTAGAGGTTCTCCAAGGGTTTCTGTGCATGGATACTTTTTTCAGACAGTTTTGGCTAGCTGAGTCACACCATTCAAATCTTCAACTTTCCTTAGCTTCTCTGATTTTTTAAAAACATTTTCTCGACGAACAGATCCGATTACCGTTATTCCTGAGCCATACTCTTTTGAAAAAAAAAAATTAAAAAAATTGACTGAAATACCCCATTTGCCGCAGCCGTCTTGATCTGCCCTGTGCGTTCATGATCTATGTTGCTCTTAATTATGATTAATTATGATCGTCCTTGGTCTATTAGTTCATTAACTCTTACAGATCTAATACTGGCCTATTAGTTCTGAATGCAATAACTCATTCAATGTACGAGATAATCTAGTTTGGTTCATTCTTAGGGAACTACTTTGTTGGTAAACGGGACTACTGCCCACTTTGGGCGGGAAGGTCCAAACACAACTGATATTTCATTTCTTTCGATATCAATATTTTTCTTTCGATATTCGATAATATCGCAAGAAAAATATCGATACAAATATCGGAAATATCGAAACAGAATATCGATATCAATGATTATCGAAAGTATCGAATCGTCGCTACTCGTGAGGTAGCGGCTCCGAGGACTGAGATTTCCCTTCGAAAAAAGGAAGTTTGACGTCCGCGTCAACCGCAGGTGTATTCACCCCCTCGAGGCGGCGGGGGAGGGGAAAATCAAGAATGCGAAAATTTGATCCTCGGCCTTCCGTCCTCCACCATTCTTCATTCGAGAAACCCCAGAAGCCTTCGCGCCGTCACAGCTGCGGCTAAACGCGGCCAAAAACCCTTCAGTGCTACGTGGGGGGGGGGAAGGCCCCCTGGCACGATTGTGATGGATGGGAGTTAGATTAAATATATCATTTCAGGACGAGAGGGGGATTCCCGAGTTTGGAGAGGCGTCAGGAATTAGACGGAACATGATATAGCACCCTCTTGCTCTTCTAATCAGGTTATCTTTCTTGTATGCCCTGCCGGAGCCCGCCTCAGCCCCCCCTCCTCCACCGCGCACCTACAGGGATCTCTTCACTTCAATGATAAATATAGAGGGGCGGTGCCTCCACGGGGCCTCAAAATTTCAAGGGGGTGAAAGTCTGCCACACACTCACGTTCTCGACTACGTTAAGAATTCGTGGAAGGAGTTTCTGCTGCTGGAGATCCGTTGGATAATTAATTTCCATAATGACTTTCGGTATCCACCACAAAACATTTTCTCTAAACCCCCCAGTAATGAGAAACCTTTTAGTTATTAAGGTTTAACCCTAGAGTAGGAGACTTCCCTGACACACAGTTATTAGTGGACTACGTAAAATAACGTGTGAAACTGAAAAAGTATTTTCAACACAAAATGGTCATATATTTTTCATTCATTCAACAAAAAACGAACATAAACTCATTCTTCTTAGTATTTACCTTTATAGCATTTTCACGTCAAATTGGAGGTTTTTAATTTCAAATTGGAGGTTTTACACATCAATTTGGAGGTTTTACATTTCAAATTAGAGGTTGACGGAAATGCATGATTTAATTCTGGGAAAGCAATAACTACAAATTAGCGAGTGAAACATAACATTCAACAAGTAAGAATGAACATAATGAACGGAAAAGAATGAACAAATTTTTCAACGTAAGTCTCTTCCTGCAGCAGCAGCTGTCAGGTCTATCATCATTCTCATAATATAATGTGTGCGGTCCAATGTGGTGACAGTTGCAACGCTTTGGGTTATCGTGTCACACAGGTCGTGGTTTGTTTGGGGCTCACTGAGGATTTGTCTTGCTGACAACTTGATTTTTGAAAAGCAGTGCTCCACTGGATTCAAGTTGGGTGAGTAGGGGGGCAGATATTTCACGTTAAACCCCAATTTGAAATGTAAAACCTCCAATTTGAAATGTTAAACCTCCAAATTGATGTGTAAAACCTCCAAATTGATGTGTAAAACCTCCAAATTGATGTGTGAAACCTCCAATTTGAAATGGAAAACCTCCAATTTGACGCGAAAATGCTATTTATGTTGAGTATATAAAATAATGTTTTCTAAAAAGAAAATTTACGGAATTCACCAGACTCTAGGAATTCAAAAGGAATTCACGTTTGCGCATGCGCAGTGGCTACTATCAGTCCGGGGATGATGATTTTCATAGGCGACCGTCTACACACCAACCCGCACAATCCCTGAAAATTTAATAGAAATCAGACAATAACTTCGTATAGTTATGCGCGTTACAAGGAATTCATGACAGACCCACAGACAGACAGACACGGAACCAAAATTGTTCAAAAAGGTCTAAAACGTAAAACGTAGACTCGGAAGCAAAAAAGTCAACATCTCTTATAGTGAGTGAGGAAAGTGTACCTAAATGTGAAACGTTGGTACCTACAAACATTACCATTATTGATTTTTTTGCATGTTCCCTATTATAATTTTTTTCCAAAGGCCTATTATTGAAAATAATAAACCAAAATCATCAGTTTTGAAATCTTGGAACCTTAACTGGTGTGGACCCTCCTTTACTTCCGTCACTATGAAAACGAAGAAAGCTATGTGCCACACCCACCAGGGTGTCACTAGGGATGTCTGATACTTCAAAAGTATCGATATACCTAATATCGTATCGATACATCTAGAAAGTATCAAAAAGTATCGATACGATACTTTCAAAAAGTGTCGATACTTTTCGATACTTTCACAAAAATGTGTGAAAAATTTCTCTCTATTAGTATGACATCTCCCCACAGCGAGAATAAAAATTAATATCGAATGAACAAAACAATAATTCACCCCAACCACCAACCAAATGGAAATGAAGGGTTGAAATGTTCAAAAATTCCCTATTACGTAGTAGGTACCTACGGTTGTTAGGGAGGGTTCTATACAGAAGGGTGATCTATACAGAAAATAATAAACTTTTGGGCAATGATTTGCAGCATACGGCGAACGGACGGAAAATTTTTTATTCGATTTTCGGATTTTACGTAGGTACCTTGAAACGTAAAACATTAAATTTTTAGGGGGGGAGGGGTAAATTTTTTTTCTTGCTCGATTCCAATGGTGAAAATAATAAACCAAATAATGGGTATTTATTTAGATTTGTTTTATTTGAGCCACTTGTTTTCGGTTAACTTGGTATGTTTCACATTTTGGTGGTCCTTCCTAGATGATGGAGGACAGCAGGTTATCATAGGGAGCTGCAGGTGGTGGTATATCATCTTCGTTCAATTTGTTGAAGTGGTTGGTCTTCCAACAATCTACGTAGATATTGTTGAGCACCCCTCCATCCACAGAGTTCGGGCGCTGTCGAGCGGTTTAATAGAACCTTGTGGGAAATGCTCGCAAAAGTAGTTGGGAAGAATCAGATGGATTGGGACCAAAAGCTTCCATGTTTGCTATTAGCATATCGAGCGACAGAACATGCAGCAACAGGACACTCTCCAGCACTGTTGGCTATGGGAAGAGAGCTGGTTCTATCAGCGCATCTTCTTATAGGTGCCATGCCATCTGGGAGGAACCCCCGGTCCGTCTTTGCGCAGATGTTGAAGCAACAACTTTTGGATGTCCATGACATTGCCCGGAAGAAATTGCTGGAGGTAGCAGAGGCGACAAAACGACGATACGATGTCCGAAAAGAAACACCTCGATTTCAGGAAGGCGATTTGGTGTGGGTTTTTAGACCTAGGCGGCGTGTTGGGGTCTGCCCAAAACTGCGATCACCATGGGTAGGTCCATGTAAAATTTTGAAGAGGATATCGGATGTGGTGTACCGGATCGGCCTTCCAGGACGATACAGGAAGGTGGTACATGCAGACCACTTGGTCCCATTCTCCAGTGTTCTTCAAGAAGAGGGGGGTAGTGTTGAGGATCACTAGTGATTACTATTACGACAAACATAGAAACGATCATGTGAATTGAGTGTTTGATTGCTGCTAATAAAAAATTGTTGTTCTAGGTTTGCTACCGACCTTAATTGCCTTGTGTATTTCTGTTTGTACCATTATCAGTGTGATTAGTCAGCTTAGTGTTCCAGTATCTCATAATAATATAGAGGTACTGTCGAGTAGGTACCTTCATTTCGTAGGTGTTGAAACAGATAAAATGTGAGAGAAAAAAAAGTATCGCCTCCAATACTGAAAAAAAGTATCGATACTACGATATATATCAGGGAAAAGAAGTATCGATATGTATCGATAATTTTTTTCAAAAAGTATGATCATAGGGGACATCCCTAGGTGTCACTTGTCCTATCCTTGCTGGAAGACTGAGTGGATGGATCACTTACTTCAGCATCAATCGTGAGCTTTTCGGTGCATTCCGACCTCCTCGACGGTCTAAAGCCCGCGATAACAATGGAGATTAGAGCGACTCCTCCCGAGCGATTAAGCTTCCCTCGAAAAACGGAATGATTGATAATAAAGCGGACCGGAGCGGCGAGATCTGAGCGGCGGGAATGACAATGGGAAAGCGTCAAAACTCAAAGAGGATACACAACGAGACCCTTCCCTCTCGCACAACCCGCCTCCACTGGAAAACCCCCTTTTCTCGCCACGCTGTTTTCAATATTCCCAACTCGTCGGTCTTTCCGTTGAAGCAATCGTTAATCAAAACACCCCCCACTCCACAACATCATCGCGCTATCATAACAATAGGAGGTGGGAGATTAAATTCCAAAGAGGAAACTGGGTCATTTTCGGGGTGATAGACACCAGTTGTGTCAAGGTGTATTAACGATGGAATTGATGGTTTCACGTCATTTGGTGCTCCTTGTTTTCGGAAATGATCCGCAGAGAGGGTTTGCCGTTAAATACAGCTCGCTTAAATTTTGATCCTCCTGAACGAATGTGAACGAGGAATTACTGTTTCATTCAGTCGCAAGCTGGTTGATTTGAGCTCTTACACAGTCCCGATAGGAATATAAAGGAGGTTCCGTCAGTCGCCGTTCGTTCCTCGTTCCGGGTTAGTTTCCCTAAATTACTGGCAGACAAACTATAAAAGTTGTACCTGTATTTGAAATTTCCAAGGATTTTCGAAATTCATTCGTGCAGCAGTCTAGGGAATTGAAAAACTAAAAGATTGCCGCTGGAATCATAAAAATCAAACAATAATTTCCAGAGAAAACGCTACAAATTACTACACAAAGGTTTATTATTTTTCTATATAGATCACTCGTCTGCAAAGAACACGGCTTTGCCATTGATACCACCAACCATCGACCAGGAAAAACATCGATCTCATTTCGGACAGCTAATATTTGAACGGAGATTAGGCCTATTTTGCGATTCACAGTCGTGTTTCTGATTTATCGTAAGTCCAACCCTTGAATTCTCGTAGGGAACGAACGGTTCGTCCTACAGGGCTTCGCGTGGTCTCAAAAAATTCTAAAAATTCTATACTATCCTAAATTGATGGAAAAACAGTACCTTTATATCAGAATTTTTTGAGTTAGGGCGTTTCAAAATTTATTTTCCACCCCTTAGAAGTGACCTACATCAACCAAAATCTTCGGGGCGCAACCAGACCCCAAAAGGAGCCTACATACCAAATTTCACCAAAATCGATCAATGCTAAGTGGGGAAAGTGCCGCGGACGGCGGCCAAATTTGTATTCGATTTTTGGATTCTACGTACCTTGAAACGTAAACCAACAAATTTTGAGGGGGTGTTGAAAAACAATTTTTCTTGGTCTATTCCAAAGGTTCATTATTGAAAATAATAAAACAAAATCCTCTCCTATGAATGGAGGGAGAGCAGCCTCTTCAGGTTTTTTCTCATGATTTTAATTAGTTAGAAAATATTTACCTTACGACGCTATCGACATTGATGTTTTTCGTACGATGGCCCTACTGCGAATGATAGGTATATCGTGATTGCGTTGCACGTCTGACACAAACTGAAGCCGACGAGCAAACGTCGTCAAAAGAGTACACGACCACACTGGAGAAGGCAAAATAAAGGTGAGATTCTGACGTAATGATTCAAAGTATTTTCCTCTTTGATGTTCAAATTACCCTCTCAGGCTTCTCGGAAAGGTCTGGAAAGCGGTGATTTACCACTTCCTGCCTCTCCTTCTCTCGAAGCGAAATACTGTAAGTACACCTCGATCGGGAACCTGATGAGTTATCTGGGAGATAACTAAGGGTGTGAGAAGAGATGGGAGAAGGTGGGGAATTAACTAAGGATGGATTCGAGCTCTTGTGAACTTCTTGCGAGTTTAGTGCGGAGGATCGGAACTTTGGTAGTTAGTGTGCACACTATAACGTCATTTGCAAGACTCGTTTCTCCCCCTCACAGGCACGAGACATTTTCAAATGAACCCGTTACTCTGGGGAAGCACTCCCACGGAAATCACTTCCTGATGAGCTTCTAACTACTTCAATTACGTTTCATCCCATTCAAAGCCCATCTTTCATAATATATGTTGTGAACAGACGCAACAAACGTATTTTTGAATTCATGGAAAAAGGTATGACCGTTCTGTGGTTCTTCATGCGGAGAGTGTGATTGGAAGCATGAAGCAAATTTTGATGTTGATGTTGCTGCAGTTCAGGACAGGGATGTAAAGGCAGTGAGGTTAATGGAGTTTGTGGACAGCCATCCTCTCCTTAGGACCATCGCAGCGACCGGAAGCTGTACGGAGTGTTAAATCTTATGTGAAGAGCTGACAATGGACGGAGGTAACGTCTACTACCAATGGATCTCGAGCCATAGTGGTGTGATTAGGAATAAAAGAGCCGAGAGTCCGTACAGGCAGAGGTGGGATCAGCTCAAACCATCTAAATCAAGGGCTACAGCAAGATCGCTCATTCAAGCTGCTGTAAAATGTCAATTAGAGCATGCAAGTCGTAGAAAGCCGAAACTTGCAATGAAAGGAAAATACCGGTAAGACTAGGTATCTAGTCAAAATAATCTTTCAAATTGTCACCCCATTATCAGTTCGGATTTTGAGAGAAACATTCCACTATTGATCAAGTACATCTTATCACTGAAGTAATAGAAAATAGTCTCGAAAAGAAACAAGTCTAGTGTCTTCCAGGACGTATCTCAGGCCTTTGACAAGGTCTGGCATGAAGGATTGCTACACAAACTCAAAAGAGTTTTACCAAATCAATACTACCTCCTGCTCAAGTAGTACCTTGCAGAAAGACATTTTAAAGTCAGACATGAAGGAGCATATTCCAGCTGAAAGGGAATCAAAGCAGGGGTTCCCCAAGGAAGTGAGCTTGGGCCGTTACTGTATCTTCTCTGCACAAATTATGCCCCAAGCAACGAGGACTCTACCATTACAAAATTTGCAGACGACGCTCCCCTGCCAGAAGCGGGTGAAACCGTTGAAGAAGCAACGACAAAGCTACAGCGTACTGTTAACGATGTCAGTGAATGGACCAAAAAATGGCGACTAAAGCTGAAAGAGTTAAAATCTACCCTCATCAACTTCACGTACAAAAGAATCAACTGCCTACCAATAAGCTTAATGGACAAGCTAGATATTTGGGAATGACCCTTGACACAAAATTAAATTGGCAAGAGCATGTTAAAGAGAAAAAGGAGGAACTGAACATAACATTTAGAAAATGGTTCTGGTTGCTCGGTAGACACTCTGAGCTCTCCATACACAACAAACTTCTTATATATAAGCAAGTATTGAAACCTGTCTGGACATATGGTATTCAGCTCGGGGGCTGTACGAAGAAAACATTTCTAAAACATGATAAAACATTCAATTATTGAATGTCAAGATTATCCAAACCTTCCAAAATAAGGTTCTAAGGAGCACTGGTACGTCCGAAATGACGACCTCCATTGTGACCTAAAAATGGAACTGTCAGTGTAGTGATCAAGTTACATGCGATTAAACACGAACAGCGGCTTCATGAACATAATAAGTCCTCCCTCTTCTAGACTACACCAACGTCGTTCGGCGGCTTGATAGGACCAAAAACCCTTAGACCTAGTGATAAATTGAGACAGTGTTGTGTTACCTGTACATTAGAGCACAGCCACTGGGCTGTTGACTTTACAAAATGTTTGATTGAATTTTGAAAGTAAATTAACTATATGGGCTCCTTATGATTTTGCTCAGTTGTTATGTTATTGATATTTAATGAATGATAATATCATTGAAAACAAAAAATTGTCACTGGAAATTCCTGGAAAAACTGTAGCAAAGTTGCCGTGTTGGGGTGCACAAGGATTCTGCTAGGAGACGACTGATATAGAGAGCCATAATTGGGCGACTAGACCAAGTGTTTCCTTAGTGGAAACGACGTTCACAGGACATATGCAATTATTTACTTGTTAGATGGATACTAAAATAAAGTGTTTGGGAAGTTCCTTAGTGGCTGTACCGTGCCCAAACTTCTTCCCAGTTTTGGCAGTACAGCACAACTCAGTTGCCTTGAAAGCCATTAAGTTGCTTCAACTCATCGCAGTGGCTGTAACACGTTAGGGGAAACGAGAACCTTACACGGCGCAAGAAAATGAGCACTGTAGGAGAATTTATAAACACCACGCTAGGGGACAATGGCCAAAGAGCTATCTCTCGAGCCTTATCGGTAAAGGCCTTCCACCAAAAAGTCCTCCAAAATCAATTTTTTTTTTGTTTTTTTCAAGTTTTGTGTCTGTCAGTAAATCTTTGTTACGGGCAAAAGTATACAAAGTTACTGTGTGGTTAGATAAAATTTCGAGGGATGGGTAGTTTTGAGTGAAGATGGTCCCCAATGAACTTCATCGTCATGTGAACTTCACATTTGGAGGGAAGTGATGGGTAGTTGGGGATTGCAGTTATATACAATCGGATTATGGAGATGAGGAAGCAATGTACCATACTTCCTTGTATGGCATACGTGTTTTGGTATGTACACTGTATAGCAATAATAAATCTTAATGATTATGGTTGAATGTCTCAATGTCTATGTAGGGTCCTAAAATCTTGATGATTTTTCTTTTTTTTTCAAATTAACTTTATTGTGGTGTACACTGTCGAGTTTGCACGTATAATAAACTAACTCACTAATGACAAGACACTTGTGGTATATTTGCCATGTTTTCCCCAGCAGGCAGGTGAGAAATTATTTAAGATCCATAGGTGGATTTAGATCTCGTAAGATACCTGGAAGGGTCCGCGTCTTCAGGTTAAGTGGGATTCAAACCCACTAGAAAAACACCTCCTTTTCTCCCACGTTGGAACTCAGCCCGGAACCGTTCAACACATCACTTCGGGCTGAGTTCTTGGGCGTTTAATCAGTTATGGGTGGGGGGTCCCTCCTCACTCTTTCTCGTTCTAAGAGTATCTTCCTTGTCAGGATGTTTTCTGCGTACTCTGTCACAATAGTCCAGCTCCTTTCACCTTCCAGCATCCTACTGTCAACAGCCTCCGGTGTTGGACTCTGGGGAGCTAACTCTAGGTCTGCCACCAGCTGGTTTCTTTCAGGTGCCCATTTGGTGCATGTGAAGAAGGTGTGGAGCACATCGTCTCCATCTTTGTTCTCGTAGTGTAGACATGTTGGGGCAAATACCTTCCCAATTGTATCCAAATAGGCATGAAAAAAAGTCCATGTCCAGTAAGGAACTGCGTGAGAAAGAAGTTCACTTCTCCATGTTTCCTTTCCATCCACGTCTGAATGTTTGGCACCAGCCGTGCAAGTGGCAGCATTATACTATGGATATTATTGTAGATACAATAGTTCATAATACGTGAGGTACGTAGCCAGTAGTCAGCCTTAGCCAGTAGCCGTAGCCAGTCCTAAGTCTGGATAAGTGGGAAGGAAAATTTGCTACCCTCTTACGGGATTTCGTGAAATGAGGTGTTGCCATAACGTGTTGTTCCTCTCACAAATCCTTTCCCCTAACCTGTTCTAGTGTTTCCCCTTACGTTCTACTTTCTACGGTCTATTTCCCTTAACGTACTGCAGCCATTGCAGTTTCGGATGGCTGCTTTCAGGAAGAGGGAATTTACTTACAAGGTCATTGTGAGTACTTTATATCGGTACTTTATAAGGTCATTGTGAGTACAAAATCGGCCGGGGATATATATTCGGTAAGCTTGGTTTTACCGTAGGACACCACTAAAATGATATATGGATAATTTACAGTTTTGAATACCAATGTGACCAGCCAAATTATGTTACTTTTGTTAAATTTATAGTATCGTGTTAAATCAAACTTCTACAAGTTGTTGTGTTAAAAATTATATTTCAAGAAACGCAAAATCTGACATCCAGGACTGCCTACTGTCATTTTCATGTGTTTAAATATTTACAGTTATGTGCAAATCATCTGCTCAATTACATATATATTGTCATTCCATCATTCATTCGTGCATTCCAAGCAAAAGATAATGAACTCTTTATCTTGAATAAAGGAATTCTCGCTGCACGGCGACAAGGTTCATTATTGAACATAATAATATTTAAAAAAGGCACAAAATAGAATGAAAACCCAATAAATAAACGAAAACATTAAATTGTTTTCCTTAGCTTTTATTCGCTCAAGTGTCTTCAAGTTTTTTTTTCCACTCTCTAACGCGAGAAAAATGAAGGAAACTTGTTTGTGGTAAATTCGAGTGAACGGGGTTAGAGGAAAGTTTGATGTGATAACCAAGAATGGGTGGGTGGGGAGGGTAGGGGTCAACAAGTAGGAGAAAACTTTAAATTAGTTGAAAAAAAGTTTTTAATTTTTCAAGGGAAGAAGTTTAAGTAGGGAAGAAAAAAAAGGCTCTTCCGACACTCGTGATCGAATTCATAAAATGCTCTTCCAAAGTGCTTCGCGTCGTCTTTAAAATGTCATTACCTATTCTCGATTCACGGAAGTAATTAGCTGTACTGACTTTCCCAGTCATTTTATGACAAGTTTGCCAAGTGTGTATGGCACATTGCTTTCTCTTACCAATGAGTCATTCAGATATTTGAATGATGTTCGTAACAACAACAAAATGTACTTATCAAACTTCGTTCAAAATATAACTTGTAATATTTTTATAGTAGCTTCACAGTTGGATTAGTAATAGGAACTACTAATTTCAACGTTATCAGTCCAAAATTGGCACCGAAGTGCCAAATAATCATTGGCAACAAAACAGCAGAAAATCTATAGAAACTACGAAGTCAGTGAACAAAATTTGTCCTATTTAATAGGACCGATGTGGGCAAGTATCTGCTAAAAAAAAAAGTCTAAATCAAGGCTTCGGAGCTCACTCAGCTGATCAGTGCTCTTCCAGGCGTCTCCAGCATTCGAGGAGATCTTCTACAATCTTCAGATCACTGATCATTTTCAATCCTATTGAACGCAGGAAGCTGGAATTTGAGAGGGAAGGTCAAGGGAGAATACAGATGGTGGTAGGTGCTATTGATGGAGAACCAGTGATCTATACAGAAGGGTTATCTATACAGAAAATAATAAACCTTTGGGCAATGATTTGCAGCGTTTTGCATTGATTACTCGTTCATAAATGACTAAGGTACATGTTAAATACAAAAAAAGTTGGACACAGTTGAAGAGGAAAAAACGAAAAATGCAGAATGATAGGATTTTCCTTGACATGTCCGCCATTGGGGCTTTTACCCTAAGCCCTACGATTAAAACATTTCGACAATGTTACGGCAACATGTCGTATGACCATATATGGGCATATTGAGTTTTTCATACCACTGGATTCGTATTTTCGTGGGGAATCGATCGGTATTATTAAAAATTCGGTTGGTAGCCTTAAAACCACCGAAAATAGCGATAGAGCAACACTGCGTATGAAGAATATAGGTTACGTTGTAAACAGTTTTTTGTGTCACCTGAAAAGTTGCCCCAAACTTGATAGGACATGTTGCCGTAACATCGTCGATTTTTAACCTATTATTACCATTGGAACCAGTACATATTGATATAGTTAAAGATGGATTGTGCTGGCAGTATTGGATTGTACCCATAAACTGTTTTCTTACTATCCCATAAAAACTAGGGGACAGCGGTGTGGCTACGGTCGTTGGGGCGTCGTTGTTTGGCGGTGGACTTTGGACCGACCTCTGCGGGGATCGTGGGTTCAAGGCTCATTGCTTGCAGCGTGCGCTTTCCGGCGGCCTGGGCTCTCATCAACCCCCCCCCCCGCCCTCGCAACAACCAAGGGCGGTGAGGCAATGGAAAGCCATGAGCGAAATCATCAGAACCAATTCTGATCTTCACTTTGGAAGACGTCTGATAACGTCCGCGACGCCAGGAATGGCAGTCGGACGAAAAGCCAACCTGAAATGGTTCTTTACTTTACTTTACTTACTTTTTACTCTCCTATAAAAACTCCCAATAATGTTCATTAGAAGCTCTTCTTGCTCCTCTTGAGATACTTGAAAAAGTCGAAGAAGCACTGCCTTGGTGGGTTAGATCTTAGGCAACGGTTGATTGAGCTCCCCTAAGGAAGAATAAGCTCAAACTAGTTCAATCTCTTGCAGGAGTCTTTGGACCGCATTGATTGCCCTCATATACTTCAGAGAGCACTGCTTGTAGCATGTTACTGAATATTTCAAGCATCCAGATTGAAAACTGCGCATTCTGGGATCCCACGCTGTCCTTACCTCTTGCTTATCACTCATTATCTCACATTTGGGCTCCTATTCCCAGAATTTCTGGTTGTGCCACCAGTTTCACTGTTTCCAACATGTTTGTTAGCCTGGAAGGGACACGATGCACCATTACTTGTGGATGCCTCACTGCTCCCTCTGGTTAGACGGCATTAACATGAGTTCGAGAGTACTCAAGTCTCCAATATTCCTTATTTACTAATCTTGCAATCCTGATTCAACGCTGTGAATTAAAATTGATCAATGATCGTGATCGATATGTAATTCATCAACCTAATCTTTCCTACAAATTATGCGGTCCTCGAATTTTATTCATTTATAATTGGTTTCTACAAATCATGAATTTTTGTGATGAAAGTAGGTAACTCCCTAACAAAGAAAGGATATTCAAGAACGGCACGTGGGAAAATACAGTAGGAACGAGCCTACAGACACATTTAGATGGGAAAACCCCACTTCTTGAAGGCATATAATTCAGCGGCTGCCTGCCCTTTTCGCGTCCGACCTGAGAAAGAAGGCAAGCCTCCGGCACTTGGCTTTAATCATTCCAAAACACTTAACCTGACCTTCCTCCACCACCCTCAACCTGGGAAACTTGCCTGGGAAGACACACAGTTACCACTCCCTGCGAAAATATATCGCGAACGTGAACTTCCTGCGGCCCTTCGAGTAAGGGTACTTTTTCCTCCGGTTTCTCGGTGGATTGCTCCCCTCTCTTCCAGCTTTCTACGCAGACAAGATATAGGAGTTCCTAAGGTTTCCCTTCCATGTGTGCAAACAGTTTTCACACTCGAAGAAGAAAAAATCTCACTTACCCGGAACCTCTAACCTTCGGTACATCTCAGAAACGTTGAAGGGGAAAAACCTCCATGAATATGTTGAGAGTCTGGTCGGGACATAAATATAAATCATCTCTCACGAAAAACTACTTTTTTTGCGCAGTTGCTATTTACGGCTCTTGAAAATTTGCGAGTGAAGCAACCGTGATATCTTTACGCTTCAACATCATCTCCACCTTCAACTGAATTTAAAGGAGGTACTCCACCATCTATTCTGAACTTTCCAGGTCCCTAACTTGCAATCTTACGTGAAAGCAAGTATTTCAACAACTTTGTATTAATAAAACATGAAACAGAATAGCCGAACAAGAACGGTAGACTATGAAATTATGAGAATAAAGCGAAGTATTTTTGGAAATGAGAGTTTTCATTATTTATTCTGGATGCTGTAAAACAAAAACGGTTCCCGTCTTCAGAATCGTGCTGTTATATTATTGAACAAGTCTTGAGTAATAAAATATTACTTCTCTTAGATGATCCCTGATAATATAAAATGAGTTCTTAGTTATTTCAATAAACTCAGCTTTCTTTATCGAAACGCTTCATTGATATTAAGCGTGATTCTACTCACTTGTACCCTGATGATCCCAAAACCTTCTAATTTCGAAATTATTCTTAACTGGGTAGTTTGCATGTTACTGTAATGCATTTCTTTATGATGAATTTCAATGGCATCGGTTGATGATGAGTTGGGAAAGGATATTTAGGATATTTTTGGTACTGGTTTATGATTCCGCTGCAGCTCGACTGTATTCTTCAGGTACTGTGGCAATATTACCTGCAAATGATTTGCTTCACAACCTAATCTGCCTGCCAGACGCAATGGAGAGATTACATAGGATAATAATAATGCTGCTGGTTGATTCTGATTCTGATTTTTTGCAACTAGATGGTTCTGCTACTTGTGAAACACAAAATGTAAGTAAAGTAACAACCATTTCAGGTTGAATTTTCGTCCGACTGCCATTCTTGGCGTCGCGGACGTCATCAACTGTCTTCCAAAGGGAAGATCAAAATTTGTTCTAATGATTTCGCTCATGGCTTCCCATTGCCTCACCGCCCTTGGTTGTGACGAGGGGGGTGGCGAGTCGCAAATGCCCAAAAACACGCCCGGTGACCGAGACTCGAACTCACGATCTTTCCCACAGAGATTGGTTCTTATCCCGAACGATCACGGCTACCGGGACCCCCAACTCAGAATGTATCCCCTTCTGTGGAACTAGATCTCTTTGAGAATGAATTCCTCCATTGCCAAATCTGATATCACAGAAAACGGACGACCACGACTGTGCATTGGCCATGTTATATTGCTTTCAACTGTACAAAGACAGTTGCTTGGCGCGAGAAAGCTCTAATTGTACTCCCAATTTGTGAAAAACACCAAAAGACAGAAAATTGCCATGAACGACACAATCAAGCAATTAAACATTGGATTCGTTTAACATACCATGTAGAGCCAGTTTTTGCTAGGTCAGTCACTGTGAGCCAGCAGCTGAATAAAGGGCTGGTGGACGCCATTTCTTTGTGATTATGAGTATTTTCTTTATAGAATACATTCGCTGTTCGTTTCGTGGGTCTACTTCATATGTATTTTCCCAATTTTCCGTTTCAAACAGGGAAATAACTAGGAGACACGACATGTCTCCAATTTTACTTAACCGACTGTCACATTAGTGATCAATAGTGGAACTCTTGCGGTACTCCGTACTGCACATACACATTCCATCATTTCTCACTATTTTTGAGTATTAAAATCTATGTTCAATGAATAAAACAGATAGGAAAGGTAAATACTATTATGCCAAATAATGAAAATCCGTACAGTTCCCGAAAATTTCTTCAAAATCGGATGCAAATGTGGAAGTTATGGTTGTGACAAGGAAATACACTTTTTCGCATGCTCAGTGGCTAATATCAGTCTGCAGGCCACGATTTTCCTTGGGGACCATCTAAACCCCAATCCGCATAATCCCACACACGCCATTCGCCATTTTCACACTGATGAGTAACTATTCTATGAAATAACTAGTGACGTGAACCGTTTGTGTAGGGGGGGGGGGTCCAATGGTGATTACCATTGGAAGTCACCGACATCAAATCAAGATTTACCGCCCTGCTTCAGACTTAAGACAGGTGTGGTACGGAGCACCGCGTACGTCCACTAATGGGTTAATAGGATTTTGCAGTTAATAACAACAAAGTAGATTCTAACTTTGCCTTATCAAGTCAGATACTCCTCATGTTGAATTCACTCATGCGATCTTAATAAAAATTGCGTCAAGCTACCACGTGATTCCCTCAAGACAAGTACTTAACACTTGCCTTAGTCCACATAACCGAAAAACTAGTAACATGGATTTTCATTCCAGGGTAGGACTTTTTCCCTTCTACTGTTTCTATTTTTCGAACTGTCACAGTCCTACTGTCAATGAATTCGTTTGACATCTGGTTCTCGTTCCGGCACGAAGTAACAATTTGGAGGCGTTCCAGCCGAAAGCGGGAAGACTCTGTTTACAGTCAGGGGAGTTTATTGCTATTGTTTACCCCAGCAATGGTTTCAACGTCAGAAAAGGGTAAACGGGAAGGGATTATTGGAGGTGGGAATGGGAGCAAACACGGAGGTGGAGGACGTACGCAGCCCTTTATCGTCCGGCCCTCCAGGCGCCCTTCGGGCAATATCGGGCCCCGTTTGAAGTTTCCGCTCACGAACGGCTGTTAGGTTCAACTGCTAAGATTACGACTGGTGCTGGAGGGCTCCTTCCTTGTAGTCTCTGAGTTCTCTTTAGTGCTGACAGGACGAGGCCTAAAGAAAGTCTTCTAATAGGTGTTGGGTATACGAACGGCCCAACAACAGCACTGATAGTCTTCTCCAGATTGAATGTCACTTACGACGATTCAGTCTCACATATGGAATTAGATTCGTCAGTGAGGTGCGCATGCACCTCCCAACCCACCAACGGCCATCAGCTGATTTATTAAACCGGTTCACGTCAGACCGAATTTTTGGCCAGTCGGCTAGGGATGTCCGATACTTCAAAAGTATCGATATAATATCGTATCGATACATCTAGAAAGTATCAAAAAGTATCGATACGATACTTTCAAAAAGTATCGATATTTTGAAGTATCGATACTTTTTGATACTTCTAAAAAAATGCGTGAAAATGCCTTTTATGTTTCTCTCCATCAGTGTGAATAATAATCTCTCCATCGCGAGGATAATAATTAATATAGAATGAACAAAACAATAAATCACTCATTTTTTTGTTTGGGCACTTGTTTTTGTATTGCACTTGGTCGGGTAAACATTTTGGTGGTCCTTTCTAGATGATGGAGGAGAGCAGGTTGTCATAATATGATTATGGTCTGTTTGGAGAGGCAGTCCTGAACGGTTCAGAGGGGCTTGGAGGAGCCATTCACCTCTATCCCCTCCGCTTTTCAGTTCTGGTTTGGTTCCGAACTGTTCTGGACTGCCTCTCCGAACAGACCCATTGAGAGCTGGAGGTGGTGGTACATCATCTTTGTTTAGTTTGTTGATCTCCCAACAATCTACGCAGAGAATGAGGTACCTACTAAAATTCGAGACTTTCATCTAATGTGAGAGATAAAAAATAGGTAGCATTTTGATCTAGTGTGAGAGGTAAAAAAGTATCGCCTCCGATACTGGAAAAAAAGTATCGATACTACGATATATATCAGGAAAAAAAAGTATCGATATGTATCGATACTTTTTTCGAAAAGTATCGATACTTTTAAGTATCGATACTTTTGGGACATCCCTACAGTCGGCTCGGATCTGGATTGTTGACCGCTCCAGTGGAGTTTTGAGAAAAACGCAAAAGAAATTTTCACCAGTGCACAATTTCTAAAATAATGGCTTATTACACTAAACTCATTAATTTCCTCAATAAATTTTCAAGCTAATATCGTCAAGAAAACTCAATAATAGTTTTGTTGAATTTGAGTTTTTCTGAAATTAAAAAAAAAAATAAAAATGTGGAAGGTGGATTGACATAGCGCCTTTGTGCTGTAAGGTATCAATATTGAGATGGACCACAGTTTAAGGATCAGCTCTACAACTAATTTTCAACGAAAATCCCTCTTAGCAATTTATATAACCCCTTATTTCTCATACAAATTCCGTTCAAATTTTAGCTGATCAAAATGCGATCGATGTTCATTTATGAAACTCCCTATTTCTTCGAAATAAATTTGATTGTGAAGTAGGTAGGTAGTGACGATGCCAAAGACGAGTGATCTTTACAGAACAATAATAAACCTTTGTGAAATTATTCGCAGCGTTTTGACTTTCAATAACTTGCAAAAAATGGTTAAAAAATCCAGCTTGCTCAATACCCGGATTACAAAGGTCTGAGGTACTGAGGCTACGGCCTTTTCCCAGCCTGACACACCAGGCTACCTATGATTTTGGAACAGGTACCTAGTCGTTTATGTTAGGAGGTATACCCTTCGGGAAATCGACCGTCCGCTTTCTTTCAAACCTAACACAGTAAGTAATCGAACATGCTCGAAAATTGCGGTCAGAACAACCCTCGGAAGAGGTGTGAATGGTTGAGGTGAGGCCGACGCCTGGCCGCACCTCCTCCCAGTACGTAGCCCTCCCGTGTTTTTGAAGCATTTTTGAGCACCATCGGTCGTCCTCACAGAGATAATTTATAAAATCGTCCGGATTGATTTTTTGAAGCATTTTCTCCAAACACGTCGGCCTTAATTACGAGTTAGATACCTCTTGAGAGTGCAATTTTTAGAGTTTTAGGCCCCAACTTACTTTTTATTACAGGACGGTGGTTAATCATTAAACTGCTAGAAATGAAGAAAATGTCCAAAATAGTAATGTACCTACCAAAATCGTTACTTCAATTTTACTTGTTCGGACCAACGAGGTTTGTTTTTTGTTTTGATAGAATGTTCGAAGGACAATTTATTTATTTGAGCGAACGGTTGGTCCTACAGAGCTCTAGGTGGTCTCAATCGACTTTAAAAATGCAATAATATTTTAAATTAATGAAAAAAACCTTTATATCAAAAGTCTTTGAGCTAGGGCGTTTTCAAAATTTTAACCCTTGATTTTCAACCCTCCATGATTATCTACGTCTGCCAAAAGCTTTGCGGGGCACCTAGACCCCGAATGGAGGAGCTCATACACCAAAATCGGTCCATGGTAGGTAACTAAGGGATTGACGGATTTTTTTTCTCGATTTTCGGATTCTAAATACCATGAAACGCAAACCATAAAATTATTATAATAAAATTATTATTGAAATTATTCGTTCACCTTGCTCGATTCAAAATCCAAGTTTTGATATTTTATACACCGAAAAATTTGTTGGGAGTTACTCCAGAAATTCATACCAACGAACTAACTTTCCTTCTCCTGTATAATGTAATTCCTTTTTGGCAGAATTTTGAATGAGCTTTTGTCAAATATAAGCCCAATAAATACACAGGTAAGTGGCTAGCACGGATTATTGATATGCCCTTCATAAATTTACTATCAAATGCAAAAAACTGAAGTACTTTGGAAATTTATTGGTCATAACGGTAACGGTTCTTTAAAAGTCGCTCACATAACTGCTATGACTGGAACTTTATTACTGTATTAAATATGTCCGAGAGAGCTGACCTCTCAAGAGACATTTTCAATTTAACAAAAAAATATCTTGAAAAGGGATAAGAAGGCATTCAGAAGAATTTTTAACTTCAATATCCGGAAGACGACTCAAAGTCATATCGAACGTTCCAAGGAATCCAGACAAGCCTCGGGGAGCATCGAAGGAAAAAGAATCCTTCAAACTTATCTTTTGTGTGCCCTCCCTTCCCCTTCCCGTCTTCATCCAGAAGCGCTTACTCAACTTCCAATTCCCTCCCGCCTTCATATTTTCCCTCCACTCCTATCTTTCGTCTACCTTTTTTTTTAATGGCCGCTCCTCCATTGTACCTATTGTAAAAAGGAGGGTTCGAACATAATGGGCAACCAATCTGGTAATTGAAAGCAAATAGTGTACAAGAGCCCGGGCGAGGGGAAATAATCAATTAGACGATATCCGCTCTTTATCCGCATTGTTCGGGAGATTTTCAAGATTTTACCCGAAGGTTGGTTTCATCGGCATCATCATTCATACAGCTTCAAAGATCAGCCCGAAGATTTTCAAATGGTGTGGGAGTACTCAAGGAGTATTTTGTCTCATTTTCTAATTTTACCCGAACTAATTCATACAATAGAGTCAACTAATCATATTGAGTTGATACAATCATGAAGACCTTCTTTTGTTCGGGAATAGAAACTTTATTATTTAATCAATGGTAGGGTTCTGGCAAATAAAATTTACACATTTCTAATGTGTTTTCTCCTCTATTTCTCAGGCTGATTTATTTAGAGGTGCATTGTGGTGCTTCAGGTCAACGAGGAAGCTCTATTTGTGGCCTGTAATTTTTCACTCTAACGAAAGTCTAAGGAGGTGATTGAGCACCTTTTTTTACATAACATTTTGAAGCTAAAAGACCGAAAATCTAGTCAACATTCTGAGACCCAATATCAGACGCCATGGCACCATAGTGACAGAAAATAATCGTGAAATTGTAAAGTTTTTCTCGAATTCATAAAAGCCTGAGTAGGTTTGTTTTTCAAGGAATGGTAACTTATAATGCGCTAACTTATAACTGACACAAAGGGTTAGCAAGATTATACTTGGAAAAGGTTATGCATAGCACGATGCATCAGAGATAGGAAATTCAGATGAAGTCTGTCTAATGTTGAGCTCAAAAAGCATTACTCATTAGAACTCAAACTGGACAACATTGCCAATATCACGATTGACGTGTAATTATGGATGACTAACTAACTAACTCCCACGCGCCGATGTGTCTCTTGGCCTCCCTAACAACCCTCTTCCTCTCATCAGGATCACAAGCTCTACTCTTCTAGTTCCGGAATTTCATCTTTAGCAGATCCCTCTCCACGCCATCCACCCATCGTGTTCTTGATCTCCCCCTTCTTTTTTCAAATCTAGATTTCCAAATCATCTTAGGGGGTCTTTTATTAGGCATTCTCTGTGCCGAACTTCAAGGTGAAACACCGAAAAATAATTAAGTGACATTCTGAGACTCAATATCCGAAATCCCATCAACATAATAATACATTCCTTGGCACCATAATGGTAAAAAATAATTCTGAAAGTATAAAGGTTTTTCTCGATTCATAAAAGCCTTAGCAGATTCATAAATATTGAAACCTTCACAGTATTTTTTAATGAAAATACCAACTGATTACTTTTTTTAAGACGTCCCACAGCAAGACTTGGACGTCCTAATGCGATTGATCTGGGGTGAGGGGGTACAACGTTCAACGGAGAAAAAACGCTGCAATTTATTACACGAAGGTTTATTATTTTTCTGATAGATCACTCGCCTGTAAAGAACACAACTTTGCCATTTATCGTGAGCCCAACCCTTAAGTTTTCATAGGGAGCGAACGGTTAGTCCTATAGAGCTCAGAGCATTCGATCCTAAAATTCAATAATACCTACTAATACTTCCTACTAATACTAAATTTGATGGAAAACAATAACTTTATATCTAAATTTTTTGAGCTATGGGGTTTTCAAAATGTCAACCCTTAACCCAGATTCTCCTGTGGGCCTTCCAGAAAGTGACTGACTAAGTGACTAACATCAACCAAAAGATTTGGACACAACTGGACCCCAAATGGAGCCCATATACCAAATTTCATTAAAATCGGTCCATGGGAACTATGGGAAGTGCCGCGTACGGCGGACGGACGGACAATTTTTTTATTCGATTTTCGGATTCGACCAAAAAATATTGTGGTGGGTTAAACATTTTTTTTTCTTGGTCGTTTCCAAAGGTTCATTATTTGAAATTAATAAACCAAAAAGAACTACAACATCCGTTTTCGACCATTCTGAATCGAAATACTCCACTCAGGACTCAATTTCCCATCGAATTGTGTGTTTCTTTTCTTGTTAAACTCAGATTACATCTTGGACTGCGATTGGAGGATGATAATATCATCCCTACCTTGAAATGTCACGCACCCCGCTTGAAATGTTACGGTAAATAAGCGAGAAGGGTTGGGGGTGTCTACTATTTCCTATTCAAAATACCTACTAAATAAATTGCCTTGATTGAAAAAGTTGTTTGCAGTAGAGTGGTACATAAAAATTTGTATTTTATCGCTTACTGGTTAGAATTACTAAACAATATGTTTTCTGTTCAATTTCAAAGTTCTAGCGAAGTTGTGCTCAAGCAGATATCTGAATTGTATGAGTCGAACAAAACAATTCATCTTTTGTTTTCTATCAAAGGATTTTTTAGTACAAATTCTGATATACGGAATTCCACATATCGGTAGGTTCAAACGAATTCATGGAGATAAATAAGGTTGCGAAAACCTTCCCTTCTTACAGCTTAACTCTTACGCCGTTCATGTTTGAAATTTATCAAAGCAGCTATCCTGCTTAGAAGTACTCCGGAGAGTTCAACAATCAACTTCACATTAGTGAAAGGCAGGCAGTTCCCTGCATTATTGCTCGGGACTCATCAGGGAGAACACAAAGGATCAACATACACTGAACTTTAAATTAGTCAGACTCCCCACAGAGCTTCAATAGCGGCCCCGAAATCACAAGTTCTGAGAAGTAAGGTACGCTTTTGTTTGGTGTCCTTGCTTTTACATCTCCCTTTCCGACAATTTCTAATTTCCCCTCGTCGTTTCGCTCTTTCCTTTTCAGGTTTGTCCTCTCTTTGTTTATTCTAGAAAGGGAGACCCGTAGTGGAGTGAACCTTGTCTTGAGAGTGGGCCGTCTGAGGCGGTCCTGACAGGTGTACTGATACCTGGGGGAAAGCATTTACATCTTGATCACATCTTTTGTCTCGTCAAACCCTCCACAGAACAGCGCTACCGTCGTTTGTTTCGATTTCCCAACTCCTTCATCCCCAACTGCGTGAGTAGGTACTCCTACAGCCTTCAGGAATACAATATCTTTCTCCCCCATCACTCCCGCGTGTTACTCAATTCAACTGGATCCTTGTTCAACTTATTCAATAATTACATAAAATATGTTGCTGTAAGAAGAGCGAAACACTCGAATGAAAACATGGAATTTTTTCAGGCATCAAAACTATAGAAATATCGCCCTAAACTTCCTGAACTTCCTGAAATGATGCTTCTACTCTTAAGCTGTACTAACACAATGAGGCATTGAAGATAGAGGAAACTATTTTGGGAATTATCTGCTTTGGTATGCTCAGCATTAATTTGCTAATATTACAGAAGTGTACTCGGTGATGAGTCATTGATGGTGGACTTGGTGTTTCATAGTATTGGCGATGATTAGGTATAGATTGGAGTATACAGAAGAGCTTTCTCATAAAGTAGCTCTTGATTTCATCGATTCATGCATAACTTAGCACCCCCCATGTTTCGGTTACAAAGCAAAACACCGTCAAACTGCCCAGAAAACTGATCATTTTGAAGCTTTTGACACATGAGATGAGGTGTCAAGTGTCGTGACACCACCTGAGCTAGGTGTAACATTGTTTTGATAAATAGTCCGCACTGTTTATTCATCAACACGTCATCAACATACATCAATACCATGATTCGGTAACCCCAATATCGACGGAAGACTCCGTATCAGCATCTCTGTCTAATTCCGAGTTATGATGTTGAAATTTGCTGTTGGTCAGTTCGGCGGAAACTCGACTTCGAACGTGATCCTCATATGGGTAATGCGAATGTTCAAACGAGGTAGATGATGGGCAGATAGATCCTGACATAATTCTGAATCATTGTATTTGGATTTTTCCACATTGATTTTAGTTGATTGGGTCTGATTTTCAATTTTGGGAGTAGCTATGATGTATTATACATCATTATACGATATTATATTATTATACATATTATACATCATTATACGACTATAATAGTCGTGATGAGGAAACTCTGGTATAATATTACCCCTGGATATGGAATCAGCTTATTGAGGTATAGTAAGTAAAAAGGGAATTTCCTGAACCGTTTTAGGAGTATGTTACTGGTTTCGATTCTTCTGGGTTAACTTTAAGCCACCATTTGGTGCACCATTGACCCAGAAAGTCACTGTTTCAGAGTCAAGGGAGCTTACAGCGTAAACCAGATCGTCAGTTAGATCAGATCAATGTAAGAAAAAGTAAAAGTAAATAACCATTTCAGGTTGAATTTTGTCGAACTACCATTCCTGGCGTCGCGGACGTCATCAGCTGTCTTCCAAAGGGAAGATAAAAATCTGATGATTTCGATCATGCCTACTCATTACCTCACCCGCTCAAGTGGAGTCACCAACTGCCCAGCCCGAAAAATTATCAAGACCTGCGATAGAAACGAGGGAGGGCTCCCGAACCGACTGGCCTTAACACGGAGACTATACTACGGAGATCTCAGAGGAACCGGAATATTAAAACAGCTAACGCCCGTCATGGCAATGTACATGTAGAAGTTATCTAATTAAGTACTTCAAAAAAGGAAGAAAATCAAAGAAATAAATCGCTCTAAGCAAAATCTCTGTTACCACCCTAGTTATCTGGGGAAAACAACCAAAATATAGCCCAAATAAAAAGGGCAAAAAGTGAAAAAGGAAATGAAGACTGAGAACCAAGTAAGATAAAACGAAATATACTCAACGAAAAATGAAAAAAAAAATGAATGATTTTCCGATTTGGAAATAATTTTAACCAATTTGCCAAAAACTAGGTAAACAAGCTAAAAAAATTAATTAATACGCTGGACTATAAGAAAAATAAAAGAAATTAAAATTAGTGAAATCAAGGTGTGGTAGTTGTGACTATAGATCGACGTAGTCAATGTATTACGGAGGAATGTGACTCTTAATGCTCTGGCTACGATATGACGACTTATTACTTCAAAAAAGGAAGAAAATTAAAGAAATAAATCGCTCTAAGCAAAATTTCTGCTTCCACCCCAGTTATCTGGGGAAAACAACCAAAATACAGCCCAAATAAAAAGGGCAAAAAGGAAAAAGGAAATGAAGAATAAAAACCAAGTAAGGGAAAACGAAATATACTCCACGAATAATAAGAAAAAATGAAAGATGAAAAACGAAAACTCCAACTGCTTGAGGTAAGTACCTAATAAAAAAATGGAAAAACGAAAAAATCAAAATAACGAACCTGAATCTACTGTATCAAATGAAAACGATGAAAAATATAAAATCGAACTGGAAAAAGGAAAACTGAGACCACGAGGGATTTCAGAAAGATTCTAAAATGGAGAAAGAGAGAGAGAGAGAGAGAGAGAGAGAGAGAGAGAGAGAGAGAGAGAGAGAGAGAGAGAGAGAGAGAGAGAGAGAGAGAGAGAGAGAGAGAGAGAAACTGAGTCGTAAAATTCTTGGTTAGTCAAATGGACTAGGGGAATGGCTAAAGAGAGTGTTGAAGTGTTTCTACGATCCAACGACAGATGGTGTCGGATTCCTAATTAGGAAAGTAGAGCACTGTCACAAAGTATGATGAAAGACAACCTTCTTGAGGAACTCCCTCTGATACATTGATCTCGAGGAAGATGTTCCTCCTTCAATATCGACCTGAAATGTTCTCCCAGCCAGGTAGTGTGAGATGCGACTAAATAGGTTTTCAGGCAAATTGGGTCTTAATTCAAAACGAAGGTATGCTTAGTACCTTTGTTACGAAAGTACCAAAGGCTGAGAAAGTCCTGTTCGGAGTAGGATCATGTTGTTCTACGTAATTAGCTATTTTGAAAAGCGGATTTGACGTAACACTTGAAACGCTGCAGTTGTAAAGGGCTTGAAAGAACTTATCTGAAGTGCTCTGAATTGCTGATTCAGGATCAAATGACCGGTGAAATTTATCAAACCGATGCGACGTTCGAAATCGGTCTCTCAGAGTATAAAGGCTCGTACCATCGTGTCTCTTCGAGAGGGTCAATATTCCCGTTTATGCTCCTAAGTGGTTCCAATCCCTTCAGTTACTGAGACCACTTGAGTATGTTTTATGTGTTTCGCAGGTACCTACCGAAATTAATCTGAGCTTCATAGATCATCCTGACTGGCGTACTTTTTATAAACCCGAAGTCATCGTTCACTGTCTCACATTTCACTCCGATGGTTAAACCTGAAACGATGGCTCAGAACTGATAAACACTGCAAAAAATCTCACCAACCGAGTCAACGGGAGAGAATAACGAAATAACCTTTTGACGTATTGCCCCTGATATGGATCGCTGCCAACCTTCGCGTTCCTCGGAACCTTTTCTAGCGGTATTTAAAAATTATGAGGTGGAGCGTTGAAAATAACGTACCTACAGGAGTTATAAAGACATGGAGACTACCTTAGTTGAATTGTGTCTACACTCGTGCATGTAATTTTAAAGCTGATGTTTACATCTACTCGTTACTTAGTCGATTGTTACTTTAATTAGTAGCCCTTTTCTATCAAAACACTGAAAACTGAAAAGTGAAAAGAATGCTTTCGGTATCTTGGTAGACTCAGAAGCAAAATTTGAGAAGAATTCCAGAAAAAAATATTTCTTTCAATTTTTTTAACCCTCGTATATTATTGACGATAATTGGCCAAAGAGGTAGTTGATGGGAATACATAACATGCTAGACCATTGGCGAATCCACAAATTTTTGAAGAGTGGCGAAAGGAGGAGAGGACGGTCGAAAATTCCAAAATCAAAACAATACCTCTCCCACGGTTCCATCAACCAGGGGTTTCTCTGTCACCCCACCACACAGTGCATGAACCTGGCCAGGTGAACATCATTCGCCCTTCTATGCACCTCTAGGTAGTTCAAGAACCTAGCTGAGTGTATGGCAGTTCACCTTAGTCCAATGTAAACAAAGTTTCAGCCCTTCAACAATATTCCAATCCGCATTTTCGACAGCAAATCATTATACAGAATAAGAATTCGTAACCTTGAACCCACAAAAATTACTAAAATATTGGTTGCTAAGGACGCAAAACTGAGTACAACTCGAAGAAACGAACAACGATCGCATTTTGGTCAGCTACAACTTAAATGGAGGTTAGGACTCTTTTGCGACTCAATTTATCGAAATTCCGCCCCTCAAGTTCTCGACGGGTGGTCTCTAAAAACAAAATACAATTTCAAATTGGTTGAAAAACAATACCTTCATTTCAATGGTTTTCGAGCTAGGGTGAAAAAATTTGAAAAGCTTGAAATTTTAAACCCTTAATTTCCAGACCTTAGAAGTGACTGACATCAACCAAAAGCTTTGCGGCACAACTAGACCCCAAATGGAGGCCATAAACCAAATTTCAACCAAATCGGTCCAGGGTTGCTAAGAAACCGGTTTCCATAAATTCCACGAGAAAAAAAATTCCTTGAGTTTTCCAGGTTTTCCAGGGTCAATTTTCGACTTTTTCCAGGGTTCTAAATGAATTTAAATATGAATAAATTCGATCATAAAATCTAAAAATTCAGGTTTCTAAGGACAAAATGAAAAAGCGTGAAAAATATACCTAGTAGCTTATCCCAAAACCTCAAATTTGATTAGATCTTAGGTTTGATTGGATCTACTGAATTCTCGAATAGTTACCGAAATAGAAAAATAACTTAAAACAGTTATGCCCATTACAAAGATTTCATGACATACACAGCAGAGACTTCGAATCTTGGATGAAGTCGAGAATCAACTTAAATTCATCAAAACGTGTAGATTTAATAGGGAGAAACGACCACTTCAAATGCATGTTTTCACCTTCGATTGTTCGATAAAGTCGAGAATAAACGTTGAAATCATCGAAACTTGTTGGTTCACTCGAGAGAAACGACCTCTGCAAAGGCTTGTTTTCACCTTCGATTGTTTGAAAAAGTCGTCTATCAACGTTGAAATCATAAAAACTAGTTGGTTTACTCGAAAGAAACGACCACTTCAAAGGCTTGTTTTCACCTGCGATTGTTTGAAAAGGTCGAGAAGCTTATTTTTATTTTATTCAGCTTATTAAATAAGCTGAATAAATAAATTTTATTTATTCATAATTTATTATAAATTTATTAGCTGCAGGTGTTTTCTTTTGAACACTTCCAGCAAGTTTTCGAAGGAAATTGAGCGATTTCAGTAACATTACCTATAAGTTTTAATGAAAAAAAAAAATCTTGTTTTTATAGAAACCTACATTTTACAGATTACACCTAGTTTACATATTTTTAACTTTGTATAAAACTAACTGTTTATTATCTATTTTGTCTTCCAACACCCAATATTTTCAAGTCATAGTGCGCTCGTCAAAACCAAAAATTTTTATGCGTCAAGGTGCTCGTTGAAGAGGTTGCTGAGTAGAAAATCTGGCAGCACAGGCGGGGGTTCATTTATTGGGGCAACCTCTTCGTTTTTTTTTTTTTTTTTGAACAGCTTCTGCATCATTTAGTAGAATTTGAACCGAACTAAAGACTTATCTGACGCTGAATACTAAGAAAATGATTATGATAACGTGAAAGAAAGATCAATATTGGTATACATATGAATAGTCATGAAGTTCTAAAAATTCCCTTTTATGATTCAACTCACTCAATTTAATCTGTATTACAACCGATTCGTTTCTCTGACGAAGAGCAGATTATATCTGTATTACAAGTGATTCGTCGCATCGACGAAGTGACTTGAAGTAGAACAAAAATAACTTACCAACACAGGGGTGGAAGGCACTTTCCCCCATCGCGTTCGATGGCCAACAGATCCGTCGTAGAATACCTACCTTAAGCAGCCGCGGTCTATGGCCATCCACTTATTTGCTATTACTGATACAATTATTGAAATTCGTCGCTTCGACGAACAGTTGTACACCGGGGTTAACTTGTAACTCATTATTTTAGTGGGAAGGGACTACGTTCTACTGGTTCTAATGGTTCTACTCAACTCCGTTTTTGCTTCCTCACTACCGAAGGTAGGGAAGCTTTGTATTCGTGAAAGAAGGGAAAAACAAATGTCCTCCAAAATCAAAATATCCACTTGCTTTTTGCGTTTTAGAGCTTCCCGAACAATTTTGGTCCCGTGTCTGTCTGTCTGTCGGTCTGTCTGTCTGTCGGTCTGTTTGTGGTCAATCCTTGTCCCGGGCAAAACTATACTAACCTGTGGTCCGATTTTAATGAAATTTTCAGGGATTGTGCGGGTTAGGTCCTAGACGGTCCCCTATCAATTTCAGCACCTTCGGATCAATAGGAGCGAGTGCGCATGCGCAAACGTGAATTTCCTGGAACCTCGGTTTCTCGGTTTCTAATGAACCGATTTTGCTCAAATTTGGAGGTTAGTTAGGGACTAACTTCTAAGCGACACCCTATAAGTTCCAATCATATTGGTCAAGCAATAGCCGCTGCGCATGCGCGAACTTTAAATTTATTGTTACAACCAAAACTCCGCAACTATTCAACCAATTTCGATGAAATTTTCAGGGATTGTGTGGTTTAGGTCCTAGACAGTGAACCGCTAAAGAAAATTCTACGTTGAAAATACAAAATATTATTAACTATAATACCTTATAAAAATTATAAAAATATTATAAACATTAATACCTGCAACCCTATCCCGCATATTATCGCCAATATTTTGGTATTCAATAACTCTTTGAATCATAATTTTTTCGCCAACTGATTCTATACGTCCATGTTACAATGAGTGAGGAAGCTATACTGCCCACCCAACTTGGCAGACGTTTTTATTTGTACGTAATCAAGGTACCTTGAAACGTAAAATAAATTTCGCGGGGGCTAAAAATGTCACCTTTGTTCGTCAAGATCCCCAACATTGACTCTCCTCATTTTGTTATTATCACTGAGTGGTCACAATTTTCGCAACCCTTGTCGCTTCACATGCTCATACTGATTATACGATAACTAATACTCTGACCGGGCATTTGCATTCCCTAGAATATTCCACCGCGTCGGTCGTACGTGATTGGATCTAAGGATTACTCTCATGTAAATGACGAGGTCCCCGCGCCAGATACAAGTTAGACAGAACCGAAACCGTCACTGTTTGATGGAGCACCTCGTGTTTGGATTTTGATTAATCACTTCATACAGTTAGCTCTCAGTCGAGTGCCTAATGAACTAAAGTTAACCTGAGCAAAGTTAGTTGCCAGACCGTTAATTAAAGCTCTGAAAATCGGATGGAAAGCGTCGTTCCTTTGCATGCGGATTCCAACTTGTGAGGGCTTTGCTCAAAAGCTCTTTTCCAAAGGTCTTTTCAATTTGGAATCGTGTTTATGAATTGTAATTTTCAAATCTAGATGGACGTTTCTCGCTCCGAGAGATACATATTCGTTTTATGTCATATGATGAAAACTTGACTGTTTTTGACAGTTTCTGTGAGTAGAGGATAGTTTGATAACGTTTTGACATTTTATGTCTTCAATTTGGCACATAAACGAAAAAAGCGTTAATAAAAAGCGTTACGGTTGGTTTTCTGATGATTTCCGCTTACAACCGAGTCGTTGCTGGGGAAATGGTACTTCGACGTTTTTCATCCCACAAAATTCGTTCACCATTCGTTGAAAAGCACTAAATGTATGCATCAATTATACAGGGGGTCCATGAAACAAGTCAAATTCCTTCAAGGGGTCGACTCTACAACTAATTTGCAACAAAAAATGTCTCCTAACAATTTTTTTAGTAGCTTCTTTCCCAAGTTATTCCATTTGTAAAGTTTTTCTTTCGTGATTTGGACCTAATTTCATTAAATTGGTAATAACTCCTTTAATTTGCAGTGATAATTACAATAACAGGATTCAGTTGGAAAGAGCGTTGAATTCCCTTAGTCCCTATTACCAAATGAAAATTTTTCAGTTGATTTTTACGGGGAATAAAGCAACCTAAAAAGTGAACTTGGTAACTTTTCGAAAAACTTTCCGTTTTTCGACGATCATAATGTCCAAATAATTCCAGATAATGAACTACCTATTGCAGAATCTCAGCTTTCCAACGGTATAATCAGAAGATATTTCAAAATCGAATTTAAAGGAGAAATTCATGTTTGAAAGCGTGAAAATGTGCATTTTTTTTTTTTTTTTTAAGCGGCGGCGGTGAAGACCCCGGAGTCTCCCCGTTAAACCGTCGATTTCATTTTTAAAAAATGCTCTTTTTTCCGCGTTCAAACATGAATTTCTCCCTCGAATTCGATTGTAAAATATTGTTTGATTACACCGTTGGGAAGCTGAGATTCTCGCGCAGTTTTTAGGCTTTCCGGCAATAGTTAGCCACAAAATCCTCCCCACAAAAACGATTAAAAACTATCTAACAATCAGTGTAAACTTGTGTCAGTGTAAACAGGGTAACGAGATTTTTTTCAATGAAATCTACGTTTTGACGGGAGGATTTGTAGTGGGATGGAGAGTGGGAGGAGCGAAGGTGCAAGAGACCCCGGAGTCCACTCGTCAATTTCGTTACAGTTCGCGTCAATACACGTTTTTCCGCATTCAAACAATAATTGCTCTTCTAAATTTGATTCAAGATATTTTTTGATTATACCTTTGAGAAGCCGAGATCTTTGAACAGTTTTTGGTGTTGAGGTACGTGGAGAACCTTGCGGAAATAGTATTCCAACAACCAAAAAAAGTTGTTTGCCAATTTGACGGAAATTACTTTACGAGTTGATTTTTCACCCATCAGCACTCTAACAATATTTTTTAGGCACTATAATGATGGGAAATTAATTATTTTTCAAAATCCACCGATGTCTCGGACTAGAAGGACCTTGTTTTTCAAATTTTGAGAGTTTGATCATGTTTTTTGCTTCACATAAAGAAAATGGATTGCAGAGCATAACACTACTTCCATCCTCACTTAGAACATAATTATCAAAAATTCTCCATAAAGTCTTGAATCGCTCGGTTAGGTTAATTCTTAGTGAATTCTTGATATATTGCTATTTTCTTTACTTACTGCTGAACGTTTATGAGAAGTGTTTCTTGATAGTATTCAGACCTTGTTACCTACCTAAAAATGTGTTGACTGGTATGACAATATTTAAATCAATTTATTTTTGAGATATGATGGGATTTTTTCTTCTTGTTCCAGACAACTCCTTGCACCCAACCTGATGCAAAAGCATTATCTTCCCAGTGGCGCGGAGCAAGTTTCTAAACAGGTGAGAGTCAAATCTTGAAAACTAAACCTAGCAATAGATCAATATTTCAATAAATATATTCACGCTTTATTAGGAATTTGTAAGAACATTCAGTCCCCACCTCCAATCTGGAAGAGTTATAGAAGACGTCTTGTTATTTACCGCAATTTAACGATGTTTGGTTGAATATGAGTACAACACTAATGAAACATTAGACTGGTAATTTCCTCAATAATGTGTCAGAGCTTATACAAATAATTTATGTTATTCAATTTCTATGAATGTAAGAATGCACTAAGAAGCCCTGATTCTGTAATATTATATGTCACTCGTACTAAGGTTTGTTTTTCACAACTTCGATCATCCTCCCACTCAAATTTTGAGTTTTGGTGGAACTTTTTTTGAGTAAAATGATTAATTCCAACGTTTTAATAATTACAGTATGTTATTTCCCTGAGAAGAATTAAGATATTTCAAAATTCTTTTTTCCACAATATTTGTACAAATATTGTAAGCAACCAGAACTTACATAAATTTAGATATTACAAATCTTATAATCAGAGAATGAAGAAACATATTTCTAGTAGTATCACTTAAAACCATCCTACATTTTTCCAGTCTTTACAAATCTTCCTAATATCTCTACAACATCTGCTGTCGTAGGGTCGAAACCGGAGAGAAAGTATAGTAGGTAGGTAACTACATACAAATAAGTATACTCGTACCAACAATTTTTAGTCTTATAATTTTTATTATTATTATTTTATTATTAACACAGAATGTGTTTTTGCGATGACCTACCGAAAAAAAATCGTCACGAAAAAGCGACAGAAAAAACAGTTACGCGCCTTTTATAATGATTTTCACGTGCAACCAAGCCGTTGGTAAGGAAATAGAACTCCCGCAGTGTTCATTGCACAGAAATTGTTCACCATTCGTTGGAAAGCTCTCAATTTATATAGTATTTTTCTTGTAGTTACATATTTATTTATATAACATTTATAGGGTTTTAGACCAAATCAAATGTCTAACAATTATTTATTTTATTATTGCCAAAGACTCCACATTTATTATTGTTGTTTTTTATTTAATGGATGACTAGCATCGCAAAAACACATTCTGTGTTCCTATGATTTCATACAGAGTATGGAAAAAGAAATAAACCGGGGGGTGCAGGGGGGCGGAGCCCCCCGCCGAGGCACGAAGCGCCGAGTTATTATTATTTTTTTTGGTTATTCATTTTTGTTATTCTCGGACAGGGAGAATGTTTTCTTATTTAAGAGTTAAGCAATCAATGTTTTTCCTCTTATGAGTTCAAACTCACACAATTTTTTGCTTCCTCACTACCGAAGGTAGGGAAGCTTTGTATTCGTGAAAGAAGTGAAAAAAAAATGTCCTCCAAAATCAAAATTTCCACTTGCTTTTTGCGTTTTAGAGCTTCCCGAACAATTTTGGTTCCGTGTCTGTCTGTCTGTCTGTCTGTCGGTCTGTCTGTCTGTCTGTGGTCAATCCTTGTCCCGGGCAAAACTATACTAACCTGTGGTCCGATTTTGATGAAATTTTCAGGGATTGTGCGGGTTAGGTCCTAGACGGTCCCCTATAAATTTCAGCACCTTCGGATCAGCTGAGTGAGCTCCAAGGCCATTTTCTCTCCTGTTGAACGCAGGAAGCTGAAATTTGAGAGGCAGGGTCAATGGAGAATGCTGAAGGTGCCTGAGTGGTCACTGATCAGCTGAGTGAGCTCCAAGGCCATTTCCTCTCCTGTTTTTCGCCAACTGATTCTATACGTCCATGTTACAATGAGTGAGGAAGCTATACTGCCCACCCAACTTGGCAGACGTTTTTTACGTGTCACAATGGATAAAAAAAAATTATACATTCCCACTGTATGGAACTAGATTTTAAAGATCATGTTGATGTTTTTGTGAGTGGATTTAATTGAAAAATTGTATGCGATTATATTGACGAATGTGGCTTCGACTAATCGGATCGGAATAGAATCGATTGGCAATATTCCTTGGCCCCAGCCCCAAACTACCGTCCACATCCGATAAAAATCCGAGTATTTTATTGGGATGAATTATTAGTGTTCACTGTTCAGGCAAAATCGTGTGTATACGAGTTTGACTCTGTAGTTCGTCCAGTATTGATGAAATCCATGGGGGACTGTTTCGACTTAACCTCATCTCCAAAAAGTAACTTATTATTAATGTGTGCATTGTTTTCAATTATTTGTTCGGATATAATTAACATGAATGATATTGGATATCAGACAATCAAGATTCGAGGTAGACATACAGAATTGCATGTTGTCAATTAAATGCTCTAATTTAATTATTTGGTGGGTTGTCCGTTCTCTCCCTTTACTGAATTGATAATATCAATACATATTATCTTTATTGGACCCAGGGTTTCCATTAGATCGTGCTCGGTTCAACGGGTGCAGTAATTGGAATATTACCGGACAATAGGTACCCAGGGTGAATGCAAATGTGATGTTTGATCGATTCGCCAGTATCAGCCATCGCCAGGGTATCGATTACCCGCGGAAATCAAGGGCTTATTGCCCATCTAATTTCAGGGTACCTTGAGGTGTGGCGGGGACAGGTAAGGTGAAGGGGGTCCAATCTAATCTACTATGCATGACCGAGATACCTATCCTATCGCGGTTGTGAAGCAAATCATTCTGGAATAATGTTAGGGAACCGCCGACTCAGTCTGTTGCTGGAGTCTCGACCAGTCGAAACTAACTTCGAGTTGAAATTATTCGAAGGGTGAAATCCGACGAGATTCGAACCAACATGATTATCGGCACATTCATCGTTGCCATCCAGAACATGCTGAGTTCGTCCATAAAATTGAAAACTTCTCTGTATTCCATGAGTTTGAGGATGATTTCGATGAATTGTTGTTTTAACTGAGTATATTGTGTATTGAGTGTACTGAGTGTATTGTTACCCACTCAGTATATAATAAATAGACCCCTATTTATCATACGCCTGGGCTATGGCTATCGACGACACTCTTCGAGATACAATTCAAGGAATATTTCAAAGTAGAAAACTAATAATGCCATTGGTTGAACAAAACGCGTTTTTTTTCATTCTTTCGGAATTAAAGTTGAATAGGTATGACATTTTACGTCGATCTAAGTACACCAAACTTAAAACCTCAGAAGTTTTTGCTTCCTAGTCTACCAAGGCAGCTAAAACATTGTTTCTACCTCCCAAGGTTGAAAAAAAAACATGTTTTCCAAAACCAATATTTTCACTTGCGATTCAAGTTTTAGGCATTTTTGAACAGTTTTGGTTCCGTGTCTGTCTGTCCGTGTGTCTACCTGTCATGAAATCCTTGTAATGGGCAAAACTATTGGAAGTTATTTTCCGATTTCGATGAAACTTTTAGGAAATGTACGGACTGGCTTGTAGATGATACCCTTCGAAAATGGTTGTCCTCAGACTGATAGTAGCTGCTGCGCATGCGCACTCGCGAATTCCTTGTAACTACCATAACTTCACACACATACATTTTCCATCCAAATTTGATGAAATTTTCAGAGATTGTGCAATTTGGTAAGTAGATGGTCCTCCATGAAAATTATCGCTCCCAGATCAATAGTGGACTCTCCACATGCGCAAATCTTATAACAGAAAAAATTTAACATTTTCTATCCGAATTCGATGAAACTTCCAGGGATTGTGCGGATTAAGACGTAAAAGATTCCCTATGAGAGTTCTGCAAGAGATTGATGTTTTGAGATCATCTAAACGATGAGGTTATGAGTGGGCAGACTTTCCTTCTCAAGTTCAGGTCACTGACTAATTCGAATATTTGCAATCAAAATTCAAATGAGCAAGTGAACCAATCAGCGTTTTAACCCTTGCTCTCATTTCAGCGGAACAACGTAAATAATGAAAGTACGGCGAATATTTCGAAAATTGGAGGAACTGAGAAACGAACGAAATTAATTATTCAATCGTAATCAACTGGAGATGATTAGCAGACCCCCCTGGGATGGATTGATAAATTTTTCTCACGTCGAATCGTTCCACAGCAGCGGGAAGGTAGCGCAATATTGAATAGAAAAAACAAGAAATGAGAGCGAGGAGTTTATAGACTAGGAGAGCATAAAACCTATGATAATTATTATTTCAACCCATTTTCATTCAATATTCAATTGGTGAGGTTTTAGTGAGATAAGGATGAGAGTCTAGCTCCAACAATCCTTGTCGGTTTCAGCGCTACCTCCCACCACTTCAACGAACTACCATTCTTGATTACCATAACTACCATTCTAAAGATTGTTTTCTCGTAAGTAATCATTTTCGTTACTCATATTTCTATAACATGAAACAGTGACGATATTAGAGATCAGCTTTGAAACTGAATGACGTTGGGCACGTCTCGCAACATTAAACGACACTTGGCATCATTTTCACGTCCATAACTGTTCAGAGAGAAAACAGAGAAAGAGAGAAACGAAAACGATAACGAGACAAATGAAAGTCTAGCCCCCAGCAATCCTTGTCGGGTTTCAGCGCTACCTCCCGCCACTTCAACGTACTACCATCCCTGATTACCATCACTAACATTGTAAAGATTGTTGACTCGTAATTGTTTCCATTTCTCATATTTCTATAACCAGTGACGATTTTGGAGATCAGCTTTGAAATTGAATGACTTTGTCGTTTGGCAACATAAAACGACACTTGGCATCATTTTCACTTCCATAACTGTTAAGAGAGAAAAAAATAAGAGGAACGAAAACGAATATGAGAAACGAAAACGATTACGAGACAACAATCTTTAGAATGGTAGTGATGGTAATCAGGAATGGTAGTTCGTTAAAGTGGCGGAAGGTAGCGCTGAAACCCGACAAGGATTGTTGGGGGCTAGACTCTCATTCTTATCTCAGTAAAACGCCTATATCTCCCCGAATCTCCATGCAAATTCAAATCTGATTACACCGTTGGAAAGAGCGTAAAAATTCCTAACTCCTTGATAGAAAATATCCGTATTTCGGGAGCCCTCACTGTATCCTGCGCCTCCCGCCCGCTCCACCAATTGACGAACCACTCAGATCGCCTTAGCAGGAGCGCTGATTCTGTTGAAAAAAATCACGTTTTTCCGAGTTCAAACGGAAATTTCTGTAATAAATCCTACTTTCAAAATGGAAATGACTATACCGTTGAAAAGCAGATATTTCGGCGCATCTTTTAGGCTTACAGGTAAAAACCTATGAGCGGTTGAAAAAAGTTGAGTTTCCCAAGATTTGACCAATTTTTCGTATCAAGTCCAATTTTCGCCTGTTTCTCCTATTCAAAATATGGATATTTACCATCAAGAAGTTAGGAAATTTATCGCTATTTCCAACAGTGTAATCAGATTTGAATTTGCTCGGAGATTCGGGGAGTTATAAGCGTTTTAGTGAGATAAGGTCTAAAACAAGAAAAAATCTTAAAAGTGAAATAACTCGAAAACGAGGCCTCTAAAAAAATTACTAGGAGACATTTTTTTCTGGAAATGACTTGTAGAATCGATTTCTGGCCTGTGACCGTTTTAAAATGTAACACCCTGTATGTTACGCCATACCAAAATGAATTGAGGAAGTTAAATGGTAGTTGTACATAGTCAGAATATATACTTACAATGTCCTTTACACTGCAATGCGTATGGTATAGTATTGGAAAAATGTAAATAATAGTTTAGATAAATTATTTTCGATGACTGAATTACTTGTTTGGTAATTGACAAAAACACCTCTCAAATTTCCTTTGGTGTTTTTTATTGATTACAAAGCTATTCACCGTATATTAGCCTCAAAGGGATTCTTACTTAGCACTCATAATTAGTAATTATAACGTTGATGAGTTAAAAATAATTAGTGGATGAATTGGAGCTTCGCAGGTGACATTGTGAACTCAAAATTTGAGGAATGCTGAGTACATGTCTAAAGAGGAGGTACTCAATTAACAATTCCTGTTGACGAAATCGCCCTTCATCTTCATGCCGAAGATATGAAATACATATTCCAGTGCATGAATCTTTTCATATATTTTCCCTTCCCAGAAGCACGATTCCGACTTCAGAAAGATCCGTTTCCTTTGATTAAACATCCAAAAATATGATGTGCCTATCATTCGCTACTAAGTGGCTTCCCCCGACTCCGGTATCCCCTTTTAATGCAGACGTCCTTAGCAAAGACCTCAAGAAGTTTCCCTCAGGCAAAGTGTAACGACTGTAAATAAAACCCGTAGAACGTCAAGGTAGTTCGAGAAGCGATTCCACGTCTGAGAGGGTCTCGTACTTCTCAATCGGGTTGAAAAGATTCGTTTCTTTGCTCTTTCTGACATTCTGCCCTCCGGCGCACCCTTCTTTTTTCCCCAAAATGTCAAATGCCACCTTCGAAAGAGCTTTTTTACCCTCTCCATACCGTTTCTGACCCTCTCAGGAAAGACCGATGTTGGATGTCGAGGGCGGGATTCGATCAAGTCGGTAAAGAAAAACCTCATTCGTCGACGAAGGTACCTCACCTACGAAGTTAGGAAGTTAGTGAAAATTGAAAGCGGGAGCGTAAATGAAGTATGTACAGTCAAACATAGGGTGCTCTAGTTGTACCACATTTAGAGAAATATAAGAAAAATTTGCTCGAAACTCAACGAATGGTAATGTCCCGTTTATCATGGCATTTTCTGGGAGTGATGAAAAATAATTCACTCATCAACACTTTTCGTTAATTCTATCTCAAATGAATTGCAGCCTTTTCTCGGTTTGAAAGGAATCAGTTTAATTTAAAGCCATTTTTTCTTAGTTCAAAAGCAAGCCTCAGCCTTTTCTTCCTAGTGTTATGAATTTGAGCCCAATTTTGTCTCCAAGTGAAACTAGACAAATTAACACGAATGCGTCTTCTATGCTATAAAAACTGATAGAACTAATGGAACGAAGAAAAACTGGTAATGGTATTCAACTACTAATTGTAATAATACACGACTGTGATATTAAATATGAGGGGAGTAAGGGTATACAACTACACGGTTTGATGGTAGAGAAAGAAGTTTCTAAACCTAATATCGGTTTATCATTTGTATCAATTATGATGTACTCAACTCCGTCAATAATGTGTTTAAATTTAGTGGGTAGAATTGTTTTTCCCTCAATTTTCAATAAGTTGCTATTGTATGCCGACAGTCTTATATTACACTTCTGTAGTTTCCTCTCTACATTTAGCATAGTGAATATTCTCAGTGGTAGCACGTTTACATGACTCCCTGAGTCTACTTTAAATTTAATATTTACATTTTTAATTTTTCCTATTATACTCCAATCCTTTTCAATGCTTTCAATTTTATTTACATTTAGTGAATCAAGATAAAACGATTCATCGCTGTCTTCACCGGAGCTTTTTTCTTCCAGTACATACGTTTTACGATTAGTATTATTTTTCGTCCTATTTCTTCTATTGTATGCCGACAGTCTTATATTACACTTCTGTAGTTTCCTCTCTACATTTAGCATAGTGAATATTCTCAGTGGTAGCACGTTTACATGACTCCCTGAGTCTACTTTAAATTTAATATTTACATTTTTAATTTTTCCTATTATACTCCAATCCTTTTCAATGCTTTCAATTTTATTTACATTTAGTGAATCAAGATAAAACGATTCATCGCAATCATCATAATTGATACAAATGATAAACCGATATTAGGTTTAGAAACTCATTGACGCTGGAACGAGCGGTGGAACTGTGTAAGCGAAGCGAAGCTAGGAAGCAAGAAATAGTGGACTTCGAAGAAAACAGGACCAGCAAAGACGACCAGCAGAAGATAGATGCGATGCGTCGGAGAGACAGAACGAGCCAAGATAGAGGTACCAATTCAAGATCTAACAAACAAAAAATGCACGATGTTAAATCAAATGATGAGGGAAACAAAATTAGAAAGTATTTTTGTAGAAAATGTGATACAGAGCATGCAGCCTATAATTGTCCGGCTTATGGTAACCAATGCGATCTATGTAAAAAATTTAATCATTACGAAAAATGCTGTCGCAGAAATAGAAGAAATAGGACGAAAAATAATACTAATCGTAAAACGTATGTACTGGAAGAAAAAAGCTCCGGTGAAGACAGCGATGAATCGTTTTATCTTGATTCACTAAATGTAAATAAAATTGAAAGCATTGAAAAGGATTGGAGTATAATAGGAAAAATTAAAAATGTAAATATTAAATTTAAAGTAGACTCAGGGAGTCATGTAAACGTGCTACCACTGAGAATATTCACTATGCTAAATGTAGAGAGGAAACTACAGAAGTGTAATATAAGACTGTCGGCATACAATAGCAACTTATTGAAAATTGAGGGAAAAACAATTCTACCCACTAAATTTAAACACATTATTGACGGAGTTGAGTACATCATAATTGATACAAATGATAAACCGATATTAGGTTTAGAAACTTCTTTCTCTACCATCAAACCGTGTAGTTGTATACCCTTACTCCCCTCATATTTAATATCACAGTCGTGTATTATTACACTAATAAGAGAGAGCATGTGGCAGATTGGAACCGAGGCCTGAATGGTACCCAGACGCTCATTCCACTACCCCCATCCTCAAACATAATATGTTTATTATACATAAAATATTATTTTCTATCTGGAACAGATATTTTTGATACTCAAGCCAAACTTTTTGACTTTTTGATTTGCGCGAACTACGTTCAGACGCAACGGTTTGCTTGTATGAAGTGGCCAAGTTTGAGAAAATTATTGGAGTGCCTGGGTCCAGCTTTATGCACACCAAGAGCATACTTTTAGCCAGAGCATCAAGACCAGCTTTCTTCACGGATATTATGAATATGTCGAATGGTTCCAGAGTGCAAACCGTCAAGTGAGTATGGGTTGCTTAGGAGAGTACGTGTCACAGGTCAGATAGATTGAGCAGCTAGTGGTGCGAACCAGTTCATCCTCGAACACATCAAGTTATTCCATTTCCTGAGTTTTTTCATGAGTTTTTCTCGTCGTAAAATTCACTCAATAGTATTAGTCGAAGAATAGTTTGAAGAAGTAAGAAAACCCTTGGCCCAGGTACTAGTATATTTGGATTGATATAACTCCACCTTTCTTAGGTAACCTTCACTCCACCCCGCTCTCGTTGTTTGCATGGTATTAACATTCAATTAATATTTAACAGCCATTATTCACCGGTAACCCAACCATTAATCAAAGCCAACGTAAATTGGGATTTGCCTCGCATTTACATTTCATTAATGTCTTCCCCTTCTCTACCCAGTCGCTTCCCTTTTAACCCTTTACCGTCGAAAAGTGTTATTCGTTTTAATTGATTCCTGTAGACCGTCGTCTTCATCTGTCAGACCAACAGCAGATAGCAAGTAAGTAATTCCTTGTTGTAGGGGTCTGGCCTTTGAAACTGTTATCACAGATGTGTGGATCCATGGGATATCCATGATTCAATTCCAAGACACATATTATTCCATCTGATTAGATATCTTCAGATCCCTGAATTTCCAATTACAAACACAATAACTTCAAGTGGGTTGGTTCATTTATGTTGTCTTCATCATTTATTCAATTGTATTAATAAACTGAGTAATATGGCGTGAATGTTACTCGTACTCACTGTTTCATCATGAAAACCATAATCTCACTCAGGAAATAGATAGTTAAAATTGAAATTTTGCAATTTTTACTCAATATAGGTTCGATTGGAGCAATTTCCAGTAAAAACGCTGCAAATTATTACACAAACGTTTATTATTTTTCTATATAGATCACTCTTATGCAAAGAACACGGCTTTGCCATTGTTACCACCAACCATCTTGAAGAAAAACATCGATCGCATTTCGGTCAGCTAAAATTTAAACGGAGATTAGGCCTCGTTTGCGATTCACACTCGTGTTTCTGATTTATCGTACGTAAAACCCTTAAATTCTCGTAGGGAACGAACGGTTTGTCCTACAGGGCTCCTCGTGGTCTCAAAAAATGCTAAACATTCTATACTATCTCAAAATAATGGAAAAACAATACCTTTATATAGAAATTTTTTGAGTTAGGGCGTTTTCAAAATTTCAAATTTTACTTTTCAACCCTTAGAAGTGAAATACATTAACCAAAATCTTCGGGGCACAACTAGATTCTGAATGGAGCCTACATACCAAATTTCATCAAAATCGGTCAATGCTAAGTGCCGCGTACGGCGGACGGCCAAATTTTTATTCGATTTTCGGATTCTACGTACCTACTTTGAAACGTAAAGCAACACATTTTGAGGGGGGTTAAAGTAGTTTTTTTCTTGGTCGGTTCCAAAGGTTCATTATTGAAAATAATAAACCAAAAAAAGAAAGCGAAGAAGGTTTTTCAGTTCTATGTGTCGTGTGACGACAATGAATGAGGTAGAGTGGAAAGTACAGATTATTGGGACAAATTGGGATTCAAGGACAAGGGATTCTATATTAGCACTCCCACACACACACGCACTCCTCGCACACTCGCACTTGGACACTTTCTGCTCCCATGCTGATAGCCACTGCACTCCCGGCGTACCTAGTCGAGGTTCGCAATGTGAACTGTGCCACAGCACTCCCTCACATTGGCAGGCGGTAGCGGAATGATGTAAGTCGTACAGAACACAAGGGGAGGAAATCGTTCTCATGAAGCCTCATAGTATTGAGATGAGAAGAATTGAAAATTGAGAATTTGGAGAAAATGAGGGCCACAGAGGTAATTAAACGTAAATCTCAGGGTGACATCAACACACCTCGAAGAAAGGTAGGCAAAAAAAATCCTCCAAGTGACTTGCCCAAATCTAGCGATTATGCGCAGCACCTCCATGATAGTTAAGTTGCAGACAGCGCCCTATTTCACTTTTCCTTTTGGGCTTGCAGATCAGCTGATATGACACAAACCACCAAAGCGTGAGGTTCCTTGGGTTCTTTCTTCAACAAGGATTTCAGTACCAACCACCCCAACATTTACGTGTTTGTTGAAGAAATGAAAGATGTGCAGAGTGAAGTGTACTGTAAGCTCGAGTCACTGAACAAAAATCGTAGGCGTACAACTGCCGTACGCAGGGTGAAACGCCAGGCTTGCCACTTTACACATTTATTAAAACAGTGCTCTCTTTGGGAGTGCTATGGTATCAGTTGGTTCGGTGTTGTGGTATCTGGCCTCTAACCGTCGGGGAGTGGTAGTCCCTTTTTCCGGACCTGAGAGTGCAATGGCTATACCCTAGTACTGGAAAGTGAGAGCCTATGCTATCAAGAGAATCTGAGGTGGGTGGTGGATGGGGTCTAGTTCGAAATAAGATTTTAGCGTATCTCAAAATTATAAGTTTTTCAAGATCTAGCCCAGAGAGTATATTTATAGATTTATAGATTATATATTTCTTTCGTAGTCTATTCCAGGAATGGAAGATGAGTCAAGTTGTGGCCTAGCCAGTTGGAGATTGTTGGGAACTAGCCCAAAGAGAGAAGTTGTGTTGTAGCCCAAAGGATGTCAAGAGATCTCCCCCACGTGTTCATGACAGTTGTCATACAGCAAGAAGATGCAGGACCTTCAGTACTCAAGATCAATCGGAACCCTCCCATAGATGTCCTTACCAACCTTCCAATAGACGGAACGAAAAGAGGTTTCAATATTCTCACCCCCTCTGGGGGATTTTGTACCTCTCCAACCTCGGCCGAGCTTTTTCGATTTACTCTTCCTCTCTTCAAACAGACAATTTCCTGCTCCGCGGTGAAAAGCTTCTAATTTCACCTGAACTGAAGTATCAGTCGATTGAGCGGCGCCGCGCCCCTTGAAACTGAAACGAGTGGTTCGATGTGAGCTTATTGAAACTCGATCCACCGATTAAAGCCTGGCGATCCAAACAAGAGTTCGTCCACTCCACGCCAACACCAATCATTTCCTATATCCCTCAGCTCCTCCTATTTTTCGACTCTCTGTTTCACGAAATTGTCAACAGACGACCAGTATTTTATTTATTTATTTTTTTTTTCTTGCGATCTTTCGTTCCACTAGTACGAATTTTATGAACCGGTAAAAATATTGTTTGGCTTGCGCCTCGCTGTAGAATCTGAATCAGAAGGGGAAAAACGCAATTTTTCGTATTTTGCCAGGAAGAGTCCATCTGTGTACTTTCTCCACCCTCTTCGAAAAAATTATGTCCTTAGTAGGTGCATTTTACTTCCATCGAATTCATTCTATTCGAATACAACAAAATGCCCTTAACCAAATACCAATATGAAATACACGATTTAACTTTTGATATAATGTTAATAAATATACTTATATATAGCATTTACAGATGTATTTCAATTTTTTACAAATTCAATTCATCTTTTTACAAATTATATTCAACCTTTTACAAATTCAATTCACCTTTTATTCGAATTCAATTCAACTCTCCACCAATTTAACTCATCCCAACCCTTCAACTGATCTCATTTAAAAAAATCGTAAACATCGATACAGAGCGAGTAATGAGAAAGATCGTTTTCAAGGGTAGGCAAACAAAAGGCGATTGTCGCCATTGCACACAGAAGCGATTCTGACCATACTGTAGACATTGAATTGGAAGGCGCTGAGACCACGTTGGTAGGTACTTACCTTTTTTTTAACTTCCCTAAAAGACGGAGGGAAAAATGAAATGAAAAATGAAAATAAAAACAAAGCAAAACGTCAGCCAAGTGGGCGTGGCACATAGCTTCCTCGTATCCATAACCCGATTGTATAGATGATCCGATGCCTAATAGTTGATCTCAAAACATCAATCTCTAAGTACCTACCATCACCATAGGGGAACATCTACACGCGAATATAAGCAATCCTTATGAGAAACTTCGTCAAAATCGGATGGAAAATGTAGAAGTTATGGCTGTCATAAGGAATTCACGTTTGCGCATGCGCAGCAACTGCTATTAGTCTGGGGGAAATGATTTTCATAGGGAACTATCTATACGCCGATTTGAAGAATCCTAGAGAATTTCATCACATTCTGACGAAAAATGTAAGTGTTATGGCTGTTACAAGGATTTAACGTATGCGCATGCGCAGAGGCTACTGTCAATTTTAAGGCCTTGATTTTCATAGGGGACTGTCTACAACCTAATTCGCATAATCCCTGAGAATTTCATCCAAATCGGATGAAAAATGTAGCAGTCAAGGCTGTTACAAGGAATTCATGTTTGCGCATGCGCAGTGGCTATTATCAGTTCGGGGGTGATGATTTTCATAGGGGACCATTTACAATCTAATCTGCATAATACCTGAAAATTTCATTGAAATCGGATGAGAATAATTCTCAATTCTACAATAATCTACAATTATTGTAGAAGTTATGGCTGTGGCAAGGATTTCATGACAGACAGACAAACACGGAACCAAAATTGTTCAGAAAGGTCTGAAACGTAAAACGCGAGTGGAAATTTCGATTTTGGAGAACTTTTTTTTCAACCTTGAAAAGTGAAAACAAAGCTTCCTTGGTAGACTCGGAAGCAATATAATGATGAGGACGCTCAGGGCTCACCCGACGCCAGTCCTAGGAATAAGGGATGTTGAAGGAGGTGGAAGGGGAAAGAGAGATGGAGAGAGCATTCTGCACGCACTGCCTACCTACTGACCCACCTACTTGTAGCCTACTACTTATAATCCTAATCAATCAGCTACTTTCCATATCCATCCCCTCTGGTGGAGAGTTGAATGTAATTGATAAAAGTTCAATAGCATTCGTAAAGGGTTGAATAGAATTTGTAAAAGGTTTAGATGAATTTGCGAGAGCTTGAAATAAATCTGGAAAAGATTGAATTATATCTCTAAATGCTATATATTTGCTAAATATCAATGTGACAATTAATTGGAACTTTTTAGCAGTCTTCAATAGGCTTTATGCAATTTCAACTACTTGGGTCCACCAGGAGCGAATTCAGCTCACCCAGCTGATCAGGGAGGAACTCAATTTACAATTCAGATTCAGCAGTCTAAAATAGGCGTCCTGCAAAACTTGAACTTTTTGGGTCCACCCGGAGCGAATTTAGCACACTCAGCTGATCAGGGAGCCGTTCAGTTTGTTATCGTTGTTTGTTCAGTCCATTTTGAGTCGGCCGCAAGAAACGAAATGCGGTAAATGGTGAAACTTTTGAGTCACCTGGTGGACCCAAAAAGCTTAAATTTCGCATGGCGGCTATTTTAGATGCTGCATTTTAATTATAAACTGAGTTCCCCCCCTGATCAGCTAGGTGAGCTGAATTCACTCCAGGTGGACCCAAGAAGTTGAAATTCCACAGAGTCTATTGACAGTGCCAGCTGAAAAGTTAAGAAAAATTTCACAAGTACGAGTATGAAGGTACCTCCTAGCCCACCAATTCATCCTTCCTTAAGAGCTTTTTCTGTATTTATTCCAAAATGTCCTCATTTCGTCTGGCTTCTAACCTGAGACTTTCCTCTAAAACTCTGGGGTTCGGATCCGTTATTCAAATGAAGTTTCGTGAACCGGAACTCTTCGCCGACGGTTACCGAAACGGAACGGCGAACGGCTTAACTGAAACAGGTGTAATCCATTAGGCGAAACGGGATCCGTGTAAGCGATTAACCGTGATAAATGTTCTTGAGTCGAATAGCAACTTCCTAAACGTTTCGACCTCCCAACCACCTACGGCCCTTCACTTTGCCCTTCATCGAGGCCCTTTTGAGGCAATTCGCGTTTGAAGGTTATCGGAGTTCCGGGGCGTCCGAGTTCGAATATTCGGGGCTTGTGGTCCTGACTGGGACCGGTGAGCCTCCGGTAAAGATATTGACTTTTACAAGCCTTAGACCACTTAATATACGAGTAAAAGTCTGATTATGGAGCTGACTTAAATCTGATCTGAATAAGCGCTATCTATATAAACATTACAAATGAGAGATATGACTAGCGAAATGATCTGAAACCAGGTCCTGTGATTTTGCTCCCATTGCCTACCTGGAGAGGGTTTTCTGGTCTCCTTGTCTGGAGAATTAAAATGTCAATAATTCAAGACGAAAAATATCTGATGTGAATAAGCGCTGTCTATATAAACATTACACATGAAAGATATGACTAGCAAAATGAACTGAAATCAGGTCCTTTGATTTTGACCCCATTGCCTACCTGGAGAGGGTTTTCTGGTCTCTTTGTCTGGAGAATTAAAATGTGAATAATTCATGACGAAAATTGGTTCAAGCAAGTTATAGAGATTCAGATAAAGATTTTATTAATCTCTGTTTTTCAATAATAACACTGTTCTAAACTATGGATAAAATACCTATTTATTACGGGGTTGTTTCATTTATACATTGCCAATATACCACCTCCTCAAATACACACCCCCGTATTTTGATTGAATTCAACTAAAAGCTCTGATTTGTTGTCACGGTCTCCAGACAATGTGTAAATAATCACAGAAGCGGGAGCTTTTGGATGTGTTTGTCAAAATTATTGGGGGCTTTGCAGCAACGAGGGTAAACAATGTGGATATTAGCCTTTAGTAGCGACTGATTCCTAAAACGTGTTCAATCGAAAATGTGATATTTGCTGTCGAAGAGATGAAGCAAACAGATGGATACATTCCGATTAACGACGAGGGATGAGAATATACTCATATTATACAAAACGCCGAGAAGGTGGCGGCCTAACGAAGGGCCAAGTCAGGCCAACTGTTGGTTATAGTCGAGTTTGTGAGAGGGATTCGCGACATGAGCTTCGAAGGAGAACCGGTGGGACCTGCGGGGCGGATTGTTGGGAACCCTGTTTCCCGTATTTGGTTAACAATTGTCTCATCAGAGCTCTGAATCAATAGCTATCCTCATGAAATGTTCATGAGGTCGTATCTCGAGTCACCCCCGCTTGTCCTACGGCATTTCTCCCCTATTTCTTCCTCCGTATATCCCATGAATTCATTCCCTTTGCCCTTCCACCGAAAGGCCGGTTTCTCCCTTTTCCCCGTACACGGCATACGGTTCTTTTTTGGCGTACAGCTTTTAAGTAGGAGAAGCTATGTTTCTCAAACCGCAATGGGGGAGGAACGAGGATATCTTAGCTCTGTACTATTCTCTGCTAGATAGATGTTGAGGAGTTGTGTTTACCGGTTTAATCAATACGACCGAGATGTGTCTTCATGCTAAGTAGCTACTGTAATCTTGATAAATCTCACAATATTAGCTATGATAACTACAGTTACTGTAACAGACAGTTCTGAAATAGCATGCAGTTATATTATACCGGGACGTCTCAATGCATGGCAATACCCCAGACGTGCATCAGAATATGGACGACCAAAGGTCGCACGTTATCAAGACTTTCCATGTTATCGAGAAATTTTAATGAAGAGATAGGAAATACTCCTAAACTCTTGAACTAGTAAACGACTATGTAAATGTAACAAAAGACCAATTGGTCCTGAAAAATTATTCACTTGGGAGCTTCATCTCCATTGTCTTTTGCTTACAGTCACGGTACTATTGCCCATATTCTCAGACATACTGGAACAAGAACTGTTTTGGTTGACAATAGTCACGAAATGTACTCATTGATCTTAAACGGGTCTCATAGTCTTTGCCTTACTGCCAGAGTAAAATAAATTGCCGATATTCCCACACCTGAAATGAGAACAGTTTTTGATCTTCGACATGTGTGACCTCCGTCGGTTGGCTCATATAATTAGACCTCCTACACCAGAATTACAATTGTACGCGAGCCCTGGCCCTCTTCACACTACAACCGGCAGTTCCCGAATTCAATTTATTCCTCGAAGAAAGTGAAAGAAAAAGGAAAGTGGAATAAAGGGAAATTCGTTTAAGCGGAGGAAGAACCGTTGGAGACTCATTAGACGGTAAAGGAGTTAGGAGTGCAGGTAGACGTTGTAATTGCGACACCGAAGCTCACAGGAGGTGGAGTCGTTAGGGGGACTTTTACACCAGGCAGGTTCTGGTTCTTCTCCCGAATAGATGAAAGGGGAGGAGGCGAGGGAGTTACAATCGAGACCCGAGTTTAGGGTTAAGGGTTAAATAAAACGAGGAGAAGAGCTCGAAGGAGGTTCCAACGGGCACAATTTAATAAGAAAGGCCCTTCCTTAACGGTCCTCGTGTGTACAGATCCTCTTTCCGCGCACGACCGCGTCCTTTAAGGGCTTAACAAAGGCGAGGGGCGGAGGCGAAGGAGTTGCAATTATTTTTTCTCTCCACCCCTGTTTCGTCGGGACTTTTTTTCGGGCATTGTAGAAAGAAAGAGATTCAGAAGGGATGAGAACGAATTTACGATTTGTTGGAGGATGTATCCGTTTTCACCTGATCTCTTGTTCAGAAGTGGGTATTGCCAAGCTGTTTACCGGAGTTTTATTCGTTATAAGTACGGGCCCAATTCACATGAAAATAGAATTCAATAATCATCCACAACAAATGAAAGCAACTTAACTAAATACAATTACGTTGTAGACGTATAAAACATCTTAGGAATCACACTTTCATCAAACGTTAAGACATGTCGGGTGCTGACAGGGTCTTTCCATAGCCAAACAAGTCTAAGGAAAGTTGATTGTAGAGTTAATAAATTCAACATTTGGAGCAGACGGGGACATCAATAAAATTTTGACATGATTTGTACAAAAACATTATGTTATCGGGTTCTCTCCGTGTCACCAGAGACACCCGTCAGCTCTCACCGAGAGTTGCAGGAGTTTTCTACAAACCCCATATAATTAAAATGTGACTACGCCAGGAGTACATAACAATCAATTCTTCATCAATGACAAAATCGGAATCGAAGTTGGAATAGCCACCGTCTGATGAGTCGAAATAGCATGAACATCAATCTGCTGGTAACAGGATGTGATGACTGGGGTTGGACATGAGGCACGAGTGAGGACGAGTTAGGATCGACCGCGAAATCATTTTCATTATCATCAAAAATTATATCCTTAACAAAATTGTGAACTTGGGGTCAACTACGGTGATTTTTCGTGCCATTTCAGAGAGGAAAATACAAATAATGGGGCGAATACGGACGGAGACGTTCGACGGAGGGTGACGTCCAAAGGACTCCCTCTGGATTGAAGGTTAACAGGACCAAACCCTTGGACCTAGTGATAATTAGAGACACAGTGTTATGTTACCTTTACTTTAGAGCTCAGCAATTGGGCTGCTGACCCAACAAACTTTAAAGTTAAATTAAAGAAAATAAATTAACTAGATTAGTCCTTATGTGCTGAGTTATGTTATTGATATTTGTTAAATTAAAATATCATTGATAAAAGAAAACATCGAATACAACAGTTTTTGATAAGATCTCTATAAACACCCTCGATAAGACTGATAATTTAAAAAACTTACGGGTCAATCCGCTTATAACTTAGTCTGACATGATTTGTGCAGATTCTCCCTTCCAGTTCCCTTCAATTTTTTGAGCTAATAAGATGCATGATGTATTTCACCAGTGATTATATTGGATGTGTTTAGTAGTGGAAAACTCTTCAGAGAAAGAACTCTTTCTAGTCCAAAATTGGTTCACACAGTGAATTTATCTCTGAACGAGAATCAGTGCTACCAGCGATGTAAGTTTTGCGTTGATATTTTTGTGATATTGTGTTGGCAATATCAAGTTTTGCAAATGTATAGGTATCTACTCATCATGTAATAAAAGTGTTTTGTTAATTAAACCACCAAAAAGTTTGTATTTTAGGAAGAATCGGAAAATACAGGGTTTCTTCCAGATCCTGTGTGTTTACCAGATGGGATCGTGAGCGTGGGATCATCATCGCGTGTTACCCCTGTTGATCAGTGTGCGAAATCTTTCTAGTTTGTTACTTGTTATTTCCGTGGAAAATTGCAATCATTATTATTCATTATTCATTAATTCCGTTAACTCTACATTTCAATAAACTGCGCAGTTTAACTAAACGGGTATGGAATCCTCAAGGTTAACGTGAGCTTGTTAACTATTCTCCTAATGATTTGCCATCGTACGAAGCGACAAAAGAAAAAGAGTATGTGGCAAAAGCCGGTGGTGAATGATATCTGCATTAAAATTTCTTTGTGGCCGCTCGACACAAGATGTTGGAGGGCGCCGGCACGAAACTTGCGGTCTAATCTAATAAGCAAAAATAAACCGCCAGCAGCGAGGATTAATTCCAAGGAGAACGCTTTAAATATGAATTGCGCTCTTTTGTTTGAATACTAATCCTGAGGCGCGAAACAGACAATGGGCGTCCTGGTGGTAACCAACTTTGGACACGGATTTAATTAACTGAAAAAAATGGAAGTGAGTCGATGAATAATTAAAATACAAGTGTGTAGCGTCGCTTGTTGATGAGATACAGTAGATAAAGCCGCCACATTTGTGGGTAATACATTTTACTACTCAGTGGAAGGTTTCTATTTATCACTACAACATATTCGCTAGAATATTAGCTATGGATTGAACAAAATCAAAATGTGTACCTGTGCATCATGTTTGAACTAATACACATTTTAGGGTGAATGTAGTAGAGTTTCCACAGCGAGCTTTCCAAGGACCAGATCTATTTGTATAGACTACGGAAAAAAATTAGGATCGTAGATATTCATCAGAAATGTGAAAGAGAAATGAATGACAAAACTTCTTGTTCTGTTAACCCTTCGGCAACTATCATACTGCTCACCGACTTGGCAGTCTAGAACGTCAATGATATTCAATTATGTATCTATCTAGGATGCTCGAAAAGTAGTCAATCTGCTATAACCTCCTTCAGAAAAGCCCATAGTAACCACCACTTCATATTAGGCTAACTGCCTACAAAATTTCATCTGTTCCTCCCACAGTTTCTCAACCACCATAGAGTGGTTGAGGAAGAAAAGGAAAAGAAACACCTTGCAATTGACTCAGGGGAAAAAAAGGATGCGGAGACTAGATGGAAGGAAGAACAGACTACAGTGAAATGAAGAACTGAAATGAAGCAGTAATGTCATTATCTGTAATTTTACAATAATTCCACCTTCATGATATTTGATAACCTTTAGATAATCTTGTAGAAACTAGGATGTTGGATTCGCGAATCGTGATTTGATATTTCCCAATTTCCACAGGTTCAAAATAACTCAAATTAATAATAGTAAATTACTTAAGAATAGATTTTTATATTTGATTTTCCCAATCGACAACAACGGTCGTCACGCTGAACGGATCACCAAAAATGTTGAAAACGCTGCAAAATATTATTCAATGTTTTATTGGTTTTAGAACGCGGGTTTTCCACTGATAGGTACTAACTACTAGTGATAACATTGCAATCCGAGAGTTGTGGATGTCTTCATTACGAAATTTGGTTCTTGATTGCTATGGAAACACAAATAAATTACATGAAATTCCACACGAAGAAAGTAAAACAGTTTATATTCGCCTTACTTTGATAGTGATCGTTTGTATATGTGATTCACACTCGTGTTTCTGATTCATCATTCGTCCAACATACGAACAAACGAAGACACGAACATCTCTACAATGGGCTTTAGAGACTAGTTAGTTAGGTCCGGAGAACAAAGATTAGGTGTGTGTGTGGGGGCTCAGGGATACTTGCTCATGGATCACATGAATTCCACAATAATCGCTCATAATAAAGATATTTGATCGGCTGGGTTGTTTCATTCATTTCTTAAAATGGAAAAAAAAGTGAACACTATCCTAGATTTATGAATAAACGTCAGTAGTTATTCATTCACTAATGAAATACCTAATTATCCTCATAGGAAGCGAACGGTTGGCCCCACAAAGCTCTTAGTGGTGTCAGAAATTCTTTAAACATCGTCGCTATTTCAAACCAATGGAAAAACAATTCCTAAATTTCGAAAGTGTTCAAGCAAGGGCGTTTTGAAAATGTTTTCTCCCTATTTTCACCCCTTAGAAGAGACTGATTATAACCAAAATCTTTGAGGCTCAACTTGACCCCAATTGGAACCGGTGCCCCAGATTTCATCAAAATTGGCACACGGAAACAAGTCAAAGTACCGCGTACGGCGTAAAGAAGTACGGCAACAAATTTAATTAAATTTCTGGATGCTTTATAAATGATTTTTTTCTTGTTTGATTCCAAACGTTCAATTCTGAAAATAATAATAAAAGAAGTATTAATATATTATGTGGAAGTCAATTTTCAAATATGTATTTGATTATCGTGTCATCCCCACCTTTAATAGAACCATAAATATTGCTAACTGTGCGATTTATATTCAAAACTGCAGGTAGATTTATGTGGCGCTTTTTCCTAGGAGATCGAGCACTGCTACTACCACGGGACGGTGAAAGACTACCCTGGCGCCACCGCGGCGTTTCACACGTGCAACGGCGTCTCAGGCGTCATCCACGTGGGCAACGAGACCTTCGTCATCCACCCCTTCTATGGCGGTGACCTGTCGGTGAGTGTCTAAAATGTTAATTTTCCTCTTTGATTCAGTAACACCTCGGTGTTTCTTCGCGAAAACGACGCGAAATCTGACAGACTTCGCCTCTTTCTTCTTTGCTCAAAAACGTATCAACAGAACGTCTTGACTGTTACATACCTAAGTGCAATAACGAACGCAATAAGAAATATAACTACAATAAGTCAAAAACTTAGATTGAAATGGTCTTCACAACAATAAAGCGGTGTGGACGTACAACAGCCTGCAACCATTTTTGCCTTCTCTCTCCCCGATGAACGCTCGGCACAGCGACGAATAGTTTCTCTGTACTGTCATCATTGACGCGCCCTTCATGAAACACTGTATTTTCTTATTCACCATAACGATTTTTCACTTGAAATAAGGACAAATCAGGACTAATACACGAACTCACGTTGATTCTTTGTTTACATGACCTTTCCCGCGGATAACCTCAGTGAGAAGGGGTCTCATGGAGCAACGGAATCCATATCAATGAACCCTCTTTCGAAAAGAAAAATTGAAAAAAATTGGAGGCAAATTCCCCATTATGGATGTCTGCGTTTAAGTGTTACGTCTATAAGTACGTACATCCATCATAGTATGATAGGTCTGTACTTCCGTTTTTGTAATAGTCTGTACTTCCTGGTAGGTAGAAACGAAGTAACTACCTACTCTAAATTATCTAGAGATATGTTACGGACGTGTTGTTAGACAAACAAGGAACCAGTAGAAAGGTAGCTACTGCAAAATCGGTAGTTAGGTATTATTGACCCGAAAAAATGCAGTAAGAGCTCTGGAAAAGCTAGGTTTATGGTGTTCACTACTTCCTAAAGGTGAAAACGATCAAAATCATCAGTAGGTAGGACTTTATATCGCAATGTAGGGTCAGAAAGGGATGTAAATAGGTATCCAAGTAGTAATAAATGTATTGCTTTTTCGATAAGGCATTTCTTATGATACCTGTTAATGGAGGTCACGTGCAGGACCATAAAAACATGTTCACCATGGGTAGGTACTGCTTTATTTAGATACCCGTTTGAAAAGGAACTCCCCGTCAAAGCACCAAAAAGGAGAGCCAATAATTTCAAACGATCTTTTTTTGAAAGATAATAATAAGTAGCAGTTTTTTTTCAATTACAATTGCCTTAATAATTAAATTTAACTAATTATTAGTTACGTGTGTATTCGATGATTTTGCGTTTAGTAACTATTCACCAAAATCTTCCAATTATAGGAATTTTATACACTTTTTTTCGACTTTTGTTATGAATCGTTTGGAGAATTGTATATTGTGTTTATAGATTTGATTCGGTTATTTTCTTTCGTGATGTTGAGTGAGATCTAGAAATTAAGCTTTCACACAATGAGTACACGTTCAAGTCTTCGAAAATATTTTGTTAATATCGTGATTGAGACGTATTGTGATTTGATACGTGCTTCTAACGACAATTAACAAGAAATTTCAAACAATGAGAGACGTTGAAGACTTCTTGAAGTGTGTGGTTAATGTGCTTCAACTCCCTAAATACAAGACTTGTGAACGGGAAGCTTCATCGATGTCCATTGATGGACTTAACATTTTTTCTCATTCAGATTGGTTCTCATTATTTTCATGCATATTAGGTGTGGTCCTTGTGGATGGATGACTCATCACTAAAATTAATATGTTGCGCAAACTCGTTATAAATTTGCGTTGAGTGCAGAAAATCTTCCTTTTGGGGTTTTTAAGATGAATCAAGCGGATATGACTCAAAATTTATGTGACCATCCTATTGAAAAATGAGCATTGTAGTTGGAGCTCCACTGATTCTGAATAGACTCATGAAATTTCGAAATTAAATAAACCATTCAGCAATGTGGCAACATCTGTACTTATGGTGGGAGAGATAATTTTGTGGTAGGTTGATTTACTGATGAAATTGAGAAGACCATCAGCTTGTGATTACGTACTCTCATATTTCCTACTCATTAGTACTTCTCGGTATGTTACTCCGTGTACCTGAGGTATTCATATACGTACCGTTACATGGTTCCAAATTGTGTACTGCTGAACAACCAATCGGGATATTTGACACTGAGATTCAAAATGCATAGGTAGTACCGATACTTGGTTAATATCCCGAACAATCAAGGTGTTCGTGACCACCAACGTAAGCCTCGTATATGTATGCAACCCACGCCAACCTCTGCACCCAGCAAATATGCAGTCGCTCGACCTCCACACATCCTAGTTGTTTTAGCATCGCCCGAACCGCAGGCTAATGTCGTAAGTTAGTGCCGGTGCTAACAAGTCTCCCGTTTGCCGCAAACACTCCCCCAGTAGACCTCGTAATGAGGACTGCTTGGTTTTATAACCCCTTAAAACCTCCCTCAACGACGCTCCCGCTCGTTTCAGCTTTAATATTGACAGCGTCGCAAGAGTTTGAAAAAACCTTCCAAAACCGCCTGTCACATCATAAATCACCTGTCAACAACACTGCGATATTTCCCCCTCTTTTTTTGCATAACCACTTAGTAAAAAGCCGCTTGTACTCGTCTCGGAACCTGAATCTGTAGCTACCTCATCAATTCAGATTGAACACTCTGTTGAAGTTGAGTTTCTTTGTTGCTGTTTGGTCCTTTGTCTCGGTTGGCGTTCTTTTCGTCTTTATAAAACTGCCTGTATTAGCGGTATGTCAATCGAAGACGTTTGATCGATATGTTTCGAACATGAACACAGGTCTTCCGTTCTTTGTTCCGTTGTGGATTACGGTAGTCGCCTTCCAATCTCTCTCCAGCGAGGGAGAAACTTCCTCAGAACATCAGTTTTCCATCAGTTTTTCCATAATCGAAATATTTTTATTTAGGAAAGAAATTTGAGTTTTAGTGGGTGATGCAGTAGATGGCTTGCCATAGCACCCCTTTCACTCACCCCAAAACGACGATTTCGTTGAAAAACCTCACGTTTTTCCACGTTCAACTTCAAATTTGTCTCCTAAATTTGATTGCAATAAACTTTTTGATTATACCGTTGAGAAGTTGTCGGTTTGAGGACGTTTTCCTCTTGCTTAAAAATATATTTGAAGGCTGCTATCGTAGTCCACAACGGATCGAAGAACGTGGTAATTTCATCATACCGGACATTTTCAATATTTAGGTTTTCTTTTGATCCTTGAGTCCTACTTTCAATGAACGTTGCAAATTATTACACGAAGGTTTTATTGTTTTTCTGTACAGATCACTAGCCAGCAAAAAAAAATACAGCTTTGCCATTCACTACCAACCAATCACATTTTCGCTTCACAATCAACTTTATTTTGAAGAAATTAACTCTTCACGCTAAATTAGAAGAAATAAAGAGTTATGGGCGCCTTCATTAAAAATTCGATTACTGGTTGCTTAGGGAGCAAAATTTAGTATAACTCGAAGAATCTAACAACGATCGCATTTTGGTCAGCTAAAATTTGAAAGGATATTACGTTTCTCTTGCGATTCACACTCGTGTTTCTGAAATATCATAAGTCCAGCCCTTAAGTTCTCATGGGGAGCGAACGGTCGGTCCTACAGAGCTCTGGGTGGTCTCATTCGATTCTAAAAATGTGATACTACTTTTAAATTGATAAAGAAACAATGCCTTTATAATTGAAGTTCTGAGCTTGGGCATTTTGAAAATTTCCTTATTTGTGAACCATTAAAAGTGACGGACACCAAACAAAAGCTTCGGGGCACAACTAGACTCCAAATTGAGCTCATATTTACCAAATTTCATCGAAATCTGTCCATTATAACTAAGGAAAGTGCCGCGGCGGACGGACGGCAAAATTCGCGTTCGATTTTTGGATTCCACGTACCTTCGAACGTAAGCCATCAAATTTTGAGGGGGGTACTTTTTCTTTCTTGGCCGATATTAAAGGTTTATTATTGAAAACAATGAACCAAATTTGGTTTCATCTTGAGAAGGTAGGACATTTAATGCTCTTTCTAAAGGTGTAACCAGATTTGATTTTTCCAAAAATTGAGGGGGTTATGCCCATTTTAGTGTCGCACAGTGAAAACAAATCTTAAAATTGAGAAATCTTGGAAAAACAAGGGGTTATAACAAAATTGCATGGAGAATTTTTTTGTTGGAATTACTTTGTAGAATCAATGCTTGAAGTTGGCGAGTCGTGATTGATACACCCAGTATAACGAATAAATGAGAAGCTTTTCTGTTTTCAAACGATTGTGAGAACTCTTGAGTGACGAAGGGGTATTCTCAATTTATTATTGTGCCGTCGAGATGAACGCTCTGAAGCCTCCAAGCTTTGAAAATCTCAAACTATGATCCTGACGGAAACTGAGCGTTTCACCGACCTACTCGTTCATTACCCCTATAAATGCTTTGAGTTGTTTGCATGTCGCTCTCTCCACTTCCGGTTCTCCATACGACCAATCCCGGGTTAATGCTCCACAAAGGACCGTCCCCACAACAAGAATTCCGGTGTAGAGGAATTCGCCTCGTGTTCTTCAAAGTCTAGGAAATCGCATTTTCAACGGAAAAGGGAAGGGAGAAGGTGAAAATTCTATTGAACTTCCGAGGCTCCTTTGTTGAAATGGGGAAGGATCCTACTGTTCCTTCCTACCATTCAATGCTATCAAGGATAAAGCGAAACAATCGCTCTCTTTTAGATCCCCTTGAACCCCCGTTTTCTCTGCGGTTTTTTTTTCGTCCTTTTGGCACTTCTGGGCGAAAAGCGGTTACCAACCGTCGCGGAAAAAAATGAAGAATGAGCGAGAGAACAGGAGTAGGTGAGGAGGGAAGGAATATGAATGGCAAATAAAATTCATAGACGCCACTTTTCCCCCGTAGACGTTCCCTCCGCTACTTTTATTTGTACAAAAATGAATAACAAATGTTCGATCTTTCAAGGGGACCGATCGATTTTTCGTTTTTACCGGGTATTCATTTGAAACGCTCATTGTGAATACAACTGCGATGCATCTTGACCTCTCCATTGTGAACCATCAATTGCGGAGATGATTGGATTCAGATCGGTCTGTCTAGCTCCTTTTTACTCCCACTTGACCCGGTTCGTTTGTTTGATCGAGTTGAGAGCAGAGACAATCAATTCGGAGGATCCATCTGCATGAGCTTATTTTCTGGAGTTGGAGAAACGTAAATCTCTTTTTGCACGTTTGAACCACGCCGGTGAATGGATATGAAACAACTATCGAAGAGAACTATCCTATTTCAAATGGGAAGTAGGTTGGTATGATGAAGTTTGTTTCATGGACATTCTCTCTGGAAACAATTTCCAGGGTTCTGCAGTTTGTACCTATAAGGTATTTATGGATAAGGTAAACGCACCAGTCATTGGACACGTACCAGTCGTTAGTCACACATCACACAGTGAATTTCCTCGTCTTTCGAGGATATGTACTTTGTTTTCCTCTCTTTTTATCCATTCCTGTGAAAGAGTGAATCATATGATGCTCTTCAACTGTCCAACCACTGATGCATTTACCCAATATCTATTTATTTGAAGTTTCGTGATTAAGACTTCAAAATATCGGTATCATGCCTGATAATTTTCCGCCAATCTATTTATTTATGCCAATGACGTGACACTCCTCATGAATACTCAAGAACACTCCTCAAGAATACCCTTGAACCTAGCTAAAATCCCAAATTTTTCAATTAAAAAAAAATTAAAAACCTTGTGTTTTGAGGTTTTTAGTTAAAATTACAAGAATATATAAATATAATATATTTAAGCTGTTTCTGAATATCTGCATAATATTATTATGCAGATATTCAGAAACAGCTTAAATTTCCGGAAGAGACAGAGAAGACCAGAAGAAAAAAGTAAAACTTCATCTGCGGGACCGAGGAGTTAAAATACATCTAGGAAACAAGGCTTAGAATGCAGCCTTCTCAATTCTTGAATCCTCTTGGATGTTCCACAAAATCAAGGCTGAATTTAAATAAAAATGATCGAACCAGTTGAGATTTGGTTGATGACCAAATCTGAAGAGAATACTGATGACATCGAAAAGAAACTCAAAATGAATTTATATAGACATATTATATCGAATATTATATGGATTTGAGAGAGGAATCAGGACAAACAGTGAGTACCCCGGCATTGTGATGGGGAAGATATCATCACGAATATCAGGAAGCAGAGGACAGGCAATAGTGATAAGAAGATGTTCAGCTTGCAAGAAGGTGTTCAACAACAATCCAGAGATGGGAAGAAAGAGAGGAAGGCCTCGAAAGGGACGGCAGGATGATGTGGAGGCGGACTTCGGAAAGATCGGAGACAGAAACTGGACAAGGAGGGCTCATGTTATGACGAATTGCAAGTGTGTAGTTCGAGAGACCAGGGCGCTTCATGGGCAGTAATGCCACTGGGTAAAGTACAGGTAATACAGGATAGGAGACGGGGTTTGCATCCATAGAATCCATGGCAACTTGAGTGTAGAGCCCTCGTGCCAGTGGCTGGTATTGTTGAAGAGACTGACTGGAACCAAATGTAGAGCATCCCAGGACGTGCTTGCATTGACATACAAGACCTGCGTTAGACCCACAATGGAATATGGTAATTAGATGCTTGTTACTGCATCTCATGCTGCAGTTCACCAACTGGATGTGGCCCAGAATCATGCATTGAGGGTCGTCACTGGGGGTGCTGTCTCAGCCCCAATCGCAGCGATGGAGCTCCATACTGGACAGGAATCTCAGAGGTGCGGCCATGAATCAGTGCCCTTGCCAGAAAAAAAGATTCAAGCGAAATGGCATGAACTTTTGGGAGACATACACACCAGCGTCCAGCCGACTGATCACCCAAACCTCATTCCTCTTGAAAGTCAACAGCCTGAGAGATGAGTACACTCTCACAGAGCATGTCAACAATTCCGAACAGTTTCCATCGATCATGGACCACACTCCGCGCCGAAAAGCCAGTTACTTGACCACCTTGATTACGCCAGTATCGAAGCATACCACGCCAGCACCTGAGTTGAAAGCTGCAGCACTAGAGACGATACACACCCGCTTTCCAGAAGACCAATGGCTGCGGGATTATATCGATAGGTCAGCCATAGAAGCACGTCGAAACAGGGCTCGGGGTGTGTTTTCGGTTAATGGGTCTATTGCTGCTCCGGTTAGTAGCTTGTCGAGTAACTTCGATGGCGAAGTTCGAGCGGTTGTGTTGGCGCTTGAAATGCTCCATCTGTGGGTTTCGCAAGGGCTGTCATCATGATACCCTGAGGGGTAGGAGACTTCTTAAGGTGCTGCTTGGTGGCGGAACAACTGTGGCTTTTCAGTGGACACCCTCGCATGTAGGTGGGAAATGAGAGAGCTGACACTCTGGCCAAAGAAGGCTCTCAAATGCCCATGCCCGACGTACCAATCAGTTTTTTAGCGGCCAGAATGCAGATTGGGGAGGCTGTGAACATTAAGCAACGCCAGGACCACGAGCTAAGGGCTGAGGGCAAATGCTGGGCGTCTCTACTGGGTGCTGCTGATCGTGTGCCTCCTGACCTCCCACGCCAACAGTCGGTTGCGGCGTTTAGACACATAACTGGCTTCGATTACCTGAATGCTCACCTCCACCGCATCGGGCTGAGGAGTGACCCGTCTTGTTCCCTCGGCCAATCGACAACACGACAAGTAGCCATCTTTTTGACTGCCCTCGACTCGAGGATATCAGGCTACAATTTGAAATCAACGAGAGCAAATGGTCGAAACTATCAAAATTACATTAGGCTGCGAGGAGTCTGATGGCTGAAACGCCCTAATAAATACTCGGCATAAGGAAAAAAAGAAAAAAAAATCCTTGTGTCAAAAAGTGGAGGCTGAGCAACTTTGCTGTGGTGAAGATAATATCTTCACCACAGCAAATTATATTATCTCAAAATGACCTAGGAACGACGAAGTAACTACTTCGTATTTGAAACAAGTACTTGAACAAGTATTTGAAGTATTACTTGTATTTGAAACACCGTGTAGCAGCTACAGACATGGATATTTTTAGGGTCACAATAAATTTCCCGGCTTTGTCTGGATTTTTGTGAAGATTGAAGAACGAAGGAAACGCTGAAGTCGGAAAAAACAACATATCAACCGGCGGCCTCGTGAATGTCGACCCCGTTTTCAATTAAGGAGGAATTCGGAAGCGGGTTGGAGAAAGACGCTTCGTTTTGTGGTTTAGATTCGGAAAAAGCAGAAGAAAAAAACGGACAAATGGCAGAAACGAAAAATGAAAAAAACAAAAACTCGACGTAGATGCCGGTTGAAGGCTTAAAAGAAGGAGAAACTTCGAAGAATGTCTTGTGTGAGAGAGGAGAATGGTGGGCTGAAGGGATGAGCTCCAAGTAATTAGTGGGGCGTTACATGAGTGACGTGGGAGTTCAACTTGTCTCCCTCCTCTTTTCTTTCTAAGGTGAATGTGGAAGAAAAAAATAGTACAAAAAAAAGAAAAATGGGAGTAAAATGAGGAAAAAATAAATAAAAAATGAAGCAGCCTTTTTCGCGATGAAGTTCGAAGGGGTTCCTTTCCTTAATAAAAAGCCTTTTCCCCGAGTTCTACCTGCTCCGTCGTCTTTTCTTCGAAGTTTTAAAGCCGGATCTCAATATCCAACAGCACATTATACATTCCGTCTTTGTGAGAAAAAAGAAGGCCGAGGTGGAGGACTCGGTGGCCGTATGAATTTTGTGTCTCGGCGGATACGTGAGAGCAATTTCTATGGGTGTTTTCACATTTCGTTCACGAAACGGGTTTAGTAGTAGAGTGTGTTATTTAATTTATCATTACTATCGTTGAATATAGTGTTTTCTTTTACAACACTTTTGATTAAACTTACCGAGAGGTAGAAAGTTGTAGGAATCGTTATCTTTCTGGAGAGATACACCTGAACGAAGACCTTGAGAAAACAGCACAAATGGTTGGAAGGTTTTCAGTCTCTAACATCACTGAAGATCACTTCTGATTTCCAAAGAAGTATGCATACCCAAAAATCCATGATAAGAATTTATGTCCTCACCTAATAAAGATAGAACAAAGCCAATCTGATTTGTTATTTACGTGTTTCTCAATAAATTTATGTGACTTTATCCTTTCATTGATTGATAGATAGATAGATAGATTTTTATTGTGGTCATACATAGTATATGTCACAAAAGTCGGATGAAGCTACTAGAAGAATATTGGTGTGAAAATAGTGATGAAAAAAATTGAAAAATGAAGGGACACAACATCCCGCGATGGAGGGCCAGAGAGAACCCCCCCCCCCCTCCTCGGGCCCTTCCAACCACCAAGGTGGCATCCCAAATTCAAAAAGGCATCAGTCCCCGAGCCTGGTTTACACCAATACACGGGAACACAGCACACTATCGGAGTCAGGACAACAACAGGAGGAACCCAGACAGCAGGACAGCAGACAACAGGAGGCCACCCCCGAGCGAAACCAAGACAACGTCAACAGACACAACATGCGACCACATTCATTCAATATTTTACATTCACACCAAACAAATTTTTTATAGACAAACCTAGAATTCAATAATAAATAGAATCAATTAGTTAATAACAAATACATTTTTAAAGAACCTAGAGTACTATTGAAAATATATTCCTCTGCAACAAACAATTATAATAGCAAATACATTACGAAATGCTGGAGTAGTTTTTAAAAATTATTCCTCTGCTGTTGTGTTTCCTCAGTAAAATATATCAGACCTAATCTATCTATAAAGCTAGTGAAAATATTTAAAAACCTGTTAAATTTACCTCATCATCAATGATAATATCAATAATAATATTAATATTACCTATATATTATATAGGTACATTTTTAAATAATCTATTTATAGAGCTAGGGGAAATATTTAAAAATCTGTTAAATTTACCTCATCATCAGTAATATACATATTTTTTAATGCAACAGGAAGGTGCTAGTATAGAACTAGACCAGCATAGGCGACTTATCACTTATAAAAAATTCATCAAACGAGAAAATGCATTAGGTATGCTTCAAAAATAATTTAAGTCACTTTTTCAAAGAAGATACAGATAATAAAGTCAATTCTTTTGGTAGTTGATTATGAAATGTAGGACCTCAAAAAGTGTTGAGGTGCGGATCAGATCAACCACGCCCCTAATGGTCCACAAACAACGAAATTAGTGAACAGAACATGAAACGCAGATATTATCATTTATGGGGGCGTTCGCGATATTGCTTCCGAGTCCACCAAGGTAGTGGAAGCTTTGTTTTCACTTTTCGAGATTAACGAAAAGTTCTCCAAAATCAAAACTTCCACTCGCGTTTTCACCGTTTAGATCTTTTTGAACAATTTTGGTTTCGTGGCTTCTGTAGCACATAGCTTCCTCTTTATCCATAACATGGTTGGGTTAGTAACAAGATGAAGGGGTCCTCAGAACTGCAAAGTACCATACCAAATATGAACTATTCAGTGATGTAAGGATAGTCTACCAAGTGTGCTATGGCATGAAACGTCCACAACATCCAAATTCAATTTCAAAGTTCAAATTTTAGCTGACCAAAACGCGATCGCTGTAGGTACATGGTAGGCAGGTGGTGAAAATGGCAAAGCCGAGTTCTTTGCAGACAAGTGATCTACGTAGAAAAATTATAAACCTTTGTGTAATAATTTGCAGCGTTTCTATATTCTACATACTATTGTGAACAGAACACAAATCGATCGGTTTCCTGAATAGAACTGAACTTTTATTTGACGACAACAAAACAGTTATAGTTATTGTATCAAAGTGGTGATGGTAACCTAAGAAGTCACTACACCATCCTTCCCCACTCCTTCTGATGTGGTGCATACAGTTAGCTTGTCTGCGTGAACTACTCTCTTCTTCCACTTGGCAACTTTATACGAAAGACAACATCTGAAATCTTCTTTAATACGTGGCACGGACCAACCCAAGGGCTTTGTAACTTGGGACATATCCCTACCCTCCTTCTTGGCATGTAGTACCAAACTACATCTCCCGCATTGAACCTTGGGACTGTGGCTCGAACGTCATATCTCCTCTTGCACTCTCCTGCAGGAAGGTTGCATAATCAGTCCTGGTTTTGAACCCTGGAGCTGGCTCTGTGAGAAGATGCAGTGGAAGCACCAATTCCCGCCCCAGTACCAAAGCTGCCGGTGAAAACCCAGTGGATGTGTGCACGGTACCCCGGTATGCTATGAGTACACAAGACAAGTTCAGGTCCCAGTCAATTTGGTGGTTTTCTCCAACAGTCGATAGCATCTGCCACAGCGTTCGATTGAAGCGTTCCACTTGCCCGTCACTCATTGGGCTTGTGCGTGTTTTGCTTATTCCTAACATTGTGAGCACTTCCTTGAATACATCCGATTCGAAATTGGTCCCCTGATCGGTGTGTAGTTCCCTAGGAACACCAAACCGCGAGAACACGAAATCCACTAACCCTCTTGCGACTGTTGTAGCTTGTATGTCTGGGACAGGAAATGCTTCAGGCCATTTTGTAAATGGGTCTATAGCAACCACAATGTGGCGATTCCCTCTTTCAGTGACAGGCAGTGGGCCAATCGTATCCACACAAATCCGTTCGAAGGGTGACCCGTTTACATAAACTTGCATGGGGGGTGCCTTTGCATTAGGTTTCCCCTTACCTCTTCTGCCACAAATTTCGCAAGTTGCGCAAATCATCCGAACGTCTTTTGTCATTCCAGGCCAATAGTACCGAAGCCGGACCTCGCTCAATGTTCTCCTTCTCCCAAAATGGCCAAAGTCATGGGCTCTCTTTAAAACCTCTTGACGTTGTTCCTTTGGTACTATGACTTGTTCCCTCACCCTAGTGCCTGAGTCATTCTCCCATTTCCGAACCAACAAGCCCTTGGACAACGCCAGTGTGTCAAACATGGTCCATAATCCTTTAGTCACATGGCCATAGCTAACTACCTCTTGCCATGATGGTTTCCTACCTCTTTCAACCCAACCATATACAGGACAAATATCCACGTCCTTCTTTTGGAGGGTCCGCCAGTTCTCATTCTCCATCACTCGACTCAATCTAATCTCTACATCCTTGGTTTTTTCCTCCTGTCGTAGACAATATTTGCACCCAACATCTGCACATGGTCGCCGTGACAGTGCATCTGCATTTTGATGTTGTTGTCCAGGCCTGTGGTGAACTTTGAAGTTGTAAGGAGCAATAATGTTCGACCACCTTGCCAGCTGACCATCAGGTTCTCGGAAATTTTGCAACCATTGTAGTGAGGCGTGATCCGTCCGAACAATAAACGATTCCCCACTGCTCAATCCAAAGGAGTCAAAATGACGCAAGGCATTTACGAGGCTTAAAAGTTCTTTTCTTGTTACACAGTAGTTTCTCTCAGCTTTCGAGAGGCATTTGCTATAGTAGGCCAATACCACTTCTCTTTAAATACAAATTGCTTTGAAAGGTATTGCTCTTGTTAAATTTATTTTGAGGAGTTTGAGGAGTTTTCACACGGAAGAAAACAACAACGAGAAAGAAGAAACACCAAGCCCATCAAGCCCAATACCAAGATTTTGGATCAACCACGACCTCATCAAGGTGAGACCTTTCGCTTCTGTACTCGGACAAATCAAGAAATTCATCGAACGCTCAACGAACGAGCAATGCCTCGTCGACGAGTCCTAGTGTCTAGTCAGGACACTTCTGTTTCGACAACGAGCCGCTGCACCAGGTGCCGGCGCAGTACTCGCCGGGGAAGGCGGGGGAGCCGAACTCCGGCTCGCAGCAGACGCCCGGCAAGGGAAAGAATCCGGAGTTCGGCTCCTCGCGGCCGAAGGACCGCACGGTCCCAGCAAGCTCCATCAAGAGGGAGCACCAGAAGAAGGGCGCTCTTGGCGGGTTTGGTCGGATGCGTCGCGGGTCACTCCCCGATAGGACCATCGAATATTCTGAAGGCAGGAGAATCTATTATGATCCCCGCCGCTTCCAGATATCCAGGTGGCTATCCAGCAGCCGGCTATCCATCGATCGGCTATCCATCAGGTGGCTATCCATCAGGCGGCTATCCATCAGGCGGCTATCCAGCAGGCGGCTATCCATCACCCGGCTATCCATCTGGGTACCCTGGATACCCTGGCTACCCATCAGGCTATCCTGGATACCCTGGCTACCCTATCTACCGTCAACAGAACTGGGTAACCTGGATTTTGCAACTGCTGAAAAGCATTTTGGACCCTTTCCATCTTTTCAGTCGTCGTTAAGCCTTATTCAACCACAATATAAAACCATCCCAGACAGGTTTGAATTACTCTTGTGATACTTTAAACTGGCTGTTGGTTGCGCCTGAAATTCTCTTGCCTGTACCGTTGCCGGTAGGTTCAGCATGAGAACAGACAGCTTTTCATTTATGTCAGCCAGCTCACTCTGCAATATGCCTTGCATTTCAGCTCTACATAAGTTGAGAACCTCACCTGGCAGTAAACTTGGCTGGAGACCTTCATTAGATCCTTCACCAACATCATCTCCTCTCTCCTCCTCGTCCTCCCCATGCCGACGTCGTGGTCGTGGGCGTGTAGACATTTCTGACACCAAATATTGTGAACAGAACACAAATCGATCGGTTTCCTGAATAGAACTGAACTTTTATTTGACGACAACAAAACAGTTATAGGAGCATCTAGGATGTGAGGGTGATAAAACGGCATCAGCGCTGCCTGGCGACGATTAGATAAACCTTCCGGAACTCAAAACCTACGTTATCACACTTATCAATCGGCCGATGTGATTTGTGAAGTAGGTATCGTGTGCCGTGTTCCTAAAGCCGGGTTCCGTAGTGCTTAATAGGATTCGCGGATGTTAACTTTCGAAGGAGGGTGTTGCGTATTGGAAAATCAGATATTTTACGGATTACGGACATACCTAGCAACTTTGATAAACTTCGTAACGAACTCCTGTCGTTTGCTTACAACTCGTTCGACTCGATCTCACTCGAACGTTATTTCGTTTTGCTTTCTGGTTGTTTCCGAACCATGATCAAAAACATATTGTTTAGTAATTCATTAATTCCAGCGGACATTCCATAGGATAAGCATTAAGGCAACTAGTTGGTTGGCGATAAAACTCGTAATTTATTTACCTTCTTCCTGCACATAACTGTTTCACTTAGTAATTTAGTTAGTACCTACCTATTTTGAGTAAGAAATAGTGGAATCTTTAGCGGCATGCGAGCCTCTAATTTGAACAGCATTAAAATCCATGTTCTAATATATCCAACATTCGAATTAAACCCCACATCAAATGATGCTAGTAAGACTTTTTTTTTACTTGAGTAAGACTTTTGATGTTTATCATAAGCTTTTTGATATATTGAGACAAAAGTCTGAATTATAGATGTTCAAGTTCATCTTATTGACTTTTGGATTGTAGTTCATTCAAAGATGATATAAAAGTTACTGTTCAGTAGGTATGTAATTCACTACACTATATGTTCCTTCTGTGCCTGTTTTTCTTGACATAACTACGATACCATTGTAGTGATGCCTTATTTTTTCGTAATTAGAGGGAAATTGTGAATTTTAGACATTGTAACCAAGTAAGTTCCCCTGAAATGTCATATTGATACTGTGAAACGTCTAGGCTGACTCGTTTGTTCCTATATTCATGTACTGTAAGACAGACATCGTTTTGTAGTAATGACAATTTTTTTAGACTGTCCAGGAATTTTTTTCCACCCCGAAAATGAGTCTTGTTTTACAATGATTTAGGTACCTACTAAAAGTACTAATGTTCCTAATGACCTCAATGGTGATTATTTTTGGGATTTTTTTCATTGAATAAATCCAATAACCATTACCGATGTGGAATTCAATCATTTCATTCCCCAATTTCCCGAAAACGACCTTTGTTTTGATCCATTTAACACGATTTTTTACTGGTATTCGTCACATCGACGAATGAGTTGCAATAAGCACAAAAAAATGGGGTTGCATTCTAGGGTTAAATAATAATTTTATCATTATTACATTACAATTTTATTATTAAATTATAATTTAATTATTATTATGAGTTTAAATTTGTATAAGAACAATGAGGAATTTCACGGAATTCTGTTTGCGTTTTTCCTGAATAGTTAATGGTGTGGGATAGCTGAAAATCGGGGTGATAGTTACCTTTTCAAGTTCATTGCTGATGGCCATGGTTAAAAACAAGCCAGTGTTTTGAATTATTACTTTCAATAATGAACCTTTGGAATTAAAACGGCATAAAACTAAAATCTGAACACATTTGAGCCGAAAAGGTTTGCTAGTTAGATTATTATCAACCCACAACTTTATCTCAACCCTAATATTTCTGGATTAATCATGATATTAAACTAACAGGAAAACATTTAAAATTAAAAGAAATGTATTACAAAAATATTTATTGATATATACATGCAGTTGGGAACTTCCGGTCATTGATAACAAATTACCTTGTTCTCAACTGAGAATCATGAATTAATAAACACTTGATACATTACAACACAATAAAATTACTTGACAATCACAACTTGGGGTGCAGTACAAAATAAATCAATAAAATGACTACGCCAAGCAGGCATCATTTCTACAGAGCTTACCAATTTTGGATTTGATGACATGAAGTAAGTTCAGAGTAGCCACACAACTTGGAAAAGTCAGGAGATTTCTTCTGGTAAAGGCAGTTTTTTTTCATTAGATAAAGACATCACTGAGATTATAATAAAATAAATAAATAATATATTTGATTTATTATTGGCTTGTTTTATTATTTTATATTTATTTATTATAAAATAATAAATAATACAATAAATCATATAAATAAATATATTTATATCAATAGACATAAATATATCTATCAATTTTCACCAAAAAATATAAAACCTACAATTTACCTATTCCTTAGCCCGGAATCAGGTAGCCCCCCTCCGGGGGGATATAATATAGTATTACACATATTGTACTTTTAAATTTTATTTAATATTAACCATAGTCATGAGATTAATCATAACGGATTAAATTGACTTTTATAAGAAATTAAATAAAATTTTATAATATATTTGAATTAAGTATATCCATTAAAGGCGTACAAAATGAATTTTATTAATTTTGGACTCGTTTGACTTTCAGTATGAATTTTAAGCCAACCTGAGACTCTTCAAAATCCATCTTGCACCATACAGTCCCAAATAGAAAAGACCAAATAGATTTTGGCAATGTTTGAGTACTAATTGAACTGGTCGTTGAAGATGCCAAACAAACCTGAACATCCTAACGAATTATTTCTCCTGGTACAAAAATCTGTTCAGGAGATATTAGAATACGGTTTTCTTCATTGTAGTCATCTCCAGCAGTCACAATCTCGTCCGCAGGTACCATCATGACCAAGAAAAAAGAATAAAAACAAAATAAGGAAAAAAAGTACTCAAAACCATCCAAATTTGTTAGTTACAAATTACTAACTGCGTAATTAAATCAATTATAACGTATTCAATTATGTCACTATGCTAGTTTATGCATAAACGGTTTTCTAAATTACTCGTACCTAAGCTTTAATGTATACTTACCACTTGGTCGATTGCTAGAGGTAGAGTCCAGTAAGTCCCAAGTGTGTCGTCAGTATGAAATCCCTTCTAACATGGAATGGAGCCTGCAAAGAGAAAAGAAAGAGTACCTATTCATTTAGTTTTTGGTACCAGACAAGCATTTAGGTAGAGATTTGTAAAGTCCTATGCTGATGTATCACCAGAACATTATTTATTATTTTAGATAAAATTAAATAGGTAAACATAGACGGGTAAATACATTTACTTACGTTTGCCGGTATGACAATGGGGAAATTCCTTTTATAGTTAAGCTTTTCTGGGGTTTCATCCAAGTGTTCGGAGCAGACGGTGGTATCTTTGTTTATGCATCTATATTCCGTGCCTTCTGTAATCTAACATTAGCTCCTCTGATTACCGCCAATATTACGAATACTCTACTCTTGCAAGATTTCTGAGTGCTTCTCGCAAGGTTTTAGGTATGTGAATCTCCTCATCATTACATCGCTTCAGTATAACACAATTTCCCGTGGGTAACAGCAAACAGGGCAAAGGAAATCGATAGGATTTGGTGGGCGGATTATATCCTGGTCGTCCAACTTTGCACGGTCGCTATTGCACTCAATGTATGCACAGTTATGGCATTGTGGAAGTGGAACTGTTCTAGTTCTCGGGGGAATAGCACTATGTACTATTAACTATTTTGCTGTACGACTCCGTTGAGGGCAAGCACTTCGTCACAGCGAGGTAATATACGGAGAACTCTTCGTAAAGATTCTCGCACTGGGAGATTCGCAAAATCAGGCAAAACACACGCGGAAAATCAGCAAGGCGAAACTACGGTAAAATGTGTCAACGATGTACCGAGCTGTCATCACATCGGCCGATTGATAAGTGTGATAACGTAGGTTTTGAGTTCCGGAAGGTTTATCTAATCGTCGCCAGGCAGCGCTGATGCCGTTTTATCACCCTCACATCCTAGATGCTCCTAACAGTTATAGTTATTGTATCAAAGTGGTGATGGTAACCTAAGAAGTCACTACAATACCTTGAAATGTAAACCCTCAAATTTTTAGAAGGGGTTAAATTTGTTCTTGCTAGATTCCAAAGATTCATTGTTGAAAATAATAAACCAAAATTACTTCAAGTCATTGAGGAATATTTGTCCCCGTCAGGATTAGATTGGAGCCTGACGAGCCGGACTTTCCAGGTACCACAAGGACTTCATGGTCTCTATTGCTCTTTATAACCGTTGTATCCATTGTACCAGACGCTTTCCACCGACTCATGCCATCATAAAGAGACATTTTCCTCCTCTTTCACTCCACAAAATTGCTATTAGACGCTGAAGCCTTTCACTAGCCAAGTCACGCTCCTAGTGTCGAGCCTACATGATAACAAAAACTTTGACGCGTTAATATTCTTGGTGTCCTCTTTCAAGTTCCCGACGAGCTGACTCTTCAACACCATCAACGTGTTACAGAGGTTCCCCTCGTGATGAAGGACTAATAAGGTGCCTTCAAAGGGATTTTATTACGGCGACGACGTCACCCGAGCCGATGAAAGAGCAAATTACGGGGAAAGGATTTATAATGGTGGGCGCGGGAGCAACAGCTGATCACAAGAACGATGGAGCAGCAGCGGTTTGATTTTCTAAGCTACAATAATGTTCCTGGCAAAGGACTCGGCTCGACTGAATTTTCTCAGCAGCTAATGAGAACGCTTAATAAGTAACTTCATGATGTATGTGTTCATACCTCACATCACTACCCTTTGCATACATCAACGACGTGAAGCTCGGTGCATCGGCTTCGTTTGCTCTTCCAGGTGGAATGACAGGTGCAGACGGCACGATAATTCAAAAGAGCCTTTGGCACACTAGTTTTGAAAATAATTAGGTTACATGAAAGTAACTGAGACAAGTGTAAGTGATGGTTTATTCAAAAACAGGAAAAGTCCGAAAAGCTACCTACTGGAGTGGCTATGTGCACTTTGCAGTTCGGATACTACAAAATAATTAATTACAATTACTTCCAACATAGTTTATGTTGAAATTAAAATAAGTGTCTTGTACAAATGTATTTTTTTAAGTCTGCCAAGGGGTGTAGCACATAGCTTTCTCGTACCCATAACCCTATAATTGGGGATAGTTAGAGTTTCCGGCAATATCTTGAGAGATTCTGGAATGTGATCATACTCATATTGTTAGAAACTGTATAATTTGGGAAAGGTATTAACATCGTACACATTTGAGCTTATGTCCACTCTGATAAAAGGTTTCTTGGTCATTCATTACTTTTATATGATTCATATCAACTATTTTGCAAAAGTTGCTGCAACATTCATAAAATCCCACCCTTACGTGTACGTCGCCGATCGTCCGGGAAACTCAGGTTCCATTCCAGGCCGTGACATGAACATTTTTTTCCTAATTTGATAATTACTTATAACGTGTTTATATATAATTTTGCTGTTGATATTTTATGTCTTCTTTACCTTCTTTTCACGTCATTACGATTTGTTTTTGCCTGCTTTTAGGAGGCTTTTCAGCCTAGTCTAAATCCCAGCCGTACGTGTAGGTCGCCGATCGTCTGGGATACCCGGGTTCGATTTCATGCCATAACACCAAACTTTTTTCCACTTATCTACGATTTGTTTTTGCCCGCTTTTAGCAGGGTTTTCAGCTAGTCGTACACAATACACTTCTTCTACGAAAGGCAAGGTTGCTAGAAAACCCCAACAGAAGATTGCACTATTCTTCCGGTACTTGGCATCCAGATGACTGAGAAGCTGGATGACCCGGACAAGCCAGGAAAATGTCTCTCCGTCCAAAATTACTTTATTGTGTGATCTTCTACGTACACTAAGTGTATTCATCTAACAACGTTGCTCACCCTTCCCTTTCTCCTTTAGACCCACTCTGTAATGAGCAGGAAGGGGTCCTGGACCTCACCCCTGCACCCCCTGCAAAAGTTAATGAAATCGTTTCATTCTTCAAAAGTCCTTCATATCTAAACTGTTCTTCTTAAACTGTTCATTCATATTATATTCATTTTTTATCGTATATTTAACTAAAAGTAAGTAAATAATCAGCAAACATGCTGACACCGAAAACTTAATTTATAACCAACTTGCCATTTTCTTGACTTTCTGAGAGTAATTATACTCAGAAATTAATTTTTGTTCCTTTCAAGGACGCAGAACTAGATGGCCTACAACTTATATATCGAATTTTTTTTTCTCTGTATGATATGATATTCAAATTTGCTCCATGTTGGAAAACATCATTTTTTCAGCTAGGAATTTTAACCCTCCGATAAAAGTATAAAGTTGTGGTACTGGCTCGACGCAGAATTTATTGGGCTTTCATTTGTTATCAGTAGTTGAAACGCTTGGATGGACCGTTTCGACATTATAGGTGAAAAACCAACACAACTCTGGACATTTGGAGGTTTTTAGGCTTCCCTGAGTTATGCTCACTCGTAGGGATCGTGTAAAACTAGGATACTACTAAAAGACACTTAATGAACCCATTCAAATCATAAAGCGTTTTCCTACACTCATTCTTATGTCATGCCCCAAAACGATCTGAATTAACTGGTCTATCTTCCCATCCAGGTAGATTTAGAGGCAGACACTTTGTAGTTTATTCCAGTAAAAACAGTTAATTTCGCTCCAGCGGTAAAATTCACAGTCTAACAAGTTTTCATAATAACCTCTCTCACTACGCAGTTGTGGGCTGAGGGAGCTTCATCTGGGAAAGTGTCAGTTTTAATTTGTGCCCTTATAACTTATATTTCGTTCGAAAGGTACGCGCTTCGAAGAAAACTCGGGAAAAGCGAAGGGGAAGTTCGGCGTGAGAGTGGTAGCTATAACCCTTCTTTTCATCCTCGTATATTTACTGCTTCGAAAACTTTCACGTTGTGAGCTGAAAGGGGGTGGGTGAAAGGGAGGTGAAAGGGGAAGAAGAAAGAGGAAGGTGAAAGGATGTTGGAGTAGAGGGTTTGAGTGTATTTAGGTAGGTACTCCCCCCTTCATGCCATTGTTGTTCTAGTGAAATACTTATGTTGGAAATTAACTGGTCGGGAGAAGGGAGGAAGGAGGGAAAAGGTTCTCATTAACTTCCAGCCATTATTCACCAAGTTACATTTGACCTATAAGTCATTTTCTTGCAAATTGGCGACCCCTTCCCAATCGATTCATTTTAACGCCCGGAGTGCCTCACTAATTTCCGGGGCTTAAAAGTTTGAATGGAGTGTCATTTTAGGAGTTACTACCAGCTCGGTGATACATCTTATCGTCTACAAAAAGTGGAAGGGGCTCACTCCTAATATAACGCCTTATCGTGGACTACCTCCACAGTTGACCCAGAATATAACAATGCTGAACAAAACAGTAATTTTTGTATATTAGCCTATAGTGCGTTTTTAAGTAATAATTGTAAGGAATATATTGATAGAGGAGGTGATTTGGCAGAAGATAATGACATTTTGATTAAAATTTAGTTTTTGATTTTTGAAATTACTTTAGCGAATTTTAAATGAATTTTTCAAACGTGATTTATAATCGCAACTGAATATTAAATACAATCCATCTAGAAATATTACTTATCATTTGTACCTAATCTCTTTGAGAGCCCGTTTACAGTAAAACCCATCCCCTTCTCACAACAGTTTCTTCGACACAGAGCTATAATTGCACTTTAAGAGCACTTTTAAATCCAGTGGTTCTTAGGACGTCCCACAATGAAACGCGAGCGGAAATTTTGATTTTGGAGGACATGCTTCCGCTACTTTGGTAGAATCGGAAGCAAAAAATTTATTCCATTTCATCAGCAGTCATTGGAACGGGAATTTGGCCTATTTCCTTTGTTAACACTCATTGGCGATTCACACTCGTGTTTCTGCTTCAAGTCTTCATGGAGAATGAAAGGTTCGTCCTACAGAATTCTGTTTGGTCTCATTTGATTCTAAAAATTCGATTGTATTTTGAATTGATGTACGAACAATAACTTCATACCTATCTAAAGTTTTGAGCTAGGACATTTTGAATATTTCAACAAAACCAGTCCTTGGGATCTAGGCAAACTGCAGCATACATCGATACCTTAAAGCACAACGGCGCTTTGTCCATCCATCTTCCACATTTAAAATTTTTTTAAATTTCAGAACAACTCAAATTTAACAATATTATCATTATTAACCTTCTTGACGATTATAGGTTGAAAATTACTTGAAGAAATTACGGAATTTGTGTGATAAGCCATTATTTTAGAAAATGGGCACTGATGAAAACTTCTTTTGCGTTTTTCTCAAAACTCCGTTTTTGACATAGCGTCTTTGTACTTTAAGGTACCGATATACCTTACGGCGTATTGAACAGAAGTTTTTATTCAATCGAATAAAATACCAATTGAAAATATTGAAAATAAAATACCAATTAAAAATATTGAATTATACGTACCATAAAACTACCGTAAATCATCAAATTTTGAGGGAATTGAATTCCAAAGGTTCATTTTCGGAAATTATAAACCAAAATGACTTCTTTCAAAAAGTGAAGTATACAATTTGATAGCCAACAATGGGGGGGGGGGGGGTATTGATTTGAAAATATGGCGGGTGGGGGGAGGGGGGTAAAATCTTTCTTAACGTTTACTGGTTCATTATGGACATCTGGCGCAGCTTTGAAACGTTTCGGTTAATATAATAAAAAACATTTTTTCCACGCCTGCAGCGCCGTCTAATCAGCGCCTGTTTACATAGAGCCGGCGCTTGGCGGGGATCCCTCGCTGGTACATCTTGATTAGAGCCCTAACGAAGCTCGATTCTCTTCAGAAGGCGCATAACAACCGAAATAACCGTCAGGAACCAACGGAAGGGAAATGGATGATGGGAAGAATGAAATTCGGACGTCCCACCTCATTATTTTGTCTCGTTTTCTCGTCCCTATTTTAGGAATAAAAAGCGGAATCATTACCTTCTTTTTCCTTCCCTATTTTTCGATGGCCAGACTGAAATAATGAGGGTTACAAAACTAGATATATCAAGAAATCAAAAATAGTGATTTTTACTCAAAGGAGAAGGTTTTTTTCTGGGACGGTTGATCTTGTCACTTGAACCTTGAACTTGAAAAGGAGGGTTTGTATTATAAGCACTTGCCATGTTTCATCTCCAAGAGAAAGATGATGATCAAATTCAAGCATAATGATTTCCTGGAAAATCGCTCATTTCCATCAAATGTCAAACATAATTTGATGAAATTCTCGATTTCCTCACTTTTTCCAGGAATCAGTGATAACGCATGATTAAGCAAAACCCCATAATCAGTCGTCAAAACACAACAACAATCGTTCAAAGTTTGAATTTAGAAGTTAAATTTGTTGAATACGTGAATATAATTGAATCAGTGAGAATGACAACAGTACATGTCCCCAATCAGCTTATCGAGATATCAGGTGTCAGGTGGTATAAGTCCATGGACTCGTACTTTTTTTCCCCTCAATCATTTTCATTTAGGCTCTGTTCAAGCTTACCGAGTGTGGTTAGCATACTGCTCTTGTGCTCAATGCATAGTTCTACTGGTTACAACCTACAAAAAGCCATTTTTCAACAATCGTCAAAAATGGACTTGTACTGTTTTTATTCTCATCGATTCAATTGTTTATAGCATATTTTTTTTAAATTGTATTATTGGCATGGTTTTCATACATACAGCCATAAACAAAATAATTGATGTACAAACTTTTATTTTAAATCAAAATTACATGTCACTTAATTGTTTATTAATTTAAATAGTAATTGATTGTATGCATGTTTAGCAAAACTATGGCTAATAATATTAACACTTGACGGCCAATATAAACTAAAAGAACTCTTAAGTAAAACTTAATGGCTAACAAAATCAAATAGTTAGATTATGGTTTTCGAAAAAACGGTTCAAATCGTGCGACGCTCCAGAATTCGTTGTAAGTAGTAATGTGTTACTCGTATAATTATTATTTTAATTATTAAGAAGATTTGACACTTTTGGTTTATTATTTTCAATCCTTTGGAATCGACCAAGAAAATTTTTTTTAACACCCCCTCAAAATTTGATGGTTTACGTTTCACGGTACGTAGAATCCAAAAATCTAATAAATATTTGGCCGTCCGTCCGGCACTTTTGCCACTTAGCATTGACCGACTTTGATGAAATTTCGTATATGGGCTCCATTTGGGGTCTAGTTGTGCCTCGAAGGCAGGCAGGCGGTGGGAGTCAGTTCACATTAGTAGGTGCCATTAAAGTTTCAAGGAAAGAATTTTGTACAGTAGTTACACTGTTTACCTTTGAAAATGCCATCTTTTCTCACAATAGCAGGTATTTAGTTCATCATGGATGTCTGCATTTAGTTGTTGCGTCTTTAAGTTCGTATATCAATCCTAGTAGGAATGGTCTGTACTTCCTCGTTTGTGATATTCTGTACGCCCTCAGATGGTAAAACAAATTTTCCAATTTTCATTCTGAAAAACTTACTTCGAGAATTTTTGATTGGCTGTTTGTGTCAGTCTGATTTGTTTGTCAGCCTGACAGTTGGACCCTACATGATATTATTCTTGAATAGTGTCAAGAAATTGCTGAATCAAAATGGCGCTCCTTCACGACCTGCTGAGAAGGTTGAATTCGATACCAATAATAATCGATTATTGACTATCGAAGAAACCAGAACTACGACTAGTAGTTTACAGAACTACTCGTAAACTAAATTGGAAATAGTTGTAATACATGATATCGATAGGGAATTGTTCAAACCTTGGGGTTATCACTCAAGGATTAAAATTTAGTGAACGTTGACAGAACTATTGGTAGAAGGTACTTGAATGGTACTATGCACCATTCAATTGGAATTTTAAATTGTTGGGGAGTCTACACCACAAGGATGAGAGGTGATAAATTGGATGTAGCAATGAATTGTTAATTTATCGTTCTGCCCCTCGACTTAATGAGGACAATGGAAGCTAAGAATAACGTTTCAGTTAAGGAGTGATGAGTTATGCACAATAACTAAGGTAAAAAACTTGCGCTCCCTAATTAAAAATAAAGGAAGATTAAACTTGGTAATTTTTTTCTTTCAATGAACTTTGTTCGGCGAGACATGGAGAAGGATTTGAGGTTTTAGAATTTCCTCTCCACAGTTACCCACTTTTCTGAAGACTCCTTCGTTAATTCTGTTAATTGAAAACAACCCTTGTTAAAACTTTGAAACTCCTGTCTACGTTAACCGAATTGTTATAGAACTTTAAAAACCTGTAGTGGCTGGAAGGAGAAATGGGGTGATTGACCAAGCGAAAAACTTTGGCGAACTTAGTAGTTATACGGGGGGACCAATTTATTCTACCTTCGGATTACCTTTGATGAGTATTTATTACTTGATAATGTTATGTAGAGACGAAATTCAAAATAATTTTGAATATTCAGTTATAGGCTGTGAATTTTCATAGGAATCCGTTTTGAGGGGATTTTGAGGTTTTTCCATCAATTTAAACGCCATTTTACTTTTTCATAATTTTGCATACTTGAGACCAAAAAGGATATTTTTTTTTTTGTCCAATGTTTTTCAAATACGTATTTGGGTAGTTTTAGAATATTTTGAATTGAAACATCTGAATAGGTGGTTTTAAGGGGAAAAAATAAAATAAAATCGCTGGGAAATTGTTTTTGTGAAACACCAAATATTGTTCTAATGAAGTCTAGCCAAGCTCGTTTGTTGTTAACCTTAAGGGTCAAACGCGGCAAGATGGCGGGCGTCTTTCTTCAACCCAAACCATCTTTGTTATAAAATTTATAATATAATATTTAATATCGGAGTTTAGCTAATATTGAAATTTCGAGGACAATGAAGCGTTGCACATGATGCATCATGAGTTATAGTTTTTGTCTTTCACCAACTCTTGGCTTGTTAATGTTATCAGTTAACGGTATACTTCACTGGTGAACGAGGAAAATTAGGTATGGCCGCGAGAAGACGAGGCAGACGCTCTAGGCAAGAAGATTAAGTGAACGACGATGGATCAGGAGGAGTCGACCTTCCGGATGTAAGATCTACTCGTAGTCTTAACAGGATCGAAATAGATATTAGACCATTCAACCCAGAGAATCAAAGTAGGAGTATTATTTGCCGTATTTTCAGAAGCGATTGTGAAGCAAAAGACGAGACCTTCATCCTACGAGGTCATCATCGATGGTGTCGAACGTCGTGTTCACGCGTATCATATGAAAAAGGCCTCTGGGATCTTAGAGGAGGAGGAGTTGTTGCATCATGAGTTATAGTTATTGTTATCAAGTAGTTATGCAATCATAACTATCAAGAGTTTCGCGAACTCTTAGTTCGCTATTCGCTTGTGAATAGTATCAGTTAGCGGTATACTTCAGCACATTCCACAACAACCACTCGCGCGCTTGCTATCAGAAGATACCCCCTTGTGTATCTTTATCAGTGTCAGTTTTTCGAGCTGCTTCGTTTCATTTTGCTGGTTCCTGTGGTTTGTATCAAGTTTTTCGGTTCATATCAATTCCTTATTTTTATGATGCTGGTTATTTTCTGATTCCTGTGGTTTGTGGCAAGTAATAGGTACTCCTCTCTGTTCCCTATTGAGCTGTCACGCATCATCATAATAATGAAAAATTGTTTCGATTGTTTTGAGTTTTTCGAGCTGCTTCGTTTCATTTTGCTGGTACCTGTGGTTTGTTTTAAGTTTTTCGGTTCATATCAATTCCTTAGTTTTATAATGCTGGTTATTTTCTGATTCCTGTGGTTTGTGGCAAGTAGTAGGTACTTCTCTCTATTCCCTATCGAGCTGTCACGCATCATCATATTGAGCCGCTACGAGCGCAATACTCCAGTACTTCTCCGAACTCACGTACCTTCCTTGATGAATCCTGTTGAGACACAGTAGCCGCCGCCTTGTTCAGAACAGTAGGTAGGTCCTATGTAGTTCGACAAATTAAATTATTACAGATGGATACAAATGAGTCAAAAATAATTTTTAATGACAAATTAATTTCGAAAAAATCACAAACCAGTGCGCGGCCCTATTGAGATTGTAGTTAACGGAGATTAGCTAGTTAATTTTGCCGACTTTCGACCGTTCAAACTCAAGCCAATAGGGAGTTTAAAAACGTAAGGCTACGGTTACTTTGGATTCGGTTCGATTATGTATTCGGACGAAATCTTGTTCTGACGACCACTGACGAGTTCGCACGAAGTCGTCCGAACAAACAAACACTGTTTTCTAATGGAACTGTTTAAAGTAGCAGCGGATTGAATGTCAGAAAAGATACAAAGTCGTCAAAACTATTTGAGCGTTCAAACGAGTTTAATTTTTTCGTCCGACCAGCGATCGTTTCTGCCCTTAAAGTAACAGCCTGTCTTGGTTGTGCTGAAATCCATTTTCAAAAATTTGACAACTTTGTTATCCTTTCTTCTATCCCCTGTAGGATGTATTCTGATGTTGATGGTCTCATTCGGAAATATTCAACAAATCTTTCCGGTTGGTCACACAAATCTTTATACAACACTTACTTACAACACTACTCACAAATTTCGGGTTCACAAGCTCTGTTGTTCCACTATTCAACACCAATAACTTTAATAACGGGCTTTCAAGAAAATATTGCTCATCGATTTTATCCATTTTGCTGGGTGGCGATGGCACGACGTGTCAGTACGTCGTATTGACTATCAGAAGATCAGAAAACGCGCGCAGTGTAACTGAAAATTTTATCCGAATACGCATCCATAGTAACCGTAGCCTTGAGCTCTGGAGAAAGACGTTGATTGCGCTCTGGTGGAAGTTTTCGGTAACCTCTCGCCTCTTTTCGTTTAAATTCGTTTCGAAGTTTTGGTGAAGGTGGGACCTGCATTGCGTACTCACCAAATGTTTATGAATATCCATCGTCATATTAAATATGACAAGAAATTTTCTTGTATGATTTTTGTTGTATTACAAATCAAATAAGAAATGAAACAGTGACCTCCCTCGACTTATCTAAATAAATTTTATGAAATTTGAATATGAAATCATAATAAGTCACCTGTAATTACATGTAAAAGTTTGGCACCATGACCGTATCGGTTGGAAGCGTCTGAATAAACTTTTTTTAAAAAGATTCACGCTCGTGTTTACATCTAAAAATTACAACGAAGGAAGCCTTGCGGTCGATGTATTATTACACAAGGGCAAGGCTTTATAATACCTTCCTGTTTGGAAGGTAACAGGAAGTCGAGAGATTGTTTCCAGTGGTGATAGTGTTGACCTGGGATGCTTCGGTGATCCTCGAGCCAGGCCTCTCTTCACGTTTACTTCAACGCCCCCCTTGATCTTCTATGCTCCGCTGCTGCACTTCATTACCGTTTCCCTTTCAGTCCGAAGGATGTCATTAAAGGTTCAAATTCAATGGAGGCGGATGTAAATGAATAGATAATGCGGCAGCTCCATTAAGCAGGTGTCCCGGGAGCTGAATCACTTCGCATTACCCCCGGATAAAATATCACAGGTCTCCCGGCTGTCCGGTTTGGACTACCTTTTTGATCACTATATTTAAAATTCATATATTGAATTATAGTTGAAATTATAATGTTGTTGATATAGAATATTTTTAATGATATGGCGAACCAATCGGCAAGAGCTACATGTAACTCTGAAAAATACACAATGAATGGGGAATTCAGAAAACTATCAAGTTGGTCTAAAAGATCTTGTTTCAGAATGAGGAGGGGATGAGCAGACCTTATTTCACATGGAAAGAAGGTATCAATATGGTATGGATATTCATATTTATGTTGGATTTGATTGTATTGCTGCAAAGATGAGTTTCTGGGTTTGCTATAAGGGATTCCAAATTCTCATTGTCACGGACAAAAGTTTGGTGAGAAGCTAGAGCCATTTCTCATCGCATGATTATGAGAATCAGTTCCTCTGAATTAGTTCCTGGATCTGCCACCACGTTGCACTTGAAAATGAACAAACGCATAATCCTTCATCTTCAGCCACTCAGAAATTGGACAACGGTAATAAGAACTCGCTGCAAGGAATTTCCGTTGGATGAAACAATGAAGTTTCCATTAAAAACGTTCCCAAATCGACAGCAAATTAAGGGAGTACCTATTATTGACCATAAATTGATTCCGTTAGTGGGCAAGTGGTATCTTGGCAGAGAAAAATTTTAATAACGCCCAACTGAAGAGGGGTATTTTTTACGGCATAATGGTTCAATATGAATGAGTGAGGGAATCTAGAATTATATCTTCATGATATGTCCTAATAATTGGATTTGGCGTGGATATTCTCGTAATTTAGTATTGTGTTTTGTCTGGAGCAGGATTTTTGGTTCTCCTGATCCCAAATGACCGCACAGCAAAAAGTCCCATCCTTCGAATGTCCCTTCAAGAAAGCCCCAAACTTCTTCCGCGTACGAACTTACAACCGTTTTTGTCGTATGAAGAAGAAGGTAACCACCGCTTTGTCACGATCTCGCTGGATATTGCCGGGGATTGTTTTTCTTCTGCCCAACCAGAGCAAATAATGCAATACTTGTACGAGCCTACATCTTCTGTGAGTATTACAAACCTTGCTGTAGAGCTCCATATGAAAAACATGGTACAATACTGTCTTCATTGGAAGGGTTGGAGGAAGAACAGGGGATATCCATTTTTTCTCAATTCAAGTTCGATAGCACATTCTGTTGGCTTTCGAAGGCACTAACCGTCAAGTAAAACCCCAAAGGGATAAGTAGGACTCTAGGAACATGGCTTGTACTAGTGCCTGGTGTAAAAAATGAGGAACGTGCACACAGTAACCTTCCGCGATCGAGACTGCTCTGCTGTTCCCGTTTTTTATTTATATGACACATCAGTTTTGAAATAGTGACCAGTTGTCTCGAGTTCTTCGTAGCACAAATTTAAGTGCTACGAGTGATCCATTTTAATCTATTTAAGCTCTTAAAAAATGTGTTCTGAAGAAGACAAAAGAAAAGAAAAGCGCTTTGGCGCCAGAGTTTGTCTAGGCAATAGTTTGGCCTGGCCAGTTAAGTGCACTGGTGCGAGTTTTCATCGTCTTTCATCACCAATCCAACACATGAATTGACAGAGGTACCGGCATTAGTGACGCCCCATACGGAATTGAAAATTCCTTGTAAGTTGTGAAATTCTCTATGTTTTATCCATTGTATAATGCCTTGTTCTGTCCCTTAACCCTTTCATTCAAAATCACTGAAAAACTTTTGTTCAAAATCAGGGGTAAATGTCCAAAGCACGTCAAGATTCGAACAAGGTTACCATCGAAAACATCGTAGAGGGAACAAATCTGTAAGGACCAACTCATCTCGAGGAGGAGACCGTACCCAGATCAGATTATACTTGAATTTTGAGCTTGCTCACAGGGATACTAACCGATAAGTCTCACAATTGTTGCTCATTTAAGAATAATCATTTAACATTTCATTCTTTTCAAAAACCTCTGCAAATTATTACACAATGGTTTATTATTTTCCAGTATAGATCACTCCCCTGTAAAACTACAGCTTTGTCATTAATAGTGCATACCAAACGTATCACTACAAAATTCATTTTGAAACAAACTCGGTCCTTCTAAAGTCACTACTATTTTAAATTCACTAGAAACTCATATTTTGGTTTATTATTTTCAATGTTGAGCCATTGGAATCGAGGAAGAAGAAACATTTTTAACCCCCGCGAAATTTATTTTACGTTTCAAGGTACCTTGATTACGTACAAATAAAAACGTCTGCCAAGTTGGGTGGGCAGTATAGCTTCCTCACTTATTGTAACATGGACGTATAGAATCAGTTGGCGAAAAAAATATGATTCAAAGAGTTATTGAATACCAAAATATTGGCGCTAATATGTGGGATAGGGTTGCAGGTATTAATGTTTATAATAGTGATGTAAATAGTTGTGGTATATAAACCACTGAAATAAAAGAACGAAAGAGTGTAGGTATAAAATCAATAGAGTGTAAATTCGCATTGTAAAATCCTAGTTCGGCGCATTCAAAAAACGCGAAGTGCCAATTTTCATCTCAAAACTGACCTGTGGACCACTAACTCGATGACAGAAAGAAGGATGCAAAAGAGACTGTGATGAGGGGCCAATTTGGTTTCAACATTAATTGACCTGCAGACCACAACATTTGATCACACAATAAAAGAAGCAATTTACACGGGAACCTGGAAGTAAGTGTGGGCACGAGTAGTATGATATTTGTATTTTCAACGTAGAATTTTATTTAGCGGTTCACCGTCTAGGACCTAACCCACACAATCCCTGAAAATTTCATCGAAATTGGTTGAATAGTTGCGGAGTTTTGGTTGTAACAATAAATTTAAAGTTCGCGCATGCGCAGCGGCTATTGCTTGACCAATTTAATTGAAACTTATAGGGTGTCTCTTAGAAGTTAGTCCCTAACCAACCTCCAAATTTGAGCAAAATCGGTTCATTAGAAACCGAGAAACCGAGGTTCCAGGAAATTCACGTTTGCGCATGCGCACTCGCTCCTATTGGTCCGAAGGTGCTGAAATTGATAGGGGACCGTCTAAGACCTAACCCGCACAATCCCTGAAAATTTCATCAAAATCGGACCACAAGTTAGTATAGTTTTGTCCGGGACAAGGATTGACCACAGACAGACCGACAGACAGACACGGAACCAAAATTGTTCGGGAAGCTCTAAAACGCAAAAAGCAAGTGGAAATTTTGATTTTGGAGGACTTTTTTTTCACTTCTTTCACGAATACAAAGCTTCTCTACCTTCGGTAGTGAGGAAGCAAAAAATAATCAATATAATAAATAATCGAATAATCGAATGAGATAAATAATACGCACGCCGTCCGCGGCACTTTTCTTAGCAACACTGGACCGATTTGGTTCAAATTTGGTATATGGGCTCCATTTGGGGTTTAGTTGTGCCGCGAAGTTTTTGGTTTATCAGTCACTTATAAGGGGTGAAAATTAATGGTTGAAATTTTCAAGAGTGCCCTAGCTCGAAAACTCTCGAAATAAAGGTATCGTTTGTAAACCAATTTTGAATAGTATTGAATTTTTAAAAAAATGTTAAGACCACCCGGAGCTCTGGAGGACAAACCGTTCATTCCTCATGAGTACTTGAGGGGTTTCCTTCGATAAAACAGGATCACGAGTGTGAATCACAAAAGAGGTCCGATCTCCGTTGAATTTTTAGCTAACCAAAACGCGATCGCTGTTCGTTTCTTCGATTTATATCATATAGCATAAGTCTCTGGGCTGGGGCCTTTTGAATATTTGAACCCTTTCTCCGTTAACCCTTTACTTAGAAGTGACTTAGGTACTTTATCCATAAGTTTCGGGGCTCAACTAGACTCCAAGTGGAGCCGATATACCAAATTTCAACATCTTGACTCAGCAGTTGGAAAAGAAGAAGAAAAATACTCCTATCAACTTGAGTGAGACTGCTCATTGCTATGGTACTCATGGTTGTGGGAAATGATCTCCAATTGAATATGAAAATTTATTTTGGTAGGTACTCGGGATTATCATAACATTTGGATGAACCAAGGGAAAGAAGATGCATTTACCTCGACCCACCTTCAAAGAGATGAACCCTAAATTTGGATTCGCGACTCCACGATTGTTCCACTAAGGGCCCGGGAACAACTGTTTGGGGGTTCTTGTTCCATAAATTCCGCTTCTGCCCGCGTTCCCACCACAGGCGCTACCTCCAATTTCGCCGAGTTTCCTCGCGTACGCCCTCCCGCCTCGCGCGACCCGCCCCGTCCGCCGTACCTAATTACGCGCCTCTGCGGGGACGCAGCGCACATCCGGCTAATTGGCCGACCTCGGGCCGCTTCAGAAAGGGGGGCCCCACTACGAGCGGGATTTATTTCTCTCGGTCCGCCCAATAACAAATGTTTCTCCCTGCAGTGACTTGGCGAATGAACGTCCCGAGCTACAGATCTTCCCTGAAACGAATTAAACTCGATTCAATTATTCTGTTCCCATTAATCGACTCGTTTGATACTCAAGTAGGTACACGTACACGATTTTCTGTTTCGAAGAGCCCAGAGTAAAAACCCCGTCATCGACATTTGGGCTAAATCAGGTTCAAAGAGGTTTCTTGAAGGTAGCTGGTAATTTTTTCGGACGGATGAAATCCCCTTGAAAAGAAGTCAATTTCTTGCCCCTTTTACCCAGCTTCTATTCAACCTATTTTTTCACCTACCTACCTTCTATTCAACCCTATTTTTATTTTTATTTTATTTTTTTATTTTGTTAAGTATACCTATTATTCTAAAGAGATGGAGCCAAGGGAATTTCTGAACGATGACTAGAAAAAAATGCAGGGAGTTGAAAAAAAAATTCCAAGTTTAGGCTTAGAGTCTTCGAAAAGCATTAAAACTTATCTGATGTTGTAAAAAAAAAGTACGCACAATCCATGGTACAGTTTGTGTATTAGGTTCATTCTATTTTAAAAAATGAGGCTATAAGTTGTACAGTAACGGAGATTATGAGGCATTTGTGCTTAAAAAGAGAGGTTTTCAGGAGTAGCCATTATCTGCAGTTATTATTGTTCCCTCCTGATGTCGCAACATCCCGCAAGCTTCAACACTTCACCTTTTTTTCATCAACTTTTTAGATGTCTAGTATCCATGAAAGAAAGATTAGAAAGAAGGAGAAGAAGAGGAAAACTTATCAGTTTTGTTACTTCTTGATTCTTTGAGATTTTTTGTTGTGATTTCGCCGTGTTTTGTGTTTTTGTTGAATTCTCGCTCTCTCTCTTGATTTCTACAATGACACGTTCAATTCAATCGTTCAAAAAATCGAAAAAATGCCAAAACGAACATATTGTCGGATTCAAATATTTGAAGTTCGTTCTGAAAAAGTTATCCCAACGAAGTTGGTCTAGCTGACTTACGGCGAGAAAATCAATATTTATTCGGCTAGAAAAAATCGATACTTTTTCTGCCCTCACCAAGCAAGACTTACGCTTCTCCTTCAAAAACCCTCAACCAAATGGACTCAAGAATATACAAAACAAGAAGATTGAAGAAAGTGAAAGCAGCGAGGAAATATATGCTGAAATAGAAGGTGATGATCGATCTTTCATAGGGGGTCCACTAGCTGTCCTCTGGAGCGCGCCGCTCTATTCACAAAATTTGTTCACCCACTCAAATTTTGCAAAATTCCCTATACTTATAATGTATTTTAATAAAAAAAAATATTTCTAAAAATCGATTATTTGACGGTTTTTTTTACCAACTACCTTTAAAGATTCCGAGAAGTAGAATCCAACGACGCACTCAGTTTTGGAGAAAAACCTCATCATCTTACTGAAAAAGAGGAAATTTGACTATACTGGTGAAGAACCCCGTCATCGACCAGGCGTGTATTGGAAGAACCTCGTCATTACAGTTTAAAAGGCCCTCCTAACGTCAATACGACCACCCCTCCTCGAATCATCTTGTGTGTTTGACAGTATTTTCTCCGCTCAGTAACTATTGTTCTAACCTGTAAATTTAGTTTCGTTTATCCATTCACATTAAAATACGTGTCCTTTTCCTACCATCCAATAACGATGCTTAAAATGAGTAAATACCACTAATTTTGGCAAATGTTGGGTAATTTTCTTGTAAAATTTGACTAAAAATAGTGCAAGGGAAATTTTGTATTAAAACTCATTTTGTGAATGTTGAAGTACACATTTTATTCTTTAATACCTAGTTTCATATCTCCATTGTTGAATTTAGGGGTTAAAGAGGGTAGAATTCACTTGTTAAGTACCTACTAATTTTTCATAAAATATGATTAAATAGTTAGAAGAATTGTTTTTTGGGAAACACTTGGTGAATATGCATAGTTGATGGTTCAAATACAATATTTTTTGTATGTGTTAAATCGTGTTCAGAGTCGCCATTAGTGGGTAAACTTTAGAATTCATTTTTCTCGAAATCAGCTTTGAGCCAATGACGGGGGTCTTCCCCTGGACTCTCCAAATGGGGGCCCCACTACGAGCGGAATTCATTTCCCGCGGTCTGCCCAATAACAAATGTTCCAGTATTACTAACAAAAGTAAGCCAGTATTACTTCCCAGTTTACCAAGGTGGAGATTATTCCAACTTTTTATGAATTGAGTTATGAAAAATTGAAAATTATTACACAACGGTTTATTATTTCCAATAATGAATATTTGGAATTTAAAAAATGAAACGGAGTAGAGTGGGTAGGTAGTATAAATTTAAGAAAGTCGATATTTGATCAATTCATCAAATAGTTGATCAAAGTGCCTTATGTTATAATACTCAAAACGACAATCAAAATCATTTAGATGAAGTTCCAAAGAGCAATGTAATCGTTTTGCAGGCTGATGAAATCGATCAGGCTGACTTACGTGGTGAAAGTAGATAGGTCTTGATCAGAATCCGTTCGAGGATAGATAAGTCTTGGTCGGCCTTGCCCCGCCCAACGCAGGAGAGTGGAAGGGTTCACTTCCGGTCTGCAACCTCAAGGGCTGTCAAAGATCGCTGTGATCAAAGGCATCTGACAGGAGGTTGGAGGCGAAACGGAGAAGGCCAACCTTAGTTTCAACCTGAAGTTAGTTCGGAATAGGCCACCCTTCATTCGCCCTTCACTTCCCTTTCACCCCGCCCCCTTCACCTCCTTTCACTCCACCCCCTTCACTACCTTTGTCCAACGACGTCGATTGAAACGAGGGGATTCATTGCGGTTTTCGGTCCGATTGGTCTCAAAGAAATTTCAAAGGCGTCAACCTTTTCATAAGGGTGCCCTCTCCAAGGGTTTTTTCCAAGGCGATCTACAGAGGTGGCTACAAGTTCCTAAAGAACTTCTTGACGCCAACAAGGAGCGTGAAGAAGTGGTAGAGTTGGTTGAAGTAGGGCGGTTATAACAGTGTGAATGAAACGCTAGGTACTCCTTTCTATTTCAGGGTTTAATAACTTCCTTCACTCTAGGAGGCGTTTTAATAGGAGAAATTCCACACTTGCAAGGTCATATTCAAGTTACTCGTAAAACTAAATTAAGAGTGCAAGAAGAATTAAAAAATGTATATGCTGTTTGATCGTGTAATTTTATCTTATTCACGTATTTATTATCAATAAAATACAAACCAGAGGTTTGATCCAGAGCTAGTACATCTAACACCGCCCTAGGAGGATAGAGAGGTAGGTCCTCACCCTACTTTCCTCTCCTGCCTTCAGTATACAAGGGTGTCCCCGAAAACGTCCCCCCCCCCCCCCTACTAAAATCGTCCAGGTGGTGGTAAAAAAGAATTTTTTTTTTGAATCTTCATGATTTTTCTCAAGGATCTCAACTACGCAATCGTGCGCAACGCACACCAACTTCGTTTTTTCAAATGAGACCCCCCATTTTTCATTGCAGATTCGGATTTTACGTAAAATTTCACGAACATTTCACTCCTCAACCGATTTTGCTTCCGAGTCTACCAAGGTAGCGGAAGCTTTGTTTTCACTTTTCAAGGATGAAGAAAAAAAGTTCTCCAAAATCAAAATTTCCACTCGCGTTTTGCGTTTTAGACCTCCCTGAACAATTTTGGTTCCGTGTCTGTCTGTCTGTCGGTCTGTGTGTCTGTCTGTCTGTGTGTCTGTCATGAATTCCTTGTAACGCGCATAACTATACGAAGTTATTGTCCGATATCCATGAAATTTTCAGGGATTGTGCGGGTTGGTGTGTAGACGGTCCCCTATGAAAATCATCATCCCCGGACTGATAGAAACGACTGCGCATGCGCAAACGTGAATTCCTTGTAACAGCCATAACTTCCACATTTTCCACCCGATTTCGATGAAATTTTCAGGGATTATGTGGATTAGGTTGTAGATGGTCCCCTATGAAAATCACCACCTTCGGACTGCTAGTAGCCACTGCGCATGCGCAAACGTGAATTTCCTCCTTTTGCTTTGTCATCTAGCGGCTGGGATGTTGAGAGGGAGAGATTGTATCACATGCCAAGTGACCAGGGTTGGAAGCCCGACATCGTTGCCGTCAAGCCCGACCAGTCTTGCATTATCCTGGATGTCCAAGTTGTCAATGGCAGCTTGGACATGGAGCAGACTTGGCGGGCCAAGATAAGGAAGTATGATAGAAATGATTTACGGCAAGCAGTGTCGGAGCTAAAAGGAGTGGCACCCAACAACATCAGGGTGATGGCTGCAACCTTATCATGGCGCGGGGTGTGGTGCTGGAAAAGTGCCACGGAGTTGCGTGAGTTGGGCATCTCGGTAGGCGTACTCCGTGGTATCACCACCCGTGTCCTGCTCGGCTCATATTTGAACTGGTGGTCGTTTTATAGAGGCACTTCCCTTCATCCCTCTCTCCCACCCCCACCTTCCTCATCTTCCCTCATCCCTAGGGCCGGCGTCGGGTGAGTCCTGGGCGTCCTCCCCATTATTTAATTATTTATTTATTTATTTTTATTTTATGGCTTGCCCCCTCCGTCAAAAAAGACATTTTGTCTTTGAGGGGAGTTAGAAAAAAAAAAAAAACGGCCATAACTTCCACATTTTCCACCCGATTTCGATGAAATTTTCAGGGATTATGCGGATTAGGTTGAAGATGGTCCCCTATGAAAGTCACTACCTTCGGAATGATAGTAGCCACTGCGCATGCGCAAACGTGAATTTCCTAGTAACGGCCATAACTTCCACATTTTCCACCCGATTTCGATGAAATTTTCAGGGATTATGCGGATTAGGTTGAAGATGGTCCCCTATGAAAGTCACTACCTTCGGAATGATAGTAGCCACTGCGCATGCGCAAACGTGAATTTCCTAGTAACGGCCATAACTTCCACATTTTCCACCCGATTTCGATGAAATTTTCAGGGATTATGTGGATTAGGTTGTAGATGGTCCCCTATGAAAATCACCACCTTCGGACTGCTAGTAGCCACTGCGCATGCGCAAACGTGAATTTCCTTGTAACGGCCATAACTTCCACATTTTCCACCCGATTTCGATTAAATTTTCAGGGATTATGCGGATTAGGTTGAAGATGGTCCCCTATGAAAATCACTACCTTCGGAATGATAGTAGCCACTGCGCATGCGCAAACGTGAATTTCCTTGTAACGGCCATAACTTCCACATTTTCCACCCGATTTCGATGAAATTTTCAGGGATTATGCGGATTAGGTTGAAGATGGTCCCCTATGAAAGTCACCACCTTCGGAATGATAGTAGCCACTGCGCATGCGCAAACGTGAATTTCCTAGTAACGGCCATTACTTCTACATTTTTCATCCGATTTCAATGAAATTTTCAGGGATGTTGTGGATTAGATTGTAGATGGTCCCAATGAAAATCAAGGCCTTGAAATTTACAGTAGCCTCTGCGCATGCGCAAACGTAAAATCCTTGTAACAGCCATAACACTTATATTTTTCATCCGAATTTGATGAAATTTTCTAGGATTGTCCAGATTAGCGTGTAGTTGGTCCCCTATGAGAGTAGTGAAAGGTACTTAGAGATTGATGTTTTGAGATAAACTACTATGCATCGGATCATCTATATAATCGGGTTATGGATACGAGGAAGCTATGTGCCACACCCTCTTGGCATTTTGCATTGAGGGATAAGTTTAGATGCGTTCTTTAATGGTTCAATCTTCACAACTATGTTGAGGATAGCCTTTATATTATGTATATTGTTAATATCATCATTTTTGTCAAATGTTAGCATGAAGAGAGGAAGAGGTTCTTGAAAGGTTTCAAATACACCTCTCTCGTTTTTCTTTTTAACTTTCTTTAGTATGTTAGTGACATCCAAGATATTAAAACCTTGATTTCTCAGGTCTTCGATAATTTCTCTTTTATCACATGACGCGTGCAGACCTCTAGCCATGACCTTAATAGGCCTCTCGGCTTCGTCCTGGTAAGTGTACCATTGTTTTTGCTCTGATCGTAGATTCTCTGTGATCAGTTTCCAATTGTCACGAGAATCCACGTTAATTTTCGAAACGTCATTGTTCAGGGTAGTGACTTTGTATTTGTCTTTGGGTATGTCTTTGATGATGTCTTTAATCGATGAATAACTCTTCATGCCTACAACATTTATAGGTGGAGGAGGTGGGTCTTTTTTTTGTTTTATATCTTATAGTTTGTTCACAACCTTACCATCCTTGGGTTTGTTCGAGGAATGAGCTCCTTCTGGTGATGAACCAGCTTTTCGTTTTTTGCGTGATTTCTTTAGGATCCAATCCGTTTCTCTAGCGAGGTCTTCTTCATCAGTACTATAAGTCTTAAGAATCTGGGGTTGAGTCGGTTTGGGTACCCCTTGCTTGTCCTCAAGAATTTTTACTTTTCGATTAAGATCCACTATTTGGTCATTGGCTTGATTTAGGTAATCGCAAAGTGAAGTTACGATACCATACAAATGATTGAATGCGTTACTTACGTGGGGGTCCACACTTCGAATCGCATTTGTCGCCTCATGGTGTTGCAATAATTGTTGCCTCGTTTCCGTAATAACGACCTGAATAGTCGGCTGGCCTTCATTGTTGCCCGGGTCACCCATTTCGTAATGTAAACATCACCGTCCACTGGGCACTTGTATATTTTTTTTACGCGAGAGAACTGTCCGATGTTGACTCAACGAGGTTTCGCACAAGACTGTCGAAGCACAACTAGACCCCAAATTGAGCCCATATACCAAATTTGATCCAAATCGGTCCAGTGTTGCTAAGAAATGTGCCGCGTACGGCTGACGCACGGAAATTTTTTTATTCGATTTTCGGATTATACGTAGCTTGAAACGTAAAACATCAAATTTTGAGGGGGGGGGGGGGCCATTTTTTCTTCCTTGCTCGATTCCAAAGGCTCATTATTGAAAATAATAAATCAAAAAATGACTACATACCCTTCCCCTTTTGAATTACTATTCTTTAAAAAAATAATAATTAATTGCTTCCGAGTCTACCAAGGTAGCGGAAGCTTTGTTTTCACTTCTCAAGGTTGAAAAGAGTTCTACAAAATCAAAATTCCACTCGCGTTTTGCGTTTCAGACCTTTTTGAACAATTTTGGTTCCGTGTCTGTCTGTCTTTCATGAAATCCTTGCCACAGCCATGACTTCTACATTTCTCACTAGATATCGATGAAATTTTCAGGCAGAGTGCCAGTTGGCGTCTAGATAGTCTCCTATGAGGGTAGTGCTAGGCAATGATGTTTTGAGATAACTAATATGCATGGGATCATCTATACAATCGGGTTATTTATTTTATTTTATTAATTTATTTATTTTTTTTTTAATGAACTCCCCTCAAGACAAAAAGTCTTTAGTGACGGAGGGGGCACGCCATAAATGAAAATAAATAAATAAATCAAATATTATGGGGAGGACGCCCAGGACTCACCCGATGCCGGCCCTAGGGATGAGGGAAGATGAGGAAGGTTGGGGAGGGAGAGAGGGATGAAGGGAAGTGCCTCTATAGAAAGACCACCAATTCAAATATGTGCTTAGCAGGACGCGGGTGGTGATACCACGGAGTACGCCTACCGAGATGCCCAACTCACGCAACTCCGTGGCACTTTTCCCGCACCACACCCCGCGCCATGACAATGTTGCAGCCATCACCCTGATGTTGTTGGGTGCCACTCCTTTTAGCTCCGACACCGCTTGCCGTAAATCATTTCTATCATACTTCCTTATCTTGGCCCGCCAAGTCTGCTCCTTGTCCAAGCTGCCATTGACAACTTGGACATCCAGGATAATGCAAGACTGGTCGGGCTTGACGGCAACGATGTCGGGCTTCTTACCCTGGTCACTTGGCATGTGATACAATCTCTCCCTCTCAACATCCCAGCCGCTAGATGACAAAGCACCTGCTATCTGCTTGGCAACCGCATCATGACGTAGAATGCGGCCACCGTGAGTACGAGGACACTGTTGCACTACATGATACAGATGTTCATTTCCACTCCGACAGGCACGGCAAAGGGGTAGTGTTGTCCCGCGACTACCTCTCGAACACCTAACCGCAGTTGGCAAAGATGCCACGCGGATGGCGTGAAAGTGTCGGAAGTCGCGGGGCCCAATGCCCTCCGAAGCCCAATCAACCCATTGGGATGAAATGGGGCTTTCGGAGCACTGTGGGAGTTCTTTACCATCTACTGACTCATGCAGCGCAGCAGCAAACTCAGCAGACGAACTGGGTAGAAAGCCATTTGAGAAAGCCATGTGCTACACCCACTTGGCATACGTTTTTAAATTTCCCCCGTTTATGTTATATTCCCAATTTATTTTTGTCTAAAATCAAGTGGGAATGTTGATTTTATAGTTCAAGCATTCTTCCGATTTGAGGGACTAAAGACTTGGTTAGCAGCCGAGCGGTGAAGATGGGCTTGAGGTCTTCTGCGAGGTGGCTGCATCTGTTCATGGAGTGATCTGATTAATTTTCCTGTTTCATTACTCATCATACCATGTTTGGAATAAATGTGGTCCTTTTAATAGACAAATACTAAAATTAATTGTGTTTGTTATTTAACAAGTTATTATTTCGAAAGAAAATTATTTGGAAGTTACAAAAATTCTTATTCTTATTCTCTCATTCCCGTTACGCGAGGACAGGCGTTATTTGTAAGTAAACCTCATAGACAAACATTTTTTTCCGATGTAATGAGGGGAGAACTTAGTTTAACCTTAAGTAAACAGCAAACCAGGTAATTTGGTGTTTGCTCTCATCAATAGCAAACGCCTATGAAAAATACCTTTTTCACGAGTTTCGTAGAAAATCACGTCAATCGGCGTAAGGGAGTACCGATGGTGGTACGAAGGAATTAACAAAAATCCTTTTGCCAGTTTTGTAAGTTTAATTTCTCATGAAATCACCTGTCACGTCTCAAGACTTTCGTATCGTAGATCGTCTTCTCGGACAAGCCTTTGCTGTGCACGAAATGGCTGGTTTCTCTCCAGGTTTCCTGATATTTTTACACCAACACATATTGCATTCATCCCAGAAACTCTCATAACCAGGAGTACACACTGTAGCAGATAAAAATTCAACGATAATTAATTTCTAATCTAGTCCTACAATTTGGACGCAATTTTTCTCGATTCGAAAAATCAATATCAAAATCTAGTCTAAACTACGAAAAAGTGAATTGGGAATGTAAATTGAATCAAAAATCCAGATTTCCATGCGAATCAGAATTAATTTTTATCCAGAGGTTTTTAATTCTGGTAATTATGAACCACAAATATCTTCATCCCTGCCTATTTCAAAACGCTGTAAATTATTACACAGAGGTTTATTATTTTTCTGTATAGATCACTCGTCTGCAACTAGATCCCAAATGGCACCCAAATACCAAATTTCATCAAAATCGGTCCATGGTAAGGAAAGTTCTGTGTATGGCGGAAGGGCGGCAAAATTATTATTCGAATTTCGGATTCTACGTACCTTGAAAAGTAAACCATCAAATTTTGTGAGGTGGGGGAAGTAAGGATTTTCTTTTGGTTTCTTATTTCCAATAATCATCGATCAAAAAAAAATTTCTAACACCCCTAGAAATTTGTTGGTTTACATTTTAAGGTACGTAGAATCCGAAAATCGAATACAAATTTTCCGTCCGTCCGCCGTACGACGCACTTTCCTTACGCACGGTCCGATTTTGATGAAATTTGGTACAAGGGCCCTATTATGGGTCTAGTTGTGCTTCGAAGCTTATGGTTGATGTCAGTAATTTCTAAGGGGTGAAAATCGAGGAATGAAATTTTGAAAACGCCCTAACTCAAAAAATTTTGATATAAAGGTATTGTTTTTCCATCAATTTGAAATGTATTCTACATTAAACATAGAATTTCTAGAATTTTTCACACTAGCTCGAAAACTCCCAAGATAAAAGTATCGTTTTTTCACCAATGTTTAATAGTATTGAATTTTAAAAGTTTTCTGAGACCTCGCGGAGCTCTGTTGGACAAACCATTCAACGAAAACTTGAGGGTCGGACACCACAACTCCTCCCGCCACAACTCCTCCCGCCTCCCATTCCAACGACTCTCCCCGTCACCCACTCCCTCCGACTCCTCCCACACCCACTCCTCCCGCCACCAACACCTCGCGCCGCCAACAACTCCCGCCTCCAACCACTCCAGCCTCCTATTCTTCTGATTCTCTCAGTGACCCACTCTCTACGACTCCTCCCGCCCCAAATCTTCTCGCCCCAACCCCTCCCGCCTCCCATTCCTCTGACTTTCCTCGCCTCCTACTCCCTCCAACTCCCCCCGCCTCCCATTTGACTGATTCACCCCACAACCCACTCCCTCCGACTCCTCCCGCCCCAACTCCTCCTGCCTCGAATTCCTGTGACTTTCCTCGCGTCTCACTCCCTCCGACACCTCCCACCTCACATTCCTCTGAATATCCTCGCCTCCCATTCCCTCCTACTCCTTCCGCCCCAAGCTCCTCCCGCCTCCCATACCTCTGACTATCTTCGCCTCCCACACCCTCTGACTCCTCTCGCTACCCACTCCTCCCGCCTCCCATTCCTCTGACTATCCTCACCTCCCACTCCCTCCGACACCTCTCGCTCCCAACTTCTACTGCCTCCCATTCCTCTGAAAATCCTCGCCACCCACTCCCTCCAACTCCTCACACCCCCCACTTCTCACGCCTCTCATTTCTCTGACTATCCTCGCCTCCCACTCCCTCCAACTTCTCCGCCCGTCACTCATCCCAACACAATTCCTCCCGCCACAACTCCTCCCGCCTCCCATTCTTCTGATCTCCCCGTCACCCACTCCCTCCGACTCCTCCCGCCCACCACTCCTCCCGCCACCACTCCTCCCGCCACTACTAACCCGACCCCAAATCCTACAGCCCTCAACTCCTCCTGCCACCCATTCCCCCGACTCTCCCCATCACCCTCTCCCTCCAAATCCTCCCATCCCCAACTCCTCCCGCCCACACTCGTCCCACCTCCCATTTCTCTGACTCACTCCTTCACCCACTACCTCCAACGTCTCCCACCCCCACTCTTCACGCCCCACCCCACCTTCCGCCTCCCATTCCTCTGACTATCCTCACCTCCCACTCCATCCGACTCCTCCCGCCCCGACCCCTCCCGCCACCAACTCCTACCGCCCCCAACTCCATCCGCCCCCAACTCCTCCCGCCTCCCATTCCTCCCGCCTCCCATTCCTCTGACTTTCCTCGCCTCCCACTCCCTCTAACTCCTACCGCCCCCAACTCCTTCCGCCCCCACTCCACCAGCACCCACTCCTACCGCTCCTTACTCCTCCCGCCTCTCATTCCTCTGACTCCTCGCCTCCCACTCCCTCCAACTCCTACCGCCCCAACTCCTACCGCCCCAACACCTCCCGCCCCATTCCTCCGGCCCCCCTTCTCCGCCCGAACTCTCCCGCATCCCATTCCTCTGACTATCCTCGCCTCCCACTCCATCCGACTCCTCCCGTCCGCACTCCTCCCGACCCCAACTGCTCCCGCCTCCCATTTCTCTGACTCTCCCCATCACCCACTCCCTCCGACTCCTCCAATCCCCCACTCCTCCCGCTACTAACTTCTCCCGCCTCCCATTCCTCTGACTCTCCCCGTCACCCACTTCAATTCTCTCTACTCCCAAGACCTCTCCAACTCCTCGCGATTGGCGACGTGCATACGCACATACATAGGGTTGGCGTTTTATGTATATAGATATGCTCTAATATTATTCTTATTTTAGCTGACAAAAATGCGATCACTGTTCGTTTCTTCAAGTTGTACTCAGTTTTGCGTCCTTAGCAACCATTAATTTCCGTACCAACCAGTAATCAAATTTCTGAATGATGGAATTCTTGTTTCTTCGAATATCTTAAAATAAACTGGGAGAAATCCCAACAGGAAGGACGCTTGCATGGAACTGATTTATTATGAGATTTGGAGAAGGTAGGATGATGAGAGGGGAAGGCAGGTGCGCCAACCTAGAACTTTAGTCACAAAATAACTCCAGTTAGTTCAACATAATGAAGAGTGAAGCTTTTATTTCATCTAAATAAACTCGATTATGAAGAGAAAACTTAGTTGGTAGGTAGTGACAATGTCAAAGATGTGTTCTTTGCTGGTGAGTGAAGTGTGCAGAAAACGCTGCTAACTTTTCACAAAGGTTTATTATTTTCTGTATAGATGTTCCTTCCGTGTAGATCTCTCCCTACCAACCATAGGTACCTACTACCTACTTACACATTTTTGAATATTTCAACCCCAACCACCAACCAAATGGATATGAAGGGTTGAAATTTTCAAAAATGCCCTAGTAGGCAGTAGGTACTTATGGTTGGTAGGGAGGGTTCTATACAGATGGGTGATCTAAAGAGAAAATAGTAAATCTTTGGGCATCGATTTGCAGCGTTTTTTTTTTTTTTTTTTTTTTTTTTTAACCTACCAACTATTGAACAACTGCCTTCACACCTTCACAATCAAGTTTTTTAGAAAGAACTAAACGCTTCACACTCGATACGAAAAATATGTAGCTTCATATGGAAATTTAATTACAGATTGCTCAGAAAGCAAAACTGAATACAAATCGAAGAAATGAACAGCGATCGCATTTCAGTCAGATAAAATTTGAACGGCGATTAGAACTCTTTTGTCATTCACACTCGTGATTCTGTTTTATCGAGGGAAAACCAGTAAGTTCTCGTGGAAAGCAAACGGATTGTCCTGCAGACCTCCGTGTGGTCTCAAAAAAAAATTTAAATTCAGTACTATTCCAAATTGGTGAAAAAACGATACTTTCATTTCGAGAGTTTTCGAGCTAGGGCACTCTTGAAAATTTCAACCCTCAATTTTCACTCCTTAGAAGTGACTGACATCAAACTAAAAGCTTTGCGGTATAACTAAACCCCAAATGGAGCCCATATACCAAATTTGAACCAACTCGGTCCATGGTTGCAACGAAAAGTTCCGCTTACGGCGGACGGACGGGAAATTTTTTATTCGATTTTCGGATTCTACGTACCTTGGAACGTAAAACATCAAATTTTGATGGGGGTAGGGGTTAAATTTTTTTTCCTTGCTCGGTTCCAAAGGCTTTTTATTGAAAATAATAAACCAAAATCGATCTACATTCGTTCTTACTCGAATTATGCCTGTATTCAAATCGAATCTGTCGTTATACAGGGTGTCTACACTTTCGATGGGCACAACTTCAGGGTTCGATTCTACAAGGTATTTCCAACAAAAAATGTCTCGTAGCAATTTTCTTTTAACCCACTCAAAATTCCTTTTTTTTTCACTTTGAAGTTTTTTTTCGCGTTTTCGACCTTGCGGCACTGATATGGTCACAACTCCCTTATTTCTCCTGAAAATTCAAATCTGACTTCACCGTTAGAAAGAGCGTTAAATTCCTAAGCTGCCTAGTGCAAAATCAAAATATTTCAGCAATAAAATAGTTTCAAAAAATCAAGTCAAAAAGCCAACTTAAAAAATTTTTCGAAACATGACTTTCTTCGACCAAAGTTTTCACTCTAAATCCCTGCCCATTTCGATGGGCGCTCTTCGGAGAAAACATGCTCAAATTGTCAGCTTTTCAACGGTCTATCAATTTTTCTTTTTAACATTCAAATTGGAAGAGTAAATTAAGTTTGAATGCCAGAAAACGTGTGTGTTACAAGCAAATCCAGTGTTTTGAGCGGTTTATGGGTCCCCCTAGACCTTAAGATGGCTTGACGATTTTGGTATCATTTCCTATGTAATTTTTTACGCTGAATAAAAAAATAGTGATACTTCCGAATGGTTCCGACTGCTAGAAAGTGGATTTTTCGAAGAAAACCTTCGTTTTTCGTACATAAAATAAGCATTATTCGTAGATATAGTCGTGAGCATAAAGTAACACCTTTGAACTCAACAAAAACACTGAATTTCTAGCTGATTGAAGTTTTTGTTGAGTTCAAAGGTGTTACTTTATGCTCACGACTATATCTACGAATAATGCGTAGGTTTTCTTCAAAAAATCCACTTTCTAGCAGTCGGAACCATTCGGAAGTATCACTATTGGATTCAGCGTAAAAAATTACATAGAAAATGATACCAAAATCGTCAAGCCATCTTGAGGTCGAGGGGGACCATAAACCGCTCAAAACACTGGATTTGCTTGTAAAACACACGTTTTCTGGCATTCAAACTTAATTTACTCTTCCAATTTGAATGTTGAAAAGAAAAATTGACAGACCGTTGAAAAGCTGACCATTTGAGCATGTTTTCTCCGAAGAGCGCCCATCGAAATGAGCAGGGATTTAGAGTGAAAACTTTGGTCGAAGAAAGTCATGTTTCGAAAAAAATTTTAAGTTGGCTTTTTGACTTGATTTTTTGAAACTATTTTATTGCTGGAATATTTTGATTTTGCACTAGGCAGCTTAGGAATTTAACGCTCTTTCTAACGGTGAAGTCAGATTTGAATTTTCAGGAGAAATAAGGGAGTTATGACCATATCAGTGCCGTAAGGTCGAAAACACGAAGAAAAACTTCAAAGTGAAAAAAAAAAGGAATTTTGAGTGGGTTAAAAGAAAATTGCTAAGAGACATTTTTTGTTGGAAATACCTTGTAGAATCGAACCCTGAAGTTATGCCCATCGAAAGTGTAGACACCCTGTATATAAATATATTCTGAAATGATATCTTACTTAGTTCTTCTGGGGGGTCCCGCGGCCATTCTTCTCCAACTCTTCCACAACTGAAGGCCACAAATATCGCCAGTATGCAAATCACGAGTAGAAATTTCATGTTGCTTGCAGGTACTCACTTTGGTTGATTCTAAACAAATCGGTGCCCGGTGGCTCTTAATATACCTATTGTGAAACACTCGTATAAATCTGACGTTTTTTAGTTTTAAATTTCTTACTGCCAATAAGATATAAAAATATAAGAGAAATTATCGCGCATCTCGTATTACCTACGCGATTCGTGGTTTTTTCTAACAAAATTGGTCTCCGGTGGCTCTTAATATACCTATTGTGAAACACTCGTATAAATCTGACGTTTTTTAGTTTTAAATTTCTTACTGCCAATAAGATATAAAAATATAAGAGAAATTATCGCGCATCTCGTATTACCTACGCGATTCGTGGTTTTTTCTAACAAAATTGGTCTCCGGTGGCTCTTAATATACCTATTGTAAAATATTCGTATGTGACGTTTTTTATTTTCAAATTTCTTACTGCCAAAAGGACATAAAAATATAAGAGACATTATCGCGCATCTCGTATTACCTACGCGATTCGTGGTGCGTCTCAAATTGAGACTCTCAATTGTCAAATCATCCATTCAGAACAAAATAGCCATCAATGAAAAATGATAGTGGATAAGGAATCTGTGCATCCATCAGTGCAGCCGTCACAGCTACAGGTAGCTCTAAGCTTGGTTGTTGTACCTGAGACACTCGAGCTTGACTATAGACCTGTCTCTCGCTTGTCTAGTATATCTCAATTCTTCCCTTTGACCCGACTATCAGCTCGCCACCAATTGTGGAGACACTCAATTTGGACTCCAACTCATCTGTCTAAAACTGTTACCGTTCGTAATCAGTTTTGGTTCAGTAAGACAAGAAGATCAATATCTCTTCGAAATGATCAGTTATTTCCACCTTAGAATAACCCTCCCTCGGGCCGCCAATCCGGGAAATCTCCTGGTTCCTTTTGGGAAGTCTTTTCAAGTAGACAGGAAATGTCCTGCGGACCAGATGATCGGTTTCGAAGTTCCAATTGAAAACTTTTACTTCTCCCAAGATATCCCAGACGCGACAAACTAAGCCAATATTATTGGAAATAACTTTCCCTCCTCCGTCCCTCTCGCTCTTTCCGTTGACACGGCATGAAAGTCCTTAAGTATTTGAAAAGTCCCGCTGCCTTCGCAAACTACTCTCTTCGTCTTCTTTAAACAAAAAAAAGTTTTTCCTTCGGTGTATTCTAAAAGGCCTTCCAGTCAGTGACAGAGGTAAAAGCGTGGGTGACACGAAGGGGACGACGTTTTATACTTTGTAATTTATGCAGATTTCTTTTCCCGGATCAGCATTGGTTAATCGAAGCACCGCAGAGGGCGAATCTGCATTTTTATCAATCCACCCTTGTGCTGGTGCCCTATATTGAATCCGACCTGAAAACCCCTTTTTTCGCCACCTTTTTAAGACTACCTATAAATTTGTAGCCACGTATGACGAAAAATCTACTAGGTAAAAGAGATCAAACTGTGAATATGTTACTTCACATGATCGAAAGGTTCACTTTTTAAATATTCACGTTGAAACCTCAATTTACAGGTTTTTACTGGGGAGTTGAAGCTCAGACGTAGTAGTGCACGGATTTATTGTCATTCTAAACATAGTCACTTCGTCAAATCGAAACTCTCCTCTAAAATGCATGCATTCCAGGGGACGTCCCATTGGATATGCATTAGGTCAATTAATACTTGTTGGAGAGCGAAAAAACTTTCGAACGAGATTAAAGCAATGAATAACTAGACTTAAAGCCTCTAATGACAAAACCACAATTAAAAAAAAATTCTTAGTAGGTATAACATTTTCATGATATAACGTTTTGATGTTATATCATGTTATTCTACAAAGAAAATTAGATAAACAAGGTGAAAAAGAATAAACGAACCAATAATTATGTAAGCATCAACATAATTATGGTAAGATAAGGATGTGCTTTTGCTTGCTTTTTGAACTTGTATCAGAAAGCTCCTCACAAAAAATCATGATGTAAAAATCAAACAGGGAGAAAAAACGACGGAAAGAATCAGAAAGTGGGTCACAGAAAACACTGGAAAAATACGGTAAAGTTTACGACCGAAAATACAATAATGCATAAGTGGTGGTACGATACAATTCTGCAAAATTGTATTATTTGATCGATTTATATCGTATTTTCCCTCTGAATTATTGTATGGGTTGGCAATAGTGTGCTGAAGAAAAGGAAGTCCGAATTTTCCCGAACTCTACCGATCTCAAAAGAACCGAAGATGGAAGATCCTCCGTTCGTTTATTTTGACTGGATCTCTAAAGATCCAAAGATCGAAGAACCGCGATTCATTTATCATTTTTACTGATCCGTAGTTCACTCGCTCTTTTGAAAAACCGGTCTTCACTGAACACTACCAGCACTGAGCTCAAAAGATCCGAAGAGCCGCGGTTCATTTTTACTGATCTGTGGTTCACTCGCTCTTCTGAAAGAGTCGTCTCAAAGAGCCGGTTCTTTATTGAGCCACCCATCTCTATTCTATGGAAAGTCGCTAAGCAACGATTATGAGGATTAGACAATAAGCCATAAACAGTACACTACGCAAAAATCGCGTATTGAATTTAGTTGCTAAATAGTAGACATACGTCAATCAGACGGTGATGTCAATCTCCCCTTTTTAGTAGACTACGTATCTTTGACGTGTAGGCGTTATGGAAAACCAAGATCCTGACGGGAAGAAGTGGAGATGAGGTCTTGACACCACAAAGGTCATTTCACTGCTAGATACTGATAGCACAGGAGGAGGTCCAGTTAAGAAGTGTCGGGGTCTCATTTCCCTACTCACTGCGTAATTTTTACGTAGGGTTGCGTATTTTATCACTCTTGGGTTAACTACTTGGCATAGGATCATCTATACAATCAGGTTATGGATACGAGGAAGCTATGTGCCACACCCACTGAATATTCAATCCAACATTGTAACAGAACTAAGCAGCCCAACTAAGAGCACACTCGAACTCTCAGGTATGAGTAGTGCGGATGGTGTCGTGTTGTGCTCCGGCGAGTCGTGTCCCAGATAGCGCGCGTAGGATCAGGCGGAGGGCGCCCCCTTCGCGCCGGAGTTGATTGCATTGGTGTTCCGGCTGAATTGTGTGGTGGACGGGGGGGGGGGGGTGGCCCGACTGCCTCTCTAACTCTAATCGGATTGGCGGATACCGCGCTCTGTCTCGTCTGACGGAGGAATTGACGGGATTACCGAGAATCTTGTAACGGTCGTCCCATTAAAGCCGGACCGGACTCGAACCCTCAAATCAACTTCGGAATTATATTCGGTCAAACCTTCTCGGAACACCCCGATTGTTAGCGTTTCGACCCGGACTGTACTGCAGAGAGAGACCAAGTAGGCATCAGCCAGATCTAGGATACACCCACGACTAGCGATAACCTTAAAAACCATCACCTGGAAATTTCCCTTGTTTTCAGTTTTTCATTTATATGTTTTAAGAATCTTCAATTACATGGAGTATTAATTACGAGGTAGGAATAAACGGAAATGCATCTGAAGTTCAACTCTAACACACCAAAAAGCCAGAGTAACAGGTTTCGGACAACAAGAGGCAACCGACTTCGTACTTCGAAAATGGCCTCCCCTGAAAAATGAGGTTTTTGACTAATAAACATATTTTTTTTTTTAAATTTTGAAATTGGTTAAAAAAATAATAATTAGATGAAAAAATTTATGAAGTTGGTTAAATATTTATGAAATAGAATGAAAAAACATGGTTATAAATATTAAGAAAATTGTTGGAAAAATTTTAAAAATTGGTTGAAACAGTTATGAAATTTGTTGGAAAAATCTTCAAATTAAATTTTTTTTAAACTATAAAATTGGTTAAAGAATTGAAAATATTATAAAATTCATCTAAAAACGATAAAATTGGTGAAAAAATAATAAAATGGTTGAAAACGTTATGAAATTGGTTGAAGGAATCTTTAAATTATATTAAATGAAACTACAAAATTGGTTAAAAATTTAAAAATGGTTTAAAATATAAATTGATTGAAAAAAAATTATGAAATTAGTTGAAAAAAGTGTAAAGTTGTTTGAAAAAACTATGAAATTGGTTTTAAGAATATCTAAAATTGGTTCACAAAAATGATGAATTTTGTTGAAAAAATCATAAATGTACTGGATAAAGCCTTTTTCTTGAAGAAAATAGAGCTATCGCGATGATTTCAAAATTCACAGTACCTACCAGGCTTGGAATGGTATTAAATACTATTTAATAAATATACATTTTTGAAAAAATTTTTGAAAATATAAATTTTTCCAACAATTTTCCTTACATTTGAAACGTGTTATGCAACCATCTAAATTGAATTTTGGTCAAATTGAGATAACTTCAGATTTCTCTTCTCTGGAGGTATCTTTATAACCTCCAGTTGTTATTACTGAAAAATTTTAGCTCCTGGCCCAAGAATTATTGACAATTTGTTATTTCATAAGAGTTTCATCACTCACATCCTTGTTTCGCAATAACCATTAAACTCTGGGTGGGACTTACAAGCTAAGAGACCAGCTATGCAACAACCGTCCATGTCGACTTGGATGGTAGTTTTCTCTGAGTTAGATTTTCGTTAAAAGCGTCGGAGTCGTGATAGGTGACTGTTTCGTTGTTTGTCACAGTAAAAATTCGCAGTAGGCGTTTATCATCTATTGGCTGCTTATTTCATTAGTTTGATCTGGTGTACCATGTTTTGCAATATACGCAAATCTCTCAGGAAGTGGGATGGGATTCACTTAACTTCATGCGTCGACGATCTAGGGGTGTGTCGGTCCAGGTATTTCCCTGGAACGGTTCCAACGGTTACGGTGACAAAGATGTAACCGTTCCAAATTACCGGTACAGTTCCATTACCGGTACAGGCGATCAAATCCCAATCACACGGCATGGATGAAGCAGACAGTCAAATCCCTATCGTCCTTCTTCCATGCTTATGATCTCAACTTGCAATACAATAGCATCATCTTCCTTGACAATTCGCCAAAAGGAAGGAATTTGAACAAGTGTTACAAAAGAGGCAATTTATTATAAATAATAGTTACCAAACAATTCAAGGAAAGAATAATGACGTTGCAGTTTAAGAACTTAACATGACAATAATAAATTAATAATACTGGAGACAACTTCCATGCTAACCAGTCCAGAAGATAACTTCCCGCTCAAGAGCCATTCCATGAACCATTCTCAGTCCATGGAAGTAGTAAGGGCGCTTCCAGGTACAACATGGAACAGAACTGAGAACAAGATCCATGCTTACTGGTCCAAAACCCTTCCCGGTCCAGAGCCATTGAACCATTCTCTATGATATCTTATCGGTCCGGTTCCATCCTTACCGGTCCAGTTCCATCCCACCAATCAGAATGATCTCTTCCCGGTCCAGAGCTATTTCAAGATATCTTATCAGTCCTTGGAACTGGACCGGTAAGGGTCGAGTTTTTGTCACTGCGTGGAACCGTTCCAACCTGATACTCGGTTCCACAGTCCCATTACAGCTGTACCGACACACCTCTACGACGATCTAATTTTATTAGACAGACAGTCAGACTATACACTCTTGACGATTATGTTAATGTAATGAAGGCTTGCAGAAAGAAAAACAAATTTGTAGTAAACAAGATGGAGAAGAAAGACTTCTTGTCTGTCGTCATCGAAGGATAGGTACGGTTTAGAAGACATGGAAGAGCCAGAGGAGCCTCTGAGTTCCAGAAAGTTGAACGATTATGTTTCTTTCCTAAATTACAATTTTATGATTTTCAATAAAAAAAAAACATTAAAGAAATTATGATGTCATTAATTCGGTAATCATAATCTCCAGTTAGGAGGGGAAAGAAGAGCTTCTCTTATCGCTTAAATGGTTATTGCATAAATGGACCACTCTATCAAATCAGTTATGCAGTAACCAATTTATCAATGTTAAGGACTCAAAATTTCTTTGGAAAGGATTTAATTTTGATTTTTCAAGGAAAACAGACCGTACTGGTTCTATACAAATTAAAAAAGTGCAGTAAAATAGCACTATGTAAAGTGGAGGCAGCATTTTAGGAAAATATGCGTTTCCCAAAATCAGCTTTTTTTAACTTGTATGGTTATTGCTTAACACGGTCCATTTATAACCATCTACATAATTTTCTTCATTATATTTCATAAATATTTTAACCAATTTTATAAATTTTTCCAAGCCATTCCAAGCCAAGTAGGTAGGTAGTACGTCCTGGAGCTCCACCGATCAAAACGCTTCTCAGGCTCCCGCATTTAGCTTTCAGCCCAGTGGGTATGCGTAAAAAAGGCACATTTGCTAAAACGGACCACGTTTTGAGATGGGAAAAGCTGAATAACATAAAATCTATAGTATGTATCAAAAAGATTATGTGAGTAAAAGTTGAAGAAAATAACATTTTAAATAAAACGAGACCAATTTCAAGTCTCTAGGACAAATAGTTACTATGTTATGAGGAGAAAAAGAATATTTTTATGAAAAAAAGTGAGTTTTTCTGACCTTCAACCTCGATGCGGCACGGGTTAATGTTAACCGATCGACCTAAAACTTTGGGAATCTCATTCTCTAGTCAAATGGCACCTTTTAGGGGGTTGCCACGATTGAATTTCAGAAGTTGATTTTTTGTGACCACATTAATAGGTCCACAAGGCAATAGGGTATTTTTTTTTTATATATATATAGAAAATCACTTGTGGCAACCCCATAAAACGTGCCAATTGACTAGTAAATGAGATTCCCGAAGTTTTAGGTCGACCGGATAGCATTAACCTGTGCCGCATCGAGGTTGAAGTTCAGAAATACTCAATTTTTTCCATAAAAATATTATTTTTTTGCCTCATAACATTTACCTACTGTGAATCCAAATTTTGGATCATTCTAATTATGTTCTCCAAGGTGAACCCCTCAGCCTGTAGGACGGTGTCTCAATTGAGATGTCTTCGAGTGACTGACGGTGATGCGTTGATTGTTTCAGAAACACCCCCACGTGATATTCGAGGCGAGGACGAAGGCAAACAAGGGGTGCGGCCTCCAAGGAAACACCGACTGGAGGACCAACACGTACCGGCGGACGAAGCACGTGAGCGGAGGGCGGTTCGCGAGGGACGTGAGCGAGGCCACCAAGTACATCGAGACGGCGCTCGTCATCGACAAGGCGATGGTAGGCGACTTCTTCACTACCCCCAGTTTACTAAGGGCCCTCTCAGTGAAGCAGGGTTCACATGGGAGCGGCGGACGCGGTTATGCGGTTACGCGTTGTGGGCATTCGATTGTTCGCGTTCAGCCGCCCAAGTACCAACTTTTGAAGTGGACTGTCGCGATAAAAAAATTCAGATATTTTTACTCGTCGTGGCGCAGCCGAACAAATGCCCCAACGCATAACCGCATGACCGCGCTCATATGAACCCACCCTAGGGGGTCTCAGTCGGTCGACATTCGTTCCTCGTTCCGGGTCAGTATTTCGCCAAATCGAAGGGGCAAAAAGTTTTAAAGTTGAACTTAAATTGGAAATTTTAAAGGATTTTAGAAATGTATTAGTGCACGTCCCTAGGGAATCGAAAAACTGAAATGATGCCGCTAGAATCATCAAAGTCAAACAATAAATGCCAGAGAAAAAATGGGAAAAACCGTTAATTCGGTCTAATCTTTTTCCCATAAAATGTAGCTAAATTTGAAATTTTCAAGGCTTTTACAAATTCATTAGTGCACGGGGCTTGGGAATTGAAAACTGAAAAATTGCCGCTGGAAACTTCAAAATCGAACAATAATTGCCAGAGAACAATTTTTGTTCGATTTTTGGATTCTACGTACCTTTTAACGTAAACCTACAAATTTTGACGAGCGGTTGAATTTTTTTTTCTTGGTCGATTCTGAAGGTTCATTATTGAAAATAATAAACCAAAAATTTACTGAAATACCCCATTGAAGGGATTTCAGTCGGTCGCCGGTTCTTCCTCGCTCCGGGTTAGTCTAACCTCTTAACACCCGGTGCTCGGTCCCCCCCCCCTCCACCCCTGAAGGAGCATCATTGACACCCCCCACCCCCAGTGCCTTCTCATAGCTGCTAAGTTTTCATCAACAGTTTTTCCCAGTTTTCTCAGGAAATAATCATCCAATTTTCATGTTTCTTGAGACATTCATCTTATTTTTATAATCTCAACACCCACTTGTTTAATCCAAAAGTAAAAAATTGTGCCTAAATTTGAAATTTTCTAGGATTTTCGAAATTCATTAGTGCAGCAGCCTAGGGAATTGGAAAACTAAAAGATTGCCGCTATAATCATAAAAATCCAACAGTAGAGAAAATTTAGAAACCCCGTTCACTCACTTACTAAGACCCCCCTTAAACCTTAATATCCTGAAGTATCTTTTTGGAAGCCCGATTCTTACTATGCAAACGTTTATCCACTTTCAAGCTAAAACTGAAAGCCGTTGGATGTCTTGATAATCCAACTATCGATTGTGTAAAAAAAAAACGTAGCTGTATAAACATAATATCTCAAAGAAAGAACGAATTAATTCTCGAGTTGACAGTCTGTAATATGGCCTTCGAAGTACCTTCTATCGTCATTTCTCACCTTGTAGGGTATTAGTTGGGTTTTTTCGTCAGAGAACCATTGTCTGAGGCAGCACAGATCCATCCATGAAGTGAACTTTCTCCACCTCAGTTTGGTTCTATACTTTATGAGAAATAACTCACACCAACATCCCACCAAGGATTTTTCCAATTTTCTTCTACTCCAACAAAATTGGGTTTATAGACGATTCTGCAGACCCAGATAGCGCTAGTGTGGCTTTAGGAGAGATCAATCTTGAGCTAAAAGACTGTAATAGGGCCGTTAAGGAACCTACTCAAATATTCTATAGATTTAACAAAATACTACATCTAAATTTAATTAAAAAAAACAAATTTTTTGAACAAGTGAGAATTAAGGGTTAAGGAAAAAAAACAAAATAAACAAAATCCAAAATTCAAATACAATCGGGTTATGGATACGAGGAAACTATGTGCCACACCAACTTGGCAGACTTTTTCTTCCAGACGCTTCATTTCCGAATTCAATCGAATAATTCGACTCGAATTTCCCACTTGGATCGAATCATTTGGCTCTCAAGAGCCTTTTGATTTCCCGTCAAATGACGTCACTGGTAACATTCGTGCCGTCTCGCTCCTTTGCATGCGACGTCACTCAAGTTGGCGCCCCGCGTGATCAAATCCGCCTCTCGTGAACTCTCCCAGGAATATATTTTTCGGAATTCTCATCAAAATATGACTCTCACTGGAGATTGAAAGGAGATGCTTAGAAAAGATCACAACTTTGGACAAATACATTTCAACTTCAAGCGATAGGAGGGAGGATACAATACGAAAATTAACGAAATCACCAAATTAACAAGTTATGAAAATGGATTTTAATGAAGTGGTTGTCCAGCGGCTTAGGGATGGGTATCGTTATAAAAGTACCGATACTAAATCGTATCCGAGTATCGATATTCCAAGTATCGTTGAGCATGAGTATCGATATTTTAGAATATCGAGTATCGATACTTTGGTGTCACAAACTATCAATATTATCCAATATTCTCAAGAAACTTTGGGCCATTATAAGTACCGAAAATTTGCTGTAAATTTCTCCGCTTCACGGGAAAACATTGAATTATTTATATTTTTACTGTAAAACATATCCATGTTCACAAATACAAGGTGTTTCACGAAAAGGTTACACCCTTCATTTCCGCAAAATACAGCGTGAAAAATTCCGATCAACGCAATTCTTCATGATTTTTTGTGAGGATCTCAGGAAAAATACATTCGCGTACACACAAATCCCCTTTATGCCAAAACTGTGAATGTGCAATTTCTTAGTTTCGAGCAAAATTTAAAAAAACGATTTTTAAATGTTGTTTTGAAACTAAAGAAGGTAGTTTATTGTTCAAGATACTTTTCTTTGACTTTCTGCTCTCAGACCTGTCAATGAGTTAAGCAAAAATAGTTTTACGACCGTAGACTGCCCCCCCCCCCCTTCACTTTAAACCACATTTGTAGTTTTGGCAAACCAGATTTAGGATGATCATTTCACTTTCATGGTTTTGGCAAATCGGATTTCTCAATAAAATCTTCCATTCTACTGCTACATTTTTTTTTCTCATTATTTATTGAGGGTACAGTTACTAAGGGTTAAGGGGGTCTCAGTCGGTCGACGTTCGTTCTTCGTTCCGCGTCAGTATTTCGCCAAATTGAAGGGGCAAAAACTTAGAAAATTGTACTTAAATTGGAAATTTTAAGGACTTTAGAAGTTCATCAGTTCATTCTAAAATCCTTTAACATTTCCAATTCAACTACAACTTTTTGAGTGTTTGCCCCTTCGATTTGGCGAATTACTGACCCGGAACGAAGAACGAACGTCTACCGACTGAGACCCCCTTACATACTCCCCACTTGCTGTACCTCTTGCTGACTGCCTCCTTGCCGGTCGTCCTCTTCTCGGGGTTCGAGAAGAAAGATAAAACACGACAGACGATAGGTAGTACCTATTAGGTACGGAGGAAAAATATCTTTCTGAATCATTATCGGCTGGGTTGGAGAGGCCGAAAACACGGCGACCTAACTACCAAATTGATGCTACGAAAGTGAATTTGCGACATATTAGCTTTATGCTAAAATGATGAATGTGGATAAATTCATTGTTATGGCAATGGAAAAGTGATGCATGTGCACATTCATGGTTTTGGCGTAACTAAGGAAACGTACAGAACACATTCATGGATTAAGTTCCATCTTTTAAGGCCTAAAATGAACATCTGACCCATTTCAATCGATTTATAATAAGTAAAGGAGGTCTATACCAGTCCTTTGTGAAGCCGAACTCAAAAATCAATTTTTGGCACATTCATGGTTTTGGCATAAAGGGGACGATATGATTTTTGGAAAAACGTCAGGGATCGTTTCAGAATGTTCCAAAACGGATTTCAGTGTAAAATTTTTTCGAAAAAGTCCATTCTAAAAATTTTGAGGCCATCGCAATAGCGTCATTTTCTTTGAAAATCCGCTTCTTCTCTTCTTGTATGGCACGACAACCCGCTAACGAGTCTTTGCCTCCTCCAACAGCCTCCTCCAGACAACTCTGTCCTGCGCTGTCGACCTCCAGCTACCAGTCTGAAGTAAGACAGCTGCATCGCGGTTAACACCGTCAATCCACCTAAGCCTCGGACGTCCAGCTCTTCGTGTAGAGAACACTCCACTGTCCAAAATCATTCTTGGGATCTCGTCAGTTCCCATTCTTGCTATATGAACATCCCATCTAAGCCGTCCTAGACGGACAAAACGACCGATATCGGGCTCCTGGTAGAGGCTGTACACTTCCCTGTTTGTTCTTCTCCGCCATAGTCCATCATCATTGACAGGGCCAACAATCCAGCGGAGGATTTTTCTTTCAAATATGAGGAGGCGCTCCTCGTCAACCTGTGAGAGTGGCAATGATTCCAGGCCATAAGTGGCAACTGGCCGTATGAGTGTCTTATAGAGCCTCATTTGTGTAGCCCTCGATATAGGGCGGCTCTTCGTTTGCTTGAGGAGGCTAAAGTAGCATCTCTCAGAGCAGGCTATCCTTCTTTTGACCTCCTCTGATACTTTGTTATCTTCAGTTACGAGAGATGCAAGATACACAAAGTTTGGGACCCTCTCAAATGTGTAATTCCCACGCTATTTCTCCTGGTGTAACATTGGGTGGGGAAGGAGCTACCATATACTTCGTTTTCCCCTGATTCACGAAGAGCCCCATCTGTTTGGCTGCAGCCTCTAGGGAGACAAATGCATCTTTCACAGCACTGACACTTCGCCCTACTACGAGGGTGGATCAAATATAAACGGGACTTTATTTTTTTTTTAATTTCATTTGTTAGAAAATAAAAAGCGGGTATATGTCACTTTTCTACATAGTCTCCTGCTTTTGTGACACATTTTTCCCAGCGAATGGGAAGTTTTTTAATCCCAGCATCAAAAAACGATGAAGGTTGCGTCTGAAGCCAATTGCGCACGAACCCCTCGACCCCCTCATCATCCTCGAATCGCTGTCCGCCTAGGGCTTCTTTAAGTGGCCCAAACAAGTGAAAATCACAGGGCGATCGGTCAGGGCTGTAGGGAGGATGATCAAGTGGAGTACAATGCATTTCTTCCAATTTTTGAACAGTTAGAGCTGCGGTATGGGGCCTTGCATTGTCGTGGAGGAGGATGACGTCACGAATTGGTTGATTCCGTCTTTTGCTGCGATATGCAGCCCTCACCTGAGTCAGCAGCTCACAATAGTAGGCAGCATTGATTGTTCTTCGCTCATGCAAAAAATCAATGAGCAAAACGCCTCGATAGTCGAAAAAAACAGTTGCAAGGACCTTGCCAGCAGACAGTCGAGTTTTTGCTTTCACTGGGGCTGTCTCCCCCTTCCTCCGCCACTCCATACTGGCTTGCTTCGATTCGTGTGTGTAATGATGGACCCATGTTTCGTCGCAGGTGACGATGCTAGCCAAAAATGCTTCCCCTTCTTCCTCAAACCTTGCAAAAAGCCTCTGACAGACCTCCAAACGTCTCAACTTCTGATCTTCAGTCAAAAGGCGAGGGACCCATCTGGCACACACTTTACGGAATCCTAGGTGCTCTGTAATGATCGTTTGGCAGCTCCCATAACTTACCCCTACCTGCTCAGCGATTTCGGAGACAGTCACACGTCGATCATCTTCAAGAATGTCACGCACCGCTTGAATGTTCTCATCCGTAATGCTGCTCCGGGGATGACGATCGTGTTCCTCATTCTCTACTCGTTCTCTTCTCTCCTGAAACTCTTTGTGCCAGGCAAACACACGGGTCCTAGAGAGGGTTTGGTCCCCGAACTGGGCAGTCAACCTTTGAAAAATTTCCGAAGGTTTGACTCTTTCACGGGTAAGAAATTTCATGATAATTCGTTGCTCAATGGAAACGGGCACCTTTTGTTCAGACATCGCGATAACTACTCATGAAAGGTTGTAAAGGGGGAGACGCCCCCCTCATCCACCTTCTAATGAACCTGTTCAAACAATCTCGAAGTGACAACCATGACAACTGTCAACCGTCGGCGCTCAGAGGTCAGAGTCCCGTTTATATTTGATCCACCCTCGTATATCAATGTCATCGGCATATGCAAGAAGTTGCACCGTTCGGTTGATGATGGTGCCTCGAACCTGTATACCGGACATTCTTATTGCTTTTTCTGAGGCTAAGTTAAAAAGGAGGCACGCCAGCGCATCACCCTGTCGAACACCCTTTCGAGACTGGAAGGGGTCAGACAGGTCTCCCCGAACCTTAACCATACAGCTGACATTCGACATAGTAGCTTTCACTAGGCGAACCAGTTTAGGAGGGATTCCCATGTCCAGCATGGCCTTGTACAGTTTACCCCGTGATATGCTATCGTATGCAGACTTGAAATCAACAAACAAATGGTGCGTCTGAATTCCAAACTCAGCTCCTTTCTCCAGGATTTGCCACAGCACGAATATTTGGTCATTTGTGGACTTACTCTGCCGAAAACCCGCCTGATAGTGCCCAAGCTCTTTTTCTGCGAATGGCAGCAATCTGTCAAAGAGGACGTTGGATAGTATTTTGTATCCACATGAAAGAAGAGAAACCCCCCTGAAGTTGCCGCATTCGAGTCGGTCGCCCTTCTTATGAATAGGGCAGATTACCGAAGCATACCAATCCGAGAACAAAGTCTCCGCTTTGAAAATCCGCTAAAATCAAAAAACCAAGAATCGTGTAAAAGTAACCAGGGAAGATCGGGGGATCTAGAAAGTAATCAAATCACGAAATTTGTTGCGACGAAAATTGTTGCTAACGAAATTTGTCCCAAGTCGCCGCAATGATGATTATGACCATCAGAAGTGAAGTTGTTAGGTACTTTACAGGTAGGTACTTTACAGTTAGGTAGGTACTTTACAGTTTAAAAAAAAACGCGAGTGAAAATTTTGATTTTGGAGAACTTTTTGACATTTTCATGTCTTTCATATGGCACATAAAGATTAACATAAGGTGACTTGAGAATAAATCAGAAACCAGTCAAATTGAAATGAGTCCTTTAAAGGAAACGCTTGCATACGAGTCTGCAACACATTGAAACATTTTCATGCCCCCCCCCCCCTCCCCTACCGAGACATCTGGGAGCTCGATTTTCGACTCAGCTGATCTGGGAGCTCGATTTTCGACTCAGCTGATCTGGGAGCTCGATTTTCGACTCAGCTGATCTGGGAGCTCGATTCTCGACTCAGCTGATCTGGGAGCTCGATTTTCGACTCAGCTGATCTGGGAGCTCGATTTTTGGCTCAGCTGATCTGGGAGCTCAATTTTCGACTCAGCTGATCTGGTAATATCAAACTGTAAAGTACCTACCTAACTGTAAAGTACCTACCTGTAAAGTACCTAACAACTTCACTTCTGATGGTCATAATAATCATTGTGGCGACTTGGGACAAATTTCGTCGCAACAAATTTCGTGACGATTTTTTTTTGTGTGCCATATGAAAGACATGAAAATGTCAAAAAAAAAACTTTCTGAAAAAAATTAAAACACTATTGTTTCTCTTGTCAACCGTAACTTCAACTGAAAGATTTCCTTGAAAATTCGCTAATTAATTCATGCTGCACGAGTGGAATTTTTTCAACCTGCTGTTTGAAAACAGCCTTCGGTGGCGAGGAAGCAACATTTGCTACTTTTATTATTGCCCCCCCCCCCCCCACTCACAGCCCCTCCCCCCCCTGGTGAGATCAGCTTCCAGCACGTGGCAGCGATGAAGAAGAAGGAAGTATTTATTGAGACGGAGTTGAGGAAGAAGTATTGGTTTCCATTACAGATGAGATCTGATGAACCAGACTCCTAGGGGTGGTGGGGGGGGGGAGGTGATGGGCGGAGGGGGGGAATCAAATTCAATTTGAGATTAAAGTTTCACTACCAACAGCTCGTAGTCAAACAGGTGTCTGAGCGGGGAGGGGCGAAAATGGAATTATCGAGGGTAACTGAGAAGGAGGGAGAGGAGGAATGGAAGAGGAGGAGAGGCGGAGGAAGAATAGGCGGCAGGAAATCTTCGCGAGGAGTCTGCAGGTCCCGTAAGAGGTTTCAGTATCGAGGAGGATACCTACTCCGAAATTAAGACCTTTGTTCAACGAAGACGCAGCTCAATTATTAACGGTAACACTTGCTTTCCTTCACAGCCTTGTTAATAATTCCGGAGGGGCGGAGTCGGGGGAGGAGAACTACTCAGTAAGGGTTCTTGGAAGCTTTGAGACCCTCTGACACTTCCCTCCTCCACCTTGCGTCCCTCACCATTCCTATTTACTATCGCCTTCCCTATCACCGTCCTTCCACTGCTCTCATTACTCCCGCGCCATTTACTTCCCGCCTCGTCCTTTCCCGCGCCGCTTGTCATAATCCCTATCACTAACGGTGTTCCCACAGTTCCACCTCCTCCTCCACCTCCACAACCAACAAAGGTTCCTCCTATCGGCTGGTGTAAAGACGAGGATCTTACCAGACTCTGTCTCGGGTTTTAATTAAATAAATTATAGACTCTCTAGACTCGACGTATTATTAGAGAGACTTATTATTAGAGAGGTTTTGGAGCTTTGTTGTATTGATGTAACCTGAAATTGATGTTCGGTAGACAACCTACTAGGTATTAATAATAAATTAAAAGCTTTTATTTAGTTTCCCGTTGTCTGTCAGTCTGTTTGTCTGTCATTATTCAAATCTTGCACGTTAAATTTGATCCACTTCCCGGTATCCGATTGAGCTGAAATTTTGCGTGCATATGTAAATCAATGAATTTCTGAGATCAACTTCCAATTCATAGGGGACCGTCCTCCATCTAAAACCCCAACCGTACCTACGTGAACGTTGCCGATCGGGAGGAGGCGGGACGAGAGGTTTCTGAGGGGCGGGGGGAGGAATCGGAGGCGGGAGGAGTCTGAGTCCGTGTAGTTCCCCCCCCCCTCCCAGCTTTTGTTTTTAGTCGTATATTAAAACGCTGCAAATTATTACACAAAGGTTTATTTTTTCTATATAGATCACTCGTCTGCAAAGAACACGGCTTTGCTATTGTTACCACCAACCAACTTGAAGAAAAACATCGATCGCATTTTGGTCAGCTAACATTTGAACGGAGATTAGGCCTCTTTGGTGATTCACACTCGTGTTTCTGATTTATCGTACGTCCAAACCTTAAATTATCGTAGGGAACAAACGGTTTGTCCTTCAGGGCTCCGCGTGGTCTTAAACATTAAATCATGTTTAATGTTTTTCCCTCGCAAGGGGGAAATTAGATTGCCGATCACTCAGCTGATCAGTGACCACTCAGGCGCCTTCAGCATTCTCCATTGACCCTGCTTCTCAAATTTCAGCTTCCTGCGTTCAACAGGAGAGAAAATGGCCTTGGAGCTCACTCAGCTGATCAGTGACCATCTTGGTACAACTATACCCCAAATGGAGCCGATATAACGTGGTAACTAAGAAATCGGTCCGTGGTAACTAAGAAAAAAAACGTTGCAGATTTGCGTGTCGGAATTCACAGAACGACCCCCAGCCCTAAAACATTAAACATGTTAAAAAAATGAGTGGTCACTGATCAGCTGAGTGATCGGCAATCTAATTTCTCCCTTGCGAGGGAAAAACATTAAATCATGTTTAATGTTTTCCCCTCGCAAGGGGGAAATTGAATTGCCGATCACTCAGCTGATCAGTGACCACTCAGGCGCCTTCAGCATTCTCCATTGACCCTGCTTCTCAAATTTCAGCTTCCTGCGTTCAACAGGAGAGAAAATGGCCTTGGAGCTCACTCAGCTGATCAGTGACCATCTTTGTACAACTAGACCCCAAATGGAGCCGATATAACGTGGTAACTAAGAAATCGGTCCGTGGTAACTAAGAAAAAAAAAACGTTGCAGATTTGCGTGTCGGAATTCACAGAATGACCCCCAGCCCTAAAACATTAAACATGTTAAAACATCGATCGCATTTTGGTCAGCTAACATTTGAACGGAGATTAGGCCTCTTTGGTGATTCACACTCGTGTTTCTGATTTATCGTACGTCCAAACCTTAAATTATCGTAGGGAACAAACGGTTTGTCCTTCAGGGCTCCGCGTGGTCTTAAAAAAATTTAAAAATTCTATACTATCTTGAATTGATGAAAAAATAATACCTGCATATCAAAATTTTTTGAGTTTAAAAATTTCAAAATTTAAAAATTTCAAACCTTATTTTTCTACTCTTAGATTTAACCTACATCAAATAAAATCGTTGGGGCACAACTAGACCTCAAATGGAGCCTACATACCAAATTTCATCAAAATCGGTCAATGCTAAGTGGGGAAAGTGCCGCGGACGGCGTACGGCGGACGGACGGAAAATTTGTTATTCTATTTTCGGATTCTACGTACCTTGAAGCGTTAAACATCCAATTTTGAGGTGGTTAAATTGTTCTCCTTGCTCGATTCCAATGGTTCATTACTGAAAATAATAAACCAAAACCAAAAATCGTGTAAAAAAAAACTTTCTAAAAGAAATTGCAACGCCATTGATCCTTTTCTTAATCATACCTTCAACTAAAGATTTCTTTGAATATTCGCTAATTAATTCAAGCTGCATTAGTGGAGTTCTGGAGTAAAATTTAAGGAAGTTATGACCGTTTTAATGGTGTAAGGTCAAAAACACAAAAAATCTTAAAAGTGAATAAATTCGGATTTTAAGGGGGTTAAAAAACTCTAGGAAGCTTTTTTGTTGCAAATTAGTTGTAGAAACTACTCCTGAAGTTGGTTGGATATCTTAGGGGACACCCTGTATATAAAATCACTTACTAAGCACCATCTGATGAATTTTCTTCAAGTTCCCTTAGAAAATCACAATAGCTATGTTGAGGTAGCTATACCTAGCGTACCAAGCATACCCACCTACGTGTAGCCGTCCACTTAGAATCGTAATCAATCAGCTTTCCATATCCATCCACTCTGGTGGAGAGTTGAATAGAATTTGGAAAAGGTTGAATAGAATTTGAAAAAGGTTGAATAGAATTTGTAAATCTGGAAAAGATTTTCAATATAGAAGATTAAAAAAAAAGTTCTCAAAAATCAAAATTTCCACTCGCGTTGTACGTTCAAGGCCTTCCTGAACAATTTGTCCAATTATTGTCCAATTTCGGGAAAATTTTTAGGGATTGTACAGATTGGGGTGCTCAAGTGTGAACTTGTCACAGCCATGAGTCTATTCTAAAAATTTTGAGGCCATTGAAATAGCTTCATTTTCCTCGAAAATTCGCTAAAAATTAAAGGTTACTAAAGGAGGAATTTTCGTTGAATTCAATATTCCATCAAAACAAATATTATGGACTAGTCCATAATATTTGTTTTGATGGAATATTGAATCAAATTTTCTTTGCACGTCTGGTGTACCTCCTTTTTGCTGGAGAAGGGGTCGATGGAGGTTCTACTTCATCTTCAGTTGACGCTTCAGCAAATCTCTTCTTCAAGAGGTGAAGTTCAAGTGGCCCTGGAAAGCTAAGGTACATTATTCCGCGCGTCGGTTTTGGTTTATTATTTTCAATAATGAACCTTTGGAATCGACCAAGAAAAAAAAATTTTTAGCACCCCCTCAAAATTTGATGGTTTAAGTTTCCAGGTACGTAGAATCCAAAAATCGAATAAAAATTTGGCCGTCCGTCCGCCGTACGCGGCACTTTCCCCACTAAGCATTGACCGATTTTGATGAAATTTGGTATGTAGGCTCCATTTGGGGTCTAGTTGTGCCCCGAAGCTTTTGGTTGATGTAGGTCACTTCTAAGGGTTCAAAATTGAATTTTGAAATTTTGAAAACGCGCTAACTCAAAATATTTTGGTATAAAGGTATTGTTTTTCCTTCAATTTTGGATTCTATAGAATTTTTAGAATTTTTTGAGACCACCCGGAGCTCTGTAGGACAAACCGTTCGCTCCCTACAAAAATTTAAGGGTTTATATTGAAATATATATATACGTAAATCAAAACACGAGTGTGAATCGCAAAAGAGGCCTAATCTCCGTTCAACTTAGAGCTGACCGAAATTCGATCGATGGTTGGTGATTTTGACTTTTTTTTTTGATTTTTTTGAAAAATTTTTTTTTTTGATTTTTTTTTTAGCGAATTTTCGAAGAAAATGATGCTATTGCAATGGCCTCAAAATTTTTAGAATCGACTTTTTCGAAAATTTTTTTCACTGATATCCGTTTTGGAACATTCTGAAACGATCCCTGAAGTTTCGCCAAAAATCATATATATATGTCATTCCGCACAATAACTTGAGTAATTATTTGAATTTTTTTTTAGTTTTCGCCAAAATGTTCGTAACAACAAACAGAAGGTCAAGTTCGTTAGCCAGAAATTTTGGACAATCCAAAGTGGTCCAAATTTCAAAAAAAGTGAAAAAAAAGTCCAAAAAAAACGAGTTTTTTCCGTTTTTTATGGGTAAAACCTTCACAATCATCATAATAAATGGTATATTCGGATTCAGCACAAAATTTCTGATATAATGCGTTTTTCAAAAATGAAAATTGTCCAAAAATTAAGAAAAGTATGGATATATTCATATATATAATGAAAACGCGTATATTTTTGTCGTACCCAGAAATAGAGTAGCCGGGTGGTTACTCTATGAGTTCTTAGAGACGAGTAGAACATGAATACGGACTCCTAAGATCTTCAAAGCATATCCAGTGCATACAGTATGTTGGTATGGTATACTGAAAATAGAAAATAATGAAAACGCGCGTATATTTGTTGTACCCAGAAATGGAGTAGCCGTGTGGGTACTCTATGAGTTCGTAGAGACGAGTAGAACATGAGTGCATATGTTGGTATGGTATACTGAAAATAGAAATAAACCAACAATAGCCATTTGGGTACTCTATGAGTTCGTAGAGACGAGTAGAATATGAATATGGACTCCTAAGATCTTCAAAGCATACCCAGTGCATACAGTATGTTGGTATGGTATACTTAAAATAGAAAAAAACCAACAATAGGATGTGGTGTTGACATGGAGTGGAGTGGTCAATGCAGTGGTTAAGATCTTAACCATAGCTTCAACTGAAAGATTTCTTTGAAAATTCGCTCATTCGCTCAACTCATGCTGCATGAATGGACTTTTTTCATATTGGATGGTTGGTGATTTTGTACACGAGTGATCTATATAGAAAAATAAACCATTGTGTAATAATTTGCAGCGTTTTTTGCGATGTATCGATGATTTCCAGTAATCGATTCGTAAAAGGCTTACAGATTCAGAAACTACGTTAGATATTATATGAATCGATAATAACCCGAAAAGTAGATTTTTCGACCCTGACTTCGTTCTGCTGAAAAACTTTCTTCCGAACGCTAAGGTCCGTTTTCATGTGGACGGTCACATATCAGTTCAATGTGGGTTTGTGATGGACTATATCGATACCTTCAAGCACAAAGGAGCCATGCCCAAAACGGAGTTTTCAGAAAAACGCAAAAGAAGTTCTCACCTGTGGACAACAGAGATGGGTGAATTCATATTCATGAATACGATTATGAATACAAATCATATCTGCGATTGTATGATTATGAATACAGGTATGAATATGAATACGAATACAAATACAATCGTATTCACACTTTGCATACGATTTTATGGTTTTTTCTATGATTTCCCTAATAATCGAATATTTTAACGATTTTCCCTGAAAATCATACTTTTTTTATGATTTTCTCCCGAACTCTCGACATATTCATGACCTAACATTATCGAAATAATCAATCAAAATTAAAAACGCTCACAGATTTGCAGCGTTTTTTACCCACCAACATTTTTTTTACCTACCAACTTTTTTTTACCTACCAGCTAGGTACTACCTACCACACCATACTGGCTTCACTCCTTCACAATCGAGTTTATTAGAAAGAACTAAACGCTTCACACTCGATTGGAAAAATAGAAAGCTTCATATGGAAATTTGATTACTGGTCACGCAGAAGGCAAAACTGTATACAAATCGAAGAAATGAACAGCGATCGCATTTTAGTCCGATAAAATTTGAATGGAGATTAGACCTCTTTTGCGATTCACACTCATGATTCTGTTTTATCGAAGGAAAACCTTCAAGTACTCGTACGGATCGAACCGTCCGTTTGTCCTACAGAGCTCCGGGTGGTCTCAAAATTTTTTAAAAATTCAATACTATTTAAAATTGGTGAAAAAACGATTCCTTTATTTCGAGAGTTTTCGAGCTAGGGCACTCTTGAAAATTTCAACCCTTAATTTTCACCCCTTAGAAGTGACATACATCAACCAAAAGCTTCGCGGCACAACTAGACCCCAAATGGAGCCCATATACCAAATTTGAACCAAATCGGTCCAGTGTTGCTAAGAAAAGTGCCGCGTACGGCGTACGGCGGACGGACGGAAATTTTTTATTCGATTTTCGAATTCTACGTACCTTGAAACGTAAAACATCAAATTTTGAGGGGAGGTTAAAATTTTTTTTCTTGCTCGATTCCAAAGGCTTATCATTAAAAATAATAAACCAAAATACTATTTTCAGCGGAAATGTCGTAGTACTTTCTATTCGGTTGGTCGTAGAGACCTGGGATTGGTCTCATTCGATTCTGCGTGAAAAATCCGATAAGAATTTGTGAGCGTTTTGAATTTTGATTGATGATTATTTTGACGATGTTAGGTCATAAATATGTCGAGAGTTCGGGAGAAAATCATAAAAAAAGTATGATGTTCAGGGAAAATCGTTTAAAAAATCAATTTTTAGGGAAATCATAGAAAAAATCATAAAATCGTATTCAGAATACGAATACGGGGGAAAATCTTATTCAAAGTGTGAATACGATTGTATTCGTATTCATATTCATATTCATACCTAGGTATATTCATATTCATATTCATAATCATAAAATCGCAGATTATGATTTGTATTCATAATCGTATTTATGTGCATCTCTGTTGTGCACAATTCCTAAAATAATGGCTTATTACACTAAAGTCTTTAACTCTTCAACAAATTTTCAAGCCATAATCGTCAGTAAGGTCAATAATAGTTTTGTTGAATTTGAGTTATTCTGAAATTAAAAAATATCAAAAATTTGGAAGATGGATGGACATAGCGCTTTTGTGCTTTAAGGTGTCGATATTATTCTGGATTAAATCGAAAACCTGGACCATCAAAATTGACATGTTGACATGAGCCCGGTCGTTACACAGAATCATGATATTGTTCTTGATTATTAGTAGCTTGTTACCATCCAGTTTCGTTCGTCTCGCTTATTGCAGTACCCGTATCGCCTATAACCATTCAATCCGACGGTCGACCCTCATTCCATTGAACATATTCGTCCCAGTCTCCTTTTGCAATTCTCGAAATGAGGGAAATGAGTGAATAAATTTCAAATATGAGCGAACATTTCAGGGAACTGAAACTCCAACCGCGGGGCTTCCAACTTTTCAATAGTCTCTCGCCGCAGGATTTTCCATTCATTTCCCACGCCGTTCATTTCCGCGGCTTATCCCGCGGATTAATTGGCCTGTTGTGTGTGTTCGGTATAAAAGGTACTTCGAGCCCCGAGAACACACGAAAAACTCATTTCGAATTGTATGCGTTTCAAGTAGACACACGTAATTTGAATTATTCGCGTAGAAAAGCCGTTCCACTGAAATAGATTCGGGGGAGATAGTTAACGGAATTTCGAGCGAGCTTTGGAACGTCGGCCTGAATAGGTGGAGAACCTGTTTCATTAGGATGAAACCGATTTTATTGAAGGAGCAATCAAACAAAGTTCTATTTTCGCACTCTTCGCTCGTGCGACTTGGGAAATACATAATTACATCCCACACCACTACCCATCCAATACAATCACCGTTCCCAGCTCGTATTATAATAATTGTATGAATTATGTATGTATTATTGCATGCATTATTCATGAGTCCAAAATTGAATTGTCATTCGCTTTGGGACCAAACGGGACACCTAACCAATTTTTATCGTTAAAATATACACGTTAATAAACTTTTCATTCCACAAATTTACGTGAATCCTACTCATTATCAAAAACGCTGCAAATTATGTCACAAAGGTTTATTATTTTCCTGTATAGATCACAGCATTGCCATTGTCACTATTTATTTATTTTTTGTTTTTACCTACCAACCATAGGTACCTACTATCTATCTACTTGGACATTTTTGAAAATTTCAACCCCTAACTTTGGAATCCAAATGGAAATTAAGGGTTGAAATCTTCAAAAATGTCCTGGTAGGTAGTAGGTACCTCTGGTTGGTAATATAATAAAATTATCTGCAGAGTTTTTTTTTTTTCCTACCATTCACAGGTAGGAACCTGTGTCTCCTACTACCTACCACACCGTACTGCCTTCACACTTTCACTATCAAGTTTATAAGGAAGAACTCAATTCGAAGAAATGTCGAGCTTCATCAGGAAATTCGATTACTGGTTGCTAAGGAAGCATAACTGAATACAACCCGAAGAAAAGAACAGCGATCGCATTTTGAATAGCTAAAGTTTCAACAGAAATTAGAGATCTTTGGTGATTCACACTCGTGATTCTGTTTTATCGAAGGAAAACCTTCAAGTACTCGTAGGGAGCGAACTGTTTGTCCTGCAGAGCTCAAAATTTTTTAAAAATTCTATAGGTAGTACTATTTTAAATTGGTAAAAAAAATACCTTTATTTCGACTTTCATTTTCTTTATTTTTTCTTAATTTTCACCCCTTAGAAGTGACTGACATCAACCAAAAGCTCCGCGGCACAACTAGACCCCAAATGGAGCCTATATACCAAATTTGAACCAAATCGGTCCAGTATTGCTAAGAAAAGTGCCGCGGACGGTGTACGGCGGGCGGACGGAAATTTTTTTATTCGATTTTCGGATTCTACCTACCTTGAAATGTAAACCAACAAATTTTTAGGGGTGGTTAATTTTTTTTTTTTTTTTTTTCTTGGTCGATTCCAAAGGTTTGTGTATTATTGAAAATAACAGTCCTACTGGGTTCCGTGTGGTCTCTGAAAATTCTAAAAATTTAATATTATCTTAAATTGATGGAAAAACAATACCTTTATATCAAAATTGTTTGAGTTAGGGCGTTTTCAAAATGTCAACCCTTAGAAGTGACCTACATCAACCAAAACCTTTGAGGCACAACTAGTCGCAAATGGAGCCCATATACCAAATTTCATCCAAACAAGTTCACGGTAACTGAGGGAAATGCAATGTACGGCGGACGGACGGAAAAATGGATCTACGGTGAAACGTAAACCATCTAATTTCGAGGAGGATTTTGAGGTTCTTGCTCGATTCCAACGGTACATCTTTCAATATAATAAAACGAAACCTTATTTGCGAAAAAATTAGGGATAGGTTGTGTGTCTACTCAGTGACGATATTGATAAATTATTAATGTTTGTTACAGTTTGAGAAGAGGAACGGAAGTACGAGATCCGAAGTGGTGCACGACGCTATTCAAGTGGCCAACATCGCCGACCTGGTGAGTCCAATAACGTAATATCGTAACCATGTTATTCGTAATTTTGTTTTGAATTAAGTATATAAATGTTTGTGAGCTGCAATTACTGGAGATTTAAATCCTGAAATTTTAAGAGACCCTTTGTGAGGCATCTTCAAATTGGTGTGAAATGTTTGAAAGTGATCATCATAGCCGTGTAACTATTTTGATGATGTGTGTTCTAGGGTTGGGTATCGTATCAAAAGGATCGATATTTTGTATTTATACTGTATCGTATTCGAGTATCGATATCTCATGTATCGTTTGGCTCGAGTATAGATGTTTCAAAATATCGAGTATCGATTCTTTAGTGTGAGAAAATATCAACATATCCAAATTCACGGGGGAAATATTTTTCTCAGCAATGTTTATTCGTTTCTAACCATCAAGAGCCTAAACTGAGTATGTTATTCAACATTTTCTCCATAATATTGATTAATTGTATCAAAGTAATGACCCAACAGCCTCTCCACCATCTTCATCTCTTCATTTTCTAGCCATTACTTTGAATTGCCCACGAGAACTAGATCGATATTTGATATTTAGAAATATCGGATCCAAAGTATCGATATCCAAACATATGGGATAGCATTGTATCGATACTAAAATATTGAGCATCGGTACGAAAGTATCGATATTTTGAAATGTCGGGTATCGATGCCCATCCCCCGTGTGTTCACAGTTTTTTATAATTTACCATTAGGTTCGGCATAGTTCAAACGCCTTGTTGACGACTAACTGTACTCCAAGCTGACTAATTTTCAATGGTTTCGGGAATAATATTCCGGGAATATATTAATGTTATATTATACCATTCTACTTTTTCTCGTCTGTTTAGTAGGGATGGGACATCGATATCGATAATATCGAAACAACAGTATTTTGATCGTAACATCGATGTTTTTAACATGCTTGAAACAATAATTGAAATTTTAAAGGTGAGGGATATCGAAATGAAAAAAATAAGTATACGAAAAAGCGGAGAAATTTATCACAAATGAAAAAAGATGTAATGGACTAGGTAATCCAGTAAAAAAATTATTCACGTCAGAAGAAAACATCTTCTTTTAATGAATGGAGGCTGCTTTATTTTAATTTCAAATATTTAACATCTGCTTCATTTTAATTTCAAATATTTTTCATCTGCTTTATTTTAATTTCAATTGAACTTTTCTAAGACAAGAGGTCAAGCGTTACAAACAGGTTTTTCATTATTTATATGGGAACATCAAACATCTCACAAGTTGGACCGTCTGGATCATCTCTGCATTTATTTGAGGACACAGAGTCGTAGAATTATTGAGATTCTAATAGGAAATTTCTTGAGTGCTTTCTGGCAGGAATTTCGTTCATTTTTTAAAACGATAATTTACTATCATAGGAAGGAGCACTTGGGTGATTTTTTTCTGTTGCAAAATATCAATGCAGCACCAATGCACCACTCAGCGGCTCAGCAAAGCAGTGTGTTCTCTAGGTATTCCATTATTAGGTACCTTCACTTTCTTTGAGCTTCCAGATAGTCCGTTGATCTGAGTATCAATATGAGCAGGGTGGTGCCCACAATAATTATTATAGAACCTCGTACACTGATCTAGCTGGGAATATCGGTAGTAAGTTAATCCCATCACAGAACCCGATATTGTACCTACATGGCTACGTATTGTACATCGGTTATTTAGTGTCAATAGAGGTATATGATTGTATATTGGTAACAACTGTTGATTTCGGAGCAGAAGAATAAGTTCTGTGGCGTCGTTACAAGAAAAAACGTCTGCCAAGTGGGTGTGGCACATACCGATGAATAGTAGTTAATCTCAAAACACCAATCTCTAAGTACCTTGGACTACCCTCATAGGGGGCTCTACACGTCAACCCTCACAATCTCTGAATATTGTTGGAAAATGTAGAAGTTATGGCTGTTACAAGGATTTCACCTTTGCGTGTGCGCACAAAATAATTTAAATTTGGGGGACACGATTATCATAGGGGACAGTCTCCACCCCAACTCGCATAATTCCTGACAATTTCATCAAAATCAGATGGGAAAAGTAGAAGTTATGGCTGTAACAAGGAAATACACGTTTGCGCATGCCCAGTGGCTATTATCCGTCTGGGGGCAATGATATTCATAGGAGACCATCTACACGCCGACCTTAACAATCTCTGAAATTGTCATTGAAATCGGGTGATTATTGTAGAAGTCATGGCTGTAGCAAGGATTTCACGTTTGCGCATGCGCAGCGGCTACTATCAGTCCGGTGGCGGTGATTTTCATTGGGGACCATCTAAACGCCAACCCACACAATTTCCGAAAATTTCATCGAAATTGGATGAGAAACGTAGAATTCATGGATATGGCAAGGATATCATGATAGACTCACACACACAGACAGACAGACACGGAACCAAAATTGTTCAGAATGGTCTAAAACTATTGGAAATTTTGATTTTAAAGAACATTTTTTTCAACTTTGGAAAGTGAAAACGAAGCGTACGCTACCTTGATAGACTCGGAAGCAATATGAAACTTTCAAGTATGAACATTTTTTTAGAAAAAGATTACAAAATAATTCTCAATTTAATTTTCTCTTTCCATAGTTGCAACACTAATGTATCTCTCAGTACCTCATGATTCCACCTAATTATTTACCGATGCTCTTGTTGAGTACCTTCTGTACTGTTCGCTCTTTTTATTTCCTTCCCGTCTCGCCAGGGGGACAAGCCTCCATTGTCCTAAATACACAATCTTTGCAAATCGCATTTATTTAGAATGGGAAAAGTAGAAGTTGAGGCCGTTTCAAGGGGATGTTTGCGAGTTTTACGTTTGCGCATGTGGTTATTATCAATCCGGGGATAAGGGTTTTCATGGAGGACTGTCTACACGCCAACCCGCTCAATCCCTGAAAATTGCATCAAAATTAGACGATAATTTCGTGTAGTTTTGCCCCTTTAAAAGATTTGCGGACACTCAGACCTGTGTGACAGACAAACACTCGCCACATTTACTCGCCAGGGACACCCCGGAATCTATCTACTTTACGCCTACGGCGTAAATTGAATAAACATGGAACATGTTTTAGCCAAATTTAGTGCATATTACAAAAGTTACATTGTCCCTAGCAACATACCTAAAATGCATTTAATACATACTTCGCTTCCTACCTGTAATAATTTGCTTTCTCGATAGTTGTTTGTTTTCGTGTAACAAAGCGCATTTTCCAGCCCTTATTAATAGGGTAAGGTTCGAAAAATTGGCAACGTGAGTTGGAATAAAATGGATAAATCAATAGCTTTTCAATGAGTTGTAAGCGATTTCAGTGGGTTGGATAATACCTATGTAATAATATAATTAATTACCGATTTCGTGACCTTTTTTTCCAGTTATCTCATGACTAAAACATGTTCCATGTTGAAAAAGATGATTTCCATCACCTTGAACGAAACGTCTAAGAGTCGAACCTGTTAGATAGTTATACAAAACTGAATATTACGAGGATTCAAAATCAAATTCATCCCTTAAAGAAAATAGTCAAACAATGCAAGTGGAAACGCTTTCTGCCACGATCTGTTTCAAGTTACATTAACATTGCATGTTTCGTTCCTCAAAACACCCGTTTGTTTTGTCTTTCGAAACTCACTAATCATTACGCTCGACACAAAGAAAATCGTGGTGAAAAATTGGATTTTCCTTCTTCGCGTGATCTCACCTACTCTCTGAGTATTCATTTCCTCACGCAATGGAAAACCAACCAATTCTCTCACAAAGCCGGTAATCGCATTCTCATTATAACCTCCTGTCTATTTTTTCCTCGACACTCGTTAGGGTCGTCGACCATTACAGGTGTTTCGACACTCGAAATAGTCTTGTTGGTTCTTCTGATGAGGGTAGATTACTTGTCAAGCCATCAAGCTGCAGAACTCGTTCAAATGTTGCATACCTAAGTGTTTACTCGACAAGGGACAAGTGTTTGGAAAACAAGGGCACTATTATAGTACAATCCAAAATTATATCGTGTAGTAGAGCCTATTGAATTCCCAACTTAAGGCTAAGGAGAAACTGTAGGTATTAGTCTAAACGGTGAAAATAATTAGGTACCTTCTTAGTAAGTGCTTAGTTGACTTTTATGTCTCAGAACGTCCAACTGCCGCCTTAAACTAAAGGGGAGGGGAGGGGACCTTACTTTGTATTATTGACTAAATTACTAAAATTTAAGGGGGGACATCCCAATTCCTCAATTTTAAATCTACGGTTGGCTGATGTCGGGTGGTCGACGTAGTAGTTTCAGCAGCACTCAAAAAAAGACAAGACTTTTGCACTCCAGGGCAGAGTGAGGAAGAACGGGAACACCGTTAAAAAACCCACAAACGTAGGGTTTTAGGAGTGTGGTTGATATTCCACATGATGCTATTTTAGATCCTAATTCAAAGTTGAAGAGCACTCAGCTTAGAAACACCTCAAAAACAACCACCTGAAACTTAGTGGATGAGAAATACAGTAAGCAGCCGAAAAATGTGCAAAACCAAAACTAGCATACACAGTATTATCTCGAAGTTTTTCGAACTCCAACAAAAATCCTGCAGAAGGCAGATATGCAGACCACCAGCGTGGTCGTTCTGTGGCATGTATGCATTGAATTCAAGAGGGTGGTACATGTGGGTTTTGTCGGGCTGTCCGAACAGGTCGCTCGGAGCAAAGGCGATACCCGATTAGACCTAAACGAACGAAACATCGACGATTACGTATGTAACAGGTGTATGAAATTCAAGTAGACGCTAATAGTGGACCAATTCAACCACTCTTGCGCCTGTTATAAAATCAAAACTTCCGTCAAGTTCCAAAACCGCTCTTCGATCGAGAACACTCCAGACACGTTTACCTGTTTTTTCGAGAAGACGGAAACAACACGACCAGGGGACTATGTTCTCATTAAACGAGACAATTTGCCGTCCCCGAAGGCCCATTAACTGAAACTCCCGCGTCATTACACGAAAACCACTGAGGACTGTTAATGAACGAGTTGCTTGATTGAGTAATTAGCTATATTACTCTGAAACATCCCCCAACAGTTTGGGTTGATGACGTTACAACCGCTGTCCCATGTTCTGTTAGTCTGTCAACCCCATCATTGTGGCGGTTTGTTTCACGTTTCCACATCTGCCGCCTGGTAACGCCTGACTGTTTATGACATGACGGTGTATAGGCGTAGTTTCTTCTCTCATTTCGGATATCCATTACTTCTCTCAATATGATGAACAGTGAGAGCAAATTCGATCAAATTACATTCAAAAATCGAGGAGGTACAAACTTCAAGCACGTGTGCCCCGATTTTCTAAGTCCCTTTGTGAAATGAAAACGATGCAAATTATCGGGACAAAGTTCGCGTTCAAATATTTGAAGAGATTAAACCGATGATGAAATTTGAGAGGTTCTGCACGCAAGAATAACATTCACACTAATAATATTAAAACACTCGACGAATATTACCAGGATCTCTTGAAAATGTCGTCAAACTATCTGCGCTTCTATACAGGGTGTTTCACGTTTTCATTTCCGCTAAATACAGCGTAAAAAATTCCGACCAACGCAATTCTTCATGATTTTTTGTGAGGATCTCAGGAAAAATACTTTTGCGCAAAAAAGTTGCGCGCAATCGTGCGCAATTGACACTAACTTCATTTTTTCAAATGAAACCCCCCCTTTTTTATTACAGATTCGGATTCCACGTCAAATTTTATGAAAAATTCGTACCCACATCAATTTGTTTTATTGCGCGCAACCTGGTTTTTTTGAACGCTCTAAGTTGCGCAACTCCACAATTGCACAACAATTAGGTTTTGGAGAACCCTCAGTGTGGCACGTGTTTTTTCCTCATTTTTAGGACGTCCCACAGTAAGACTTGGGCGTCCTTATGCGATCGATCTGGGGTGAAGGAGAACAACACTCAACAGAAAAAAAAAATAATCACACAGTAATTCGTTTTAGACCATTCTGAATCCTAATCCATGAAAAAAAACCATAGGTGTATGTCTGTGTGTGTGTGTGTGTGACAAAACCTTGTGTCGTCTGCACAGGCCTTAGTACTCAACCGATTTTCCTGGTTCTTTTTTTGTTCGACGCGGAAAACTATCTAGTTGTGCACTACGTCGCCGGAATTTCGAATTTTACCTTTTAAGGGGGGGAAGGGGGGGGTTAATGCTCAAAAAAACGTGCGTTTTTGGGCATAATCTTGTGTCGTCTGCCCAGGCCTTAGTTCTCAACCGGTTTTTCGTGGTTCTTTTTTTCTTCGACGCGGAAAACTATCTAGTTGTGCACTACGGCGCCGGAATTTTGAATTTTGCCTTTTAAGGGGGGTAAAGGGAGGGTTAATGCTTAAAAAACTTGCGTTTGCGGGCGTAATCTTGTAAACTCTGTCCAGGGCCTCTATTTCCTACCGATTTGTGTGTTTCTTTTTTTGTTTGACAAAAATAACTTCCGAGTTGTACATAATTTCACACCCGAGTACCAAAATTCGCAAGGGGAGGGGGCAAGTGGGGGGGATAATATTCACAAAATATCCGATTTTTCAATATTTCGGTTCCTTTACTGCTTACTAATTGTACCCAAGCTTTGAAATTGAGGAAAAATTCTCATTATACCTCCGGATTTTCATGCATTATTTTCTGTCCCACCATGGAACTAATAGTGGTGCCACCGTGGTGCCAAGAGACCATAAACCGCATATTTCGTGTTTTTTTTTTTTTTTTTTTTTTTTTTTTTTTTTTTGTGTTTCAACCTTGAATACGGTTGTGAACCTTGACGGACCGCCTACTAAAACTAATAGATTAATAGATGAAAGTTCAATGTTACGACGTATTTCCGCTTTAGTGCCAGACTGGCACCATTGGCGGTGGTGGTGTGGGGGGGGGGGGGGTGAACTCGAATTCGCATGTTGGGTATCGTAGATCATGGATTTTAAAATGCTCTTCAGATTCGAGGCTCCTAAGCCGCTAGAAATGTTATGGTAAATAAGGGTGAGGAGGGGTCACTATTTCTTGCCTACAGTTTTATCGCTTACCAACTGGTTAAACTGATCTAATGCTTATCCAATGGGACGTCCCCTGGAATGCATGCATTACTAAACAATATGTTTTAAACGCTGAATCACAGGGTGTCATCCGTTTTGAGAAAAACCAAGATTTAAGAGGAAAAATTAACATTTCTTTCACGAAAGCATCAGTTTTGAGGTCGAAATCATGTTTATTTTTTATTTCTCACCTCCTTTTGAACCACGGGCTTGCGGCCGTCTACGGTGGAGTTTAAAATAAAAACTGACAGCACGATCATGCTTGAACTGAATAAAATTACCTAAAAACTCATAACGATTTTAAAAGAGCGATTTTTTCACTAAAAACGACAGAATTTTTGGCCGCTATTTGAAAAATTCAAGTCAAATTGAAAAACGGATGTCACCATGTGATTCAGCGTCAAAAAATGATGAAAAAACACGTGCCACACTTGGGGTTCTCCAAAACCTAATTTTTGCGCAATTGTGGAGTTGCGCAACTTAGAGCGTTCAAAAAGCCAGTTGCGCGCAATAAAACAAATTGATGTGGGGAATTTTTCATGAAATTGACGTAGAATCCGAATCTGTAATAAAAAAGGGGGGGTTTCATTTGAAAAAATGAAGTTAGCGTCAATTGCACACGATTGCGCGCAACTTTTTTGCGCAAAAGTATTTTTCCTGAGATCCTCACAAAAAATCATGAGGAATTGCGTTGGTCGGAATTTTTTATGCTGTATTTTGCGAAAATGAAGGGGGGTGTAACCTTTTCGTGAAACACGTGTTTGGTGTTTCAGGTGTTTCAGGTGTTTCACGAAAAGGTTACACCCCCCTTCATTTTCGCAAAATACAGCATAAAAAATTCCGACCAACGCAATTCCTCATGAAAAATTCCTCAAATATTTAATATTTGAACAGTACAGTACCCAATCGCACGGATAGTCGGGTAGAATCCCCAGAATAATAAAAGACCACAACCCGCAAAATCGTTACTGAGTTTTCATCACTGAATGCCCTTTAAAACTTCACTTGTTTCTATTTCGAGAGGGTTATACGCCAGCTGTTCGCCAGTTTTATATACCAGCCATTTCAAATATTTTATTGCAATACGGTAAAATGAACGCTGCAAATTATTACACAAAGGTTTATTATTTTTCTATATAGATCACTCGTCATCAAGTAACACGGCTTTGCCGCGCTTTATCAACCAAAGATACTACCTACTTCACAATCAAGTTTATTTGAAAGAAATAAACAACGCTTCAAATGCATTTCGAAAAACGCTGCAAATCATTGCCCAAAGGTTTATTATTTTCAGAAGGGAGATCACCCTTCTGTATAGATCCCCTCCCTACCAACCGTAGGTACCTACTACCTACTAGGGCATTTTTGAAAATGTCAACCCTTCATTTCCATTTGGTTGGTGGTTGGGGTAGAACGCGATGCCAGGAATGGTAGTCGGACGAAAATTCAACCTGAAATGGTTGTTCACTTTACTTACTTGAATTGTGGTATTCTCTAAATCAGCGTTCAACAATGGCGAGTATTTGGACATCTCAACAATCTCAATCCTAGTTATTACTATTTCTATTAATGTGAAACATGGTTATGAGGTTTCCATCTTATAAAATGTGATTTTTCCTTGAAACCAAACCCTGGCTCCTCGCCAGGCCCCATTTGGAGATTAGATCAGGTCCCAAAAGGTTGGAAGATGGATATGACCTATCAGGTTCGCAAATAAATGATACAGAAAAAAAAACATTCTTCAAATCAAATCCCACGTTTCCGGCCAGCCCGAATCTCCCACTCTTGACTAGAATGACTCATCAAGGAGGGTAGAAGGGCGCGTTTTGTTTAGTTGTCTCACACACGGTTGTTCTGTCTAGAAAGTCGAGGAAAAAGGTCGGTTTCAGAGTAGAAATAAAGTCATTATCCCTGAATTATGTTCATATGATAAAATTACACGAATAAAATATGCGCCCATCAAAGTAATCCAAGCGAGTGTAGTCGTAATAACATTGTTGATGAAGAAAGTTGACCTAATATAATTAGGTAGATAGCTTCGTGTTTTGTTTACACACTCTTTCAAAGAAGAGACTTTATTTCAAGTTTTCCTCCCAGAGAAAAAAAAATCAGCATTCAAGGATCATACCTACATGTTTGAATAATCTCAAGACGTAGTCCAAAACTAGACGAGCTGAATCCTAAATAATTCTTCTTACCAACTACTACATCTACGGTATGTGATTCTTTTTATGTCATATTCCCAATTTTATGACTTCATTTCAAACAATTTTTTGGATTTTTGACATTTTATGTCTTTACTATGGCACATAAATGAAAAATCGTCACGCGGGGATCGTCACGCGGGGAGCGTTACGCGGAAATTTCTGATGATTTTCACGTACAACCAATCGTTCCTAGGGAAAACTAACTTCCTCATTTTCCACCCCACAAAAAATCGTTCACCACTCATTGGAAAGCTCTCAATTTATTAAACATAGGACATAAAATGTCTCTCGTCGTTGCGTACTTGTACAAAAGCTGTATCCACCGTTTGTGTTTTTTTTTTTTTTTTTTGTATTTCATACAAGTTCTTTTGGTTTATTATTTCTAATAATAAGCCTATGTGATCGTATCGCAAAAAATTTTTATAACCCCCCCTCAAACTTTGTCACTTTACGTTTCAAGGTGCGTAGAATCCAAATTTGCAATGTCCGTCCGCCGTCCGCCGTCCCCCGTCCGCCGTCCGCCGTCCGCGGCACTATTCTTAGCAACACTGGACCGATTTGGTTCAAATTTGGTATATGTGCTCCATTTGGGGTCTAGTTGTGCCGCGAAGCTTTTGGTTGATGTAGGTCACTTCTAAGGGGTGAAAATTAAGGGTTGAAATTTTCAAGAGTGCCCTAGCTCGAAAACTCTCGAAATAAAGGTATCGTTTTTTCACCAATTTTAAATAGTATTGAATTTTTAAAAATTTTTGATACCACCCGGAGCTCTGTAGGACAAACCGTTCGGTCCCTACGAGTACTTGAAGGTTTTCCTTCGATAAAACAGAATCATGAGTGTGAATCGCAAAAGAGGTCTAATCTCCATTCAAATTTTATCGGACTAAAATGCGATCGCTGTTCATTTCTTCGATTTGTATACAGTTTTGCCTTCTGCGTAACCAGTAATCAAATTTCCATATGAAGCTTTCTATTTTTCGAATCGAGTGTGAAGCGTTTAGTTCTTTCTAATAAACTTGATTGTGAAGGTGTGAAGCCAGTATGGTGTGGTAGTACCTAGCTGGTAGGTAAAAAAAATGTTGGTGGGTAAAAAACGCTGCAAATCATTGCTCAAAGGCTTCTTCACTCTTCAGATCACTGATCAGCTGAGTGAGCTCCGAAGCCATTTTCAATCCTATTGAATGGAAGTGCTCTTCCAGGCGTCTCCAGTATTCGAGGAGATCTTCTTCACACCTCAGATCAATGTTCAGCTGAGTGAGCTCCAAAGCCATTTTCAATCCTATTGAACGCAGGAAGCTGAAATTTGAGAGTGAAGGTCAAGGGAGAATACAGATGGTGGTAGGTGCTATTGATGGAGAACCAGTGATCTATACAGAAGGGTGATCTATACAGAAAATAATAAACCTTTGAGCAATGATTTGCAGCGTTTTTGTTTTTGCTATTTGTTGGGTTGGTAGGTGATGTATTCGAAGGAGACCTGCTTTAGTACTATAACTGACTAAGGGACCACTCCACCCAGGCGGCGCCTGACGGAACCTCAAACTTAAATCTACATTACATTGATTTTCTTTTTGGTCGAATCGACTCTGGGTCCTCTTGTTAGTGAGAAAAGGGCTGAACTTTGGTGTTAAATTTACAGCTAACAACAGTTTCGCTAGCTAAACTTGGCAGCATCCTCAGGTTAAAAAAAAAATCACTGTAATATCTCAATCCTTGTCATAGAATATCTTGTGTGTAATTTATTTCATCATTTTAATTTTCAAATTACACCTACAACAATGGGTCTATTTGTGACTCTTTCACAATAAAATACTTGAAGTATTAAAATCCTAATAGAATAAAATTACGGAACACCGAATATTTCATTTCTAATCTCAGAACAGAGTCCTCCTTTATTCCATATCTCAATCTTAATTACACTCGTTACCGTGGAAACATAATTTGTTGGTGTTAAGTATCAAACAGAAGTGATAACTGCTAGAGGGTACATTACACTATTGGTTTTCCCTCTAAGGGAGACATTGATAGCCTTAACTTAACACTAATCAACCCTATACAGGTGCTCCTGTGTTTATGATATAATTATTATACCTTTGAAAGACAAACATGACGAAACTTGGCTGGTTGTGTATAGTTTGGTTCTGAACGCTATCTGACTTCTTTCCGAACATAATGAACTCCAAGAAGCTGAGCACCAAAGTTTCGAGCTCCAAGATTAGTGAGCCTCGTTGTTTTTTACGTAATCGTCTTGCTTAGTTTTAAAAACGTGCTGGTTTGGATTTTTGAGATTTTGTGGTCCTGAATGTTGGTTCAGTAAAAAAACTTCTCTCAATATTGAATTTATTCCACTTCCGCATGAATCCTAGCGTTTGTCGAACAAAATTTTAGGTGATCGTTTCCGCAAATTTGTTGAGGATCTTAGAGTGTGAAAACCTAATTTTACAGGAGAGCGAGTATTCGACACCTACTCACGTCGGCGGTCTGCCGCCATGCACTGCAGATGCTAGCAATCGCCCAATCGTTTCATCGAATAACGAATCTATTTCGTTTCTATTATCCATGAATGTCTGTACCATTTGTTCCTATCCGTCGTGGTTACATAGGACTAACAAAAAAAAAACATCTCCCAAGTGGGTGCGGCACTTAGCTTCCTCGTATCCATAACCCGATTATATAAATGATCCGATGCAAAGTAGTTAATCTCAAAACACCAATCTCTAAGTACCTTTCACTACCCTCATAGGGGACCATCTACACGCTAATCTGGACAATCCTAGAAAATTTCATCAAATTCGGATGAAAAATGTAAATGTTATGGCCGTTACAAGGATTTACTTATGCGCATGCGCAGAGGCTTCTGTGAATTTTAACGCATTGATTTTCATTGAGGTCCATCTGCAACCTAATCCGCGTAATCCCTGAAAATGTAATCGAAATCGGGTAGAAAATGTGGAAGTTATGGCTGTTACAAGGAATTCACGTTTGCGCATGCGCAGCGGCTACTATCAGTCCGGAGGTGATGATTTTCATAAGGGACCATCTAGATACTAATCTGTAACATCCCTGAAAATTTCATTGAAATCGGATGAAAAATGTAGAAGTCATGGCCGTTACAAGGAATTCAACGTTTGCGCATGCGCAGTCGCTTCTATCAGTCTGAGGATGATGATTTTCATAGGGGACCGTCTGCACACCAACCCGCACAATCCCTGAAAATTTCATTGAAATCGGAGAATAACTTCGTATGCGCGTTACAAGGAATTTATGACAGACGGACAGACACACAGACAGACATACAGACACACAGACACGGAACCAAAATTTTCAGAAAGGTCTAAAACGCAAAACGCGAGTGAAAATTTTGATTTTGGAGAAATTTTTTTTTTCGTCCTTGAAAAGTGAAAACAAAGCTTCCGCTACCTTGGTAGATTCGGAAGCAATATTGAGTTAACCATCAACACTCAGCGGGAGGGGTGTGGCCTCCTCCTGATCGCGACTTACCGATCGATTACCTGAAGCCACTCAAAAGTTTTTCAGTGTTTTTGGAAGAACTAGAAATTCCAGATGAACTTTATGTGTTCTCTTGTAGAAAATTAATTTATTTTGTCTTTATTTTGGTTTATTATTTTCAATAATGAACCTTTGGAATCGACCAAGAAAAAAAAATTTCTAACACCCCCTCAAAAATTTGAGGGTTTACGTTTCAAGGAATGTAGAATCCAAAAATCGAATGAAAATTTGGCCGTCCGTCCGCCAAACGGCAGTACGCCGTACGCGGCACTTTTGCCACTTAGCATTGACCGATCTTGATGAAATGTGGTATGCAGACTCCATTTGGGGTCTAGTTGAGCCCCGAAGATTTTGGTTGATGTAGGTCATTTCCAAGGGTTCAAAAATGAATTTTGAAGTTTTGAAAACGCCCTAACTCAAAAAAATTTGATATAGAATATTAAATCCTTCAATGTAATATGCTATAGAATTTTTAGAATTTTTTGAGACCACGCAGAGCTCTGTAGGACAAACCGTTCGCTCCCTACGAGAATTATAGGGTTGGACGTACGATAAATCAGAAACACGAGTGTGCATCGCAAAAGAGGCCTAATCTGCGTTCAAATTTAGTTGACCGAAATGCGATCGATGTTTTTCTTCATGTTGGATGGTTGGTGGCTTTGCAGACGAGTGATCAATATATAAAAATAATAAACCATTTCGTAATAATTTGCAGCGTTTTATTAATTGATTGTTACACAACATGTAATAGTCATTTGAAGCATGTTGGTTTTTCTGAAATTAAAAAATTAAAAATAAAAGAAACTTACAACAGCAGCTACCTTATAACTTCAGTGGTCTATAAGTAGGTACGACTTACAGTTATCGAAAAATTCTTAAATATACACAGTATGTTCCTAATACTAAGTAGTTTGAAATGAAATTATTTTGAAAGAAAATACGAATTTTTTTTCGGATTAGTTGTTCCCTTAAGTCATGCAGCCAAATAACAACAAAACCTCTGTTGCAGTACTTCCGGACGCTTAACACCCGCGTGTCTGTCGTGTACATCGAGACTTGGCAAGACCGAAATCACGCGTCCATCGAGAAAGGCGACGATATCGGGAAAGCGCTGCTCAACTTCATCGACTACTCTTCTCGCCAGCTTTACCGAGTCGACAAGGACACCACTCAACTCCTCACGTGAGTTCCCTGGACCTCTCTGGTTATCAATGAATGATTGGTAACATGTATAGTTTGAACATTACAGGGTATCCGAGAAAGATATGGCTAAACTTCAGGGGTCGACTCTACGAGTAATTTTCAAGAAAAAGTACCTCGTAGAAATTTTTTTTAGATAGGTACTTCATTTTTGAGTTATCTCACTTTTAAGATTTTTCTCGTGTGTGGTCCTTATCTCACTAAAAATGACTATAGCTCCCTAATTTTTTATGAAAATTCAAATCTGATTATCTGATTAGAACGTGAATATGGACTCCTAACATCTTTAAAGCATTCCCAGTCCGTACAGTACTGAAAATCGAAAAAAAAACCAAGAATAGTGTTTAAAAAAACATTGCAACACCATTGGTTCTTTTCTTGACCATGCCTTCAACTGAAAGATTTCTTTGAAAATTCGCTCATTAACTCATGCTGCGTGAATAGTCTTTCTTGGTTCTGCTGTTTCGCTCATGGCTTCTCATTTCCTCACCGCCCTTGGTTGAGACGAGGGGGACGATGAGAAAAAAAAAAAAAAAACCCAAAAAAACCAAAAACCAAAATCGCACGCTGCCGGCTATGAGCCTTGAACACACGACCCCCGCAGAAGTCGGTTCAAGGTCCACCGCCAAACAACGACGCCCTAACGACCGTAGCCACACCGGCGCCCCAAAAAGTTGATTATTGATTGTAATAAAATAATTCCTTGATTCTCACCCTTTAGGTGGCTATGAGTAGTAAACATTTGGATGAATCCCGATCAAGTCAGAATTAAGGGCAATTAGGGCTTCAACCACTTGATAGCAGAATGGCAGATTAGTTTCGCTCATTTGAATGGATTAGTGCTTCATATTAGTGCTTCCCCTCTGGTCAGTCGAGGGGGAACTGGTGAGAAACGCTTCGTCGAGTCAGGCCCTAATGGAATCCCTTGTGTGTGTCATAGGGGTGACAACTTCAAAGGAGGCGAGGCCGGCATCTCTGTGCCGGACGTGGTATGCACGCCCAAGTCCGTCGGGATTAGCGTCGACGTCAACCCCTACGAGCTCCATCTTCTCGCGGGGACGATGGCTCACATGATCGGCCACAACATCGGCATGTCTCACGACGGCGGCAGTAAGTACATTCTCGAACTAGATTCATTTTCCATATTTTCAGGTTTCAAAAGTGCAAGAATCGTATAAATCCAATACATAAAATCCCGACCGTAGGTGAGTGATTCCTAAACTGGGGGCAATTTTGATCAGAGAATACAAAGTTTTCCAAATTACTTGAATTTTTTTTAATGGATTTTGGTCATACCCTGAGAGGCAAAGTGCGCTATGGCAGCGCTGAATGAATCACTTTCCCCAGTCCAAAATTTGAATTTGAATTTCAGGTCCATGACAATGTGAATTGGGGCACACGACAATGTTAAAGTGTCCCTAATAATATGGATAAATTTCAATTTTTTACTCTGTAACAGTTTACTTCTTGGGTTAGTGAAAGAAAAATGCATTTTTGGTAAATCTTTTCTTTCTCTATTAACTCTATCAACGTGGAAGAAGGAATTCGTAGGTTTATTACTAACATTCTCGTGGTATCCTCTAGTTCGGTAATTTTAATGACCAAGATTCAAGTGAGTGCATGTTTTCTCATCAATGTTAGAGGCTCTAAATAATGAGCTTCAGAGTAGACTTAAAGCCGAAATAGTTTCGGATTAAATTTACCTTGAAATTGAAAATAACAATGTCGTCGCTTTGAGTTTTTAACACTGTTGTGGACATCTACGACAATGGTAAAAACTCAAAGCCACGAGGTGCTGTTGGCGATGGGGGGGGGGGGGGGGGGGTGAACTCGAATTCTTATGTTGGGTATCGTAGATCATGGATTTTAAAATGCTCTTTAGATTTGAGGCTTTCATGCCGCTAGAAACTTTATGGTGGATAAGTGTGAGGGGGGGGGGGGTCACTATTTCTTGCCTTAAGTAATAAATAAATTACATAGAATGGAACAGTTTTATCTCTTACCAACTGGTTAAACTGAGCTAATGCTTATCCAACGGGACGTCCCCTGGAATGCATGCATTACTAAACAATATGTTTAGCCATGACAATGTTGAAAAAAGTTGTAGACAGCTTTGTATTGATCATGAGTATTGACTAGAGTTTACATGTTCATTAAAGAAGGCTCGTTCTGAGATGTAAGATCCTCAACTTTATTGAAGAAAAAAATTACATTACTAATGTTATGTTCGCGTGTCGGCGAGTGAAGGAGCTGACCTTCTCGCTGCGGCGTTTGTTTCTTCTTTAACTCCTACTCAACGAAGAGAGTGTTCCCTATCCTAACATGCGGTGCTGTCGCATCGGCGGTTCATAACCACACCGAGGTGCTAATCACTGTGGAGGGCGGCTAGCCCGTCAGCCCCGGCGTTTCAGAGAAACCTACCGACGGGAAGATGGGATATTTACCCATTGAGCCTAGTACTTCTAGGAGATCCTTATTCGAGGAGAAGGTTTGAGAGCGAAATGATAAAGACGGTAGACTTGACTAGATTGGCATAAGGGAGCATCCCTGAGTGAGCTTATATACTCATTTCGTTAGCTCGGGAGAGGGAGAGGTGGAAAGGTGACGTCATATTGGCGTATCCCCCGTACCTCGTCTCCCCCAGTGGGTGGTGCCTCACTCAGGGATCCTCCCGTTAGCTTCTTTATTTAAGAACTACTTATTGTTGATATGTGGGTCATAACATATGTCCCCCTAGTTCTTAAAGTAGAGAAGGATATTACATGAATGTATAGTGAAAGTTTGTTGTAAAATTGAATTTGACTGAATTTTACAAATTGATCAGAATTTTGAGTTAATGTTTAACAATTTGAAAAAAATTGTATGGTTGAAATGCTTTTTAGATGAATAAAAAGTACTTATGCAGTAGAAGTACATTGATGTGTCTTCTTCCGAAAAGTTGAGCTCAGTAGAAGTAGATGTGGATGAAGATCCTTCCAGTATGTAGAATGATGACAAGTTGAAGGACACATCCATCAAATTTAGCCAACGTATGTGTGGGGTTCCAGACAGGCGTGTTACCTCAGTGAGTCGGGTAAGAATGATTCCTGTGTCTGGCGGATTTGAATGTTCGAAGGCCAAAGTTAGTGTTGGAGTGTCCTGAACGGTCGATGTTTTCTAGAAGGTTGAGAGGGTCCCCTGTAGCATGAGGTCCCCCATTTGATGTCTCATTTTTCGTAGGAGCTGTGAAGGCTTCTGGTCCCCCAGGTGTTGTACTTGGGTGAGGGCTGTGATCCTTTGATGACGGGATGGCTCGAAGATGTCGATGAGCCGAGCCTTGAGGTCGTCGTAAGGCTTGACGAGTTGAGCCGCTGTGAGGTCTGCCATTTGTACTGCTACATCGTAGGGAAGCAAAGGGAGTGTCCGGGTGAATCTGGCCCTTTGAGTGTTGATGTGTGCGCCGGTGTAAGCTGCATCGAGTTGAAGGAACCAGAGGCGTGGATCGTCCCTGTAGAACGGTGGTAGTGTCAAGAGGATTGACACTTTGGCGGCTTCTGCGAAGTCAGGCTGCGGCGGTGGCTCGGGAACTCCGTTGTTGTCCATCTTTTGTGCTGAATAGGAAGTTAAAAACGTGCGGGGTCACCACTGTTATGTTCGCGTGTCGGCGAGTGAAGGAGCTGACCTTCTCGCTGCGGCGTTTGTTTCTTCTTTAACTCCTACTCAACGAAGAGAGTGTTCCCTATCCTAACATGCAGTGCTGTCGCATCGGCGGTTCATAACCACACCGAGGTGCTAAGCACTGTGGAAGGTGGCTAGCCCGTCAGCCCCGGCGTTTCAGAGAAACCTACCGACGGGAAGACGGGATATTTACCTATTGAGCCTAGTACTTCTAGGAGATCCTTATTCGAGGAGAAGGTTTGAGAGCGAAATGATAAAGACGATAGACTTGACTAGATTGGCATGAGGGAGCATCCCTGAGTGAGCTTATATACTCATTTCGTTAGCTCGGGAGAGAGAGAGGTGGAAGGGTGACGTCATGTTGGCGTATCCCCCGTACCTCGTCTCTCCCAGTGGGTGATGACTCACTCAGGGATCCTCCCGGTAGCTTCTTTATTTAAGAACTAATTGTTGATGATATGTGGGTCATTACAACTAAAAAGTTAGTAGATGATTGAAAATCGACCGCAAAGTTGAAAATTTAACTTTTAGACGAACCACGACAATGTGAAAAGGCATTTGTAGCTTAGGAGTTAAAACGTTAAAAAACAAAATATCCTTTATAATTCTAGAGGGTATTGAAGAGCTCATCAGTGCAGTGGAGTGCAGAAGAGGTCATTGTAACGTTGCGTCCACAGACAATCATACATGGGATGATTAAGAACAAGTCGAGCTGGGGCTCAATGGCAGTATTTGTCACAGCAGTCCTCAAAACAAAAAAGCTGGATGGAATATGGGAGGAAAAAGATGAGGAATAGAACTGATGGAGAGATCAGTCTGGAGAGCAGAAGTAGGAGCAGCCTTTTGGCACAAAATAAGGGCTCACCCTGGAGTAATACTGTACAAGTGGTACCGGGGTGAATCTTAAGCAGAGGGAGTGGGGTTTTAGTTGGTAAACCCAATGCTTGGGAGTACAACACTGTTGGGGTGAACTTCCCCTTCGCTCTTGAAGAGTTTTCCCACTCCAGTAACAAAAAAGTATACATCGTCTAAAGATGAATCACTAAACCGTCTCCAAGTCATCTCGTGTCTATCTAGCAACATCAAAGCAACATTCAGCGTGTAACAACAAAGGAAGGCAGGTAAGCAAGAGTATAAGCAAGCATACTAAGGTAGGTAGATGCAAAGTTATCAAATGTTGTATGTGTTTAGGGAGAACTAGGTGCAACCAGCTACTCTCTAATGTTTCTAGTCGGTGATGGGGGTTGCTCGAAAAGGTGGATTTTAATGTAGGGCTGAATGGACAACACGTCTTTTTCAAGCAGGTTTCTTGGCTATTTTTACTACAAAGCTGTGAGTTAGCGGTATTCTAAGGTATTCCAATGTCCTACCAGCCAATCTAAGAAATAAATTAATCAATAAATTAATAAATTATTGTATAAATTATTATTTAAATAATATTAATAAATAATATTAATAATATTAATAATATCAATAAATTAATAAATTATTGTATAAATTATTGTATAAATTATTATTATCGGTCACAATAGATCAAACCTATGGTCTCAGTGACTAAGGGCTTGCCCCGTCCCAGTAAATCAAAAAAAAATAAATTATTGATAATTAAATCGGATGCAATTTCACAGCTGTTAGACGCGAATTGGCCTGTAGTTTAGGAATCACCCAGGTACTTGTACGTAGCCCAAACGTGGGGGACCCGGGTTCGATCCCAGGCATGAACATGACTTTGACATGTGACATCAACTTTTCTTGTAATTTGATAAATTACGTGTTTATATATGATTTTGTTATTGAAATTTTATGTCACGGTATTACGGATTTCTCTTCACATGTTTACGGATTTTTTTTGCCTGCTTTTAGTAGGCTTTTCAGATAGTAATTTTAATAAACTAAGAAATGCCACTCATGCGTACTTTGCACGAGTGTAATCCACATAAACTCAATCTCGATTTTCTGAATAATTTTCCGGGAAGCTGGAAAATCATTTTCTTCGCTCATCTCCATTTCTTACGTACATACCAATAATAAAAGAATCCCATGAGCGCGCGATTCTCATTTCTCAGTTTTATTACTAAAAGCGTTCCGTTATTAAAACGATTCCTTGTAAATGAACTGAGAAATCGTAACTGAAGGATAGTGAAGCAATAAAACGGTTTTCTCGTAGTTCTGAAGTAATATTGAGAAAAGCTTCTCTCCAGGACTAAGGCAGGTTACTTAGGTATTTTGAAGTTATAACTTCATAGTATCATCTTTCTCCGTTTTGTTGTTTGGAAGCACCGCTAGTTTCATGAAACTGGATTAAGAGAGAGGGGCGGAGAAATTCTAGAACTTCATCAAGCTGAACGCCGTTCATATAGTTTCCGAACGAGAATTCATCTGGTCGGTGTAATTTGACTCCGGAGAATAGAAATTCGTTTTTTCGAGTGCAAAACTTTTTAACTACTAGTTCGTTTAGTTTATGGCTCAAATAAAATACTAACTTCACTAGTCTGAGTAAAATCCTGGCGTTGACTATTCTGACGGACGAGAAATTATTACGCTTTAGGCCTTGGTTTCACACAAAAAAAAAAAAAAAAAATGCTAACACTAGTTTTTGTAAAAAAAAACTTTGAAGTACGAAAACAACATCGTAAAGGGTAATTTGCACAAACTCATGAAGTAGGTCGAATTTTGAACTTGTTTTCGTGAAGTTTCTTCTGGAACGAGGTATTGTCCGGCGAGCTCTTAAGTGGAACGTGCTATAGAAATCTCAACCAATATAACGATAGTAAACGGTGCAAATTACACAAAGGTTTATTATTATTCTGTACAGGTCACTCTCCTGCAAAGAACAACCCATAGACCCCAAATGGAGTCCATAAATACCCAATTTCATCAAAATCGGTCCATCAAACGGCGGACGGATGGAAATTTTTCAATTCGATTTTCGGACTCTACGTCTTGAAACGTGAACCAACAGATTAGAACGGAGATTAGACCTCTTTTGTGATTCACACTCGTGATTCTGTTTTATTGTAGGAAAAGTACTTGTAGGGAGCGAACGGCATGTCCAGCAGAACTCCGGGTGGTCTCAAAAATTGTTAAAAATTTAGTACTATTTAAAATTGATAAAAAAAAGATACGTTTATTTCGAGAGTTTTCGAGCTAGGGCACTCTTGAAAATTTCAACCCTCAATTTTCACCCCTTAAAAGCGACTGACATCAACCAAAAGCTTCGCGGCACAACTAGACCCCAAATGGAGCCCATATACCAAATTTGAACCAAATTGGTCCATCGTTGCTAAGAAAAATGCAGGGTACGGCGTAATCAATTTTCTATTGGATTTTCGGATTCTACGTACCTTGAAACGTAAAACATCAAATTTTGAGGGGGAGGGGTTAAAATTTGTTTCTTATTGAAAATAATAAACCAAAAAGGGAAAGTACCTCCATTTAACAGTCATTGACACAAAAATTGATGATTTGAAACTTGGTAACCAATCCCTTCATGATTGTCAGACGCTGCCTAACCAGCCTCGAGGCCCACTCACCAAGGCGGACACCTGAGCCTTGACAGAAACATGAAAGGCTTGAGAGAGTTCATTCAAAGCACCGCCAAAACCAAATTAACTTGAAACCGCCTTCATAAGTATTTAAGACCTGGATTTTAAGAAATTTTGCAAATCTTTGATCCCATAAAAAGTTTGATCACAACACTACAGAGTCCTCCGGGAAGGAAGCAAGGATTCCCAAGTGCTAGAAAGTTGTTAAAGAAAACTCCATATTAACAACTGTTAGACTATCTTACGTTTTTCGCCTACGTGGCACTTTCTCTGTTTTGTGATTCTGTTGTGAATTCTCGCTGAATAAAGCAGGTTCCCCCTATAACTGAGAGACCACTTCGACGTATAGCCGGGGGCGTGTTGTAAAAAGTGAGTCTGAAACTAGATATTGACATTTGACATTCTTTCTAGTCACTGATGAATGGTTCTTGGGAGAGTGGACAACAGCTGGTGGGTGTGACAGGGGTGAGGGTAGGCGTGTCCCACTATAAGAGGTGGAAGAACAACACGAACTTTACAACAATTCCAAAGCTATTCTCTACAAACTCCCACTCATCCGAGTTCCGCTGCATCTCAACCTTTTTCACTCGACTTCTTTAAAACCAAAATTCAAACTGTAAATACTGTCGGCAGTCGTTTTGAAAATCCGTATCGCTCAAAATACTTATTTGTACCCTCAGAGACAGTATAGATTTTACACAATAGAGGGCGTTACAGGAGAAGAAAGGAAGGGAATAAAACCCGTCGAAGAGAAGAGGAAACCTGATGGAATGACGGAAGCGTAAAATTTCCGAAGCGTTGGGCGGCTTATTCAATGAAAATACCGAACGGAAGTGCTCAAAGGAAATTCTAAACGAGACGAGAAAACGAAGGAAAACACCGTGAGAAGCTGAGACTTCCTTTACAAGAGGAGTATTATTCCATAATACACTCCATAATATCATCAACTTTGTTCACTTCTTGTTGAGAGGGTGAAGAAAACAGTTGACTGGTATATTCGTTCCCTCACTACCGATGGTAGGGAAGCTTTGTATTCGCCTTATAGTCGATGAACTGACTCAGATCGTAGCATTTAGAGGCGTCTTGAAGAGAGTGGGGCTGATCCTCAGGAACTCCGTGCCTTTATCTACCTTTGACGTCAAGATAATATCTTGACGTCTACCATATTATTGTAGACCATATTATGGTAGACTTCTAGTTCCATCGGTGGGCAGCATCACACAATGTTTGGTAGATTTGACTGCCTCCTTTGATGTGCAATATGTTTGTCTTCAGACAACAGGAAAAGCCGTACCGTTCCTTGAAATAATCTACAGGGCGTCACTCAAGCTTCACCAGAAACTGGTGACACCTTGGCATCTCCTCACCAATACACCAATTATTCCTGGAGAATACTATATTGGCAACTCGACATTAAGTTATAGTAATGTACTTGTTGACCCAGATAATGCATATCTCCGGGTGATAGTGGTTTTGAAGTCATGAAACTGTACATCCAGACACCGGATACAAGATTTAGCAGATGACCATACGCTGTCTAACCGAATCAGCAACAGCAGTTCTGGACTTAACGACTTGATGGAACTGAATTGTTAGAATCAGCATTCATTCGGGTTCATCACCAAACAGGAATTAAATAGTTGAGAGGCAGGCGTGCCAGGAATATCCACTTATGCCGCATGAGATTCCAAATACCAAAAAAACAGAGTTGAGAAGAACGTGGTCTATTTCCACGACGTGATGAGTTACTGAGTTAAATCGATTTCGACGATTAGGTCATCATCAGTAAAAACCCACACTATCGTAACCTAATAACAATAACCTAACAAAAATTACCTTGCCTAATAAATTATTAATTATTGTTTGTCGAAATCGATTTAACTTTGTAACTCATTATTTACGTGGAAATAGACTACGTTATTCGTAACCCTTAATTTCCCGCTTGTTCAAAAAATATGTTTTCTCGTAAAATTTGAATGTATTTTGAAAAATCTATAGAATATTTGAGCAGAAGGTTCCTAAAAGGCCCTATTGCAGTCTATCAGCTCAAGAATGATCTCTCCAAGGGCCACACAAGCGCTACCTGAGTCAGCAGAATCTGTCTTTAAACCCTATTTTTTTGGAGTAGATGATGGCGACTTGGAAAAATCCTTGAGGGATGTTGGTGTCTATTATTTCTCATAAGTAATAGATTCAAGGAATAAGGTGGGCAAGTTCACTTCATAGAGGAATCTGTGTTGCCTTTGACAGTGGCGCCATTTCTGACTAGGAAACCTACAAGATGAGGAAAGAGGGCAGAAGGTACCTCGAAGGCCCTGTAAACTCGATAATTATTTTGTTTATTTCGTTTTCTTACACAGTCAATAGTTGAATTATCGGAATAGCCAACAGCTACCTATCAGTTTTTGTTTAAAAGTGGATAAACTGTTCCTTGTAAAAATCGGACTTCCTAAAAGATATCTCAGGATGTTAAGGGTTAACTCCGTAAGAGATTGACAATTAAAATGGGTTTTTATAATCTTGTCGCGAATGATTTTATTCGTTCAAAATACAATTAATAGCCATGTGTGGCCTATAATATAGTGCGACCTAGGTGTGCACGACTGTAAGAATATTATGCTCGTCGCAATGGAAGCTTAATGCTTAAGCCGCACATCAACCTAAAACAACCTGGTTACCGTCATGATCGCCTGGTTGTAACACCAAGAAAGGCTATAATTATCTCTGACTTTGTACTCAAAAATCAAACGTATAAAATGGTCGTATACTATATTAGAGGCAGAAGCTGTACTAGTCAACAGTCAACATATTATAGCATTCGTACTTTGAGTTAAACCTTTCACGAATTGAATTAAACTTTCCGCAAATTGAATTAGACTTTTTGCAAAATGAATTAAACCTTGGGCAAATCTGTAGTTTTAGTTTTTTTAGATCCCAACTCCAACAAAATGTATAATTGTAAGCACAAATCGTGCTAGTGATGAAACAAACACTTGCAACGTACAATTGATATAGTAATTTAGGTATACAAGGCAACAGTCAACAGAAAAATCAAAATCAACACAAGTCAGTATTTTTTTTTTTTTTTATCACGATTGAGATACATTATTGTGTTCTACGATAGAAAAACATGGTTTAGTGACATTCGATAATTTCCAAACCAACTAAATCTTGAATAATTTCATGTTAAGTAAAAATAGCCCTAGCTAAATAACCCAACTTTGCAAACTGTTCAAAGTTTCTGCTATATTTATATTTCCTCAATTCTTCAACCAGTCAGAAAAAATTAGTGCAGCACCAACCCCACCCCTCGTATACTTATTACCTATAAATATAAATGATGGACAGGATGAAACACCTGTTCGTCTGTTGACGCTTCGTAATCGTAAGAGTCTCTTTTATCATATTTCAAAGCGATAGACCTCCGGCGTTGAATACGAGACTAATTTATTGATAAAATCACTGACAATTCTTCACTGAGGATGACGGTGATGAACATTCAGTCAATCAGTGTGTGATCCGCTATTTTATTAATGAGGCTCGATAAAATCCATTAGCCGAAGAGGAGTCCCATCTATTATTTAAAATGGATTTATGAACCTAATCTTTCTACCTTGCACCGAGTTTTGTTGGAAGAGTATGAACGTAATGAGTTTGAATAATTATTTCATAATTAGTCAGATGCCATTATATTGTCATTATTCATTTCGAGGGAGCGCTCGTTCCAATTAAAAACAAAACATTCCAGAGAGAAATGGGTAATAATTTACATAGATACCTACCTCGTTTTTTCTTCTCACAAACCTCACCACTTGTTTATTTCAAGGAACTGAATGATGAACAAAAATCTCTGTTCAATTTCTCCCTTGCGAGGGAAAAACATTAAATCATGTTTAATGTTTTTCCCTCGCAAGGGAGAAATTAGATATAGTTTTTTAAGGTCAAGAAAAAAGAAAAGATTCTAATTAACCAAAACAATTTATTCTATTTATATACATCTATTTACAGGAAATACTCAATAATAGCTTATGATATGAAAAATAACAAATATAATTTACAGTAGAGACATTTTCCAAGTAGCGAATGAATACAGCATCAATAGATGTTTGATTTCTTGTTGTATACAGGGGTTTCGATTGTAGATATCCCAACCAAGCCTTTACGTGTGATTTTTTAACCATACCAGTCAAATAGGACGACTTGTGGATTTGATGCCGTTTGATATTAACATTAAAGGCATAATCGTCATCAAGTTGCCGATCACTCAGCTGATCAGTGACCACTCAGGCGCCTTCAGCATTCTCCATTGACCCTGCTTCTCAAATTTCAGCTTCCTGCGTTCAACAGGAGAGAAAATGGCCTTGGAGCTCACTCAGCTGATCAGTGACCACTCAGGCGCCTTCAGCATTCTCCATTGACCCTGCCTCTCAAATTTCATCTTCCTGCGATTAATAGGAGAGAAAATGGCTTTGGAGCTCACTCAGCTGATCAGTCACCCTTCAGGCGCCTTCAGCATTCTCCATTGACCCTGCCTCTCAAATTTCATCTTCCTGCGATTAATAGGAGAGAAAATGGCTTTGGAGCTCACTCAGCTGATCAGTCACCCTTCAGGCGCCTTCAGCATTCTCCATTGACCCTGCTTCTCAAATTTCAGCTTCCTGCGTTCAACAGGAGAGGAAATGGCCTTGGAGCTCACTCAGCTGATCAGTGACCACTCAGGCGCCTTCAGCATTCTCCATTGAACCTGCTTCTCAAATTTTAGCTTCCTGCGTTCAACAGGAGAGAAAATGGCCTTGGAGCTCACTCAGCTGATCAGTGACCACTCAGGCGCCTTCAGCATTCTCCATTGACCCTGCCTCTCAAATTTCAGCTTCCTGCGATGAATAGGAGAGAAAATGGCTTTGGAACTCATTCATCTGATCAGTGATCTGTCAGGTGCCTTCATTACTGTCCTTTGACCCACCATCTCGAATTTCACCTTCCTGCGTTGAATAGGAGAGAAAATTGTTTCTATACATAGAACATTAATTTGTGATTCACAGTCATATTTCTGATTTATCACTAGTCCAAACTGAAGGACCTCCGAGGGAGCGATCTGTTGGTCCTACGGAGCTCCGTGTAGTCTCATTCGATTCTAAAAATTCCTGTCTATTTTAAATTGATGAAAAAACAATACCTTTATAGTTTTCGAGCTTTTATAGTATAGTTTTCGAGCTAGGACGTTTTGAAAATTTCATCCCCTAGTTTTCACCCCTTAGAAGTGACTGACAATAACCAAAAGCATCTTGGTACAACTAGACCCCAAATGGAGCCGATATAACGTGGTAACTAAGAAATCGGTCCGTGGTAACTAAGAAAAAAAACGTTGCAGATTTGCGTGTCGGAATTCACAGAACGACCCCCAGCCCTAAAACATTAAACATGTTAAAAAAAAGTTACTTCTGTACTACTTCTGTACTTAAAACATCAATACCTACGAGTATAATTATAAAAGTACTGTACATATGAGTATAATTTTCATACATCGTGGTGTTGGTCGTAAGAGTGATCAAGTGCATTTGTTTTTTTAGAAAATGGGGTTTTGGTCTCTCTGGATATTATTAAACAATATCTGCAGCTGTGAATTGAAGAAAAACTCGACATAATTATAACAAAAATGGCAAAATAAGCGGTTTTTAAACAATTTTTGGAATTATTTTTATGTAACAAAGATATTTCACATAACTCACATAACTCAAAATCATTTGATTTAACCTGATTTTAGTTCACAATCCACATTTTTCCATCTGTCCATGTGTTGGTGAACTTGAACAGGCTCTCCAGAACTCTTTTGCTAAATTGACTTGATAATTTTTACCACCAACCCCACGATATGTTCATAGGTTAGTCCTCACTTCTACAAGATTGTCAGGAGTAATGATTAATTTCACTATTAAATCTCATTCAACCCTCCAGTCGTAGACCCCGGAACGCGGCGCTCCTTCGTTACTTCCTCCCGGATAACTCAATATTTATCATATTTTTGAATAGTTTTTGATCTGAATTTTCGAGCTCGTTCCCAGTCTAGGAGAGTAGCAACGCCTCGACAGACCTGGTTCGTTCGCGGAGCAGTTCGCGGAACTGCTACGAATCTCCGGATAAAAACAAGCAGGAAGCAAATTTTTTTCAAAAAAATCTGATCCAAAAAATACGAATGAAACCTTCAATTTAGAGAATTTTTTTTTTCTACGTGCAGAAAATCTTTTACTTACACCCAAGAACCAATTCAAAGTTGAAAGAGCTAAAATATCCAGATATATTATATCTCAATGCACCATAATTCAATTTGATATTCATTTTCCAGGGGAAGAGTGCGTCTGTCGGGACTGGCACGGCTGCATCATGGCGCAAACAATCGTCGGCCAAGAGAACGTGCAGCCTTACAAGTTCAGTGAGTGCAGCAGAACTGACTACAACAGCGCGCTGAGAACCGGCCACGGCATCTGCCTCCTCAACAAGCCGAACGAGGTAAATAAGAACGAAGAACCAAACTGGGAACGATTTTCAAATTTGTACTTTTCGAAAAATGAGAGGGTTTAGGTGAATCAAGTAGTTGGTCACCCCTCCACAGAACAGAAGTCGACACACCAGGCAACAGCAAACTTATTTGCTGTTGCCAAGAATGCCAAGAAAATCCGCTTTGACTTGACTGTGGCTATCAAGTATTAGTTGGAAGTTGTAACTCTACCAAATATTTCATACCGTGCAAAACTACATCCTCCCAGTGAAGAGAAAACATCCACAAATCAGGGAGGTTTAGTTGAAACTCAACAAAATACCTTAATTAATGTAGACAGAGAGAATTGGATGATGACGGGGAAACCAATCAGAGGCTGACGTTTTCAATCCTGCAGGATAACTGCTCATCTAATGCCCGTGCGCTTTACAATTGCGTGTAATCCGCATTGATGCTCCGAGCTTTCTGCTTTTGACCGTCAATTTTATCATGATACAAACTCTTCCAGTTTAGTTTGTTTTTAATCGTTCGATGAAGGTAATCAAACGTACCATTTCAACTACCTCGTGTGGTAATGTTAACTTTCAATACTACATGTAGAGAGAGTGCATAGAAATAAAACATATTTTACCTCGACCGAGTTACAGTACCTACGTTGATTTACATTATTTATCTGAAAAACAGGACAGAACCAATAACACGAGTTGGAACCATTCTAGCGTCAGTTACCTATTAATCGTATCTGCCTAAGGCTTTAATTACGAGGGTTGTTCCAAAAGTAAGTTCCGACAAGCTAGCAAAAAATTGAAAAAAAAAGAAAAATGTTAAAAAAAGTTGGTGTGGCACATAGCTTCCTCGGATCCATAACCCGATTGTATAGATGATCCGATGCAAAGTAGTTATTCTCAAAACATCAATCTCTAACTACCTTCCACTACCTTCATAGGGGACCATCTACACGCTAATCTGAACAATCCTGAGAAATTTCGTCGAAATCGGATAGGAAATGTAGAAGTTAAGGCTGATACAAGGAATGAAGAATTTCACCGAATTCTGTTTCCATTTTTCCTGAATAGTTGATGGTGTGGGATGAAAATCGGGTTGATTTCGGAAAATAAGTCTCCTTTTATTTTTGGGAGACAATCAAAATTTATGATTTCGAAAAATAACCGGGAAAACGGACCTCTTCAACGTGAAGCGGGAACGCTCGCTAATTGGCTGTTCGGATCGCCGTCTCCTCCCATTGTTGCCCGATTGTATGACGAAATTGTGTTATCTAAGAGGAAAGTTATCAAACAAAAACAGGAAAAACCTAATTTTCCCCATCTTGCTTTTTTATTTTTTTATTCAGTTTTTCGATTTCGATCTTTACTGGTTTTGTGAAATGTTGCATCTGAGGACTGACGATTTCACGATCTCAGCGCTTCAAGCCGCCGCAGGTATAACTATTCCAGGTTGACGTCATCCTCCCGGTTTTTTTTAAACGTTCATATTTTCTACACTGTTTTGTTTATTCGTAAATTAGGAAGTACTGGCTGAAAGTTTGCTGTAGGGGGTTTTTCGAGGTGCTGAATCCGATTTTGGGGTAAAAAATAGGAAATTCCGACATGGTGAAATTCCACAATCACGTTTGCGCATGCGAGGCAACTGCTATTAGTCTAGGGGAGATGATTTTCGTAGGTGTCCATCTACACGCCAATCTAAACAATCCTAGAAAATTTCATCAAATTCAGATGAAAAATGTAAGGGTTATGGCTGTTACAAGGATTTTACGTTTGCGCATGCGCTGAGGCTACTGTCAATTTTAAGGCCTTGATTTTCATAGGGGACTGTGCACAACCTAATACGCATAATTCCAAAAAATTTCATTGAAATTGAAAAGAAAGTGTGGAAGTTATGGTTGTTACAAGAAATTCACGTACGCACATGCACAGCGGCTACTATCAGTCCGGGGGTGATGATTTTCATAGGGGACCGTCTACACGCCAACCCGCATAATCCCTGATAACTGATCCCTAATAACTTCGTATAGTTATGCCGGTTACAAGGATTTCATGACAGGCACACAGACACACGAACACACAGACAGACAGACACGGAACCAAAATTGTTCAGAAAGGTCTGAAACGTAAAACGCGAGTGGAAATTTCTATTTTGGAGAACTTTTTTCTTCCAACCTTGTTAAGTGAAAACAAAGCTTCCGCTACCTTGGTAGACTCGGAAGTAATTTATATTTTTATTCAGCAACATCTAAACTATATTGTACATAATCACCCATTTTTGACATTTTCATGTCTTTCATATGGCACATAAAAAAAAAATCGTCACGAAATTTGATGCAACGATATTTGTTGCAACGATATTTGTCCCAAGTCGCCACAATGATGATTATGACCATCAGAAGTGAAGTTGTTAGGTAGGTAGGTACTTTACAGTTTGATATTACCAGGGGGGCATGAAAATGTTTCAATGTGTTGCAGACTCGTATGCAAGCGTTTTTTCCAAGTATTTTCGATAACAGTATTTCAGTTTTTTCAGTCCGATGGTGTACCAATGGTACCGATGGTGTACCAATGGTACCGATGGTGTACCAATGGTACCGATGGTGTACCAATGGTACCGATGGTGTACCAATGGTATACCAATCTTTAGCTGTTACTTCAAGATCAATAGGGGAGAAGTTATCGCCAAGTTTTAAAGGTCCTAAATGCCACTTTATTTTGTCAAGTCTGACCCTATTTTCCAAATTTCGTATAAATTGGTAGAAAGGAAGAGAAGTAGCCAATCGAAGTACTAAGTTTTTCCCCACATGTTTTGCACTTTTTACTGATATTTGAATCTGTTATTTATTTTTATGTATCAACTTGTCAGAATTGTAACTTTTTCAGTACGAGTATTCTAAACAGAGAAAATGTGTACAAATCATTCATGGAATCTCTCCAGAGATGTTACGAAAATATCACTCGTGTACTTGTATAAATACGCCTGACATGTGACTTCTTTATCCAGCCTGTTGTTACGGGTCATCGTGGGAATCAAACTGTCGCGTACTTTCCAGCAAAGAAGCTTGCAAAAGAATCAACTCTCGAGCAGTCCATCAGATAGAGTTTATATTTGATGCGACGCTCGTGGTCTGGGGAGCTGGGGAAGTGCTCAACTTTCTTTACTCGTCTGAATTATGAATTAAGTATAGTGTTTAACCCCTCGGGACTCGAGACAAAGGGGTATCTCTCTTATTTTCTAGAATGAAGACTACGTTTCGAGTAACGACCGATAAAGTGAAGAGGAATTTTCTAAATAAACGTCTCTATTTGGTGCTATTAGCCTAATTGAAAACTGAAATGACTGTTTCGAGCTTCTCCAGGGAATTATATTCTTGAAAAAAAGCAAGCCCCCAGGACCCCCGGATGGTTACTGCTTACAGTCTTCGGCTAGAATTCAAGAAACGTGGAACATGCTTCAGCCGTGTTTTATGTTTGCTGTTTCCTTCTACTAGGAATTTGTTGTCTAATGAGAATTTGTCCTCAATTCCAAAGCTTGGGTACAATTAGTAAGCTACAAAGGAACCGAAATATTGAAAAATTGGATATTTTGTGAATATTATGCCCTCACTCTCCCTTTTTGATGATACCTAATGATTCAATTTTATGAGATATGGAGACCATTCAGGTTGACTAGCTCTAAATTCCTCTACCGTATACTAAGTATTTTTAGTCAACTATCATTTGCCCTTGAAGGTTTGCCTTTGTGTTTACTGGGTTTGCCTTTGAAGAGTAAAATACCAAATGAAAAGATTGTTTTGAGGAGTAAAAGTTTATTAATTATCGATCATTTTTATCCGATATATCGGTAACACCGATATTGACCTTTAGATATATCGACGATACCGATTATCGATAATATGCAGCCGATGAACCTAATTCGGGATTGGGTGACTACGAAACTGTTGCTGAGGAAGGATGATGATGGTCAGCCAGCGGTTATTCCACTTACATTCTGACCGAAGGAGGAACACTGGGAGGAATGAGATCTTCAATAACAAAATTATTAGTGCTAATGAATATTGCATCCGAGAGTGGTCCGCGGTGTCACAGAACACTGGAAGACGAAAGCACAAAATAAAATACACAGCAGAAGCAGAAGAAGACGTCCAGGACTTTGCTGATTCCTGAAAAAGGCAGTTGAATGAAAAGACCGGTTCTTCAAAACTGAAGACTATTCGCGGTGCTGCCATCATCATCTCCTTTATTTAAAGGGACAGCTCCGAATTATGGAATCAACCTACCTTTTCAGAACGAGTGTCTAATTTTGTCACCAATCATTTTAACATCAATGCATTTTATCATCAATGCATTTTAACCAATCATTTTAACATCAATGCATTTTAACATCAATGCATTTTATCATCAATGCCCTAATTTAATTTTATACATACGTACTTATTATAACTGTCATGTGCATATCATACTGCGCACGTAATTAAAAGTCGATTTCTTTGCAGCTTGAAACGAAAAGAACGTGCGGTAACGGAATTGTTGAGGACGGAGAAGACTGTGACTGCGGCCAAATCCATGACTGCCAAGACCAGGAGTGCTGCGATCCCTACACCTGCAAACTCCGCAAGGATGCCCAATGCGCCACGGGTCCTTGCTGTAAAAACTGCACGGTAAAATTATTAACTTGCATAATTATAACCACTTCAAAGATACCCACCCAGAAATATACCAGGTGTGGAGTACACAATTAGTAAGAATGTGACTTCAACCCAACAACGCCCGAAACTTTTTTCAGTACACTTTTCGCAGCCCAACATGATGGTGACTTTTGTAACTAAATGCGAGACATTCACCCTTAATATTGAATACATTATGTTGGAAATAACAATCTTCTGTGAAGCGAATATTCCAATGTTATTTAGTTCAAGTATAAATGATTTGATAAATACCTTATTAAAACAAGTTCCATCGTCCTATGTTCCAGCTGAAGTCACTGGGTACAGTGTGCAGGGAGGCGACGAACGAGTGTGACCTCGCCGAGCACTGCACGGGGGACATGGGGCTCTGTCCGCCCGACATCCACAAAAAGAACGGGATCGAGTGCGACAACGGGAAAGCCCATTGTTTCAACGGCCACTGCCCCACACTCAATGCCCAGTGCGACAAGATCTGGGGTTTCGGTAAGGACTCCATCTACCTCAACTAGTTGTTTCGATTACATTACACGTTATAAGGAGTTCTGTGTATCCTAAGAATAGAAGGTAAAATAAGTATAATAACAAGTGGATATATACAGAGTGTAACGGTTAAGGTCGTACAATCGGCCAGGGTTCGATTTTACAACTAATTTGTGACTTTTTTTGTCTCATGACTTTTTTTTCTTAACCCCCTTAAAATCGGACTTTTTCCACTTTTAAGATTTTTTTTCGTGTTGTCGACCTTACGCCATTAAAACAGCCATAACTCCCTTGTTTTCCAGTCAAAATTCAAATGTAATTATACCGTTGGAAAGAACGTTAAATTCTCTATCTCTCTAGTGTTAAATAAAACTTCTTGAAGAGGACTAAAATGTTGAGAAATGACACAAATAGTAAAATCTCGAAAATCTCGGAAATTTTTCGTTTTTTCAAACGTTTGTTACACTAACTGAAACTGCCGGTTAAGTTCACACTGTAACCCCAAAAGTTGGCTCAAAATCTCAGCTTTCCAACGGCATAGCCATAAAATTGTTTACAGTAGACTAATGGTGTAAAATCCTCGTTCCCGTGCCAAAAACCGTGGATCTTCCAGTAAAAATCGACGTTTCGCCGAAATCAGCATTTTTACCCCAAAATGAGTTAGGCAGCCATCTTTTCGTACTTTGTCTAACTGAGTCAAATGATGACACAAGACTTATCGAAAAAGCAGTCACTGATATCTTGTCCAATTCACTTTTCGAAAATTGTCTTAATTTCTGTTAATTTGTATGCCAATTTTTTTATTACTAGATCTGCCAAGTTAAACGTTACTACCGTTGACAATAAGGTCGAAGGTATGTTTTTAATCATTTTTTTAAACATTAAACAAGCAAGGTTTTTAAACAAGCAAGTAATCAAACCACCCTGTTCATAATAACACTAGGTTCCGAACATCAGATTAGTTATCTTATCAGTGATCAGTTCGTGACCTGCCTACACGTCTACTTGTATCATGGCAACTTTTTCCAATCAAGAGTATGCCAATATGCTGCAGGTTCATGGTTTCACAAACCAAAACGCCAGTGAAGCTGTACGGGAATACCAGCGGCGGTTCCCACACAGGCGCGTAGCCTCCAAAAACGTGTTTTCAATGGTATGTAACCGGCTGACTATGCTGTTCATGTTTTGTGTTCTGTGCGCGTCACTAGCAAAGGGGATTTATGTCATTTCGCTCACCGGATTTCATCTTACCGGATCTTTCCAACGGTATAATTACATTTGAATTTTGACTGGAAAACAAGGGAGTTATGGCTGTTTTAATGGGTGAGGTCGACAACACGAAAAAAAATCTTAAAAGTGGAAAAAGTCCGATTTTAAGGGGGTTAAGAAAAAAAGTCAGGAGACAAAAAAAGTCACAAATTAGTTGTAGAATCGAACCCTGGCCGATTGTACGACCTTAACCGTTACACCCTGTATATGCAAAGGAACATTCTTAGGACGCACCTGAATTACTCAAATTCCTACCTAAAAACTGAATTTGCTTGTAAAATAATAATATGTGTTGTTTCACCTTGCTAATAGGATGTGCACATGATTTTTTTTTTTAGATTTTTAATCGAAAGTAGACCTCATTTTGAGAATTCGGACACCAGCCGTTCTCTTTTTGGATGAGTAGATCTTTTTCTATGATTTTTCAAAGTTTTGAATGTTTATGACGTCACGCGTCTCTTCCGCCAGGGCGATAATAATTGATAACAATCGATAATTGATAACAATGTATAACAATAGTAACTGCAGTAGGTAGGTAATTCATGTAATTACATTTACATAGGTTCGTTGGTGGGTAATGAATATTAAACAATAAATCCACTGTTCAGATTCCTAAAGTACCGTTAAACATGAATGCAAATCTGAAGCACATGAAAATATGATCCTCTATTCATTGATTCAGTGTGGACGTGCTTCAAGCTTAACGAGTAAACACGTATCCATTATATAGTTTTGAGAATAGGATATTAATTTGTAGTTGTAGGGCACAACTTTTTATGTATATAATTTACTCCAATAAAGAAGTGCTCTAGGTCATCCAACCTGGGATTCCCTGGCCCCAAGTGGCAGACTTTGTATATAGGGCCCAGGACCTCAAGGGTCCAGTAGTAAGTTGGAAATTCTAAAGCCAACAAACCTCTGCTGAACAAAACCTCGTTTTATTTAACTCAAACCCTTGACAAAAACCTATGTATATAATTTGGTCAGTTTAGAGCCTCCCAAAATTTCCTCACCTCAACAATATTCAACTTGACGGGCTGTCATAAGCATAGTGACAGGCACCAAGAAGAAGCTATATCCTCCTTACCTAAAGCGATTCGGGACAGGAACTCCCTGGTACCGTTAGCTAAATTCCTTCCATCTACCTAAAACTACAAATTTATCAAAAAGTAACTATACAAACCTACATAACGCAAATAGGAAAATTGTATAACGTAAGGTTAGTTTTAGCTGTTACAGTAGGTATGATTATATTATAACTCAAATTTGTATAGTTTAACATTTGAAAATTCAGGCAATTTTGAAAGCTGTCAATATTATCAGTAAAATTTGTTAATGTCGGCTGAAAATAATTGGACATCTTCCTTGCACCACACGATAAAAAAAAAGCGTACTAAATAAGATAATTGGTTTTTGTGAGGTGCTTTCAGTTGAATACAACTACAAATCTTTGAACAAAACAATAACAAATCTTTGTGGTTTTTCAGGTGCGAAAGCTGGCGACCTCGAGTGCTTTATGCAATTCAATTCTAAAGGCTCTTTTAATGGCCACTGTGGGACTGATAGTGAGAAAAATTTTATTAAATGTGATAATGAGTAAGTACAACCGCTCCATTACTTCTATTTTATCCCTAGCCCAATTTTACCTGTATTTTTCTATAAGAAATCAAAGATTCATTCGGTCAACAAAAATCTTATCGTTTTGTATAATTTACAAAACATGTAATGCATAATATTTACCTAAAGTAAATTTAATAACCCACCAAGGGCTTTATAGGGTGTTTTTAAATCGAACCAAAAGAGTTTTGAACCTTGATGAAATTTCAAACACTAAATAACTTTTATCAGTAAGTATATCCCTCAAAACTTTGACGACATTTTTGAACATTTTGAGTTTTTAAAAAAACACGCTTGATCCTTGATTTTAAGAAAACTTGAGAAATAATAATTGAGGTAGAAAACTAGTATCACATATGAGACAAATTCTTAGTCAATCATCGGTTATTTTGTGTTCATTTCGCAGGTGGATTATTTTTATTAATTTAAATTTGATCCATTTTTCAATGTATAAAAACCAACCTTGTGCTGAAGGTACAAGTTAATGATAATTTGATATCTTCATTACCCATTTTGTTGAAAAATAATATTTTGCATAAACCGTACCATAAATCTACCTCTTGGTACGAAATTATCATCAATGAGATCTGTCTTCTTTGACGTTCCATGATGAAATATTGGTGAGGCATATTTGCTTACAAGTCTGCAAGACTGAGACATTTTATGTCTGTACTTAAGACATAAAATGTATTCAGCAAAATTATATATCAACACGTAATTTATTAAATGGCAAACAAAATTTGATGTCACGGCCAGGAATCGAACCCAGATCTCTCAGACTAATGATTCTTGCTGTCTAGTAACAGAATTTGTTCAATGGCCTAGCATAACGCTTTTCCCTTCTATGTGCCAAAGTAGAGACATAAAATCTCAATACCCCAGTTCAAGAAACATTGCTACAGAGCTGCAATAATTGGTTCCTTTGGCCAAGTATCTAATTTGCTATTCATTTGAATATTGAACATTTGAATATGAATTCATATTTATTTGAACCAATTTTGTTCTTAATCCGCTTGGAGTTTTATTGAAAAGTTATAGGAAGAAAGTTTAGATCTACAGTTTAGAACTACCTACCATTCATACACAATGTAGTCAAATTCCAACAAAACACATCAAAACGACAATGCTTCATCACTGCCCAGTTATATCATTACTGAAACAATAATGAATCTAGATAGTCGTGCATTCTTAACTTGGAATATAGCTAAATTCGATGTTGCAGGAACGCGCGTTGTGGTTCTCTCCATTGCCAGCACGGCTCCGCCACACCCCTAATCGCCACTGACCAGCATCAATACTCGACAACCATCATTTCTATTAAGGGACAAGAGTACGAATGCAAGTAAGTACCGTTACTCTGACTTATCTGCTGACTCGAAGCAGATTTTATAAGAACGACAAAATTAAACAGTCAGGGAATTTTCGATAGAACTGAAGGTACTTGTTGGTAATGATATGTCACTAATCAACAAGTTTTGTTGTTCTCTTTGTTTCTAGAACTACTTCTCCTACGGAAAAGGGGCACGTTCAATTTTCTGGACTCGTTTTGGACGGAACTCCGTGTGGTACGAATCTGGTAAGTGTACTGTTACGTCAATCGAAATATTGAACCCTACGTGAGTTTAATCATTGGCTATGAATCACTTGTGATAACCATGAATTGGTAATATACCCTTAAAAATAAATTGATTCATAATTTTCTGGTTCAATTAATAATAAAACGGCACAATGGTGCCAAAAACATGTATTACAAGTAAAATCGTACTTCAATTGCCGTTGCAAGACTCCCAAATGAATGAAAATTAATGAAATAAAAAAAAAGAATTAATCGTTTTTTTAAAAATAGGTAAAAGCCCTCCTTAGCCTTCCTCCTAAAACCGCGGCTGTGGAGCTAATTCGATCATCTGGCAGTCCAGTTGTAGTTCTTCCTGGAGATTTTATTATGATGGGGTCGGATGAAATGCTTACTTAGTTGCTAAAAATCACTTAAATATCCTGCTCTAAAACGGCGCTGGTTTCAAATATTTTGTTGGAGGCAGATCCTTATTTTTCAAATTGTAGTTTATGAAGAGCGAATGTGAGTTTTGTTTGAATCACCTACACGTCCAAACTTTTATGAAGAAGAGAAATACGAAAATACTCCTTTTCAGCAGCAACGTAAAATCCAGTGAAACATAGTAAAGTCCACTTTAAAATCGAGTGATAGTTTAAAATACATACAGACAAAAATGACATTTTACTCAGAATAAATAATGTTCTGAAGAGAATGCAATAATAATAAAAGAAGCATGGATGAGGTAACGGCAAGTCTTGAAATGACGGCAGGTAGGTAGCAACTGTTATGAAAATAAAATAATAATTTTATTAAAATTATTATTTAAAATTAATATTTGAATTTTATAAATTATTGAAATTATAATTGTAATTAATTATTTAGTTAGCTGTATTCTGATTTAGTTGCTCTTGTAATGAACTGCCCCTGCTGTATTAAATATGTCTGCCGTTGTACCCTCATGTAACAGTTATACCTATAAATTGTCTTTTCATAATTATATCTTTTTAGTTCGAGTCAAGTTCGGTCGTACATTTTATTCTATCACCACGTCACATAACAGCAACCTCTCGAAGTATACGAGAATGAACAACCATGGAAGTATATTTTCTCATTCCAATATCAACCACCCGCCCTCTCCAACATTCATTGGCTGTTGCCCTTGATTGTGGAGATTTCGAGGCCTGAAAACTTTCCAATGAAGAGTAGTGGAGAACCAGTCGGTACATATAGAAATAAAGGAAACGGAATGAAAGTGGGTAGGGCATACGTTGAGGAAGCCCAATGCTTTCATAGACATCTTCCAGTGAAATCCCCCAGGGACAGTGACGAGGAGGGAGTCCCAGATAGATCTGGTGGCTGAAAGCAAAGAGGACAGCTAGCCAGTGGAAGGAACGGAGCAGACTGGTCGATCCCCATACTCCAATAGAAGTCAAAGGAATTCAATGAAATGAACTAGATACTGGTGAAATTAGCTAATATCGGTGCTGCTACAGACCTAAGTGAAGTCTTGTACACATCTTTACCAGGGGACAGCGGTGTGGCAACGGTCGTTGGTGAGTCGTTGTTTGGCGGTGGACTTTGGACCGACCTCTGCGGGGATCGTGGGTTCAAAGCTCATTACCGGCAGCCGTGCGTTTTTCGGCGGCCGGGGCTCTAATCGCCCCCCTCGTCGAAACCCAGGCGGGGAAGCCAAGAGCGAAATCATCATAACAAAATCTGATCTTCCCTTTGGAAGACAGCTGATGACGTCCTCGACGCCAGGAATGGCAGTCGGACGAAAATCCAACCTGAAATGGTTGTTTACTTTACATTACATTTCTCAAATCATTACCATTTCATGTGGTGCTCATTCTGTCATTATTTGTTTACTGTTCTAATTGATAAACTCCTGTCGTTACAGATTTGCGTGAATCAAACTTGCACGAGTCTTTACCCGCACGTCGGAACGGGAAAGTGTCCTTCGAATGACAACAACATTGAGTGTTCGGGAAATGGGGTAAGTGCAGACAATTCCAGATTAATCCACATAAAAGTTCTTCTTTTCCAGAAGAATCTTATTACTCCGAAAATTTATTAGCAGCTGCTCGTCCTCAGTTTTTCAAGAATGTTATTACCAAAATAGTTTGATATTCAAACTATTCATTACTGGCCATATTTGATAAATCTATAGATCCTAATGATCGTATAATTCTTTTTAATCAGCTTTATCAGACGAATCCGAACGTTCAAAGGTGGTTTTTTTTAATTCAATTTTGGCGTAAAATTAATCATTACCTATTAAAGAATGGATTATCAGCAAAACTAAGGTACCTACAATCAAGTTGACTCAAATTTCTGATTTAGATTTCAAAAAAGTTCATGTTTTATAATGCTTGTGAGAGTCTTTTATTCAGATTCGGCAGTCTGAAATAGGCGTCCTGTGAAATTTCAGCTTCGTGGGGCGATCAGATGCAAACTTATCTCCCCCAGGGTAAGGTGAACAACAAAATGTCCAATAAAATCACACGGTTCTAACGAGTGGTGTTCTTGTAATATGAAAAATGGCGAATATTCGTAGCATAGTAGAATAATAGTTGCCAGCGAAAAGCCCTATAAGCCGGGACGGCAGTCCCGCAAAAATTGAAAGCGCTGGCCATTCTAAAAACTGGAAACATACCAAAAAAAATCGCGTGTAAATGTGTAAATCGCGTGTGTGTGTGTGTTTAATCGCGTGTATATTATTATGAATACGTGTTGAGGTTCTTGAGGTTCTGTCATAAAACAGCATAACCACTTCGTTAGGCCGACGTTTCGGTATATTTATACACCATCTTCAGGACTTTGAATGGAAGAAGGAGAATGGAAGAATGTAGGAAGAAGTGTAAATACACTTCTGCTACATTAGAGTTTAAAAAGACTCTTTCTACAATGAAAATCGTACTTTCTGTAAGATATTAAGTACAAGGGTAAATACACTCGAGTCAAAAACTGTCGGCCTAAAGAAGTGTTCATTCGTTTTATTACTGAACCTCAACACCTATCTTAATCAAGTAGTCGAGAAAAAAGAACCATATTATATTATTATGTTTATAACCAAATTGATAGTATTGATTAGTGAATAAAAAATATTTATATTGAGAAAAACATTGCAATGGCGTTTTTTCTCTTTTCATCAGGTTTGTTCAAATATCAACAAGTGCTACTGTGAGTTGGGTTTTGAAGGGCCCGACTGTTCCCAAATCGGAGAATACAATCCTCCGATCCTCGACACGACTCAAGCGCCGCCTGGGGGTATCGGAATAAGCCTGGAGGAGCACATGAAGAAGAAGGAAACGCCTTATGGTAACCTCATTATTACCTTTTTATATGTTTTCATTAGTTTTTTCCCATTCTAGATAGATATTGAGGTAAATAAGTCAAACTGTGTATTGAAAAATGGATGAGAGGAACCAATGCGTACTCCAGGTAGTAGGTCAGGATCAGATAGGTTTTGTAAGGTATATCTCCTTATTTAATAAAATAGTAATAACTGGTGAATTGAAAATAATGCGATTTGGAAGAATTTGGATTGTGAATCAGTTTATATGAGCTAATAAACGTAATAATTCACGTTGCTAGCAAACAGCTCTCGGATGAAGTACGACGTCGACTCCACTAATATCAATGGCAGAACTATAAAGGTTGTTAATCTTAAGTAATCTACACAGACTAAATCTTACGACTCAAGCCGAGCAAAAATTGTCTCTTAGCTTAGTATATTTATCTATTAAATCGAATTTAGGAGAAGAAATTCGTATTCGAACGCGGAAAAACGTGGATTTTGTCAACGAAATCAGCGTAACGGCAATAGACCCTAAGGTTGGACAAAGGGAAGGGATACACTATCTACCTCCCCTTTACCATCACGGAGTCTCATACTATAACGCGGATGTCGTTGAAAAAAATCACGTTTTTCTGCATTTATTCACGAATTTGTCCCTTAAATTCGATTGTAAAACAGTCAATTCAAGCAGCATGAGTTAATGAGCGAATTTTCAAAAACTTCAAAGCTTAGTCAAGATCATTGAATTATCATCTATATGAGAGAGTAGTTAGCTTACCTCTTTTTATAATTCATAAATTGTACATATAATTATATTATTTATTTGAATTTTTTTGACAATTTTAAATTCTGAAATTTTATTTATATTAGAAATGTTGTGCTAAACTCGAATGTACCATTTATTACTATGAATATAATTGTAATAATCACAAAACATACCATATAAGTACCTATTGATATATTTAAACGTAGTTCCCACTAAAATTATTTGATTTTTGTCTAGTTTGCACTATGATTTTCTTATATTTTTTGCAACAATCTTATTTGAATTCCGAATATACCACATAATAATATGTTTTAGACAATAATATCCACAAAACACGGCCAAGTTTTTGGACCTTATTTTTTGGGATTTTAAACCCTCCATAGTGGTAAAAAGATTCTGGCCAATGATCTCATCCTTTCATTTGTTATTACGAACACTTTGGCCCCAATTTTGAGTTTCTGAAGCTCGATTGGAATACACTCATACACATATGAAAAACAAAAATTTTAGAATGTTCCAAATCGGATTTCCATGAAGAAATCTTTCAAAATTCTCATCTTAAAAGTGGTTATTGCAATAGCTTCATTTTTTTCAAAATTCGCTAAAATGTATTTTAATGGATCATTATCGGCCATTATTTAGGGTTACAATGGCAAAAAATCAGTTATGGTTACTACTGCTTAAAAATTATAGTAAAAACATAACATTCCGAGATTTGACAAATTTTACTTCAGAGTAATTTTTACTCTGGAAGAATTTACTCATCGCAATTTTTCCCCTCAAAATATGCTTGAAAAATGTTGGTTCTGCAATCGGAATATAGGAAATTTCACGTTTTTTCCAACGGTGTAATGAATTTTAATATTCTTCTGTATCCTACGGGCGTTTTAGTGACGTAGGGTCGAAGACACAAAAATATGTTAAAAATTAAATAACTTGGAAATGTAGTGTCTACATTGAAGTAGCTAAATACATTTTTCTCGGCTTGAGCCGTAGAACTCTGTCTGTGTCAGTTACGTAAGGTGTTAGTTAGAACTATATACCCTGTATAGTTACAGCTTTGGCTTTTCTGAAAACAACATTTTCATTTCCTACTCCAGCGTTAAAATTTTATCAAGTTGTTAAGACTGCACAAAAGTCACTATCGTCAAATTGCTCATTTTTTTTTTTTTTTTTTTTTTTTTTTTTTTTTTTTTTGGTCATTTGGTGCTACATATATTAGGCTGCTTTCAAAACAATGAGATAACCCTACAACTATTTCAACTTTACAAGAATTGAATTATGAGATGAAGTAGGTTATATTTTCCGCATTTAACTCACCAAAAATACTATGTTAGGTGAGTAGACTGATATTACAGCTAACAATTTCTTTCTTCCGAAATATAAGTACCTATATATGGATGTAGATAGATGGCAGAGTTTCTATAGAAAAGAAAAAATTGAAAAACCTCGATATAATCAAGGTACAGTAATTGACGTATGAAAGGAATTCAATCTCCATTTTATATCTCAAAAAATCCTAACTTTATAATTTCAAGCCACGAGAAGATGAGTACAGATCGCAATCCAAATCTTACATATCGCTATGTTGAACAAACTCCTACGATATTGTCTTAGTTGAAACGGATTATCATGAAGGTTTAAACAATTATGATTCCAATTTGATGAAATTCAAAAGCTGCTCCATGTTCCGACAACAATTATTTAGATTCATGCAGCTGATATCTTCGCGTAATCATGACGTTGAGAGCAAGAAATTGTCTTCGTCGATTCGACCAATAATCTTCCCTAATATTTAGTATTGACCAGTTTCAGGTAATTTTCGTCGACACTGCCAGGGGTTCTGTGTAGCCGCAAGTAGTTGGTTCTGAAATTAGTCCGAAGCCACTCGTTCCCTCCCTCTCAAATCACCCTCGTTATTCGGAAATTATCCCTTTTAAAAATTCCTGAATTCGATCGAATTGTGTAGGTAGCTACCCGTTTTAGTACCTTTTGATCGAATTTCACCGACTTCTCAAGACCCTCCAGTAAACAAAAATATCCTGGTAAAATATATTAGTAATGTAGCTTTACGAACTAGTTGTTTAAAATAATAATGAAACGAGATACATTCTAATCACATACTAGTTATTTCACCGAAAAGACATTTGATTTAATTGGCTAGTATAATGTTTATTATCTTCCCACGTCTTACCAAATTCCGATGATGCTAAAACCTTGGGTTTTTCTAATATTTAAATTTTGAGAACGCGTTAAAAAAAAGCCCAACGACTTCATGATTCAATCACGATTGAAAACGTCATGGTCACAGTCCCTTTCATCACAAAGGGATGACAAAGTCCATATTTTTCTGTTTTAATTGAAAAAAATAACAGCAAAACAGGAAATGCCATATTTCCTCGCCAACGCCTGGAGCCCACCTGTTCTCGGCATTCCCGCATGCAGCTCCTCCATGTGTTTTGTTAAATATTTATCCGGATTCCATCAACATTGCTCAAATTAAAAATAGTTGATTCTCACTAATGAACCTAGCTAACGCTACTTTTAATCAGACCAATTCAGAAAATAGTAAAGTTCGAGGATTGTTCAAAACTATTGATAATCACCTATAAACAACTCGTTTTGACCAATTTCATGCATTTTGGTGCATCTTGTTTGTTCAAGATTATATTCCCAATTTTTGAAAATCTTGAAATTTGCTAACTTTATTCAATCTTCGTCCCAGTCTTCAAACTTAATTTCAGGAAGTGTGTAGGTCACTCTCGGTATGTCTTTCGTTGTTTGAAACCCTGTTGAATGTGCGACCCCCAAATTGTATTACTTACCCGTTTATGTTGAGAGAAAATTAATTCCTACGTCTGTGTTGAACCTACTTTTCTCGAGTTTTCCCTCTATCAGCTATCGCTGTTTTACCACCAAAGTAAGTCCAGCACTAGGTCACCACGTCGTGTTTGTGAAGGGAATGAGCACAGTATTCCGTGTGGAGACAATTATTATGACAATGTCTTGCTCTTAACTTTACTTTGCGTTCAATTTTCGTTTATTGCAGCTTCCTCTCTCGAGTCCGAATTCTTTCGGGTTTTCACTCCGCACCTTCACACTATTTGTAGTTGGAGAATCGATCAATAGAATCATTGAGAAGAGTACAAAAATTAGATTCAAATAGTGGATAAATACAAAAATTAAATTCAAATAGTGGATAAATACATTTCTAACTAACAGAAATTCCTTAATAATCGTATCGGAATTTCGACTTTTTAAATAGTTCTCAAAAATAATTATTTCTAATCAACATCAAAATTTCACAAAAACAAATAAGGTATATATTTTTGATCTTTTCAACAGGTCAAAGATTTAAAGGTGGGGTTCTGATGGATTCTCATATTTTCTGACATGAATACTTGATTTAGCAGTTCTGACTTGGTTAATATGCAAGATAAAAGGTACTTTCAATGTCACTTGGGGTATTTAAGAGTGTCGGATTACCTACCAACAACAAACACTTTCAGACAGTGAGGTTAAATATGATAATTTCTAGTGCAAATGCTATTTTTAATTCTACTCGGGGTTTTCATCAGAAATTAGCTCTCTATATTGAATACAGGCTGAACCTGTGAAAAACGTGAATCACGTGAGCACCGATCATCGCACTAGTTAAATATTTCTGTGATCCAGTTTGAGTGTTTTTTGTCCTATTTGCGCATTTTCAGTGTCGTTTGTCTTATTTCACGATTTGATCACTATAACGTTTTTGATACAGTTTTGTTGGTACCTGGAAACAAATCTAGGGGCTAGTAATTCTATACAGCACCCTCTAGCGCTTTCACAGTTAAATGAGGTACAAATTATTAGAGCGTCCTAAAAAATCGAAGGATTAAGACGTTTGTCTTACATCAATAAACTTTCAAACCCTAAATTTTTCAACTCATAAAAAGAAAAAAATCGACTATTAATGAAAGTACGAGGGTCACTCAAAAAAGGAAGTTCTTCAATGCGATAGCGGTTTGAAAAATGAAGAAGATTAAGAGGGACCGCTCTCTTTCAAACAAGCGCATTTGGATGTTTCTATATCTTTTACTCTCCGAGCAACTGCCGTTGGAAGTGGATTTGCAGATTCCCGATTTCTGAGGATTCCATTCAGACAGTGATGTCCCACCGAGTACCTACCAAATGGTCCGTTTGAACGAATTGGGTTGAATTCGTTCGGATGCGCTATAGGGAGAGGATGGAATTTTGACAGCCAGGAGTTTCGCGCGTTTGGACAGGAGCTGAGTTTCGAAATTAAATACTTCAGTCTGCAACACCTCCAACGAAACGGGAAAACAGAAGCCGGAGTGAAGGTACAAAGAACCTAATATTGAGAATTTAAGAACTTCTTGGTGTGGAGAAACACAAGATAAAACTGGATGTAGCCCAGCACAGAGGATATTCGGTAGGTAGGTGGTTGATATACGATCTACCAGTTTATGAGCAGCAACCGAGAGGGATTCAACTGGAGGAATTTCAGAAGAAGATAGGAGAGTCCAGAAGAGAGAGCAGGAAATATGACTGGAAGACAGTGAAGAGAAGAGATCTTAAAGAGAGGGAGAAGAATTTCGGAGAAAGTGGCAATACTATGTGGAATAAAGCAAGGTTCAGTTCTCAGACCCTGTCTGTTCATTTTGTTTGTGAACGATCTCGCTGACCAGCCACTAGATCGTGGTCGCATGGTTTTGTTTGCCGATGACATTTCGTTGGTTTCTGCTGGTTCGACTGATGAAACACTCCAGAATAGTTTGGTACGCTCTGAATCAATTGTCAGGGAATGGTGCTCGGCTAATGCTCTTCTTATGAATGCTGAAAAAAACCCAATACCTTAAGTTCGAATTGAATGGTCGTCTCGATAATTCGGCAAGCGTTCTGGGATTATTGATCGACAACCGGATTATTGATCGACAACCGACTATCCTTGCAAAGCCACACAGAGATGCTGTCTTCTAAGCTGGCCAGCTGCAACTTTTTGCTTCGACGACTTACTCATTCTGTTTCACCCGAAGTTTTGCTCATGGTATACCGTGCTTCGTTTGCCAGTCGATTAAACTGGGAAACTCTTATCACGCTGACAGCATATTCAAAATCCAAAAAAAGGCTGTACGTACAATGCGAAAGCTGGGTCGAAGTGAGAGCTGTAAGGGGCATTTTTGCGAGCTTGGAATCCTAACGCTCCCTAGCCCGTACGTTTTCCAGTGCCTCATATTTACGAAGACTAACTTAAATATCCTCCGCAGAGGTTTGGATAAGCAAAATTATTTTACAAGGAACCGAACCAATCTCTATTCTTCTCAAGCCAGGTTGACTAGATTAATGTCGACTCTTCAACCACCTGAATCCAGTGACGAGAGAGCTGCCCTTGACTCAATTCAAGTCGGTCATGAGGCATGTTTTGGTTGACAGAGAACTGTAGTGTAGCGTGGAACATTTTTTCGACGTCAACTAGGTATCAATTATAATATTGATCTTACTATATGTTTTAAATTAGTCTGTTTTTTCTTTGTTGACTTAGATTATCAGCTCTATTTTTCTATTCTTGTAATTTTTTAAAATGTTTTATTTAGTTTTACTGCTAATACAATTTAATAACGTTTGATTTAGTAACTAATACAACGAGACGATTGTATTGCCTCCAAAAGCTCTTCACAAATGGAAAAATAAAAAAACAAAAAACAAGATAATTAGAAGAAGAAGCCAGAGGATAGAGAACGGGAGACAGGGGTAAAAGAGAAGGTAGAGGGGAACAGATCATTACTACAGTCACAGAACGAGGAACCAGGGAACGTCGAAATGAAATTAATATAAAACCCAGAGGAGAGGTCGCACAGGAGGAGAGTCAAGAAGAAAGGAATGGGAATCGATAATATCGATTATTATATTGATAGATTATAATTAACATATTATGTTTCGAGAAGAACAACAAGAACATGACGCAACCCAACATAATTGAACGAATATGAATGGAAGAGGGAATGTGAGATAATGAAGTAACAATTGTATGTTATGATGTTGCTAGGGTTAATTATGGAATAAATTGGATTCATTCGTGTTGTAGATTGAACCGACGAATTTTATTTCAATTATCCGTGGAAAATGTATGTTCAACAAAGTTCGTTAGCGGTGGGATTGAGAGAACAAGAGGACAATTTTTATGGAACGGCTGAGAAGACTCCATAACTACTCGATGAGGGAAAACAGTCCGTTGTAGTACTAAAACCAAACGTAAAAATCGATCTTTCAAAAAATTTGAAGAGTTTCGTTATTGAGTGACCCTCGTATTAACATTATTCAGATCCAAAAACGTGTGAGTGGTTATTATCACTCAAAAATTTTCTATTCTGTGTGAATGTTTTGAAACATTGACAAAACCAAAATCACTGATAATGGGTTGAAATATGAGACTGGTAGGTGGTCTATATCTACAAATTAACGGTGGAAAAATACATTTTAGAACACAATAAACACATCTTGTTATGTCAATAATAATGATATCATAATAAAACATATCATTATTATGTTCAATAATAATCATTTATTGATAATAATAATACATTATTGATTGATAATAATAACGTTTCAAGCTCATGTTAGGATCCCCTTCAACCCAATAGTGTGTAACAAGAAGACAATACTGAAACTGCGCTGAAATATGTTTTTGACTTGAAATATCCATAAGGTTTCTTATTGTACGAAAAACCAGCGTTTTCTGGCAAACAATATTTTACAGGCCAGAACACAGACAACCTAAGCACCCTGATGATGGTCTTCATTATGGTTGGGGTAGTCAAGTGCGTCTTCATATGCTTTGCTAGTATAGCCGTTTGCTACAGGTACAAAAACGACAGGAAAACCCTTGACAAAAGATTCCGAAAAATAAATTCTGTACATACATTTATTTTTACCTTATTTAATCGTAAGTTTAAAAAAAATACAAGAACTAAATGAGTGCGAATCTTGAGGCGTCAGCCGGATGGGGAATGCGTTTTCCCTTGTGTCACTGCTAGACCTTTTCTTCCTCTGCTCGCAGCTTACACATTTTTGGTGTAGTGAATGATTGGTGCGTTGGTGTATTCTTTGGAAGCGTGCTTTTAGTGTGATTACTGGTGGTTTGATTTGGTGTGATAGTGCATTCGTTCAGATATCCATGTTGGCTTATAAATTGCACCAAAAATTCGAAACTAACACTTTTCATTCGTTTCACCGTTCAACTGAGAAGGGAGGGACCTCACAGCATGTTGCCATTTGAAGAAAAATTCTTTGGTTGAGGCATTGTTGCATTTTCAAAAAAACCGCCGCAAATTCATATACGAATGTTCATCTTAATTAATCCGCTATTTTTTTCTTGCCCCACAAATCACTACTACTTTCCCTTCAATAGTCCAAATCGACTTGTGTTTATTCCTAGAGAAGAAGTAAAATACAGCCATAAATCCTTGAAAATCGGACGGAGATTCACAGCCATGTTGACTTTTTTGTATCAACTCCTCAAATAAACACATTGTAAGGCAAACCTTTGAATAAGTTATCTCAGATATTCAATGCCTTCACAGCACTTCAAGTGATTCCGTTTTGAAATGAAACAACAAAATCAACGTTTTCGTCGAATTTTCGTTCCATGTTGTCATTTTCTCGACTCTAACAAGTTACAGTCATTTTTTGAACTTCAATCCCAATTTCCGAAAGTTATCCTTGATTAAACGTCCCGAATCGGGCTCGTAAATATTTACCTACTATATTTGATGAAAATTGTAGTTTGTCACCAAAATCACTTCACTCTGACCAATTAGAGGTCAATCTGTGTGATCCAAATATGTGCCCAGGTAGATTAGGTAACTCATTTTGAATGGGTTCCGAAAGAATCAAAATTTGTGGTAGGTAGTTTATTTAAAATTATCCAAAAAGAATATATCTCATTGCAATACGAATGCAGCTCTATAAAAAATAAAAAAAATATATGTACGTCTAATTTTTATAATTTTGAACTTTTACTGTCTACACTGTCATTGCATATTTTTGGGGTAATTTGGGCGTGTTTTGTGGTTATCAAACGGATCGGGTTAATTCCGCTATTTATAAGAGTCTGGTAATTATCGTTACCTTACTATTGGAGAATCCGTAACCAGCTTGTCGAGTAGAGGAGGGGAACGTTTTCGCTGTAAGGACATCGTAGAAGGATTCCTCCGATAGCCTGATGATGAGGTAATTACATCCAAACCGCTACTGTACTCCGTAAGCCTCTCCATTAAGAGTCGTTAACAATCATAATGTGACATTGTTTTCCTTGAATATTACCTAGAAAAAATTAATGTTATTTAAAAACAATAGTGTTCACGTAATCATTATTGAAATGTCGAGTTATTTGATCCAAGTTATTCTTAACTATCGTTGGTCCCCCACTTTCTTTATAATTTAGTTAACTTTAAAAGTTTCCCTATGTCCAATTACTAATCTCAAGTCAATGGCATTGAAACAGTGGTTTGGAATTTTAAAAATTCAATAATTCAATATTTCTAAATTATTAGTTGGAACGGAACCACCCGGAGCGCTGTGACGGTTAAAATTCAAAATTCTCATCATTTCTACATGTTGTGGATGTCCTCACGATTTTCATTCATACAAGTGAAAAATTACAGGAATTGGTTGCTTATAAAATTCTATATTACTCATCAACAGTTCATCAAACTGGGAAAACAATCCCTCAGCATCAACTAACCTACAGGAAATTTGATGGATTCCATCTCATTCTCTCCAATTCTACCTCTACAGGGTGTAAACGAGACAGGTTTGCCGAACTGAACGAGTAGGTTATTTTTTTGACATGAATATGTCTTTTGGTGACACTTCCTTTTCCCACAAAGAATGCAATGCGATACCAGTAAACAAAATCATAGCTACATATCGGTAGGAAGCAAGGTTAGGAATACTGCGACGAATAAAATCACTCGCAATGAGATTGTGGAAAACCATTTTAATAAAAAAGGAGTTGAGTAGAACGTTGTCTATTCCCACGAAAAAATAATGATTTACAAGTTAAATAGATTTAGACGGTTGGGTTATCATCAGTAACAAAAATAACTGAAGGTACATCACAGAGAGTATAGCTTATATAGATTTAGACGGTTGGGTTATCATCAGTAACAAAAATAACTGAAGGTACATCACAGAGAGTATAGCTTATATAGTCACAGGTGAAAGGGAGCTTGAATCCCATTGGTCGAGAAAGTATTATAAGCTGAAATGTTCTTGAGGGCTTGAGAATTGTGGTCAAACTGGTAGGAAATTTAGGGAAAGAATAAAAGAGCATGAGAAGGATTTCAGGGTTAACAATGGTGATTCTGCCTTTGCGAATCACCTAAGAGAATCCAATCATAACTTTAGTTTTGATCTAACAAACGGACGGTACATAGAATTTCCTCATTTTCGCCCGAAGGGAGGTATGTTGGATGTGCTTGAAAAGTTCGAGATTCTTAAGAGGTCTGGTAAATGTCTGAATGAGGTGGTCCCTCAACATGTTTCACCGTTGATTCCTGCAATAGCTTGCCCCCCCCCCTCCCCCCTTCACAATGTTACCCTCACTAATGTTTGAGCTCCCTTTCACTTTGTCTGACTTCATTGGCATTTGATGATCCTCCCACGGCCCTTCACTTCTCTGAACCAATAGGATTCTCCTTTCACTTATCTGCTTCAATCTGATTGGGTATGACTTTCACTGTCTCGACCAATGGGATTCAAGCTCCCTTTCACCTGTGACTATATAAGCTATGCTCTCTGTGATGTACCTTCAGTTATTGTTTGTTACTGATGATGACCCAACCGTCGAAATCCATTTAACTTGTAACTCATTATTTCCGTGGAAATAGACAACCTTCTACTCAACTCCATTTTTATTAATACTGCGATGTGATATCGGAATACTGCAATCGGAGAGTTTCTTTTTTTTTAGAAAAAACACTATGATCTATTGTTTTTCCTGTAAGGGAGAAATTTCATTTCTTCTGATCATCATTTTGATAACGTACTACTGATATTCAGCTTGAACATGTTTTTTTTTATTTAATTTATTTTTTCAATTTAATTTAAATTAAATAAAAATATACAGTTCTACCACTATTTTTAATTTACACAGCAACTGATTAAGTAACGTAAGATCAAAATCAAGAAAAAAATCTTAATATTGAAATAACTCGGAACAAATTTTCTAAAAAATTCTGGGAGGCACTTTTTGTTGCAAATTAGTTGTGAAATCCACTCCTCTAGTTTGGCAGATACCTGTTTTGTTTACACCCTGTATTGAAAAGTGTGGCAAAACCGTACAAGATCTATCAGTATATTATTTCAGGAAAATCAGATAATAGTGATATTATACCTCCTCGGACCCTAATAAACTTTGATAATATTAAAAAACTAAAAAATAAAAATAAACCAAATGTTAATAAACTTTTTGAAAATGGATATCTGTACACACCAAACGTTTCTTGGAATCTCACTTCTCCAGCCTGATGGAAAGCGTAAAAAACTTGGTGACAAACACCATTTTGTAGGCGGTGTTGTAGGTAAACCAAAAAACCCGTACTCGTCGACTTTTCTGTAGCCTAGTCCGTATTTTGTGAAAGCAATGGCTATGAAGACGTTTTTATTTTTGTGTTTTCTTTATTTTTCAGTGTGATGTCATGCTGGAAACATGTGTTTGTCATCGATGTATTTAAATGTACTTGTAAATAATGGTTATTTTTTTCAAATTGACTATGTATTGCAACAACCATTATACTACTTATTCATTGCTTTTTTTTCAAATCTGACTTTCGGTTTCTTTGTTTCTGCCTATCTTTTCTATCTCCCCCTTCACACCGTTCCTTCACTATGTTCACTTTTCATTCCGTTGATTTGACGCTGTTTATTTTGAAACAACTATGGAAAACATATTTTGTTTTATTTCCCGTTTACTTTGGTTCGTTTGCATGAAATGGGCACCAATGCTCCAAAATACCCTTCACGCACACCTGCAATCTTTCCTTCCTTTGTCCTCAAAATCACACCTTTTCTTTGTGTTGAATTGAACAATTTTATTTAACCCACAATCACCACAAAAAAATCTGTGTAACGACGAAACAAATTTTTTGTTCAACAAACACTTACCTCTAAATATTGCAAAAATGAAAAAAATGGACGACGACAACCGTGTAATTGTGTGTTGTTTTTTTTTCTTGTTCGGTGCAGAAAATTCACACAGTACCAACACGGTGTTCCTGGTCGGTTCATTAATGTCGGTGGTGGGGGGCGTTTTCATAGTCTTTGCCCTGAGTGCTTTGTGCTACAGGTCAGTTGTTGTCCACAAAAACTTCTCTCTCTGCCTCAGGTTAGTTAAACCAGAACCAGGCAAGGTAGACGTTAATTTCCGTTTTGTTTGTTTCTTTTTTCTTGGATTTGGTTATGATTATGGTTTTTAAAAAGTTGTGAATTGTCGAAAAAACGGAGCGAAAAAATTGTGGTCGTTTAATCTCTATAAATTGTCCCCTTGAGTGAACCGGAGTCTCTCAATACTACAGTGTTGAACCCACAACAAATTCTTAAAGTTTCGAATTTTTGTAAAATGACGAGCATATAAATTTAGTACTTCAAAATTCCCACATTAAGCTGAATGTTTTCATAGTTTGTTCCTTATGACCCTCAAAACCTGGGTCATATGGTGACTTTGTTTCCCTGGGTAAAAGAAGAGGTTTTTTTTCATTTTGATAAAAAAAACGTTAATATCGTTGTTTCTAATTTTTTATCGGTTTCGACTGTTTTCATGAACGTTTCAGGGTGGATATTGTGATTAGTCAAAAAGATATCGTATGAGTCGACTCTTAACAACTTACTAAACTAATCCACTCATAATAACTCACTCTCGAACCACCGAACGACTCTTTCACTTGATCACTTACAAGATGACTCATGGTGATAAGAAGCTCCCTAACTGAGACTTGGTAGGGCTAATAGGAGAGTCCCAAGGCAGCTTTGCTCTTCCACTCACTAGAACACCTACTTTCTCCTCTATCTAACATATCTTCTACTCTCTCATTATCTCTGAAAAATTGACCACCAAGCTGCCAGGGAATTAAATGAGCTAAGGGGAACAAGGTTCTTCCTATCACTAGGTTGCTTAGTTCCTCCTCACAGCAACAGTTTCACTATCTCTTCCATGTATCAATTATGCCAATAAATCACACATTTGCCAAGTCAATGTTAGAGACAACAAGGAGTCATGGATGTGGGACGAGCCCTTATCAACAACACGGCTTGATGAGAAGCTCACTAACTGAGACTTGGTAGGGCTAATAGGAGAGTCCCAAGGCAGCTTTGCTCTTCCACTCACTAGATCACCTTCTTTCTCCTCTCACTAACTTAACCTTGCGTCGGTCGCGCCTTCCCACACGCGCTGCAGTGATTACCCCGCAGTCATTCTCGTTCCCAATTTTGCTTGAAATTGGAAAATTTAACAATCTGAGAGACAATAAATTGAAGTGCGCTTGCTTCAGTTAACATTTTTACTCATACAATTGGAAAATATTGGATTGTATATGAAAACTTGAACAAAAAAACCTCAGAAATCGTGCAGTTGTCCAAACACCGCTAGGTAGTCAGCGCACGCCTTACTCGACGACGCCTGAATCAAAACTGAATAGCAACTTTTACGTTGATCACAAGGTGGCGACTCATATGCATTTTAAGGAGTGGGATCGTAAACGAAAAATACAGAAGGGGGTTGAGTGAATTTTCCAAAATTTGATCAGAAAGCAAGCGTTTTCTTCCTAGTGTAAACACTGCAAGCGCGACCGATGGAAGGTTAACTTCTACTTATTACCTCTCAAAATTTGAGGTGCACCTGGGAAGTGAATGAGCTAAGAGAAATGAAGTTTTTCCTCCGACTAGGACTCTTAGTCCGCCGCCAAACTCTTCCACTACCTCCTCTATTCATCTACGCTGCCAACACTCAACACATCATTGAATGATCGGGAAAGGTATAGGAAGAGCGAATAAGGCAACACGGCTCGTCCACTCACTATAACTCTCATCGAGCTTCAACTCCACCTATCAAATTCACTCACTTGCTCATCATCTCTCAAAAAGATGTTGCTCAATTTCATTGAGTTGCTCAATTTTCATGCTGCTCATCCCCACACTTCCATCACTAGAAACAACATACTCTTGTCCGAATTATACATAACAGGGACATTCCTGGATATTGATAGAGTTTATTGGATTGCGTGAACCTCGACATTAAAAACATCCGGAATCAGACATTAACTCTGGATGAAGTTAGTGCACTCCAAAATTTAGTATCAGGAATGTTTTTAACTGCAAAATAATTTGGAACTGACTTAAGTAGGGTCAAGTAAGGCTTTGTTTGCCTAAGAATGTAATGTAGGTATCAAAACGCAACCCAATAGTGAATTTCAATTTGTGTTCAAAGTTTTTTCTACTTTATTTTAAGTTTCTTCTAAACTGTTCTCTTGTTTCCAAATGACAATTCAATTACACGTCAATCCTGTTTATATCAAACTTAAGATTCTGGACTTTTGACATAAAGATCTTTCTGATCACATGATAACACTAACTATACTAACAACTTGAGACTCTCATAATGAATAGGCTGAATGCTGTAGCTTCGTAGCGGGTACCTACTAGCAACAAATATTCCTCACTTAAACCACTTAATGATTCGTGAAGAGTTTGGTTTCAGTATAACCTACAAGAAAATCACAGATTCTATCACTTTCGAAGAATTTTTATAAGGAACGGAGACAAAATTACTTAAAACGGAGATGGAAACTACAAATTCTCAATTGATTTTCCGAATTATTTGGTATTTTTTATAATCAACTTCTTGGTTTATTTCTTAAAAAACCTCTTTATACTCCGAATAACAATTATGAAATATAATTTTTCATAAATCATGAGCTCTACCGATGTTATTTGCGACCAACAGGTGCGTAGGTTTTCACCTACCAAGTCGAATCGAGGTACAACAGTAACCCTCCTCACGTACCAATTTAGCTGTATTTCTCGTGAACGTATTTCCACAGTTCACAACTTCTTTCGTTTTCTTTACTTCTTGCATGGTATGTACAAGGTTATTTTGATGTATCTACGAAAATTGGAGTTCACTTCACATTGTCTGTTTATCAATATCGGACTCACTGTTTCACCACCATTCCTTGACACGCACTTACCACTAAAGCCGTTCTTTTTATCTTGTACCTAACACCTTTTGATATTTTCCGGGTAACATTGTTATAATTTTTTCGTAGTTGATTGGACGTTTATCCACCTTATATGTCGTTCTGTTTCCAAATGTTTATTCCTCTTGGGTCGTGTCGTTGCTCAGGTCGACTTTTATCTATACAGTTTACGTCAGAATTTCAACTTACTTTGTCATCATGGTAAACCTTGGCTAAAAGTCGACTTTGTGGACGAAAAAAATACGACATCTCATGTTTGCAGACCCTTAATAATTTTGAAAAATCCATGAAAAAACATGGGCTAACATTCATTGCCGACTGCACACCTTCTAGATGTTAAGATAAAAAATAATGTGTACCAAATAGTCATCAATAATGAGTACATTAAACGAAAATAACATTTTGATTTGACCTAAATCCAAGGGTTTTTGCTGTTTCTTCTAAATTGATGCGTCATTGATTGTTCATAAATTGATTGTTTCATACAATAGTTCTAACTGAACTAGTATACAAATTAAATTATTCACCTTGTACAGACCATGTCTCCAATTTCATTCTGTCAGTTTTAGCAACCTCCCTTAAAACGTAGATCGCAACTGTGAAATTGATTTATTTGGTTATTAAATTTTGATTTATTAAAAGAAAAGACTTCTTATACCTACGATTCTATATTTTGGCTTGAATTTTCTTTTCACGCTTCAAACAGTTTGTGCTTTTGATAGCAAATAGAAGCAAAACGAAGAAGTTCAGGCAGAAAAAAGAGTTGAATCTGGATTCTTTCCATTTGAATGTCATTTGTGTGGAAATCTTTCTGAACTTTTTACACAGAAAAATTTTGGTGAATACATAGAATTCAAATCATGGCTTCTTGCTTTACGAGCTTAACTTTTCTGCCGTTTTTCTTTTCTCTAAATAATATTGTAGGCCGCATGATGTTGAACAACACTGCTTCACTGACAACTTATAGAATAGTCATACCTCCACCTAACTAGCTGACACACACTTTCGAAAATAGATTCGAGAATTTCAACCTGGTGAGAAATCTCAAAATTGATTTCGGTTGATGATCTGGTGAAGTCGCCGTATGAATATATTAAGGTTCCATGACCACTTCGATATTGTCCTTCTCTATTTCTTCTCCCATCTTCTTGTTCCATTTCTTCTCTACCTGTTTTTTTATCACTGTCCGTTACCCCTCTCACAACCCTCACCTTCAGTCCCTCTTTTTACTGTAATTATTTGGAGCTTGCAGTGTATGGTTTGTAATTACTGAGGATAATTGTGCATTTTGAATGTCTGTTCTAACACAGATTTTATTTCGTTGTCATATTTTATCTTGAACAAGAAATGGAGTTTACGTTACCTGTGTAAATATGCATATATTATCAAATTTCCAACCCCCGTTCCCTATTTAGTTGTGTTGTTGATGTTACCTACCATCATAATGAAACCCACAATCGTTGAAGCGGGCGGATCTGGAGCCAAGTTTTGAATGAAATTCACATGAAACTGTCTTTAATTGAATCATTCTCACAATTTTCCAAAGAGGAAAAAACAGACAAATTCTGAATTTCTCCACATAACTATCACCTCGCATAATATTTCAAGTTAATTCGATTTGTACTACAATTTGAGTTCCTTCTGTCGTACTAACAACCCTACTTGTTATCTAAAACTTTCCATGCTCCGATTTGGAGTGTCCTGAATCGATCCAATTCGGCCAAATAATTAGGCGCCACATGAATAACCTAAGGTAGTATAGCTTGAAAATTCCAATATCCAAAATAATTACAAATGATAAATTGTAATAATGTAATAAATACACCAAAAAGAGGTAAAAACTCGTAGTTAGATCGCCAGCCATGTTTGCGTAAGCTGAGTTCTTCAATTAGATCTTTGCAATTTTCATCAAAATTATAATATCATTTTATCAATGAATTTTATTTGAAATTTTCGAAATCATTCGAGATTATAATGTTGGGTTTTTAACATTGGAAGTTGTGCCAATGTGTCATAATGCATGACTAAAACTATTTCAAATTCACTTACCTCCCTTAGAACGTCCGAAACGCCTTGATTAGTTACATGGAGTAAAACTGGTCAGTTCAATATTCAATGAATGAATGATGCAATGCCTGTTAGTTAAGTACCTAGATATCATAAAAGACTCAAAGGATGCTGTGCTTCAAAACTCTCCCATCTGTAGAGATCTAATTTGAAATTTTAGAACAACCCCATTTATAAAGGCTTGCGCTATTTTTGGTAGCCTAGGCAGAGAGAATAGTTATTTTAAGCTACCAATAAGCTAAGCATTTTTTGTATTCTAAGCAAGCTTGAAATTAGATTTGTCAAAATAGGGGTTTAATCTTGATTCCAAGCGCCTATTCGTGAAGAAGTGAAATTTCCGTTCCTACAATTCGTTGTTATTGCAACAATGACGAATTTGTTAACGAATTTCACGATGATACAAACGTATGAACTTTATATTTTGATATCAAACAGGGTGTCTCATAATCAATGATCCAAACTTTAGGGACTCATTCTACGACTACTTCGCAAAACTTTCCAAAAAAAACCATCCAAACCGACTTTTTTATGTTAATTTTTTCGCGTTTTCGATCATAGTTCGTAAAAATAGCTATGACTCCCTTAGATTACACGTAATTCAGATCTGAGGATGCCAATGGAAAGAGGGTTACATTTTCTTCATGCTCGTTCCGCGATCATAATGTTTCACCCGAGGAGTACGTAAAACATTAAACCAAAATTAAAATTTTACAAGTTTGAAATTTCATGCCTTTACTTTGGTACATAAACGAAAAAACGTCACGAAAAAAGCGTCATGAAATTGGTCACAAAATCGGTCATGAAAAAGCGTTATAGTTAGTTTTTAACCCTAAATGGACGATGGTGTCACTAGTGTCACCGAAAACATCTTCTGATTTCCACAGCTGCCCAAGGTGTCACCAGACAAACTAGTTTTAAATTGCAATTTACAAATTTGTGGACCGGAAAATGTTGACTGTTTTTTCATCGATTTCTTTGGAAATTTTTCCATAACTATTTTGAGATTTCCAAAGGCCCACAAAAAATTCCGTTGTCCGTCGAATTCAACATTGCAATTTAATTTTGGTTGCTACAGTGGCACCTTGGGGCAGCTGTGGAGTTCCTGGGATGTTTTCGGTGACCCTAGTGACACCATGGTCCAATAAGGGTTAATGATTTCCACTTACACTTAATGATTTACACTTACATTCCTCTCTTCGGAAAGAACATTTGTAATTTAGCAAGTTTCCAACTGTGTGTTCAAATTACTTTTATCTGCGTAGTTTTCTGAAAAAAAACGGCATGTAAACGCGGAAAAACGTGATGTTGTTGAGCAAAATCGAGGGCTTGGCTACGATATTTTCAGGACATTGGGGTATATCTTGAGCAGAAGTTAAATTTGTTGCGTTTTCTATTGGCATCCTCAAATTTGAATTCGCGTTTGATATGAGGAGGATACTGCGAGTTTCACAAATTAACATAAAAAACGCAAAAAGTAAAATTAAATAAAAAGTCGGGGTGGACAGGGGTTTTGGGGAAAATATTGTAGCACAAAATTTGTTGCGAATCAGTCGCAGTTTGGATCATGAATTCTGTACACCCTGTATAATTATCGTTTTGAGCGAAATAAAATCAAACCATAAAAATATTGGAAATTTGTCAGTGTTGACAATTTTCAATGTCCTATAAATTATTCTCGCAGATCTCAATGATCTTTGACGTCACTAGCCCTCAAAATAACATTTAATACTATAAAGTGACAAATATGAGACTTACAAAGAAACATCCACTCGTCTGCACAGAGAAAATTTGCTGAATTCAATATACTCGAATTAAACTGTAAATTTGTCGTTACTTAGGTATGAATACCAAAAGCTTTTTCGAATATCTTTCGATATATTTCAAATCAAAATCAACATGACAAACCACATTTTATATGTTCTGAACCGAATACAACATTTCACGAACAGAATTACTGGTAATTATATTTTCTGATGGTTCGTGAGTAAGTACCATTTCCTTTGTTAGAATAAGTTGCGGAGCTCCTTCAAATGTTGTTTATATCTTGTTTCGACTCTACGCCGTGGTCATCAACGTGAAATAATAATCAGTACCTACCCTGGATATAAAATATGAATAGCTGTAAAACTATATTAAGCTCAAATTATTGAGTATCATTTTAATACATAATGGCGTCATTGAAATGATTATGAAATGGAGGTAGCCTATCTTATCAATCTAAAAATTGCAACACGTAGTGGAACGAGTCATAAATGCACACACTTATAAATCAACCGACGACTGGAACCGATTCAATGAGCCGGTGATATGACCGAAGTTAGGGCTAGTCGGCTCGAGAGATTAATTGGATTGGTGACAGCTCACGGGCGAGATTTCATAATAATTCTTCGGTGAAACCCTCTCCACTTAAGAAGGTGAGGCGATAAGTAGCCATCAGAATAAATTCTGATCTTCCCTTTGGAAGACAGCTGATGACTTCCCGGAATGTTCGCTTTACTTACTTTTTTACCGTACAAACATATTTGAAAGAGCTACGCAATTGAATTTACCAAATTATACAAATTAAACTTTTTTTAATTCAACATTTTCCAAGATAATTCAACATTGACTTATCGCATGGGTGATGTTGAATTCAATTTGGAAAATTGGGAACTAGCATGGGCAGTGATTTAGCATTTCAACCTAAAAATCTGATTCAGAGCTGATGCCAAAAAATGTCAGCTGAGATTCCACTTGAAAAAATCTGAAATCGTCAAGATTTTTCAGCTGATCGGAGGGGTAAGATCATTCCCCGATGGAAGAGGGGGGGGGGGGATGACGTAAGTTAACTTGAAATTTCGAAACTCGTTTTCGGTCTGTGCCACTCGTTGGATATGCCTCAAATGACCTCCGGGAACTCCTTTTTTGAAAGCCCTCACTGTAACTTTTCAAATGACCAAATTAGAAACATTAAAAACCCATGCACGTTCCCAATTTTGAATTTGATTTTGGAAATGTAGAACGTTGTTTGAAAAAGCTTCAAATATTGCATCATGAAAAAAAAAATTAAAAAATAAAATCAGAAAAAATGAAAAAAAAAAAAATAATTTAAAAGATTAAAAAAAGATTAAAAAGACCCATGATTTTACGTACATCTCCGGATCTTCGCCCGCTTCAGCTTACGTACTCTCATCCTCGTAATGTAGTAAATTTTTTACCTCTCTCCTTCAAATTTTATTGGAAAAAAAATACACCTTTACCCCTCAAAAACCGTAGGTACCTACGACGTCAAAGCGGGATACATCAACCCGTCTTTGTCCAATTTGATTTTTTCGAGTTTTTTTGTAGGTATATTTTAATTTAATAAGGACCTTTGTGAAGAACAACTGGCTCTCGTTGTACACACGTCGGTGGCGGAGATTGACACTTCATTTCTTGTGTAACACCTCCCACTGTCAAAGTAAACTATTCGTAACTGTAGCATGAAGCTTGTCCTAACAATGAACTTACAAGATACGAATTTGGTTTTTTTTTGTGCTCGTGTATGTGTTTCCTTGCATTACTGTGTTGAACGTGTACTTAATTTTAAGTAAAACTAAACAGCCAAAGTGATTAAATAATTATAGTCTTTTGAGTTAAAATGAAGTACCGATGAATTAATTAAGGATAATGAGATTCAAACACGATAGTACAATCGCGTTTTCTCTTCTTTGTTCACCTCCTCCACCCTACTCAAATTCTCATTATTTTCAAATTTTTTGTTTAATTTTTGTACTATTGTTGTGTTGATTTGTTTTGTTCGTCTGGTCTTTCCTGATTAACCCTTGTGTTTTTTTAAATTCGTTTTGCGTTTTTTTCCCGTGATTCCTGAATTTCGTTGTCCTTCTGTCTTTCTTTCCTTCCTTCGCTCTTCTTTCTTTTTCCCAAAATCCCGAACAAAATCCTTTAGGAGGACGACGATGCCGAAGCCGGATCCTCCGTTCATCAAGAAACCCGGGATCGCTCCCAAGGGGTTACCTGCCATGGCGTCGGCCCCGGTCCAGGAGTCGGCCGGCCTAGACAACTCCACAATGCTTAGCTTTGGGAATATGCCTAGCTACAGGCAAGTATTACTGGTTTAAAACCGGTTGTAACTGGTTTATAGCTGGTTATAACTGGTAGGCGACTAGGGGGACCTATGTGTCAAGAAGCAATCCACTTTCCCGACGCGAAATTTTAATGGTGCTACTTTGAAATTTTTCATTTTTCCGCCATTTAGAATAAAAATCCGAATTACAATTTAAATTTGTCTGAAGTGCACAATGCTCTAAAAATTACAGCTCCCTCCCAATCCTCTTACCTCACGTTCCTCTTTAAATTTATGTTAATATATTTTTAAATTATAGAATTACAAATAATATAATTTAGGCTCCAGTCAAATGTTCGGTACCTAGGTACCTTTCTCAAATGATTTTTTTTTTTTCAAAATTTAGTTGAAGTGATTCATTAGATTAGGAAAATTTGGCATTTGGTTCATAACAGGTTTCGATTGACCTGGAATGTACTACTGCCACCTACAATTATCGATATCTACATCAGGTTGGTTGATTTTGAAGAAGTTTTCTGGAAAACTACGGCAAAGTTCTCACCAAATCTTTGTGAAAACAGAATTCCTTAGTAGATATTATTGTTCTTCCAACTTAACTAGGTAGGTACTTCCCTCGTGGCAAGAAAAGACGAATTTGACGACGAAGAGTGCGACACCCTAATCTGTTCAGATCCTGTATAGATGATCATCTTTTTGTGATGCATTCAATAATATCACATTGATTTTATGAGTCAGTTTTATTTTTTTTTTTTGATAATCGAGAGCTATAAACCAAAGATGTACTTTGGTAAATTTAAACCCGCGATATTGGTGACCGAATTGTATTTCTATAACATAGATTGATGATTGAAGAGAGTGATCATATTCAATTAATTCAAATAATTAGTGTAAAACTACCATTTTGTGTTATTTTGCTCTAGCCGTTCGTTCCTCGTTCCGGGTCAGTATTTCGCGAATTTAAAGGGGCAAAACTTGAAAAGTTGTACCTAATTTGAAATTTTAAAGTATTTTAGAAATTCATTAGTGCACGGCCCTAGGGAATCGAAAAACTGAAATATTGCCGCTGGAATCATCAAAATCGAACTATAATTGCCAAAGAAATATGGGGAAAATGGGAAAACCCGTTTATTCAGTAGTTTTTCCCATTTTTCTCCGGCAATTATTGTTCGATTTTGATGATTTCAGCGGCGATGTTTCAGTTTTTCAACTCCCTAGGGCCGTTCACTAATAAATTTCTGAAACCCTTTGAAATTCCAAATTTAGGTACAATTTTTCAAGTTTTTGCCCCTTCAATTTTGCGAAATACTGACCCGGAACGAGGAACGAACGGCGACCAACTGAGACCCTCTTAATGGATGAGTTTTAGATGTTTTTAGGATTCTGGGCGAGCAACAAATCAGCTGGCTTTCAATCTTTGAGTCCTTCCGTACACCAAATTATCAATTCATAGCTTCAATCGAATTCGATTTCTGTTCAAATATAAAATTTGAAGAAGTTTATGATGACATTCAGGTAACCAAAGATTAAACTTGATAAGGAACTGATGAAATTTCTCCCATTCAGCCAATCTGACAGAATTTGATTGGTGTTGTTTCATTTCTCTACTTGAGCCCGTTCCTGATACTTTGCAACTTTTGAGGAAAGATCGAGTTATACTGCTTCAAATTGTCATTTAACCCAACATTCGATATACGTAGTAGGTACTTAAGATATCTTAGGGAGGTAGGACAATTGAAAGCCTTACATTCTACGAATTAGTTTTCAAAATATTAAGTATTTCTTCCAAAAACAGGAATGAACTTTTTTGCATTCCATTTTTGAATATTTAACCAAAAATACTTGGTAGTTTTTTATGCAAAATCATCACTATACAATACGAAAATTCATTATTTTGCATAATGGTTCACTAATAAAAAAATTTCTGGTCCTATCTATGGTATATCTTAGCTTTTCTGAGTCCTTCAATGCGTAAGTCAAACAGTCGTTTTCTATATTTTTACCTCACGCCAGCTGTAGAAAATCAGCACATTTTTAATAAAGCTTCGAATTTTCCGTATTTTCAACCTCTTACACATTACGATTTTGATATTAATCACCAGTAATTTTTGACTAATTCCATAAATGAATTATACCTTTATATCTAATCACGACAAATTATGTACTTAAACAGATCGGGAGTGCGTGTGTCGGAATGTCGGACGGGCAAATGTCGGCACAACTGGGACGATTCATTAAGTTGTTCTTCCTGTGAGCTACTCGGTCTTAAAAGGTGTGTTTTTCTGTGTAATCGTTGTTCTCAGATCGAAACTGCATATTTTCCGTATCACTCAAATCAGTCGAACCACACCTGTCGTTTTTTCATGAAGTTTCGCCACTATTTTGTCAGCTTTTTTGTTCACTTTGGTGTAGCGCGTGCACTTTATCGCTTGATTCAATTGTTCACGATAATTTTTTTTGTTAACCAACTATTTACTCGTATAATGTCGTTCATATCACACATTCACATAATCATCTTCAAAATATTTTAAATCACGTTAATCTCACGCAAGAACTTGATCATACGAATTAAACAATTTCTTGTCGCAGAAGACCCCAAAATGATGCCAAAATTACAACCCAAGTTATAAAAAAATCGTTCACCAGAACGAGAACCACATTTAATGTCTTGAAAATCTCCAATTTTGTCAAACAAGTACTTTCTGATTTTTTATCAGATTTTTTTTTTTTTTAAATATATAGACAGCTTTGAATTTGGGGGCAGTGAGAGATTTGGGGGATTTGGGGGCTAGATCGACGTTTCAGATTTATTCATAGTCAACAGATGCGATTCTTTGATCAATTGCGCATGACTGGAACTTTTTTGAACGGAACTCGTTTCCATACGGAAAATTTCGACTCCATCGGACTCGCACCACAATAAGCAATGTTGGTACTAGTTTTTCACGAGATTTTTCAGAGTTTGTGCAACTTGTGGCGTCAGTAAGCCGGGATGTCATGCAATGATTTCACAAGTATTGGGAACATTTTGAAAATTGTATACAGAGAACGTAACTTTGTTTCTTACTTTCTATCAACTGTACCAATTGAATCTCTGTGTCTCATGTCAGCGTTGAGACCAACTTCTCCTCCAATACTGGTCATGAGGGTTAGTAATGTTGAATATATCGCACCTTATCACCTTTCTAATGAGTAAAATTCGAAGAACTTAGTTAATTTTAACTCGCACAGTATTCAACACAACTTCGTGAGAAACACCACCACCGAATGTGTTCTTCAGACATCTACTAATTGATGCTGATTTCACAAAGCACTCGTTGTTGTCAATTTCCACTTCTTTACGTATCGAAATCACTTTGCCATTGGTAGTTAAACAAAGTAAATTATGTAGGGGCTGAATTTTTAATAAGTATCAGCTCATTAATATAGTAGTACGTTACATCAATTGTATTTTAATATTAGTAGGTACCTATACAGGGTGTAATCCTAACAGATCTGCCCTACTGAATGAGTCGATTCTACAACTAATTTACAACAAAAAGTTCCTCATATACATTTTTTTTGAACTTCGTTTTGGAGTTACATTTTTTAATTTTTTTCGTGATTTTGACCTTACGTTATTGAATTGGTCATAACTCCTTTAATTTTCTGTAATAATTACAATTTTTGAACATAACGTTGAAAATAGCATTAAATTTCCTGTCGTATAGATGCCTTACCTTTTTTGAGACAAGGTTTTAGACATGAAAAACCCCTCTGAAAAGAAAATACTACGTAATTTGGGAAAACTCGAATTTTTTCAATCGCGAATTGAACTACGAAATCCAATATTTTTTCAAGGTGCAAGAAAGGTAAAAACTGCGCTAAAATCTCAGCTTTCCAACGGTATAGTCATTTTCATTTTTTAATTGAAGCTTGTTACAGAAATTTGTGTTTGAACGCGGAAAAACGTGATCGAAATCAGCGCTCCGGCTTTCTGTTTCCGGAGGCCTTGCTGTCAACTGTAGCGCCCGCTCACCCACTTTCATCGTCCGACGATTTCGTTAAAAAACTTCACATTTTTCCACGTTCAAACACATATTTCTGTAAGAAGCCTCACAATAAAAATGAAAATGACTATACCTTTGGAAAGCTGAGGTTTTAGCGCAGTTTTTTCCTTTCTTGCAACTTGAAAAAATACTGGTTTTCGTAATTCAATTTGCGTTTGAAAAAATTCGAGGTTTCCCAAGTTACGTAAATTTTTCTTTTCAGAGGACTTTTTCATGTCTTAAACCCAAACTTATAAAATTAGTAAGGCATCTATCCAATAAGAAATTTGATGTTCTTTCCAACGGCATCCTCAAATTGTAATTATTACAGCAAATTGAAGAAGCTATGATCAATTTAATGACGTAAGATCAAAATCACGAACAAAATTTAAAATTAAAATAACTCGGAAACGTTTTTGTTGCAAATTAGATGTAGTATCGATCCTGCAGTATGGCAGACCAGTTAGGCTTACACCCTGTATTCATATAGGTTGTATAATTTGGGTTTAAAGTAAAAGTAGTGGGAGGGGAAGGTAAGAGGCTCACTCTGATTGAAGGGACCCCATCAAAAATATTAGTAACGTAAGATTGCTTCCAGATTTGAAAACCAAAAGTGAATAATTTTAGAATTGTTGGGGATTAAAGTCTATTCAATTTGATTCAAATCATTTTATTGCAATACTTTTGAAAAAACTTGTTTTGTCAACGAAGAAATTTGTTTAAATTCATTTAGATGAATCACACGAGTTTTATGAAGCAATTATACTGCAACATAAGCAACAGTGTCTAAATGCTTCTGACGACACAAGCTGCTGTGTAGTCTTGATCTGCTATTGAATGGCGTGACTTAGATTTTAGTCCACCCAGTAAGGGGTTGTCCGTGCTTTTTGGCCAAACTGAAGGTTATTAAACTATCTTGGGTGAATTTGAAATTCGCAGTATCAAGCTATTTTTCCACATCATCAGACCTCAGGAGCGTCAGCAGATTCGTTTGTGTTCACACTTGTGACTTGTCGGCATTATTGAGTGTCCTCAAGACCACTTCTCAAGCTCTTCAAATGATTGATTTATTGACTTGAAGGAATGCTCTCTTGGACATGGTCTTACTTCGCGTAGCTTGATACTGTTAGGTCAAGTCACAAGCCCACCCAGGGAAAAGGCCTTTGGCTTATGAGAGCTCACTCTCCCTCCAGCTTTAACTTCAAAAGTGTATACTCAATTCTCCAAATTAATAGGCTCACTAGTTAGAAAAACACTTGTGGTTGGTTAATGATGAAATATGATTAACTCATAACAGTTTTGGGAAATGGATAAATTTATTGTTTGTATATTGCAAGGGTAGTTGCAAAAGTGCCCGAACCATTGTTATCAACTTCACCAAAGAGTTAAAACAATAAACTTTTCTCTACAATTCGGTCTCGTTTGTTAGAATATCATAATGCCTTCAAGTGAGGGGCAGTCACGAAAATATTCATGTTGAAGTGCATAACGTAACATTATTTCGCAAATTATTCGAGTTGAGCTTAGTTATTGGACTTTTTTCCAAAGTTAGGCCGTTTTGCTTTCTATTCTTTGGTTATTTGAAATTTTACATCTGACGTAGTAGTTCCCCCAAAAATTACTTGAGCAATGTTGAAAGAGCACCCACGATATTTGATGTAAGAAATTCTATTTCTTGGAACTTAGTAAGAGGTCAAGAATGACTATAATTCAAGAGGATTGTAAAAATTTTGGTATTCAACAAGACCAAGACATGAGACGAGAATTTTATAATTGAAAAGTCTTAAAATGGCTAAAAGAAAGAGTTTATGCTTTATTTAGTTCACTTTGAAAGTTTGTTACCAGAACCTTACAAATCAATTTTATAAGGAAGCCAATTTTATCACCCTCCATGTAATTTTCAATGTTGAAGATCTGTATTGTTGTCTGCCTTATTAATATCAAAATCAAGAGTAACCAGTTCATGAAAAACTCTACAAATTCATATTAATTACTTAATTTGGAAGGGAGCACAGGGATGAATGCTTATTTTATTGCACAATTTTTTTACTAACTGGAAAGTCATGAAAAATACCGTTTTGAACGCATTGACAAAGAATTAATGATCCAACTCCCTACCACAATATCAAGGGTATCCTGTCCAAAGGATTACATGGATTTTAAGGCAGTTCTGACTCTTGATCAGCTTACGGAGGAATTTGTAGGGGTTTAGACTGACAGCACTTCAAGAGTTGAGAAAATATTTCCAGAAACCAGCCCAAAATCTAATTTTCTTTAAGAAGGTATATCGGTTTTTGAAACAAAATGCTTAATTTTTTGTATAACTACCCATCGTGCCTGATCTTTTTTTTCGACAATTAAAAAAACTACTTGAGCCTTGTTCAAAGGACACCCATGGTATTTGATGTAGTAAAAAATGACAATAATTCGTAAGAATTGAGAGAATCGGAACTCTCGACTTACACTCAGTGAATTTGGTAATTCAACATGACCAAGACATGGGACAGGAATAATTGAGTTGAAATGTCTAAAAAAAATTAATAAAGTTTAGGCTCGTTCGGAATTCAACTAATCTATAGTACATTTGAAGATTTTGATTTCAAAACCCGACAAATCGATTTTATCACATTTTGTAGAGAAGCTATCAAGAGAAAAGTAACGTTTTGATCGACATAATACCAAGGGAATCCTATCAAAAGGGTTGCCTGGATTTGGAGGCAATTCTGACTTTTGATCAGCTTATGGAGAGACGTATCGGGTTTTAGACTGACAGCACTTCATGCGTTGAGAAACTATTTGAAGAAACCCACCCAAAATCTCACTGCTTTAATAAATTGCGTGTAATAATTGTGTTTTTTTTTTATATTTTTAATGATTATAACGATGATTGACAATACGTGTAGATTCTCTGCATTGTGCTCGACTCTAGCAACTAAACTAACGACTAACAAGCTAACGAGATGCTAACAAAAGAAAAGTAACATTTTGAGCTCCACAATACCAAGGGAATCCTATCAAAAGGGTTGCCTGGATTTAGAGGCGATCCTGATCAGCTTACGGAGGGATATATCGGGCTTTAGACTGACAGCACTTTTTGAGTTGAGAAACGATTTGAAGAAACCCACCCAGAATCTGACTACTTCAATAAATTGGGCGTAATAATTGGTTTTTTTATTTTATTTTTTAATGATTGACAATACGAGTATATTCTCTATATTGTGCTCTTCATGGCATTCTTCAAACGACTCTGATTTACGAATAAAGTTGAAAAAGTATAAAGCGAAGAAGAATTTTTTCGTGTTTATTCGGAATAAGTGGCCTCAAACGTTGGCTTGCCCCCCCTCAGGATTGCTTCTTCGGGACAGAGGAACCTCTCGAAGCCCCTGATGAGATTGGTTCCCCGAAACCTTGTGAGTTTGGATGTTACATGTGACCATTTTCTTGTTTGTAACAGCGGTCGCGATCCACAGAGGGTTCTCTACAACCGACACAACCACATGGGAGCAGCGCCTCCGACGGGCAGATTTCAGTCAGTTTTGTAATGAAAAGCCAATTTCCATTTCTTCCTTCGTTTTTATTTTCACAGTTTTGTACTCTCAACGTTCATGTACCGTGTCTCCTCTCTAAAGATTTATCACATACCTTCTATGTATTTTCCTTTTTTTGTTGTTTTTCTATGTTTGATCGATGTTTTTTGTGACATTTTTTTTCTTCAAAAAATTGAACCATACTTTTGTCTAGAGCCGATACACACAAATACACACACGAATCGTCATCACGAATCACAACTCCCACACATAAGTGTCTGTGTGAAGCAGTGTCCTCCATTCGTAGTTAAAGATTTTTCCGTTTTGAGTTGGCATTGTAATTCACTTCGCTTGTAGTTACAGCATGTAGCATGCACAATATGTGACGATTTTGTGTGAGCCACGATTTTAACATTGTTTTCTGTTTCAAATTTTCTTCCGAAGGGAGCACAAAATGCAGCAAATGAAGAGATTAGGCGTTGGATCCGGCAGCGAGGATGACCCAGGTCATTCCGGTGGGTGTCCATCAATCAATTTATTATAACTGTTATCCAATATTTTCAAATCTAGTTTTTCATACAAAACAATTATGTAGTAAATAGAGAATTTTAGAGTCTATTTTTCATATTTATTATTCCAGTACATGTTTAGGTGAAGCATCTTTGCCTTCTTCAGCCTTTATAAAACGGCTGGGGCTCATCCCAAGCTACCCATTTAATAAACAATTCCAAAACCTATCGATAAGTGTCACCTCTGCAAGACCTGGATGCAATGTGTCTGGCTTATTAGGATAAAATGAAAAGAGAATGGTAACATAGAATGGATATACAAAAAACAAAGTTGGTGAACGAATGGTGGCAAATGGTGGCTCCATGACTAGCACTGAATAAGTAGGAAAATGCCCAAGGGATGAGCTCCAGACCAGTTAGATGAAGGCTGAAGAAGAACGATGCTTCGCCGAAACATGAACTACCTACCAATAAAAAATTTGAAAAATTGGCTCCAACATTCTCTATGAACAACATGGTCACTCCATTCATCCACCAACGTAATTATGTATTAAAACTATATCTAAAATTATACTAAACGGAGTAGAATTTCGACGAAAGAAGACTTTTATTCAAACTCAAACTCCACCCTAAACCTTTAGGGGTCTCTTTTGGTCGCCGTTCGTTCCTCTTTCCGGGTCAGAATTTCCCTAAATTGAAGGCGCTCAAACTTTATTAGTTGTATCTAAATTTGAAATGTTCAAGGTTTTTTGAAATTCATTAAAACAATAATTGCCAGAGAAATATGAAATATTAAAATAAATAAATTTATATAGATAAATAATAATAATATATAATTTATAATATAAATAATAACATATAATTTATAATATAGATAATAATATATAATTTATAATATAAATAATAATATATAATTTATATATAATAAATAATTTATTTTATATATATAAAATAAATATAGAAATATTTAGTTTTTCAATTCTCTACGCCCAAGCACTAGTGAATTTCGAAAATCTTTGTACATTTCAAATTTAGGTACAACTTTTAAAGTTTGAGCCCCTTCAATTTAGATAAATACTGACCCCAAACGAGGAATGAACGGCGACCAAAAGAGACCCCCATAAAATATGTCCGATCGACGTATGACAAACATGACCAGGGTACAGATATATTTCAAAAGAAAACATAATAGGTAGAACCAATGAAATATTTTGTTGATGCGTCTGAAACTATAAATTATCTGAATTATCTAATACAACTGTAGGTACGTGTACGTGTACGTCACCCGAACGTAGGAGACCTGGGTTCGATTCCAGGCCGAGACATCAACATTTTTTTCACATATCTACGATTTGTTTTTGCCTACTTTTAGCAGTTTAGTTTTACAATAATTCTTCATTTCATTTCTTCGAGAATATATTCGCATCATTTTAATCTTAATTACTATCTATCCTTTCGGTTGGTCTATATGATGTTTTTTCGTAGGAGAAGAGGAGACAGTTTCCTTCATCGACCTGCCGCCTAACAATCTTTCCAAGCTACCTGAGAAAGGAATCCTGAAAAAGCCCTGTCCGTTCGGAGGTAAGTAAAATACAACAGTCTTTAAGTCGTTGATAGCATGGTAGAATCATAGTTTGGGTATTACGGATGGCCAGGTGATTCGTCATGCTCAAAATCCACAATACTGGGTTGGACCATACGCCAAGAAAATTGAGATTTGTATAGGCTTGAGATAATTTGTGAATGCCACTGACAAACTGGTAGCCTACCATGGGACAAAACCCGGAGAAAAGTGGCCCAAAGAATCGGGTGGAATTCAAATTACACTGACTGTGCGTTTGAGTAAGGGTTTAGTAATAAAACTCTTGTCCCAAACTTCGAGTATATTTAATTAATTAACAAATGGATTGAAATTAAACATGGAAACAAAATAAATTCCTAGAAGAAGCTACTTTCTAATTAAGAGTAAATGGATGTGAAAAAAAATAGAAAAAATAGGTTTAAAATTATAAAATTGGAAAGTTCTGACCGGGAATCGAACTCCGGATGAACGGGTATCCGTTCGCAGTCCTTGCGTTGAGGCGAGTAGTTGCAGGGTCCTGCAGGAATGACGACGAATCGATCGACTTTCAATCGGATCAATGGCGTCGACATCGAGGGGAATCTCCGAATTCGAGTAAGTTCAGCACTATCTCCCGAAACCCAGGTAGATACAGAACACTGGGAATGTGTCGAACTGCTGAGGACTCGAACGACCTGACTTGTAGATGCGAATGCGAATTATTATAGACGTGGATTTGCTTCCTCGTATATTTCGGCCCAACTGCAAACGGGGAAACAAAGAAAACATCGTTCCATTATAGGCCTTGTAGGACTAGGGAGTTGGACTTGGATGGCGAAATATTCGGGATACTCACAGGATCCGTTGAAAAGCTGATGTGTGCCTAGTTGACATAAGCTGACCGTAGAATCTGGAAAGCAGAGTTTCGGAATGCTGGCGATCCGATAAACAAGTGAATTTCATGATTTTGAAGACCTTCAATTCATGGAGCTCGTTTATAGAGAGAGATAACGGAAACTGATTGATCGCAACGGCTGCACAGCGACGTGTTTGCATGACGTCACACACTCCACAATCAACAATTGCACCAATCACTCGCCGTTAAACGAATCGAGGATAATGATTGGCCAAACAGAATGGCGCTGAATAATAAAACGGACAGAAACCAAGAAAAACATAAGTGTTATTACACATAAATTACTTAGAAATCAGCCAATTTAAAAGTATCTACACTGCATGCAGATACATCTGTACATGGATATGTCTTATGATGGCAATTTAAATGATGAGCTCACTCAGCTGATCAATGACCACTTAGACGCCTTCAGCATTCTCCACTGACCCTGCCTCTAAATATTCAGGTTCCTGCGTTCAACAGGAGAGGAAATGGCCTTGGAGCTCACTCAGCTGATCAGTGACCACTCAGACGCCTTCAGCATTCTCTATTGACCCTGCCTCCGTAACGCTCCAAAGGGATCTGTTGGATGACGATACCTATTTTCCTCTCACAATCATGTTTACATCTCATTTGTTACTCACGATCATAATATGATAATAATAATCATAATAATACTAACATAATATTATTATGTTAGTAAACATGCGCATAATTCAGCTTTCCGTATAGGTACATTCATATTAGGGACCATGTACCATGTTTAATAAATTGAGAGCTTTCCAATGAGTGGTGAACGATTTTTGTGGGGTGGAAAATGAGGAAATTAGTTCCTGCGTTCAACAGGAGAGGAAATGGCCTTGGAGCTCACTCAGTTAATCAGTGATCATCAACTTTGATGATGTATAGAAGTATGTATCGATGGACCCTGCCTCTCAAATTTCAGCTTCCTACGTTCAACAGCATCAGAAAAAAACGCTGCAAATCATTGCTCAAAGGTTTATTATTTTCTGTACAGATCACCCTTCTGTATAGATCACTGGTTCTCCATCAATAGCACCTACCACCACCTTCTCCCTTGACCTTCCCTCTAAAATTTCAGCTTCCTGCGTTCAACAGGAGAGAAAATGGCCTTGGAGCTCACTCAGCTGATCAGTGACCACTCATGCGCCTTCAGCATTCTCCATTGACCCGCCCTCTCAAATTTCAGGTTCCTGCGTTCAACAGGAGAGGAAATGGCCTTGGAGCTCACTCAGCTGATCAGTGACCACTCAGGCGCCTTCAGCATTCTCCTTTGACCCTGCCTCTCAAATTTCAGGTTTCTGCGTTCAACAGGAGAGGAAATGGCCTAGGAGCTCACTCAGCTGATCAGTGACCACTCAGGCGCCTTCAGCATTCTCCCTTGACCTTCCCTCTCAAATTTCAGGTTCCTGCGTTCAACAGGAGAGGAAATGGCCTTGGAGCTCACTCAGCTGATCAGTGACCACTCAGGCGCCTTCAGCATTCTCTATTGACCCGCCCTCTCAAATTTCAGGTTCCTGCGTTCAACAGGAGAGAAAATGGCCTTGGAGCTCACTCAGCTGATCAGTGACCACTCAGGCGCCTTCAGCATTCTCAATTGACCCGCCCTCTCAAATTTCAGGTTCCTGCGTTCAACAGGAGAGGAAATGGCCTTGGAGCTCACTCAGCTGATCAGTGACCACTCAGGCTCCTTCAGCATTCTCAATTGACCCGCCCTCTCAAATTTCAGGTTCCTGCGTTGAACAGGAGAGGAAATGGCCTTGGAGCTCACTCAGCTGATCAGTGACCACTCAGGCGCCTTCAGTATTCTCCATTGACTTTTGATTATGGAAATTTGATTACTGGTTGGTTACGCAGAAGGCAAAACTGTATACAAATCGAAGAAATGAACAGCGATTTAATCAGAAAAAATTTCAACGGAGATTAGACCTCTTTTGCGATTCACACTCATGATTCTGTTTTATCGAAGGAAAAGCTTCAAGTACTCGTAGGGACCGAACGGTTTGCCCTACAGAGCTCCGGGTGGTCTCAAAAATTTTTAAAAATTCAGTACTATTTAAAATTAGTGAAAAAACGATACCTATATTTCGAGAGTTTTCGAGCTAGGGCACTCTTGAAAATTTCAACCCTTAATTTTCACCCCTTAGAAGTGACCTACATCAACCAAAAGCTTCGGCGCACAACTAGACCCCAAATGGAGCCCATATACCAAATTTCATCGAAATCGGTCCATGGTAACTAAGAAAAGTGCCGCGTACGGCGTACGGCGTACGGCGTACGGCGTACGGCGTACGGCGGACGGACGGAAATTTTTTTATTCGATTTTCGTATTCTACGTACCTTGAAACGTAAAACATCAAATTTTGAGGGGGGGTTAAAATTTTTTTTTTCTTGCTCGATTCCAAAGGCTTATTATTGAAAATAATAAACCAAAAACGTTGCATTGTTTGTGTGTCGAAAATTTTGGAATGACCCCCAGAACTAAGACATATCCATGTCAAAACGTATTCTAGGTGTTCAGAATACTGAACAATGACACACTAAGATACTCACAGAGAATTCCAGGTGAGAAAACTTGAGCATTGTATTCTATCATTCTGCGCAATCTGAAGGATACGAAAGTGTCTTCAAATTTCAGGAGACGAACAGTCACAGCAATTTTCTATATGCTTCCTAGTTTGAAGGCCAGGAAAGTTTTTCATGCTGCATTTCATCCAATCGGTTCTCGTGGGCATCATTATAATTCGACGATCAAACAGCCAACCCATAGGATAAAAATTATCTTGAAAAGATAGTCTATGGCGTGAAAAAATCAGACAGGGGATTCTTCTTTTTATAAAAACCAATATTATAAGAAGAGCTCAAAACGTATCGCAGCATTGAGCTGATAATGTATTGCAAGTCATATTGGTAGATATTTAATTGAATTCAATATGCAGAACAACTGTCCAGATTCAGTGTCAATCCGCACTGTGTCTCAAAATCTTCAAACACCGAAACACACCTAAATATTTTCACGTCATCTGCAAAGATCAGGCAGAGGACATTGGAGAAAACTCTAGAGACTTGATCCATTTGCTAACCACTGAGTAACAGTAGACTTTTGAAATTTAAAAAAATAATTTCAATGAACAAATAGGTGTATTACAATTAATTTTATTAGGAACTTTCAATACAATAATTTCTTGATATTAGATCTCGAGTTTTGTTCCGTTAGGGTTTCAGTGGGTAGGGGGAGGGGGGTATAGAGGGAAATGAAATAGAGTTTATTTTATACGAATTTTTGTATTTCCTTACTGAAGTTAGATGAGCCCTCTGAGCAAATCGAGCTTAAAGATTCATTTGATGTCAAAAATTGCATCTAAACAGGATGAGAAATCAAGATTTTTACATAAGCTTCTACAAATTAATTTATTATTTGAATAATTTATAATATAATGTTACTCCTTCAAAATCACACAGTTTCTACTCTGGTTAGTTTATAGATTATCTAGAAGATGAACATTTCCGTTGATCGGGTCTCCATAACTCTATTCACATTTTCCAAATGACTTTACCCTTAATCCATAACTAACAAACAATAATATAACTAATGTGTAAACCAAAACTTTTTTTGCGTGAAATGCTGCCTTTGTGGAAATATGCGATGTTGCTTATTAATTTGCGTCTATTATTATGTCTGCAGGCGAGGATCCTTGTCATAAGGGCAAGTGGCTGGACGATGCCCAAAGCGATGCTCAAGAAATGCTTTCACAAAGCGGGGACAACTTGGGTGCAGATATGCTCTCCAGTGGACCCATCTCCGAGGTAAACCACTTGCTTCCTCACCTCCATGCATTCTACTCGTACTTGTCTATTTATTTTCGTTTCGCCGTAGTAGTTTATGGCAAGAGCACCAGTATTGGGTTATGACGTGTTAATTATTTGAAGAGGGTGACAGTGAAAGCAACGAACAAATTTCTTCTAACTGGCTGTTGAGAGAAAATTTGTGATGAATACAAATGTATCATGGATCTAGAATGTACCTACCTTATGGATCAGTTAGAAACATCACAACCTTCAAGGAGGGTTCCAGTGGGGTTTAAGACGGTGGGTCTGTAACTGCTTTTTAAGACAATACAGAAAACCGAAATCTAGATAGGAACCCTCTATTCGAAAAATTATAATTGTAATTAAGATTTTTCACTTGCTTGACCAAATTCAAGGAAAATCACATTATTTTCGTAACGAATCATATTATTGCTAATCTCAAGGATATTTGGTAGGGAATAGTTAGTTTCTTAACGTAGTTATGTTTTTTTAAATAATATACGTATTTTACCTTCATTTCAGTCATTATTTGGTCAGTGCCATATCCCACACTAATTCTGACCCCTATGCTTACTTACCTTCTCACAGTCATCAATAGTCATATACCAATGTTTTCATCAATTGATATAACATGTTGGTCTGTTTCGTTGACAAAAAGTTCTAAAAATTTTTGGTAATATCTGAAAAAAGTTTCAGATTCAGATTTCAGACTGTGACATTAGTGAACGCTAGTTCACTGCAGTACTCTGTACCGCACATACATTTTCCATCATTTCTCACTATTTTTGGGGATTAAAATCTATGTTCAATTAATATGAAGGATAGGAAGAAAGATAATATTATGTCATATAATAACACGTCTGCCAAGTGGGTGTGGCACATAGCTTCCTCGTATCCATAACCCGATTATATAGATGATCAGATGCATAGTTGTTAATCTCAAAACATCAATCTCTAAGTACCTTTCACTATCCTCATAGGGGACCATCTACACGCTAATCTGGACAATCCTAGAAAATTTCATCAAATTCGGATGAAAAATTAAGTGAGTCGATGTATGTGATTGTATCAAAAAAATACTTAGCCTCGGCTGGGATTCGAACCCGCGACCCCTGGGGGACAGTTGAAGTTATGGCCGTTACAAGGAAATTCACGTTTGCGCATGTGCAGTGGCTACTATCAGTCCGAACGTAATGATTTTCATAGGGGACCATCTAAATACTAGTCTGTAGCATCCCTGAAAATTTCATCGAATTCGGATGGAAAATGTAGAAGTTATGACCGTTACAAGGAATTCACGTTTGCGCATGCGCAGTCGCTTCTATCAGTCCGGGGATGATGATTTTCATAGGGGACCGTCTACACACCGACCCGCACAATCCCTGAAAATTTCATAGAAATCGGACAATAACTTCGTATAGTTATGCGCGTTACAAGGAATTCATGACAGACACACAGACAGACAGACACACAGACAGACAGACACACAGACAGACAGACAGACAGACACAGAACCAAAATTGTTCAGAAAGGTCTAAAACGCAAAACGCGAGTGGAAATTTTGATTTTGGAGAACTTTTTTTTTCGTCCTTGAAAAGTGAAAACAAAGCTTCCGCTACCTTGGTAGACTCGGAAGCAAAATCCGTACAATTCCTGAAAAGTTCTTCAAAATCGAATGGGAAATATAGAGGTTATGGCTGTTACAAGGAAATACACGTTTGCGCTTGCTCAGAGGCTATTATAAGTATGCAGGCCATTATTTTCATAGGGGACCATCTAAATCCCAATCCGCATAATCCCTGAAAATTTCATCGAAATCGGATGGAAAATGTAGAAGTTATCGGTGTTACAGGAATTCGGGACTGCATACCACTCGATTCGTCACTTTCACACCTTAAAACTGATGAGAACTGGTCTAAAAGTAACTAATGGCTCCATTTGTGTAAGGGGGTCTGCTCTAGGATTACCATTGGAAGTCACCGATATCAAACCAAGATTCACCGCCCTGCTTCAGACTTTAGACAGGCGCGGAACGGAGTACCGCATAGCGTCCACTAATGGGTTAAATAAACAATGGAATGCCAAAAGTTTACATAAGTGATTAAAGAAAAGTTCGTATTCTTCAGGATTTTCCCCATAACAAACATACCCCGTGACTGTTTCGATCAGTAAAAATTCACGTAGTATGAATTCAAAAAACTGTATTTTTGGGCGTGTTTATCTACTGAAAGAAGTGCGATTAACATCTTAGCTCAATTTGTGATATTATTGATCATTACCGCACTCGTAAGTACTAGTCTGCATGGTTTAAAAACTAGAATGGATGATGGTTGGAAACGGACAGTACCGTCATTCTTGTGTGAATAATTTATTTAGGTTCGACCAATTTCCAAAACACAACATCGTTTCGTGCATTTTTTGTGCTCATTCTAGGCGTTTTTACAAATCAGAAATATAGTGAAAGGGAAGAGGTACGTTAAAATTTCTGGAAAATCCAAATCTCTTATTAAAATTTTTGGAAAATTGCAACCCTTCATTAAAGAATCCAAATGGAAAAAAAGGGTTAAAATTATCAAAAATGCCCTAGTAGGTAGGAAGTAGGGACCTATGGTTGGTAGGGAAAAAACAAAAAATAGCGTTGTCCAAACGTGCTCAAAGTGAGGCACATTCACATTTTGCGAGACAAATTCTAATTTTGTCTGAAATATCACACCTATCTTTCAAATCGTAGACGTCCATGATCTGGGGTTGAAACAAATTGAACAAATTTCATCGTAAGGTTCCTTTCTTTAGAGAACATTTTATATACGCCATAGAAATTATATATCAATGTAATTTCTACAATTTCTGTTAGTGTACATGGTTAGAAGCAAAACTCAAAACATAAAGTGGGTACAGTCATTCAGAGTAACTTTTTCGTCACTTACCGAGTTTTGTTTTATTACAAAACCATCCTACTCAAATAGATTACAAAATTATTGATAGAAGTTCTTCAGTTCACAGAAGAATGGACCATTAATTCGTGTGGAAAAGGCTAAAAACACCTGGTGCGAATTTACCTTAACGGTTAAGATAATTTTCTCCAACCATCGTTCCATGAACGGTCGGTTGCTTTAACTAAACAATTATGTATACTTACCGTTCAAATGGTGTTACAAATTTTTCCAGAAATATCACGAATTTATTGAAGTTCAAATATGTTCATTATTTTAAAAGACGGTTAAATTTGACTTCCTGTAAGCGGGTTCCAAGGAAGTCACAACTAATGAGCTGAAATCCTACGATTTCTATTGCCTACGAATCGATATTGCCTTGCTTCTCCATCTAAACAAATGCTAAACTAATGTTACTTACCTATGTGGTACATGATCTTTTGGCGTCAATTTAAATTAACTTTAGACGTATAATTTATTGAACAAAATTCATGTTTCGGAGGACTATTGGGTTTGCCGAACAGTGGAGGGGGGGGGGGGAGCGAAGTTGACCCCATGCTCGACACTGCTGCTCTTGTCCATGCCCAATTGAATTTCATCCATAAACATTTGACCAAATTATTGCTTTTTTTATTTCAAACAAACGCTTGTGTTCTACGTTTCACTTCCTTATTTGTGTACCTACCACTAAGACAGATACGCGACGTTTTAAATTCAAAAATTCTTCGTTAATGTATTTGAATTTTGCTTCCTCGTTATTGAAGGCGGGGAAAGTATTCTTTCTGAAAGTACATAGAAGAATAGGTGTCTTCTGGAATAAACATTTCCTTTCACTTATTGGGTTTGTAAAAACAATTTTGAAGCACTATCTGTCTAAAGTAATTCCTTCTCTGGGGCTCAATTAGACGAAATTCCGGTACAATTTTGCTTGAATTGTGAGGGATTGAGTTAAATAGTCCCTAACGAATTTAAAAACAATTTTAAAGCACTATCTGTCTACAGTAATTCCTTTTCACGGGCAAAATAAGACGAAATTCCGATACAATTTTGCCCGAATTGTGAGGGATTGAGTTAAATAGTCCCTAACAAATGCTCACGCGCAGATATGGTTTCCTGAAGAATTTCAAATGATCTATTCAAGGCTGAACTGAATTATACACTAATGTCTGTTGTTGGACTCAACTGCAGTCGTTTTCCACAAAGCGCTCAAGAAAATTCGTATTGCTCTGAACTTTTCAAATTATATTTACCTAAACGGGGAGAAAATTAAGATTGAAATTGCAAAAATTCGGTTCATACTTTGGTAATTCATCATAACTAACGACCAACTCAATGAGCCCACTGTAGTTCTGAAAGAAGCCACTCTACTCCTATCGCCCTTGTAAAACGTATTTTTGTTTCTACCTCCTTTTCAAATTATTTTTGGACGAATTCAACTGTCTCAATTGTATTCTAAGTGTTTTACAAGCATGAACATTGTCTTTCGGTGTTTCGTTTTCACATTTTTTTTCTGTGATTTATGACTCAATTTGGACCTACAGAACAATATGGATCAACTGAACAATATCCCACTATGAATTGCAAAATTTTAATTGGCCGAAAAAAGGTTTATTTTATTTTTTCATATTTTCATTTGTTTCGTGCATCATACCCACTTTAGCTTACACCAGATTTTATTTATTTAGTCGAATAATTAGAATAGTTTTAGTTTTTTAGCTGGTGTGTTGGGACACCACTAACTATTGTTTTCCTTATGTAGGTTGCAGTCTGTATGCTGCCATGGCTTCCTCTGCATCTACACTATTAAAATTAGCACATCAGAACTACTGGCTTTGTACTATTATCATTATCATGCGTAATTTCTAACAATTAAATTGTAAAACGGATAGTTACTATAATGAAAAAAAAAGAAGTTATTAACGTAGAGACAATCCTTTAAAAAACTAGATTCTGAATTTCTATAGTTCCTTTTAAAAAAGCCCAGTAGTAGTTTGTAGACCAAAACAATGTATTATTGTTTTTATATAATTTTATTTTTTCTATAGAATTATCGATAGAAATGTTCAATTAGTTGATAACCCAAACTGTATGTTCTAAATAACTATTAAAAACTTTATAGCACAATCGAAAATCTTCTTTTTTATTTCACAATCTCAACCAGAATACTGCTAGAAGATAGGATACTGCTAGTTGAGTGATAGTCCCCTCCCCTCCCTGCCCCTTCCATACCATGGAATACGGAGGAAGAAGGGATCCACAGCGATTTCCAAGACAAACTTTGGTAAATCACCATTTTTAATTTTATTTTTCATATTCAAAACTAACTCCTCGATATCGCCTCGCTCGTTCATTTCATTGAGTTTTAACTCTCACTTTTTTTTTAAGTTCATCAAAAAACCTTCGAAGACCGCGAGCTTTTCATTTTTTACTCAGGAAGCAGGTATTTGACCTGACCATTCCTGACGTTTGGTGATAATACCATGGTGGCATACAGTACGACAAATCAGGAAGTGGATTATTTGTTCGATTTTTTTTTTTTTTTTTGAAGCCCGTGAAGTTTTAAATTTTGTGTGTGAGGGCCATCCCTTCATCCTGCATGTTCACTTTTCACATATTTTATGTACAGTTTCAAATAATCCGCTTTAAGTTGGTTTTTGCACATGTTTAGTTGGCTTTGGTCGATTATTTGAATTCTATTATTTATCACGCTTCATGTAGTTTGAGTGGGCTTTGTTCCTATTGGCTTGCAAAATGTCGATCTAAGATAAAGATGAAGATTGGTTAGTAGTACCAACTTGTTGTTCCTTGTGGAGATACCATGTGTGTGTGTGTTTGTTTATAGTATGAGTACCAATCTTGCAACTTATTCTCTAATATTTTAGCAATTAAGGTATTATCCTTACCCATGCCATAATTTGACGTTTATAAGGTAGTACAAAACTGGCAGATTACCACCCTCTATGGATGTGAACCTACTTTGTAAAGTAATGAATGATAGCAAGTGGAGTGGAGTGGGTTGTTTGTTGGGATCGACCCAACAAAAAATTATCAGTCAACTGGTTTGGGAATGGGGTCCTTAGAAACAAACTCCTCTTTTGCCGAGCTTTCGGTGAATTTATCGCCTTCCTCAGGGCCTACAAGAACAAAAACAATATTCTCCCTTAACATATAAAACTTGATCTTCCTATGAGTAGAAAACAACAAATTAGAATATTAACAACAAATTTAAATATTACATAATATACAAAAAATGTATCTCACTTACTCAAAGGGTGTATTACTGTGTGAGCATCACATCAGAGTAAATTAAAAAACCAGTTAGAGATGTCGCTACAAACAATAAGTAGGTAATTTAGATTTAGATTGTTTTTGACTTAGGAAACATTATACAAATTAAGCTTGATTAACTGTGAAGTCAGATAGACTAAAATAGGTTAAACTAGATTGGGGCATGGTAACACTATGAGTGTGCAGTTGAGTTACATAATGAAATGACTCACCCCTAGTTGGTGGGAAATAAACTTGGGAACTATTGCAGGTAAAATGAAAAAAATTTAAAAAAATGGGGTAATTTATTATTGCACAAACGCTGTTTGTCCACACTGTGAATGTAGAGGGTCAAGAAGAAGTTTTTATTGTTATATATTATCATTGTTATGTAATTAACACTGTTTCCCCAAGGCTGTTGTATCCTAGTATTGTTGTAGCTGACATAATGTTTTAAATTTCCCCTTTTTTTCGTTTTACCTGCAATAGTTCCCATGTTCATTCCCCACCAACTATGGGTGAGTCATTTCATTATGTAACTCAACTGCACACTCATAGTGTTACCAAGCCCCAATCTAGTTTAACCTATTTTAGTCTATCTGACTTTACAGCTAATCTAGCTTAAATTGTATAATGTTTCCTAAGTCAAAAACCATCTAAATCTAAATTACCTAGTTATTGTTTGTAGTGGCGTCTCTAGCTGGTTTTTCGATGGACGCTGATTTGATGCTCACATAGTAATACATCCTTTGAGTAAGTGAAAGAAATTGTTTGTATATTATGTAATATTTAAATCTGTTGTCAATACTTTAATTTGTTGTTTTCTACTCATAGGAAGATTAGGTTTTGAATGTCGAGGGAGAATAATGTTTTTCTTCTTGTAGGCCCTGAGGAAGGCGATAAATTCACCGAAAGCTCCGAAAAAGAGGAGTTGTTTCTGAAGAACCCATTCCCAATCAGTTGACTGAAAGTGATGAGTGATCTAGGTTCCTATTTATTGATTAATAATTGAGGTCACCCAATTTCAAACCTTTTGGGAGGGGGCAGGGTCAGTGTCAAGGGGTCAATTGACAAAATCGAGTCCAGTGTCAGAGTTGGAAACCGTCAGTCAATGGGAACAAACCAAATAGATAATTAAATAATGTAAATGAAAAAAGAATTAAAATAATTTATTTGACTTTTTGAAATTGTTTATTATTTATTTGATTCATTTGATTATCATTAGGTATTTTTTCAATGAAAAAATTAATTAAGCTACAACCACAAATAATAAAGGTTGATGTTACTTCTTATGCCATCTACACGCCAATCTGAAAAATCCCCAATCTTGAAATGATCCATCGAAATCAGACAATAACTTCGTATAGTTATACCCGTTACAAGGATTTCATGACAGACACACAGACTGACATACACGGAACCAAAATTGTTCGAGAAGACCTAAAACGTAAAACGCGAGTGGAAATTTTGATTTTGAAGAAAATTTATTTGTTCAACCATGAAAACAATGCTTCCACTACTATGGTAGACTGAAGCAAAATAAAGAGCTGGGAGTGCTTTCACTAGGGAATTTGATTACTGGTTGCTAAGGACGTTAAACTGAGTACAAATCGAAGAAACGAACGACAATCGCATTTTGGTAAGCTATAATTTGAACGGGAATATGACCTCTTTTGCGATTCACATTTGTGTTTCTGATTTATCGTTAGTCCATCCCTCAAGTTCTCATAGATTGATTGATTGATTGATTGAAATTGTTTATTTATCCACCAGGGAGAGTTAGGGCCTTAAGGCCCTCTCTTCCACTCTCCCTGGCTAAAAAAAATAGAGAGAGAACGGTTGGTCCTACATATCTCTTGTTCGTCTCATTCGATTATAAAAATTCAATACCATTTTAAATTGATAACATAACCATACCTTCATATCGAAAATGTTTGAGCTAGTAGGTTTTGAAAATTTCAGCCTTTAGAAGTGACTGATATCAACCAAAAGCTTCGAGGCACAACTGGACCCCAAATGGAGCCCATGAAAATCGGTCCACGGTAACTAAGGAAAGTGCCACGTACGGCGGACGGTCGGCAAAGTGTTTATTTGATTTTTGATATCTTGGTTTTAGATTTTTTTTTTTTTTTGAAACTTAGAAAAGAAAGTTTGAGGGGGAGTTAATTTTTTTTTTTTTTTTTGGTCGGTCCCTAACGTTCATTATTGAAAATAATAAACCAAAATCGAACGAAAATCAATTCGTAGCTCATTTAAGATCATAGATTGATGGGTAGTTTATTCGGATGATGGGTACCTACACTCAGTTTGGACAGATGCATGTCGGTGAGTTTCCCAAGAATGAGAAAACTCAGCGCCACAGACCCTCCGTGAATTCCTCCGGATCTAACCTAGAACTCCCTTTGCTCGTAGATATTTGGTAAGTACAATAAATGATAATATCGGTTCTTCGATAGTACTCAACTTGAATAGAACTTGGTTGAGTAAAACAGAGGTGGTGGTTCAGAAGCCCTTCGCTACTGTTACAGGTTGAACGGAACCTCAAGTCGCTCAACAGCTACCACGAGGACATCCTCGAGGCGCTGCGGACGGCGGCGTCGCGTCACCACGGCGGCAGTGGGCCTGGGTCGGCGACGGCGTCGAGCGACGATCTCCTCAGGCGCTCTCTCGCCGCCGCGGCCGCCCTCGACACTTCCTATAACAGGGTAAACAGCCAGGACAAGCTCTGCGACCCCAACCAGTACCCGGCCGACCATCTACTGTCACGTTAGTACCAAAATCCTCACCAAGACTCCACATAGCGCTCTGTAGTGTCCCACAATTAGCGTCGTCTCTTGAGAACACAGACACGAAGGCGAAAACGAAGATGAGGAAACAAATTGACAAGCAATGGAACAAGATGCAATGAGCAAAACTCTTCACGATTTCTTTCACTTTTATCTCTTTGACAGAAATAATTTCTACCTTGAGTGCTAAATGACAAAACCTGAGAGGTAAATCGAAAACGTTTTGTACAAAATGTTGTGAGTTGGAAGTCGGTGATAGCGTCGGTTCGCGTTGCGCGGTCGATTTTGTTTCGAGACTGTTTCGCATCTATGATGGCCCATCAAGTTACCATGTATCAAACGGTAAACATTAAACCGTTCGATGTCCCATCTCTAGGTCACAGTATGCAGTTAGTGCATACTCAAAATTATGCAATGTTGCAATATGCAAATAATCCTCATTAAATTTTCCTTTGACAAGGAGAATCTTCACACCTCCCACTACACTTCTGATCTGTACTCTCTCAGTCAGTCAGCCATTCAACTTGCTCTCTCCATTGTCTCTATCCGAATTTTGTTAATATAGTCATTTTATTTTGTCTACGCATAGTTATTATTTCTTCAATGCCCACATTACTCGACAAAATCACACTGGTTAGCTTAAAATAATAATCATATTGCACTGTTGAAGTCAAGCCGCGGTTACAATGCACAAAATTTCTAGTTGTAGTTAATTTTGCAATAAAAACGTTAACGAAAGTAGTTGAGCCACAAAGACTCAGTCAAAAATGGACAAACTGGAAGGTAGAATTCCAATTCCCTTCCTTCACCGGTAGTCACTATTAGTTCGGTCGAGTCTGTGTTCTCAGGAATAGATGATATGATGAATTACTATACAATCCCCAATATTGGAGATATTTAGTTTTAATGAAACGGTGTGATAGTGGCACTTACCTTCTGCAACCATGATGAACTTCCATCTAATTAATGACTTGCATAATGAATTAGTGAACTTACTTCTTAACTATCTTTGTCTTCTACAGTATCATTTCGTGGATTGTAGTCCCAAAAAAACTTAGCCAATTGGAAATCTTTAAGGCTACTTTCAAATTCAAAATATATTCTTAGACACTAAATACGAAACTACTCTTACCAGCTAATCTATATCATTCCTCGATGCAGATCAATACTGATACAATCTAACGAATTTGAGATTCGATTTTGAAGACATCAGAGACACATTATTCAGGGTTTTCGTAGGGTTGACCGAAAATGGCTCCTGTTGAATTTCAACGCCCTCGAGTGATAATGGTTTAGCGATAGACTGCGTTGTGGATCTTAGTGTCCCTTACACAGCTAAGCTTCCATGTCGGAGACTAAAGTTACTCACCCAAAATTCAATTTATTAGAGCCGATTTTCTCGATAGTACTTACCCTTATGATTGTCAAGCTGTTTGTTTGAAAGCGTCAAGTCATCAAGTAGGTCTCAAAGGCAACAGATCAGTTATTCAAAAACTTTTCATTCATGGTAGAGTGCCTCAACTTCTTCTAAGTTTCTCGATGAGAGGAGGAAATAGAGCGGCTTTTCCCCGTTTTAGGAGTTTTATTTCCTTGTCAAGCTAGCTTTCGCCTTATCGGCATCGTCAGAACATTATGGTTTTATTATTGTTGTGCACCACTGCCATTATTGAGTTCTGAATTTTGCTAAAGATGGGGTTAAATCTTACATAGGCTTTTGTACTACTGATATTATCAGTTCTAATTAGTTTTGTGGTGTGCATTCTCAAAATGAGCTTCTGGTAGTGGGTCATCTATTACTCACTTAGATGATGATCCCTTTCAATGAAATTCGAATTTTTGAGTTTAATTTTTGGGCTGGTACTTGTGCAAAAAGTTATTGAAAAACCACACTGGCCACGACTTTTTGCATAAGTATCAGCCCAAACTCAGAAGATTCTACTTCCACTGCAAGGGATCACTAAGTGACCGAGTATTGGATGTCATTAGTGTCATGTAGATAAAACTAATTAGAACTGATAATATCAGTAGTACAAAAGCCTATGTAAGGACCTCTATGGCCTTTAACAAAATTCAGAACTCAGTAATGGCAGTGGTGCACAATAATAATTAAATCGTAATGTCCTGACGATGCCGTTAAGGCAAAGCTAGCTTCACACAGAAAGAAATCTCTTAAAACGAAGAAAAGCCGCACCTTTTCCTCCCATCACCTAGAAAAATTCAAAGAGTTTTAGGTACCTACGTTACATTAATCAGCCTCAGTCGACACCTACCTTTAAAATAATTTAACCTCCCATTCTATGTGAAATTCCACACTGAACCGTTCGGTAAACTCAATTTTCCAAAAATCTGCAAATGAACCATTTTTTCAACATTTCATCACCAGCTGAACAGAATTAGATCCAATAAAAACCTTTTTTTGTACAGAAATGCAAAGGTCAAAGAAGGAGTATTTTTCACCTCTTTTATACTTAATAAATTGTTGTTACCTTGTAATTATTCTCAATAATGAAAGTTGCACTGAATTTCATACTTTTGAGGTGGATTCATTTTTTTTTTTTTTTTTTTTTTTTAACTTGACCCAGAATAATCAGTTGTATGAACCTCATGCTATGAACCGCTCATTACAAGCAGAATCATAGGTACATCGAAACATTTCATACAAAAACTGTATTCAATTACAATTTTTGAAATTATTTTAAGAGATTAAAAGAAAAAATTATTAAAAGATTGTTTTGAAAACTCAAGTCTACTGGCAAATTATTACTTTTTAGTTGTGCATCGGATTTTTTCAAATCCATTTAGAATTATGCGATATTTTTTTGTTTCCCAAATTTTCATTGGGTGTGTTGTGTTGACAAAGGGGATTTGGTTTTTGAAAACCCCACATTTGAAGTTGGAACCCCGATGAAAAAGTCAAGATCTCTTGAATGCTCGAAATTACGATTAAATATAATGGAACAATAATACGATACTGTAGGTGTCCCTTGTGATCGAGTAGTGCAACGAGTAGAATGTGATTGTGAAAGCACTTGCCGAGTGAATTAGATTTAGTCCTGTCCCGTTTAGGTCACGGCTCGCAGACACATGTAGTGATGGTTGAGAATAATTCCCCCACCCCGTCCGGTCATCATCATCATCGGAGGACCAACCACCGAACGGACAACCAAGGTAAGTGGCCACGTGACTCCGTGCACGTGCTAACGTTATTTTCAGTGACAAATGCACCTAAAAGATTTTTCGAGTTGAAAACAAAAAGTTTTTTTTTTTAAGTTCCTCTTTTGTTTGCCCCAAATTTGTGTAAAAAATTATCCTCCTTTCCCTCCTGTTGAGTCTCAAGATTTACCGCAAGTTGAACTTTCAAATTAACATAATTTACATTATTCTCAAAAGAAATTATAAGTAGTTAGTCTCAAAAAACCGCCAGTTTCGAAATGGTGAAAGATAATTTTTTACCCCAAATTTGACAGTCATTCAATTTTGAAATTGTATTGAACTGTTGTACATTCAACTCCTTTATTGCACCTTCTACTATTTTTGTCACTTAAACTGTATTGAATTGCCTATACGTGAAATGGAGGTTCTCTAAGAATACCAAGTATTATCATAATATTGACTGTTGGAATGATGTATTTTGATAGCAGAAAAAAATTTCAAAACTTATTCCTGATCAAATAACAAACTTCTTTCATCCACTCGGAGCTTCAATATAATATCAAAGAACTATCATCTCTTTGTAATGATGGTTGCGTCAACAGTGGTAACGAAAACGTTGCTGGTTTTACCTAGATTATGCATTCATGGATAGTTGAAGTAGTGGCATCGTGAAATATAGTTTTAGGTCTACATAGAGAATATATTTATGTTAATCTGTTACGCCCAATTTAATAATGGTCATTACAATTACAGCAATAGTCGTTGTCAGATCAATTGCTTAATACAACAATTACTGTAAATTGAGGCGCGTAGCTTCAAAACTGGCACAATTCATGTTGTTCCGAAATTCACACTTTCCTGTGTTTTTCAAGTTCATGATCTACTCGATTTCCCGGCAAAGTCTTATGAATCAAATATTGCTACTACATCCGGAGGAAAATCGCTTTCAAAGTGGAGGTTTCAAATCAAAACTGGCTCAATCCAAGCTTCTCAGCATTGCTGGTAGGGGGGGGGGGAGTTGGATCTAGAAGCCATGGTTTCCACAGAACTATGGTTTCCAGAGGTTCTGTATCCACAGAACTAACAAAGATAATCGTTGCTGCAACGTGAAGCAATCTTGTTTTTTTTTTGCAATTTTTCCGATGTTTCAAATTAAAATACGATGAAACGTTGCATCTTGGTATCTTTTCTACGTACAAGCTTCTTTCCGTATAAATATTGATAAGAACATGATAAGTCACAAGCATTACGTGTTTATAGAATACTTTTGGTAAAAGGTACAGAAACTACGCTGAAAAAAAACCCAAATTCCAGCAAAACTGGGAGAGAATTCAGGGAAACCTGTTGATTTTTCGATTTGGAACTCTTAACAATGAAAATTTATGAAAACTGCTGAACAATGTGGTTTAAAGGGGTTCTATGTGTTTACTGAAAACAAATTTGAGTTTGGATTGGACTGGTTCGAAATATACGCAATTTTATTATCAATATCAATTACTACACAAATGAAGAGAAAATTCATCGTTGACCGGTACAGGTTGACTCAATTGGGGAGGTACCAAAAACCATGATATTTATTGGTATGAAGTGGCTACTTGTTCACCTCACAGAAATCTTGTTTCTCTTGATGATGGATTGATAATGACAACCAGAGGGTTGTTGAAAGTTCTCCACGAATAAAAGTGATTGGAAACCACACTTGAGTTGTATTGTCAGATAAACTTCTCTCACGTTTATTGCTATAGTTTTAAGATATTGAACTTTTCCATGTTCGTCGATGATTCAATTTGGTTTGCTTTGTGCGATGCAGCCGATGATGAAGAGGACGAGGAGGTCCATCCTGTGGGCCCCATTAGAATTAGGAACCTCGAAGACCTGATCCGGCAGCTCGAGCACAAGACGAGCCGCCATATGAGCCCGTCAGGCTCAGAAGACATCCGAATGTCCGAAACTGAGGCCGATCGCCACTACAACCGACTCGACTCCCAAGGAGGGTAAGCCTTTCAACGATACTAATCGCCATTATAAGTTTCTCATGCACCAATTGTATTAATGAATGCTGAATCCTTTATTTTCACTTTTAGTCTACTCGACAGGTAAAAAAGTAGGTGGTTGACTTGATAAAATCTCGAAGTTAATAAAACATTGGGACATTCTTTGCGGACAGTAGCAGACCAAATTCAACTTTTAGTCCTTTAGGACCCTTTCTTGGGAAAAACCAAATAACCTGTTGGGACGTTTTTCCACTTTTGCCCGTTTTCTAAAGAGATTGCTATAATATCTCACCTAGAATTGATTATCCTCAACTTGAAATCAAGACGGCCTCAATAATCAAACAGTACCCAAAAGTTTTTTTTTAATTTTGGAAAATTAATTTTTTCAAAATGAAATAGGATTTGTAATTACTTTGTTTTGTTTCTTATTTTGGTTTATTATTTTCAATAATGAAATGATAATAAATAATAATCTTTGGAATCAAGCTAAACAAAAAATAAAAAATCCCCCCCCCCCGTCCTCAAAATTTGATGGTTTACGTTCCAAGGTACGTAGAATCCAATAATTGAATAAAACACTTTCCGTCCATCCGCCATGCGCGGCAGTCTCCTTAGTTACCATGGACCAATTTCAGTCACTTCTAAAGGGTGGAAAATAGAGGTTTATATTTTCAAAAAGGCCTTGAAAACTCTAGATATGGAGGTATTTAATTTTTAGAATCGAATGAGGCCAACCAGAACTCTGTAGAGCAAATTGTTCGCTCCCCATGAGGAGTTAAGTGTTGGTCTTAGAAAAAATTTGAAACCCAAGTGTAAATTACAAAAGAACGTTCACTGGAGGAAATAGGGTTAATATCCGTTCAAATTTCATGTGATCTAACTCTATGAGTAGAGTATCATGTCAATCAGTTGGGCTTCTTTAGCAACCAAGAACAAAATACTATGATGAAGGATCTCCCTCGGTAGTATTAATGGGAGAGTCTTGTTCCGAGCTGTCGGGTGATCTATACTGTAAAATAATAAACCATTATGTAATAATTTGCGGCATTATTTTTAATGAATGAATAAATCAAATCATTTCGTAATTTTCGTATGTCCTTCATTAAACATTTAAGAAAACCGTAGTTTTTTAAAAAATCTAAAACTGCAAAAACTGAAAATACTCCGTCGAGCCTGAATATGAGGTCTGGTGTTCTTTAAAAGAAAATGCCGTGTATGAAGCGATTGATACCGACCCCAGCTCGATGTGACAGTTACGGAAGGCATAACCACTGATAAATAGTGCAATTTTGATTAAATTCGCCTTCACCTCTATCACCCTGGTTAGTCTCTTACATTTCAGCGTTGATTATACGATAACACAATGGCTGTATGGGCGATTAGTGATAAGAAGGAGGTATTATTGGCTATCGAGGCTTTTCATGCTCATGTTGTAAATTCATTCAATTGATAAGCCAGAAAATCGAACTAAAGTTTCCAAGAAGAAGTTTTCTTGTCAGAATGACAAAGAGAGACTTGAAGGTGTTCACATACAGGGTGTAACACGAGTGGTTCACGATCTTTCTTGCACGTGTTCTACAACTAATTTCCGATAAAAAGTGCCTCTTCACATTTTTTTATATCCCCACTCAAAATGCCATTTTTTCACTTTGAAATTGTTTTCGTGTTTTTGATTTTTGCTCAATAAATCAACCATAACTCCCTCAACTCAAGAGCTCAATTCTAAAAAATTCGTTGGAAAGAGCGTTGAATTTTCAATCAGCCCAACAACATTTTTTCAAGTGGAGTTGAGATGTGCAAACGACGTATGAAAAGCAAAACTCGTCAAAATCTTGAAATCGCTTGTTTTTTCAGTCGCCTGGTAACCATATCAATTCTTGAAGCAGAATTGTGAAACTTCCCTAAAATGAGAGCCTCAGCTTTCCAACGGTGAATCAAAAAATATTTTACAATTGAATTAATTTCTGTTTGAACGAGGAAAAACGTGAATTTTTTTTTCAACGAAATCGACGGTTTGAGGGGAGGACTCTGTGCTTTGGAGGAGCCGCGGCGGTGAAAACCTCGGAGACCTCGATTTCGTTGAAAAAAAAGTAATTAAAAAAGTAAATTTTAAGATTTTGACGAGTTTTACTTTTCATACGTCGTTTGCACAGCTTTTGAGTTGAGGGAGTAATGGTAAATTTATTGAGCAAAAATAAAAAACACGAAAAAAACTTCAAAGTGAAAAAAAAAGGCATTTTGAGTGGGGATGCCTCAAAATGTCAAGAGACACTTTTTGTCGGAAATTAATTGTAGAACACGTAGACGAAAGGTCGTGAACCATTCGTGTTACACCCTGTATAACAGAAAGTTGGATCCATAGTACCTACCTGCCCTACATAAAATAATAAAATACATTAATATGACAGTTTGCAAAAATAAGATCCGATTAATTTGTTGTTTTGATCTGTTAAATAACCTAAAACAAAAATTTCGTCTAAGTCTGTTTTAGGAGTTTAAGAATACCTCAGGCCATATCCTGATGTCAACTTACAAATGTTGCTAAATTCACAAAACTGCGATAAGCATATTATTCGCAAACTTTACAAATATGTTTCTCATACATTTTTAAAAAATGAGAAGTGCCTTTTTCAATATTTTCTACCAATATTTAATCCGTGGTTGAAGAAAATTTTATTCAAAATAGTCAACTCCGTGCCAAGTTGTTTCTAATTTCGTTGTCTTTTGTTCTATTTGTAAATTTTTCGTTCTTTCTTCAACTCGTTAGTTTGTACACACAAAGGTGTCTAATTGAAGTACTTCTTTCAAACATTACTTACTTATTCCATACTAGACCAAGCTTTTCCACTCGAGGAATCCCGTGCCGTTCTGAATCAGTTTGCGTGCAAATATCATCTGACGGACTCGTTGTCATATGCTACAGGTTTGGTACCTACCGTAAGAGTTTTCCGATTAATTTACGACTAACATGTGAGGATATTAAACTTGAATTTTTGAGCGATTAACTATCTGACTGGTAACATTGAACGAAAAATGAAAAGACTCACGTCCAACGGAATAGTTGTTGTCTACAGGCCCTAACTCTATGTTCTAAATGCTAATGAAATTCATCTACAATCGTATGTATCTTGCACCACTTCATAAATCTCTCCTTAAAATCTCCTCTCATATTCGAAAGAATACGGTAGACATGTCCTTGGAGGTAAAAATTGTGGAAATTTATTGTTATTGACAAAAGTTTGTTTCTCGATTGTAGGTACCTATTTATTCGTTTCACGCATTATTTGCTTATTTCATAGTTTTTTTGCTGGAAAGTACTTGTAGACCACACACGCCAAAATCAAATCGTGCACCAATTATCTGCTTCCTTCATATTCATAATTATCAAGCTCTAGGTATGTACATTAGTTTTTACTCAATCTATTGTTACATTTATGCCTCATTTTCTTTTGCGTTTTGGGGTTGAAGATGAAGTTTTATCGTATCAATGTTTATGACCTGAGCAATAGTTTAAGAATGAAACTGAGTGTAAACAAAAATACCCGGGGTAGGTACATGAAACTTTATTGGGAACTTCAATATTCTACTAAAAATTTAGCTAATTTCTTATCCCTTCAACTGTGCGTTGATTCACTATTATTCACACACAAAAAAAAAAACACACATTGGGAATCTATTAAGTGGTTCTGGAGCACCTCAGTGTTAGAAACCATATTTATGAAAGTAACGCAGGAATTCGTTTAACCATAGAAAAATATTGAATGATAATGATACCTAGACGATTGTGACAACATTCAAAAATATATATTTATCATACATATCATATGATATAAGTTTACCCACTACGATTTTCCTTTTCTGACCGCATCAGATACTATTCCGTTTTGTTATTTATGTTTTCCTCGTCCAACATTCATCCAAAAGTTCCTTAATCATTCTTGTATGATCAAGTAATGTTATCATAATGTTAATGTTATCATCGTCCATAAATCAATCTTTCCGTATCTCCTTTTTGACAGATAGGTCCTACAGTATGTCCCACTCCTCCCCCTCCCTCCATCATTTTGGGTTCTCAAAAAACACTTTATTGATATTTTTTAATTTTGTTTCGTAGGGTCAGAATTAGACATTTTAGCAATATTCGTGTAAAACTGGAGCGATTTGCACTGACTTTGGCTTCCGAGTCATCAAGATCTGAACAAGCTAAAGCTTTGTTTTTACTTTTGAAAGATGAAAAAACACGATATTTACAAAGACATTCTGATCAGGGATTGTGAGGATTAGAGTGTATACGGTCCCCAATGAATTTAACCTGGACGGTTAGTACCTTCGGCGCATGCGCATTTGTAAAATCTTTGCAACAAGCATAACTCTTACAATTTCAAGGTCAATTTCATCATACAAGGTCTAAATGGCTTTATGAGTTTCATGGTAGTTGGATCATTGGTACGTCGAATCCTTGTGTCAAGCATACTTAAAGTTTACTTCAATGCGTTTCTGTGAGACTGTCCAGGTTGGGGTTTTAATGGTCTCTAAGAATTGTGTTGCCCTCCGAATGATAAGCCATTGCGCATGCTCAAAGGTACATTCCTTGTCGTATTCATAATTTCCACAATTTTCTTCCGATCCTAAAAAGGTGTTTCTTGCATTCTGGATGGTCCCTTCCAAATATCCTCCAAATCCTCCAAACATAATATTCCAAATGGGTAGTCCTACCTGATTGTCAAATGTTGCCCATACTTTTTGATAGTTCCATCGTTGATATATGTGATGATATTTACCCTATCGTATTATCTACCCAATAATGTTACGGATACGAGGGTCCCTATGTGTCCCACCCACTTTGCAAAATTGTCGTTATTGTTCCTACAATTATTGTTTAAAATTGGTGCAACTTTCAATTTTTGGTATAATCTGGATTGTGCTCTATCTAAATGCAAATAATTTTAATAGTCAAATCTTCAAATATAATTTTTTTTTTAAATCAAGCAATAATAATCAAAATTTGTATATCTGTAAAGACCATCCTGTATGATAATATTATAATATATCAATACTACAAACAAAAATTTTTGCTATGTACTCCTGCAGTAGTCATATTGTAGTTATATGTGGAGAAGGAAGCAGTAAGACCCAGTTCTCATTCGTCATTCATTTTTCTGAGGCGAGCGCATTCAGGGCAAACTGTGGCCCCTATTTCAAGCCTAAAACAATTATTTATAACGAAGACCAAAAAAATTTTTTAAAATGTTTTTGGTTTCGATATATAGTTCAGTTCTGACTTGAATGCTTAATTTTAATTTTTAGTGTTTTTATTGGCGAAATGAGTTATAATTAAGTCAAAATTTTAACAACATATTTTTGACCAGTTGCTACTAGCAACTGCTATTAAATTCATAATAATAATTATGTGTGGTCCAATTTTTTTTTAATTTTTTGGTCTTCGTTATAAATAATTGTTATAGGCTTGAAAAAGGGGCCACAGTTTGTCCTGAAAGTGCTCACCTCAGTAAAATGAATGACGAATGGGAACTGGCTCCACATATAACTACAAAAAATTTTGACTTTTTAACTGGTTCTTAGGTGCTTTGATTATTTTTTCCAACAAAGTTTTGTTTGATATTTTTCTGCACTAGTTGAGATGATCTCTAGTAGGTACTCTTAGTTAATTTCTCAACGTCCCATTCCTGAGGTTTGATGCTCTCAATGAGTCCTGCTCATCAGAAGATCAATCAATACAAAACACTTTATAATTCTCACTATAATTTAAATACTACCCAATCTTATTCCTTCGTTGTGACCCTTTGTACCATTCACAATCGATTACCCATCCTATTTGTGATTCTGTTCCTACTACCAAGTTGTCCTTTTTCAGGACACGTAACTTCAACTTGTGATCACACGCCCCAAATACAGAGTTAAAACATTGGAGGTAACTTTAAAATGAAATATGGAGACAATTCAATTTATTATTTTACTTCGGCACCCGTCTTTTATTCCTGTTTCCTTTGGTAAATCGTTGTAAATTTATACATCCCCTTTTTCGTTCCTCTACCGAAGAAATTTAAATAACTCGGATTGAGACGTTAGAGTACCTTTTGGTATTTTATCAAAACCCGGCATGCTTCCGCAAAACACTTTTTGCTTACACTATTATTATTAATTATCGTTGTTGATGTTGTGACAGCTTCATAATATAATACATACATTTGCAAAGCGCTTGTTAACGAGTGTATAAATTGATACTGCTGCTTGTTTTTATAGCTAATAACATTGCTTTTCAGTGAAATGAGTAGGTATTTTACCTAAATTAGATACCTACCTATACCTACAGTATTATTGTACAAGTAATCAAACTAACTTGTTCTAATCCTGGGTTTTCTGCAGATCGCTAGAAAACCTCAAAAGAGAGGTTGATTTGTTTTATTCCGTCTGAGTGAAGTACAGGGCGTGGCAGAGCCGATTGATGAAAGGGCTAAACAAAAAAAAACGCTGCAAATTATTACACAACGGTTTATTATTTTTATATAGATCACTCGTCTACAAAATCACCAACCATCCAATATGAAGAGAAAAATAAAAAAATTAAAATAAAATCAAAAAATAAAAACGCTGCAAATCATTGCTCAAAGGTTTATTATTTTCTGTATAGATCACCCTTCTGTATAGATCACTGGTTCTCCATCAATAGCACCTACCACCATCTGTATTCTCCATTGACCCGCCCTCTCAAATTTCAGCTTCCTGCGTTCAACAGGAGAGGAAATTGCCTTGGAGCTCACTCACCTGATCAGTTACCACTCAGGCGCCTTCAGCATTCTCCTTTGACCCTGCCTCTAAAATTTCAGCTTCCTGCGTTCAACAGGGGAGGAAATGGCCTTGGAGCTCACTCAACTGATCAGTGACCACTCAGGCGCCTTCAGCATTCTCCATTGACCCGCCCTCTCAAATTTCAGGTTCCTGCGTCCAACAGGAGAGGAAATGGCCTTGGAGCTCACTCAGCTGATCAGTTACCACTCAGGCGCCTTCAGCAATCTCCATTGACCCTGCCTCTAAAATTTCAGGTTCCTGCGTTCAACAGGAGAGAAAATGGCCTTGGAGCTCACTCAGCTGATCAGTGACCACTCAGGCACCTTCAGCAATCTCCATTGACCCGCCCTCTCAAATTTCAGCTTCCTGAGTTCAACAGGAGAGGAAATGGCCTTGGAGCTCACTCAGCTGATCAGTGACCACTCAGGCTCCTTCAGCATTCTCAATTGACCCTGCCTCTAAAATTTCAGGTTCCTGCGTTCAACAGGAGAGAAAATGGCCTTGGAGCTCACTCAGCTGATCAGTGACCACTCAGGCACCTTCAGCAATCTCCATTGACCCGCCCTCTCAAATTTCAGCTTCCTGAGTTCAACAGGAGAGGAAATGGCCTTGGAGCTCACTCAGCTGATCAGTGACCATTCAGGCGCCTTCAGCATTCTCAATTGACCCGCCCTCTCAAATATCAGGTTCCTGCGTTCAACAGGAGAGGAAATTGCCTTGGAGCTCACTCAGCTGATCAGTGACCACTCAGGCGCCTTCAGTATTCTCCATTGACTTTTGATTATGGAAATTTGATTACTGGTTACGAGGAAGGCAAAACTGTATACCAATCGAAGAAATGAACAGCGATCGCATTTTAGTCAGAAAAAATTTCAACGGAGATTAGACCTCTTTTGCGATTCACAGTCATGATTCTGTTTTATCGAAGGAAAACCTTCAAGTACTCGTAGGGACTGAACGATTTGCCCTACAGAGCTCCGGGTGGTCTTAAAAATTTTTAAAAATTCAGTACTATTTAAAATTAGTGAAAAAACGATACCTTTATTTCGAGAGTTTTCGAGCTAGGGCACTCTTGAAAATTTCAACCCTTAATTTTCACCCCTTAGAAGTGACCTACATCAACCAAAAGCTTCGCGGCACAACTAGACCCCGAATGGAGCCCATATACCAAATTTCATCGAAATCGGTCCATGGTAACTAAGAAAAGTGCCGCGTACGGCGTACGGCGTACGGCGTACGGCGTACGGTGTACGGCGTACGGCGTACGGCGTACGGCGGACGGACGGAAATTTTTTTATTCGATTTTCGGATTCTACGTACCTTGAAACGTAAAACATCAAATTTTGAGGGGGGGTTAAAATTTTTTTTTTCTTGCTCGATTCCAAAGGCTTATTATTGAAAATAATAAACCAAAAAATCCAAAAAAAATCGAAAAAATCAAAAAAAAAATCAAAATCACCAACCATCGATTGCATTTCGGTCAGCTCTAATTTGAACGGAGATTAGACCTCTTTTGCGATTCACACTCGTGTTTTGATTTATATATATATATATATATTTCAATATAAACCCTTAAATTTTCGTAGGGAGTGAACGGTTTGTCCTACAGAGCTCCGCGTGGTCTCAAAAAATTCTAAAAATTCTATAGAATCTTAATTTGAAGGAAAAACAATACCTTTATATCGAAATTTTTTGAGTTAGGGCGATTTCACAATTTCAAAATTGATTTTGGAACCCTTAGGAGTGACCTACATCAACCAAAAGCTTCGGGGCACAACTAGACCCCAAATGGAGCCTACATACCAAATTTCATCAAAATCGGTCAATGCTAAGTGGCAAAAGTGCCGCGTACGGCGTACGGCGTACGGCGGACGGACGGCCAAATTTTTATTCGATTTTTGGATTCTACGTACCTTGAAACGTAAACCATCAAATTTTGAGGGGGTGTTAAAATTTTTTTTTTCTTGGTCGATTCCAAAGGTTCATTATTGAAAATAATAAACCAAAATGGTAAAAGTTGGAGGAAAACGGTTTTATTAATTCAAATCAGTAGATATTAAATTTTTTGTGCTCAAGTTTTGAAAACGATGTTGCCAAGTTGGCGGCACTCAGCGGTGATACACTGATGTGATCGATTTCGTAAGTTTTCGACCGCTTTTTGGCATACAGCGAGCGGTATGTCCCAGATTTCCTCGGTTATTGCTTTTGGTTTATTATTTTCAATAATAAACCATTGGAATGGAGCAAGAAAAAAAATTTTAACCCACCTCAATATTAGGTTAGGATCAGTTCAGCCTGTACCAAAACGTAACGCTCTGAAGTTACAGTGTTGGTGACATTTTCCTTCTTGCAAAAAGTAAAGGCCTATCAGTCCGAATCGAGTCACAGCAAACCAATCTGTGACTCTAGGTGAATGGAGTAGTCATTCATTGAGTTGACGAGGACTAACTGCAGCCAAGTACCGGGAATTTCGAAACTGAAATCAAGCAGCGAAAAAACGATGAAACCTGGGTCTTATCGCTTGATATACGCCAAAAGCAATCGAAAACCGAAATCAACTACATCAGTGTATCACTGCAGGCAGCCGCATCTTGGCGATATCGTTTTCGAAACTTAAGTGTAAAACTATATTTCCTACTGATCCGAATGAATAAACCCGTTTTTCTCCAACTTTTACCTTTTTTATATAATATTATAATATTATATTATAATATAATATTATATTATAATAACCCTTTCGAACTCGTCGATAGGCTCTGCCGCACTCTGTATAAGCATGAATTACTTCACTTTTCACTTGGTGCATTTTTACATTATTTTATTCCTTGAATTATAGTACATATGATCCATTGCAACAAAGCACAGTTTACTCACTTGGTTCTTGGGTCACATGATGTCTATCATGTCTACCAACGTAATGTAGTAGAAGATGAACTTGGTGATCAGGGAATTCTTTGACATTTTCAAATTAGTAAGATTGACGGAGCTATCTGGCTATCAGCCAACCTCTCGACGTGCGTTCGCGAATTTGACTGAAAATTACTGTGTTCGAAATTACCATTTGTGTAGTTGGATACTTTCTTAGGACATGAATTTTCTCAATCCCTGCTGAGGCTGAAAAATCCTTGCACGAATGATATTGAACAAATTTTGTCGAACAGTTCCAAGAGTTCTGTTTCATTTAGAGATTTTGGAACCATGTCGGTTGTATGTCTGTCTGTGGTTATTATTGTAATAAATATATAGGTGCATTATAATATATTTTGTCCGATTCGATTAACTTTCCCATTTGTTCGTGGATGCATAACAAGCAAATGACAGTGTGAGTAGAACTGCTCTCCTGAAAGACCTTCTGTCTTTTGGTGTCCAAAAAAAAGCTAGTAAGACTCGTCAGAACGACCCTACATAACACCAAGTTCTAGTAAGACCTGTCAAAGTTCAAGGGGATCTGACAGAGAGTTTTGAATTGAACAATGGCATGGGACAGGGGGACCCAGAGGCACCAGGGCTGTTTAACTTCTGCTTGGGGGGACCAGTGAGAGCTATCCGGGCGAATCGTGAAGGCACTATCTTCAAACGAATGACCCAACATGACTTATGAGGATGATGTTGAAATTGTCGCAAGATCTCTCCCTGCACTCTCCGGGGAGTTTGAACGTAAGATAGGTGGCCTCTAATCAATGACTAGAAGACCATTTATATGAATCTCACTACGCAGCACCCTGGAACTATTCAGATGGGTGGTCACCATTTTCCGATCTGCCAGGAGTTCAAGTACCTCGGCTCTCTAGTGACAAAGTAAAACGATATGCCCTCGGAAATCGTGGTGGTTTATTGGTGCTTTTGGTCCCTGTACAGAGTTCTCAGCTTCTATGCTATCCCTCAAAAAGCGAAAGAAAGCTTGTATAAGACCACGATTCGCCCAGTTTTCACCTACTGGTCCGAGACGTGGGTACTTAAGCAATTATTGCTTATTATTATAATGGGAACAGAAGCTCCGGATTTGGGAGAGGAAGACCCTCCGAAGAATTTAAGGTCTAGTGTTTGGTGCTGAGAACCAAGTCTGGAAAATAAGAACACTTAGGGCCCTTCGAGTCAGGCGATGGTAGATCGCTTCCTTGAATAGAAATGAGTGGTGGCGGATAATCGAGTAGGCCCAGGTCCTTTAGGACAGACGCGCTGCTGAAGAACTAGACGAAAATGAACTTTCCTAGCATTGGGCGAATTTTCCCTTGGTTTCCTTATGAATATCAATGCAATCGAGCAAACAGGGATAGGGGAATGAAGATAATAAGAAAAATAAACTATCTTATCAAAAAAAGTAAAACGATCTCATAATTTCAACGCATTGATTTGCCACTTAAAAGAAAAGCTATTAATTAATATTATAATGGACCTACCTATATACATGTATAAAATAGATACGCCAAGCTAAACACTATCCTCAAACCATCCAGTTCTGATCACCAATCAGCGCCTAGGCTAGTTGGAAATGAAGTTTGTTCGGCCAGGCGCTAGAGTATACTAAAAACGCACGACCGCTCAGTCTTGAAGGAGAGGTTGGTCTGTGCGCCGTGCATCTTCCCGCCTGCCATCTCTCGACGGTCAATCCCTACAATCAGTACCAAGTTCCTACACAGAATTTATTATAACAAACTTCACAGGACTCTGAAGAATAAGTTCTACTCAAATATAAATCGTAATAAGACATCAATGAGCGAAAAAAAATCAAAATTACACCAACCCACCTTATATTCATAATTTTAGTTCGCACAAAATCATCAATTGACTGTTACCAGATGTTCAATATGAAGTTCACATTGATTTAAGCTGGTTTCTACGTTATGATTTTGTAATCTTCGAAAATTTTGCGGACTCTCATACTTGGGCAATGATGATTCAACTCTAGGGGCCTTAAGCACGTATTAGACCGACGGACATGTAAAAGAAATTGAATAACATCAATTTTGCACCCGAAAATTCCAACGGCATTAGAATCTTTGAACTTGACAGATGGTAAATTAATCAGCAGTATTGAAATGATTAACTGTAATTAGTTTTGAAGAATAATGTGAATTAAACATGTATTTATTTACCTTAATAAATATTTTGACTGCGGGGGGCCATTGTACTTACATCTCTCAAAGGCTCACCCCTAGTACGATAACGTGGATATTCTATCGAGAGTTCTTGCACACTCACCAACCACAATGCACACAACATGCACATATTACGTCCCTGGATTAAGTACTAAGTATTCACCTTGTTGTCAGTGCGATGAAGATATCTTTCTGCCATGTTTACCCAACTATCTTAACTAGGTATTTGAACAAACGAAAAATATTGATAATTTACTCATGTATAACCGAAAGTTTTGAATTTGAATTTGTTATAGGAGAGTGCGAGGGACCGAATTCGGTTATGGGAGATATAGGCACGGACCAGGGTCTTCGGGCTCGGGGAGAGGATACCTCCCGGAGGAAGAGGGCATCTACGAGAGTGCCGACCAAGACCGGCCGGGCAGACCACCTCCGGACACCCCGGACTCGGAAAGGTAACTAAACGCGTAGAACCCAACGCCTTCTAGATCGAAAGAATCAAGAGCTCAAGGGCGAAATTACGTTATATTTGACTACAATCCCAAACTTAGGTGTTTTCGTGCACTAATTACGGACAAGTTTTTTTTTTTTTTTTTTTGAAAAACCGGAGCCTAATGCAACACTTCTTAAAAATATTTAAAACAATTAAAATTGAAAAATTAGTAACACACGGGGTGTCCTTGTACAGGGTGTCTCAAGTTGTATGAACAATACTTCAGGAATCAATTCTACTCAAACTACTAATTAGCAACAACTTTTCCCTTCTCGCCCTTTTTTCCACCTTCTCAAAATGCGATTTTTTTCACTTTGAAGTTTTTTTTTCGTGTTTTCAACCTTGCGGCACTAAAATTGTCATAACTTCTTTATTTTTCATGCGAATTCAAATCGAATTACACCGTTCGGAAGAACGTTGAATTTCCAAACGATGAGCTCTTGATCATTCCAGAAAAACTGTACACTTAAATAGTCGTTCTACCTCAAACTTGAAACTATGTCAATTTCTGTTTTTTTTTTTTTTTTTTTAATTTGGTTGTTTTCTCCTGTTAAAACAAGGCCTTCTCCAAATACCCGCAAAAGCTTAAAACATTCTCCATTTCATCAGCTTTCCAACGGTAACCTATTTTTGAGATTTTCTGGGAAGTTTAAGTGGAAGATTGCATTTGAATGCGAATTGATCGTTATACTAATAGACACCGGGGTTGGACGAAGGAGGGAGGCACGTTGGAGCTGTTAATAGAGCCTCCAGTACGAGGGTTGTGGAGATAACCGTGTTTTAGCAGGAAAAAATCACATCATTCTTCAAAAAATTGACAATTAATCAAGTTTGAGGAAGAAATACTATTCTGAGACAGTTTTCCTGGAAGGGTCAATAATTTGGAAAACTAAATGCTTGCCCGTTTGAAAGAAAACTCTTCAGTTTATCTTAATTTTGAGGTTTTATGAATAATTCCAGGGTCTTTAAATCATGTAATAACAATATCGTTTCTCAACCAAATTAAAACCACACCGTATTCCCTCTATTCTGATTGATACATGACGTAGTTGGTTTATATAGGAGAAATCAAAAATGTTCGATCTAGAAGGCGTGGGAGGGATTCTCGCAATACTTCACTAAATCTATTTCTATACTCGTCTTTTCCTAAATGTACAGTCAATTCTATCAAAAAAAAAAATTAAACAAATTCATACTTACAATTCATTTGAAATTTCAATTAGTCAATGATTATCTACTGATTCAAGACAGTCAGTACAAATAAAAAACATTCAACTAGGTAGGTAATGGGGAAATGAAACATTTCCTCATTTCGAAGCGCTAGACAGGTACTTACCTACAGACAGGACGATAGGTAGTCGACTTGGATTGGAATTTCATTTCTTTTGAAATAGTCAGTGCAGGTACCTACCAGCGTTTTCGAAATATAATTAAATATTTTTTTGAAACAAATACCTTTACCAACGAAGCTACTTTTATTCTCCTATTGCCGAACTTTGAAAACGTCATTCAAATTGACCTAAAAGATCACCTAGAGAGTTTTCAACATTGTACTTATGCTCATACTTTTAAATCACATTATTGAAAATACCCTCTTCGCTGAACAAAACATAGGTAAATATTATTTTCATCAAAAAGTGTTGTGATCAAATTTAGTCTGTGTGGTAGAATATTTAGTCCGTTGCATATTTTGTTAGATGAATTATGTTTGGATTCGGCCTAGCAGGTAAACACAGAGAAAATTAATATTTCTTGATGTGACATTGTTTCCAGTTATGGCTAAATCCTGACTGAATTCAACAACTACGACATTTTATCGTTGAATTTTGTATGAAATGTATTAACATGTTATCTAGTTTTGGGAGTGGAGAGGGTCTTTAAATCTCACAGTCGGCTTTCTTTCATACTCCACTTCTCGTGTAGCGATAAATTCACACTTTCGAATTGATTTTAAATGAATATCAGGATTTTAATGAAGAAGTTACCTTCGACATAATGCACAGAAATGAGGCAATAATTGCCCTTAGTTCCTAGTCTTATTACTAACGATAATTCCATTCATTATCACTCTAAACTTGACGGACATATTTCAGGAAGCCGCATAGGCCTAATTAAATGAAATCGTTCTTTATGTAAGTTCATTGCCAAGTTGTTTATTTAACATCTCGCATGTGACACTTTTTATGAAATATTTTTGTAAGAGTAGGTAGTTGGAGGACCTATGTTTTGGTATCTTGTTCAATTAAATTTGTTCATGATTTTTCTTTATCGTAAATTAGGTAGCTTTTAAAGGAGTTTCGCTATTGAATACCCCTGAATTCAAACCTCCTTCTTGATTCATTTTTCAAACGTTTCGTTGGACTCTGGCATAGGGTTTTTGTTAGAGCAGGTCATTTCATTGAGTGTTCGACTCAAGGAAAAAAATATTAATACACTGGAATTTCAATTTAGCGTGCATACTGTAAATCTATTCCTTGAAATTCAATTGGAAAAACTATAAAACTGCATCGAATACACGTTAACATAAACCTAAATAGCACCTACTACATTTTGTTTAAATTTAGAAAACTATTTCTAGAACACGGATTAATTTATTATCGTAAATCTAAAACATGACCGATTTTTTGATAATTTAATTCTAAAAAAAAACATTCAAAATATTAATTTAAAACTTAAACGTAAAATAACACCTACACTTTTTTTTAAATAAAAAAGGGAAACCTTGAAGAGGAAATTTTGAGTATTTAAATTGACGTAAATGATTATTTTTTATTAAATTAACATTTATATTTATTAGCTGAAATCGAATTTCAAACAATTTCCTGTTCAAATAAGTCTGTGGGTAAATTGGCCCCAAAAGTTGTTAATTATGAATCACTAAGATAATTTCTCCTTTGTTTTACGTAGACTCAAATTCTTCATGAAAAAACTATGATTCCTATTTGATCTAAAGAAGTTTCGCATTAGCTTTGGGCGAAACATATGAAGGTGAATAACCGATGACTTTTCGAATTTTCCTATTAATTAAAACTTTGTTGATGTTAAGGGAAGGGTAGTCATCATCTGAAACGCCTTCCCCGTACGCCTAGATCTTGTTTTTTTTTTTTTTTTTTTTTAATACTTCAACTATGAACAAGTCCGTAGAGCCCAAAGAATAGAACTTTTAAAACAATTAACTTTTAGAACAGTAAAATAATAAATTAGTAATTTTTAACAGCTTCCTAACTTAATAAGTTTTTTGCAGGTCCTCATTTTCGTACCTAATATAAACCATTCACTTTTTTTCAAACCAATGAAAACATTTATTACTTCACGATTTATCAAGTACCTACATAATACTCAGTAGGTAATTACCCACTCGAAAATGTCTTTATTCACCGCACAATACTCTCTCGATGACCAATGAATTCCACTGCTCAACTTGTATGCACGCGACACGCGAAATAAATGTTTTTCTTTTGAGCTATGAAAGAAAGCCGACATTCATTAGACTACTTTGAATTTTCCGTTTAAATTCCCATTTCATATAGAATACCTATGCTTTGTATCGTTTACGCTTATCTTAGCTCATACCTACGCTTAGTTTTTATTTATTTTAATCATTAAATTTTCTCAATTGAAATATACCCTACCTACAATTTGATATTTTCACTAAAAAGTCAGTTCGTTTTATTTGAAAATAGTTTTTGCACGCTATATTAACCCTTTCGTTGATTGCTTTCGTACATTTTCAAATTTAATCCCATTCATTTTTTTTCCAACCCCAGTCAGACGTTTTCAATCTACCATCCTAGTTGAATAACATAGTTGCAGAATGGTCTTGAATTCCTCTGAAATTCAGCATGGCTTCAATCAAATTTAGGGTTCAATGTTAAACACAAAGTTGTATAGCCTACCTGGGTGCCTACTATTTACGGTAGGCAACCTATATTAATACCTACCTGATATCATAGTTATTATTTACCGACCTCTTGTTGATTCTTTCATCTTTTGAGAACGAAAACGAAACGATTTCAAAAAGATTTTCAACGCTCACAAGCTTTTTCTACTTTAACTAAGAATGCAATTTTGCTTCTAAATTTGGTTTCTGGGAAAGCAAATAATAAATTTCCAAATATCGGGACTCCAGAAAAATCATTCCTCTGAAATCGGGGTCATCCAGAAAAATCGCTGTTACGAACGCGGACGTTATAGTAGCGGGCCGGAGCCCAGTATACCTATGTATAGTCTGGGCCGGAGCCCAGACCCTAATAACAACTTAGTCCTAAACATTTTGAAACCCGTCAATCATATTTGACGTAGAGAAACTAAGGTAGAAATAAAGATAGGCAACGAGATAGAAAGAGAAATTTGAAAACATATCCGAAAAGTTTTAATTTTGTTGATCAATTGAGTAACTTCGTAGTAGCTACAGAACGAATCGTATTTATGCTAATAATATACTTAGTATAATACGAGCTGTTAAGTGCGACTGTAGTATCAAAGACAAATTAATAACAAACAAATAAAAGTAGGTCGGTTTTCTAGTTTATTGGTTGGTTTCAAGCTTATTAGAACTTTTGTTAGTTACGCGCTACCTAGGTATCCTATTATTTCTTTGACGTTTATTTTCAATCCAATACCTACCCGAGCTTTTAATTTCTTCTCCGCTGGGAATGCGAATCAAAGTGGGGGTTCACTAAATCAGTTTAAATTGATCAAAATTGAGAGCGCTATCAATTTTAAATTGCTCGCCCAAAAAGATTGAGAGCAATCAAGATTTATAAAAGTTGAAGTTTGATAAACATTCGAGTACATCAATAAGGAGTAACCACCAGGTGTTGACAGGTATAGATATCCTCCGTAAAGAGCATGGAAACCCTAGAAATACTTGCTTCGTTTGATGCCAACAACTCATTTCTCCATAATTCAGAACTAAGAGAACATTTTCAAAGATGACTCGAAAAACTCTTGCAACGAATACAGCATCCAGGATCTTGAAGATCATTCCCAAGTGAGCCAGCTCCCCTACAATATTCCGCTGAAGTACGCGCCCTCGTTTAAATTATTTAAAAATCAAAACATTTTTAAAAGTAATTACAATTCGAATAATTACTTTAATTTTAAAGATTGAAAAAAAACAAAAAAAACAATTGACAGTTTTAACAAATTTCAAAATTTAAAAAAATGATAAATTAATTAGTACTTAAACACATTAGTTTAATTCTAACCATTTATGTTATGAAAAATTTGATTAAATTGATTAAATTAAATGAATTGAATAGTGGGGGATCAAAAAAACATATTTTTTAGTAATGCATGCATTCCAGGGGACGTCCCATTGGATAAGCATTAGATCAGTTCAACCAGTTGGTAAGCTATAAAACTGTTTCACTCGATGTAATTTATTTATTAATTTAGGCAAGAAATTGTGACCCCCTCCCCCCCTCACCATCACCACCAATGTTGTCAGTCTGGCACCAAAGCGGAAATACGTCGTAACATTGAACCTTCATCTATTAGTTTTAGTAGGCAGTCCGGAGAGGTTCACTTCCGTAATCAAGGTGAAACACAAAAAAACCCACGAAATATGCGGTTTATGGTGTCCTGGCGCCATGGTGGCACCACTACTAGTTCCAAGGTGGTACAGAGAATACTTTACGAAAATCCGGAGGTACAGTGAGAATTTTTCTTCAATTTCAAAGCTTGGGGACAGTTAGTAAGCAGTAAAGGAACCGAAATATTGAAAATTCGGATATTTTGTGGATATTATCCCCCCACTCGCCCCCTTCCCTTGCGAATTTTGATACTCTGGTGAAATCATGTACAACTCGGAAGTTATTTGTGCCAAACAAAAAAAGAAACACGCAAATCGGTAACCGATTATCGGTTGGAAACTGAGGCCTGGGCAGAGTTTACAAGATTTTGCCCGCAAACGCACGTATTTTGAGCATTAACCCCCCCCCCTTCTCCCTCTTAAAAGGCAAAATTCGAAATTCCGGCAATGTAGTGCACAACTAGATAGTTTTCCGCGTCGAACAAAAAAAGAACCAGGAAAATCGGTTCAGAACTAAGGCCTGTGCAGACGACACAGTCTTCTTCCTCGGTGTCAATGGAGTCTAAAATTTCATTGGGAAAAGAAGACCCTGACAAACCAACCTTGAATCTTGAACAAACCCTTTCAAATCGTAATTTGCCGAGGACACTATGCGGCATTCTATAGAATGCCTAGTTAAAGTATTAATGAGATTTCTTTTACACATTGCCTGATCCATTCGGGCATTCTTTACATTACCTAGGCACTGTACACAATGCCTGATGTTGCTCGTACATAATGCAAATTATGTGTAACAGGCAACTTGGATGCCGTATTCTTTGGGAGTGTTTTTCGGTTCATCATTGTTCCCTCACTTTGCAGTTTGTAGTTGTGATAAAATGTATCCTCAAAAACGTGTTGTGCCTTACATTGAGTCAATCATAATTGGGGTCAAAATACCTAAAGTTCACGAGATAATTCAGTTTTTGTATTCAATAAGATGCGTTGAGATCGGACTCGTTACACGTAGTGTAACGTCAAATTTTTGTGCCAAATTTCTAATGCTTTTAAAGGTTTTTATCGGAGTTGAGAGGATCTCAGTCGGTCGCCGAACCTTCCTCGTTTCGGGTTAGTCTAATCTCATTCAAACCGGCGCTCAACGTTTCAAAGTTGTACCTAAATTTCAAATTTTCGAAATTCATTAGTGCATCTACCTGGGGAATTGGAAAACTAAAAGATTGCCACTGGAATCATCAAAATCAAACAATAATTGCCAGAGACAAAGAGGAAAAATTTAGGTATTCTCTGACTGAACCAACGGTCTTGACATGGATATGTCTTTTGGCTGGGGGTAAAGGAATTTTTCGCGACACTTTTTTTTGCCACAAAAAATGCAACCCAAACTACACAAAACTGCAACACAAAACAACACAACAAAACTGCAACACAAAAAATGCAACACAAACAACACAAAACTACATAATCGGTAGCTATGAAGAAAGATTCTCTAGAATACTGCAATATATCTATTACATGCGATCGGAAAGTTTTTTTTTTTTTTTTTTTTTAATTCATAGAAAAAGTAAATACGTAGGTACATATTATTAGAAGATAAATGGACATATTCATGATCTATTGTTTTTCCCTCTAAGGGAGAAATTTTTACAAGACTTTTGGCATTTTCACCCGGTTTTTCCAAATAGATCTTCCGATATGTTGAGTATAACGATATATTTCTTCCAAAATGATGATAACGTAACGTTTCAATTCCCAAGTACCTATTTCTTCCGATTATGTCGATAAATGTCTTCCTTTTCCCCTTTTTCTCACGCCTTTTTTTGTTCGATTTTGATGATTCCAGCGGCAATCTTTTAGTTTTTAAATTCCCTAATTCCAAAAATGTTCGAAAATTTTAAATTTAGGTACAACTTTGAAACTTTGAGCACCAGTGTGTCAGATAACAGACTAACCTGGAACTAGGAAGTAACGGCGACCGACTGAGACCCCCTTAATGAGGGATCATCTTCATACTGAACACGTAAGTAAAGATGAAGGTACATACTATGATTGGAATGGGTCTTTTTGCTAAAATTACGTCAACAAAGTTTCTAACTCACTCTTACTGATGGAATTATAACATTTGTAGTAAGATACTTAATATTTGCACTCCGAAACTTTTTCTTTCTTTTGAATCCCTTGTACGGTGTGGGTTTAAATTGTTGCATTCCATCCAAAATTTTAAACATAAAAGTGCCTAGAACAGTAATTTTTTACGACAGTAAAACTTGGTGGTGTAGTTTTGATTCGCATTCCTTTCCCCCAACTGTTTTGGTTTCATGAATGTTCTCTGTATACGGGTAATTTCTTGCTCGATGTCTTTTAGTGATGACTTTATTCAAGCTCAACCACGACTAGTCCAATTGGGTAGTACCGAAGAGAGAGTGGGCTACTCGCCGCCAGAGTCGCCAGTGCGCCATGAAGACTCACCGTCGCCTCACAATGATCAATCGGCACTCCTGCCAGGTCCCAAGTACCCTGAGTACAAACATTGACCGTCCACATTTACTAAAACTAGGTTTATTACTGGGAATAATAAACCGACTCCTCCGCACACTTTTACTTTAATCGGAACCTGTTCGGCATGGAGGTGAAAACAACCTCAAAATGGGTACGGACACGAAATTCTTGCAATATCAACCAACTCTAAATAAGTACTTACTCAAATGTGTTACAGTGCTGAATCATTTGTACATTGTGACACATGGTCCACCCCGTAAAAAGCGTATCGTTATATTAACTAGAATTCGCTTTTTCGTAAAATGAATAAATAAATCGAAAGGTTGAAACGAGTTGTCAATCAGTTTCATAAGAACTACCTATTTTATATTTATCCAACTTCTTCAGCCAGAAAGAACGATTCTATAATGTTTTATTAATAGTGCATTAATACGAAGTTCATTGCACAAAACCATGTTATGGTACCAGTATCTACCTACCTTCCTAATGAAACTTTCAGCTGTAGGTAAACAAATTGAATATTCCTTAAAAAATGAAACTGCTTGACATTCAGTGAACACCTATTTTATCTGTAAACAAATTTTCAATTTTCGAGAAAAACAATTAAAACTCTGGTTGTTCAAAAAAAGTGTATAAATTCCTTACTTATAAAAGAAATGTGATCTGTTTTGTAACACTACATTCATGATATGATACTATGTGAAAGTATGTCTATTAATGGCAATATTAGGAATAACTGTATACCTACTGTTTTCATGTTCCCTGTTATGAAAAAAAGATGGAAAAATAAAATCACTATGTTTATCTTGCAAGATTCACTGTTACCTTTCCTCGCTATTCATTTCAGAAATGAATTCTCTAAAATTAAAACACGTTAAATGTAGAAAGTACCCTCCTCCCTACTTATGACCGAAGTGCAGCTGAGTGCTCGTTTTGTGTTCAACACTTTGTCCACGTTTTTGTCACGTTTTAGTTAGTCTTTGAAGTGATTGAGCGATAGGGAACAAGTTCAGAATGTATACATTCAGTGGATGACCCAAAACATTACAAGCTTACCCTAAACTGAAATTGAAAGACAAGTACGAAGTACCTATGAGTCACGGTGTTATTCTTATTGGATGATTGAAAGGAACGAGTTTGGTTCTAGTTAGTCTTCCATAGTTTTACCACGGTGGAGAGAATAATATTCTTCAAACTTTCATTTTTCTCTGATATTCACACTTACCTCCAATATAAACTCAACGTACATCAGAAGTTTGACATATTGCAGAGAAGTACCCTACGAGCGGAAATTGGGGAAAATGCAGTTCAGGTTAGTTCGTGAGTCTGGTAATTGGGACTCTTTCCCGAATCGAATTGTAATAAACGGATGTCGAGCTCCACCGTCCCAAAATCACTTGCTCAACCACAAATAGGTAAAGCTAAATCAGTTTTAAGGTGTTTTTGCCAGAACTGGGCAACAACTTCTGTTAATTTTTTCGAGATATTAGCACTCCATTTTTATTCCCTTGCTCAGAAATTTTTTTGTTTAATGTCTCTAGAATTGTAGGGAGCCAATCAAATTTAAAAAAAAGTTGGATATGCATCATTCAAGTTGTTTGAGGTTATTTTGAAGAAATTTGACAATTACTATGTATAAATATCATCATAATATGTAATTGATGTTATATATCAATGTTTCTAGATTGAAATCATGAATAATGAGGTACCATTTAAAGTTATTTTCCTATAATTTGAATAGAATGACTTTAAACATGTTTTTGCTTACCTAGTGCAGCCCTGGTCCCACTACGAATAGAAACACTGAACAAAACCTCACCTCTACAGTCCCTACAAGCTACAAAAGCAGAGAGTTTTCCCCATGATTCATCAATGTCAGTAATATCAAGTTTTTGATTGTGAATCACTCATTGCAGGTCTTGATATTTTTGTTTCTTCTCAGAAGTTGTGATGGTAGGTTACAACAGGGTTGGTTTTGGAGTAACAGAACTCAAAGTTGAAGGTGGATCAGAAAATTTTGGGAGCCAATGACGGAGTTATTTTTTTTTCGTGAACTCTATTCAACATTGGTATTGATGAATTGACACCGAAACTGAAAGATATAACACAGCAAATGCGTTGAAAAACACAGGAATTCGCAAAATACAACGTGAACACAAACACGAAAGCAATGGTGGAAACATATTGCCCTCATCTCACGTGCTCTAATGTGATGTCATGTGCAGTCTCAAGTGATATGATGAGTAAAAGAACACTGGCATCACGAACAATCATTTATCAACAGTTTTATGTTGATAGGCTCTGAAAGGATCAGCTCGTGATTTGTTAATGTTCCAGGGGCAGTTTTATTGTTCGAGTAGCGATTCAGAATGGGAAGAAGAATAAATTATTTGTGGCTAGTTCCATCGTAATTGGTACTTCCAAATGGGCGTGGGTACATGGGATAAATGAACAGAGGGAGGAATTAGGGGAGTTTCATACATTCTACCCCCTATTGAAAAACACACATCGGTTTCGAATGTAAAAAAAAACAGTCCGAGGATGATGATTTTCATAGGGGACCGTCTACACACCAACCCGCACAATCCCTGAAAATTTCACCGAAATTGGACAATAACTTCGTATAGTTATGCGCGTTACAAGGAATTCATGACAGACGGACAGACACACAGACAGACAGACACACAGACACGGAACCAAAATTGTTCAGAAAGGTCTAAAACGCAAAACGCGAGTGAAAATTTTGATTTTGGAGAACTTTTTTTTTCGTCCTTGAAAAGTGAAAACAAAGCTTCCGCTACCTTGGTAGACTCGGAAGCAAAATGTATGTAAAATGTAAGTGTGTGTGTTGGTTTGGCTACTTACATCAGTTGATTGAAATAACATCAAGAAAATGAGTACTCCAAAGTGCCATCACCATACAGAAAGACTTGCTCAAACGTCAACCCACGACTTTGTCACTGGTTGTCCAGACTTTGTATCACATGATATCACGCATGCGCCCCACGGCGTGAAGTACCATCAGTGTAGCTCTTGTAAACGACTTGACCTGCTATACCATGGGAAAACTTTGAACCACAATTATGTGAGGTAACATGACTCTTTGTGATGTCACATGAGGGGACTTGACGTGAGAACAAGGTGTTTCCACTTTAACCCACCAACCTTCTACTATTACACTATTTCGACACAACTCTTGAAAAATCTATACTAAAAATCGGTATGCAAATATTGAATTTTCTTTAGTTAAATACAACCAGTTACCAAAGACAATGCAATAATGAGGAATCAATCGAAATTCGAGAAACCTGAAGTGAGAATCGATTGTTTCGGCTTGCACCACCATCATTTGATACTGCTTTACTTTATATCGCTCTCCTGAAAAGATCTTCTCCGTGATAAATGTACCTTTTTCTCATAAACTACTGATTCTGTCCTGCCTTTTTTTTATGGAAGAAGATACCTAGACGATGGCATTATCGGGTCCTTTCATCAATTTTACGATTCTAACTATTCCAGAAAAAGACAGAAAGGTAGAAAAAAATCAAAAAATCTATTTTGTGAAACTCAAAAAAAATCAATCAATCATTCAAAAAAATGCAAATCATAAAATCTATTTTGTGAAACTAAAAAAAAAAAAACATTGGTGGATAGACTGAACAGGATACACTAAAAGATGAAAAATCCAAAAATTACAAGATTTGGTTGAGCAGGGGCGGAGAAAAAGGTGTATGAAAACACCTCCATTTTGGGCAGGATGGCTTTCGTGTCCCCTCAATCCATTGTAAGTAGGTACGGAAAGTAACAATTTTACGGAATATCGACGGTGAAGTAGAGAAAGGTTGTATCGCCAAAATCGCTACTTTAGAGGAGACCCAAAAAACGTTTTATCCATCTTGGAGACCCAAAAAACGTATTTTATCACATTGATACTAATTTTGGTTAACCCATTTTCAAATCTTTCTTCCCTCGTGGGACTTCTGCAAATGGAGTTTCCTTGAAATAAATTACTTTCCAATTAAATATGATACGTCTTTACACTACAGCCCAAGTGGTTGATACGAGGTTTCACGAGGACAGTTTTATGAGCGACTACTTTTTATCTGGTTGTCTGTTTTTTCGGTTTTATAAGTCTCCTGGTCTCTAGGTAGGCGATGAAGGAGGAACATGCTAAACCAATTGTAAAACATAATAATATCAAAGAGGTAATCACAGACAAACTGATGTCCCAAACTTGTACCACAGAATACTACAAAAGTTATCTGTACTTCATAAAATAGTGAACTAGGAAAATAGGAAACATAAATGAAAACCCCAGATTATTATACCGTATTATCATGTAGGCGTGTGTAATAAGTATTCATTCCACCGTGGTTGGTGAGCAACCATCAAATACCTACATAATACTTGTACTTATTCCAAAAATTAATAAGTTCAAACAGTTTTCAAGACCTTGATGTTCAACAGACTCGAATCTCGAAAAACATTAATTTGACATCGACCCCAGATTTCGACTAACCCAAGTTCCTAATGTACTTTGAAGACATATTTATTGAATTGATACCCCATTTGAAATTATACATGTATATTTTGGCATATGTTTTCCGCGTGAAGAACTATGTAGCTCAGTGGTAGAGTGTTCAAGTAGATAGGTAGTGGATGGTCCCTAATGTTTTCCACATTACTTTTTTCTTCTTAAACGAACGTAAATAGTCCTTTCAAAATGAAAAGCTGCACTTCGGGCCTTGAAACCCACCCCTTCTCTCCCTGGTCCACTAAATGTCTTGGTGTCTGTAATTTGTAGGAGAAATAAAATATAGAAAAACCCTTCCCTTTCTAAAAATGAAGAAACCGCATTCTTGATTTCTCTATTAATTAGTTTACGCTGCACTCAGATGAAAGCAGATAGTCCAAAACCTGCAGTCTGAGGGCCGTTGAAAGCAGCGCGAAATTGTAATAGAGGACTCAAAGCTGACTTTCTTTTTCAAGCATTGCAAAAGAAACGATGGACTCGTAATAAATTATATGTTAAGGAAAAAAACCTTCAAGTCATTAACGACAGTGCTGTTAACACAAAATTATGGACAAATTAATGTAAACGTGTATAAAACAAACGTGAGTGTTATACTTCAGTGTTAATTATAGTGAAGACGCAGTGCTAGTGTTGGACATCTGAACTCTACAACGAGAGATAAAAAACTAGAAAATGGCTCAAAATAAAATACATGTAGTGGTTAAAAAGTTTTCCAGAAAAAAGTGCTGTTTTTTACATGGTCGTTTTATTATGTTCATTTTTGGGTTTTTCGGTGTATTTTTTTGTTCAACATAAAGGCGATTTTTTGTTCAATGTGTAAAAAAAAAAATTGAAATTGTCAAAAAACAGAATCACTTGGACGAAACAAGATTCTAGTTCAGAGCCGTCGAAACACACAAAAATGGGAATTTCTCACTCGAAATTGGCATCATACCATGGCCTAATTGTTTATCAAAATGTTTATTGTCTGCAGAAAAAGAAAAAAGGAAAGTCAATGCAGCAAAGGGTGTTTTTGTTGATTGAGATTGCAAACTGCTCAGTTATAATTTATAATTTTCATTAGGAAATAAAAATATTGGCGTCGCATAATTTTGTAAGGGACAATGAATAGGTACCTAATAAATTATCGTTTAGATTAATACATGAAAATTTGTAATACAGGAAAATATTGTGAGTAAATTTAAAGAGAGAAGAAATTATGCAATACACACGAATAAGGGTTGGTGCGTTGTGCCAAATTCATTGTCTAGTTTGCAAAAAGCTTTTGTTTATTGTGAAGTTGATTTCTGTGATTGTAGTTTGGTTGTTTCGGAATAGCTACGAATTTTTATTTTATGATCTGTACTGTGAACATTCCTTACAATAATTTTAATGAAGATGATTGCTTTTCAATTGATGGACTGAAGTGGTCTTACAAGTGTGAAATTTGAGGGGTTTATGAAGTGCTGGGGAAATTCGGATTGAGCGCCTGGAGTGGGGCACTCCGAATTGAACTTCAAACGGTGGAGTGGAAGCGTGGAGGGGGATCTCGATAAGAAAATGGCGACGGGGGACAAAATGTATTCCGTTGACAACTCCTTTCGAGATCCCTCTAGTCGCTTCAATACTTCAAAATATCGATACTTTCGTAAATATAGGCGATATTTTAGTATCGATACTGCACTATACGATATTTTTGGATATCGATGTTTCGAATTCAATATTTCTCAGTTCTCACAAAAAATTCATATATCCTTTATCGATCATTCGCCTGCAAAGAACACAGCTCTGCCATTGTCACCACCTACCAACAATATTTTTGCTCACAATCAAGTTTGTTTTGAAGCAATAAACGCTTCACCCGCAATTCGAAGAAATGAAGAGTTGCGGGGGCCTATATTAGAAATTTGATTACTGGTTGCTCAAGGCACAAAACTGAGTTCAATTCGAAAAAAAGGACTATGATCGCGTTTTTGTCAGCTAAAATTTGGACGTTTTCTGATTTATATTAAGTCCAACCCACTCTCTCAGTTCGTCGCCGTTCCTTCCTCGTTCCGGATTAGTCTAACCTCTTACGAGCTGATGATATTTGATTTTCGGAAAAACTTCGAGAATCGTTTCAGAATCCACCAAAACGTATTTTAGTGAAAAACAATCCAAAAAAGTATATGCTGAAAATATTGAATCCATTTCAATACCTTCATTTTCTTCGAAAATTCGCTAAAACAGCACTTGAAGGAAGATTCGGGTTACCCTCAGTTAGAGGTGGGTTTTAAGCACTTTGAAGTCAAGAAATTTCTTGACACATCTCTGAAATTCGTTTCTGAATAGGAAATTCGTTGTTTGGCCTCGAAGATGGCCTTGAAATCTCAACACTCAGATTAGGTTGAGGCCTCAGCTGAAACATGTGGGCTCCTCCAAAGTCTTGCCACTGTGATTATGGATGAGTAAAAACAGCCCTGAGGAGAGACTTCTTCGGTGAAGAGGCTGTCATTACTCACTCTCTTCATTACTCTTTAGTTGCAGCTCGGATTTCGTCAGATGATTTTTATTACGGATAAAATCCATTTGTATTATGGAGAAAATGTTCAATATTCACAGTTAATAAATATTATTGACTGTGAATATTGAACATTTTCTCCTTAATACAAATGGATTTTATTTATGATGAGACACTAGTGATACCGTGTTCCAATTAGGATTAATAATCAATTATTGATTATTAATCCTAATTGGACCACAGTATCACTAGTGACTCCGAAAACATCTCAGGAACTCCACTGCTGCCCCCAAGTGTCATCGGAGTAACCAAAATTAAAATGCAATTTTAAATTTAATGGACGCAGAATTTTTTGTGGGTTATTGAAAGTCTCAGAAAAGTAATGACAAAATTTTCCAAAAAATCGATGGAAAACATTTCAAAATTTCTGTCAACGTCATTTTTTTGATTTCCAATAACTTGAAAAAATTCAGCTCTGACCATTAATTTTTAAATTGCAATTTAAATCTAGTTCTGGTGATACCTTGGAACAGCTGCCGAATTCCTAAAATGTTTTAGGTGACACTGGTGACACCATGGTCCAATTAGGGTTAACTGTTGGTATGTTGTGTAAATTCACTCAATTGGACACTTGATAGCAAAAAACGAATAAACATTGTTGACAAAAATATTCTTCTTGAGAAAATTGGATTATGTTGATAATTTGTGACGGAAATATCGATACTCGATATTTTGAAATATCGATACTCATGCCGAACGATAATATTGGGATATCGCTACTCCAATTCGATACAAAACACCAAATTTTGATACTTTTGTAACGATACCCATCTCTATTCTACACCCTAGCGACTGAAATTGCAAGTTCCGAAGAGCTCGAATTTGGGGCTCAATCCGAATAACCGCAATTATTCGTATATTTTGGTGGAGGACGTGTGCATAAACAATTCTTGACTGCAAAGCTAATTTGAATTCAGTTCATTTGTAGTGCGGCCGTGCAGGTCGCCCTTGCGGACCACCTCAGCCATAGTGCGCTTATCGTGCATTTTGAACATGTTTGATATATTTGAAATGTTATTCTTAAAGGAAATTTTTCGCTGATGTTTAGGATGATATTTTCCATTGCACTCGTAGGGTGGGGCGATCTCCCCTGTAAGGAGTATCCTTAAGATTTTGATATTGAAGAATTCCATTGTAAATCGCGACGAAGACAATAGTAGCTGCAAAATTCGCCACACTTTCAAAGTGAGAGCACATCCTGTCAGTGAGGACTATCCGTACATGTTGGTGAACGTGGTCGCCGGGTTAGTATTTCCCTCAATTACCGGCGCCCAACCTTTTTGAAATTTTCAAGGATTTTCGAAATTCATTAGTGCATTTGCCTAAGGAATTGAAAACTAAAAGATTGCCTCTGAAATCATCAAAATCGAAATTGCCATCAAAAAATGGGGAGAACCTTCTATTCAGTTAGGATTTTCCCATTTTTCGCCGACAATAAATTATTGTTCAATTTTGGTGATACCAGTGGCAATCTTTCAGTTTTCTAATGCCCTAGCCTTTTCTCCCCGCCGGGCGGCCACCTGCCACAGCTTACCCTCCCGGCGCTTGAGCCACCTAGTTGTCAACCTAGATGCAGCCCACTCACTCTCGTTGTCTTCCTCTTTTATTTTCGCCAACTTTCACTCAACAATATTCCTCAACTGAATGATTTTTGTGTTTGATACTTATTACCCTATTGTCCACAAATTATTATGAAGATTTTTTCAATACTGAGTAAGTTTTACATAAAGGTATGTTGCATTCCACTATACCAAAATAATTTGGCTGGATGTAGAACTCCCCTCAATCCATCCCCCCCCTGACTGGACTAAACACACCCCAGACACGTGTACCTGATTTTTAAAAATCCTCATTGAATGGTGCGTAAAAGACGCTTACCGAGAATGAATACTTAAGAGGCAGAAAGTCCACTCAGTCGCATTTTTCTCGCCCCCCCACAATATCGCTACTGCCCTGAAATGGAAAACTGCCCGGAAGACAGTGAAAATGAAAGGTACTCTGTTCCCCAACATAACGGTAACATAATGGAAGTGATTAGTTCAGAAATAAGCACACAGATCGCTTCTGAAGGTCGAAAAACTACGAAACGGCTAAAGGCGTCTGTAGGGACCTGGAAACAACGGGAGGCAAACGCCTAAAGACGTCCGTGGGGATCTCAAAACGTTGAGATCGTTTCCCGTCGGGGAGAAAAGGCTAAGAAGACGAACTAATAAATGTCAAAAATCCTTGAAATTTCAAAATTCAAGTACAACTTTTGAAGTATGAGCGCCAGTAATTGAGGGAAATACTAACCCGGAACGAGGGACGAACGGCGACCAGCTGAGACCACCTTATGTTCACACGATTCATTCTCGTAATTGCTAAGATACGCCAAAACTAGAAATCACAAAAAAAAAGAAAAAAAAGGAAAAAGAAATCGCCTCTAGAGTGTCAACAATAATCCCGAAACTATCGTTCTAAACGTCATCCTGGTATATTTTTGGATTCAGCGTAAAATTTCTTATAAGAGTACCTCATCGAAATATATACAATTTTCAAATTGCAGATCTCTACCCACCCTCAATCCTCAAGGTGTAGACGTTCCTAAACACAATCAAAATACCCCCCCCATGTCCACACGATTTCGACCACTTCGTCCCAAACTCAGTTTTTGGATTTCAAGGGAAGAAGTAACAACATAAAATCAATGGCCGTTAAAAATAACCTAAAGATAATATCGACGGATTCACATCAAACTTCCAACACTCGGAAGAGCGACAATTCTTTTTTAAAAAAAGCGAAACAAATGAGCACGTATTTGTTTGGTGTAATTATATGATTGTTAAATTTTTTATAATTAGTTTAACTAATGTTTATAACTTTTATCTGAGATTTTAATCAAACTTCAACGATATTCTAAATAATTTTAAAATTAATAGAATTATTAAAAGTGTTCTTTCAACAGAACGATATTTTTATGATGCACAAAAAATGTTGCAAATTCTAATAATAAAAATCGATTTAATTGATTTTTGTTTTCTTTATTTAAAAAAAAGCGGAAAAAAAGTAAAAGAAAAATTGATAGATTGCACACTTTGTATTTTCTTGGAATTTCGATCTTTTAAAAAGGAAAATGAAATCATATTGAAAAAAATAGTTGATGCCACAATAACGATTAAAAACCAAATGTAACCATGTTGAAGAAAAATACTCATTAAAAAAAAAATCAGTCAATTTACAATAATAAATATTATCAAAATAACTCCTTTAAAAAAGATTGACGTATTTTATTATTTCGATTCATGATTCCCGAATAATTGTGGTAAAATTAGGTTTAGAATGTTCCGTTGGTTACCATCAATTTCGGTTTCATTTCTTTTAATGAAAAAAAAAAAAAGATCAGAAAAAGTGTAAGGTTGGATAGCAGTCACACTGCCTCACAAAATATTTAAAAAGGTATTCCACAGGGATTGTCTTTTTAACGTAAAATAGGAATTTTTCAGTTTGTAACAAGTTTTGTTTGAAAACGAAAACTATGTTGTTGTTTTTATCGATTGTTTTTTTTCGACGATTTTGTAAAGGGTTAATTTGGCGTTTTGACGTCTCAATGTCAACTTTTTTAGCTCCATTGGTGAACCTGCTTCGGTACAATGATTTGCGAAGTAAAGTTTGTTATTTCAACTAAATCATCGGAGATTATGAGGTTTTAATGACGAAAAATTACGTATAAAAATTAATTATTCTACCCGTGGATTAACATCCGTTCACATTCATTTACAATAGGTACCTATATAAGTCGAATAGAATTTCCAAGGACGGCATTTCAGCGATTTACAATAACATATTTTTATATTAACCGGAGTTGAAAGCTTCGCCAATGGAGTGAAAAGGTTAACCACGTGCTACTTTGATAGAATTCAAATTATTAGTTTTAAGTTATGGAATAATTATAGAATAAATTAAAAAATTATTCTAAGAACTGTAAATAATGTATACAAATAAGTTATTACAATGAAATTACGAAAGGTTTGAATTTTTCTTGTGAAATCCCTGGTACCTAACGCTGATGGAGCGCGATCAATAAAATTATACTTCAAAACTAAGTACAATTTTCGTAAATACTTTTTACTTTTTAGAATCAAGTCTACGCAAAGTCTAAAGGACTCAAATGTTTGCTTCCATATCACATATCAAATTTTTGCTCATTTGGTTTTCAAAGTCGATTATCCCCCCCATTCACTCCCACCTTTCACCGTAATGGAGCGTTTTTGCTAGCTTTGGAAAAATAGATCTTGTTCTAATTTTCTCCCCCGCCATTTTGTCCAAGAAAAAAGCTGGAAGGAACCTTAGGAAGGTTCTCCATCGATAACCGTAGATGTTGGTCTCGGACCCAGCAGTTCCGCACATGCGCACTAGATATTACGCTTATCAGAAAGTCTTATTGTTTCGCTTATCATCAATTTTTTGTTTATTTTATCGTAGGAGCATCTAGGGAGAGAAATTGGTGGAACGGCCTGAGTTCTGCCAAGCGACGATTAGATGAACTTTCCGGAGCTCAAACCATGTATCTCTCTTATCAGTCGCCCGATGTGATGTAGGCGATTCCTAAAGCCAGGTTCCGTAGAACGAAATGATGAGGTGGGAGTGAGCTTCACGGATGTCAACGAACTAATTTGAAAATTGGATATAAGAGAGTTCACTGATTATGGACAGAGCTACTTTGATAAATTTTGTCACAAACTTCCATTGTTTGTTTACAACTCGAGACTCAATGTCACCCAAATATTGTTTCCTAACCATTGTTTTGCTTTTACGTGGTTGTGTTTTGCTGTCTGCAGAAAGTCACCAAGGCAAAACTGCCAAAATTCTCGATAAAATGTGTCACCGATATTACCGAGTTGTCATCACATCAGCAGACTGATAAGAGATAACGTAGGTTTTGAGCTCCAGAAGGTTCATATAATCGTCGCCAGGCAGCGCTCAGGCCGTTCCACCAATTTCTCTCCCTAGATGCTCCTTTTTATCGTAGTCTCCTGTGGTCTGTCATCTGGGGGTTTCTGGTAATCCTAATCCTACTCCTTTTGACGATTCGCATGAAGTTTCGGAATCGGATGATAAATTAAAATGTTTGTTCTTCTTCAAAAAATACAACATACCCCTACTTTAAACTTTGTTAAACATACCTACCTACTTAGAAAACTGAAAATCAGAATTTGTTCTTTAAAAACATTTTCGACAGCTATTGGAGTCATTGTCCAACTTCTATACCATTTGAGAAATTTGAAATCAGGAAACTAGTCGTGTTCCAGCCCCCATAGTTCACAAACTTTCCAAGATCCAACAGAAAATAAAGCTAATGTTAAAATGGGTGGCATTGATGAGTGGATACTATGCTGCTGTCCAAAGTAAAAACGTCTGCCGAGTGGGTGTTGCACATAGCTTCCACGTATCCATAACCCGATGGTATGAATGATCTGATGCGTTTGATTAATCTCATAACATCAAAGTCCCTTGCACTACCTTCACAGGGGACCATCTCCTCGACAACCCCCACAATCTATGAACAATTCATCGAAATCGGATGGAAAATGTAGGTTTTTACGGTAGCACATGCGCAGCGGCTTCAATTGACCCGAGAGCTACGATTATCATACGGGATCAACTCATCTCGCAAGAGCGAAATCATCAGAACAAAATAATTCTGATCTTCCCTTAGGGAGACAGCCGATGACGCCAGGAAATTGCAGTTGGTTGAAAATCCAGTCAACTCCTGTTGAAAGAAAGAGTTGACTGATCAAGGAGGAAAAAGAGTTAGTTAGTCTACCAATGGGTGAAGTGAGTAATATCCATGCCTGCAGGTGATTCGTACAAAACAGCCAAAGCAGGGATATTTACTGGCTATTGCCAGTTTTCATCTACTCTGAAGTCGGTAGTTTTGGCACGAAATCAAACAGGGAAATTTTTAAACAATCGAGTTCGAACCGGCACAATCCAAGAAAAATTCACCAGAATCAAACGGTAGGTTAATATAATTTTTTTCCCGTGTAAGGATTTAGATTGGCAGATACATCGTCACGAAATCGAAGTTGTTCAGGCGGCTCCTGTACTCGACTTGCTGGTTATGGCGGATTCTCCAATACGGTACGTAGATAATAATTGAAGGGTACGGGGGAAGAACCAGGTATGTCATCTGAACATAGTTTTGAGTAAAATGCTTTTCAATCTATGAAACTCCTGATTCTTCCCCCTTGTACGAAAACTTTAACCTTAATTTTAGCGTGACTAACCTTCTTCTTCCCCCGAAAGGATCACACCATGGTATAGTACTTAACATTAGCCACAAGATAGCGTTGAAAACTCATTTTTGAAAAAAATTGACAAACCTGGTTCTTCCCCCGTACCCTTTAATTGTCTTCTTAGCATTGTTTATATTTAACCTTAATTGGACCATGTTACTGGTGCTAGTGTCGCCGAAAACATATCACGAACTCCACAGTAGGGATGGGTATCGTTATATAAGTATCGATATTTTGTATCGATACTGTATCGTATCCGAGTATCGATATCCCAAGTATCGTTGGGCATGAGTATCGATATTTTAAAATATCGAGTATTAATACTTTAGTGTCACAAACTGTCAATATCATCCAAATTTCTCAAGAAAAATAATTTTTTCAACAACTTTTATTCATTTTTCACTATTAAGAGTCCAAGCAGAGTGATTTTTTCCATAACATAAACGTTATTTGTGCAACCTAAGAGTAATGACCCAAAAGCCTCTCTATCTTCTTTATTTTTTAGCCATTACGTTGAATTTTCCGCGAGAACAGTATCGATATTCGATATTTAGAAATATCGGATCCAAAGTATCGATATCCAAAAATATCGGATAGTGGAGTATCGAAACTAAAATATCGAGTATCGGTACAAAAGTATCGATATTTTGAAATATCGAGTATCGATACCCATCCCTACTCCACAGCTGTCCCAAGGTGTCACCGGAGTAACCAAAATTAGATTACAATTTTAAATTTAACGGACAGGAGAATTTTTGAGGGTCATTTGAAGTCTCCAATTACGACAAACATTTTCAAAGAAACCGATGGAAAATTTTTCAAAATTGTTTGTCATTACATCATTTTTGGAGAGTAGAGACTTAATCATAAATAGAATTACCTTCTCTTTATTAAAAGATCTTTAGAAACTTCTAACGTTTAATTTTTGTCATAAATGATGCAAAGATGAAATTGCGTTGAATAATTCATCCCATTTAAAATGTCAAAGTCGAAAAAATTGACTTCGACTGAACAGAACAAGCAGGATGAGAAACTCAATTCAGCAGTACTTTGGTAAAATGCGTTATATTATAACATCACCTTATTATTATAACTATACATTCGTAAGAGTAATATAGAGGAATGAGAGTATGAATAAAAGTAAAAAAGTTAAGGAGTAATCACAGGAGGGACAGAGTCCCTAATAACCGTAAAGGAGCGCTCAAGCGGAGATACCAGACATCTGACGGATTTCAGTGATGAGCCGGCGACATCTGTCCTTGTAGTCGGGTACCTTGGCATTCATCACCGTCATCTTCAAGCGGGACTCGTCCTAAGGGGAAGGAAAAAACGCAATAAATAACCAAGCTGAAACAACATGACACATAGACTGATATTTGATTGCTAATATTATACAGTAGTATCAAGCTACAGATCTGCCAGATAAGGTTAACGTTCTGTGTCACATTCTGCTTACATACGACTTCAACTCTCATCGTCTATTCTATTGTGGATACCTGTGGCGGCTCCTGCCCTGAAACTCAGGGGGTGCACAGAGATCAGGAGAGGCTATCGAGAAGGGACAGAATAGGTGATTTTCTCTGCCAAATAGAAATTTTAATGATATGCAAATGTGATAAATCTTGGTAACTTTTGGTTTATTAATTCCAATAATAAGCCTATGTGATCGTATCGCAAAAAATTTGTATAACCCCCCTCAAACTTTGTCACTTTACGTTTCAAGGTGCGTAAATCCAAATCTGCAATGTCCGTCCGTCGTTCGCCGTCCGGGCCATAAAAGGCCTTAGAATCGGGTCTTAAAACTCGTTCTTTCGCACATAGACTCCATGTGGGGTCTAGTTGGTCCTAACGTCGAACTATTCCGATCGCTTCATTCGTATAGAAGTTATGGGCAAATAACCGGCCAAAAAAGAGGTTTTTGCTTAAATATGCGTAGGGTGACATTTACCAAGTATTTTTTGACTCAGAATCGACTGGGATAGAGTTCAGATCCGCATAAAGTTAGCCCTAGCAACTAATCGCCCTACACGTATGGGTGATGAGCCAAACAACGGGTGAAAATGGTGTTTTCGAGGTTTTTCCTTACATAGACTCCATTTGGGGTCTGGTTGGTCCTGACGTCTTTCCAGCCCAATCTTCCCACACCCAAGGGTGCTATGGGTCACAAATGGATGAAAAATTGTGTTTTTGAGGTTTTGCTTGAGCAACTAATCGCCCTACACGTATGGGTGATATGAGCCAAACATGGGTGAAAATGGTGTTTTCGAGGTTTTTGGTTTATTATTTCCAATAATGAACCTTTGGAATCGACCAAGAAAAAAAATTTGTCAACACCCCCTCAAAATTTGATGGTTTACGTTTCAAGGTACGTAGAATCCAAAAATCGAATGCAAATTTGGCCGTCCGCCCGCCGTACGCGGCTCTTTTGCCACTTAGCGTAGACCGATTTTGATGAAATTTGGTACGTAGGCTCCATTTGGGGTCCAGTTGTGCCCCGAAGATTTTGGTTGATGTAGGTCACTCCTAAGGGTTCCAAAATCAATTTTGAAATTTTGAAAACGCCCTAACTCAAAAAATGTAGATATAAAGGTATTGTTTTTCCTTCAATTTAAGATTCTATAGAATTTTTAGCATTTTTTGAGACCACGCGGAGCTCTGTAGGACAAACCGTTCGCTCACTACGAGAATTTAAAGTTTGTACGTACGATAAATCAGAAACACGAGTGTGAATCGCAAAAGAGGCCTAATCTCCGTTCAAATGTTAGCTGACCGAATTGCGATCGATGTTTTTCTTCATGTTGGCTGGTTGGTGGCTTTGCAGACTAGTGATATATATAGAAAAATAAAAATAATAAACCATTGTGTAATAATTTGCAGCGTTTTCATCTTAAAATTGCAAACGGTACTAAATACGAATGTACAATAGACACGAAACATGTTCTCTAGTGATTAACAGAAATTCTGAAATACTTATTCATCAAAGGTCGAAACCCAATAAATTCATCCATCTTATTGCAATAACTGAAATGTATATTTGCCCGTGACGATTCAAAACATCGTCCAATTCGGAAGAAAAATTAACGAGCCCCTTGAAGACTCCGAGATTCGAAGAATCTTCCCTCATCATGGCCACGCACGGCTCGAAAACACCACAAAACTTGATACAATTAATGATTCGGGATGAAAAATGTACCTATTTTTCTTAACCGTTTCGTTTTTTTTTGCATCAGATTAAGACGATATGCACTGTCAAGTTGTTGCATTATATTTTGACGACCCAATATACGTAACTCTACCAATATACGCGTTCTTATGGGAGACAGCCAAAGCGTTTTTCAATTTTTTGGCTAAATGAGAGATCACTTATGCCATCTTTAACTCAAGCCTCATTTCGGTTGGTAGAACAAAGTAGGCAAAATTATCAGTCACTTCACATCCACAAAGCCAATCTACCTTCTTATAATAATCGACATTGTCCAAGTTGGTATTACAGAGCTCTGGGTGGTTTCATTCGATTCTAAAAATTCGATATTAGTTTAAATTGACGAAAAAACAATTTAAACTAAAAACGCGTTTGTGTTTAAATTGACGAAAAAACAACAAGATGGGTCGATGACGTCGAGGCCGATATCACATCGCTCAGCGTTCGACGGTGGCGGACCGCAGCACTGGACAGAGAAGTATGGCGAGGTATTGTTGAGGAGGCCCAGGTTCTCTAGAGAACTGTAGCGCCACGGAAAAGAAGGAAAGGAAGGACGAAAAAACAATACCTTTATAATATAAATTATTTTTATATTATAAAAAGTTTTAGAGCAAGGGCGTTAAAAAAATTGCAGCTCTCATTTTTCACCCATTAGAAGTGACCTACATCAACCAAAAGCTTCGCGCCACAACTAGACCCCTAGCTCATATACCAAATTTCATCAAGATTTTCGGATTCTACGTAGGTACCTTGAAACGTAAACCAACAAATTTTTAGGGAAGGGTTAACTTTTTTTCTTTGGCGATTTTAAAGGTTTATTACTGAAAATAACAAACCAAAAAAGGAATGTTTATAATAAAACATGTTTCTATCTCTCTCTTTCATCTATCCTCTTGATCTCTTCAGTTGGACAATTAAAAAACTCAACTAAACTTTTTTTATTCCACGACATTGACGCGCTTCAGAACTTCTGTGATAAGTGGGCATTGCAGATGAACCTTGGAAAGTCCCAGATTATGGTGTTTAGACGAGGAGGAGGACTGAAATCGAATGAGTCCTGGACCTATCGTGGAGCACCAATTGAGGTTGTGAGCTCATATAAGTACCTGGGAGTCACGTTGACCACGGGGCTTTCCTTCACCACGGATCTCCGGGAAAGATCTGCAATGGCTAAGATGAGCGTGGCGAGCGGAAACTCTACCCTATTCGGACTTACGAATGTGCCGGTCCATGTTAAACATGAGGTTTTCAAGGCGGCTGCTAGGTCAGTCCTGTGTTATGGAGCCCAGGTCTGGGGTTCCAGGCAGTATCGGGAGGTGGAGCAAGTTTTCAAGTTCTTTGTGAAGAGAATCTTTCACCTACCTAGAAATACCCCGGATTACTTCCTATACCTGGAGACAGGTGAGTCCCCTCTGCACATTTTCACTCTGGGCCTGCACAGTCGATACGTGCTGAGGGTCATGACAATGCCGAATTACCGATTTCCTCGTGTAATGGCCGCTGAAATCGTCAAAGCAAATTTATTTTGGTACAGAGGCCTAAGAGGATTGTGCGAACAGCATAATGTTTCTCACAGTCAGGTATTTGAGGATCGTAGAGAGTGGGCAACGCAACTGTTGGAACTGGGTGAAAAAGTTAAGTCCTCAAGCATGGAGTCGGCTAGAAACAGAGCTCTTGCATCGTCGGACCGATTTTACAGATTCCTGGACCATGATGTGCGATGTATCAGTCTGATGGAGGGTGCACAGAGGGCATCGATGTTCGTCCTGCGCTGGGTGTCCAGGGTACGTGCTGATATGCTTCAACCTAATGCACGCACTTGCACGACTTACGGTTGTGATATGAACTTATCACGGATGACCTTGAAGGGTAAGAGACGATGTGGGGAAGGGGGTAGGACCTCTTCTTCTGCCCGTAGCCCTCGTAGATCCAACACGGCGACTCTCTCTCTTTTTGACTTCCCCTCACACCGTCTCACCCAGCCCCGGTAAGCAAGTATTATTTCAATTATATCCTCCTTCTCCCGTGAATGGTGTATTGATATTTATTTCTACCCTACCTTCAGTATTCCCACGTCATATGGTAGCAATAGCGTAGAAATACGCCACTGTGACCATCGTTTCGATTTAGCACCACTGCTCTGCCCTCTGCTTTTCTCACTTGTTCACCAATCAGCACCGTTTTAACGAACACACCCGTTTGTTTCCATAATTTGAAGTTCCTGAGATTATTAATTAACACGATTATCAATACACCTTTCACCAATCGATCGATAATTCGACATACATAAACGAAATCCCGAGTTCCCGGCCGCGCCACAACGTGCGTTTGTTTATTGTTTGTTGAACCCAAACTCTCCCGACCCGACCGCCCAGCCGAGTTGAACCGAACACTTCCGACCCGACCGCCCAGCCGAGTTGAACCGAACACAACCGACCCGACCCGACCCCAGCCGAGCTAATTCGAACGTACCCGACCTGATTTGAACCGCCCTAGGTCAAACTTCCTGACTCCCTGAATCAGCAAACAACTCGCCAGATAGCCCCCCGTCCCTTTCCCTAATAATAACCAACTGCAATTCCCCTAAGTCCTATTCAGTTAACCCTATTGTGGATTTTCATTATTACCCCTTTAAAATTTTCATTATACATAACAAATTTTTTTTGAGGACAAATCACCAATTCCATTTAAAATTAAAAGTTGAGTAGAGATTATATACATATATTTTTTTTTTTTTTTGCAATAGTTATCGGGAATTAATCAAATAAGACAATTCCAACTCTTAACATTCTTTTTCCGTCCCTCTCACCTTGAATTTCAAAGAACCTCACATTACATTCGCTGCACACACCCCCCCCCCCACCCCCCAATTTACCATGGATACACCACCACTCTGCAATAGGTGCGAATTGCCAGTAGAAGTTACTCAGGCTGATGACCCAATAACATGCTCAGTCTGTGAGAACATTTACCACCCCCAACCATGTTCTAGGCTAGTGTATGCCAATTGGAAAAAGATGGGGGCCAGTAGGAAAGCTGAATGGAAGTGCGATTCCTGCAAGCATGAAGACCAACCACCAACTGACATGACCCAATTATGCTCACTAATGGCCGCGAATATTCAGCAGCTAACTGCACAGATGGCCCTTTTAACAAAACCGCCTGTAGCCCCCACCCCAAATCCCATCGCCTTCTATTCCCTTCCAGAGGGAATTGCTACCCAAGTTGCTGATCTCCCCCCATTCTATCCCGACAACCCAGAATCTGTCTACAGATTCCTGTATAAGTTTTACCAACTTAACTCGGTAGCCCCAACCCTATTCCCCAACATTATCCAAAACTTGGCAATAAACACCAAGTTTCCATACTTGGCCAAGTACATTGCGTCAGCAACAGCTCTCACCTTCCAGGACTTGACAGAAAAGATGCGTGCGACCTTTTTCAATGCTGCAACCGAACCTGTGCTGGTGATTAAATTTTTGCATCGCCTACAACGCCCGACTGAAACATTCCGAACCTTTGTAGATTCGCTCACATTGGCCAACCAGGTACTGCAAAAGTACGATGAGCCCACACTCATTCAAACAATCCTGGTGAGGGTGAATGAAGCCACCCAACGTGATTTCGGGTTTGCTACCCGCCCCACTACCTTGGTCGAGCTGGAAACACTGGTAGAGGCAACTGATCAACGGGCTCAAATCAGACGCCTCAACCAACCCTCGCAGGCACCCTCTACTGCAAGTACCACTAACCCAAGGGGTCAATCACGGTATGGACGGGGACGCCGCACCATACAATATCCCCACAGATCCCAACCCCCACCATTAATGTCTCTTCAAATCGAGCCCCCCGCACACTCGTCTAATGAAGACTCCCCAAATGCCAGACGCTACTGAAAACGAGGTCATCCAGTAGCATCAATGAAAGACCTCCCATGGGACTAGCTTCACTTTTTACCCACACAGGAAATCCCCCTCCCCTTCTACCTGTCAAACTAGCTGGTCATCAACAAGTAGCCTTATTGGATTCTGGAGCTGCAATTTCGGCATTAAATTTTTCCTTTTTCAATGAAACCATTGCCTCTACAAATGTACGATCAATCCAATGTCCCACAATTTCCCTAACCATTGGTAATGGGGAACTAGTAACCACCCGTTTCATTGCAAAGGTTCCCATTTCCATTGGATCACGACGCTGGGAGCATACATTTTACCTGTTGCAAAGATTACCCCACGACGTTCTCCTTGGCCTTGATTTTATGCGCCAAACAGAGATGATTTACAATACAGCAGATTTGACCATATCCTTCAAGACCGATCCCACCCCCATCCACCTCACCAACGAACATCCCCAAGTGCCCACTGCATCATCCACCCTCTCCTGCATCAAACTAACAAATCCCCAACTAACAGAGCAACTTACTCATGAATTCCCGGATGTACTCACAACCAAACTAGGGTGTACAGATCTCATCCAACATGAAATAGTACTGCAGGCTAACGCACCCCCCTTCAAACCTTGTCCAACGTATCAAGTGTCCCCACCCCTTCAAAAAATCATGCGCACTGAAACCAACAAATTACTAGCGTCAGGAGTGATTGTCCCATCTTTAGCCCCAAGCGTGTCCCCCTGTTTCTTAGTCCCCAAAAAGAAACTAACCCCAACAGAGAACCAAGAGTATCGACTAGTTGTAGACATGAGGGAACTAAATCAACGCATCGAGGCTATAGATTACCCACTCCCCACAATCCAAAACTTGATGGCGCATCTCAGCGGAGCAAAAGTCTTTACCCACCTAGATTTGAATTCCGCATACCACCAAATTGGAGTGACCCAGGAGTCACAAAAATACCTTTCCTTTAAAACGCCCTATGCAACCTTTAGGTATACCAAGATCCCATTTGGACTTAAGGTAGGCGGTCAACTCCTTAGTTCCTTAATGGAAAAAATCCTTGGTGACCTACACGGCCTGTATGTCATCTGGTTCCTCGATGACCTCCTAGTTTACAGCCGTGACCACAACCTCCACCAAACTCACATACGTGAAGTCCTCAAAAGACTAAGAAAGGCCAAATTAACTGTCAACCCTGCCAAATGCCATTTTGCCACACACCGCCTAGAGTTCCTCGGACATATCATTGAAAACGGCCATGTCAGCATTGGTGACGCACGCATCCGAGACATTACTAGCATCCCACCCCCAAAGTCTGCGAAACAAGTTGCCCAATTCCTAGGAGCACTGGGTTTTTTCAGTTCTTTTATTCCCGACTTTTCTACAATTGCAACACCCCTCAATGCTCTTCGAAAAAAGAACGTACCCTTCCTCTGGACTAACGAATGCCAAGTAGCCTACGAACTCCTCCGCAACAGGCTGCTAACCCCACCAATCCTGCAACTTCCAGATTGCAACCGACCCTTCCATGTTTTTGCGGATGCAAGTGGACATGCCTTGGGATGCGTTTTGGCTCAGACAACTAGTGAAACAGACCCCACCCTACATGCAGTTTCCTACGCAGGACGCTCGCTAGAACCCCGAGAGGAAAAATTTTCCAGCTATGAACTTGAATTTGCAGCAGCCTTGTTTGCCATACAGAAGTTTCAACACTACCTGGGACATACCCACTTCCACCTGTATACTGATGCCAAGGCTGTCGCCACCCTAACTTCATTAAAAAATGCCTCCCCAAGGGTTTCACGCTGGGTAGCTGCTATCCTCCAATATAACTACACGCTACACCACCTACCAGGCAAGAAAAATAGCATCGCAGATTACCTTTCACGGGAATGCATCACACCACCCACCACACAACTTGATGACCTCGCCCCAGACCCACCTCCTGACCACCTACTCTTACTCCAAACCTACCCAGCAGTGGCCACCAAACTACCAACCCACCAACAAGCAGACACTCAACTATCACCGATTATTGACCGTCTCAAAGCAGGCCACACTGTCCCCAACTACTCATTGCACAACAACATCCTTTACTATACCAGCCCCAGTGGCACTTGCCAACCACAACTACCCTCACACCTGTTCCCAATGGTCTTCGACTTCTGCCACGATTCTGCACTCGGTTCCCATGCAGGGGTGTCCCGAACCATAGCACGCATTAAAGATTACTTTTATTACCCCCAATTAGACTCCCAAGTACGCGATCGTATACGTTCATGCCTCACTTGTGCTCGTTCAAAACATGCACAAGTCACCTATGGGAATCAAGCCTCTGTTGACCCACAATTCCCCATGCAACATCTCTACCTCGATGTTGCAGGGCCACTTCCTCGAACCAGAAGCCAACATACCCATATCCTCATTGCGGTCGATGGTTTTTCACGATTCACCTATTTCATCCCACTCAAACGAAATACGTCCGACGCAATCATCCAGGCACTTCAAACCAGAGTCTGTTCAACCGTAGGATATTGGCAAACAGTCTGTACTGATAATGCATCTGTGTTCCGCTCAAAAGCCTTTACGGACTTCCTCCGTACTCATGGTATGTCAGCCCACTACACCCCTCGCTATTACCCCAACCCCAACATTGCTGAACGTCAAATACGCACCCTCAAAACAGTACTCACTGCCTTCCATGCTGAAAATCAAACAGCTTGGGACACCAACCTAGCCTTCTTCCAGCAGGGTATAAATTCAGTCCAGCATTCGTCTACCCGTTTTACCCCAGCAAGATTGTTTCTAGGCCACGAGCTTGCCACACCACTGCAGCTGGCATGGGATCTACCCCCATTCCACACCATAAACCCTAATGAGCATCATCGCACCTGGGCTACAGCGTTAAAAAACCTAGCCCACGCTCGTACCCAGCGCAAACAATACTATGACCAACGTCACACTGCTAGAGAATTCCAACTGAATGATACGGTGGTCATCAAACAGTATACACTTAGTTCGCGAGTTGATCACATTAATGCTAAATTAGCTTACAAGTATTCAAACCCATATACTATCACTAAACGCCTTTCCCCCGTAACCTACCAACTCACCAGTACTACCGATCCATCAGATATCAAGACCCAGCATGTTGGTCAATTGAAACCCTATTCCCCCACCAACCCACAATAACTTATCACACCAGTTACTACTCGCCACCCATTCCCTGCTGTTCCAGACATGAACCCGTCCAATATCATGGATATCGAACTCGACGATTCAGAGGTCGAGTCATATCCAGATACGCCCCCAGGCACCAGCCCGCAGCCCTCGCCACCTGCACCACCACCACAGCCAACAACCAACGTGGCCCAACCATCTAGGGTCAACACCACCCGCCACAGGCCACCCCTCCACCACGAGCTAGCTGTTCTGAGCCAAGGAGCACGACGCTTGGCTATACCCGCTCTGATGGACCTCCAGGTCCCCAGACCCCCTCGCCGCCTTCGCCGTGCTGCTCGTTTTCGGCAGCATCCCTATCGCCGCCAAAACCAGCCACCACCACTACCACCACCACCACCACCACCGATGGAAACATTGACCATCACCTTTGGAGGAGCGACCCTAGTCTTTTCCAAACCCGCAACAACCCCCGCGACCGCTGGCACACCACCAGTGAACCCACCCTCAGCTCAAAACTAACCACAAACATGGCCATTGGCCCAAAATCCCGAAACCCTTATTTATAAGTTGAAGTGTTTTTGTAAGTACCATACATTATCTTAAGGCAATCCCCATCGTCACACTCCACCCGGCATCAATTCCCTGGCCCCAATTAATCACAACCAGGCACTTCATGCACCAATGAGGGTCAAAAGTACTCGTTTCTTTCATTAAGTAGTTTCATTCATTAAGTAGGTAGTTTCATTCATTTTAGGACACCAGGTTTTTCACCCATCTCTCTCGCTGGGCACAGTCTATTCCAATAAGACACATTTTACTTTTGAGCCATTCTGGAATGCCATTATTTTATTTTTTCTTTCAACTCATTATTTTATGCAATGGACTTGTGCAGACAGCGGCCGGGAACGGTTTTCTCCTGGTGATACACCCTCCAAAGTCTGCTGTGAACGTCTTCCCCAAACAGTGGCCTCAAATTTTTTCGCCGGTGGGGGAGTGTGATATGAACTTATCACGGATGACCTTGAAGGGTAAGAGACGATGTGGGGAAGGGGGTAGGACCTCTTCTTCTGCCCGTAGCCCTCGTAGATCCAACACGGCGACTCTCTCTCTTTTTGACTTCCCCTCACACCGTCTCACCCAGCCCCGGTAAGCAAGTATTATTTCAATTATATCCTCCTTCTCCCGTGAATGGTGTATTGATATTTATTTCTACCCTACCTTCAGTATTCCCACGTCATACGGTGGAAACAGAATTGTATGCTCACTCTGCAATACGGGGGATCCGGAGGACTTGGAGCATTTTCTGGCGGTTTGCCCTGTGCTCGCAGAACTCCGGATTGCCAACTTTGGGACGAGCAGGCTGAGTCGTGATGCTCTACTGTGCGTGTTAAATGGATCTAGGTGGCTGCAACTAGCCAGATTTTGTCAATCCGCCTGGGGGTACAGATCGGAGCTGGTAAGAGAATTTAATTGGGAGGAAAGCTGACTGAGGGATGAGGACAACTTGTACCTACCGAAATAAATTGTTATATAAACATATAGAAAGCATAGAAAAATTTAATAATTAAGTAACTCTACATAGTCGTAAATCATTATGCAGACACTCTGGCAGACGGGCTTGGCCCATTGCCAATTTTCATGTAATTTATAATTATGTTGCGATGTATTGTTTTTTGTTGTAATAAATGCATGTTTTCTCTCTCTCTCTCTCTCTAACTAAACTCTTTTCATTCTTAAAATCTATAAAGATAAAAACTCTGTCGGTGAAACTCCGGCGTTTCCATTCAACACCTCCAGTCCCTCTCTTACTCCTTCAAGGCATTCATGGCTCGTCAGAGTTATGCTCTACCGCCACTTGCAGCAATGCTACGGATGTGTGCATTTCCTATTGATACAGTGCAGAACAAGATTAAACAGTTCAACTCACTCCATAGTTTTCAACTTTAGCGCGCAGTTTCATGGTGTAGGGCCGTAGCGTGACTTTCTTGAAGACTTCAGCAAACTCTGGACTCTCGTTCTCCTGCCAACGACCAATCTCATCCCCGGAGAAACCCAACATTTCCTCCGCAGCATCGTTGAAAAGAGTCACCCACTGGTTACCCGAAAAATCTCCGACGTTCATCTGTGGAAAAAAATGATAAGCTCAATGCATTGTTGTTAACAATTCACTATTCTGAACAATAAGGAGAGTTTTACTCTAGTTTTGTCAGGAGGGGTGGAAGGTCCGTGATTTTTTTGTTATATCAAAATGTAAGATTGTATTCGAAGTTGGCAACACAACAAATATACCAGTTTTTCCGATTTCAAACTGTGTTTTTTAAGCACCCCTCGAGTAACTCTCACAATATCCAATCGATGATCAAATTCTTCCCCAAACTCTCTCTAACACCCTGTTTATCAAGCCATAATGAGCACCAATATGAAACTTACCGACAACATCATCCTGTATTTGTACGAATCGAATTCCTTGTTGCACTTTTCGCACCTGTATTGACCTGTATTTTGGTCAATTACCTGAAAACAAAGACAGAATAACAATTTTTTTATACAAAAATAAACGAAAATGAGTTCATCTTCTTCAATTCTGTTATCAGTCATATCGATTTCTGCAGGTGGGACTGACTCTTCACCTACCGCGGGGGCAGTAGCCCATATTGGGGAATAATTTTCCACCTATGTAAAGGTTAAGTCTAACTTTAAGTAGTATCAACATGATTTCTGTTGTATTTAAACCTATCGATGTATACTACTGATATCATTATGTATATTGGAAATACATAGGTATACAGGGTGTCCCCGAAAATGTTCCCCCCCCTGCTAAAATCGTCCAGGTAGTGGTAAAAAACAAAATTTTTTTTGAATCTTCATGATTTTTCCCAAGGATCTCAAATATGACCACACCAACTTCGTTTTTTCAAATGAGACCCCCCATTTTTTATTGCAGATTCGGATTCTACGTGAATTTTCATGAACATTTCACCCCTCAACCGATTTTTGCGTTGCGCGCAACCCGCTCAGTGCGCGCTCAAAGATGCGCAACCGCAAGGTTGTGTCCAAATGTGCATGTACGAAGTACCTAAGTGTGATACATGATATTTTAGTATTTTTTTACGCTGAATCACGTGGTGATGTTAGTTTTTTGATTTTACTGCATTTTTATCAAATCATCGACGAAAAATGAACTTTTTAAAAAGGAAAATTGCATTTTTTAAGGGCAAAACCACCCTGTACACTTAAAAACTTTTTTCCAAGATAATCGAAAAAAGATTTTCAAGTAGACAGGACTGGTTTTTCACGAGAAATTACAAGTAGAGAGTCCTTGTGAAATTACTAGTGAAGAGTCCAGTGTGATAAACAATCGTTTTGACATAGAATCTATGTCACACATATCTGATACCTATGTCTTTTAACTGGGGATCAAGGAATTTTTCGCGGCACTTTTTTTTATCACAAAAAATGCAACGCTGCAACCAGTAAACAAAATCATAGCTACACATCGGTAGCTATGAAGCAAGGTTCTCTAGAATATTGCAATAAATTACGTGCGATCGGAGAGTTTTTTTTTTTTTAATGTCAAAACATAAATTTCAATTTTTTAACAAGGATGAAGTTAACGGATGGGCACAGAAGAAGCGTAGTGAGTAAAAATTCAATTTTCCTTTTAAAAAAGTTCATTTTTCGTCGATAATTTGATAAAAATGCAGTAAAATCAAAAAACTAACATCACCACGTGATTCAGCGTAAAAAAATACTAAAATATCATGTATCACACTTAGGTACTTCGTACATGCACATTTTGACACAACCTCGCGGTTGCGCATCTTTGAGCGCGCACTGAGCGGGTTGCGCGCAACAAAAAAAATCGCTTGAGGGGTGAAATGTTCATGAAATTTCACGTAGAATCCGAATCTGCAATAAAAAATGGGGGGTCTCATTTGAAAAAACGAAGTTGGTGTGCGTTGCGCACGATTGCGCACGTGCGCAATGCGCACCGTGGTCATATTTGAGATCCTTGGGAAAAATCATGAAGATTCAAAAAAACATTTTGTTTTTTACCACTACCTGGACGATTTTAGCAGGGGGGGGGGGGGGGGAACGTTTTCGGGGACACCCTGTATATTTTTTTTTGGAACAAGAGAGGTAAGATGACAACAAAAAAAATAGTGTTTATATTCAAGTAGGATATATTCGATATTTACCTTTTTGTTGCAATCAGGAGTCGGGCACGCCTTGTACACGCACTTTTCCGTTTTCACGTGCATCACATTGATATAAGTGCTGAAGTAATCAGGTTTGTCGCCGTACCCAAGTTTTTCATCAACGGCTTCACCCAGAGTACACCATTTTCCTGATGAACCACCTGAGGAAAAAAATATACATGTATACCAACTCGAAAACTATATTAGTACCGCCAACTGTAACCTAAAATTGAAAATAATAAGAAAGTATGGATTTCATTGTTATTATATTGTTAAAATCACAATGAGAGCCGTGACATGTTGTATCATCAAAAATTAACATCCCTCGACCGGGGATCGATCTCCAATCTTTCGGATCAAACTATATTTACATTCCTGAGTCGAGCTCTCTACCACTGAGCCAAGGAAGTGAATGGACCGGAATGCGAAGTTACCAAGGCTCCATTGAAGCCACAGCATAGGCTGCGCCTCCTCCACACGTACTTACTGCTGAAGCAAACTTAAGGGTTAGTCTTTGGCAGGCTTAAGGCAGGGAGGCTGCAGCAATTAGATCGCGAAGTACGCTATGCTGTGCGCTCTTGGCTGAAATTCCCACCTGGTGTCCCAAGTGCCTACATCCATGCACCAGTCAAATCTGGTGGGCTCGGTTAGCATCTCTCTCAGCAAGCATCCCTTCTCTGCGCCGCCAGCGCCTGGTAGCCCTCCGGGGGCTGAGCTGGTGGGTCGCCCGTGCTGCTGCTGATCTTGATTTCGTCAGGCAGCAGTTGGCATGGTGCGACCGAGCAACACTACCTGCTCCAATACCCAGTTCGTCTGCTGAGTTCACTGCTGCGCTGCATGAATCAGTAGATGGTAAAGAACTCTGACAGTGCTCCGAAAGCCTAATCTCTTCCCAATGGGTTGATTGGGGCCCGCGACTACCGACACTTCCACGCCGTCTGCGTGGCTTCTTTGCCAACTGCGGTGAGGTGTTCGAGAGGTAGTCGTGGGACAACCCTACCCCTTCGCCGTGCCTGTTGGAGTAGAAATGAACATGGGAATGTGGGGGTTTGCTGGTTGATGGGCTCCTATGAAAATCTTCGCCGCTGAATCGATAATGAAACCGTTTTGACAGCCATTCCATCTATCTTTTTCGATCGAATTTTTTATGGGATTATGCGGATTGGGGTGTAGACGGTCCCCTATGAGGGTAGTGCAGGGTATTTAGAGATTGATGTTTCGAAATTAGCTACTATGTACCGGATCATCAATAAATAAGTCGAGGTTATGCATACGAGAAAGCCATGTGCCATAACCTTCGGCTGGGATAGATAAGCGAATTTTGAGACCCTAGGTGGGGGATAAAAATCTGAAAAAATACGCAAAACGCGCCAAATTGATTGTAGAGACAGGGAAAAAAGTATTCCTCTCACAATTTCATCAATAGCGGCATACAGGAAGTTTTTCTTTATTCCCCGAAAGTTTGGTTGCAAGGACTTACGCCCTTTTAAAAGAATCCGATTCAAACGTGAATGCAACTTCACGTTCAATGAGAAAAATAGAATGGAAATCTATACCTTCAGTGCTCGCAGAGATAGACGTGAATTTAGTATCAGAAGACAGGCCGTCGTACCATCCACGAAGCCTGTGTGCCTCGGGTATGTCGGGATTGATATTGAAGACAGAACCACCAATCAACGAAACGGACTTGCCACCGTTGAATTCGCCCACTTTACCGCCCTTGACAGCAATTATGGGGTTACCATCCGCGTTGAACTCCTCAGCTTGAGATCCCCATAAAGTCAGGGTGACCTGTAAAATTCACCATTTATTTTACTTCATCTCTCGCAGTGCTTTATTTTTAAATGAAAATGTACTTTGTGTTTAATGCCTTTGCCAATAAATCTAAATCTAATTACACGTTATAGCAATAGATTGTAAATAATCCATCTTTTACATAAACCCAACAAAATAAAGACAGTAACCACGAATCGGATAGTCCTAGGTGATGAATCCCTGAGTTGAATGAGTTCCTTTTCCTCTCCCTTTCTAAAATTACTATAATATCGAGTGTTATTTATTTTAAACGCGTATTCTCCTTTATTTTAACCATGTGTACTTTTCCTCATTTATTTTTAATTTTTGTATTGTACGGTTAATACTCAAATGACCAGAACTCCCAGAAATATGGTTTTTTTTCTTTTGAAATGAAAGTGTTGTGCGATGAGTGCATTGGATGAATCCGAATTTAGGCCGTTTTTAGTAGAAGTGTCTATAATATTTAATGTATTGTTCCCAAGAAGTTGAACAGTAGTTTCATTATGTAAACATAACAAGACGTCAACACATAACAAGAACAAATCTGTAGGAGTTGGTAGAATAAAAATTATTCTGAGCTGATGCTGATGCAGGCTGTAAGAGCTGATGTTGCTGTTGCTACCTAGGCTATAGCAGCGCTCTTTGGTGGGTCGCGTAGAGTACTTATTCTGAAATACTTTCCCAGCTCTTCTATTTTAAAAGACATCGAGCTTCAAATTATTACAAAATGGTTTATTACTTAACTGGACAGATTCCAGTTTGCGTAGAATACCGCTTTTCCATTTATACGTTCAGTGCTGGTCACCAACAAGCGTTGGACCCAAAGACATTACGTAAAACGTTTTGCGAAATTTCCTGTTTTTGGGTTCGTCATCTACCTGGTGAGGCTGATCTTTGCCAGGTGACCTACTCGACCAGCAATTTACGTTCTTTTAACATGGAACATGTTATTGCCCTAGGGTAACTAACTACCTGAAAAACGTTTCACGGAGGGAGACGCGCGACGATCACGCGCTTTTTCCGGCACTCCGGTTTTCGAGGCACAAAGCGTCGAGTTTTTCTTAATGCGTTTTAGATATGTTGCAAGGGATAATATAACTTTCGTATTATACCTACCAACGTTTTGCACTAAATTTGGATAAAACATGTTCCATGTTTTAATAATTAACGCTGTAGGCTCTAAGTAGATAGCATCTGGGGGGTACGGGGGGGGGGGGGGTTGCCTCCCTGGCGAGACGCAAAGTGGCGAGTTTTCCTTCACTCTCTGTTCTGTTATCTTACTTTCTCGTATTGCTTGCTCTTATTCTTCGTCAATTTCTTCAAATTATACCTAGCATGATACCTAGCCTAGAAAAGTAACAGAAAGCTTCTCTGCAGTAATTGTCATGGATAAAAAAGCCCCATGGGTAATGATTAGCGCGATTACAACCCCTCTGGATCCATTCCATCTCCCATCTGGAGAGCCAGAGAAAGATACAAGTATGAAAGACAGACAAATTTGCGCAGGACTAGGCTGCCCTTAGACTGCCAACTCTCCTTGGTTGACCTTAAATAGATGTATGTCCATCCCACAGTACAAGATCAGAACTTACCGCAGCGTGGGTTTGATCCACGATGCTGAGATCTCGCTTCTTCAACTCCCGGTTCGTAGTTCTGGAGGTCAGATTCATGACGTCACCAGCAGATTTGCACACTCCAATGAAATCTACAAAAGCACGTTACCATCAAACATTTAGTAGTGAAAACGTGGTAGGTACCAATAAATCGTTCAGTTGAGAGGTGTTCCAGTCAAAATCGCTAATTTTTGACATTTTATGTCATTACTACGGCACATAGTCGACAATTTTGACAACGTGGCTAGTTTTTAATAATTTCTACTGTAGCACATAAAATGAGGAATTTCACCATGTCGGAATTTCCTATTTTTGACCCCAAAATCGGATTCAGCACCTCTAAAAAACCCCCTAAGGCAAACTTTCAGCCCGAACTTCCTAATTTACGAATAAACAAAACAGTGTAGAAAATACGAATGATAAAAAAAAAACCGAGAAAATGACGTCATGCTGGAATAGTTCATTTATGGCCGCTTGAAGCGCTGAGATCGAGAAATCCATAGTCCCCAGATGCAAAATTTCATGAAACAGTTAAGTTCGAAATCGAAAAACTGAAGAAAAAAATAGAAAAAGCGAGATGGGGAAAATTAGGTTTCCTCTGTTTTTGTTTGATAACTTTTCTCTTAGAAAACACGATTTCGTCGTCCCAATGGGCAACACTGGGAGGAGACGGCGATCCAAACAGCCAATCAGCGAGCGTCCCCGCTTCACGTCCGTTTTCCCGGTTAGTTTTGAAACTAAAAATTTTGACTGTCTCCCAAAAATAACAGGAGACTTATTTTCCGAGATCAGCCCGATTTTCATCTATCCCACACCATTAACTATTCAGGAAAAATGCAAACAGAAATCGGTGAAATTCCTCATTGCTGTGTTGAAGAAACATGAAGCGAAGTAAATAAGTACATTGAGGGTGAGATAAATGAAGCCCAGACAACTACAGGTTGTGCCCCCCACAAGGACTCTACATTTTTTGCTGTTTGGGCTGATGATAACAACCAGAGGGTTGTTGAAAGCTCCCCAGAATAAAAGCTGTTACAAAGAACACAGGACTTCATTTGTCTCACCCTCAATTTATTTGAAAAAAGGATAGTCCTACCCAAGAATATATGCAGTAAATAAGTACATAAAATGTCTCAATCTCTTGCAGACTCGTAAGCAAGTGAAATTTTATTCAGATCAGAATTCAAATGCAGGTAGTTTTTATATCCACAATACAGGTAGTCAATAAATTGTCTAATATACACCTGAAAATATGGTCTTAACACCATTATTGTGTTCAGAATGCTGGAGAACTAACGTCTCCCAGCCAGTCATGGAGCAAAACCAACTTCATCAATACTGATTCGTAGGAAGCGTATGTGCATACTGACGCATGTTTCGATTTAACCCTCTCTATGCGTGACCTTCCTAGCGCTCTATCCTCCCCCACTGGTCATTTCTGTAGGCTCTGAACTTCTCTGCGGTCTTGCGGGTCAGGTATAAGCCACCGACACACAGTACTGTGAGTATGTGTAAAAAATCGAAAAAACGAACGTCTATTAGTATTGGAAAGGAGTGCAATAACCTATCCCCAGATAGTCTTTGAGCACTTTTAACTAGGTTTCCTGACCTCACAAGCCTCTTACGGATCACCAGAGGGCAAGTTCTGCGATCATTTATGTTGATAACTCATTTCACCCAAAACGCTTACGATGAACTATCTGCTCATTATGAGTGCGGATACCGTCATACAAGTTGGGTCTTATTGCTCTCCATGACGAGTCACAGCATAAGTATGTGCTTTATTCACGTTTTTAAATAATTTTTGAAGTATGAATTTCCCCTAAGCACTCGGTAAAATCGTAACAATAATAATTCTCAATTTTTCTTCTTAAACCTTAACATTAAATAGTGAATTTCTCAAAAAGAGGAGGAATGAGGAATTGGAGCATTTGATGAATGTTTTCTGGCACTATCCCTTGACTCAATCCCGTTGGAATTTGCCGCGACCTTTTTCTATGAAATTTTCAATCCTAATAGAAAGTTTTTTGAAAAATTAAAGTCGCAAGAAAGTGTGGAGAGGAAAAAAAAACACATCCTCGCATTTTTCATATCGACAGAATAGAACAGAAAAGATTATAAAGTCATCAACCAGTATCTGATTAGGGATAACTTCATTGACACCACCACCATCCACAGAACTGATACCTAATGCTGTGGAACTGAGTTGTGGAAGCGCTCTCTCCAGCATCAGCAGCGCTAATGACAGAGACGATTTAGATTTATCATTCAGTGTAATGCACTTCTAAAGACATCTAATTTTTACCTACGTTTCGGTACCTAAACTTTTGTAAAATTGGTGAAATGTTACTTTTGTTTTGAATTTAAAATTTCAATATTTTTCATAATCTTCTAATATTATTTATTGCGTAATGTTCTTTCCTTGAAATATGAAGTAGTATGAAATCCATGATCAGAGCAACGTTCCCGAACAGAACTCTCCACAAATTGATTTTTGATCACTTGACCCATAAACTCACAGTACTGTGCGACACACGACACGCTCTGATAGTTTCAAAAAACCATACCGTGGAATGACAAGGTATATTGAAGGTCATCCCACCTCACTGGAGTCCCCGAAGTCATAAATCCCCTCCTACGAAAAGCAGAGCTAAGGGATACGCGTTCATCCGTGAGTGGAGTGAAGTAGCATGAGGTTATATTACCTCATCCGCATTGGATGCTTTGAATTCACTCTAAGTACAAGACAAATCAGAGTTTGGAATTTTCTCCTTACGCTTTCCAAATCAAAGTCACTCATCTTAAAAAGCTGTCAATTTATTCTGCTAAATTTTCTTTCAAAAAAGTCAGAATAGAGACATAAAACTACTAAAGGAAAACGGAAATTACCAAGCATGTGCCCAGCCTGAAAATCTTGAAGAGAGTCAAGTTTGACGAAGTTGTACTGAATGGAGGGGATGCTGGTATCATCTTCTTCACAAGGCACGATCCTGGTGTCGTCGGTAAACGTCATTTCGTAATCGTTCTTCAAGGTGCTGAACTTTTTGTTAGCCATCTTCAGCTGGCAGCGGCTGATCAGATAGACTTTGTTCTCCTGGACACGAAAGGAAATTAAAATAAGTAGCTTGTAATTAACTTAATAGTAATAATAAATTGCTCGGTACAAATAAGTAAGAGGACATAAATCGAGGACATCTTATCGATTAATTGTGTTTAACGCAGGGATAATCATTCATCATTTTTGGTTTATTATTTTCAATAATGAACCTTTGGAATCGACAAAGAAAACACCCCCCTCAAAATTTGATGGTTTACGTTTCAAAGTACGTAGAATACGAAAATCGAATAAAAATTTGGCCGTCCGTCCGCCGTCCGCGGCACTTTTGCCACTTAGCATTGACCGATTTTGATGAAATTTGGTATGTAGGCTCCATTTGGGGTCTAGTTGTGCCCCGAATATTTTGGTTGATGTAAGTCACTTCTAAACGTTCAAAAATGAATTTTGAAATTTTGAAAACGCCCTAACTCAAAAAATTTCTATATAAAGGTATTATTTTTCCTTCAATTTAAGATTCTAAAGAATTTTTAGAATTTTTTGAGACCACGCGGAGCTTTGTAGGACAAACCGTCCGCTCACTACGAGAATTTAAGGGTTGGACGTACGATAAATTAGAAACACGAGTGTGAATCGCAAAAGAGGCCTCTGTTCAAATTTTAGCTGACCGAAATGCGATCGATGTTTTTCTTCATGTTGGATTGTTGGTGGCTTTGCAGACGAGTGATCTATATAGAAAAATAATAAACCATTGTGTAATAATTTACAACGTTTTTCTATAAATAAAGATTGCTATGAGGTACCTGCTTCTTGAATCTGTGCTTATTCGACTTAAATTTAACCCTAATTCCAACTAACAGGCTAGCAAACCACCGGGCCTAGCATGCCAGTTGATACACATTCAGAGCACCTGATTGAATTGTACGTCATAACTCATGAACTCAAGTAACAACTCAGGAGCAAAGCACCCCATGTTGTGCTATAAGTTATAAGCGGTAATGGCACTACAGGGCTAGCAATCCAAGAACTATTACCTGTGTAGCGGAGTTACAATTTAATTTATTGATTTCCAACATTGAATCTAACTTGTTAATTTTACGGCTTCAAGATTTAAACTATTATTTCCAGGGTGTCCAGCGATGCCCCGGAAAAAATTGTTTTCCAGATTTTCTGGGTCAATTTTTGACTTTTTCAAGTGTTCTAAATGAATTAAAATATCAACAAATGTGATTATAATTTCTCAAAATTCAGGTTTTTAAGGCAATTTTGGATTGAAAAAGCACTATAAATTTAAAAACCAAGTGGGAGTGGCAAAAAGCTTCTTCGTTTCCACAACCCAATTGTATAGACGAAATATAAAACACTCATATTGGGCACTTCCCCGCGTTTGGAAACAGCCTACATTTAGCGTAGGAGGACACGTCCTATTTATTATAGCTAGTCCAACGGAATAAAATTAACTACCTACCAAGTCAAACTTTCAAGAGTGAGTATTTTTCCTGCCAACTTCCCACTAAAAGGTTTGGCGCTAGGGCTTTTTCCAGGGTTTTCCGGAAAAAAAGTAATTCCCTGAGTTTTCCAGTACAGTAAAATTCCCAGAGCATTCCCGGTTTTCCAGGTCGCTGGACTTCCTATAATTCGGATGATTCAGTTACCAAGTCCTTTCATGTCACTACCCTATTATTTCATGTGTTGAAATTTAAGTATTTATTCACAGGAACGTCCAAACCACACTGGGAGCATTAGTTCATCTATCCTCCAGTAGGGATCTCACTCACTGCCCGGGGTTGCCATTGGAAGGGAGTTTCAGGCTCCGATGGCTTATACTCCCCTTCTTGCGAGGCCCCTTTATTTATTAAAAAAAAGAGGATTCCGCCAGCTACTCCGTGTTGGAGTCAGTAAATCTTCCGCTGAGATCTGCGAATTTTTTAAAATCGTTTACCAGGAAATTTCTCGTAGAGATGCACGTTCCACGATGTGGTGACCGAATGCTTCCGTTCTGGACCTCCAGCAGCGGTCGCATCTACATAAAAAGTGCTCAGCGGAGTCAGCTTCTTGATCGCAAGAACACATTGGTGAAATTCTATTGTCCATGATGTTTAGCATTCTACGGAAGTCATAATGCCCCGTTACAATGCCTATCATTAGTCTGATGGTGTTTCGACTTTTGGAAGTTAGCCATAGGGCTTGTTTAGGATCGTATGAGGTGATAAGCATTCTGGTCTGTCTGTATCTATCAGTTATTTTAGACCAGAGTATATTAAGATCTTGGGCTTCCCATTTTTTGACCTTTTCTTTGCAGGCGTTTTTTGAAATGCCAATTGCTGGCGAGGTTCCTATAAACCCTTTTTTCGAACCCTCTTTTGCCAAAAAATCGGCTTGTTCGTTTCCAACCTGGTTGGTATACCCGGGTATCCATTTTATGGAAATTTTGTTATTTCCAAGAAACAGATTATTTATGAACTTGTTTGTTTCTCACACCAGTTTTGAGATGGTGATGGGATTTTGAAGGGCTTTTATGCTTGCTTGGCTGTCAGTATAGATGTTTACTTTCTTATTGCTCATACCAAGGTTTGATAATGTCATGCTACATTCGTTAATTGCAAAAATTTCTGTTTGGAATACTGTTGCATATTTGTCCAAGCAATAGGAATTCGATATCCCGAGGCTTGGTATGAACACACCCGCCCCGGAGGTGGTTCCTCCGCTAGGGATAGTAAAGCGTTTTTCCTTTGAGATGAGATAAGCTCAGGTACCTATTCTGATAAAGCTCGAGATGATGCGAAGCAGCTGATTCAAGGAAAAACCGCTTTACTATCCCTAGCGGAGAATAGATGAACTAATGCTGGTTTAGACGTTTTTTTTTTTTTTTTCATTCGCTCTCAACATCTTGTGAAGATCCTTTGATTAAAAGAAAATTCTAGAAAAGATCAAACGCACCATACCTGCAATAGTTCATAGAATCTGTCGACTGCGTCCCTGAAGCCAGTAGCTCGAATTTCTCCACTCTCATCCACCAAATCCACACTGAAGAGTTTGCCTTCTCCTTTAGCGTTGCTCCAGGTGCGAATGTTGGACTTGGACATCACTCGGGCTTTGATCACCCAACTGTTCTGGTAGGGGCTGAGGCTCATGATTGGGTGAGTTTTCCCTGAGGCGGAGGGAGTGTTGAGGTGGGTGTTGTCGATTGAACGCCGAGTCACATTACCGTTTTTGTGAGACGAGGTTGGAGCTGAAAAAGTTAACAATAGTGATAAAAAATGCGTACAAACTCCAAGGTTGAGAAGACATAGAAAACACCTCCATCAATTCCACGATGTCTTCAAGATCATGAAAACTAGACAGAACTGCATTTTTAATGGTAACACTCGAACAACAAGTGAACACAAACAATTTCGCGCAAACTCGTTGATCTGAGTTTAAACGACCCTCAGCGACTGTCTGACTGTGTTTCTGTAATCTTTCTACGTTTAAACAGCAGTTTAATCCTTGAGCGACAAATACTCACTGGAATAACTATTTTCAACTTTCCTCATCTTCGTCCCCAAGCTAACGACTTGATCCAAAGTGTACACCAAGGCGCGTGAAACCTTAGGAATGACGCTCATCATTCTATCTAAACAATGTTCAACCGAATCGGCTTCTTCGCTTCTAGGAACGTGCTGCAAATTCTTTTGAAGAAATAAAGTGTGTGCCTCCCAACGAGATTTGAATGCTTGCAAATCATTTTTCAAATCACGAACCGTTGACCGGACTGTATCAGCATAAGTACCGCCACTAGACCTCTTCATATCGCTACACCCAAAACTGTTCGATATTCGAGATACTTTGGATATACCACCCAAATTTTAGTTAGGTACATTTGTTGTTAGGCAACATGACGCCAGGGATCTCATCCGAAATTTCGATAGGCGAGTCTAAACGGCTTCACATGGCTTTTTCATTTTGAAAAGAATTTTTTTCAATCTTCATGGGTTTTGCAAGGATCTCAAATATGTCCACGTTGCGCAATCGATACCAACTTTGTTATTTCAAATGGGAACCCTTCTACGCGAAATTCCATGAATTTTAGACCCCTCAACCAATGGGGAATTTGCCTCACATTTTTTTTTTTTTTTCGAATGAGGGTTTATTTTTATGGAATAAAACCATAGTGAGCTGCTCGAAAACGCATCCAAAAAATTTAGAGAATTTAAGGAAGATGGAAATTTTAAATGTGGTGGCAATGTGTAAGAGGCAGCCATGTTTGAAACGTAACGGATATTCTACCAATCTGACTTCAAAGGAGGTTCTGTGGCGCTTACCACAGAAGCGGAACATACACGAACTTACAAGTAGCTTACAAGTAGTGCGCACAAGAGTGCGCCGCAAACTAGCAGGAAGAACCCAGACACAAAAGAAACAATATTACTCACTTTTTTACAATACGATTCTACCTACTAGTTTATCAAGCATTATTAGTCTTCATCTTCTCTTATTTAGTTTCAAGATTTGAATCACATTATTCGAGTAGCCATTTCACTGGATCGTTTTGTGTGGCGGTGCTAGAACTCTGTCTGTTGTCGGAGTTGTGTTCGCGTCGTTTTTTTTTTCGTATGACGTCAACAATATTCCTCGATTTTCGCGGTGTTTTGTAACAGAGGGTTCGCTTGTTTAGGCATTTTCTCCTACGGTAATTTTTTCCCCTTGGTTATTCCCAGTGTTAAACGTTATTCTAGGGCCCTATTATAGGATTTGACTTGAAATTCCAGAATCTAAAATTGAGGCAAATTCCCCATTGCAACCAGAGGTTGCGCCCCTGGATTGAGTCAAAATTGAGACGAAGATAGACCCGGAGTGTGATACATGTTTTTTCGTCGATTTTCGACGCTGAATCACTTGATGGTATCCATTTTTCGATTTAACTGGAATTAATGAAACGGCGGCCGAAAATTAGGCGGGTTTTAATGTAAAATCGCTCTTTTTCCATCCTTATGAGTTACGACGGAATTTTAATTAGTTCGGGCGGCTTCTCTACCCCTAAATTTTATTGCCTTTCCCTCCTCCTTTCTCAATCGGGTAGAGTTGTGGAACTCCTGCTCTACCATAATGAGGAATTTCACCATGTCGGAATTCCCTATTTTTTTATCCCAAAATCGGGTTCAGCACCTCGAAAAACCTCCTATGGCAAACTTTCAGCCAATACTTCCTAATTTACGAATAAACAAAACAGTGTATAAAATCTGAACGTTTAAAAAAACCGGGATGATGACGTCATCCTGGAATAGTTCATTTACGGCCGCTTGAAGCGCTGAGATCGAGAAATCTATAGTCCCCAGATGCAACATTTCACAAAACCAGTAAAGTTCGAAATCGAAAAACTGAAGAAAAAACGCTGCAAATCATTGCTCAAAGGTTTATTATTTTGTGTATAGATCATCCTTCTGTATAGATCACTGGTTCTCCATCAATAGCACCTACCACCATCTGTATTCTCCCTTGACCTTCCCCTCTCAAATTTCAGCTCCTGCGTTCAATAGGATTGAAAATGGCTTCGGAGCTCACTCAGCTGATCAGTGATCTGAGGAGTGAAGAAGATCTCCTCGAATGCTGGAGACGCCTGGAAGAGCACTTCCATTCAATAGGATTGAAAATGGCTTTGGAGCTCACTCAGCTGATCAGTGATGTGAGGATTGCAGAAGATCTCCTCGAATGCTGGAGACGCCTGGAAGAACACCTCCATTCAATAGGATTGAAAATGGCTTTGGAGCTCACTCAGCTGATCAGTGATGTGAGGAGTGAAGAAGATATCCTCGAATGCTGGAGACGCCTGGAAGAGCACCTCCATTCAATAGGATTGAAAATGGCTTCGGAGCTCACTCAGCTGATCAGTGATCTGATCAGTGATCAATGATTTGCAGCGTTTTTTTACCTACAAACATTGTTTTACCTACCAACTTTTTTTTACCTACCAACTATTGGTAGGTACTACCTACCACACTATAATGGCGTCACACCTTCACAATCAAGTTTATTAGAAAGAACTAAACGCTTCACACTCGATTCGAAAAATAGAAAGCTTGATATCGAAATTTGATTACTGGTTACGCAGAAGGCAAAACTGTATACAAATCGAAGAAATGAACAGCGATCGCATTTTAGTCCGATAAAATTTGAATGGAGATTAGACCTCTATTGCGATTCACACTCATGATTCTGTTTTATCGAAGGAAAACCTTCAAGTACTCGTAGGGACCGAACGGTTTGTCCTACAGAGCTCCGGGTGGTCTCAAAATTTTTTAAAAATTCTGTACTATTTAAAATTGGTGAAAAAACGATACCTTTATTTCGAGAGTTTTCGAGCTAGGGCACTCTTGAAAATTTCAACCCTTAATTTTCACCCCTTAGAAGTGACCTACATCAACCAAAAGCTTCGCGGCACAACTAGACCCCAAATGGAGCCCATATACCAAATTTGAACCAAATCGGTCCAGTGTTGCTAAGAAAAGTGCCGCGTACGGCGGACGGCGTACGGCGGATGGCGTACGGACGGAAATTTTTTTATTCGATTTTCGTATTCTACGTACCTTGAAACGTAAAACATCAAATTTTGAGGGGGGGGTTAAAAAATTTTTTTTCTTGCTCGATTCCAAAGGCTTATTATTGAAAATAATAAACCAAAAATAGAAAAAGCAAGATGTGGGGAAATTAGGTTTCCCCTGTTTTTGTTTGATAACTTTCTTCTTGGATAAAACGATTTCGTCATACCAACGGGCAACACTGGGAGGAGACGGCAATCCGAACTGCCCAATCAGCGAGCGTTCCCGCTTCACGTTGGAGAGGTCCGTTTTCCCGGTTATTTTTTGAGATCATAAATTTTGATTGTCTCCCAAAAATAAAAGGAGATTTATTTCCGAAATCAACCAGATTTTCATCTATCCCACACTATTAACTATTCAGGAAAAATGCAAACAGAATTCGGTGAAATTCCTCATTCATGAAATATCTCTAACCAACGAAACGTTGAGGTCAAACTATTTGATGTTCAACAGAAAGGACGATCTGATGTTCATAATTATTTCTCAGTCGATGAGAATATTGTAAAATCCCTCTTCTGTTCTTGCGAAAAACATGGTTGAGTGAGGCTTTCTATCCATCAACAATAGTTCGTCCACTGCCAGTGAATGGGCCACAACAATAATCTCGAGCGACTTGATCGAAACTGGCCACACCGCGCCTCTTCGAGAAAAAGTGTGGTGATGCTGGCAGCTGAGTAGGTACATGACAGAATCTTGAAACAAATTCTTACATGAAACTTTTTTTCCTATCACCAAAACAACTCGTGAGTCAGGGGGGGGCAACTCGTGAGACACCCTGTATACATTTCTGCATAAACAAATAGAAATTTCTCTTTTCAGAGAGTTATATGTCTATGAGAAGAGAAAACGTTGGCTTGTTACCTGCTGATCTTCTTGTGAGTCATTCAGACTCACAAATTCATTGCCTTACACGCCAGGCTCAATTCTTTAACTCACAGAAAAATTTAAAAACATTGCGGGTTTGCATACCCTAGCCGAGAAGGCTGGGCTGCTCACTGGACTGCTGTCATGTACCCGCCAGCCGCGGCAGGGAAATCGGTTTCATCTAAAACCACTGAAGCAGTGGGTTATAGTGCCGCAGCCGCGCCAGGGAAATCACATCTCAAGTTATGAATGCACTAGGTTGAATGTTTATCAAGGCAATTCATAGATATCACAATCTGTCTTACCAGGTCGCACAGGCGTTGCAGGGGGTGACGGATCCGCGTTTTGCATGGCGTCTGTGAAGTTGGTGGGGTCTCCAATCTTCTGGCCCACTTCTGCTCCGTGCATGACGACTTCCACTCCAAGAACTACCATCACTCTCCTAAAAATGTAACAAAATTAATACTGAGAACGTCTATTGGTGTAGGGTCACGATAACTCAAGTGGACTGTATAGGGGTTTTTGAATTGAGAAGCTAAGAATTACGAATGACTGACTTGATTTAATGAACGAAACGATACAAAATACTGCAATAATGTACTTCACAGACGGACGGGACGGGGACTTGACTCGCGACTGGTGGTTTTGAGAGGGGTGGAAGGTAGTGGTTCTGCGTTCCACCGCTAGATGATGCTTAGAGTATCTTCTCCATTCCGCCCACCTTGAAGTGTCAACTTCAAAATGATTGCCTTGAGCCTTGAGGAGTGCTGACTCTAGCAGGAGCAGCACCATCTTGATTAGAACTGTTGTCATCAATGGGCAGCGCACATAGTAAGCGAATGTTGCGCTTGAAGAGTCCAGAAGGACAGCGCAGAGTAACGACTCTGACAAGTCCATCAGATCCAGGGTGAGTGTCTTCGACACGAGCGAGGCTCCAAGCATACGACGGGGAGTTGTCTTCCTTGACAAGAACGAGAGTATCTTTCTGCAGATTGTTGCAGGCGGATTTCCATTTGTAGCGACGTTGCAACTCGTGGAGATATTCGGTCTTCCAACGATGCCAAAAATGCTGGGCAATTCTTTGGACTAACTGCCAGCGAGTAAGACGGTTTTCAGGTAGACTGCTGAGATTGGGTTCTGGTGGTGCAGTCAACTGGTCTCCAATGAGGAAGTGAGAGGGAGTTAGGACTGAGTAATCGTTAGGATCTGAAGATATGGGCGTTAAAGGTCTAGAATTTACACAAGCTTCTACTTGGGTAAGCACAGTGTACATTTCAGCGTAAGTTAGGTTAGCGTTACCTATTGCTTTTCTAAGATACAATTTGACTTGTTTAATACTGGACTCCCACAAGCCTCCGAAATTGGGCGATCTGGGTGGAATAAACTTCCAAGAAATTCCATCTACAGAGAGAGAGGATACGATAGAGTCCCTATGAATTTCAGATTGCCACAAGATTTTTAGCTCTTCTAATTCTCGTTTAGATCCTACAAAAGTAGTACCATTATCAGAATGGATTTCTAGAGGTTTTCCTCTCCTAGATATGAATCGTTTGAGACAAGCTAAGAATGAAGCCGTGGTTAGATCTTCAATTAATTCTATATGAATCGCCTTAGTACATAAACAAACAAACAAGGCTATATAAGCTTTAACATGAGGTAAATTTTTTCTTAGAGAACTACTACGAATATAAATGGGCCCTGCGTAGTCAACTCCACATCGATAGAATGGCCTAGTGACTTCCACTCGAGGTTCTGGGAGAATGCCCATTTGCTGATCAACGAATTTCGGGTTGAACTTGAAGCAGACGACGCATTTTCGATAAATTTTGCGAGCAAGATTTCGCCCATTTGTTGGCCAATATTCTTCACGAATGAACGACAACAGCGATTGAGGTCCGGCATGCAGATTCTTCTCATGTACGGATCGAGCTATGAGTTCTGACAACTTGTTAATGTCCGCTTGTCCTCCGTATGATAGGACGATAGGGTGCTTTCGATCAGCAGTGAGATCAGAGTTTTCAAGACGTCCTCCAACTCTGATGAGACCGTTTTGGTCAATGAAGGGACACAACAAAGCTAATCGACTGGATTTGCAGACAGTTTTAGTTTTCTTCAAATCAGCTAGTTCTTGAGTGAACATGAGTTGTTGACCTAGACGCAACACGAGAATTTTTGCTTCATTGAATTCTGAGGATGTGATTGATCCATGAGGTCTCGAGCCTTTAGGATTTTTTCGACGACGTAGATAACGAAGAGAGTAGGCTATTATTCGAACCAATTTATGGAATTGAGAGATACGCGCAAGAATTTCCAAAAGGAACTTAGGATCAGGTTTGGCTACGTTGACGAGAACTACACCTTTCTGCTTGCGAACATCAGGGAGTTCGTCATCGTTCGTGACTTGGTATTCTCCATAAGGTTCAAAATGAATATCCTCACTGAGCCAATGAGGTCCACGAAACCAGAGTCTAGATTCGATCAATTGATCAGCGAACATTCCTCGTGAAATGAGATCAGCGGGGTTGTCTACTGATGCGACGTGTTTCCAATCACTAGATTTTGAGTGGGCTTGAATTTTTGAGACTCGATTGGCTACGAAAGTGGTCCATTTCGTAGGCTGAGCTTGAAGCCACGAGAGTACGACTGTAGAGTCTGTCCAGAAGATCGTTTGGTGAATAGAGCAATCCAAAGCAGCTTTTACTACTTCTGCGAGTTCGATAAGGAGATGTGCACCACACAATTCAAGGCGCGGCAGCGATTGAGTTTTGATTGGGGCTACGCGAGATTTTGATGCTATCAAATGTACATGGACTTGATTTTGATCATCAATACAGCGCAAGTAAATACATGCACCATATGCATCCATAGAGGCATCTGAAAATCCATGCATCTCGATGCGTACTGAATTAGGAGCGACTATTTTACGAGGAATAAGAAATCCCTTGAGTTTCAAAAGGGTTCTACAGAATATGCGCCATTTCTTGGTGAACGCATTCGAGAGTGGCTCATCCCAATCTAGTTCCTGTCGCCATAATCCTTGCATGGCTATCTTGGCCTTGGCTATCACAGGACCTAGAAGCCCGAGGGGATCGAAGATTTTGGCGATCGTAGATAGAACTGATAGTTTGGTAGGATTTTCCGACGAATTGTTTGAGGGTAGAATGTGATCGATGGAATAAGTGAAAGAATCGACGTTTGGTAACCAAAGTAGTCCAAGAGTTCGAACCGAGACTTCATCATCAAATCCGATTTCAGTCTTCAGTTCACGATCTTCTTCGGGAACACTATCAATGTATTCAGGAGAGTTAGAGCTCCACTTCCTGATACGAAATCTTCCGAGTTCGAGATGGCTAGTAAGTTTTGATTTGAGATCAATTGCTTCATCGATGGAGTTCGCTCCACTGATGCAATCATCCATGTAAAAATGGTCGAGAATGACTTTGGAAGATTCAGGATGCTTATCTTGGTAATCCAAAGCAAGCTGTTTGAGTGTACGAGTAGCTAGCCAAGAAGCAGAACTAGTCCCATAGCTAACTGTTAGCAACGAATAGGTTTGAATTGGCTCATCTGGGGAATCGCGCCAAACTATTTTTTGAAGATCGATTTGATCATCACTCATTCTGATCTGACGAAACATTTTCTCGAGATCACCACAGATACAGATTTGGTATGAGCGACTACGAATCAAATGAGTGACTAGAGGTTGCTGAATCACCGGACCAATGTAGGATACGTCGTTCAAGGAGTGACCTGAGGAGGTCTTGCACGAAAAATCAAACACCACACGAAGTTTCGTGGTGCTGGACGTTTCCTTAAAAACTGGGTGGTGAGGAACAAAATAGGAGATTGAAGAACTACGAGAATCAGCCTCATCCAGTTTCATGTGGCCTAGACGAATGTATTCGTGAATAAAGTCTTGATATCTAGTCTTCAGCTCAGGACTGCGAAGGAACCTCTTCTCCAACAACAACAGACGCTTGATGGCATTTTCCTTGCTACGACCTAACAAGTTCAGTTCGTCTTTCAGAGGCATGCGAACCACGTACCTACCATCCAACTCTCTAACGGTTGTCTCTTGAAAGATTTGTTCGCAAGTGCGATCGTCCTCACAGAGATCCTGAGTGGAGCCATCGAGATTTTCTATTTCCCAGAATCCACGCATGGTGCGATCAATAGAGTCGAGAGTGATGTCAGTAGCTATATGACAAGATACAAGATGACAATAAGCCTGAGAATTTGAGGAGTCAAGAATAGAACTGCAGACGATCCAGCCAAGCTTGGATTCTCTGAACGACAAATGATGTTCAGGACAATCTATTTGATCACGTCCGATCAGCTGCCAGAATAAGTCAGCTCCAATGAGCATATCTATCTCAGTGTCCTGCAGGAAATCAGGATCTGCAAGAACAATGTTGCGAGGAATCTTGATATTTCGAATATCCAACGATTGATTGGGAGTGTAGTCCGTTATTTTCGGAACGACTAGGAAATTGGCATGACAAGAGAAATTTGAAGCTCTAGAATCGATTTTCGCTCTTGTGTAATGCGAGATCGTAGATGGAGAATTGTTCAATCCACTAATTGCGATAGAAGTATTGAGTAGCTTCAATCCAAGACGATTGCAGAATGAAGCTGTCAAGAAGCTAGATTGCGATCCAGAATCGAGTAAGGCACGACAAGGAGTGAGCTTTCCATCAGATCCAACTATCAACACAACTGCTGTAGAGAGCATGATTGAAGACGGTTGTGGTTTCAGCACCCTAGAAGTGAGACTGACTGTTTGACCTGAGCCGCTAGAGGCAACCGAGTTCGAGAATTGTTGTGATTCGAGATTAGTTGACTGAATGGTGCCTTGATTCACGGAAGATGGTCCAGAATCACGATGCAAGAGAGTGTTGTGTGGTTGACCACACGTGCGACAACGCATAGCAGAACATTTGTCTAGTCTATGACCACCTTTCAAGCAATTTAGGCAGAGATTCTTGGATTTGACCAGAGAGAATCTTTCGTTGATTGACAGTTTCCCAAAATCGTCACAAAAGTAAAGAGAGTGAGAGCTAGAATCACAGAGCGGGCATTTTCGAGATTTATTTTCCGTTTGTGACAGCAAGCAACTAGTAGAATTGGTTTTATCTACTTTCGGGTAGGATTTTGAGGTCGAAGATTTCTGATTAGCTATTTGCGATGATTTCGAGGAGTTTGACTGGCTATGTGATTTATCGAATGATTGATTTGCTTTAACTGCTTCCAATACACGACATCTATGTTCCAAAAATTCAGCCAAGACTTTGAATGTGGGTAACTCTTGGGAGGGAGCAACCTTTTGCCATTCACTGAAAGTGATAGAATCGAGTTTAGAGCAAGTTAAATGAACGAGAATCGCATCCCACTGATCAGTAGGCTGCTTGAGCGATTTAAGAGCACGAAGGTGTTTTTGAGTTGAATCTATGAGTGATCTCAAGGACGAAGAATTTTCTTTTTCAACTTTGGAGATGCTGAATAAGTCACGAACGTGTTTTTGAACAATAATGACTTGATTATCATATCGTTTTTTGAGTAGGTCAAGCGCGACTTCATAACTATCGTCGATCGGCTCCAAACTATCAATGAGTTCCAAAGGTTCACCGCGAAGGTAAGTTTTGAGGTACTTGAACTTTTTCAAGTCGGAAGCGTTCTTGTTACTACCGATGACATCAATGAATAAGTTGTAGAATGGGTACCACTCGTCATATTTACCGTTGAAGGTCGGAAGTTGAATGACCGGAAGCTTGACGTCATTGAAAGATTCACCAGACACTTGGCAGTGGGTAGGAGGTGGGGAAGTCGAAGGGTGCGTAGCGGGGAGGGGCGTGAGGAGCGTACGAGCGTCTTCACCCTTGCCGACCGCATCAAAATAAAGGGTTTCAAAGCGCGACCTTTCGACCACTTCCTTATCTAACAATGATTCGTCGTCTAGTACCAACTCTTCGATTGCCGATTGAATTTTATCAAATTGCTCCCAATCTAATTCGATTTTGTCAAGACGAACATGAAGGCTTTTGAGTGTGACGTTGTCCGTGGACAAATAAGCGATTAAACTTTCGAGTCGAGAGAATATAGCTGAACGCTTGGTGTAACACCGTTTCAACTTTTTAGCTACGTCTTCTGAAGGAGACATGGTTACAATATCGAATGAATTATTGCAGAATTAAAAGTAAAACGCAACAAAAAACTACGAAAACATAGATACGAGGAACAAACATGAAAATTGGCGATTAAAAACCGAATAAGCTAACGAGAAACAGAGTAGTAGGTACCGAATATGAATTATTGTGTAAGTAACGAACATGAATTATTTCGACGAAACAAGAATTTATGTAGGTACAATAAACGAGAATGAATATGACAATGAATCTGTACGAAAGAATTGAATAACGAGAATGAATAAGATCGACTGTGTATCTGTACGAAAGAATATAATACCTAATAGAAAAGAATGAATAAATCGACTATGAATTTGTACGAAAGAATAGAATAATGGGATCACACGAAAGTATTGTGGCGAAGGTAGGTACCTAATAAAGGTTATTTCCTACTGCATACTGTGCTGACCCAACGAAGTTGTTTTGTGATGTAAACAAGGTTATTTACATCCGACCAATGAATGAATGACGATGAATTAAGTGACGAGATTGAATAAAACGAACTATGAATAACGAAATGAATAAAGGAATGAAGGATTACCTTGGAATCGGAAAGGAAAACGACGGGTTTACCAGTTCAAGTTCGAGAATCGGGCGACGGTGCAAGATGGCGAGTTGTTGCAGCTACCTAGTTGTTTTCGGCCGACGTCGTGTTCTTTTCTGCTCGTAAATCCGGGGCGTATGGACCAAAATGTAGGGTCACGATAACTCAAGTGGACTGTATAGGGGTTTTTGAATTGAGAAGCTAAGAATTACGAATGACTGACTTGATTTAATGAACTAAACGATACAAAATACTGCAATAATGTACTTCACAGACGGACGGGACGGGGACTTGACTCGCGACTGGTGGTTTTGAGAGGGGTGGAAGGTAGTGGTTCTGCGTTCCACCGCTAGATGATGCTTAGAGTATCTTCTCCAATTGGTGTTGAGGAGGAAACCAAGTTGCCTCCGATTTGGAGAGAAAATCCTGCAGGTAGAGATGAAGTAAGTTGAACAAAGGTGGCTGACTCAACTCACACTCAGCTTCGGCCATCCCAACCACTACCCTTCGCAAGGCCACAAGCCACTACCTCAGTCTTTCCTCCATCACCATACTTGGTAATATGAGAGCTATATGTTTGAGGATTATCAAAACACGGGTTGCGTCATCTCTACTCTACTGTAATGATCCATTAACTTCTTTTTGAGTTTTCCAATAAGGAAACATAAAGGGGAAACCCTGAGTCATCGAGCAGGTAGGTGGAGTGAGGTACAGGAGTAGACACGTCAGACTGACGTCACCCTCCTACACTCACCCTTTACCTTTACAGGTAATATAAAAGGACGACTCAGGGCTTCTCCTTCATGCACTCTATCACAAAAAATCGACTTGATCATTTCTCTCTCCTTCGTCACATCTTAGCAGCCCAAGTTACTCGGAGGCATCGGTAGCTTATCGCACCAGCCTCCGCTCTCATCTTACCTAGGAGTTATCTTCTCCAACTAGCCACTAGGTAAATAGGTCTCCTCCGAGGAAGAGACTAGCTAAATCTCCTATGCACTCCTGCAAAGGCAGTCAGTGCCTCAGCCCTCCTCCTCCCGTGTTGAGTAGGGACCAATAGAAATCATCAAGCCATCGAGAAGGCCATCGCCTTCACTCGACAACACGCTGACATAACACATGACATAACATCTACCTAAGTGGTTTTTGATCAACGGAAAAAACGCAATATATTTCAGACAACAAATTAATCAGCAATGAAGACAAACGCAATCAGCAATCTTAGAGTTTTTGGAACAGTTCACTAGACTCCTGCGCAGAAAGCACTATCAGCAATGGGGTATTTTGGTGGGTCGGAAATTCAGGTTTTGACCTCAAATTTGGATTCAGCACCCTTGAAAACCTATATACTACAACTTTAAGCAAAATGATACTATAACATGTGGTAGAAAAATGAATTAAAGAGATCACACGTTTGAAAAAGGCGGGCCGCTATAAATGCACACACACTAGGCAAGGACTACGCCGCGCGCGTGTGTGAGTAATATTTTGTAGTATCCAAGACGTCCTCCAAGGGTTTCTGTGCATGGATACTTTTTCAAAGACAGTTGGCAAGCTACGTCACGATTGGCTAGCAACGTCACACCATTCAAATCTTCAACTTTCCTTAGCTTCTCTGATTTTTTAAAAACATTTTCTCGACGAACAGACCCGATTACCGTTATTCATGAGCCTTACTTTTGAAAAAAAAAAAATAAATAAATAAAAATTGACTGAAATACCCCATTATCCTTAATACTACGGTTTTGTATATTACACATGTATGTTACTCCCATTCTTTCAAGCTCTTTCTATCGTACAACATAGAACACCATTTAACACCGAAGTACGAGGACTGTAAGATGTGAGCGATAACAAAACCTATACCATTAGTGATAACATTAATCCTTCAACAACGAGTTTGAATCAACTTACTTGTCACCTTTCTCAGCGTTTTTCACTACAGTGATAACATGGTTAGTAATTTTTATGATGGTGTAGTCCACCAGCTCTCCGCGGGTAAGCATTGGCGTGAGTTGGGTGGCCAACATGGCAAAACTGTTGAGGTGGACTCCATCGGATATCAGAAGACGGTACCGCTCAACGCCATGGCCGGGGATGATCTTGCTGCCCTGAAATGATTCAATTTTCATGTAAGCATTCTTAATCCTCATTCAAACATTGGTGATGATTTACTTGAAACATAAATAACAAACATACTTGGAAGATGAAAGAGTTAAATTACCATAATACATTTATCTGAACAGAAAAAATGACAAAAATATTACAATACATTGATATGAAACTCACTAAGATTTGGACGATGGGATTCAGAACTTCTCCTCCCGTCATGATCGTCTGTAAATGGGAAAAATAATTAAATTTTAATAAAGGTAGTTCAGAAATGTTTACTAATAACTCAGGAATTCTGTTCCCGATACAAATAGCCGTTTATTCAAGCAGCTCGTCCGCCATCGATTATTCATTCCCTATTCCTCAACTAATGAGTTCTTGAATGTTTATTTCACAGCTTTTGGGACAAGATGGGTTCCAGTGGTGGATCGGTTACATGGAGAGCGAGTAGTGTTGTGGGAGAAAGTAATAAGGTTTAGATATCTGACCTACAATACAATAAGGGGGTATGCGCATGGGTTGGAAAAACTGTTGATTGGGATTTTTAATCGAAACTAGACCTCATTCTGAGAATTTTGACACCAACCGCGACCTTCTAGCGTGAGAAGACCTTTTTCTATGATTTTTCAAAGTTTCGAATGTTTATGACGTCACAGTGGGCTGAGGGGTGACGAGGGGCGCGTGACGTCATAAACATTCGAAACTTTGAAAAATCATAGAAAAAGATTTACTCATCCAAAATGAGAACGGCTCGTCTCAGAATGAGGTCTACTTTCGAATAAAAATTTTTAAAAAAATCGGGCGCACCCCACATCATACATATTGCAGGGAATCAATCTTTAGAGGGGTGGTGCTAAACCAGCCGACTTCTGCTATTCGGTAACATTCACGGGTACTTTCGCATTATACGGGCGCCACTTATACACAGCGCGCTGCGGCGGTTAGGTTATCGTAATTATGTTCCTAGGACTTTCCTTGTTTCGTAACGAATCAAACTATACCCGATGAGTCATACTTTCGCCCGCCAAACTCCTTCCGAGCAGGAATTTGGTGGAGTACATGTGGCGGTCGGGTGTGGCGGCTAGCGGCGGTGACGCTTTCAACACCATCCTCGCAGACATCGGTGCCTTCTGGGAGGCAGAACGCCAAAACCGTTCCACTTGATTTTGTGTGATTTTGTACGTAAGTTTATTAAAGTGTGTGTTGTATAAATATGTGTTTTTCTAATTGATTCCCGGTACCAAAAATCCTAAAAATGTAGTGGCGCCCGTATAATGCGAAAGTACCCATTCATGATTCAGAAAAGGAAGACCAGCTTGGTAGAGTGGCATTATCTTGTAATCAACACCACAGCGTGATCCTTCACTTGGAGACAGGATTGGGCTAAGGCCGCGGCTACGATAGGAGCGTCGAGCGAGCGAAAAGGGTCAGGTATCGACGCTCTAAAAATAGTTTACCCTTGTTCAGGTAAGGGTGGCTACGGTGGGAGAGGTGAGCGTCATTGACGCTTGGGCGAAAAAATGGTCAACGCTCGACGCTCAGTCCCGAGTAATATTTTTGCTTGACGCTCAGCTCCTAACGTTCCCTGTCCACTTCTTTATCTAATGTTAGCATTGACCGATTTTGCTGAAATTTGGTATGTAGGCTCCATTTGGGGTCTAGTTGTGCCCCGAAGATTTTGGTTGATGTAAATCACTTCTAAGGGTTCAAAAATGAATTTAGAAATTTTGAAAACGCCCTAACTCAAAACATTTTCATATAAAGGTATTGTTTTTCCTTCAATTTAAGATTCTAGAGAATTTTAAAAATTTTTTGAGACCACGCGGAGCTCTGTAGGACAAACCGTTCGCTCCCTACGAGAATTTAAGGGTTGGACGTACGATAAATCAGAAACACGAGTATGAATCGCAAAAGAAGCTTAATATCCTTTCAAATGTTTGCTGACTGAAATACGATTGAAGTTTTTCTTCAAGTTGGTTGGTGGTAACAATGGCAAAGCCGTGTTCTTTGAAGACGAGTGATCTATATAAAAATATAATAATTAGAATATATAATAATAATTTGCAGCGGTTTTTGGATTCTAGGTACCCTGAAACGTAAACCAACAAATTTGGGGGGGGGGGGGGTAAAGTTTTTTTTCTTCGTCGATTCCAAAGGTTCATTATTGGAAATAATAAACCAAAACAAGAATGATAAAATAACAGCAACAATGGACATTCTGGTGTATTCGAAAAATCTTTTCGGGTCTTCTTCGAGTTTGTGAAAAAGTTTGTAGTATTCTCCATCACAATTCCTAAGCACATTAAGTAATAGGGTGAACTCCAAAAAACACTCGTGTTTCTGATTTATTGAAAGCCTAATCCTTAAATTCTCGCATGGAGTGGACGGTTTGTCCTACAGAGCTCCGCGTAGTCTCTAAAAATTCTAAAAATTCAATTCTATTTTAAATTGATGAAAAAACAATACTTTTATATAAAAAGTTTTTGAGCTAGGGCGTTTTCAAATAAATTTTAAACCCTTATTCTTCAACCCTAAGTGACCTACATCAACCAAAAGCTTCGGGGCACAACTAGATCCTAAATGGAGCCCATATACCAAATTTCATCAACATCGGTCCATTTTAACTAAAGAAAGAGCCGCGTAGGTATTCTATTTTTGGATTCCACGTACCTTGAAACGTACCGACAAATTTTGAGGGGGGTTAAAATTTTTTTCTTGGTCGATTCCAAAGGTTCATTATTGAAAATAATAAACCAAAACAAGAAGGATGAAATAGCAGCAAAAATGTACATTCTGGTGTATTCAAAAAATCTTTTCGTGTCTTCTTTTAGTTTGTGAAAAAGTTTGTAGTAAGTATTCTCCTTCACAATTCCTAAGCACATTAATAGGATGAACTCTAAAACTTCTACAGACACGGTTTATCAGTAAATAACTTTTTAAATAGCTGAATTGTCGCTTAGTGCAAGGAGCAAAAGTTGCATATTCGCTGGCATGGTGGTGAACTGACTGGAACTCCCCATCTAGTCACCTTCCGCTCGTACTGTAGCCACCCCTCTTTGCTTGACACTCGGCTCTCGATGCTCGACTCTCGACGCTTGACGCTCGACGCTCCTATCGTAGCCGAAGCCTAAGGGTCGGTTTATCAGTCACCAAAGTTAATGGGGGTTTACGTATCCCCCTGTTAACTTTAACGATGGGATAACTTATGGATACTATAAAGGTGCTGTTTATCAGTGCGAAATTAACCCACTGGTAACTATTAACTGGCTGGTAAAATCAACTGTCTGTTAGGCCGAATAATCGATTATGCATGGAAGAAATACTTCTTCCATGTAATAAAATCGAGCTTCCTCCACCTAAAAAAATCGTTTTCGCAGTGTGTTTTGCATCAGAAAAAAAGAAGAAATTAGAAGAGGATGAAGCAATGGGCTTTGTTTTTGTGTTTTCTTTTCTCGATCTCGGGACCTATTTCCTTCTTGGCACGGCAGAACCTATTGTTTTTTGTTGAAAATTGTCTGGTCATGACAAGATCCCGGCCACCGTGCCACTATGTCCAGAACTTTCAAATTTGCAGACGAAATATTATGTATGTTAATAGAGAAGTAGGTACCTATCCTTTTCTATTTCGAAAATTTTTGGCGTGTGACCCTCCTGGCGACTGAATTTTCACATGCGTGCAGTCCATAGCACCTACAGCTCCAGGAAACATTTTGTTTTTTAAATAAAATTCCATCCGAGAATGAAATAATACTTCCTCGGTTGCTGGTATTCTGATAAATTGGGCGGATAGCCTGGCAGTTCCCAGTGACACCTGCTTGACAATTTTACAGGCAGAGCTTTTACTGACGCCACTAAAGTCGCCGACAGACACCAACATGGTTTTTTATACTTTTATCCAATCAAAATCTCATCAAAAAATCGCAATCGTCCCACTTCTCCAAATGGTCAATCCCTGATCAAACTATGTTGCCGCCTCTCTTCCTTCCGCCTTCTTCCCCACTGCAGGGGAAGACCATAAACACACATCTTCGTCGCTGCTGTCTGAAAAAGAGCCCCACACATCCATTTTCGATTGTAGCATAATTGACTAACAATCAACAACGCAATTTGCAAAAACGAACGTTCTGGGAAACAAAAACACGAGAAGTGACTCTCTTTGAGGTTAAAAAGCCTTGCATAAATCGAGTTACCCCCCCGTAACTTTTTATCCGGTCCTCGGACGACCAGTTAACTTTAAACTACGGATAACGGCTATCTGGGGACTGATAAACGCGAGTGATTGAGTTACCCGATGACCGTCGGATAAATCTGCTTTACCGGGTGGTAAAAAGTGACTGATAAACCGGCCCTAAAAGGGGGTGGCAGACTGCGAAGGGCTAAAAAGAACCGAAGTGTAGGTACGTACAATGGAGTACATACGAAGGGTACTTGAAATGAGGAGCATTGGGGCTCTTGAAACTCCCTAGTTATGTGGAGTACCTACTTTATACTCGATGCCGTAGGATGGAACGGGGTTGCACCTAGGATGTAAAACACTAACTAAGCTACATATTGTACTGATCATAATAACTTCATAGTTAGATATATATAGCAACATAATCTATCTCAAGTTCGCTTGATCGGTGCTACAATATCCTTGAGCTACGGACTCAGTCATCAGGATAAAACATACCTTTATGGCGCCAGCGGTGAGTTGGTCCATGATGCCAGAGCTTTATGGTCACAATCAGAGGAAGTAAAAGCTGACTATCTTCACTTTGAAACAACAGGTGTTGTTGATTCCCGGGAGGAACAATTACCTCTAGATACAAATTAAACAACTTTGGAAAATTCAGTAACTCAGAAACTGCTTAGGACGAGCACATCGCTGAAGTCGCGAAACAAAACAAAATGGCGTTTTTATCATATTTGATAAAGGAAGAGGCGGGAGAAAAAAACACTCAGAAGGTATGTACCTCCATGTGAGCTCCAGACATGGAAGTAAAGGCGTCCACCATTTAGGAGAAAGTACCTTTCCATGCAACTCCTCCATGTGAACTTCATACTTCCATAATTCTTTAACTTCAAAATCGGATGGCAACGAAACAAAATCCAGACAACTTAGATTAGAAGTGGAGAAGAAGAAGTTTTTGTCAGATAGTGTTATCATTATCCGTTTGTTGTGCTGATGACTGTATTTTAGGTGACTGTATTCGTCTGTATTCTAGTATTTCGTAGGCATCCTCGTTTACTTTGTTGTGTTGAGATAAAGTTTTCTGGTATGCTGTGAGATCGTCATTGTCAGTCTTTGCTGAGTAACGATGAAGAGGTAGGTAAACCTTCTATCCACTTACAGCTCGAAATTCTTCACAACACAACATAGTTTTTGGGATCTTATCAATGTGCATGTCGTATGCTTTTACCTGACATCATACTAGGTACTCATTTTTCAACCTAACAATGTACTTGTTTGCAACGATTGGGTAACGGGACCAGTAACAGATATTCATGTTTGAACCGACGTAAGCCTTCCAAGGAGGAAAATTATAGGTGTTGCTATGGCCCATGGGAATGAGTTCGGTTTAGCCCGTTGGTGTCATCAGAGAACTTCATTAGCCATTTTATATTTATAGCAATGACAGCGCCACAAAATCAAGTGGTGTTCGATACTGCTGTTAGCTGGTTAAGTTAGAGAAATTTGAGTACCTAACCATAATTTTTTATTGTGAAATTTAATAAGAGCGTGCTGGGGGTGTAGATAGAGGGAGTACTAACGTATCTATACTTATTTATTTGTGTCTATATTGATCATGGCGTTCTCAATATTATTAGGTCCGTATTCACCAACATTCCATTAACTCCGTTCCATGGGAACTGTGTTAATGTCCTGAGGAATTTTTTTAAAGTCCAATTTTTAATCTTTTTGTTTCTTTTTCATTTGCAACTTGGATACGTTAACCATTGTGTAATAATAATACTCGTAAAAAACATCGAATCCAGAGATATTGGAGATAAGATTTGCAGGGCAAACCTGGTGCGAACCTTTACCCCACTGATGGGGGCAGAGATTCACAATCAGATAGGGCGGTAAAATGACATTCAAGAGAATTTTCATTCTTTTTATTGAAGGTGGAGAGATGCCTAATTACAACAAATCTACTTTTTTTGTGGGAAAAAGTCATCATAGGAGCCGACAAAAAATCGAAACTCAAAACTGCAAACCTTTGCCCCCACCCACCCTAGTGTTCTGATTTACCTGATGTACCTATATTGATTCTAATTAACCTATATTTACTCACATGGTGATTATCGAATAAGAAATTGAATTAGTGTGCTGATTATGTACTACTCCTCCCCACAGCACAAATGTACGATATATAGTGGGGAGTAGCATTTCCTGATTTGTGTAGCTTTTTAAGACGTCCCACAGTAAGACTTGGGCGTCCTTATGCGATCGATCTGGGGTGAAGGAGTACAACTCGCAACAGAAGAAAAAAAAACCATATACTAGGTAATCCGTTTTAGACCATTCTGAATCCAAATCCGCTAAAAAATCATAGGTGTATGTCTGCGTGTGTGTGTGACAAAATCTTGTGTACTCTGCCCAGGCCTCAATTTCCAACCGATTCTCGTGGTTCTTTTTTTATTCGACGCGGAAAACTATCTAGTTGTGCACTACATCGCCGGAATTTCGAATTTTACCTTTTAAGTGGTGGAAAGGGGGGGTTAATGTTCAAAAAACGTGCGTTTGCGAGCATAATCTTGTAAAATCTGCCCAGGCCTCAATTTCCAACCGATTTGAGTGTTTCTTTTTTGTTCGACTCAGAAATCCTCCAAATCGCACACTATTTCACCAGAGTATCAAAATTAGCATGGGGAGAGTGTGATTAGGGGGATAATATTGACAAAATATCCGATTTTTCTATAATTAGGTCCCTTTATAGCTTACTAATTGTACCCAAGCTTTGAAATTGAGGAAAAATTCTCATTATACATTGGATTTTCATTAATCATTCTCTGTACCACCATGGAACTAATAGTGGTACCACCATGATGCCAGAGCACCGTAGACTGCATGTTTCGTTTTTTTTGTGTTTCACAATGTTTTTTACAATCTTAACTATTATAAAATGAACGTCAACATGATTTAATGATAAAAAATAAAATAGGTTTCAAAATACACCACAGGGAACTGCTAATAAGTTTCCTCTTCCCACTTATCGGAGGTCAAAGTCCATGGAGTTCACAAACTCAATAAAATCAAACAAATGTTTGTTTATCAAATAATATATTCTCCTGGCCTATCTGAACCGCTTAGCATCACTTTCCTGATGAGTCGTGCTCTTTCAGGCTCAAACAACGGGCACTGGATGATTAGATGGTCCCATGTTTGTAATATGCACTCACCACAAGTGCTAGTCCCATCACTGATCGCTTTGTTCCTCCCGTGCCATGATAGAACCTGGTTAAGTCTGTAAGAGCAGGGGGGGGGGGGGGGGGGTGAACTCGTATTCGCATGTTGGGTATTGTAGATCGTGAATTTTCAAAAGCTCTTCACATTCGATGCTCCCATGCCGGTAGAAATGTTATGGTGGTTATGGTGAGGGGAGGACCATTATTTCTTGCCTAAGGTAATAAATAAATTACATCGAGTGAAACAGTTTTATCGCTTACCAACTGGTTTAAATTGATCTACCGCTTATCCAATGGGATGTCCCCTTGAATGCATGCATTATATAATAATAAGTTTTTGTATTGCAATACCTATCTAAATAAAGGCGTTTCTAAACATTAAAAAAAATCAGTATTAAGTTTTCAATAAATGAAATTACCTGCTACACTGAGCCCTGATGTTAAGGCTAAATGTCACGATGTTTTAGTGTGATTCTGAAATAAGAGATGGCAGCACCATCGGGGCCAAATTTCGTTTACTTCTCAGTTGAGAACGGATCGAGATATTTTAATTCCGCAAACGGATTTCTCTTCAGGATCAACGTAGAATTCCGGGTAATTGGTTTAGAAAGTGTGCAAAAATTTTTTGCACACAGTTCCAACAAAAATTTGTTCAAATTTCGAACATTTTCAAAAAGTGGCCTTATAGCCACTTGCAGAACCTTCATCAGAATACGAATCCGTTTGCGGAATTTTTCTAAGTTGATCATAGCCGTCGGATTCGCGTTTTTACGATTTTGGCGGGGGCGAGGGGGGCGACCATGGGCTGGGGGGCGAGGGGGCGGCGGCGGCGGCGTTCAAACGCCCGCCACCCGCGCGACCTTCACCTTCTCTCCGACATTCATGTTTTGATAGTTTGCACCCTTTCATCACTATTCTTTTTTTCCTGGCCACCTTATACTTAGCTACCATCAACCTTCCCATTTCCAACTTCTCTTCCTTGAGGTTGAACGAATGTGGTGAAATTGCCATAAAAAGCAAGATTCTCATATAATTAACTTATGAGCAAGATTCTATTTTAATTTGATACTGATAATGGTTTGCACTACTAAATAGTTGGTTCTGAAATTGTGGTAATTTTAGTTCATTGTACATGGAGTAGGTAGGTACCTATTTGTTCAAATTTCAATGTACCTAGTTGCAAAAGTGATCTAACATCATTCTAGTCTCGGCCGTTTATTTAGTTGAAATAGCAATAGAAGGTTTATGGGGGCATATTTTTCCCAGATTCCCTCTTAATTATTCTAGGAGTTACACTATTAATTTTCCTTGTTTTCAAAAGTCATTCGTGATTTTATGTAAATATAACGCCTAACAATACTGAAGTGTTGCATTTTGAGGTACCTACTACCTACTAAATTACAAACATGACTGTCCAAAAATTACCATTAGTACAATGTAATAAATACCCTAGAACTAGGCATAAATTCTCATATAATTAACTTATGAGCAAGATTCTATTTTAATTTGATACTGATACTTAATGGTTATCATTAGCTTCTTATGCAGAGGCTACTTGATTGATCTTGGGGCAATGATTTTCATAAGGGATTATCAACACGTCAACCCGCATAATATCCCTGAAATTTTTTTAAAATCGAAATTGGACCATAACTTTGTATAGTTTTGCGCGTTTCGGGGATTTCATGACAGACAGGCACGGAACCAAGGGAGGGTCTAGAACGTAAAACTGGAGTAACAATTTTGATTCTGGATAACATTTTTCAACGTTGAAAGGTGATAACAATACTTCCGCTACCTTGGTAGACTCGGAAGCTAAATTAAAATTTATGATTTCCCAAACATTGTACAGAGCACCAAAAAAGGTAGGTACTACGCATTTCTTATTTCCGAATCTACCAAGCGGAAGTATTGTTTTCACTTTTCAAGGGTGAAAAAAAATTTCTAAAAAAAAAACTCCGATTGCACGTAATAATAACATTGCAGTATTCTAGAAAACCTTGCTTCAAAGCTACCGATATGTAGTTATGATTTTGTTTGTGCATTTTTGGTGGCAAAAAAAAGTGTCACGAAAAATTCCTTGACCCCCAGCCAAAAGACATAGATCCATGTCAAAATTATCTCCAAAATCAAGATTTCCACTCTCGTTTTACGTTTCAGACCTTCCTGAACAATTTTGGTTCCGTGTCTGCCCGTATTTGATTCTGTTGTGAAATACTTGTAACGGGCATAACTATACGAAGTTATTCTCCGATTTCGATGAAACTTTCAGGGATTGTGCGGGTTGGTGTGTAGACGGTCCCCTATGAAAATCATCATCCCCGGACTGATAGAAGCGACTGCGCATGCGCAAAAGTGAATTCCTTGTAACAGTAATAACTTCTACATTTCCCATCTGATTTCGATGAAATTCTTAGAGATTATGTGGATTGGGGTGAAGATGGTCCCCACGAAAATCACGGCCTCCAAATAGACATTAGCCTCTGCGAATGCTCAAACCTTAAAATCCTTGTAACAGCCATAACTCCTACATTTTTCGTACGAATTCGATGAAAATTTTCAGGATTATTCAGATTGGCTTGCAGATAATCCCCTTTGAAAATCACGGCCCCGGAACTGATAGTAGCAATGCGCAGAGTTCTTTTATCTTTTGTGTGTGTCCTCCTTTACCCCACATTAATCGCGTACGGTCGCCCAATTCTTACTGTGGGCCGTCCTAAAAAGCGATGTTAGTAGTGATCACTGCGCAATCACGGAAACGGAAGTGAAATCAAGGTAAAATCACCAACGCCATACTATAACTCGAACGTCAACAGTTACTGTGCCCCGATGTTACCGGGATTGCTAGAGAACGAGAAAGGGGTGCGACCTTGAACTTTTCGAGTAATCCGAAAAGGTAAACACTTAGAGTTGCCATCTGTAAGAAAATTATCTTTTAAGACCACAGCACTATCCCTAGTTCTAGGGTATTTATTACATTGTACTAATGGTAATTTTTGGACAGTCATGTTTGTAATTTAGTAGGTAGTAGGTCCTCAAAATGCAACACTTCAGTATTGTTTGGCGTTATATTTACATAAAATCACGAATGACTTTTGAAAACAAGGAAAATTAATAGTGTAACTCCTAGAATAATTAAGAGGGAATCTGGGAAAAATATGCCCCCATAAACCTTCTATTGCTATTTCAACTAAATAAACGGCCGAGACTAGAATGATGTTAGATCACTTTTGCAACTAGGTACATTGAAATGTGAACAAATAGGTACCTACCTACTCCATGTACAATGAACTAAAATTACCACAATTTCAGAACCAACTATTTAGTAGTGCAAACCATTATCAGTATCAAATTAAAATAGAATCTTGCTCATAAGTTAATTATATGAGAATCTTGCTTTTTATGGCAATTTCACCACATTCGTTCAACCTCAAGGAAGAGAAGTTGGAAATGGGAAGGTTGATGGTAGCTAAGTATAAGGTGGCCAGGAAAAAAAGAATAGTGATGAAAGGGTGCAAACTATCAAAACATGAATGTCGGAGAGAAGGTGAAGGTCGCGCGGGTGGCGGGCGTTTGAACGCCGCCGCCCCCTCGCCCCCCAGCCCATGGTCGCCCCCCTCGCCCACGCCAAAATCGTAAAAACGCGAATCCGACGGCTATGATCAACTTAGAAAAATTCCGCAAACGGATTCGTATTCTGATGAAGGTTCTGCAAGTGGCTATAAGGCCACTTTTTGAAAATGTTCGAAATTTGAACAAATTTTTGTTGGAACTGTGTGCAAAAAATTTTTGCACACTTTCTAAACCAATTACCCGGAATTCTACGTTGATCCTGAAGAGAAATCCGTTTGCGGAATTAAAATATCTCGATCCGTTCTCAAATGAGAAGTAAACGAAATTTTCTTCATTTTGGTGCTGCCACGTGGTGGCGGATTTTACAACTAAACTCGGGACATTTAGCCTTAAAGCAATGTTAAGGGTACATGGAGATTTTTCCGAGTAAAAATTCGATTTTTTAAAAATAATTTTTTGTTAATGTGCATATAATCACGGACCAATTAAAAAAAAATCATGAAAAAATTTGAACGAGAAGTGGGTCAAATAAATACGCAAACCGACCTGTGTCAGGGTTTGCGCTAGTAGAGTCTGGCGCTATACGCTGGACCGTCCGCATTTTCAAGACGATTCAGCACAGCACAAAACGAACGGATTTCACGGCACAAAACGAGACGTAAACATAGAAAAAGACGAGTAAACAACGAAACAAGAGATTTAGCTTCTTCTTCTCCTTTGTTTTCATCGAATCGAGTCACCTTGGAGCAAGTTGGAAGCGTTAGGAAACCGTATGATGACGTCATGAGATGAACACTGTTTAATTTCAGAAAATCGTGTTTCCTGAAAAATCGCGTTTTCTAGCACTCGTGTTCCATTTTGTTGAGCTATACTGGACTTATCTCCTTGTTCTTTTTTTTTACTTGTACGTCAGTATCTTATACACCAACTTGTGCATAGGGATTGGCGTATTTTTCCCGACAACAAGATAAAAATGTGGTCCGTTTTGGTGGGTTAGAGCCCTGATTTTGATGGTTTTTCAAAAATCCGCCTTTCTTTCCTCAAGCGTTGTACGAAATTATCCTTTGCACCAGTTATAGAGCATAAGATGCTCGACAATATTTGAAAAAAATCAAGGTGATCGGTTGATTACAACCCGAGAAAACGGTACATACGTTTTACGGGAAATTGTACTCTCGGGGAAAATTTCCTTGTACCCTTAAATCTTATCATGAGAAGAAGGCCAAGCAAACAAAATGAAATCTAGGTACGTCATTTGTAAGAACAGATTCTCGCAGCATCGTTTATTTGAAATTCATTAGAAATGTTCCATAAAATACATCGATAGACCAGAGCTTATTTATAAATTGGCCAACATCAACAACCAAAATATTCATAATAGGTAGGTTCCTACTTATCTATACACATTAATTTTATGTTGTAACGACAAATAAGAGCATTTTTAATATACAATAATTTTTATAGAAAATGATAACGTTGGTCGTCATAGGACGTTGGATTAATGACACCGGTTTTTAGATTTTCTCTCATTTTTCTTCAAAAACTAAATTTATATTAAATAATTTTTTTACACATTAATAGGTAGCCTATACATACACTTATTAATAGACATAAAATGCTGTTAATGTTCACAATAATTAGTTTGTCGTTTGTTGACGCTATACTTACCTACTTAAACTCGATAAAGTAAACTCTGTAAGAAAAAACGTCAAATTAGAATTAATACCCTTGGTAATGATTTAAAACCATTAAAACGATGATTTATGGCACTTTAGTTGATTTGATTGATTTATTTGTCAACGAGCTCGGTTTTATAGCCCTGGAATGTTAAATTCAAAGACTTAAAAAGTACGTCAGGTTTGGAAAAAATCAATTGCCCCAACCAATACGTGAAGGGGCAGAAAACATGTATTTAAAAAGGGTTTACGTTTATTTAAAGATTCTTGAACACTCATGAACGTACGAATAGGTTAATGTTTCACTAATTGCGACTCGAAAAGAAGCTACCACAAAAACAAAATTTATTGTCTCGTTCTCTTAAATTTGAAGAGGTGAATTATGATCATCTCGAATGCGTTCAATGAGATCCACATTCTAGAATTTAATTGTAATTTGATTACATAACAATCAATTATTACACTACTTTTAAAATTACAAATAGCGTCAATCTTCATTTTCATTCCAATACTTAATGAGTATTATAGCAAAATTAACAGGGCAATTTGTGAAATCCAACGAATGGAAGGTAGGCAATAGAAGAAAAAAATGTCCTTTTTCACAATAACCTTGGAATAGGGGGTTACGCTAAAAATTAAGCACTTAAGAATTAACCGAGGTCTCTAATCTTGTAATTAGGTAGTGCCCTAAATCTACTGTACAATATTTATGTCTAACGTCAATCCCTATTCACACACTTAAAATTATGGTTTTTTGTGTGGGTTTTGTCGTAGAACGTTCACAGAAACATTTTTTTTCCAGTAACTTGGATAACAAAGGTACCTACTTATATAAATTATTTAAGTTGAGAGAGATGAGGAAGATTAATTTTGATTTTCGCTATGGACTTGTTGAACTTTTACCTCTCTGTGTAGTGAGAAACGTTTACAAAGTGACAATATAGGGCAAATAATTAGTTAAGATTCATTGAATTAAAAAAAAATCTATACCTACTTGAACGACTGGTATGGTAGTAGCCGTGTGATCAAAGTAGGTAGCTCATCGTCAACTATCATAGTTGTACAGTATGTTTTGTTATGAGTACCTACCTAAGCTGATTTGTGTTTCGAAGGTGGAGGATACCTTTAAAAGAGATCTTCATGTTTAATAATGATATCCTCATAGGTGTGTCAGTTATTTGAAGTGAGAAATAACCGTAGTCAGCTCAACTCGACAAAGTAAATATTGAGATTCCATGTTCCATCTTCTGATGCGATTATGATATGGACTGGTTGGGTTTTTCGAAGGCGCGGTATTTCGAAGTGACTTCCACAAGTTGTAAAACTTAGTTGATGCTTGGAAGTTGGGCGAGCTCTTTCTGACTCAAATGAGCGACGACTCCAGCTCCGATGGCATCTCCCAGCACGTTGACCGTCGTTCTGAACCGATCTCTGGAAACACATGAAAACACAATTTTAAAAAGACTTACTGCGCATTTCAAAGTAAAAAATTTGTCCTGAAGTAATGTATCAAATGGTTCCGGGCTGAGTTTCAAATTGCGAGAAAAGTAGGTGTTTCTTTAATGGGTTTAACCCTATACTTGGAAAAAGTATCCCCATGGCGATTCTTTCTAATTATCCCCCCTAAAGCTTACATTAGGCCCTCCAAAAACATGTTGAATTGAAAAAGCTTTTAAATTGTTGAAATTTGAACAAATTTTCACCACATGTGGTATAGTAAAATTTACTTATTTAATAAATACATTTATATCGGTCACTGCCAAGTCACCGATGAATAAGAATTGTAATTAAGTAACATGTGAGTATTTCGATGTATTTCAAACAGAATAAAATGAAAAGAAAAAAAAAAAAACAAATGGGGGAAAAAAGAATCCATAAAATAAAATAATGGATGTAAAAATATATGGTGTAATACTTATTATACCTTCTCTAGAAATAACGAGTTTATTATCTAAAATTTTGGTACTTTTCCTATGGGGATTTGTTTAAATTGTTTCCCTGAAGTGCTTTGAAACAAGATAAAACTGAAAAAAGTTCTATAATGGTAAAATTTGAACAGAAAACTCGTATGGTATATATACTATACTATATATACTATAATATATTAGACACGAAGTACAGAGTTAAATCCCAAATAACCTGAAGAACCCTTCAGGTTTCTTACAAGATCCAACCTTTGGACCCTGAAAAACTTTCTCACCTGCCTGACGAAACAAAAGGTAGAAAATAGCAACCAACCGCTTTTTCAAAATGTTGTTCATCGATTGTGAAGATGGATGGAAGTTTGTTGTAAAGCTTGAGAAAGGAACATAGCCTTCTGAAAGTCTCTTGAGAAATAAAGGTCAATTCACTGCATTCTTCTTCCTACCCAATAATAAATTAGAACCTGAATAACCTTATGAAATGTCTACCTCAATAAATTAGAACCCCCAGGGAATATAATTTAAGTTTTTACGATTGAAAGTGGATGCAGTAACATTGAAACATCTCACAGTTCCCATCTTCGGTGGGAATTGTGGCCAATCGGGATGCAAAGCATGTATGCGCTGGATGTTAATAGTTCAGGCCAGCCCTAGGGTGGACTGGTTTTGACTCCTGGCTGAGAAACAGAATTTTTCTGGGCGCGAAAGATGTGGTTTTTATGTTTAAAACCCTTTACAATTTGGGCACCCTTTCGCCTAAAGTCACCCATACGTCAAGTGTGTACCTGAAAAAGGCATCTTGGAGTTGGTAGTTACGAACTTTTTAGGGGATTTCCACTCAGTTACGAGATCAAAGTGTGAAACCTTCATTTTTAGATTGATTAAAGTGATTTTGGTAAACTAATGATTAGGTATCAGAAATCGAGTGCTTAGATCATGTGTGTACAATGAATTTCTACTCTTCTTTCGGTAGAAGTCGGTTCAGGAGTACTGCAGAAAACCCCATGGTCTCCCCCTCCACTGTAAGCTGTGGGGGAAGCGCTCCTCCGGAAAGGGATTGCTCACACAATCAACATTCTTGCTTATTAGCTGGAACCTGTTGTCACCTACAGGTAGAGACGCACCTTCTAGCTAGCACTTCCGACTATGCTGGTCGACACCACATTTTCGGAAATTCGCCAAACTCACATGCTGGAAACCGTATTCCCAGTCCAACTCCCCGGTCAAGGTCCATGAAACCCTTCCTGAGGCTGCAGAAGGGAACTGCAGTCCTGATTATATTAAACAACGTCCCCCGCGAAACCTACATCAATTGGGGGGCAGGGAAATGACACTTTGACATAAATGTTAAGTCATTGTGCCGGTAGTTTGAGGCCCCACCCATGGTTCCAGTATTGAGACGAGATTGTTGGCCAGTGAACTGGCACGATCTATTCGTAGTCCCCAGATGCCATGACTGGTCACAGGCCCGGGTCAGAGAATTAATACCTGATCCTACTGCTTTACAATCATCTGAAGCATGGCACTTCTCGAGTGTTACAAGAGAGGGAGAAGCTCCCGGATCATGAGCGGACAGCCACCTGCACTTTGAATGGGGGGGTGCGCCTTGATTTTTTTTTAGATTTTTAATCGAAAGTAGACTACATCCTGAGAATTTTGGCACCAACCGCGACCTTCTAGCGTGAGTAGATCTGTTTCTATGATTTTTCAAAGTTTCGACCGTTTATGACGTCACACGCCCCTCTCGCCTGGGCGGAATCCCCCAGCCCACTGTGACGTCATCATTAGTCGAAACTTTAAAAATTCATAGGAAAAGATTTACACACGCTAGAAGGTCGCGGTTGGTACCAAAATTCTCAGAATGAGGTCTACCTTAGATTAAAAATAACATTAAACAGTTTTTCCTACCTAGGTGCACACCCTATTGGCGAGGGAGAAACGACGTATGAGTGGCTTTCTAGGGTTAAACGAACAATAATTGTTACTTTTTCTATGGAGGAGTCCCTTGTTTTTTAGACTGACATACGATCACATAAAGTTTTAGTAATTCTTTTCGTATTATCCATCCCTACTATAATTACTCAAGTTATACTCACAGCAACCAATCGACAGCAAATATGAGCGATACGTCTTCAGCTGGGAGGCCGACTGTGTCCAATACCATGACCATCGTTACGAGACCAGCCTGGGGAATCGAAGCTGCCCCGATACTCGCCATGGTAGCAGTTATGCTGTTGGAAATACATGTTTGAGTTATTAAAAAGGGGGGAAAAAACACAGAAAAGTTGGTAACATGAAGATCTTTCAAAGTTTTTAACTTTTAGGTAGGTCGTGATTTTGTGGTTGAAAGCGTTGGGAAAACACATTTTGACTGCTCCAACGTCGATGAGCAACAGAGTGGATTTAAGTGAATGGGAAAAACTGGGTTGTCCAGTAAAGTACAAGTCATTTAAGAAGAGCGTCTCATTTTAGTGAGTCAATTGTTGTCCCCTCACTTTGAAAAGTCGAGAGACCGACGGTTGCAAATATTTTACCTGACGGAGATGATTTGAGTCAATGAAAGAGTCATGTGTCGAACTTGCGATATGAAAATCACGGCGACAGCTTCGTAAAGAGCGGTTCCGTCCATGTTGATGGTCGCTCCAATCGGCATCACGAACCTCGAGACTCGCACGTCGATCCCGTTTTTCTCCTCCAGACAGCCCATCGACACCGATAAGGTCGCCGAACTACAAAACAAATATCACCAAGGAATTATAAATTCGGAAATCCAAAAGACCAAATTTATTTCGACCCCTACCAAATTTATTTCGATTTCTTTAGAACTTAAATTTCCCCTTAAATTTCGGTAACAAGGTTGTAGTAATAGTTTATTTAGTTTTTTTACTTGACGTGATGTAGTATTAGGTTGCGCACCTGCTTATGTACCTACGGGAAAATATTAATGCATATTTAAGAATTGCATTAACTAAAAAAATAAAAGTTGAAGTGAACTGACATTTTTCCTTTTTTTTAATTTACGGAGGTGCAGCATTGGTACCTATAAACTATAAAACACTAGAAGATAGTTGGGTAGTTAGCAGCTATCAGATAGCTAATTAATAAATATGTGAAAAAAGTGTATACCTCGAACCCGTAGCAAATGCCGTTAAAATTGCTTGGCCCATGTTAGCGATGAATTTAATCGGCATTTTCTTGACGCAGATGACGTATATGAGGGGGACTACGATGAAACCGTGGAGGATCAGGCCGACCAGGACTGTCATGAAGTACATCCCCATCTGGCCGACCATCACGGCGAAGCTCTCTGCTTCCAGGACTTTGGAGGTGACGAGGAAGAAGACACCGAAAGGTGAGAGCCTGTCAATGATAGCAAAAATAAATGCTTTATGACCAGTTACTTGTAGATATGGTAGTGAAATAATAATAAAGGACATAATATCAAACATGGTTTCAATATTTTTGGGGTAATAAGTTACTGTATAGTAATAAAATATTTCAATCATTCGTAGGAAGGTATCGGTTGGAGTAACGAACCAAATGACCCAGTTGGTGATGAGCATCATTGCTTCGCCGAGAGCGGTGTAGAAGTCCTGGAGAGGTTTTCCTACTTTGCCCATCTGGGCAATGGCAATGCCCTGGACGACCGAGAAGACGACGAGGCCGAGGACGTTGGAGCTGCCCGTGTACTCCCCGGTGAAGTCCCACAGCTTGATGTCTGCATGAAAAAACAAAAGCACGTCAGTATTTTGATTCTTGTTCAGATTTAATTATATCTATTGGTGAACTTGTAGTTCTGCAGATACAGGAGAAATAAGTGCTTAGTTCAGTGCTCCACTAATCCAATAGGTAAGTTCCTTCCTACTTTCCTTCCCTGGCAGTTCCCTTGGGCTAGAAATCCACTTTCAATATTTTTTGATAATTTTGATTTATTTGTAATAGTGTGATATTGACCTGTTATTTAAGATCAAAACTATCTGTTGGACAATTTAATTTCACGAGGACGTCTCGTAGTTACTTCAGAGAGAGGTCCTGAAAACTTAAATTACGATTCAGCGTGAAGGGTTTTATATACCAACTAATTTTTTGTCGTTACAGAATAAATACCCACCAAGGTACCTTCACAAAACAGAGATTTTTTTGCGACTTTATAATTTTGAGACATTTTTTATTCCCTACTTTTCTCTTTCCTTTAATTTTGAGGAATTTTTCATTTAATAATTTTCAATCACACATGAATTAAAGGAATTTTTCCACTTATATTTCCAAGACATTTTCCATAGCCTAATTTTTATTTGCCTATAGCTTTGAGAAATTTTTCATTTCCTTCTTTCTACTTAGATACCTATAATGTTGAGGAATTTCTCATTTAATACTTTTCACTTGCCTAACTGTATAATTTTAATGCATTTTTCATTCCTAAATTTTCGGTTAAGTACCTATATTTTAAAGGAATTTTTCATAGTTTACTTTTCATTTACCAATAATTTCGGAGATTTTTCACAAACTACTTTTCACTTATGATTTTAAGGAATTATTCATTGCCTATTGTTCACTTAATGTCAGTTGTATAAACGTTTTGATCTTCGATCCCCGGAGTCTCTCAATGAGATTCCCATTGATTTGAAAATTAAACGTTGATTGAAAATGTTGTTACTAGAGGTCGTTTGAAAATTCATAATTTGGTTGGGTGCTTTAGTTTGGAAAAGCAGGGAAGGAAGGTGGAATTTGCTTGAATAAATAGCAACGATACTCACCGCTATTAGTCTCGTTGATCTCCTTCGGAGGAATGATGACGGTTCGGTACTGAAACAAAAATTAAGGCATTTAGAAAACATGCCTAGGGAAGGTTCTACGTTACTATAATTCATGGCATATTGTTCTCAACTCACTATTAATTAGAAATGTTGATGTCACACCCTCATCCCAGATAATTTTCAAGATTACGTTAGAGAAAAGCGTACTCAGAATTACTAAATATGTCTGTCTAGTGGGAATGATAGCTTGGACTATCACGGTTTTCCTGTAAATGATCTGATTCATGGCGTATAATCAAAACGTCCATCCCCAAGGGCTCTCAAAATCGGTTGAAAATAGTGGTACTAGTGGTCCTAATATAGCGCATGCCAATTTTGAATACCGATGATCCGATCGAAAATGAATTCATAAGAGGTCGTCTAGAGTCCCAACTGCACTGTCACTGGAAATTTCATCGATGTCGAATGGAAACTAGAAATTACACGTGTTCACGTGTGCGCATGCGTAGCGCCTGAAACGATGAAATTCGTGGGGCAAAGTCACCACGATTAAAAAGAGTCGACCCATTTGGGAGGGAAAACACGATTCTTGAATGATTTTACATTTTCATATGCGCGAAGACTGTCAATCAGGCAATGAAATGACTGACGGGCAGCTACGGAAACGGAATAAAAATTGTTAGGAAGGTGGAAAGCGGGTTAAAAACGCTGCAAATTATTACACAATGGTTTATTATTTTTCTACGTAGATCACTCGTCTGCAAAGAACACGGCTTTGCCATTGTTACCACCAACCAACTCGAAGAAAAACGTCGATCGCATTTCGGTCAGCTAAAATTTGAACGGAGATTAGGCCTCTTTTGCGATTCACACTCGTGTTTCTGATTTATCGTAAGTCCAACCCTTAAATGCTCGTAGGGAGCCAACGGTTTGTCCTACAGAGCTCCGCGTGGTCTCAAAAAACTCTAAAAATTCAATACTATCTTAAATTGATGGAAGAAAAATCTTTATGTCGAAATTTTATGAGTTAGGGCGTTTTCAAAATGGCAAACCTTATTTTTCAACCCTTAAAAGTGTACCTATTTCAACCAAAATCTTCGGGGCACAACTAGACCCTAAATGGAGTTTGTATACCAAATTTCATCAAAATCGGTCCATGGTAACTAAGGAAAATGCCGCGTACGGCCGTATTTTTATTCGATTTTCGGATTCTACGTACCTTGAAACGTAAACCAATAAATTTTTTGGGGGGTTACATTTTTTTCTTGGTCGATTCCAAAGGTTCATTATTGAACATAATAAACCAAATATTATGATTTTGGAGGTTTGTTTTACCTTCTAAAAGGGAAATCATTATATATCCACTTCGCGGTACCCTAGTAGTCTCGGAAGCCAAATACATGAAAGAACACCTACGTTGCTGAGATGACAAATTATTGGTTCAAAAATATGCCCCTCCAATAGTGTTGATACGGACCATAAGTTTATAATAACTATTGCCATGGTAACTTGCTCAGTTGCCCAGGCGGGAGGCCGCTTACAAAACAGCTGACGAGGGATATTACCCGAATCATCACATGCGGCTGAAATCGTACTGTTTACCTAACTTTGCTTACATTTACATCGTTTCAAGTAATCTCTTCTGTTAATCTTCTGCGCCGCTTTGAATTCGCGTACACCCTGCGATTTTATTTATTTCTTCGAGGGAAGTACTTATCTAAGTAAGTAATATTTTGTAGCAGAACATTATAATGTTTGTGAGTAATTTGTGGTTTTGATGAAAAGTAGAGACTGTGCGATGATTTGTTAGCAGGTAAAATTTATGAATTATTGTTAAGAAGAGAGTTAACGAAGTTTGGATAGAACTTAGAGGAAGAAACCGCGGAAATAATATTGCTGAAAAGATCTTCGGCAGATGATGATATTGGAGCGTAATGTATAATAAGAACGGCGCAAACAACATCTGGGTTACGAGTTTCAGCAGAAGTATTCGTGGCGTCACCAACTGCAGGTTACTTTTGCTTCCGATTCTACCAAGGTAGCGGAAGCTTTGTTTTCACTTTTCAAGGATGAAAAGATAAGTTTTCCAAAATCAAAATTTTCACCTATTTTAGACCTTTCTAAACAATTTTGGTTCCGTGTCTGTCTGTGTGTCTGTCATGAAATCCTTGTAACGGGCATAACTATACGAAGTTATTGTCCGATTTCTATGAAATTTTCAGGGATTGTGCGGGTTGGTGGGTAGACGGTCCCCTATGAAAATCATCATCTCCGGACTGATAGAAGCGACTGCGCATGCGCAAACGTGAATTCCTTGTAACTGCCATAACTTCTACATGTTTCATCCGATTTCAATAAATTTTTCAGGGATGTTACAGATTAGTATTTAGATAGTTTCCTATGAAAATCATCACCTTCGGACTGATAGTAGCCACTGCGCATGCGCAAACGTGAATTTCCTTTTAACGGCCATAACTTCTACATTTCCCATCCGATTTCAATGAAATTTTCAGGGATGTTGCAGATTAGTGTTGAGATGGTCCCCAATGAAAATCAAGGCCTTAAAATTCACAGTAACCACTGCGCATGCGCAAACGTACATTCCTTGTAACAGCCGTTCATTTGTCGCCCTCCCGTGTGACGTGAGAATCTCAAATGCTATGTAACCTATTACCAGGCCCCTATAGCTCAGACGTAGCGCTTTAGACTCCCACCCAAGAGTCCCAGGTTCGACTCCCAGTCAAGCTAAGAAATTTTTTGATCCAATTACTACTCACTTACATTTTTCGTCCGAATTTGATGAAATTTTCTAGGATTGTCCAGATTAGAGTGTAGATGGTCCCCAGTGAGGGTAGTGAAAGGTACTTAGAGATTGGTGTTTTGAGATTAGCTACTATACGTCGGATCATCTATATAATCGGGTTATGGATACGAGGAAGCTGTGTGCCACACCCACTTGGCAGATTTTTTTTTTTTTTTTTCATCCTTCTTCACCTTACCTTTTGAGGCCGGGATTGGGTGAGCCCAGGGCGCCCTCCTCTGTTTTTTTTTTTTTTTTTTTTTTATTAATTCAAGATAACATTTTTAGTAATAAATTACTTTACAGTTTAGTGGGTCACAGAATATTTTATCCGTACTTACAAAGTACAATGGCACATGGATGAAGGTAGCCGCCCTTTGGCAGTCCTTCTTAATTCTTTAGAGTATATAAAGCATTAGTGCATTAGCATTAAACAATTGCTTATGAATAATAAATTTAAATAGGTACATAGTAATATCACAGTTCGTAAGGTCTTTTAGGGATCAGGAAGAAGATCAACAGGCCTTCTTCTTTTTAGTCTCCTTCCAGTTTGTTGGGCGAGTAGACGGTCTGTGAATCCGTCGAAAATCGGATTTGGGTGGGACGAGATTGTGTCGAACTGCCGTTGGAAGGTTGAAGAAATCACGTCTTTCACCAAGGGTATGTCCAGATCTCGGTGTATTACCGAATTCCTCACGTACCAATCTGCGTTCGTAATTAAACGTAGGGCACGATTTTGCTGGATTTGAACCTTATTGATGTGGGTGGCGCTGGCAGCTCCCCATAAGGAACAACCATACTGCCATATCGGTCGGATCATGGTTAGATAGATTAGTCTCTTGTTGCACAGAGAGATAGGGGAATTCGGTCCGATCAAAGGTTTGAGCAGGTTAGTACGACTTCGCAGTCTTTTGACTAACTCCCCTATGTGATCACCATATGTTATAGGCATATGCATATACTAACTCCTCTGTAAGTAGGCATTTTTTCTTTTTATTGGTAGGTAATTTATTCATTTCCTTATTTGGTGCTCTTTGAAGATAGATTCATTACCTATTTAAAAGAAGGAGACATATTTGCTTGCTTGGTTATCTACCATCTTATAAGACTGATTCTGATACTTTATGTAGGTACCTACTCATTTCACTCTTCAAATTGGGTTGCAGTTAGTTGTCACGTTGGTCTACTTTAGCATCAAAAGGGCTTCTTAAGTAATGAATTAATCAGTTGATGAACGATAAATTGCACAGGTACGAATGTCTGAATGAGGAGGGTCAAGAGAAGAATCAACACTAGACTGGTTTGCCTACCGTTTTCCTCAAGGTTCTGTTCCTGTTTCAGGATGATTACCGAAATGGAAGTGGTCTCGGATTCGTCGTCCGAATCTGTGATCATCAGCGGTCCGATTCCCGACTATCCCGAACTGAAGAGGAGAAAACCTAACCCAAATCCTAGGTGCAGACGCCGCAAGGACGATGATGATCATGTTGACAACAGTTTGGATGATAAGGTATGCGTGCAATCAAAATTATGTAGTTGGAGTCGAATAGGTTTCTTCCCTTGACCTTTTACAAATTAAAACATTTGTTAGGTCATCTTTCGAAAAAAAAAAAAAAAAAAAATTCAGTCAGTTTCTACGTGTCTACAAAAACCTTAAAGTCACGAATAGGGTTTTAACTAAACGATGAAGTTAACTTGTCCAACTGCTCTGAGAGGAGCAACGTTTCTCATTCGAACTGTGCAGGCTTTCTGTGAAATTTCAGCTTCAATTTAGCTCGATCAGGGAGAAGCTCGACTTGTCATTCATACTCAGCAGTTCCAAAGAGGCTCTCTTTGAAATTTCATATTCGTGTGGCCAACTGTATGGAATTTGGGTATTTTTGCTGATCAGAAGAAATCTCAATTTTTCATGCGTACTCAGCAGTCCGAAAAAGGCTCCCTGTTAAATTTCAGCTTCATGAAGCAACCAGAAGTGAATGCAGCTCTCCCGGTTAATCAGGGGAAGATCAATTTTTCGTTCGAACTCTGCTATCTAGGAGAACCTGTGTGCCATGGGGCCACCAGAAGCGTTAGCGAATTTCTGAATGGCTCCCAGCTCAAAAACACATTCATGTTAAATTAAAAACCCCGCAAATTATTACACATAGGTTTATTATTTGTCTGTATAGATCAATTGCCTGGAGAGCACACAGATTCGCCATTGACACTACCTACCAACCATATTTACCTTCACAATCAAGTTTATTTTGAAGAAATAAACGCTTCACACTCAATGCGAAGAAATAGGGAGTTGCGGGTGCCTTCATTAGGAAATTTGAATACTGATTGGTTGCTAAGGACACAAAACTGAGTACTACTGAAAGAAACCAACTACGATCGCATTTTGGTCAGCTAAATTTTCAACGGAGATTAGACCTCTATTGCGATTCACGTTCGAGTTTCTGATTTATCGTATGACCAACCCTGGTGAGCAGTGAAACATAATTTCCCAATTTATTGTATAACTAAATACTGGTCGCTAAGGACGCAAAACTGAGTGAATACAACTCGAAGAACAACGATCGCATTTTGGAAAATTCTAAAAATTCAATACTATTTAAAATTGGTGAAAAAACTTTTATTTCGGGAGTTTTCGAGCTAGGGCCCTCTTGAAAATTTCAACCCTTAATTTTCAACCCATAGAAGACATTCACGTCGACCAAAAGCTTCGCTAGACCCCATATGGAGCCCATATACCAAATTTCATCCAAATCGGTCCATGGGAACTAAGGAAAGTGCCGCGTACGGCTGACGGACGGCCAAATTTGTATACGATTTTTGGATCCTACCTTGAAAAGTAAACCAACAAATTTTGAGGGGGGTTAAAAAAAAATTTCTTGGTCGATTCCAAAGGTTCATTATTGAAAATAACGCGTTTCACTTCCCTCTGGGTCATTTTAGTTCAGTTTTCGTGTCTGTCTGCATTCAAATCCTTGTCAGGTCTTTACTATGGTGGATTACGATTCGATTTTGAAAACAATTCTAGAAGTACCTAACCTTGCATTGCCATCGGACCGTGTGAGCGATGTAACAAACTTCTCTACAATTCATCCTAGAGCCCTGAGTTGCCACATCTTGAGACTTTTGGTAGCGATTTGAAGAATTCAGATCAGATTTTTGTCAATTCAGAACCCTCTAATATCCTGCGATGTTTCCTAAAGCCAAGATGGACGTAGGTGTGCATGTATGGACGTATTTCCATGATTCTGTGTCTATCTGAAATAAAATACTGGCATAAGAAAATTATCGATCAAGGTTTCGAAAAATGCAGAAATTTTTCGATCGAATCGTTTTGGAATTGTGAGATTTTTGTCTTCCAAATATTTCGAGCCAAAGAATATTCTTTAATTTTGCTGCTTCATTATATTGACTGCACTATAATTCGGGTATTAGTTCTTAGTTTGCCTGGAACCTGTGGTGAAATATCCTTAGGATAATTAGTGATTTACGCTGAGTATATCAACTGTTCACCCGCCTGGGATGACGTTTTCATTGTCCGTCATATCAGGACTTCCACCAAGTACCTACTGTTCTTATATTAATGTGAGCAGTAATGATTTTCTCACAGGTGGAAAAAATTCAAGAGCTCGAGGATCTCGTCAACGCCTCAGCTTCAATTCCAATTGGATCGGACCACCTTGGAAACGGCGACCCTGGAAACTGGAGTGGCTCAGACACCAAGTCACTCAAAGGAGGAAAAGTGAGTTCGGAATAATTCTCTCAAATTCGTAGACACTACACCCGTAGGTACCCCCCGTACCCCCCCCCCCTCGTTTTCGTAGGTACTTATCTACCTTATTGTTTCTCTTTGAATTAGTCTGATTGTTAGACTGATAACGATCGATACAAATAGATTTCTTTGAGGAAAAGGTTAACACTATTTTATTGTTTGTTGCAGTCTAGAAATTTGGCGGGTAAATATTTGAAGAAAATCAAAACCTTGCAGCAAAATAAGAGGCGTCAAGAGACTAGGATATCCCGATTGACCAAAGAAGTAAGTCATTATGTACCAGCCAGATACTCATTAAATTTAGATGTTTGTAGCTGTCTAAAGCATAGTTTACTGATACTTAGAAGGGCAATATCCATCTAGTGTTGCCAAATCTTGGGATATGCGGATGTCTATTTAGTGATTATGTGTCGGAGTTTCAATGCATTGTAATAGGTATTTTTCATCGCTGGAGAGTAATGGTAGGGACGCTGGCCATAAATGAGAAAAATACTAAATGTATGATAGGATGATTAGAAGAATTATTGGAGACCCACGAACTGGCACTCACACATTTGAAAGAGTCGATCGCTGAAATCAACAATGAAAATGAGGTGAGCAGTGAAACCATGAACAGAATCATAACAGATAACAAGCCACCTAATTCCTCAATTTTATAACTTTTAACAATTGATTGGGGAACAGTTAGTAGGTATAGGATACAACAAATCATTCAGTCATTATTTGTACCTTTTCGTAGTTGAAACCATAATTTTAAAAACATAAAAGAACTAGGTACAATAAATTGTTTCTATGTATAAGTATGTGATTCTTTTGAGGAAAGTGCCAAAAACTCCTCTCTGTATAAGTATTCAAGTATTTGAACTGCCTGCCTACTTGTGCTTTACAGAACAGCCGCTTGGTTCCGCTAGGAGAAACGTTCCTATTGTAACCTGGCAATAAAGAGGGGTTATCTTTTCCCAGTTAAAACGCTGCAAATTATTACACAATGGTTTATTATTTTTATATAGATCACTCGTCTGCAAAGCCACCAACCTTCCTACGTGAAGAAAAACATCGATCGCATTTCGGTCAGCTTTAATTTGAACGGAGATTAGGCCTATTTTGCGATTCACACTCGTGTTTCTGATTTATCGTACGTCCAAACTTTAAATTCTCGTAATGAGCGAACGGTTTGTCCTACAGAGCTCCGGGTGGTCTCAAAAAATTCTAAAAATTCTATAGAATCTCACATTGAAGGAAAAACAGTACCTTTATATCAAAATTTTTTGATTTAGGGCGTTTTCAAAATTGATTTGTGAACCCTTAGAAGTGACCTACATCAACCAAAATCTTCGGGGCACAACTATACCCCAAATGGAGCCTACATACCAAATTTTATCAAAATCGGTCAATGCTAAGTGGCAAAAGTGCCGCATACGGCGGACGGACGGCCAAATTTTTATTCGATTTTTGGATTCTACGTACCTCGAAACGTAAACCATCAAATGTTGAGGGGGTGTTAAAATTTTTTTTTCTTGGTCGATTCCAAAGGTTCATTATTGAAAATAATAAACCAAAATTGAAACGTGCTGTTATTTTTTCCCTCAAGGGGGTTTCCCTATTAATTCTAAAATATAACAGTAATCATTTATTATTTTAATTTATTAAACATTAATAGGAAAATTTTTTTAAACATCTGCCAAGAGGTGTAACATATAGCTTCCTCGTATCCATAACCCGGTTGTATAGAAGATCTAATGCATACGTCAATCTCTAAGTACCTTGCACTTCCCTCATAGGGGACCATCTACACGTTAAACCTCATAATCTCTGAATATTGTTGGGAAATGTAGAAGTTATTGCTGTTACAAGGATTTCATATTTGCGCATGCGAAGAAAATACTTTTAATTTGGGGGCTATCTCCACCGCAACTTTTCAGGATAGTTCCTGAAAATGTCATCGAAATCAGAAGAGAAATGTAGAAGTAATGGCTGTGGCAAGGAAATATGCGTTTGCCCATGCGCAGTGGCTACTATCAGTCTGTGGGCCATGATTTTCATGGGGGACCATCTACGGCAACCGGCGCATTCCCTAATAAATTCATCGAAATCGGATGAGAATTGTGGAAGTAATGGCTGTGGCAAGGAAATATGCGTTTGCGCATGCGCAGTGGCTACTATCATTCCGGACCTGATGATTTTCATTGGAGACCATCTACACGCCAACCCGCGCATTCCCTGAAAATTTCATCGAAATCGGATGAGAATTGTGGAAGTTATGGCTGTGGTAAGGATTTCACGTTTTCGCATGCGCAGTGGCTACTATCATTCCGGACCTGATGATTTTCATTGGAGACCATCTACACGCCAACCCGCGCATTCCCTGAAAATTTCATCGAAATCGGATGAGAATTGTAGACGTTATGGCCGTGGCAAGGATTTCATGGGAGACAGACAGACAGACACGGAACGAAAATTGTTCAGGAAGGTCTGAAACGTAAAATGCGAGTAGAAATTTTGATTTTGGAGAACATTTTTTTCCAAACTTATAAAGTGAAAACAAAGCTTCCGCTACCTTGGCAGACTCGGAAATCAAAATCAATAAGATAAGCGCATGGGTTGGAAAAACTGTTTATTATTTTATTGTTGTTTATTGTTAACAACCGCGACCTTCTAGCGTGAGTAGATCTGTTTCTATGATTTTTCAAAGTTTCAAATGTTTATGACGTCACAGTTGGCTGGGGGGTCGCACAGGCGGGAGGGGCGCTTGACGTCATAAACATTCGAAACTTTGAAAAATCATGGAAAAAGGTCTACTCCTTCAAAAAGAGAACGACTGGTGTCAGAATTCTCAGGATGAGGTCCACTTTCGATTAAAAATTAAAAAAAAAATTTTCCACCTACTTTGGTGGACTTCCAATTCACGGTATAATTACCAAAACTGTACCATGCTATTATTGTTTGAAATGTTCTCATTCCGATAAATTTAATCAAAACAGTTGAGCACCTATATATTTTTTGTTGAAAACGTCCCTGTGTTGAGTAGGCTGTACCTGCATTGTAATTCATTATAATATAATGACAATATTATTGTCAGTTTTTATATTCTAGTAGCTATGCATCTGTAAAGAAGCGAAAAATTTGGTGTCCAGTTAAAAGATGTTATATTCTGAGTTTCGTTCACTACTGCTCGAAATGAAGAATCCCATAATCTTCTTTTCTCCTCCGTGAAATGAGGTCTCCCTCATTAAGAAAAGGCCTAAGACTTTGTATCGCTTTTCCGGTAAGAGAAAAAAACTGGAACAAGGGGACTGGAACTGCGTTCACAGGGATGATGAACCCTAAATGGATGAAGCGGAGAGGGACCCCTTGGGAGCTACCCTTTCATCAACGATACCCCAGTCACATTGAATGGAGTCGCTCCGAAATAGGGAGAACCTTCTAGAGAGAGAAAAAAAAACTCCGGTATAAGAAAGAAACGAATTGAATTTTCAACACGATCTTGGAGCGATGAATAGGCGCCCAATCGAAGAATTGACGCCATCAAAGGATCCCCTTTTTTGTACTCCATTATTTCCAATTATGAACCTTCCCTTAAAGGATTTCTTCGGCGAATTTTCCTTCTTTTCCTGTAAGGTTTCGTCATGGGCTGGTAAACCGTTTTAGGAAAGAATAACGGAGGTCGAGAGAAGCTTAAATTGAGATTACATATTACGATGAACAGGTTAGCCTCCTGAAAAAGTCAGGAAAAGTTATGAAATTTGGTTATAATCGTCAAAAGTCAAGAAAATGTGAGATCCTGAGTACTTTCGAAAAAATTGAAAAATTGAGTGAAATAAGTCGAACTTTGAATTACAACGAAGTAGAAAAAAATAGTGGAAAAAATCAAATGTATCAGATGTTTGCATTTGAAAAATTCCATTCAGAAAATGTTGATTGTTGCGGGAAATGTTTTATTTTTATTTTATGAGGAACGTGTGACTTTTATATGCCTCATCACACTTGGCGAAAATCTTTGAAAAGTTCGTTTTTATCGCCATCACTAATGTTATAATTAGCGAACAGAGTATCTAAGTTGAATAATAAAACAAAACTGAACTTTTAGTGGCGTCATTATACCACGATGTGAATCCCTAGAAATGTAAATAACTTCCTCAACGTTTTGGCTTCTTCGGCAATGGGGTATTTCGGTGGGTCGGAAATTCAGGTTTTTGACTTCAAATTTGGATTCAGCACCCTTGAAAACCTATATACTACACTTTTAAGCCCAATGATACTATAACATGTGGTAGAAAAATTAATTAAAGAGATCACACGTTTGAAAAAGGCGGGCCGCTATAATGCACACACACTAGGCAAGGACTACGCCGCGCGCGTGTGTGAGTGGTATTTTGTAGTATCCAAGAGGTCCTCCAAGGGTTTCTGTGCATGGATACTTTTTCCAAAGACAGTTGGCTAGCTACGTCACGATTGGCTAGCTACGTCACACCATTCAAATCTTCAACTTCCCTTAGCTTTTCTGATTGTTTAAAAACATTTTCTCGACGAACACACCCGATTACCGTTATTCCTGAACCATACTCTTTTGAAAAAAAAAATTAAAAAAATTGACTGAAATACCCCATTCGAACTACTAGATAATACATATCGTATTCATGAGTCAAGGAATGAATGAGAATCGTTGATTTTATGATCTTGAAGCCATAATAGTCAGTAAATAATATTTACTTGCTTGAAAGTGGAATCTTATCATCCCAGCTATATTGCTGTATTGCTATCGAGTGAGCTTGAAAGCAAGCGGTATCCCAGGCCGACCTCTCTTCCTCGCCTTTTTCCCCCTCATAATTTATTTTGAGCTTTGTTTGTAAACTTTTGTTATTTAGTCGACGCTAAGGGAACCGCCCTTAATCTTTTGTATTCAAGAATTTCCAATGATTCGCCGAGTATTGAAACCAAAAAGAAGGAGAATGAGGCGTTCAAACCCGAAGAAAGGCTAATAACATTAATATTGAATGTCACAAACCACATCAAAATTTACCGAGAAAAGAGCGAAAACGTCTGCCAAGTGGGTGTGGCACATAGCTTCCTCGTATCCATAACCCGATTGTATAGATGATCCGATGCATAGTAGTTAATCTCAAAACACCAATCTCTAAGTACCTTTCACTACCCTCATAGGGGACCATCTACACGCTAATCTGGACAATCCTAGAAAATTTCATCAAATTCGGATGAAAAATTAAGTGAGTAGGTGTATGTGATTGGGTCAAAAAATACATAGCCTTGGCTGGGTTTCGAACCCGTGACCTTAAGAGCTCAAATCAAGACTCTATCCTCTGAGCTACCGATGACCTGCAATTATTGGGATTCGAGATTCTCACGGGAGACCATCCCTCTATGAATGAATCCCTCTATGAAAAATAATTCTCTGTGATTTTCATAGGGGACCATCTAAACACTACTCTGTAACATCCCTGAAAATTTCATTGAACTCGGATGGAAAATGTAGAAATTAAGGCCGTTTCAAGGAACTTCACGTTTGCGCATGCGCAATGGCTACTATCAGTCCGAAGGTAGTGATTTTCATAGGGGACCATCTAAACACTACTCTGTAACATCCCTGAAAATTTCATTGAAATCGGATTGGAAATGTGGAAGTTATGGCCGTTACAAGGAATTCACGTTTGCGCATGCGCAGTCTCTTCTATCAGTCCGGGGACGATGATTTCCATAGGGGACCATCTACAACCTAATCCACATAATTCCTGAAAATTTCATTGAAATCGGATGGAAAATGTAGAAGTTATGGCCGTTACAAGGAATTCACGTTTGCGCATGCGCAGTCGCTTCTATCAGTCCGGGGATGATGATTTTCATAGGGCACCGTCTACACACCAACCCGCACAATCCCTGAAAATTTCATAGAAATCGGACAATAACTTCGTATAGTTATGCGCGTTACAAGGAAATCATGACAGACGGACAGACACACAGTCAGACAGACACACAGACACGGAACCAAAATTGTTCAGAAAGGTCTAAAACGCAAAACGCGAGTGGAAATTTTGATTTTGGAGAACTTTTTTTTCGTCCTTGAAAAGTGAAAACAGCTTCCGCTACCTTGGTAGACTCGGAAGCAAAACTGTTGAATGCAAAAAATGGCGCAGGGTGAGGAAGCGGGGGAGGGAGGGGAATTTTTTTCTTCAAGTTATTGGTCCTAGATAGTCACGATTTGACAGTGAGTTTCTTGGAGCCCTGAAGAAGGTAATAAATTTACCTAAAGCTCGGTAAAGAAGGAGTTGAATTCCTGTTGGTCCCATTCCCAATCAGTTGTCGTAGTTTCTTCTTTATTGTCGGGTTCAGCTCCCTTCTAAAAATTGGTCCTTGGCGGAGGTAAAAAACCTGACACTTCTTAATAAGAGTCAACTCAGAGTAAGTAACAGGTCTGTTTGTTAACCATAGAGATTCCAAAAAGTTTCAATCCAGTTTGCAATGTTGTTCGATATCACCTGCGTTTAATTACAGGTGAGATCCTTGAGAGATAAAAACAGCGTTCAGGCCGCTTACATAGACGTGCTCTGTGGGATGCTGGGGGAGGACATGAAGGAGAAGTTTCGGGACCGTCAGGGTTTGGGGATCCTGGGGAACGTGAAAGCCGAAGACGAGGAACAGACCGGTGGCGAGGACAGGCACGAGGACGTCGTCGCCTGGTGCGCCGGAGAAGGTGGTGCCAGAAACTACAGAGAAGAGTCTGAGATGAAGGCGAAAGAAAAGGAGTTCTACTGCGTCGAGGAACTGGATAACTTACCCTCTACAAGGTAATAGCTAAGCATTCAAGCGTTCATTTGCAAAAAAAAAAAAAAAACACTAAAGTGTAATTCAACAAAATAGCAGCTTTAACAAAATTTAAATTATAAATAGAATCGACAAATTACCAAGGCCCAAATTAGCTATTTTAAAATTCAACCCAAAATGATGATTTTTTGGCATTCCGACTCAATCAAATTTTGAAAAAAAGGCTGTAAAGAGCAATTTTCTCCAATTTTTTTTTTTTTTTTTTTTTTTTTTGGCTTACTCTATAAAAGTTGGGCCGGATTCAATCACTAATGAGTGATGACCCAATGAATTAATGAGCGAATTTTCAAAGAAATGGAATTGAAGGTATGGATGTTTATGGAAGGAGTAATCGCATGTTTATGGATTGACTAATTGGATCGATTAAAGTGAACAAAATTCACTCAACGTCTTCAAGTAGATATCGAAACGGATGAAGTCTGATTATTTCCAAAATAGAAGGCGAGATCCTCAAAAGGCTTCAGCTCTAAGTAGAGTGGAAATACAGTTTTTCTCACGAATCTTAGGATCAAACGAGACCATCTGTTCGCTCCCGCGTGAAGGATTCGGGGGCTTCTGGCTACACTGAATCAATTCCAAATCGTTTTCCAAGAGCAAAAGGGCGGGCATGAACAAGTAATGTGAAGCGTAAGTGACTGTAAGTAAACTTGAAGACTCATCAACCTCAACGACCCCCACCCTTTCCCTACTCTCCGAACGGTGTTCGGTAAGTCTCTTACCATTAAAATCATCCTAATTGTTCGTTCTAGTTCCGGCGTTGCTCTGATCGAAAACATGGAAGAATTGCCGATTGTAGCAGCAAGTGATGGAAGATTGGAAGAGAATGATGAGAACGGAGATCCCAACGATGGAGAAGTTTTTCACGCCACCGATCCGTAAGTCAATAAAACCTTCAAGTTTTCAAAATTTCAAAGACTCTTACTATAATTTCTTGGCAGTTTCGTCTATAATTTTGATGACAATTTCGAACTATTTGCATACCTAATCAGGTATCAATATAATTTCTCAAAATTTGATTATCATTTTGGCAGGTATGGAAAAATCTCAAATTCGAATATCTCAAGTAGTTTATGGTAAAGAAGGCAAAATTAATAACGCTTTATTAATTTGAAGACGTCAACAGACTGAATTTTCACAATTCGACTGGTTATTGGACTCGAATATATTATGGCGTTATTCATGAACTGCTTGGATGACTTTGCTGACCAAAAGTCTTTGTTTTGTCTGAAGTTGAGGTTAACTTATCCACGACTTTCGTGAGAAATTTATATGGCTAGTGTAGGCCTAGTTATTGCGACTAGTTGGTTAGGTTAGGTCGAATCCAGAACTTTTGACGTCTTGGTGAGCCTTCTGTCCTGATCATGTGACTCATCTACCAAATCCAGGACTATTCTTAATTCTCAAGAGCCTACACGATTTCTCCATGGGAGGAGGAGGCAAACGGTCGAACTTCGCCCTAAACGCTAAGCTATGTTGACACGACGCCCAAACGGATGAAACTCTCCCCTCATTTCTGCAGGAGCCTTGCTCCAGAACCTTAGGAAACGAGATAACAGAAGAACTACTGAACCGCCTTAAAACGGCTGACCCTTGCCCACTCGGCTGAATCGTCTCCAAACTGATAATGAATGTATAATTTTTGACAAGGGCAAGTCCTAGTTGCAGGACATCCGTTTATTAAGAGATTACGTTAATTACAATATTTGTCCAGAGGAAGAGGAACCAACGAATGAATGACGTTCAAACAGCTACATCACGCTCAAAGATCTGAATTACGTTAAAAACACGACTGAACAGTTAAACCTACCCCAAACGTTCTAAACTCGAAAAAAGGCTGTTCACACCATTTCTACTGAAGCCTTGCTAAAATTAATAAGGCGCCTTCGAACGGCTGAATCACGACTAAACGGTTCATCCGTCAACGTTTTGGACAAAACTTTGTGGGTTTATTTTTGACATAGACGTATCTAATTTTGGGAAGGTCATTCCAAAAAAATTGTTCACTCGAAATTTGTTCGTCGCAAAAATGTCACGATTAATCCTGACGAAAAGGTGATTTTCTAATTGTTTTCACGAACAACGGATCCCTAATTTGGATTTTAAAGGTCCAATCCACGTTTAATGTGTCTGTATGTAGTGGCGATCTCTAGTTTTTTAAAAAAGATGATGGATAATTGAGAAAGAGAGAGAAAAATTAATTGAACTTCATAGGAGTAAAAAAGTCGGATAAGAACTCTAGTAGTTGTTGAAGGGATTTGCGGAAAGTATAAATTTATTTACCAAAAGTTTAAATTCATATGCCAAAAGTTCAAAATTGAGTTGCCAAAATTCAAATTAATTTGTCAATAGTTCACATTGAGTTGCTGAAAGAATAAATTAATAATTGTTTTTTAGGCTTGAGAATGGTGAAGAAAGTTCAACGAAGAACGAAGAAATCGGGGAGGCTGAACAAGGAAAAGATGAGATGGTGGTAAAAGGGGAAGAAGACGGTGGACTGACGGACGAACAAGGTACAGCGGCAGGTGAACCACTCGACTTCGAAAGTGCTCCTGAAAATCAAATGGCAACTGTTGATTGCGAGGACACTGGTGAGCAGTTTAAGCATGCGGAGGTCGCTTGTGACGGATTCAAGGACCCACAGGTAACACATGATGAGTACCACTCGGATGTGCAGGTCGCAGGTGACGAGTACAGAGACCCAATAGTCGCTTGTCAAGAGTACGAAGCGGTTCCTCTTCCCGAGGACGGACGCCACTTGTACGACCAAGTTCCAGACACGAAAACCCCGGCAGAGGAGTTTGAGGAAACCTCTGAAAACGGACACCCACAGGGAGTTCCAGATTACGAAGTTGCCCAGAGAGTTCCAGAGTATGTCGTTGCAGACTCCCAAAGCTCCCTTTTCCAGTACGACACCTCCGGGAACCTCCCAGTTCCTGAAAATCTACCTGACCACCTCAACCTGCAGGAGTTGCTAGAAAACGGGAATCACTTCCTCAGCTTCAAAGACACCACAGAAACAGAAAGCAGCCTGATTCAAGGTGAGCCAAGTATTTGTGTAGGTACTTAAGTAACTTCATTCCTGTTGAGTGGGGGTTTTTTGACAATAAGAGTCCTTTGTCGGTTCTAATAACTTTAATTCGTGGAGAGCTTAACAACCCTCTGGTTGTCATTTTCTATCCAACAGCAAGAGGATGAGATTTCTGTGTAGAACACCTGTAGCCACTACCACAACTAACTAATTTTCTAAGTTATCTGTAATAGTGGCTATTTGTGCTCCACACAGAAATCTCATTTCCGACACCAGAGGGTTCTCGAAAACTCTCCACGAATGAAAGTTATTGGAAGTGACAGAGGACTTTTATTGTCAAAAAACCCCAACTTATTTGGAAAAAAAGTCCTCAACCACAACATTATTCACTCATGATACGAGATTCAATTAGACTGGCATTATTTACCCTATTGTAGGTATAATGATAAATATGAATCAAAATTATTTGTCCTAAAACTCCTAAAATTGGTCTTAATATTACCATAATAATCCATAATATTATCATGCTGTAAAAATGGCAAAATATGAAGTTTGATTGCGCTAAGTTCCTTAAATATGCCACGAAATTAGAAAATATAGGTTTTCCGAGTCAGATAGAGAATATTCCAAATCAAATTGAGAACGGTTTGCCTCTCTTATACTCACTCTCATATACGTTTATTTTAGTGTTAAGCTTGATCACCTAAAATTACAAGCGGTGTAGGTATATTTGTACCACTGAGAGGTGATGAGTTGTAGACTGACGGTGATCTGACACTGGGCTGCCCTTTGACTTGACTGTGATCAGATCGTTCCGTGTGATCTATCGTCTTCCTTGGGCGAGGTCGAGAGAAGGGCGTTGGTTATACCTCACCTTCAAGACCGGACTGTGTTGCGGTTCATTGCCTATACGCTACTGTTACTTTGGAGAACATAGTTTGGTTTATTATTTTCAATGATGAACCTTTGGAATCGACCGAAAAAAATATGTTTAAACCCCCCCCCCCCCCCTCAAAATTTGTTGGTTTACGTTTCAAGGTACGTAGAATCCGTAAATCGAATAAAAATTTGGCCGTCCGTCCGCCGAGTTTCCTCAGTTCCCAAGTACCGATTTTGATGAAATTTGGTATATGAGCTCGATTTGGGGTCTAGTTGTGCCCCGAAGCTTTTGGTTGATATCGATCACTTCCAATGGTTAAAAAATAAGGTTTGAAATTTTGAAAACGTTCTAAAAAAACTTTGATATGAAGGTATTGTTTTTCCATCAATTTAAGATAGTATTGACATTTTAGAAATTTTGGAGACCACGTGGAGCCCTGTAGGACAAACCGTTCGCTGCCTTCGAGAATTTAAGGGTTAGGCTTACGATAAATCAAGAACACGTGTGTGGATCGTAAAAGAGTATTTGATGACTTCAATTTTTGCTTCTGGGAAGAAACCAGAATTTACAGGTTTTTCAAAATTAGGACTAATATTTTGATCGATGTAGGAAGATGTCCGTAATCATGACAATGTAATTAGCTTGAGCTAACTTTAGCTTAGCTAAAGCTCGCTAAAGTTGATTAGCCTAAGCCTTGGCTTATTTAATTAGCTTAAGCTAGCTTCAGCTTAGCTTTGGCTTTGGCCTTTTTTAGCTTAGCTTAGCTTTTATTGGGTTATTGAATTAGAAAAAAACTTTTTAACCTACAAAGGGCCAACAATTTTAGTGCAATTTATTTTATAATTTCGGAAAAAATAAAATAAAAAGTTATTCAGCTTTGGAGGTAGGAAATATCATACAAAATGCGTGAATGTTCACCAAAAATCTGGAAACCTGGTCACCATAACGTGGTATATTGATTTGCCTCTCTCCTGGCACTTGCCAATCTTCGCAGATTACAAGGTGGATCAAAGAGCCGACGATGTCAGTATCGGGATGAAGAGTGTGGAAACAGTTTCGAACTCCACAATCGAAGATCACAGAAACGGAAATTGCACCTTATGATCATCATCGAACTACGAGTGATTTTTATAATTTATTGAAATTTTAGGATCGTTTTGTTACATTCTTCACTCATTTCCAGCTTATCCTTTTCATTGATTTTATTATTAAATAATTTATATTAAATCTGTGAACATTTATTTATATCTTGAACCGTGATACTAAAACGAGTTACACTGAAAGGTGAGACACCTACTGTGGGGATACAAGATTGTTTGCTTCCTTTCGATTTTGAGGTTCGCGTAGAATACCGTAACTTCTCCATAAATGTGGAAATTCGCGACCGAAAATAAAATAAACTTTTCATGAAATTTTCAAATAAACCCGTAGTTTGAACCCAGTTAGAAATCTCACGAGTACAATAACCCTCAGGGGTTATTTCTGAATTCTATTACTCAGTTCTATTACTCAGACCGAACCCTTTTGTTCAGAATTCTATTCGCTATTCCCAGGCAGCTTAGTATTCTCGACAGGCCTTCAGATAAGATCTAAAACAATATTAAGCTCAGGTCTTCAACCTCTCGGGCGTTTCACCCGCTTTTTACCCCTGTACCCGTAGATAGATCATGAATTAGTTGATGGTTAGGTTGAGAGGTTGATAGTTATAGTGGCAACACTTACCTGTGCTATGCAACTTTGAACTAAATTAGGCGGGAACAAATTCCTGAAACAAATTAAAAATTATTGGATGTAGAACGATATTGCTACCACAACATTACAGAGAAAAACACAAGAAAATGTAAAAAATTATATTTAGGATTCTCATGAAAGATTTATTTGTCAGAAATGTCTCACCAAAATATTCGATGATTACTTAGGTTCTAAATTATCTTTTTCTCAGCTTTTTGGTATTATTTTTTAATTATCCAAGTAGGTAGCTAGTACAAAGGAGGATAGGGTCAAACACATTTTTGAAAAATGGGTCGTTTCAAATTGTGTTTAATAGTGTTTTAAACACATATTTCGTGATTTGTATCAAACTGGAGCAGAAGGAGGGAAATAACAATAACCTCATGCGAATCTCGTAACAAAAAACATGATAGGTACAAAGGTAATTCTCGAAAGTAGAATTCAACTTGCGTTCGTTGTTTTTTTTTTTTTTTTTTTTTCACTTTTGTAGTATTTTAAATTTGCCGACATTTTGGTGAGTTTTTCAAAATTAACTTTCATTTTCAGTAAATGACCTATGCACGCCTCAAGTATAAGTTTATCACTGAAATTTCAATGAAAATTTTTTGCCTTTCTAAACTAAATTCGGATGGTTTATTTCTCAGCCCTTTTAGCCACCTGAAGCGCTGTTTTGTGGGATCTTTTCGTATGCCTACAAACGAGCTACCATAGTGCTTCATGTGCAGTTTTTTTAAAACTTCTTTTAAGGAGCCTAAAAAAAACCTTAGTCTCATAGAGAAAAAAAGTTTTAAACTGTTAAAAAAGAAATTATTTTTTAATTTAATAAAAAACACTGTTTTTTTTTGTTGTGTTTAATAGGAAAAAACTGTTTTTTGTTTGTATTTAACCCTAATTGGACCATGGTGTCACCAGTGTCACCGAAAACATCTTGGAAATTCCACAGCTATCCCAAGGTGTCACCAAATTAACTATACTTATTTAAATTGAAATTTAAAAATTTATGGTCAGAGTTGAATTTTTTGTACCATTTATTGTAAGTTATTAGAAGTCAGCAAATAATGTTACTTAACGACGAAAATTATGAAACATTTACATCGATTTTTTGGACATTTTTGTAATAACTCTATTTTGAGACTTCCAATAGCCCACAAAAATAGCTGTCCAATAAATTTAAAATTGCAATTTAATTTTTGTTACTCCGGTGACACTTCGGGACATCTGTGGAGTTCCTGAGATATTTTCGGTGACACTAGTGATACCATGGTCCAATTAGGGTTAATAGAAAGAACTATATATATTTTTCGACCCTGGTACATAGTAGGTACCTAATAATATTTGAGAATTAAGCCTGTCCAAGAGAAAATTAGAGAGCTAAACCTTTGGATTGAGTCTCCTTAACCTTTCAATGGTTGTTATTAATATTGTTATTATAACCTACCTGATAAGATCGAGGAGGGTGTCAGCAGTGGTGACTGGGCGGCTCATGACTGGGCCTTTCCTCTCCTCCTTCAACACCTCGCTGACTCGCGATCCCGGCTTGATCAGCATTACCAGGACGATACCTAGAAGCAAAGAGTGACAGGAGAACGTTGACATTGAATCTTTTGAAAATATTTGATACTATTTAAAAAGAAATAATTATATTCTTCCAAAGAAATGGGATTGCTGTCCATTGGCCTCATTGGAATAAACTGTACGTACCCTCAAAAACGGCGAGGAGTGTGGTGGAGACGTAGTAGAGGACGGCTCTCCCTCCAATCTTCTTGGAGAGGCTGAAGTCGAGAGAGCCGATGGCGGCGGTCACCGAAGCCACCAGCAGGGGGATGATGAGTCCCTTCAGCATCCGAAGGAACAGATCTCCAGGGAACTGTATGTACATTATCTCCCTCGGCGTCCATCTGTAACCACGTGGAAATGAACGTCAGTGAGTGGACTGAATGTGGAGTTTAACATGGCTCCAGCAAAAATTATCGTTAAGTATTATCTTCATTAACCTCTAATTTGAAGGGTAGGTAAGTAAGTTATCTATAGTCTGGTCGTCAGCTACGGATTTCGTATCGTTCTGGATGACCTCCTACATCCCAAACAGTCTGAATCACTCATAACAATTAAAATGATCACATCGACACTAAAATCATCTCACATCTTGGGTCTTAGTTGTTTGGCAGAAAATATTCTGACATAATGGCAGAATTTTTCAAGTTTTCCTTATTTGAACTCCGTTTCATTGAACCACCTTTTCGCTTCCTATCTTTTCTCTTACTCGTTTCTCCTCCAACCTCTGCTTTATTTTTTCAGAGGATTCCCCAAGAGTAGGTGTAGATCATACCAATAATAAAGGGCTCGGACAAAGCATGACATTCGTCGATGAAATTCATAACCTTTATCATCGATTGAATAACAGGGTGTCCAGCAATTCCCCGAAAAAAATTCCCCGAGTTTTCCAGGGTAAATTTTCGACTTTTTCCAGGGAATTATTCAAAATATGAATAAATGTGATACTAATTTCTCAAACTTCAGGTTTTTGAGGACATTTTGAAATGAATAAGCATTAGAAATATGTATAGCTTATCTCAGAACATCAATCTGTAAGTACCTATCAGTCCGGGGCGATGATTTTCATCTACACTCCAATCCGCCCATTCACTGAAAATGTCATCGAAATTGGATGGAAACTGTGAAAGTGGCTATCAATCAGAGGGTGATTATTTTCATAGGGGACCATCCGCAACCCAATTCTTTCAGTTCCTGAACATTAGAATAACTTCGAATAGTTTTGCCGGTTACAAAGATTTCATGACAGACGCGAAAGCGACGTCGATTCATCGAACCTTGTTGGTTTACTCGAGAGAAATTACCACTTCAAAGGCTTGTGTCGAGGACGAGCCGCTGGAGATCCAGACGCCTCTCTTGTTTTCACCTTCGATTGTTTGAAAAAGTCGAGACTGAACGTTGAAATCTTCGAAACTTGTTGGTTTACTCGTGAGAAACCACTACTTCATAGGCTTGTTTTCACCTTCGATTGTTCGAAAAAGTTGAGACTGAACGTTGAACTCGTCAAAATGTGTTGGTTTACTCGAGAGAAATGACCACTTCGAAGGCTTGTTTTCACCTTCGATTGTTTGAAAAAGTCGAAAGTGAACCTTGAAATCTTCGAAACTTGTTGGCTTTCTCGGACACCCTGTGTACTGGCAGGCTAAGGGCTCAGCAGTGCATTCCACTCATTGATGCGGTGAAGCGATCGATTCGCTCCACGCTCAAGTATGTTGGCATCGATAGCAGTGAGTAATGCTCTCCCGAGGATTTCAATCTTTTTCTTTCTTTTTTTTTCATGTTCTATGAATATTTTTCTCGATATGAATGCGGTCAACTAAATCAGTTGGTAGGTACTCAATAACAGTACACCTACCTACATGACGACTGGAGTGCAGAATGAGGTTGTATCCCCTCAGTGGCTACCTGACGATGTTCGTGAGTGCTACATGCCACACTGGTATGCTGCTGCTATTTGACTCTAGTTTACCCCAGTTCGTACACTTACTTGGAGGAAGATGTGCTTCTGAGAATGAAGCCGGTGGTGACTCCACCGACGACGGCCATGACCGTCAAGGTCGGCAGGAGATTCCTCTTCATCGTGGCGAAGATCCCCGTCGCCCCCGAGCTCCCTCCCTTCCCCTCACCATCCGTTCGGCCTGGCTCCTCCATCCTTACTACCTCCGTCCTATCATAGAGCTGCAACAAAACAAAATAATACATAATTAATGTAGGAAATTTGAGTACTATCTTAACTTAAATTTTGTATTGGTGGCATATTAGTCTTCTGGTAGAGTGATGTAGAGTCTTCTGGTTCTATTCCACCACGTTTTCCACGATTTTTTCAGCTTTGTCAATTTTCTTGCCATTTTGGCGATATCTCCTCAAGGTGCACGAGCTGGTGCAGCGAGCCACCATCAAGATATTTAGGGACATATCAACGGGGTAGTTACACATACATACATAGAGTGTGTATCCCAGGAAGAGCCGAGTCCCATGGACAATTTTTTTTCGTTATTATATGATCTTTATGAAGATTTATGCGTTATTTTATGACTTGGGAGAGGAAAGGAGAACCAGGGAGTAGATTTTTCATGAAAGAGCCTGCAGGAAAGCTAAACCAGCAAAACGTACAATCGAAAAATCGAATAAAAATATTGCCTTCCCTCCGCCCTACGCGACACTTATACGGGCTCCATTTCGAGTCTAGTTGTGCCCCGAAGCTTTTGGTGAATGTCAATCACTTCTAGGGGGTGAAAATTAAGGGTTGAAATTTTCAAAAGTCCCCTAGCTCGAAACTCTCGAAATAAAGGTACCTATTGTTTTTTCACCAATTTTAAACAGTATTGAATTTTTAGAGACCACCCGGAGCCCTGTAGGACAAACCTTTCGTTCCCTGCGAGAACTTAAAGGTCGGACTTACGATAAATCAGAAACACGAGTGTGAATCCAAAAGAGGCTTAATCTCCGTTCAAATTTCATCTGACCAAAATGCGACCGTGGTTCGTTTCTTCGAGTTGTTCTCAGTTTTGCGTCCTTCGAAACTAGTAATCGAATTTCCTAATAATAAGGGCAACCTCAGCTCCCTGTTTCTTCGAACTGGGTGTGAAGTGTTTATTTCTCCCAAATAAACTTGATTGTGAAATAGGTAGGTACCTACTACTATCTATGTTTGGTAAATGGTGACAATGGCAAAGCCGTGTTCTTTGCAGACGAGTGATGTATATAAGAAAATAATAAAACTTTGTGTAATAATTTGCAGCGTTTTATTCAAAGAATAGTACGAGAGGACTTCAAACTTGGTGCTTATGTTGTGTCTCTCGTACTATCCATGAATGCCCACAAAGCCCCTATTTAGGATCTTGACCATAACAACTCCAACCATTACAGGTTTCCATTGTACAAACAATCAGGGTATCAACCCATTTAATGACTGACGTGCAGAAAATTAGCCCACTACACGGACTGACTGACAGTAACTGAATTACTTGTGCAAACGATAGGAAATATACAGGCTACTGAATGAAATTCTCTGGAGCTGCCTGTATCTCCAGCTGGGACGGCCGAAGCCGAGTTGAAGGGGGCGCGGGACTCAGTAGTTTCCCGTATCTTCACGTTATATCTCTGTGTGGTCATTTTCTCCTCTCACAAAAAATGTATAAATTCATTAAATATTAAATACTTCAATCATACGGGCCAAGGTTTGCAATGTTAAGGGTGTCTCAGTCGGTCGCCGTTCGTTCCTCGTTCCGGGTTAGTATTTCACGAAATCGAAGGCGCAAAACTTAGAAAGTTATACTTAAATTTGAAATTTTAAAGAATTTTAGAAATTAATTAGTGCAAGGCCCTAGGGAATTGAAAAACTGAAATATTGCCGCTGGACTCATCAAAATCGAACAATATTTGCCAGAGAAATATGGGAAAAACGTGGAAAAAACCGTTTATTCAGTAGTTTTTCCCATTTTGGTTTATTATTTTCAATAATGAACCTTTGGAATCGACCAAGAAAAAAAAATTTCAACACCCCCTCAAATTTGATGGTTTACGTTTCAAGGTACATAGAATCCAAAAATCGAATAAAGATTTGGCCGTCCGTCCGCCGTACGCCGTACGCGGCACTTTTGCCACTTAGCATTGACTGATTTTGATGAAATTTGGTATGTAGGCTCCATTTGAGGTCTAGTTGTGCCCCGAAGCTTTTGGTTCATGTAGGTTACTTCTAAGGGTTCCAAAATCAATTTTGAAATTTTGAAAACGCCCTAACTCAAACAATTTCGATATAAAGGTATTGTTTTTCCTTCAATTTAAGATTCTATAGATTTTTTAGAATTTTTTGAGACCATGCGGAGCTCTGTAGGACAAACCGTTCGCTCCCTACGAAAATTTAAGGGTTTATATTGAAATATATATATATATAGATCAAAACACGAATGTGAATCGCAAAAGAGGCCTAATCTCCGTTCAAATTAGAGCTGACCGAAATGCGATCAATGGTTGGTGATTTTGATTCTTTTTTTCTGATTTTTTTTTTCTTTTTTCCTTCATATTGGATGGTTGGTTATTTTGTAGACGAGTGATCTATATAGAAAAATAATAAACCATTGTGTAATAATTTGCAGCGTTTTCTCTGGCAATTATTGTTCGATTTGATGATTCTGGCTGCATTATTTCAGTTTTTTAATTCCCTAGGGCCGTACACAAACGAATTTTTAAAATCCTTTAAAATTTCAAATTTAGGTACAACTTTCTAAGTTTTTGCGCTTTCAATTTCGCGAAATACTAAAAACGAACGGCCATCGAATGAGACCCCGCACAGTTGGTCGCCATTCGTTCCTCGTTCCGGGTCAATATTTCGCTAAATTGAAGGGGCAAAAATTTGAATTGTTCAAGGATTTTTGAAATTCATTAGTGCACGGCCCTAGGGAATTTAAGAACTGAAAGATTGCCGCTGGAATCATCAAAATAATAACAATAATTTCAGCAAAATAATTTCCAGGGAAACATCGGAAAAACTTTTTAATCAGTTTGGTTTTTCTATATTTATCAGGCAATTATTGTTCGAGTTTGATTATTACAGTTACAATTTTTTAGTTTTTCAATTCCCTAGGGCCGTGCACTAATGAATTTCAAAAATCCTTGAACATTTCAAATTTAGGTACAATTTTTTAAGTGTTTGCCCCTTCAATTTAGCGAAACACTGACTGAGACCCCCGATCTTGGACTCCACAGCTGCACTCGAGGGGAGGAGAATTATGGAGTTTCATTGCAACAGCACGTCATTATATTTATCTTGGATTCCAAAATCACGAAATCCGAGATGAAGTTATCTACTTACTTTTCAAAAATCAAGAGATACAGGTGAGCATTAATTTTAGTCTCATTCCTTAGCAAAATAGTACCATTCTGCTACCAGATATTATTTCATTTTCGGTCTCGAGCCTGTGCCTTGCCCACCAATGTTCAATCAAAATACGAACCTGTCGGAGATGCTGGAGCTCTTTGGTGGAAATTGAGTGTATGGAAAAACTCCTATTCGTCACCATGGTTTCACGTCGTACCTACTCAAAACGGAAATGTGGATGCAGAATCCGACTGCTCCTACGAATTCTTCGAGTAAACTGCGGTCGAATCATCACGCTCTTCTCACGCTCAGTCGTGACAAAGTACGTCCTTGCGCCTTCGAACGGAACAGCAATTTAAGTATTCCGGTAGCTCGCGGGAAAACACGGCAAAAACAACAGAAGCAGAGTGATCGCCGGTCGGCAGCTCAATCGACAAAAGGACGTTTCTCCGTTGAAGTGCCTGTCGGATGTGGGGGATTTTATAATCACGGTTATGAGCTATTTTTCTCCATTCATCGAAAATAAAAGAACTCAGAAACATCATTGAAATCGACTAAGTGCTTCAAAATATTTCGGAATAGAAAACAGAATTATGTATTCACAAGTACACACCTAGTCATTGAGATTTTTGGGGGAATTGGTACCGTTACCTTCAAATGAATCACAGGTGTGAAAATCTCAATTTTGTTCGAAAAGCAACAAAAGTCCCTCGGGGACTCCAACGCTATTCGAAAAATCACGTTGTTGGCATCTGATTTCATCGTCCATATCAAGTTGACCCAATTTTAAGCTGATAGATAACTGAGTTAAGTAGAAGAAATTTTTCTCCAACGAACACTGGATTCCCGGTGTGGCTATAACTGATGGAAAATCCCATTTTGCGTTGTATTCGTGAAAATATTGATCTTTTTTGGTACAATCGAAGCTGTGGGTTGCTGGCGATTCATAAACACGGCAAAGTATTACCATTATTTTTGTGTACAGATCACTCGCCTGCAAAGAACACAGCTTTGCCATTGTCACAACCTACCAACCATAGGTACTATTAATAAAGAGTTGTAGGTGCCTCCACTTGATTACGAATACAACTCGAAAGATCGTACAACAATTATTCTGATTTATCGTAAGTCCAACCCTCAAGATCTCATAGGGAGAGAATTTTCCTACAGAGCGGTCTCATTCAATTCAAAAAATTGAAAACCTACGTAATACCTTTATATCCGAAGATTTGAGCTGAGGCGTTTTCAAAATTTGAGTCCTTAAGTGAAGGAATTCAGGAAGTAAAAGTTGTATATCGTGGCCTCAAGAAGCTGAAATTTGCAGGGTGTTTGTTTAAGACTGCTGAATCAACAAACGACTACAAACTGAGATCCTTCCTGGTCAGCTGGGTGAGCTTACTTTGTATCTCGTGGCCTCAAGAAGCTGAAATTTTACACGGTACGTACTTAAGGCTGCGGAATCTGAATTAGAAGCATGATTAGCTGGGTCAGGGTACCCGTCCCTATTCGCCAGAGGGCCATTCTGCCACCCCTGGAACTTCAAGAAGATATCTTCGTTCATCCCAGGAGTGCCCGGGTTGCGCGACGTGGACGCATGACCATGACTTGGGTAGGTATAAGAAGGGCTCTGAGGAGAGAAGAACGCCCTCTGTTACCCCACCCCAGCATCCCGTGCCTCAAAAGTTTACCACTGCAGCCCTTCGTACTAACAGTGCTTTTGAGGCGACAACGGTCGCATCCGGACCACTCAGTTGCCAGTCCTAATGGACCAGCTGAGATGGTCAAACTCTGGAAGCAGAGATCCACCACCAGGGGATGCGCCTCGCTGTGGAGCCCAGGCGGGAGCTCCCATGGTCCCCATGGAGCTTCCTCCTCACCTGGGGGGAGGAGTACAAGGCCTCCAATTTTTTCTCCAATTTCCGATACATTTTGGAGTTTCCATTGAATGGGAAGAACTTTTTTTTCTTCCTTCAGAAGATTGTTCCTCTTGTCTAATGGAAACTCCAAAATGTATCGGAACAGTATAAGTAGAATCGAAATTTTCGGAAAAATTGGAGGCCTCGTACTCCTCCCCCCAGGTGAGGAGGAAGCTCCATGGGGACCATGGGAGCTCCCGCCTGGGCTCCACAGCGAGGCGCATCCCCTGGTGGTGGATCTCTGCTTCCAGAGTTTGACCATCTCAGCTGGTCCATTAGGACTGGCAACTGAGTGGTCCGGATGCGACCGTTGTCGCCTCAAAAGCACTGTTAGTACGAAGGGCTGCAGTGGTAAACTTTTGAGGCACGGGTTGCTGGGGTGGGGTAACAGAGGGCGTTCTGCTCTCCTCAGAGCCCTTCTTATACCTACCCAAGTCAAGGTCATGCGTCCACGTCGCGCAACCCGGGCACTCCTGGGATGAACGGAGAAATCTTCTTGAAGTTCCAGGGGTGGCAGAATGGCCCTCTGGCGAATAGGGACAGATTCCCTGACTCAGCTAATCATGCTTCATTATGGACGAAAAAAATTAAGTGTAGCGGATAGTGATAAATTTTGATTTATTTGTTTATTAATTTACCTACCACCCCCTCTATGGATATCGCCTAGTCTACAAACGATGTTCCGGTCAATTTGTTTATCCCAGATGATCGAAACTCCCCAAATAGACCTTCTTTTAGCATGGAACATGCTTTAGCCTTGACCTAACTGGCAAAAAGTCTTACTTTTTTCGGGAACGGTAACTAGGAACGGTATCGAGTCACGAAATTTTGCTTAGTCGTTGATGCGGCACTAAGGATCGTGTAACTTGGTGTAACATATGGGAACATGCTGTAGCCTTCACCTAACTGGGCAAAAACGTGGATGTAACCTTGGAACGAAATTAGCGCGGGATTTTGTGATGTTTTCACTTACAACCGACCCGTTTCTAGGGACATGTATCGCCGTTAGTTGTCATCCCACGAATATCGTTCGCCACTTGTTGAAAAGCCCTCAATTTATGCGTCAATTATACACTGCAAAAACAGCTGTAAATATGGACGAAGCTGAGATGTACCTCTGATTTTAAAGAACTGTAAACAACATTCGCGGTAAAAACCAACATCGATTTTGTGGATTATATTGATGTTGTTGGTTTGCTTGGTGTTTACGAATGCAATCATAAATCTTGAAATCTAGGCAAGATTTTGTTGTGAACGCGGGCTTTTACTTGTAATGTGTTCTTCTACGCTTTAGATGTTTTCGATTTTGGTTTATTATTTTCAATAATGAACCTTTGGAATTGACCAAGAAAAATTTTTTTTTTAATTTTTTCTGCTAAGAGTCAACTAGGTTCTGTTTGAGCAAACCAGGTTCTTCGGATTGTATTCGCAGTAATGTGGTCAGTCGTGACTTACCGAGAACATGTCATCCTTGAAAATCTCTTATTCGGATTTAGCAAACGTTTAATTTGGATTCGTTCCAATATTCGATCGCTTACTATACAATTTTCAGAGGTGTTTATGACTCAAAATTAAATAATATTTCTTTATGTATGTATGTAAATATTTATATATCCCAATATATATTTATATATTAAGTATATAAGTATATATTTACATATATAAATATTTACATACATGTATAAAGAAACCTTAATTCAATCATCACTATCGTATCCTATAACCTCGGAAACGAAGAAAAGAACAAAATAGTACAAACCCATCGCCTGTAAAAACATTATTTTTTTCAAAATTCAAGATTTGCCCTAACTCAAAAAAATTTGATATAAAGGTATTGTTTTTCCATCAATTTAAGATAGTATAGAATTTGTGGAATTTTTTGAGACCACGCGGACCTTTGTAGGACAAACCGTTCGCTCCCTACGAGAATTTCAGGTTTGGACGTACGATAAATCAGAAACACGAGTGTGAATCGCAAAAGAGGCCTAATCTCCGTTCAAATTTTAGATGACCGAAATGCGATCGATGTTTTTCTTCATGTTGGATTGTTGGTGGCTTTGCAGACGATCTATGTAGAAAAATGATAAACCATTGTGTAACAATTTGCAGCGTTTTTGATAATAGGATACCCTTGTGATTGAGACTGCTTGACAAAGTAGTGAGTCAACGGAAGCTCATTTGCAGACTTGCATTATACCAAGAACATTCGAGATGCTTCGACCGCTAAAGGAACGGCTTAAGCATGTTCATGTCACTTGAATTTTAGCCGAAGGCTCTAATCAGTAGCCTCTGAAGGGCCGAGTTTCATTCAATACATTACTGAAACTACTGTGAACGAATCGACTTGAATTTATTTTCATTGAATTAACTGAACAAAGTTTAAGACATGAAGAGCCCACCAAGTCAGAAGGAAGCATGAGCTCTACAGTATGAGCGTCCAAACCACACCTACAGCATTAGTTCATGAATCCTCCGCTAGGGATAATAACGCGTTTTTCCTTTGAATCATATGAGATAAGCTTAGTTAGGTATCTATTTTGGTAAAGCTTGAGATAATGCAATGCAGGTGATTCAAGGGAAAATGCTTTACTATTCCTAGCGGAGGAAATATGAACTAATGCTGCAGGTGTGATTTAGACAAAACGCTCTACAGTCACCTCACCCTCATCAATTGCTCAGTACGAGTAGGTAATAATAATCATACGAGAAAGCATTTAAAAAAATGAAATTAAATATAAATATAAAATACAAATGAATATAAAAGACTTTTGAACAATTTCCATTAACCCATAATTTCCCACTTGTCATAAAAATTAAAAAAATTGTTTTTTTCGGATGTTTTAAAAGATTTTGGTGTATTGGTATTCAAGATTTTCGTGTACCAACCAAATGGCATAGAATTTCTAGTTTTTACCGATATGTATGTGAATTTTCTTAATTTGATGAAAATTGGATGTTATATTTTTGGACACCTCAAGAGGGAGATGTGGGAGGGGGATGGCTATCGTTATCTCGTGGTCTGTTCGGAGAGGCAGTCCTGAACGGTTCGGAGGGGCTCGAAGGAGCCCATTTGCCTCTATCCCCTCCCCTTTTCAGTTCCGGTTTGGTTCCGGACAGCCTTTTCGAACAGACCCATGGCTACTAAGGGTGGGGGGAGGGGGGGGGTACTTAGAATACGTTCTATCTAATTTTTGCTGGATGGAACCAGCAGCTCTTTATTCTAAAACAAACGTCTATAAACGAAATGACAAATAAAATTGTTAACCCAATAAGACTTTCTTCTCCAGTAGTATCGTGATGGAATACTGTAATGACTCTCCACTATTATAACAATAACAATATTCCTGATGATTCATGTTCATAGTTACAACACATATAAATGTATCTTTTATATTCTGCAATTATGGAAAACTGCGTGCAATTATTCAGATCGATAATCTAAGGCCATTTCAGTGGGCGACGATCGGAAAAATCGATCTAAACACCAATCAAGTAAGGTCTACATTAGTTTTGCACCGGTAGAAACAATGGATGAAAATCAATTCACTGCTCTCATGGCAATGTTCAAAGAACAACAGAGAGAACTCTTAAACCAAGTTTCAGTCCGATTCCAGGTAATAGCTTCAACCTCACGAATAACAGGATCTGGAGACCATCTGCCATATGTTCAAAATAGTATTCGAACGTTTTGATGCCAAACGAGAGAAGTTCACCAGCTATCTGGAACGTTTCGAAAACTATTACAATATGAAAGGACTGACAGATACAAAGAAAATTGCTCAACTCCTATGTGTATCAGTTGGAAGTGACCACTACAATAGCCTAGCAGCATTCCTAGGTCCCGAGAAACCATTAAAATCGCTAGAATATCGGAATTTAGTCGATGAGTTCAAGAAAATGTTGATTCCAAAAAAGAGTGTTGTAGTTTCACAACATTATTTTCTCAGTATTTATCAAAAAGACAATCAATCAATATCAGATTTTGTAGCTGCGCTTAGACGAGACCTATCTGACTGCGAATTCTCAGTTGAATGCCAATGTGAGTCTTCCGTTTCAATTGCCGACGTATTCTTAAGAGCACAATTTATCAGAGGTCTAAAAGACGATTGGCTGAGAGAACAAATTTTACAATCAGCTAAAACTAAGTTTGATGATATCCTGACACAAGCTCTTGCTCTTGAAGCATCAAAAATAGAAAGTAAAGAGTTAGCTCAACGAACAGGATCAAGTCATGCAAATTTCAATTCTTCAGAAATTAACAAAGTTTCAGATTTCAGACGTTCTCGTTCACGCCAGCGATCTCACAGCCGTTCTTCAAGCCAGTTTCAGCCGCATTTTCGAAAATCTCGTTCACGTCAGCGTCAAGTAGATTTCAAGGCGTTAGGAATCGAAAATTTATGTCTCAGATGTGGTAAGGACAATCACACTGTTACAGACTGTCGAACTAACAAATCAAAATTGAAATGTGATAAGTGTTCAAAATTAGGTCATATTTCAAGAGTTTGTATAACGACATTGATGTCGAACAAAAAGAAAGATAATTCAACAAATTTTCTAGAAACATATTCTGATAATGACTCTAATGACTATAGTATCAACAAAGTCGATACAGTTATTCAGTCATGCGATGTTGTCGACTTATTCGTATTAGGACATGATTCGGACAAATACATGATTTCAGTCAATCTTAATGGAAAACCTCAGCGCTTCGAAGTGGATAGTGGAGCAAAATTCTGTCTAATTCCAAAAGATAAATTTGAATGTTTAAATTTGGGTGTACCATTACTACCTTCTAAATTAGCATTTCGATCATACTCAGGAAATATTATAAAACCTGAGGGGAAGATAACGGTGGATATTTCCTACAAAGGAAACCTGATAAGAGGAGAACTTCACGTAGTTCCTACAGGACATGATGCACTTTTGGGACGCCAATGGATAAGAGGTTTGGGAATTGAATTAAGTAAAGTTGACGCTGATATGAACCAAACACATATCGCTCAAATTCAACCTCTCAAATCACTCGATGAAATCCTTCAAAAATTCGCCCCTATTTTCGAAGAAAAAGTAGGATGTGTTCCAGGATTCAAAATTTCATTACAGCTTCGGGAAGGAGCCAAACCAATATTCAATCGAGAGAGGAATGTCCCATATGCATTACTTGACAGGGTGAATAAAGAATTGGATGCACTCGAGAAAGACAACATCATCACACCTGTAACATCCAGTGATTGGGGATCACCTCTGGTGGTTATCCCGAAACCAGATGGTAGCGTTCGCCTCTGCGTTGACTACAAAATTGGGGTCAATGATAGAATAGTTCAAGCAAACCATCCTATTAGAAAGATAGAGGATGTTATTGATAGTTTACGTAATTCGGCTTTTTTCTGTAAACTTGACCTCTACAAAGCATATCTTCACCTTGTTGTCGATGATGAAGCCAGCATGATCCAGACTATGTCAACTCACCGGGGAACCTACAAAGTCAACCGCCTAAGTTTCGGAATCAAAACCGCACCTTCCGAGTTCAACCGAATTCTTTCTCAAATATTGAAAGGATTGCCAAAAACGGAGGCATATTTTGATGACATTATATGTCACGGCACCACCAAGGAAGAATGTATGAATAACCTCCAAGCATGTCTACAAAGACTTTCAGATTTCAACCTCCACGTCAACAGGCGAAAATGTTCATTCTTCAAAGAAAAGGTAGAGTATTTGGGAAGACTGATAGAGTTCAACAAGATAAGCAAAAGCCCAAAGAAGATTCAAGCTATTCAACAGATGCAACGTCCTTCAAACGTGAAGAAGTTAAACGCTTTTTAGGACTTGTCTCATATTATACCCGATTTATTCCAGATGCAGCTACTATGACTTATCCATTACGAGAACTTCTGAAGAAAGGAGTAAAATGGATGTGGTCATCAAAATGTGAAGCAGCATTTCTCCGGATCAAAGCTGAACTCTGTAGTGATAGGGTACTTGTACCATTCAATCCTGAAATACCGTTGATTCTTACGACAGATGCAAGCCCTACTGGTTTAGCAGCAGTTCTCAGCCACGTGATCCAGGGAACTGAAAGACCAATAGCGTATGCATCACGTTCACTATCAGAAGCTGAACAACACTATAGCCAATTGGATCGAGAGGCACTTGCCATAATTTTCGGAGTTTCACATTTCTACTATTATCTGTATGGAACTCATTTCCTACTTGTAACCGATAATGAACCGATTTCTCGAATTTTCAGGCATAATAGAGCTCTACCACAAATGATGTCAGCACGCCTATTACGATATGCATCGTACCTGTCTGGGTTCAATTACAAACTTCAATGCAAGAAGGGAATCGAGAACAAAAATGTCGACTGTCTTTCAAGAGCACCAATTCAACAAGCTCGTCCCTCGATCGATCAGACCATCGGTGATGAAGTAAACCAGTTATGTTCTCAGGTAATTTTCCAAATTTCAAGTCAGGAGATTACAGCAGAAATAATAAAGAAAGAAACGGGAAAAGATCCGGAGTTGTCAAAGATTTTTAAACGAACTTTCAACAAATTCAAACGATTCCGAATTCACTCTGGCTGATGGAATTCTGTTCAGAGGAGATAGAATAGTCATTCCAACCGGGCTCAGATCAAAAATCCTAGAAGAATTACACGAAACACACCTAGGTACTACCAAAATGAAACAGTTAGCCCGTCGTTACGTATACTGGCCCAAAATTGATAAAGATATAGAAAACCTCGTAAAAAGTTGTGAAAATTGCGCTATTTCTCGAACAAATCCTCCTAAAGCTCCTGTACATCCTTGGGAAACGCCTCAAGAGAACTGGGAGAGGGTACACATCGATTACGCCGGACCATTCCAAGGCTTCAATTTTCTGATGTGTATTGATGCCCGATCTAAATGGGCTGAGGTAAAAATTATTAGAGATGCACCTACTAGCGCGAATACAATCGTTTTGTTGGAACAAATTTTCGCTGTTCACGGATATCCGCAAGTTCTAGTATCGGACAATGCGACGATATTCCAAAGTGACATGTTCCACGACTATTGCAAGACCAGGGGAATTTTTCAAAAATTCATCGCCCCAGGACATCCCGCAACAAACGGTCTAGCAGAACGTTCAGTCCAAACCTTGAAACACCGACTGACAGCAGCATCGACTGATAACAGCCCCATGCCAGAAAAAATTCAGAACATCATGCTGAAATATCGTGCAACCCCACTTGCATGTGGACAGTCCCCGGCTGAACTTTATTTACACCGGAATTTGAGAATCCGGATGAATGCCATATTCCCATATCGACCTCAACCATCGAAAGCAGAAGAAGGTAAAGAAAGAAAATTTAAAGAGGGGGAGAGAGTACAAATACGATTCTACATAAATAACAAACAAGTATGGAAATTTGGATACGTTAAAAAGAAACTGGGACAGCGGCATTATTTGGTTTCTGTAGATGATTTGGAAAGAAAAGTGAAACGACATCTCTTTCTTCACTTGTACCATATCGGAAAACTGTGACTCTAGGACCGACTGTTGTGTATGAGGTTCCAAGAGCTTCAAGAATACCGAGAAGTCAACAGGAAACATATCCACCAACCACACAAGAAATCGTTCCAGATTCCATTCCAACTTCCACATCACCAGAAATATTCGAACAACATCAACATAACGGAGAACAACCGTCTAATCATCAAAATTCTACAACACAACGAATTCGACGACTACCAGCTAAATTCAACGACTACATAATATAGTGGGGGAGACTGTAATGACTCTCCACTATTATAACAATGACAATATTCCTGATGTTCATATTCATAGTTACTACACATAAAAATATATCTTTTCTATTCTGCAATTACGAAAAACTGCGTGCAATCATTCAGTTCTATAATCTAAGGCCATTTCAAATAGTGATGGAATATTGATGCCCCCAATATCGGTTTCGACTCAAGAGTGGTTGAACAGTGTTCAGAATGCTTAAAAAATCGGACTTCCGAAAAGATACTTCTGAAATCCTTGCAAATGCTGATTTTTTATGAAATTTGGTAATAAGAGACAACTTTGAGATTCTCTTGGAGTGGAGTGGTGGAGTGAGTGGAAGAGCAGACGTGTTCAATGGACCAATCAGCTTTGTCGAGTACGTTGAGTGGTGAGTGTGAGTGACGAGGAACTGTGTCAGTAGAGTGCGGCGTCCTATCGAGAGCCACTCAGAGGAAGATCTTTATTTACCCCTCGAGAGTTCTGGGAGGGGGGGCCACAAAGAGAAAGTTCTGAAGTGTCCAAAAGATGGCGAAGGGGGGGCCTCGAGAGACAAAGTGGTTGAGAAAAGCGGAAAATGATAAAAGAGGACGAAAGGGAGAAGGTGATTGAAAGAGGCGGAGGAAGAGGAGGGTTTTCGGTCAAGTCGACAGCAATAGGTATTTGGATATTGACGTCGTTGTCAAGGAAACTGCCTCCCTTTCAGGCGAAGGTACTCGGAAACGTGCCCCCCCCCCCTACTACCCATCGTTTCAACTCCTTTTCATCTACGCACCTTTACCCCCCTCCCCACCTGGTCTGAGGATCGCACCTTTGCCACACGACCCTCCTCCTCCTCCTCCTCCTCCTCGACTTCCCTCCCTCCACGACCCTCCCTCTCCTCCGAGGTTCCAATTGAGGAAGATTATCGCTCGTGATTGTCAATGAAACTCATGTCCTCATTATTTTCTACGGGCCCCCTCGCGTCCTCTATTAATCACAGTTGCGGTTTTTACTTTCCTCGGTCCACCAAAAAGGTAGGAAAAGTAAAAGTCCCGTTCGAGCAGCATGAGAGAATGCGCGAATTTAGGAATAAATATCCGATTTTCATTAAAACTCGGCCCTTCAGTTATTGCTTGGAGCCTTCGGCTAAAATTCAAGAAACATGGAATATGCTTTGTTTGTTTCCTGTATCGTATACCTGATACTGGCATACCGAATGAAATATATCGATATACTGATCTAATTATATTATCGTAAATAAGATTGATAACTCCGATGTCTCGGAGAAAATATATAAAACTTTCGATATATCGGAAGATAATACAGTATACTTGGAAAAATTAGGTAGGTGTACATTACTAACCGGAAGATATACATCGATATACTGGATATTACGTTAGTATTTAATAAAAAGTAAAAACTTTAACAAGTAAAAACTTTAAAAGTTACCGGGTATGAACTATCGAAACTCATAGTTTAACCCTCACACCACAAGGTGAATCGGAATCACTTGTACCACGAGGTGGGGTGCTTCGACACCCCCGAAAGTTTACAGCACATTCCAATTGACTGAAACGTAATGATCGCATAGATTCTAATTTTCTTCATTGCGTGACACTCAGTGAATGCTCTTAAGCACTTCTTGCTCCCAAATTTCTATCAATTTCAAAATTTTGATAGTTTTTCAGAAATATAGAAGCAGACTAGACAACAAAACTTTTAATGAAAAATAGACATTTGAAAAGTAAATTCATTATTTGCCTATAGTGTATAATATATTATGTACATCACTTAAGATAAATTAAGCTAAAAATAACTTCATGCTTACTTCAGTAAACATTAAAACTGAAAAAAGTGCGAAAATGTCATGGTTGTCAGAGCACTACGTCAGAAGCAAAGGGTTTTGCAAATTTGGGAGAAACTACCCTCAAGGGTTTGAACAACAAATAAAAAATTGTTGATATCTTCGCCATTGCAAAGTTAGATTTATAAATTGATAGAGGTATACTGCAGGTGGTCCTTCAAAATTGAAAATAATTGTTAAATCCTGCTTCACTTCGAATAGTAGTTAGTTTAATCTGCGCCTCCATTACTTTTGGCTCAAGTCAAATAATGTTGAGCCTTGAGCGCCACTGTAGGTGTAAACCATTCATGTACCCATTCATGTATTCATGTCTGAGCTGAATTAAACGGTCAAGTCGATAGGTATTGTTCGAAGTTACCTACCTAAGTTCAATGGCTTCAAATTAGAATCCATCAACGAATGCGTCGCATTGCCAAGGAGTGGTTAAAATGGCGTGGAATTTCGAAATTTGTCCGAAAGAAAAGATTATTAGGAATGTTCCGATTCCGCTTCAATTAGTGATGTGCGAAACGGTTACTTTTTGGTAATAGGTGACAACGTGACAGTGACAGGCCGGTAATAGGTTCCAGTAATAGGTGACTTTGTAATAGGGTGACAGAGAAGCGCATCCTGGAACTGCGGCGCTGCTCGGTGTAAAGTGACTATTACCAGCAGTGATTTCCGTAACGAAAGTTCTTGCCCCAATAGACGCAACTAGCGTATCGGTCTCATATTTCTAATAAAAAATTGGTTCTGTTCATTGAGAAAAAATTTATATACTTACCCCTCCATTATATTTGAATATTCCGTTTTACCGATTTAAGCAACTAGTATGAGACTCCCAGCAATCAGATTAATATGTTTAGAGCTCAGAAATAATTAATTTATCGATCGTGGTCCCAGAGTCATCATAGTCCTCCGTTGGTAGGTAAAATGGAATAAATAAGAAAAAAAATGGAATTTATCACAGTCGATCATTATTGGTAGGTAACATACATTTTCACCTCAATATTATCTCTAATTGAAACAAATGAAGGAACATGAGCAAATAGAAAAAATTATAACGAATTATATTTTTTAATTTGTAGGTAATGGTAGTTTTGAAACTACGTACAAACTTGACCACATAGGTCGCACTTGGCAGTTTTTCGACCTTTTAATGAGCTTAAAAATCGCCATTAATTGAGAAGATTTCGGTTTTTTATTCATCTCAACCAATCACAAAACAATGAAACTATCGGAAAACATCGAACTAAACAGGCAACACGAGTCAAACTAAAGGCGAGAGTCCTAAACCCGGGCCGCGGAAAGTACGGCGTGAGGGACGAGAGACAACCGATCACCTGATCACGCTACACAAATGGTAAGAGTGACAAGTGACGATGGAGCTCCAACCGTGACAAGGAGCTCCAAGAGTGACAACGTGACAAGTAGCGCCGACCGCCCATGAAGTGACAACCAGCGCCAACCACTACGGAGTGACGAGTAGCGCCAACGGCACTGTAGTGAAAACGCACACAGTGACAATTCAAGAAGCTCCGAAGGGGTCAAAGTGAAATAATTTGAGATAGTGATTCGGAGCATGGAGGAAGGGAGAGTTATTTTTACCTGCTGTCACTGCAAGTCTGTTGGTAATAGGGTCTGCTCCGTAATAGGTGACAAACGGAACGGTGACTCTCCGGTAATAGGTGACTTTAACCAGTGACGCGATTTCCTACCCACCTCTAGCTTCAATGTATGTTTGTAGTTGTAAAAGTTGTAAAGTACTTATAAAATAAAGTAGTTTAAAATAGTTCTCAAAACCAGGTTCTGAGTTTTCCTTGAGTAGATGACATACAATAGACATCTCAGTTCCGAACAATCCCCACGTTGGGCGCCAATTGTTTGGAACGGAATAATCTTTTGGAATAATCTTTTGGAATAATCTTTTCTTTCGGACAAATTTCGAAGTTTCACGTCATTTTAACCACTCCTTGGCAACGCGACGCATTCGTTGATGGATTCTAATTTGAAGCCTTCGAACAGGTATTATCGTTAAATATATCGATATGAACCGATAACATTGGTCTCTACATCAATATATCTACAATAAAATATCGAAATATTTGATACATCGTTTGATATATCGATATATTGTTGCCATCCCTGTCACCAGAAGTTGAGTTCCTACTAACTTGTATATAAATCTTATGAGAAGAACTTTAATAAAGAGGTGTTCACGTATGAATTCCGTTACAGTGAATTCGTTATACCTGATTCGTAGAATCGTAGGTAAATACATACTAGGGTTCGAGTACACATGGTGCTTCATTAGCGGCAATAACAATACCGTTACAACTAGGTGAGAAATACAACGACTGGAGTGAAAAAGAACTGTCCAAAGATGGTTGGTAGAAGGTTGCAAACATTGTCTTCTCATCACGAGTCTGTTGGGATTCACTAGACTAAGAAGCGGTGAATTGAGGGACCTGCGCCCCTGCGAGGAGACCTTGCGCCTGTTGATTGTCAATCAACCCAGTTGAGTCGGTCACTGCTTTGGGTCAAGATTCTCTGGTAACCTTTGAATCACTGGGATATCTATGACACGGTGAAGGTCGCTCTGTAGAACTCAAATTTCCACGTAAGCTGGCAGTAATATTGGTTTCGTGTTATAGTAATATTGGTATATTATAGTGGTAGAGTAAGTAAGCAAGCAACCATCCCAGGTTAGGAATTTCGTCCGACTGTCATCAGCTGTCTTCTAAAAGGAAAATCAGAATTTGTTTTGATGATTTCTCTCAGGGCTTTCCATTGCCTCACCGCCCTGGATCGGGACGAAGGGGGGACTGAGCCTGGCTTACACGAAAATACTGTTGTAATAATTTATTAGCGGACCGAGTAGCCAGCTGGAATTATTGAACGATAATGAACTTTTATTGGCGTCTAGGTGTAAATAATGTAAGGGGTTTACAAACACAACAAGCCTCGAACTCACGGCCCCCCGCAGCCGGTCCCAGACTCATTGCCAAGAGACGCACGCCGTAACTAGCACGACCACAGCTGACCCCCAATGCTGACCAGGAGAGGTCCATGCGATCCATGTGTCACGTCGTCAGCAATGACCAAGCAAATGAATACAAGTGTACCTGTACCTTCTAACCTCCATTCACAATTCAAAATGTTCTTTTTTGATAAACAGGAGAGGAGGCTGAAGTCATAAAAAAAAGATCGTTGGAATCAATCACGTTTTGGACAAAAACTATGGTGGTCAAGATGTATGAAGAATTGACGTACAAATGAACAGTTATGTAACGTGCCTTCTTGAATTACTATGGAAACAGTTGGAGATTATTTATTTCATCAACTTAGCGACGACTATTTGAGACGAGATACAAAAAACGCTGCAAATCATTGCCCAAAGGTTTATTATTTTCTGTATAGATCACCCTGCTGTATAGATCACTGGTTCTCCATCAATAGCATCTACCACCATCTGTATTCTCCCTTGACCTTCTCTCTCAAATTTCAGCTTCCTGCGTTCAATAGGATTGAAAATGGCTTCCGAGCTCACTCAGCTGATCAGTGGTCTGAAGAAGATCTCCTCGAACGCTGGAGACGCCTGGAAGAGCACTGTTCAGCTGAGTGAGCTCCGAAGCCATTTTCAATCCTGTTGAATGGAAGTGCTCTTCCAGGCGTCTTCAGCATTCGAGGAGATCTTCTTCAGATCACTGATCAGCTGTGTGAGCTCCGAAGCCATTTTCAATCCTATTGAGCGCAGGAAGCTGAAATTTGAGAGGGAAGGTCAACGGAGAATACAGATGGTGGTAGGTGCTATTGATGGAGAACCAGTGATCTATACAGAAGGGTGATCTATACAGAAAATAATAAACCTTTGAGCAATGATTTGCAGCGTTTTTTACCTACCAACATTTTTTTTACCTACCAACTATTGGCAGGTACTACCTACCACACCTTACTGCCTGGCTTCACACCTTCACAATCAAGTTTCTTCTAATGAAAGAACTAAACGCTTCACACTCGATTCGAAAAATAGAAAGCTTCATATGGAAATTTGATTACTGGTTACGCAGGAGGCAAAACCGTATACAAATCGAAGAAATGAACAGCGATCGCATTTTAGTCAGGTAAAATTTGAACGGAGATTAGGCCTCATTTGCGATTCACACTCATGATTCTGTTTTATCGAAGGTAAACCTTTAAGTACTCGTAGGGACCGAACGGTTTGTCCTACAGAGCTCCGGGTGGTCTCAAATTTTTTTTTAAATTCAATACCATTTAAAATTGGTGAAAAAACGATACCTTTATTTCGAGAGTTTTCGAGCTAGGGCACTCTTGAAAATTTCAACCCTTAATTTTCACCCCTATGAAGTGATTGACATACACCAAAAGCTTCGCGGCACAACTAAATCCCAAATGGAGCCTACATACCAAATTTGAACCAAATCCGTCCAGTGTTGCTAAGAAAAGTGCCGCGTACGGCGTACGGCGGACGGACGGAAATTTTTTATTCGATTTTCGGATTCTACGTACCTTGAAACGTAAAACATCAAATTTTGAGGGGGGGTTAAAATTTTTTTTTCTTCCTCGATTCCAAAGGCTTATTATTGAAAATAATAAACCAAAACGCTGCAAATTATTACACAAAGGTTTAATTTTTTTCTATATAGATCACTCGTCTGCAAAGCCACCAACCATCCAACATGAAGAAAAACATCGATCGCATTCCGGTCAGCTAAAATTTGAACGGAGATTAGGCCTCTTTTGCGATTCACACTCGCGTTTCTGATTTATCGTACGTCCAACCCTTAAATTCTCGTAGGGATTCTCAGGGATGTTACAGATTAGTATTTAGATGGTCCCCTATGGAAATCACCACCTTCGGACTGATAGTAGCCGCTGCGCATGCGCAAACGTGAATATCCTTGTAACGGCCATAACTTCTACATTTTCCATCCGATTTCAATTAAATTTTCAGGGATGTTACAGATAAACTTGTTTTGATGTTTTGAGATTAACTACTATGCATCGGATCATCTATACAATCGGGTTATGGATACGAGGAAGCAATGTGCCACACCCACTTTTTTGAGTTAGAGCGTTTTCAATATTTCAAACCTTATTTTCCAACCCTTAGAAGTGACCTACATCAACCAAAATCTTGGGGGCACAACTAGTCCCCAAATGGAGCCTACATACCAAATTTCATCAAAATCGGTCAATGCTAAGTGGGGAAAGTGCCACGGACGGCCAAATTTTTATTCGTTTTTGGGATTCTACGTTCCTTGAAACGTAAATCAACAAACTTTGAGGGGGGATCAACAAATTTTCTTCTCGGTCGATTCCAAAGATTCATTATGGAAAATAATGAACCAAAAGGAAGTTATGCTGTTGCACCCTGTATTAAACTTTTTCCTACGAATGTCAACCAGAAGGCCAAAAACTAAATTGGTTTTCGACTTTTGTCCAACACTCGAGGCACTGTGCGTCGTCCGTCTGGATCTACGTCATTCGCCAAACGTCAAAATATCCGGTCAAAACAGAAGAAGGTAATGTTATGCTGTTAACGAAGGGCGAATTATTCCAGTCATTTCGCAGGCTGTCGCCGTTCTGAGTTGGATCAGAAGGGAACGATGAATAAATCAACGTCGGTCCGTCTTTGCAATCAGGGCGTCGGTGTCAGTGAACTTTACAGCGTCTTGTGACGTCACTGAGTTACTTCAGTGGCGTCAGAGGAGAACAGGGAGAGGGCAGTGGAATGGCACAGAATTCGACAGATAACAGCAGCAAAACATGTTCATTCATTATTATTTTCAATAATAAATCTTTGGAATTGACCAAGAAAAAGATGTTTACCCCCCCCCCCCCCCCAAAAAAAAATTTTTTGTTGATCTACCTACGTTTCAGGGGACCTAGAATCCAAAAATCGAATGAAAGTTTGCCGTACTTTCCTTAATTCCCATGGACCGATTTTGATGAAATTTGGTACCTATATGGGCTCCATTGGGGTCCAGTTGTGCACCGAACCTTTTGGACCAAGCCAGTCACTTTTAAGGGTTGACAATTAAGGGCTGAAATGTTCAAAACGCCCTAGTTGAAAAACTTTCGAAACAAAGGTATTGTTTTTTCATTAAATGAAAATTGTATTGAATTTTTAGAATCGAATGAGACCACCCAGAGCTCTGTACGACCAACCGCTAGCTCCCTATGAGGACTTACAAAAAATCAGAAACACCAGTGTGAATCGCAAAAGAGGTCTAATCGAGCGATCGCTAGCTTCTGCAGAGCACGGCGTCAGACCGCCGACGTGAGCAGGTTGTCAAAATCTCGCTCTCCTAGGTGTTTCCGCTCTCTAAGGTACACGTTTCCTCAAAACCATGCAGAAGATTTTAATAAATAAACAAAAAGTTCGTATTGAGAAGACAGAAACAAATTTGCTGGAACGATCACCTAAAATTTTGTTCGACGAACGCTAGGATTCATGCGGAAATGGACCGCAAAATCTCAAAAATCCAATCCACCACGGGTTTAGAACTAAGCAAGACGAATTATGTAAAAAACGTATCGTTATTAATGCGTACATTCCAGGGGATAAGCCAGTTGGTGAGCGATAAAACTGTTTCACTCGGTGTAATTGATTTAGTATTTTAGCCAAGAAATAGTGATTCCCATCATCCACCATAACACTTGTAACGGCGTGGGAGCCTCGAATTTGAAATTTGAAGAGCATTTTGAATTCATGGTCTACGATACCCGACGCGAATTCGAGTTCAACCCCCCACCACCACCAATGGTGCCACTCTGGCACCAAAGCTGTATACTTCGTAAAGTTGAACTTTCATCCATTTGTTTTGGTAGACAGTCCGTCGAAGTTCATTTCCATATTCAAGGTGAAAAACAAGAAAAATCCACGAAATAAGCAGTTTATGGTGCCTTGGCACCGTGGTGGCACCACTACTAATTCCATGTTGGTACAGAGAATAATTCATGAAAATCCTGAGGTTTGATGAGAGTTTTTCTCAATTTCAAAGCTTGGATACAAATACTAAGCTACAAAGAAACCGAAATATCGAAAAATCGGATATTTTGTGAATATTATCCCCCTACTCACCCCTCCCCATGATAATTTTGATACCCTGGTGAAATAGTGTGCGATTAGCAAGATTTCTGAGTCGAATAAAAAGTAAGTAGTAGTGGTTGCTTAGGACTCACAACAGAGTACAACTCTCTTGAATACGAGTCTCCAACACATTGGGTCGTTTTATGTCTTTAGTTCCCTAGTGACAACAAAACAAGCGGCATTGTTTACTACATCCATTAATAACATTAATAAATAATATTTATATATTATATAATGACGACATAAGTTCCAAGAACAAGTACGAAAGAAATGCGCGATAAATCGAGAGCTTCCCAACGAATGTTGAACAATTTCTGTAAAAAAGTTCCATTTCCTTAGCAACGCCTCGGTTGTAAGCGGGAATCACCAGAAAACCAATCGTAACGCTTTTTCTTAATGCTTTTTTCGTTTGTGTGACAAAGAAAAGACATTAAATGTCAAAAGAAACTCGAAAATCGGTTGGAAATTAAGGGCTGGGCAGAGTTTAGAAGATTAAGCCCGATAACGCACGTTTTTTAAGCATTGATCCCCCTTTTCCCCTCTTAAAAAGCAAAATTCGAAATTCCGGCGACGTAGTGCACAACTAGATAGTTTTCCGCGTCGAATAAAAAGAGAAACACGAAAATCGGTTGAAAACTAAGAGCTCGACAGAGTGAACAAGATTTTGTCAATTACACACACAGACATACACCATTTTTTCGCGGATTTGGATTCAGAATGGTCTAAAACGGATTAGTGTGTAGTTTTTTTCTGTTTAGTGTTTTTTTTTTTAATTTAAATGAAATTTACAACATGCTCTACTGCTGTACTACATGTTATTTGGTACTTATTAAAAACTAATTACACATTCATTTTAATAAGTAAAGAGGAAAATAAAGATAACAAAATAAGGTAAAATAGTGATTCACTTATGAGAGGAAAGAAAAAGAAATTACGAAAGAAAATATAGGTCACTAGGGATTTCCAAATCATCCAAATGCAACACAAACTTCCGCTGGGGCTTGATATCGACGATGTTACGGCAACATGTCCTATCAAGTTTGAGGCAACTTTTCAGGAGACACAAAAAACTGTTTACAACGTAACCTATATTCTTCATACGCAGTGTTGCTCTATCGCTATTTTCGGCGGTTTCAAGGCTACCAACCGATTTTTTAATAATACCGATCGATTCCCCACGAAAATACGAATCCAGTGGTATGAAAAACTCAATATGCCCATATATGGTCATACGACATGTTGCCGTAACATCGTCGATATGTAGATCTATGAGGTCACGGTCCGACGGAGGCCACACTCCTCCCCTGACAACCACATCCCTGATGAAGGGGGCGCGATGCTGCTCTAAAAGGGGGCAGTCAAAAAGCAGGTGATGGGATGTCTGAGGCGTCGAGTCATCACAAGAACACGCTGGCGAACTTATTATGCTGAAACGGTGGAGGTAATGCCTGCAGCGACCATGGCCCGACAATATCTGCGTCAGTCGGTAATCGTCTGGGATGATCACCTGCTGCCGCGATTCAATTGTAGTAGCATTCCAGCGTATTTCCCACCTCCTCATCCCGTCGCCAATCAAGAACAGCTTCAGAGTGGTCTTAGGAAAGAGACAGTATGAAGTGACTCTGACTGTCTCCAATGATGCCTCCTTTGCCAACACATCCGCCCGCTCATTCCCCACATCTCCCGCATGTGCCTTCACCCATCGGACCCATCTGTTTAGTGTTGTCCAACTTTACCCCAGATCAATCGCATAAGGACGACCAAGTCTTACTGTGGGACGTCCCGAAAACCAGCACAACAACAAGTCTATTTTGCAACAAGTGCAACATATACACATAAATACTATATGATTCTTGGAAAAACTCCAGAAATCGTTTTAAAATGTGTCACAACGGTCGTCAATGAAGAGAAATTTTCAAAAACGTTCACGCTGAAATTTTTGCTTCCATTGCAATAGCTTCATTTTCTTCGATATTCGATGAAACGGGGTAGCTTTCCAAATCGCCCGAGGCCCTTCGTCACCTATTAGTCGTGAACTTCGTTTTTATGTGGGCTCTGGAGGCCGAAAAATCCTAATTTTCCGACGAAGGCCGAAACCCTTTCTGCCCTTATTTGATTTCGTTGATTATAAGAGCTCTCGTTCCTCCCCAAAAAACAACATCGAGGGCTAATTGGTTTTTCGCAGATTTTCCCGCGATTCTCCCAACGGATTTCAATCTAAAAACGACGTCACACGGCGATATTGGGGTTTTCGACCGAACAAAACGTACGTCAAACGAGAATCGAGAATTATTATTCACGAACCTTTTCGGAAAATCCGTCGTAACCAGCAAGTCGAGTACAGTTGTACGTCTCCTGTACCCGACTTGCTGGTTAAGACGGATTCTCCAATAAGGTACGTAGAGAATAAGTGTTTTCGTATGTCCATTGGATTTCGCATGATTATTTCATCTCAATCAAAGTATTAAGAACAATAATAGGTAGTGAGGATACTCCGGAAACCTCTGTCTCGTTCTGGAAAAAGCTTTTGAAATCCATAAAATACCACCCCATGCCCTGGAAATGGATGCCAACTGAAGATGCCTACTTTTATCCTTGAAATGAGAGCCTGTCAATACCATATCACTTGTATAATTGTATTGATAACGTCAGTCAAATTTTGCAGCGGCAAATTAACCAGAAGTTTCTCCAAGGGTAATCCTTTCTGTCCGAATTTTTTGGTATGCTGCCTGCACTTACCCACCATTGTACCTGCAATTTGTTTCCCTGCCTGCGATCAGCACCTGTGTATGCAACATTGATTTGCAATTTAAGTACCCACTATATCTTAAAAACGAACCACCCCGCCTTGTATCTCTTTCTAATACATATTCTGATGAAGAGTGGAGACCACCGCTCGAAATGCATCGACTTGGAAAGAAGAAGAGTATTTCATTATACCCTTGTACTTTTCACCATATAATAAGATTTTAGCACCTAAGACCTCCCAGGCTTAGGGACCTCTTACAGCTGGTACCTACTTGCACATACGAATATTGTACTTACCCAGCTTTTAGAAATATCATTTTGAATAAGTGTTTTGTTAACAAGTATTCGCCGGCGGCTTTCACTCCTCCAAGAAGAGGGTCCCAAATGGGGGTACTACCTGGAGCAAGAGCTTCCTTATCATCAAACCGGGTATGGAGGAAGCAGCCAATTCCAATTTGCAGGTCTGAATATACAAGTGGTGTATTCACAAAGATTCCTAGGAGGTGTTGTGGGGCCCACTCAAGCAAAACGTCAATTCGTTCAATCAAAGATAAGTGGTTGGATCGAGAGTGTTTCAAAGATGTCCGAGGCAGCAAAGCAGAGTCCACAAGCAGCCCACACAGCCTTCACCAAAGCTCTCCAGCGGGAATGGGCCTATATGCAGCGATTGGTGGGTGGATTTGAAGAGGAGTACGTTAATTTGCGTGACACAATTCGAAACAAGCTGGCTCCTGCCATCCTTGGGCGAGAGGCAGGAATTTTACGAGAGCTTCTCGAATACCCAACAAAGTTGGGAGGCCTAGCTCTTGGAAATCCCGTCAAAGCGGCTTCAATGGCATACGAGACATCCAGAGAAGCCACAGCGCCACTCTCTGATGCCATAAGGAGTGGCAGAACTTTGGATGTGGCCCAGTACGAAGAGGGTGGGGTGTCAAATTTGCGAGAAGTGGCAACACAGCTAAAAACCACTGAGCTTGCAGCCAGCGAGCAGCTTTTGACATCACTACCCAGTAGGCAACAGAGGACCATTCGGCATTATTCACGAACCTTTTCGGAGAATCCGTCGTAACCAGCAAGTCGACTACAGTTGTACGTCTCCTGTACCCGACTTGCTGGTTACGACGGATTCTCCAATAAGGTACGTAGAGAGTAGTAATATAATAAGTGTATTGTTATAACAAGCGGAACTAACCCTACACCTACATTTAGTACAAGAATCGAGAAGTTGAGATAGAGGATTTTGAAGCTGGATTCCACCATATTTAGCTTCATCAGGTATGAAGGCAAGTATGTTCTCACCCATACCTAAACGAGGATGGACCTTGAAAATTTATAGGATTTTTATCTAATACTCAGATCAGGAAGAGTTCCTCATCTATTTCATGACCCTCCGATCGGAAACGCTGCACGTTTTTAAACAAAGGTTTATTATTTATCTATATAGATCACTCATCTGCAAAGAACTTGCATTTGCCATCGTACTTCCCACCAACCATAGATGCTACCTACTTATACAGACGTGCTTCACAGTCAATTTTATTTGGAAGAAATAAACGCTTCACAACTAGGTGTTCTGGATGCCTTCATGAAGAAATTTGATTACTGGATGATAAGGACTCAAAACAGAAAACAACTCGAAGAAACGAACAGCGATCGCATTTTGGTCAGCTAAAATTTGAACGGAGATAAGACCTCTTTTGCGATTCACACTCGTGTTTCTGATTTATCAAGTCCAACCCTTAAGTTCCGAAAGGCGCGAAAAGTTTGTCCTACAGAATTCCGGGATGTCTCTAAAAATTCAAAACTATGAAATACTTTATGAAAAAACAATACCTTTACATAGTAATTTTTCGAGTTAGGGCGTTTTCAAAATTTCAACTCTTATTTTTCAACCGTTAGAAGTGACAGACGTCAACCAAAAGCTTCGGGGCACAACTAGACCCCAAATGGAGCATACATACCAAATTTCATCAAAATTTGGAAACTAAGGAAAGTGCCGCGTATGCGGACGGACGGCCACTTTTGGTTTACTATTTTCAATAATGAACCTTTGGAATCGACCAAGAAAAAAAATTTTAACACCCCCTCAAAATTTGATGGTTTACGTTTCAAGGTACGTAGAATCCAAAAATCGAGTGAAAATTTGGCCGTCCGTCCGCCGTCCGCCGTACGCGGCACTTTTGCCACTTAGCATTGGGGTCTAGTTGTGCCCCGAAGCTTTTGGTTGATGTAGGTCACTTCTAAGGGTTCCAAAATCAATTTTCAAATTTTGAAAACGCCCTAACTCAAAAAATTTTGATATAAAGGTATTGTTTTTCCTTCAATTCAAGATTCTGTAGAATTTTTAGAATTTTGTGAGACCACGCGGAGCTCTGTAGGACTAACCGTTCGCTCACTACGAAAATTTAAGGGTATATTGAAATATACATATATATAAATCGAAACACGAGTGTGAATCGCAAAAGAGGCCTAATCTCCATTCAAATTAGAGCTGACCAAATTGCAATCAATGGTTGGTGATTTTGATTTTTTTTTTTTTTTTAATTTTTTTTTCCTTCTCTTTATATTGGATGGTTGGTGATTTTGTAGACGAGTGATCTATATAGAAAAATAATAAACCATTGTGTAATAATTTGCAGCGTTTTTATTCGATTTTCGTGTTCTACGTCCCTTGAAACGTAAATCAAAAAATTTTGAAGGGGGGTTAAAAATTGTTTTTCTTGATCGATTACAACGTTCATTATTGAAAATAATAAACCAAACGCTGCAAATTATTACACAATGGTTTATTATTTTTCTATATTGATCACTCGTCTGCAAAGCCACCAACCATCCAACATGAAGAAAAACATCGATCGCATTTCGGTCAACTAAAATTTGAACGGAGATTAGGCCTCTTTTGCGATTCACTTTCGTGTTTCTGATTTATCTTACGTCCAAACTTTAAATTCTCGTATTGAGCTCGTATTGAGGTTTGTCCTACAGAGCTCCGCTTGTTCTCAAAACATTCTATAGAATCTTAAATTGAAGGAAAAACAATACCTTTATATCGAAATTTTTTGAGTTAGGGCCTTTTCAAAATTTCAAAATTCATTTTTGAACCCTTAGAAGTGACTTACATCAACCAAAATCTTCGGGACACTACTAGACCTCAAATGGAGCCTTCATACCAAATTTCATCAAAATTGGTCATTGCTAAGTGGGGAAAGTGCCGCGTACGGCGGACGGACGGCCAAATTTGTATTCGATTTTTGGATTCTACGTACCTTGAAACGTAAACCATCAAATTTTGAGGGGGGTGTTTTCTTTGTCGATTCCAAAGGTTCATTATTGAAAATAATAAACCAAAATCTCTAGGCCTGACACCCAAGACAGATTACTCTGTGCACTTTGAAAGCTTTGATTTTGTACCTCGAGTTGTCTTAATTTCTGGAATAGGTAATCTACTAAGCTCTACTGTAACTAGTTTGATATTTATTCACTCATACCTGATTTTTGAATTCCAGTTTCTATTTTGTTTTTTCTGCAATCCACGGGCTTCTGTTGGTCACAATCGCGGTGAGCGTTACAATGTCGTATCTCATCCACTACACATCATATTCTGTCGACCGTGAACCATTACAAATATTCATCCAGCAAACTGTTTTAAGGTAATTACCGACACAAGATCCTTTTTTAGTAGTGGTGATGTAACCCTTTAGTTCTAAGCAAGTCATGTCTCGTTTCTCGTGATGAAATTATCCGTTATCTTTCAAGTGAAAGCCTCATAGTATATACTCAGATGTACTTACCAGGAAGGCACAGCGTGGTTCTAAAACAGTCAAATAGTGATGATAAGGAAAGTCGTTTGGTACCAAAAGCGTATCAAGATTGGAATGACTGAATTGAATCGAAAGTGAGTGAGTGAGTAATTTTTCTATAGATCACTCGTCTGCAAAGCCACCAACCATCCAACATGAAGAAAAACATCGATCGTATTTCGGTCAGCTATAATTTGAACGGAGATTAGGCCTCTTTTGCTATTCAGACTCGTGTTTCTGATTTATCGTACGTAAAACCCTTAAATTCTCGTAGTGAGCGAACAGTTTGTCCTACAGAGCTCCGCGTGGTCTCAAAAAATTCTAAGAATTCTATAGAATCTTGAATTGAAGGAAAAACAATATCTTTACATCGAAATTTCTTGAGTTAGGGCGTTTTGAAAATTTCACCCCTTAGAAGTGATTGACATCAACCAAAAGCTTTTTATCAAAATTTTTTGAGTTAGGGAGTTTTCAAAATTTCAAAATTCATTTTTCAACCCTTAGAAGTGACCTACATCAACCAAAATCTTCGGGGCACAACTAGACCCTAAATGGAGCCTACATACCAAATTTCATCAAAATCGGTCAATGCTAAGTGGCAAAAGTGCCGCGTACGGCGGACGGACGGCCAAATTTTTATTCGATTTTTGGATTTTACGTACCTTGAAACGTAAACCATCAAATTTTTGAGGGGTTGTTAAAAATTTTTTTTTCTTGGTCGATTCCAAATGTTCATTATTGAAAATAATAAACCAAAAGCCTCCTCGGATGAACGATCGTGAAACCCTTGTAACGAGCTTATTATTGCTTCTGAGTCTACCGAGGTAGCGGAAGCATTTCAGGTTGGAAAAACAATTTCTCCAGAATAAAAATTTCCACTCGCATTTTACGTTTTAGACCTTCCTGAACAATTTTAGTTCCGTGCCTGTCTGTCATGAAATTCTTGTAACGGGCAAAACTGTATGACGCAAAACAATTTCGATGAAATTTTCAGGGACTGTGCGGGTTGGCGTGTAGATGGTCCCCTATGAGGGTAGTGGAAGGTGCTTAGAGATCAATGTTTTGAGATCAACTACTATGCATCGGATCATCTATACAATCAGGTTATGGATACGAGGAAGCTATGTGCCACACCCACTTGACAGACTTCTGCTTCCGAGTCTACCAAGGTAGCGTAAGCTTTGTTTCCACTTTTCAAGGTTGAAATAAATTAATGTTCTGTTATGAAAAATTAATGTGTGTCTGTCATGAAATCCTTGTAACCGGGATAACTATACGAAGTTATGGTTCGATTTCGATGGTCAATTTTCAGGGATTGTGCGGATTGGTTTGTAAAAAAAAAAAATGATAATCATTGCTCCTAGACTCCTTGAAATTTGGTACTTGGAGGTAACTATACTTGTGCAGCAAAGAATTTTGGGTAATGTTACGTAGAATCCGAAAATCAAATAAAAATTTGGCCGTCCGTCCGCCGTACGCGGCACTTTTGCCACTTAGCATTGACCGATTTTGATGAAATTTGGTATGTAGGCTCCATTTGGGGTGTAGTTGTGCCCCGAAGCTTTTGGTTGATGTAGGTCAGTTCTAAGGGTTCCAAAATCAATTTTGAAATTTTGAAAACGCCCTAACTCAAAAAATTCCGATACAAAGGTATTGTTTTTCCTTCAATTTAAGATTCTATAAAAATTTTAGAATTTTTTGAGACCACGCGGAGCTCTGTAGGGCAAACTGTTCGCTTACTACGAGAATTCAAAGTTTGGACGTACGATAAATCAGAAACACGAGTGTAAATCGCAAAAAGAGGCCTAATCTCCGTTCAAATTAAAGCTGACCGAAATGCGATCGATGTTTTTCTTCATGTTGGATGGTTGGTGGCTTTGCAGACGAGTGATCTATATAGAAAAATAAAAAATAATAAACAATTGTGTAATAATTTGCAGCGTTTTTTCCCATGCTTTTCCACTTTGAGTAACATCATTTTTTTCCGAATTCAAGATTTAGTACTAAAATAATAAATCTAAACGTCAGAATACATATTTTTCTAATGAATTTTCGTATTCGGAATCGAATGGAACCATTCCCAAGACGATACAGTAATTTGTTCAAAAGATAATGATTTTTTCCGCTTTTTGGCCATTTGGCCCCACTGTGCGCCGTCCGCCGTACGCGGCACTTTTGCCACTTAGCATTGACCGATTTTGATGAAATTTGGTTTGTAGGCTTCATTTGGGGTCTAGTTGTGCCCCAAAGATTTTCGTTGATGTAGGTCACTTCTAAGGGTTGAAAAATGAATTTTGAAATTTTGAAAACTCCCTAACTCAAAAAATTTTGATAAAAAGCTTTTGGTTGATGTCAATCACTTCTAAGGGGTGAAATTTTCGAAATGCCCTTTCACAAATTTTTTATGTAAGATATAATTTTTCATAAACTTAAAATAGTATTGAATTTTTAGAATTGAATGAGACCATCCAGAGGTCTGTAGGACCAACCGTTCGCTCTCTATGAGTACTTGAGGGTTGGAATTACGATAAATCAGAAACACGAGTGTGAATCGCCAAAGAAGAACTACGTTCAAATTCTCGCCGACCAAAATGCTTCTTCTTCCTTTGCTTCTTCGGGTTGTACTCAGTTTTGCGTCCTTAGCAACCAGTTTCTTCGGGTCGAGTGAGAATCTTCCAAATAGACTTGATTGTGAAGCGTAAATATGGTAGGGAGGTAGTGACAATGGCAAAGCTGTGTTCTTTGCAGGCGAATGATATATAAAGAAAAAACGTCTGCCAAGTGGGTGTGGCACATAGCTTCCTCGTATACATAACCCGATTGTATAAATGATCCGATGCGTAGTAGTTGATCTCAAAACATCAATCTCTAAGTACCTCCCACAACCCTCACAGGGGACCATCTACACGCTAATCTGAACAATACTAGAAAATTTCATCAACTTCGGATGAAAAATGTAGAAGTTATGGCTGTTACAAGGAATTCACGTTTGCGCATGCGCAGAGGCTACTATCAGTCCGGGGGTAATGATTTTCATAAGGGACCATCTACACGCCAACTCCCACAATTCCGTCTTTCTGGTTCGATCGTCTCCCTGGTTCATCCCCCATGATTGTAACGTACCATCTCCCTCTGATTGTAACTCTAGTTCCGCTTGAGGAAATATATATGTACATATACTCAGCAATATATTGGGAGGGGCGGGATATTGACAGAAATTGAGGGATATTGATATTGACTAGATATTAATAAATAAATTTTGCTAGATTGCAAATTTTCATATTCTTTCAACATTTTATGTATTTTAGTCACATTATTGGGTTAATCACTCTCCGGTTCATCCCGCATGATTGTAACATTTTAAACCTACTTAGGAATATGTTTCGCTCTCGTTTTTGTAAGGTGAGGGAGAGTAGTTAACAGTTATCAGAATACAGGAGTCTTCGTAAGGAAGTTTTGGCCCTTAGGGAATCCCTTCTCTAGGCCATTTCTACATTATCGTCTCCCTGGTTCATCCCCCATGATTGTAACACTTCACACCCCTCTGATTGTAACTCTTCAATTCTACTTAGAAATATAATTTATCTTTTTTTTATTTGTATGTTTTTTTTCAAAATTAGGGAGAGTAGTTAACAGTTATCAGAATACAGGAGTCTTCGTAAGGAAGTTTTGGCCCTTAGGGAATCCCTTCTCTAGGCCATTTCTACATTATCGTCTCCCTGGTTCATCCCCCATGATTGTAACACTCCATCGCCCTCTGATTGTAACTCCAGTTCCGCTTGAGGAAATATATATGTACATATACTCAGCAATATATTGGGAGGGGCGGGATACTGACAATAATTGAGGGGTATTGATATTGACTAGATATTAATAGACTAGATATTGACTAGATATTTAGGATTTGCTAGATTGCAAATCCTCTGATTGTAACTCTTCAATTCTACTTAGAAACATTATTTGTTATTTTTTTCAGAATATAGGAATTTTCGTAAGGAAGTTTTGGCCTTTAGAAAGTCACTTCTGTAGGTCATTTCTGCATTATGGTCTTTATGGTTCATCCCCCATGATTGTAACGCTTCATCTCCCTCTGATTGTAACTCCAGTTCCGCTCGAGGAAATATACATGTTCATATACTTGGCAATATAGTGGGAGGGGGTGGAATATGCCGTTTGCTAGATTGCAAATCCTCTGATTGTAACTCTTCAATTCTACTTTAAACATAATTTGATCTTTTTTTTGTAACGTAAGGGAGAGTTGTTTGCAGTTATCAGAATACAGAAATCTTCGTAAGGAAGTTTTGGCCCTTAGGGAATCAGTTCTGTAGGCCATTTCTACATTATCGTCTCTCTGGTTCATCCCCCATGATTGTAACACTCCATCTCCATCTGATTGTAACTCCAGTTCCGCTCGAGGATGTAAAATCCGCTCTTGAAGCGGATCAGCGAACAAAAGAGCGGCTCCGGAGCTCGCGAAAATGAAAGACTACTCGGTAGGTGGTTGATTGGTGTGGGAGAGAGGAAGCCGCGAGTCAACCGACACCCCCCAATCACCGGCCTGTAGGTGTAGAGAGCAGCGCGCCCCGTCACAGACCTCCAGGTGCTCCGTGTGGGGGCTCCGTCGCGACTCCGTCACTCGGAAATCCCCCCTCAAGGAAGTACGAAAATGTTTAAGTCTTACCGACATTTGGTTTCCGCTTTGCTGATGCGCCAAATCACTTGGTAATTGTAACAACACTTTATCACCGGTTCAAATTTTGTAACACAGTCCAAAAAAAAAGACACTGAAGGTATCAAATTTTTGGGGCAAAAAAGCGGAAAAGTGAAACTTACTGTTGACAGGGAATAGGAGGAATAGAGCACGGGGTGACTAGACGTTGACTGAGAGGCCGTTGTATTATAACGTGAGGCCGGAGAGGGAATCTCCGAGTCAAAAGGGGGGGATGGTGGGGGAATTCCGAGGGGCGGCGGATCTGCAGCCTGACCGGGTGTCGTCGTTTGCGAGGAATCGTCCGCTAATTACCCCCTCCGTTATTACCCTCTCCGTTATTACTCTCATTCCCCGCCGTCACCTCGGTAGTGAGCGTACTCGTACATCGCACGCTTTGGCAATTAACGTCTGCCGAGTGTGTGGCACATAGCTTCATCAAAAAACTGGAAAAACTTTGATGAATTAGCTTATTTCAAAAATTTACCGAACTCCAGAGGTGTTTGGGGGACATACTTTTGAAAATCTTAGTTTTGCAGCAATGAATGATCAAAAAAATCCAAAATGATTGAAATAGTAGCGATAAGACAGACTACACAGGCTTGTGGGTGTGGCAGGTAGCACGAATCGTTAACACTATAAATTCAACCTCTCGGTTAAAATGTAATGAAAATCGCCTCAAAAAGTACTCTCCTCGTCACCCCGAACTCATAGAGTACCCACACTTGAATTGTTGTTTTTTCGACTTTCATTATACCATACCAACATACTGTATGCACTGGGTATGTTTCGAAGATATTAGGGGTCCATATTCACGTTCTACTCGTCTCCACGAACTCATAGAGTACCCACTCGGCTATTCCAATTTTCATTGTTGTGTTGACCTCTTTTCTTTTGGGATAGGTGTGTGGTGGGAGGAAATGAGCGGCGTATCCTCAGTTTTCTCAAAATTTTGCTTCCAAGTCTACCAAGGTAGCGGAAGCTTTGTTTTCATTTTTCAAGGTTTAAAAAAAATGTTCTCCAAAATCGAAATTTCCACATGTTTTGAGTTTCACACCTTCCTGAACAATTTTGGTTCCGTATCAGTCTGTCATGAAATCCTTGCCACAGCCACAACTTCTACAATTCTCACCCGAAGTTGATGAAATGTTCTAGTATAGTTCAGATTAGCGTGTAGATGGTCCCCATTGAGGTAGTGGAAGGTGTTTGGGCATATATATTAGCAGGATTATTGAAATGAGGAAGACCAGGTGACCTACTCGGTGGTCTTATCTTTGGTTGGTTCCTTCACCGGTCCGACGGAGTGTGGTCTCCCAGTTGTCCTCAAGCTCCCAGGCAAACTTGCCGCACATCGCTTGTCCATTTCACTTCGTCCAAGACGGCATTTTACCTCCACGAGGTGTTCAGTTTGTCCATTCACCACAGCAAAAACCCATCATCATCAGTTATCATCCATCATCAATCACCACATATCGTCTCACAACCAGCAGTCACCACTCCGAATACCTAAGTACTTACTTCAATTTTCCGGCATGCCTAGGTAGGTTCTTAAATTTCATTTCTTTCATCAATTATTTGGTTCTCAACTCCACAATTGGTGTTCTCAATATAGCGTCATCAAGTACAATAATTGACTCTTCTTTCTTTCATTCCTTCTCGACCATAGTAAATTACAATAGTCCAAACCAGCAATGCAGTTTTGCTTCCGAGTCTACCAAGGTAGCGGAAGCTTTGTTTTCACTTTTCAAGGATGAGAAAAAAAGTTAGCCAAAATCAAAATTTTCACTCGCGTTTTGCGTTTTAGACCTTTCTGAACAATTTTGGTTCCGTGTCTGTGTGTCTGTCTGTCTGTCTGTTACATAGGAAATAGCACCAAGCTCGTCAGTCATCTTGAGATCGCAGAGACCACCTAAAACACTCGATTATCTCGTAAAACACACGTTCTTTGATATTCAAACTTGATTTACTCTTCTAATTTGAAATATAAAAAAGATAAACTGATGAACCGTTACGAAGCTGTCAAATTGAACATTTTGCTTCCGAGTCTACCAAGGTAGCGGAAGCTTTGTTTTCACTTTTCAAGGACGAAAAAAAAGTTCTCCACAATCAAAATTTTCACTCGCGTTTTGCGTTTTTAGACCTTTCTGAACAATTTTGGTTCCGTGTATGTCTGTCTGTCTGTGTGTCTGTCTGTCTGTGTGTCTGTCTGTCTGTCCGTCTGTCATCAATTCCTTGTAACGCGCATAACTATATGAAGTTATTGTCCGATTTCGATGAAATTTTCAGGGATTGTGCGGGTTGGTGTGTAGACGGTCCCCTATGAAAATCATCATCCTCGGGCTGATAAAAGCGACTGCGCATGCGCAAACGTACATTCCTTGTAACGGCCATAACTTCTACATTTTCAATCCGATTTCAATGAAATTTTCAGGGATGTTACAGATTAGTATTTGGATGGTCCCCTATGAAAATCACCACCTTCGGATTGATAGTAGCCACTGCGCATGCGCAAACGTGAATTCCTTGTAACGGCCATAACTTCTACATTTTCCATCCGATTTCAATGAAATTTTCAGGGATGTTACAGATTAGTATTTGGATGGTCCCCTATGAAAATCGCCACCTTTGGACTGATAGTAGCCACTGCGCATGCGCAAACGTGAATTTCCATTTTTTTTTTTTTTTTTTTTTTTTCTCCCCTCAAAGACATTTTGTCTTTGAGGGGAGATTAAAAAAAAAAAAAAAAAAAAAAAAAAAAATGTAACTGCCATAATTTCTACATTTTCCATTCGATTTCAATGAAATTTTCAGGGATGTCACAGAGTAGTGTTTAGATGGTCACCTATGAAAATCATAGAGAATTGTTTTTCATAGAGGGATTCATTCATAGAGGAACGGTCTCCTGTGAGAGAGACGAGGCTTCAATAGCGCAGAGGATTGAGTCTTGTTTGTGCTCTAAGGATCGCGGGTTTGAATCCCAGCCGAGGCTAAGAATATTTTTGGTCCAATCACATACATCTACTCACTCAATTTTTCATCCGAATTTGATGAAATTTTCTAGGATTGTCCAGATTAGCGTGTAAATGGTCCCCTATGAGGGTAGTGAAAGGTACTTAGAGATTGGTGTTTTGAGATTAACTACTATGCATCGGATCATCTATACAATCGGGTTATGGATACGAGGAAGCTATGTGCCACACCCACTTGGTAGACGTTTTTTTCTTCTAAAGAGCGCCCATCGAAAACGGCTGAAAGTTGAAGAAAAAACTTCGACCAAAAACGAAATTTCGAGGAAAAAATTTAGTTTGCTTTTTGACTTGATTTGTTAAAAATGTTTTATTGCTAGAAGACTTCGGTTTTGCACTAGTAGCTGGAAATTTAACGTTCTTTGCAACGATATCCTCAAATTTGAATTTACTTGGTAGATAACTGGAGTTATGACGGTTCTAATGAGGTAAAGTCGAAATCACGAGAAAAAAATCTTTAAATTGTAAAAACTTGAAAAATCAAGGGGTTGAAACAAAATTACTATGAGACATTTTTGTTGGAAATACCTTGTAGAATCGAACCTTCAAGTTATGCCCAACATTGTCAGACACCCTGTATGAATAAGTGTTTCACTTCAGAAAAGTTTTAGAATCTTCCAAATTGGATGTAAATGAAAAATTTTCAACATTTTTAATCCTCAATCTTTTGAAACTATTGCAATAGATTAACTTTTTGAAAATTCCCTAAAATGTATGTCGGAGTTTCCAGGTTCTATAAAGTTCCTTCGAATTCAGAGCATTTTAAAATTACGTTTAGTGCTTTTTTCTAGTTTACGTACGTTCTAACGTAAATAAATTTTGAGAGGGGGGAGGGGGGTTACAAACATTCATTCTTGTTGGTTTCCAAAGGTTCATTATTGAAAGTAATAAACCAAAGGCGCTTTCAGTCCAACTTAAGGCGCTCTAGATATGCTAACCCGCACGACTTTTGGGTCTTGCAGGCGTTGCCCCTTAAAATCAACACAAACAGCAGAAAGTAGTAGTACTACCTTTATACAGTTTTATCCGCAAGCTGAACTTTATTCTATTTTGACACTACAAAAAAATTCATTTCCAAAGTTGAAACCAAAACTTGTTGGTCTTTCAGTTGATTCTCATAATTATTGTAGCTTCCGATATAACGTGGGGCGGTTGAGTATCAGCTGTCGCACCAGTTTTGGGGAGACTCCTCGAGTGGAATTTGCGCCAGTAATTGACAGATCCGGGGAGGATCCAGTTTCCGACAAGATGAATGGGGCTCAGAAGTGGTTTGACCTTTGGATATTTCGAACTCGCATTCGTTCCTTTTTCTCCACTTATAATTTTTCACGTGATGTAGGTGGTGTCGAATTAATATTTTCCTCGACATTTTCATTGCGTCTGACTCAGCAGTAGGATCGAGCACCCCTGGAAATCATCTTCACCTTCCTATAGACAGACAAAAACACAGACAGACAGACACGGAGCCAAAATTGATCAGGAATGTTTGGAATCGCTGGCCGGATTCATCATTCATCATTACAAGATCGGCTTGAGTGCAAATTCCCAAATTCTTCAGGGTGTGCGTTTGAAAATTCACTAAGAAGTCAATGTTGCACATCTTTGGAGCTATTGGAGCTAGCGATTTGAAACTTGGCCCACAAACTTCAGTCCAGCCGAGGTATACTTACCTGCAAATTCCAGATTTTTCTACCTATTAATTCAAGAGTTAATTAGTAGATGAGACAGTCTTGTCCTGAATATTTTTGGCTTTTCCGAAAATTGATATCGTGCAGGAGCGTCTTATACAGGGTGTCCCATGTGTTATCCACCATACTTTGGGAGTCAATTCTACAACTAATTTGCGACATAAAATGTATCCTAGCAATTTTTTAACCCCCTTAAAATCCGACTTTTTTGACTTTTAAGATTTTTTTCGTGTTTTCGACCTTACACCTTTGAAACGGTCATAACTCCCTTACATTGCAATCAAAAATTAAAAATAAGGATACCGTTGGAAAGAGCGTGAAATTTCTCAATAGATGAGCCGTTGACAAATTGAGAAAAACTGAACGCTAGAGTAGTTCTTCCCCCTCAAACTTTGAAATTTGTCAATTTCTGTTTTTTCAAAAATTTTGATGATTTTTCCCCATGGGAACAAGGTATTTGTCAGAAAGGCTCAAAAGCTTAAAAACTACTCCATTTCATCAGCTTTTCAACGGTCACCCAATTTTTAGTTTCACTGTGGAATTAGATGGAGAAAATGGTGTTTCAATGCGAAAAAATGTTCATTTTTTTTCAACGAAATTGCCGGTTGTACGGGAGGAATCCGGGGTCTGCTCTGCCGCCCCTCCTCCCAAGCACTGTCAAACTGTCGATTTCGTTGAAAAAAAATACACGTTTTTTCGCATTGAAACACCATTTTCTTTCTCAAATTCCACAGTAAAACTAGAAATTGGGTGACCGTTGGAAAGCTGATGAAATGGAGCAGTTTTTAAGCTTTTGAGCTCCTCTGGCAAATACCTTGTTTCAATGAGGAAAAATCATCAACATTTTCACCAAAAACAGAAATTGACTATTTTTCAAGTTTGAGGTAAAAATACTACTCTAGCGTTTTGTTTTTCTCGACTGGTCAACGACTCATGTATTGAGAAACTCTACGCTCTTTCCAACGATATCCTTATTTATAAGTTTTGAATCTAATTTAAGGGAGTTACGTCCGTTTGAATGGTGTAAGGTCAAAAACACGAAAAAAGTCTTAAAAATTCAAAAAAGTCGGATTTTAAGGGGGTTAAAAGAAAATTGCGATGAGACACTTTTTGTTGCAAATTAGTTTTAGAAACTACTCCCGAAGTTTGGTGGATAAGATAATTATTATGTGTAATCATTAACATATTATATGTGTCCCATATTATGGGACACCCTGTATACAAAATCTGCTACATTTTATTTGTTTGAATTCGGGTACGACAGACATTTTGAGAAAATAACATTGAATCATTTAATTTGAATATAAATCTCAACGAATATCACTAAAATATTGATTGAGAGATCAGCATCCCAAACGCACGTTTGTACATTTTGTACAGTCACTGCTAATAATTCCCTGTTGTCGTTGGTTTCATCACTTGAGAACGAGAAAAAAACGCTTCAAATTTTTACACAATGGTGTATTATTTTTCTGTACAGATCACTCGTCTGCGAAGAACTCGACTTTTCCTAATTATGAATTTTCGAATTCTACATATCTTGAAACGTAAAACATCAAATTTTGATTTTTCATTAAGTACCGTAAAACCGTCAAACTTTACCCCAAGATTTACTCCAAAACATTTTCAAATACAATTTCTCCCACTCGAAATGGGTTAAATTGATTTTTTTCAATAAGTGAATTGATCTTCAGGGCTTCCTGAACATTTTGAGTGGTCGAGCTCATTGATCAGATAATTGTAACCCCTCTATTCAATTGTTTAAATGTTGGAGTAAAGTCTAAGTGAAGTGCGTCTATCTTTACTCCACTCCGAAAAACTCACGGTTATCGCTAAAGAAACGGGCAGTGGTGCAATGGTACTAGTCGGGATTGAATTCATTACCCCAGAAATACTTGATAATATCAAGTATGTATAATATTATTGTAAAATATATTCTGAAAAATCGAACTTTTTAGCTTGAAAAATACAAGTTATACTTAAGAAAAATACAAATTCTAATGATCATTTATTTCAACGAATTTGCTTGAAATGCAATATTTCTGATTAAGAGATCACAATTTCAGTCTTCCAGTATAGTTACCTTATGTAGGTATTCGAGCAAAAACTTTCTACAAGTAAAAAAATATTAAAGGACGATAAACGATAAACGAACGACTTAACAAAATCACAGAAAAAGTCTGTTTCACATTCGATAACTTTCAAATGAATTGCAATGGTAAATTTCAAAATTAACCCACGAGTAAATAATATTGTAAATCACAACTTATGAGACCAAAGCACGTTTATGTTCATATCATAATGCAGGTGTTCAGTTGTAAAGTTTCGGTAGGGGCGCGTAACAAGCTTTTTCTCATCTCTTCTCCCCATCTCTAACTTCTGACATGAGATACACTAGAAACCTTACATTCAACACTGCGAAAATTGTAAAACTCAAATGTTTTTCGAGATTAAATAAGAAAAATATGAGTGAGGCTACCTTTATCCCAACCTTTATAGTGGAGTAAAGATACCCGGTTTTTGGAGTAAAGTTACCATCAAATTTTTGGTAAACAAATGCATAGCTAAGAAAACACTTTCTTGAGAATTTGATTAGTGTATTTTGTTCAAAATAAGATGTTGAAAGTGATACGATGGGGGCTTGCCTGGCAAATCCACTCCAAACACCTGATATGGAAGAAATTTTGGAGCACAAGAAACAGGACAAAAACAGCTGAACAGGAAACAATGACTGATAACAGCTGATAACATGGATAAAGGCGCCATTGCAAGCCGCATCGATTCTCTGGGATGTGGAGAATAACGAAAACACAATAGCTAACTTTTATCTAAGTTCTACCACGCTTACGTCACAATTGAAGATTCTCACTTTTTGGGGTAAAGTTACCCCTGGTGGGGTAAAGTTTGACGGTTTTACGGTATATTGAAAATAATAAACCAAAATAGGTACTTCCTGGTAAAGATTTCGTACCTTCATAATGTCTGGGTTCTGTCACATATTGTTCATTGACTTCCACAACCGCCCCTACACATCTTGCATGAAACAATAATATCGTTGTTGGGAAATTTTTTTTCCAAAAGATATGTTGATAAAATGGAAATGTGGGGTCTCTGGGGACCCTAGTTTGACCTTCTAGGGTTAAAAAAGCCGCCAGTTGGCATTGGGAGCCTTATTTCAGGCATTTTCCGGAGAAGTGTTCAACTACTGGTGACACTACCCTTTTGGAAACTGTCCTTAATAATAGTGAATAGCAGGTGATTTCGTGATTCTTCTGACGAATTTGAAGAGGGTGAATTGTAGGAGGAGGGGGGAGGGCAGTGATAAGGGATTGATTACGGTTGAAGACCAAACGGGAGGAGGAGGTGATTCTTGATGAAGAGACACGAACCGCTCGGCGGAGGGAGGTCGGTGAAATGGTCGGAGGAGGAGCGGGAGGGGGAGGAAGAGGGGTAATGAGATGAAGAGCCTCGTGCCTAATCTTTAATAAATTAAGAGGAAAAGAGGAATCTCGGCGGAGGCGGGAGGAGGAGGAGGCAGAGGTGGAAGTCACGAGAGGAGCCGCGAATTCGCAAAATCTGCAATAATCTTCGCCCCACGTGCAGCATGGAAGGAACCAAGGCGGGGCACACAATGAGGCCAAACAAATACAGTGTGCTCAAATTAAATGTTTATAAAACCTTTTAAAAATGTTTAAATTCCTAACCGTCAGTTTGGGTTTAGGAAGCACCATTCTACTATAGACCAAGTCCATAGAATTACAAGTATTATTGAGAGAGCGCTAGAAGAGAAGAAGGTCTGCATTGCCATCTTCCTTGATGTGATTCAGGCATTTGATAAAGTTTGGCATGAAGGACTGATTCACAAGCTTCGTAAAATGCTGCCAGAATCCTATGCTACACTCTTGCAGTCCTACATATCCAGCAGATATTTTTGTATAAGACAGGATGGTGCTTTTTCAGAGCCAAAAATAATACAAGCTGGGGTGCCGCAAGGCAGCGTGTTGGGCCCGCTACTGTACCTGCTTTACACTTCTGACTTACCAGAAACAGGATCCCCCGCTACGTTTGCGGATGATACTGCAATTATAGCGACTGGGGAAACAAACAGTGAATCAGTTACCAAGCTAAATTTCTGTATCTCCCGCATTCGTGATTGGACAGTGAGATGGAGAGTTAGAATGAATGAGACTAAGTCAGTGCACGTTGATTTCATGAATAAGAGGATCAACTATTTGCCAGCCTTTCTCGATAACAAGGTGATACCGTATGCCAACGAAGCGAAATATCTTGGAATGACGCTGGATGCCAAACTAAGGTGGAAGTCCCACGTTAAGAAGAAAAAAGCTGAGCTTTTGATTAAATTCAGAATAATATACTGGCTGATGGGCCGACTGTCAAAATTGTCTGTCCACAATAAGCTTACACTGTACAAGCAAGTCCTAAAGTCCGTCTGGACTTACGGTGCACAACTGTGGGGGTGCACAGCCCAGAGCAATCGAGACATAATTCAGCTCTTCCAGAATAATGTACTGCGATTCTGCGTTGATGCATACAGATACTTTAGAAATGATAGACTTCACTACGAGCTGAAGATAGAATCTGTCAATGAGGTCATTCGCAGCCAAGCCATGAATCACCTTTTGAGGCTCCAAGATCATGTAAATGAGGATGTCATCCTGCTTCTCAACAAAGGGCATCTGCTTAGAAGACTTAAGAGAACCAAGACACACAATCCACTTAGTGTAACCATCATGAAGTGCAAATTTCAGGACAAAAAGAACTAAGTGAAGTATCTAAGTTTTATTAAAGTACACCACTATGTATCAGAAGAATGTTGCTTATAAGTTGTAACTTGGTGCAATAAAACAAGTCAAAAAAAAAAAAAAAAATAGATTTTAATAAAACGTACGAATAAGCTACGATGCTGTATTACAATGCTTACAAGCTTTTATATAGTCTCACCTGTCATCAAATTTTGCAAGTTAAATATGATCCACTTCCCGGTATCCGATTGAGCTGAAATTTCGCATGTATGTATGGATTTTATGACGATGCAATATTACTCACTTTCTGAGACCATCTTCCAATTCAAAAGGGACCGTCCTCCATCTAATACATAAGACCCCAACCGTTATATAGGAAACCTGAAGATACCGGGAAGCTCATCCGGCGAAACTTCAGCTGAAGCTAAATAATTGGAAGAAACCACGTCTTGCCTTTTTCTTAACCCTCCAGCACTGAGGTGAAATTTGCAATGTAATCACTGAGGTCGGGTCATTATGACCCAAATTTAGTTTTTGATGTATTTAGTTATTAGAAATATGTAAAATAATCACGTACGGCCGTTATAAGAAAATATTTATTAATTCTCTTCAATATTGACTAAAAATAAACAAAAACCTGCTAATTATTACACACAGGTTTATTATTTTTGTAGATAGATCACTCGTCTGCAAAGAACACGACTTTGCCACTGTCACCACCAACCAACATGAAGAAAAACATCGATCGCATTTTGGTCAGCTAAAATTTGAACGGAGATTCGGCCTCTTATGCGATTCACACTCGTGATTCTGTTTCATCAAAGGAAAACCCTTGAGTACTCGTAAGGAGCAAACGGTTTGTCCTGCAGTCCGGGAGGTCTCACAAATTTTTAGAAATTCAATATTATTTAAAATTGGTGAAAAAACAATACCTTTATTTTGGGAGTTCTCGAGCTAGGGCACTCTTGAAAATGTCAACCCTTATTTTTCAAGCCTTGAAGTGACCTACATCAACCAAAAGCGTCGGGGCACAACTAGACCCCAAATGGAGCCTACATACCAAATTTCATCAAAATCGGTCAATGCTAAGTGGGGAAAGTGCCGCGTACGGCGGACGGACGGCCAAATTTTTATTCGATTTTTGATTCTACAAACCTTGAAACGTAAACCAACAAATTTTGAGAGGGGGTTCAAAAAATTTTTTCTTGGTCGGTTCCAAAGGTTCATTATTGAAAATAATAAACCAAAAGTACTAAACTCTTCGTTTTGTTTCAAAAAGTACTATATTCACTGTAAGAGCTACTGTTGAGCCTCACGTTTTTAAATTCGCTAAATTTGAATTTAAATAGGTACTTCTTACTTTAAAGTAGGTTGAGGTGTGAGAGGAGCTTGGCTAGCGGTACCAGGAAATTCCTACCTCGTGTTGCCTAAGGTTTGAGGTGAATATAAGTCCTCCCTGGTACCTGGCACTACGCTTATACCAGCCCGTCAAAGAGAAGGTATATTGGAGAATTTGAGCCGAGTAAATTCCGCTTGGTGCCTGTCGCTATGCTTATGACAGCCCGTCAAGTTGAATATTGGATCGGGTAATGAAATTTGGAAGGACAACTGAGCAGGTTTTGATTATAAATTTTGGCAAGGTTTTAAAGAAGGAAGGCAAGATTTTCGTCAAAGATACTGACTCTACATCGTCCAACGACCGAATCCCTGGTCCTTGAGGCAAGGGGCCCTATATACAAGTTCCGCCACTAAGGGTATGAGGAATTCCCCAGGGGCCCTAGAAAAACCAGCAGAATGACCCCTGGTTTGTTGTGGCTGAGGTTGGATGTCCTAGGGCTTTGCTTTATTTATGTAAATTATGATATAAACAAATAGTGTTACTAAAAATTACCCCACATCCATAAATCTGATATTTCAAATCTCGTTCAAAATTATTTTAAACTTTGAACTAATTTACGTTTTTTTTTCAAAAATATTTACTATAATTTAGAAATATATAAAAAATAACATCATTGGTTTATAGCTCGTTTTCAGGTCGCTATGGTTTTTCACGTTTTTCTCACGTTTGACCAAAATGAATATAGTACCTTTTAGAATCACTCCTCAATTATACAGGGTGTCTACACTTAAGATGGGCATAACTTCAGGGTTCGATTCTACAAGGTATTTCCAACAAAAAATGTCTCAAAGCAATTTTCTCTTAACCCACTCAAAATTCCTTTTTTTCCACTTTAAAGTTTTTCTTCGCGTTTTCGACCTTACGGCAATGATATGGTCACAACTACCTTATTTCTCTAGAAAATTCAAATCTGACAGCACCGTTAGAAAGAGCGTTAAATTCCTAAGCTACTTAGTGCAAACACCGAATTTCTAGCTGATTGAAGTTTTTGTTGAGTTCAAAGGTGTTACTTCATGCTGATTACCACATTTACGAATAATGCGTATTTGATGTACGAAAAACGAAGGTTTTCTTTTAAAAATCCACTTTCTAGTAGTCCGAATCATTCGGAAGTATCACTATTGGATTCAGCGTAAAAAATTACATGGGAAATGATACCAAAATCGTCAAGCCATCTTGAGATCGAGGGGGACCATAAACCGATTAAAACACTGGATTTGCTTGTAAAACACACGTTTTCTGGCATTCAAACTTCATTTACTCTTCCAATTTGAATGTTAAAAAGAAAAATTGATAGACCGTTGGAAAGCTGATAATTTGAGCATGTTTTCTCCGAAATGCCCATCGAAATGGGCAGGGACTTAGAGTGAAAACTTTGGTCGAGAAAGTCAAGTTTCAAAATTTTTCAAAGTTTGCTTTTTGACTTGATTTTTTGAAACTATTTTATTTCTGAAATATTTTGATTTTGCACTAGGTAGCTTAGGAATTTAACGTTCTTTCCAGCGGTGCAGTCAGAATCGAATTTTCAGGAGAAACAAGGGAGTTATGACCATAACAGTGACGTAAGGTCAAAAAAAAAACTTTAAAGTGAAAAAAAAAGAATTTTGAGTGGGTTAAGAGAAAATTGCTATGAGACATTTTTTGTTGGAAATACTTTGTAGAGTCGAACCTTGAAGTTAGGTATGCCTATCTTATGTGTAGACACCCTGTATTTAGTTCATTTATAACCCTGAAAAAAGACGAATATTGACCCTGGAAAACCTGGATAACTCAGGGATTTTTTTTCGGGGAATCGCTGGTCAACCTGGTTAAATTTAAAAAAAACTTCAACTTAGAAGGTTTCAAAACCAGGGGAACTTGATGAGATCACTCTTGACGAAGGCGGGGCGGAAGGATGTGGACTGGAGATATCCAGTACGAACCAGATCCGGCATTTGGAACCCTCGGGCTTCGGAACTTCGTTAGAAGAACTTGTTATTCGTTAGTTCTTATCTCGATTGGTCTCAAAGTGAATATAAACTACGATGCATAAGTGTTCTCAGGGTTCGGTAGTCAGAAGAGAAAAGCCCTTTTGTATTTCGTAACCGAAGGACGTCTTCCCAAAAAAGTCCCAAAGTTCCTCTCATCCTTCAAACTCACCAAAAGAGGCCAGATTTGCTGGGCCCCTAAGCAGGATGACACATTTTGTTGCACCTCATATACCAGAATCTATACGTGGAAATTAGAAGAATTTTGCCTGAGGAGGATTCTTACTCTTTATTATTTTCCCTGTATGAAGTAGTATGGGTATTTGCTTATTTAAATTTAGTCAGTTTTGGTGCAAGACGCTGCAAATTATTACACAACAGTTTATTATTTCTATATAGATCACTCGTCCACAAATAACACGATCACACTACGATCAGCTACGGCGTTTCGGGCAGCTAACATTTGAACGGAGAATCGGCCACTTTTGCGATTCACACTCGTGTTTCTGATTTATCGTACGTCCAATCGTTAAATTCTCGTAGGGAGCGAACGGTTTGTCCTACAGGGCTCTGCGTGGTCTCTAAAAATTCTAAAAATTCAAAACTATCTTAAATTCATGGCAAAACAATACCTTTATATCAAAATTTTTTGAGTGAGGGCATTTTCATAATTTCAAACTTTATTTTTCAACCCTTAGAAGTGACCTACAACAACCAAAATCTTCGAGGCACAGCTAGACCCCAAATGCCCATATAACATTAACAATTTATATTTGGAAAACATTTTTCACCATACAATTGATGGTATTGTACATAAATATTTACGTCACAGCATTCTATCAGCACTTTCAGCACTCAGCCGTCATGTCCATCTGGCTGCTTGGTATAAGGGTCCGAGATCCGACCTTGGACATTGGTGTGAGGGACAGGGTTGAATCACCTTATCTCACGAATGATGGAGGGAGGATTGAGCCTCTTTTGGCTATGCCATCAGTCGACGCTTCTCCTCCCCATGGGGTTCGAGTTCAGCTCCAAGTCCCACGGGGTCCATTTGCTCGAGCCGTGGCACGCCGTCGTTTGGTCGTAGCCCTGAATTTAGACCAGATGGATGATCCTCCCGTTAGGACTCGGGTGGTCATCCACTTTAGGATGAACAGTGGGTAACCAGCCCGAATCAGATCCTTGGCGCTCTTGCCATGCCATATCCCTCTCCAGGTGATAGTTGCTCCAATCCCCTTTACCTAGTGGATTTTGCTGAATATTTGCAAGTGCTGCTGAAAACTCTAGCAATGCGTCAACTTCACATTTTTGAATTTTGGAAGCGTTGATGTCTGCGAGTGATCTCTGGCCGGAGCTAGAGACCACTGAGACATCGATAATAAAAGCTCCTCAAACCTTATTTTTCAACCCTTAGAAGTGATCTACATCAACCAAAATCTTCAAGACACAACTAGACCCCAAATGGAGCCTACATACCATATTTCATCAAAATCTATCCATGGGAACTAAGGAAAGTGCCTCGTACGGCGGACGGACGGCCAAATTTGTATTCGAATTTTTGGATTCTAAGAACCTTGAAACGTAAAACAACAAATTTTGAGGGGGGGGGGGGGGGCTAAAAAAAGAATTTTCTTGGTCGATTCCATAGGTTCATTATTGAAAATAATAAACCAATAGTTGGTTCCTCATATTTTCAATTTGTAGTGTCAGCTAGACACAATTGCAAGGGGACTACAAGTTAATACATATCTTATTATACAACATCCTAAAATTCCTCACAAATTAAACCGGTAATCAACGACCGTGACTCGTTCGTTTTTCGTAGTCGATGCATTCCTTGATGCGCCGTACCCCGGAATGATGACTGTTGGTTGATTACTCCAGTATGAAGATTTCCTCTATGAACACGATTACAAATTGGTCGAAACGTTGGCCTAGATTAATTAGTTTATGGCCAGCCTCCACGAACTGTAGCAATCAACTACAAGTGGTCGAGACCCAGAGGATCGCATAAAGTTTACAACAGTTTTGACAACACCAAGAAGCATTCCGCTCTTATCCGCTTCGATAGTTGGCGAATGTAGGTGGTTGTGCAAGGTGAAAAAATGCTCATAGAAAAGGAGTGAGGGCGACTCCAATCAAAATCAGTAGCGAGCGTGGGGAGACCGGTTTTGTTGATCTCGAGATCTAAGGACTCCGCCACAACCTGCCTTATAGTTTTTTTAGGTCCACTTATATTGAAACGTTGCAAATGATTACACGATGCTTCATTATTTTTCTGTATAAATTAAACTTCTGTAAAAAGCAAGGATTCCATCGAATTTCAAAACAAACCACTAAGTTATTGAGATGGACTTGACATTTTTAGTATGGAAAATTTTCAACATTTTCATAATTCCATTAATTAATTTACGTTGTTGAGCATTATCTGAATATTACCACTTTTCCACTAGTATCTATTAATGAGTAAAGGTATGTGTCTTGTCCACTTTTCCACTAGGCTTCTATCTTCTACATACATAAAACGCCAACCGTATGTACGTACGTACGTATGCACATTGCCGATCGGGAGGAGTTAGAGGGGTCGTGGGAGTGGGGAGAGTCGGAGGAATCGGTTTTGCCTGTTTTTAGTAGGCTTTTCAGCTAGTGTATTAATAAATAAAGGTATATGTCTTGTCGGGTCTGTGAGCCCACGAGAGAATACGAATCCTGTCAAGAGTTTGTGTGCCTTTTCTCCATAGATAGGGTACGGTAGGGCAGTCCTGCTGTCCCCAGAATGGTTGATTGTTCCGCTCCGTGTACCTCAATCATTGGGTACAAGTGTCCTTTTACGAGTACCTTTTTTCCAGAGAAAATGTATTCCAGGTAAATCGTTATGACTTGCCAAACATTTGAGAGAAGGAGATAATTGCAAAATACAGCGAAATCAAACCAGGAGTCAATTCTACAGGCCATTTCCAATAAAAAGTCTGCTAAGTGGGTATGGCATAAAGATTTATAAATTTTTAGCATGAATTTTGCTTCCGAGTCTACCAAGGTAGCGGAAGGTTTGTTTTCACTTTTCAAGGTTAAAAAAAGTTCTCCAAAATCAACATTTCCACTCGCGTTTTACGTTTCAGACCTTTCTGAACAATTTTGGTTCCGTGTCTGTCGGTCTGTCTGTGTGTCTATCAAAAAATCCTTGCCACAGACATAACTTTTACAATTCTCGTCCGATTTCGATGAAACTTTCAGGGATTGTGCGGGTTGGCGTGTAGATGGTCCCCTATGAAAAACATTATCCCCAGACTGATAGTAGCCACTGCGCATGCGCAAAAGTATATTTCTTTGTTACAGCCATAACTTTTACAGTTTCCAATAATATTCAGAGATTGTGCCGGTTGTCGTGTAGATAGTCCCCTATGAGGGTAGTGAAAGGTATTTAGAAATTGTTGTTTCGAGATCAACTACAATGCATCGGATCATCCATATCGGATTATCCATTTTATGGTTATGGATACGAGGAGGCTATGTGCCACACCCACTTGGCAGAATTTTTTAAATTTATCTGTTTATGAATGTGTAGCAGCAAATCTCAACTTCGCGCCAATTCTTAGAATCCCTGAAAATTTCATCGAATTCGGGTGGAGAATGTGAAAGTTACGAATGCTACAATATTTTCACGTAGACGCTTTGAGCGAACCGGGGTTGATGATTTTCGTAGGGGACCATCTACACACTAACCGAGGAAGGTATAAAACGTAAACTCGCGAGGAAAATTTGATTTTGGAAAACAATTTTTTTCAACCTAGGAAAGTGGAATCAGCACTTCCGCTACCTTGGTAGACTCAGAAGCAATGTACAGAGTAGGAATCCATGAAAAAATGGTTTAATGTTCTTAATTTTATTTATTATTCTAGATTTCGAAGTAAAAGATTTCAAATTGAATGCAAATTGAGCCCATTGAAGTGAATCGTGGCTGCCTGAGCGCGTGGCCCGTTGCGGTTGATTGGCTCGATTGGTCAAGCTTCTGGCGCTTCTCGGGTATCATTGATCCCGACTGAATATTTAATCCAGCCGTCGATGTTTGTACTTCAAGTCAATGGGCGAGCGAATGAATGAAGCCAATTGTAGGCTATTAATACAATCTACTCTACGAAAACTGCTCTGGGGGCCCGTCTTTGTCGAAAGGGGAAGGAGCCCATTTATGAATACATCACAGTCACAACAAGTGCTGTACTGACGAGAAGTGGCGTCTTCAAGGAGGAGAATAGTATTAGTGTATCATTTGGCATTGGGTCTGAATATCTTAGCTAACAGTTGGATATTCCTGAATACGGATGGGACATCGAACAGAAAACATCGATGTCGATGTCGATATTTCATAGAAACATCGTATGAAAAACATCGATGTCGATAACATCGTAAGGTGAAAAATCGATGTTTTTAAAAAGCAGGAAATTTAATTCATCTGTCAACCAATTAGAATCAAGGGAAAAAACCTGATGGGGTTGCTCCTCTCCCATTCATAAAATGTGTATATTTTTTCTTTTAACGTGCTTTTGAGGTGGATAACCTATTCCATTATATATATATTTTTTTTCATTCGTGATAAATTATCCGATTTTTATGCACTTTATTTCGATATCCCATACCTTCCCCATTTCCATTATTGTTTTAAGCATAAAGACACTTTTGTCTATTTTTTCCAGTAATTATATTATTATATAAAGTGATGATTGTGTTGAATCATAAAAAATTAACGTCTCTTGACCGAGGATCGACCTCCTATCGTTCCGACTAAACTACATTAAATATAGTTTAAATTTTAAGAAGTTTAAGAAGTTTAAATTTTAAACTTCTGAGTCGGAGCTCGTTACCACAGAGTTAAGGAAGTGAATGGACAGAAATGTGAAGAGGTAGCTGATCACAGCAATTAAAAGGTAGGAGATTTTCTTCAAATTCCAAGTAAATTAAATGAAGTTATCTGGTCTGAAATTGAATTTTGTCTGGTTCCCTTGCAGTACCTAGTAGGTCAAATTTATCAAACGATGTTATCAGACCATCTCCTCGACATATCGATATCATCGATGACCGAAACATCGATGTTTGAAAAACATCGAATGTAAAACATCGATGTTAAAAACAACGATATTACGAGCAAAACATCGTTTTTCGATATTATCGATATCGATATCCCATCCCCATTCCTGAATAGAAAATAATCTTCTGAATACAAGATCTTCTGGATATACAGGGTGTTGCACGAGTTGTTCCCCCTTGCTAAAATCGTCCAGATAGTGGCAAAAAGTTCTATTTTTTTAATCTCCATAATTTTTTCCAAGGAATAATAAGGAGTCTTGCGTCTTATAGAGATTATACGTTAATTGAGGAGTGAAACGTCAAATTTTAAGGGAGTTTCAAATTGTTTTTATCTTGCTCTATTCCATTGGTTTATCATTGAGAATATACTGAAATCATCTCTATAACCACCACGATGCGATACTTCTAGACAAAGAACCTACATCCTAGGCGTTTGGTTCAAACTTTTGTTAACAGTGGATTAAATCGTAAAAATTTTGACAACAAAAGAACTTTCCTTCGACAATTTACCAAGTATCTAGTTTTATTTATTGCATTCTCAACTAACGTGACATCTCACAATGTAATTGAGACTAATAACTATAAAGTCCATCATTTGCAGCCATATAATTCATTATTATGTCAACATAATAGGTATTATAGTAGATTATTCGTAAATTAATATTATATTCTGTACAGAAGTACACTAAAATATCTACCAGTTCGTTAGTCAAGGCTAGGATAGATGATAGTTTTACCAGTCCTCCCAAAAGTCTTCTAGGCTCTACGTGACTTGTTTTTTTAGAGCTCCAGCGTGGCGGGAATATTTCGGGAAACTCTGTTCAATTCTCTTTAGCCCTACACAGCTAGCAAGTGAAAAGAGTAAGTTCAGTCGGTGTCTACATTCTCAGAATTGAATTTGCTTCCATGGAAAATAATGAAAGTAGTAAACTCTCAGGTAACGCTCATACTGGTCTGTTCTGACTCCAGGGGAATTTTCCTCAGGACGAATTGATTTCCTCCGCTCTCTAGACTATTTTGTTACCACATGAGTTTACTTGATAGATTGGTAGGACAAATGACAATTTGTAGGAGAAATGAAATCATTTGATTTGATTGTTGAAAGGAACTGAGCAGTGGACGTCACATATCAATTTCCGATAATCAAATTGTGAATTGTGTTTGAGCTGTAAGATTGATAGGATCTGCGGTTTAGAGGAGTCTCATTATTCAATCTTACAGCTTGATGCATGAATTTAGAATTTTACAAAATACAGTTTATAAGTTGGATACAGATCAGCCTATGGGCGTTTGCTTTTGCTTCTGATAAAATGTGATGATAATTTTTACTGAAAAGGCAACAAATAGTTTTTAAGTTTGGAGTCTTCAACTAACTATGGGAAACAAGGAAGATTAACTCAGATTTTTGGATATGAGAATTTGAAGATAGACAGACCAAGTAAAGAGCTTAACCCATTTCCGGCCTCTGATGCATTTTTGCATCGTCGTAATAATGATTTTTTAAAATATTGAAATAGTGGAAAATCTTTGTAGAAGAATTTTTTCTCGTTCATGCTGTTCCTAAACTTTTCAAAAAACATTTTCTTCAAAATTCGTGATTTGGGATATTTTTGTGAAAAAGAGGCCTTTTGGCCGAAAGCGTGATTATGGTGGCTCAAATTCGATCCTGGGCGGGTGAGCGTTTTGGGCCATGAGTCGAAACAGATTCATGTCCATAAATAGATTTTTACATTTTACGTAGATTTTTTAAATATTTAAAACAATGAAATGGATAAATCATATCGATTTGGAAAACTAAGACCTCTCAAATCCTATAAAATGTTGAATTCAAAAAATTTGGAGCATTTTTGCTTTCGATTAGTGAGCAAATGATGCCTTATTTCGGCAGGCATTCCGTAAAATAGTTCATCCTCCACCTCCCATTACTCTGTTATTTCTACCCTCGGCTTGAAATGGGTTAAGTCAGACTAGAAGGGTTATAACCTTCTATGGCCAGGACCTGTCCTTATAAAGGAAGAACGCTTAGATGGGATACGTGTACCCACTCGGGAAGTGTCTCTCCTCTGTCCTGCTTTTGGTCATTCAGGGGAGATAATGCTTGGTCTGCCTATCTCCTGCGTTCTTAATTGGCGTAACAGATATACCTTAGTATGGTTAAAATCACCTAAAGGCTTTCCTTCCATTGGTGGCAACTCTCTTGGAAGAATAGAAGTTTAGAGAAGATGAGGACTTACAAAAATATCGTCAACATCAACATAACGGAGTAATGAAGTTTGAAGATGACTCTCCGGTTTGTAAAACTCCGCTTATTTTTGAAGATGACCGAAGCCCTTTGTACGGATGGAGGATCTGCGAGGGAATCCGATGATCATTCATTCTCACTCAACGTCGTTTAAAGCGTGTTATCATCCCGTCAATGTCAGAAACTTGCATTTTTCAAGCGTTAACTACCGACAGATGAGGCGGGAAGGCCTTGACCAGTCGGTGAACTAAAACTTACTGTTGGCGGGTGAACGGCCGACTCAGGGTGTCTCGAAACGAATGGTTCTTAACTTCACGAGCCTTATCTATAACAAACTATTTTCGAACAAATGTTTTTCTCTGTAATTTTGGTTCCTCACATCCGTAATTAGGCAAACTTTGTATCTGAACAGCAGTTCAAAAAATTCAAGCCCCCCCAAAATATACATTTTTCAGCGAACTTTGCGTCTCAGAGCTTTCTCGGCGACTATGGTGAGGGTTATCGTGTCTGTTAATTTAAAGAAACATAATTTTGATAAACCCTAATTGAACCATGGGATCACCAGTGTCACCGAAAACATTTCAGGAACTCCACAGATATCTCAAAGTGTCACCGGCGTAACCAAAATTAAATTGCGATTTTAAATTTAATGGACAGCAAATTTTTTTGTGGGCTATTGGAGTTCGTAAAATAGTCATGACAGAAGTTTTCAAGGAAATCGAAGAAGAAATCTTCAAAATTTTTGACTTCTAATAATATGAAAAAAATGGTTCAAAAAAAGAAACACGGAACATGCTTTAGCCGTGTTTTGTTTGTTTGCTGTTTCCTTTTACTACGAATTTGTTACCTGTTGTTTTGATTTAGCTCTTTATGGGCCACTAAATCAATGTTGGTTTTTACCGCGAATGTTGTTTACAGTTCTTTTAAATCAGAGGTACATCTCAGCATCGACCATATTTACAGCTTTTTTGGGAGTATATCATTTACGCATAAATCGAGTGCTTTTCAACGAGTGGCGAACGATTTTCGTGGGATGCAAACTAACGGCGATAATGTTTCATGCTAAAATTCAGCTCTGTCCATTAATTTTTAATATGCAAATTAAATTTAGTGAATCTGGTGACACCTTGGAACAGCTGTGAAATTCCCAAGAAGTTTTGGTGACAACAGTGACACCATGGTCCAACTAGGGTCAGATGTGCCGGTCAGTTCATGGACACGACATTTCTCTGCCATTAGACAAAGGGTCTAATGTCGAAGCTTGCATTGACTCGAGTTTCTTGCAACTATGAATTCCCAATTCCTAATCGACCAAAGCGAATGGTTCCAGAACATTGTCCATGAACGTTTTTCATACAAATAAGAATAACATTCGAATTCCTTAATTTTTAGACATCATGTTGATTAATCCATAGAACAACATCTCTGTAGAATAACCTTCAGGAAATAAATGATGTTTGAAGAAAATATTTATTGAATTTATACTTTATTGATATTAAATGTACAACAAATTTATAATAACATTTATTCATTTAAAATAAATTATGAATATTTACCTAATAGATATTTGGTTATTTATGAAATGATATTTGTTAAATCATAAGCCTTAACAATTGTGTTAGATAGTCCAATAATATTGGACTATAGTTTCAATAACTACGTTCATTTTTACACTAACTCTCGAGTAGTAGTTTATACTACGCGAGATATTTCAGTATTAAACTAGGAAGTTCTTTGATTAACCCTAATTGGACCATGGTATTACTAGTGACACCGAAAACATCTCAGGAACTCCACAGCTGTCCCAAAGTGTCACCGGTGTAACCAAAATTAAATTGCAATTTTAAATTTATTGGACATTAGTATTTTTGTGGGCTATTGGAAGTCTCAAAATAGAGTTATGACAAAAAAATATTGTAGTCATAACATCATTTTTTGATTTTTAATAACTTACAAAACATGGTTCAAAGCATTCGACTCGGTCCAATAATTATTAAATTGCAATTTAAATCTAATTAATCTGGTAGTACCTTGGGACAGCTGTGGAATTCCTAAGATGTTTTCGGTAACACCAGTGACAACATGGTCTATTCAGGGTTAAGGCAATAACATAGCATAACTTAAGTAAACGTAAGTTGAGGCGTAACTTGAAATACAGTTTTAATGAATAAATTTCTGATCTTTAGAAATATCTGGTAAAGTCAATCTAAATTATGATTAATCTCACGATTATGGCTGATAACACATAGGAATATAAATATAAAACCTGCGGTGTTTTTGGTCATGAGAGCACCAGGTCATCTTTTGCTGAACAAAATCACTTTCGATAAAATGCGTATTTATGTTCTTAAAAATCCATTTAACACACATAATTTGTGTAAAAATTTGTAAAAATTATGTATTAATGATATCTGGAAAAATGTATCGATATTTACGAAACATCAAATATTGAAAGGTTGGTATTCATCTCAGTCACTCAGCTAAGTCGTACTCTTTTTTTAACAACAATGAGTCGTAACTTGTCGATTTCTTTGCTTTAGCAGCACTAATAATTCATAGAAGGTCATTAGCAAATCGTAAAACATGAAAGAAAACAATAAAAAATAAACTGATTCTAACCGGTGCAAACTCGATCGGTTCAAGGTGGTCGGGTTTTCGGGGTACTGTCAGTTTCATCTCCGGAGGGAGTTGGCGTTTTGTTATGAGGCTAAACGAGTATGGCGGACCAAAAGAGTGGAGAGTAGGTGTCCCCAGTGTCCAAAATCGGATGTAAATTCGGAGGGAGCGTATTAATAATGGGGCACAACGGGTAGAATGGGTCATTGTCATTGGGTCAGTGTCGAACAGCTCGATCGCCAGCGACGGCTGTTCTACACGTGTCGGCAGCCCACGGTTTGTATCGGTACGGGTATCTTATGGTCTCAAGATGATATAATATAAATTTTTAAGAGGCTAGGTAGTGACTATTAGAACATCAAGCCGTTGTCTGGATTTTAGTGTGTCCCTCCAGTATCAACAGGTGTTGATTTTCATGTGTTGGTGTTTGATCAATATAAAATTTATTCTACTGTATTCTATCAACGAGATTGTATCACTAAAAATATTTAATGAAATAGGTATTTAAAATAGTTCAGGTGCGTCGGGGGAAGTGCAGAGTACAATTTGTATAGTTCAACTTTGGTACACCCCGAGAAACCCATTTTTAAAGCTAGATTTTTTTCCTCCTTTCATTACACCCCTCGGACTATCCTCTAACCAGTTGTGTAGTTAGTTTAAGGTTTTTTGAGTTATAGTGGGTTTCTCGAGCAATACTATAATTTTTGTCCGTACTCCACACTTACCCCGCCAAAATAGGGTAAGTGCAGAGCATCCCTTCATTTCTCATGTCGTTAGAGTTACAAATGCAAAGAGGGAAATGTGTGGAAGAGCTCGTTTCAGGTATTATTTTGCTTTTTGCAAAGTTAAAATCGGACAGAAATTGATGAAGTTACACAGTTTTGAAAAGTTAAAAACGTGGTATAGAGAAACTCACAAAAATCTTGCAAAATTCAAAATTTTGAATCTTTATTAAAAATTGTTTAAATCACTATAAGTCATCAGTCTTATCAATAAGAACGTTTTTTAACTGTCTTCTACTACCAATGGTTATCTTAACATTGCAAAAGTTTGCATAAAACTTCGAAATGAAAAAAGTCTATCAAGTGGGTGGCACATAGCTTCCTCGTATCCATAACCCATCCATTGTATAGATGATCCGATTCATACCTAGTAGCTTATCTCAAAACATCTATCTCTAAGTACCTTGCACTAACCTTTCAATTTGGGGGGAGGGGGGGTTGAATGATTGTCATAGGGGACCATCTCCACCACAACTCGCTTGATTCCTGAACATTTCATCGAAATCAGATGGGAAAGGGAAATGTAGAAGTAATGGCTGTTACAAGGAAACACACATTTGCGTATGTGCAGTAGCTTTTATCAGTTGGGGGCAATGATTTTCATAGGGGACCATCTCCATAGCTAGACAAGAGTAGAAAGTTCTCAGTTACCTTAAAAGTGCCCAAGTTCACAACACGAGTTGATGAAAAATACATAGTATTATTTTGAGTGTAGGCTCCATACTTCCTTTGGTCATCCATTTAGGGGGAAGTGCGGAACTCCACACTTACCCATGTTACTTACTCTGCACTTTCCCCCATAGGAGGAAAAAAACGGGGAAAGTGCGGAGGAGGTCTTATTTTAAAAATAATAAAAGTTAGAACAAAATGTCATATGTACAATGAAACTGCAACATTTAAGGTGTATAATTACCTTGTCAGTCGTTAGCTATACCCAAGTAGAGGCAGGTTAAAATCGGGTTGAAAAATAGTTGATCACCTCGACCTTACAGATGAAAACACATGTGGTACATCATTCAAGATTTTGAACTTGAAATTTGTATCCATTCAAAATCAAATTGAACACAAAGTAATGAAATATTTTATTTTGAAGGGGGGCAGACTTTGTTTTTATAGTTTTAACCAGGGGACCTTTGGTAAACTCAGAAGCGAAAATGAAGGCCAATCCTACAATCGATTGAATGGAGGAAGTCTAGATACTAGGTACAAAAGAATACAAGATTATCAGCCCATTCAGATGTTTTCAGACTGTGGTTTATCTCGCTCCAGAGATGAGCTCACTGACGGATCCAGCTTCTAAAAACTGCCCACAAGAGATACTCAGAACATAATAGTACCTACTCAAATTCCATCATCAGAGGACGAGCTGGTCAATACCGGTCAAAACTGCATCTTCTTAGGAGTTTTTTAAAATGTTTCTTTATATTCAGCCATTCTATAAACTGATAAGAATATACAGTGACCCAGAAACGTTTGAAAGGATCCTATTTAAAAACAACTTTGAATTGTATCTCCATCAATTTGTTGAGTAGAATGTGAATAGGTCAGCATTGCGCACTTTACTACTACTTGTTACTTCTGACGACCTCCATTCCGGTCATATACCCAATCATGTTAAAGAAGAAATTATAAGGTATGATAAGAAATATACAGTGTGTCTACACTTAAGATGGGCATAACTTCAGGGTTCGATTCTACAAGGTATTTCCAACAAAAAATGTCTCCTAGCAATTTTTTTCTTAACCCACTTGTAACGCCTTTTTTTTTCACTTCCAAGTTTTTTTTTCGCGTTTTCGACCCTACGTCATTAAAACTGCCATGACTCCTATTCACCATGTACATTCAAATTTGAGGACATTGTTGGAAAGAGCGTTAAATTTACAAACTACATAGTGTACAACCAAAATCTTTTGGCGATAAACAATTTCTAAAAAATTAAATCAAAAAGCAAACTTCAAATTTTTCTCTCGAAATATGACTCTTTTTGAATCAATTTGTTACTATAAATCCTTGGTTATTTCGATGGACGCTCTTCGAAAAAACATGTGCTTTTTTTTATTCAATTTTAAATTTTTTTTAAAAATTCAAATTGGAAGAGTAAATCGAATGTGAAAGCCAAAAAACGTGTGTTTTACAAGAAAATCCAGTGTTTTAAGCGGTTTATGGTCCTCCTCGATCTCAAGATGGCTTGACTAGTTTGGTAGGTATCATTTCCTAAGTAATGTTTTACGCTGAATCCAATGGTGATGGCTAGAAAGTGGATTTTTCGAAGAAAACCTTCGTTTTTCTCAAATAAAATACGCATTATTCGTAGATGTGGTAGTGAGCATAAATTAACAGCTTTCTAATCAATAAAAACATCAAATTTGTAGCTGATTGATGGATTTATTGAGTAGAAAGGTATCACTTTATGCGCACCACCACATCTACGAATAATGCCAATTTTATGTACAAAAAACGAAGGGTTTCTTTAAAAAATCCACTTTTTAGCTGTCCGAATTATTAAGAAACACCATTAGATTCAGCGTGAAAAATTACATAGGAAATGATACCAAACTCGTCAAGTCATCTTGAGATAGAACGGCGCGTTAAACACTGGATTTTCTAGTAAAACTCACGTTTTTTTTTGCTTCCGAGTCTACCAAGGTAGCGGAAGCTTTGTTTTCACTTTTCAAGGTCGAAAAAAAAAGTTCTCCAAAATCAAAATTTTCACTCGCGTTTTGCGTTTTAGACCTTTCTGAACAATTTTGGTTCAGTGTCTGTGTGTCTGTGTGTCTGTGTGTCTGTGTGTCTGTCTGTCTGTCTGTCTGTGTGTCTGTCATGAATTCCTTGTAACGCGCATAACTATACGAAGTTATTGTCCGATTTCAATGAAATTTTCAGGGATTGTGCGGGTTGGTGTGTAGACGGTCCCCTATGAAAATCATCATCCCCGGACTGATAGAAGCGACTGCGCATGCGCAAACGTGAATTCCTTGTAGCGGCCATAACTTCTACATTTTCCATCCGATTTCAATGAAATTTTCAGAAATTGTGCGGGTTGGTGTGTAGACGGTCCCTTATGAAAATCATCACCTTCGGACTGATAGTAGCTACTGCACATGCGCAAACGTGAATGTCCTTGTAACGGCCATAACTTCCACTTTTTCTACCCGATTTCGATGAAATTTTCAGAGATTATGCGTATTAGGTTGTAGACGGTCCCCTATGAAAATCATCACCTTCGGATTGATAGTAGCCACTGCGCATGCGCAAACGTGAATTTCCTTGTAACGTCCATAATTTCTACATTTTCTATCCGATTTCAATGAAATTTTCAGGGATGTTACAGATTAGTATTTAGATGGTCCCCTATGAAAATCACCACCTTCGGACAGATAGTAGCCACTGCGCATGCGCAAACGTGAATTCCTTGTAACGGCCATAACTTCTACATCTTCCATCCGATTTCAATGAAATTTTCAGGGATGTTACAAATTAACTTGTTTTGATGTTTTGAGATTAATTACTATGCATCGGCTCATCTATACAATCGGGTTATGGATACGAGGAAGCTATGTGCCACACCCACTTGGCAGACGTTTTTTTTTTTTTTTTTTGCATTCAAACTTGATTTGGTTTTCTAATTTGAATGTTTTTAAAACTTGATAGACCGTTGGGAAGCTGACAATTTGAGCATGTTTTTTTCCGAAGAGCGTCCATCAAAATGGGCAGGGATTCAGAGTGAAAACTTTGGTCAAAGAAAGTCAAGTTGCAAAAAATTGTTAAAGTTTGTTTTTCAACTTGATTTTTTTAAACTATTTTATTGCTGAAAAATTTAGCTTTTGAACTAGATAGCTTAGAAATTTGACGCTCTTTCCAGCGGTGTAATCAGATTTGAATTTGCATGAGAAATAAGTGCCATAAGGTCGAAAACGCGAAAAAAAAAACTTCAATGACAAAAAAAAAAAGGTATTTTGAGTGGGTTAAAAGACAATTGCATTATGACAATTTTTTGTTGAAAATACTTTGTAGAATCGAACCTTGAAGTTATGCCCATCTTAAGTGTAGACACCAATATATAAGAGCAAGCTATGAGCTACCTGCCTGACACACATAGCACAGGGCTATGGATGGCCTCCTATAAAAATGATTTTAGATGGAATACCTACTTATATTCTCCAACTACAATTTTCATTCTGATTTGTCCAATTTTGGATTTGTCCAAAAAATGATTTTAGATGGAATACCTACTTATATTCTCCAACTACAATTTTCATTCTGATTTGTCCAATTTGGATCAAATTTGGGGAGTAGTTGGTAGTTTTGATGGATCACCAGTGTGAAGGATCATCTAATCAATCAGGGTACGGATGCGTGGAACCTATCTGCCACACCCGTTTGGGTTTCGCATTCACGTTTTACTCTGAGAATGCAGCTTAATAGAATAGAGTGCGTTGATATTACTCGTACATGCTGTTGGTGCGCATCGGACTCGGCTGTTTGAAGAGCGATCCGCCGGGGAAAATGATAGGTTGATCCTGGAATAATCATACAGCTGTGGTAATGGATTTGAAACTAGTCGTTGTAGGTTATAATGACCGGTCATTGAAGAAAAGGCGCTTCGGAAATTGATCATTATCTCAAAGGTAGTTGGCGTTGTTACTTACTAAGCAGGTACTTCTGTCAATGATGAAAAATTGATGAGACTATTTATCACGATTATAACGCACCTATTCCTGCACTGCAGTCAGAAATGGTTTCTTTTCTTTCTCCAGTTGAAGGCAATAATTTATGCTCAACTTCAGAGTGCTAGGTACATAAGTGTACATTATATGCATCCTTGCAATTTCCCTGTTTTATCTTCTCGTCTAACCTGGGAAACTCAGGAGTGAAATACATGTTTATTTTTCAAAATCCAACACTTACAAAAATATTTATCTATACATATCTGTACATATAGGCACCAATAACTGACATGAAGCAAAAAACATGATATGCCGTCGGGCCATAGTAACTGGGACACAGTGATACAACATTTTACTAGATTATGTAATAAGTTGAAGCGGAAGGAACATGGGGCTACGGAGGTACATATTACTATTTCCTTTGTACAAATAATGAATTATTGTTCTGTTTATATTCGTTATTTCATAATTATGCACATGATGGTATCAATTTCTGAACTATTTGGCATATCCACGGCACAATATCCAGTTAATAAACTTCGAAAATAAATTATATTTCCTCCAGTGATTGCCCCATAACTACTGTTGGGGCAATTTTCCCTTGTGGACTTTGTAGTATCACTTCGATAGTTGACAATTATTGTGTATGAGTAATTTATTGTAGCCATGACGCAATATTTACTCAGTTATTCGTTTGTCAAATGAAGAGTTTGATTCCAAAAGATACTAAAGACCATTTTTATCGAAATTTAGTTAAAACTTTCCCAGGGTTTTAGGGGGATCGTTCTTCACAAAAATGCGATCGTTTTGCAGCAAAAAATAATCTATTCCTTTGAAAAACGAGGGTGATTGATTTCAAAAGGTACTATATCCAGCACAATAGAGGTCTCTTATCCGTTTTGTTTCAAAAAGTACTTTATCCACATCGTTTGTTTACGAAAAGTACTACATCCACTTCGTTTGATTTCAAAAATTATTACATTATCCACTTAGGTTTGATTTCAAAAAGTACTACATTATCCACTTTGTTTGATTCCAAAAAGTACTAAACGCTACGTTTTGTTTCAAAAAGTACTATATCCATAAACCTGATAATTCAAATCTCATTCAAAATTATTTTAAACTTTGAACTAATTTACCTTTTTCCAAAAATATTTATAATAATTTAGAAATATACCTATAAAAAATAACATCATTGGTTTATAGAGCTTTTTTCAGGTCGCTATGGTTTTTCGCCTTTTTTCTTACGTTTGACCGAAATGAATATTAATAGTACCTTTTGGAACCAAACTTCTCAAATATGCATTCTTGTAGAAGTAGGAAATAGAGAATACTTGCATTCTTCGCATAATGATCTGAATAATTCTACTTAAAATATCCGACCAATGACAAATCACCTGGTCACCCCTTTTTTGAAATTCTGTGCTATGCTTCGTAGGTACTGCCTAAACAAGAATTCCGTGTTGTAACACGTTTTTTTCATCAGCATCTCGATTAAACGTACAACTAATTTATTTGCAATGAATCACGATTCATCCGGATCTGGGTATAAATCTCTCCTTCAACCCTCATTCATACCAACCCATCAAACTACCACACAACCAAATTTACCTATAAGTCCCCATAAGTGAAGCAGAGAAGTCTTTCGCTAATATCAATATGTTTTTACATTCACAACTGTTCGCAACTATTCTTAAAGAACTGTATTGATCTTCAACTTCCAATAATCACTTCTGCCCAAGTGACCAACCATGACCAACCACTTTTTTTTCCGACTAATGTGCTGATTCCTACATTGACTTGTAAATACTTCTGAACGTTCCTGATATTGCCATAACTTCTTCATTTGCGTACCAACCAAACCTTCCTAATATCTACGTTCTTTAGAGCTTCTTCCAACATTCTGTATACCTATTAGGTATATTGCTAATTCAGTTTCTTTAAATACGAAACAAAACTTTCAGTCTGTTGTCTTTCTTCCGATTCCTACAAACAACTCAGAATAAATACTAGTACAGGGTAGGTGGGGGAAGTTCCCGCAGGTTTAAATGAGTGATTTCCCACAAATTCAAATTTATTTCATTTGAGTAAAATGATAAGCCAGTGCGTCATCTTCCACCACTTTCTTCCCCTAGATGCTCCTATCAATAAACATCAATAAACAGTTATAACTTTTACTTGTTTCGTAGAACCTTGCTTAAGATCCCTGACAATCCCCACTACTGGGGAAGTACCATGGAGGAATTTTAATTTTTGTTTATTACGCCTTAATATGAAAGCTACGGGAACTTCACCCCACCTGCCCAACCCCACCAATTCTATACTGTAATGAGGGATCCCAAACTGTTTGAACTCGAATAGTTGTCTTGCAACAAATACTACGTCCACACAACAATATAAGAAAGATGGGCGTGTCAACAATGAAAAGGAGAATACAAACTCCAATAAATGATGGTTTATGTCATCGCTTCGCTGAGCGCTTCTATGAATTAATTCGACTCGCGCGCCCTCAATTAACGACGCTCGTACAAAAAACCACAAAAAGCCTCGGAAGTTTCAGCTGCTGAGCAAATCTAATGATTGAATTTCCGGTCCAATTGAAACGCGGGTAACAATGAGACGAGAGAACAGGATTGAGCCGGTTTGTAAGATTATTTTTTTTCGACCTAAACGGCCGGAAAATGTTGTCACGGAGGAACAAATATGGACAATGGGTATAGGCGGGCTTTTGAATGTATGAAAAAGCCGATCGCTTTTTTTCTCCCACTCTTCAGACATATTGTTGGGTGTAGCACGAATTTCATGCAGAGTCAGGGATTTTATCGTATTGACAATTTGATTGATCTCTTTCTATATATAGATAAATAGAGATAAATCAAATAGTCAATACGATAAAATCCCTGACTGCATGAAATAGATGTATATATCTATGGAATAGATATATCTATCATACAGAGAATGGATCAGATACCCGCACATATCGATGGTATTTTAATTCTACTACATCAGGAACTAACATAACTATGAGAGAGAAAGAAAGTCGGAGCCAAAAGTTTGGGAGTAGATGATTGGGTCGAGGTATAGAGTCCATAGAGCAAGAGGGGAACCATCATAAAACTACAAACAGCCTTGGCTAGCCCTTGACCATCAGGTGAGAAAACAGATTTTCAACAAGAAAAAAGTTTTCCAAATGCAGTTTGGCTCGTCTCCTACACGCACGTGATAAAAGCAAAGTATTGGCAGCCTGGGGACAGGGTTAGGAGAGCAATGCAACGCTACTACTCGAACATCAGGAACCCGCATTATGGAGTGGATAGCTTCAGTAATAGTTGACTTATTTACCATTGATAAATGCATACCTGTACAATATTTAAGAATCATCCTGTTTAAAAACATTTACATTGTTTATTTTTTCTTTATAAGAAGGTGTGTGAATGGAAATTTTTCCCCAATTTTGAATACACGGATAGATAACTGAATAAATTTACGAGAATACCTGATTGGGACTTATTCTATACTTGTGTGCTCTAGTAACGAGTTCTGGTTCCCAACAACCTAGACCCCATTTCAATGGTTAGTTTTCAATTTGTTTATGTAAAATAATTTTGTTATTTTTATAAATATGAGAGGCCAAATAGCATCTGAACACTAAAGGAATGTTTTTACAACTTATGGTATCAGAATTCATCCAATTTGATGCAAATAAACCATTTTAATTTATACATGTCCGAAGATTAAATTTAATGGACTCCTCATTCGATAAATCCAATCAAGAAAGCTCGTTCTACACAAGGACGTAAGGAGGGTCCTACTGGGAATTCAGGCTTGTTAGCCTCGGCTGATTTCTGTGTGAGAGCGTTGCGTAATATTTGGCTGACCGGCCAGGGAACTTTATTACCATGGGTGATTCATCAACTCCTCCTTCATGAATGGAGAATTTGATTAAACTCGCGATGAGGGAGTATGAGACCTTGACAGAAACGGGTAGCCGCTGACCTGATAGTTTGATACGAAAAGTAAGTAGGAATACATTTACACACAGATAGGTCCATTCAGTAGGTACCTACTACATTTTCAACGTGCTTCCTCCCTCCTTTCCTTGTTTTAAAAAAGATTTTTCGACTAATTTTCCTTCATTTTGGTTTATTATTGTCGATAATCGACCAAGAAACAAATTTTTAACCCCCCCCCCCTCAAAATTTGTTAATTCCTGGTTCAAGGTACGTAGAAGGTACGCCGTCCGCCGTACGCGGCACTTTCCCCACTTAGCATTGACCGATTTTGATGAAATTTAGTATGTAGGCTCCATTTGGGGTCTAGTTGTGCCCCGAAGATTTTGGTTGATGTAGGTCACTTCTAAAGGTTGAAAAATAAGGTTTAAAATTTTAAAAACGCCCTAACTCAAAAAATGTTAATGTAAAGGTATTGTTTTTCCATCAATTTAGGATAGTATAGAATTTTTTAATATTATAGGGTTGGACGTACGATAAATCAGAAACACGAGTGTGAATCGCAAAAGAGGCCTAATCTCCGTTCAAATTTTGGCTGACCGAAATGCGATCGATGTTTTTCTTCATGTTGGATGGTTGGTGGCTTTGCAGCGAGTGATCTATATAGAAAAATGATAAACCATTGTGTAATAATTTGCAGCTTTCTTATTTGATTTTCGGATTCTCCATCCATCAGATTTCAAAAAGATTTTTCTTCTTTGTTTACGTTGTTTACCTGCCTACCGTTTCTTTTTTTTTCGTCAATGGTACCCGCGGTACCCCTGAATCTACGCCCCTCATTCGTATTCAGGTACCTATATGTACATATGTACCTATATGTATATCGAAGGATTTTGTTCAATTTGTCTTGGATGAGTCTCTTCGTGTTGCGACACTCGCCAAAATAGCAAAAACTGTTTGCTGCCTGGACTCATTGTGTAGTCAGGATGTCTCCTCTCTAAATGGCAAAGTAACAGTCGGACGAATGTGGCTTTTGAATATTCATTCATTCACCATACCGGCGCGCGTCTCCAATAAATTACTCAACAGCTACCGCAAACAAAAGATTTGTAGACTTGATAATGGGCTGCTAGATTGTACTTGTTAACAGCCTGCGACATAACTCGCTTCTTTAGTACCCAACATACGGCACAATGTTTGAATAACCTTAGAAAGCCTCCCAGTTCAAATCAATTACCCGCCTAAACGTTACAACACACAACGTTACCTTACTCCACTACAATTAGTTCTCCACAGAACTTCCTTTTTCACGAGAGTCTGGAGATCGAGTCAGGCGACCCCCTCTACACTAGTGCTACCTTGCGTTTTTCGTGATCATTAGCTAGAAGATGGCTTACAGATGGTTTACATGTTTATTTTAAAATCTTAGTTGCAGCTCGTCGAGCTGAGCTCGACCCACCTGGGGGATGACCATTATTTCTTGGCTAAAATACTTGATAAATGACATCGAGTGAAACAGTTTTTTCGCTTACCAACTGGTATTAATTGACCTAATGCTTATCCAATGGAACGTCCCCTGGAATGCATGCAGTACTAAACAATATGTTTAGCTTTGATTCTTCGATTCAACACTTTTCTAGCTTATTGTTTCGTTACTCACTGGTCTTGAAAAAACTGGATTTCGTCAAAAATGAACGACCTCGTCTTTCCCCTATGTCATTCGTACCTAAATCTACTCTACCAACGGTTTCGGATTTACTTGAGAATGTAGGATTTGTCTCTGTCAACGTGGATCGTTTACTAGCGGAACATAACTGGAGACGGATGCAAATTGAACGCCATTCAAGCGAGTGGGTCACGGCCAGCTTGGCGGGGTACATCCTATGCAACACTGGCTACACACTTCCTACCAACACAGTAAGTGTTTTAGAGTGAGCTGTCTCGGTAAAAATCGATTCACGGGGATGGGAATTAGATCTTCACGGGACATGATATGCTATAGTAGCGGTTCAGACGACCATTAGCCAAGAAGGTAGAGAACGTCTGGCTTATCCACACATGTAGCTTTGCTGCTATCCGGGTTTGACAAAAGAGTTTTTCTAAGAATGAACCTAACTCACTAGCCTACAGCTACGACAACCTGTCGTTACGAAGGTAACACCTTAAAACATTTGTTCGAGTTTCGGTTTATTATTTTCAATAATGAAACTTTGAAATCGACCATGAACAATTTTTTTTAACCCCCCTCAAAATTTGTTGGCTTACGTTCCAAGGTACATAAAATTCAAAAATCGAATAAAAATTTGGCCGTCCGTCCGCCGTACGCGGCACTTTCCTCACTAAGCATTGACCGATTTTGATGAAATTTGGTATATGGGCTCCATTCCGACAAAAACTCAAATTTTGCAAAACTATTATTGACCTTCTTGACGATTATAGCTCGAAAATTTCTTGTAGAAATTGATGAGATTGGTGTAATAAGCCATTATTTTAGGAATTATGCATTGGTGATAATTTCTTTTGCGTTTTTCTCAAAACCCCGTTTTTGGACATAGCCCCTCTGTGCTTTAAGGAATCGATATTGCCATAAAAATCGTTTCTGGTGGCGTTGTTGCTTGTTTATTGGTTTTGATTGTTAGTTGTCTGGTAGAAAAACGTTGTGAAGTTTGAGGGGAGGATCATAGTCGGTGTTCTATGTCGATGCATTTACCCCATCTCCCCTCTCTCTCTCTCAAAAAAAAAAAAATATATATAATAAAACTTGCTCCCAACATTACTGTGATTACTTTTAAACCAAATTTTTCGGAGGATCTTTTATACATCAAGTTTTTCTTCCTGACAACTATCAATTACCTCAAAAAACAATACGTGAACAATAAACAACCAAACAACGAACCAAAAACCACCACTAGACGCAATTCACTAGAATATGTTCAATTCTCAATACATTCTTCCGAAAAATTCAGAAATTGTGAATAATTTTAATGTTAATTAACCTTTAAGCAGTGCGACAAAAAGTTTAGGTAGGTTCGTAAGTCAACCAGTTATGACTGGTGTGGGATGTGACTGGTTTTTAAACGGAAGGGGAATCCGACACTCAAACTGTCACTTCCTGCGCTGAACGAATCAATCGTACTAATAGAACGACGAGACCGCATTAGCACTCTCCTCGCCATCTCAGGTAGAATAGATTATTAGGCCTTACGTCTACATAATGCCAAACAACCTGAATAATATACGAGTATGAGTCAGGAGCGATCAGTATGCTCTGGGGGATCCCTGGTTTAGTTCAGTTCGACCTTATCCTTACATAGATGATAGGAGGTGTCACGTCCTTCTATTGTTTTGTCATCACATAAATTTATTACTTATCCTCTGCTTGTATTATTAGGAGCCTTTCGAATGGGTGTGGCACGTAGCATTTTCGATCACCATATTATCGGAGCATCTAAAATTTTCATTACCCTAAAAAACAGTACCTGCATTCCAATCGAATTACTACCAATATTAGTGAGAAAATGACGTTGGAGAATTTTACGTTAACTCAGCGATTACCATTATTCTGGATTTCATAACAGACCCGATCCGCACAATACCTGAAAATGTCTTCGAAAGGTGACAGTGAGTATAGTTTTGCCCATCAAATACACCACAAGAATAGCAGAAGTATAATTTGATGGTTTTGTTCGGTGCAAGGTTTCACAGACAGACACGAAACCAATACGTTGAATTTTAGGGGAAATTTCGATACTATTCCCTGCTACTTCGGTAGAATTGAAAGCAATACCTCGTGAGTTGCTCTAGACGGTAGTTATTAGTAGGTAGATATTGATTTGAAGTGGATCCTGACATAAACTACGAATATTAGGTAACAAAAGTTAAAATAGTAGATCATTTGGAATTTTACCCATACATTTTTCTGAATTTAAGCAGTGGGATAATATCCCCCCCATAAAAACATATTATGTTTTTTTTATTACAAGCTTTTATTTAGTTTCACCTGTCTCGTTGTCTGTCGTTCTGTAATCAAATCTTGCAAGTTAAATCTGATCCTGATTTTGCATGGATGTATAAATCGGATGAAAATGCTACCTATATTTTATTACATTTATGATATATTATTTTGTTTATTAAAGAATAATAAAAGCATATTTTATAAAAAGTTTTTCTTTTTTTTAATGATCGCTTTTTGGAAGGAATGAAAAACGCTGCAAATTATTACACAATGGTTTATTATTTTTCTATAATAAACTCACTCATCTACAAAGCCACCAACCATCCACCATGAAGAAAAACATCGATCGCATTTCGGTCAGCTTTAATTTGAATGGAGATTAGGCCTCTTTTGCTATTCACACTCGTGTTTCTGACTTATCGTACGTAAAACACTTAAATTCTCGTAGGGAGCGAACGGTTTGTCCTACAGGGCTCCGCGTGGTCTCAAAAAATTCTGAAAATTCTATAGAATCCTAAATTGAAGGAAAAACAATACCCTTTTATCTAAATTTTTTGAGTTAGGGCGTTTTCAAAATTTCAAAATTCATTTTTGAAACCTTAGAAGTGACCTACATCAACCAAAATCTTCGGGGCACAACTAGACCCCAAATGGAGCCTACATACCAAATTTCATCAAAATCCGTATGTACGGCGTACGGCGGACGGACGACCAAATTTTTATTCGATTTTTGGATTCTAGGTACCTTGAAACGTAAACCATCAAATTTTGAGGGGTATTAAAAAAAAATTTTCTTGGTCGATTCCAAAGGTTCATTATTGAGAATAATAAACCAAAAGTACATTTCAAATGAACATTAGTTAATTTCCAAAATATAGAGAAATATTTACTGTAATACTCCTAGGTTCTATACATCTTGTGCCAAAACATTATTTCATCCAGCGAAATTCTGACTTTGTTGGTTTCACAAACTCAAAAACCTACTAGTGTGACTTTTCTTGACGCACTTGAGGGAGGATCGAAGTAGGATGAAAGGACTACCCTGTCAATGGCGATAGGCTTGACAATTTCTTCGTCGCATGGGACGTCCTTTGTGATCTAATTTGATTTCCCAAGCCTGGAACTGACGGTTCGTTGACTAGATATTTGTGCTTTATCTACTCGATAGGGAGTCTACCTACAAATAATCGAATCATGTAAACAAAACAAGAAAGCCAGAATTATTAAACTCCAGCCTTTTTGATCTCGGTCATTGAATCAAAAAGAGCTTTCGTTCAATTAAAACTTACCCATAGCGGAGATTCCTCTCGAGCAATGCAATAAGGTTTTTTTTGCATTAGGACTGGTTACCATTTTTTATTCATTCTGTTAAAATTATTTTTATTATTTATATCAATTTGGTGGCCACCTTTTTATATTATTTCCCATTAGTTACATTTTGGATATCAAGTCCTTGAACCAGTCTGGACATATACTCGTAGAGCTCAGCTTTGGGGCTGTACGGCTCAGTCAAATCGAGACATCATTCAAAGATTCCAGAACAATGTGTTAAGAACGGCGATCAATGCACCACAGTACTTTCGAAATGAACGCCTCCATCATGAGTTCCGGATCGAAACAATAAACGATGCGATAAAGCGACAAGCTGTGAGACACCTACGGCTAAGATGTCACATCAACGAGGAAGCTGTCCAACTCCTTGATACAAGTGATTTCATCAGAAGATTGAAGCGTACCTAGCTTACTTGTGAAGCAGTGAAGTGAAACATCCACCATAATCAACAAAACGACAAAGAAAGTGGGACAAAATCAGATACAACCTGATGCCAGCCATACTTGGATGGGCTCCTTAAACCCAAGAACAAAATCTCCTGACAATGCCAGTAAAGCTGGGGGGGTATGGCTTTCGAAAACCCTGTTTCTACAGCAGAAGTCAAGAAGAGCCACAACAGTATTGGTTGAAAGTATCTTGAATGGAACTATTTTTGATTCGCAAGAACATTGTGAACAAGTGGCCATGGAGCAAGCCGCAGAAAAGGGACTCAGAACAAAGCCAGCAGGCAGTGGAGTCGTTAGCACCAGCGACAAGACGAACTGTGCAGCGAATCATCGATGGAAACGCCTCGCAATGGCTTACCGTAATACCCTTAGCAGCCGACAACCTGGACCTTTCATCAACACAATTCAGAGACGCTCTCTCCATGATGTATGCCAAGCCATTGCTCAGCCTACGTGGGACCTGCGACGGGTGCGGTACAGTAATGAGCACAATTCATGCTTTGAATTGCAAATGGGGAGGGCTCGTTAAGCAGGGACACGACCAGATCAGGGATGTGGTGGCAAGCATGGCCAAAAAGGCATTTTGTTGGTTTACGTTTTAAGGTACGTAGAATCTGAAATCGAATGAAAATTTGGCCGTCCGTCCGCCGTACGCGGCACTTTCCTCACTTAGCATTGACCGATTTTGATGAAATTTGGTATAGGTACTTTTTTTCCCACTCAAGCACGATTTTCTCCACAAATAAAAAGATTGGAAACAATTCTGCCCATACCGTTGGAAAGCTGAGCTTTGGGGTTAAGGCCGGTTTACACGCTCATGCCATTTGCGCAAATCGGCTTGAACAAGCCAGTTTGCACAGTTATATCGTTGCATGTGAACGCTGTTTGCGCAAGCCATTTGGCTTGTGCAAAGTCTGTCTCGGACAGAAATTCGGCTTGAGGTTGGAGCTTGGCATGAGTGGAGTTTGAGCGTGTGAACGTAGTTCAAGCCTACCCACGATCTCACGCCGGCGCATTCCTTCTCTTCAAGTGTGTGAATCACATTATTCCAACCCCATATCACTCGGGAGCATCTAGCGCTCGTTCAAGCTGCATTGGTTGATTGGTTCTTGCGATGCAGAAAGAAAGAGAATTTCAAATTTCAAATGATTCCGGAAATCATTTGGTTCCCCTCTCAATTCCACTATTAAATTGGTATGGGAAAGGCTGTCCCTCCTGAGCAACCAATCCTTGCTCCATTTCCGACCTTTGGAACTCTTTGAGCCCAATTTTTTCTTTATCAAGCAAGCCGCCGTCGTACACAGGATAAGCTCCTCCTCATCCATATTAAAAATTATGTCGAAATTTGTGATTGGTTTTTTTTTTTAATAATTTAAAAAATTTTAATTAATCAACTTTAATTAAAGCGCACTGATCGACGATGTCCACTGACTGAATCCCACAAAATTTCACAAGCACAACTGAACGTGTGAACGCGACCGCGTTGTTCAGTTCAGTTTGCGCAAACTGGCTTGTGCAAGCCGGTTTGTGCAAATGGCTTGAGCATGTAAACCCACCTTTACAGTGGGAAATTAACCGACAGTTTCAGCTAGGCTTACAAACGTCTGAAAAAACTGTACATTTCCAAGATTCAACTATTCGGGCGAATTTTTCAACATCTGAGTTTTCTTTGAGAAGTTTTATTCAGCACTAGGGAGATAGAGAATTTAACGCTCTTTCCAACAAAATAATTAAATCTGAATTTTGACTTAAAAACAAGGGAGTTATGGCTGTTTTAATGGCGTAAGGTCAAAAATACGAAAAACATCATGAAAGTAAGAAAAGTCGGATTTCAAAGAGGCTAAAAAAAGGGGGAAAAAAGTGGCAAATTAGTTGTAAAATCGAACCCTGGCCGTTAGTTCGACCTGTATATTTGGATTCGTAGATTTCATAAAGGAGTCGATACATTACTTACCGGAATCGAACAAAAATAATGAGAAAAAGAAATGAGCTCTCTCATTTTGTCATGATCTTGGGTAGGTTGGTTATCCCCCCAAAAACGGTATAGGCACATTGCCAAGGTTAGTTAAGAGTTAGACGAGATTCGAAAGGATAACTGAATTTTCAACTTTTGAAAACAAATCGAAGTTTACCGATTATTCCTAGTGGGATTGTTCAATGTTACAGAATAACGAGTAAACCTCTTATCTCCATAACAATGTATGACGCCAGTATGAATGACGGTTCTTTCGATGTTCAAGTTGTAAAACCGCTCAACACTGGTGGGGACACTTGTGCAAATGTTTTTAGTTGGGCAATAGTCCAGGGTCATCCATAAAACAATATTTCTTTCCAACTTGAGATTCCTGATTAGAATTAGGACAGTTGCCGAACGTAAGTTCATTGATTCACAAAAAAAATCTCAATTAATTCACATAAATATAATACAAATCTAAATTCCATGGACAATCAAAAAATCTTAGTTGTCCTGCTTATTTCGCTTTACGTTGGGTACTTACTCATTGATATTGGAATTACTCTTCTGGGGCCCAACTCCCTTTTATTACCTTTAATTTAAGTAAAATCGTTAATCAAATCGAGAGATATAGATGCAAATTGAGTTTACTCGTGCATTCAAGGTGTTTGTACGATGTCGATGAAATTCTTAGGGGACGGTCTCGGAGCTTCGCCCGAAAGAAGGACGATCACTGACAGACCGATCGACGAAAGTTGTTCAGGAAGCTCTGAAACGCCAAATGAGTGTGAAATTTTGATTTTGAAGGGCTCGCATTTATTTGAACGCCTGCCAGAACCAAAGCTTTTGGTCTATACCATCGACCGATTTTGATGAAATTTGGTATATCGGCTCCATTTGGGGTTTAGTTGTGGTCCGATGCGGTTATTTTAGTCACGTATAAGAGGTAAAAAGTAGAGGGGGGGGGGGGGAGATTTAAAAAACGCCCTAGCTCGAAAACTCAATATTCAGGTATTGATTTTTCATTGATTTCAAATAGTTACGATTTTTGAGAGTTCTAACAGCTCTGTAGGCCTACCTGTTCGCTAATAAGGATACTTAATTACCTAATTAATGAATTTTTCCATGACGTTTTTTCAACAATTTGAGATAGTGTTCAATTTGTATTTGAAATTTACAGTAATGTACTTTATAGAGATCAAAGGTCGTAACATGGAAGTAAAACCTTTTAACTATGAGGTTCAAGTTGGTTGTTCCAATTTTTATGTCTATACAATTCAGTGCTCATGGAACATCTGAAGTGCATAAATTCTTAGTACCCAAGTCATTCAGCTGCATTTTAAAGATGTGTTGTGTAGAAAGAGTGAGTTAAAAACTAGTGTAGTGGTGTAGTGGTGGTGAGTGTTGTGTAGTCAAGAACTATGAGCAGTCTTGGACACCTGTTGCTCATTCCCACTTGTTGACGAACAGCAACAGGTTCAGGAAAATCTAGAGAGAGAAAATCTCATAAACTTTTATTTATTCACCTTTCATGAGGCGAATTTCTCTCAATCCCAAGTTTTTGTAATTCCTACCTGATCAAGAATTTCAAAATTGGTGGTACTTATTAGTAATTCTCAAATCAGTAAAATCGATATTTGTGATATGACTAAATTGAATTGAGATATGACAACATTTCACAATTTAAAGGAATATTTCAAAGTTGAGAAAACAGACAATTTTTACCCTTTGTAGTATGAAATTTGCAATATGTACAAAAATGGATTATTACGAGAAAAACTACTTTTAAATTAGATTTCTGAGGGAAGAGGACGATTTATGGAGCTCCTGGTTATGGCTGCCCACGGTGCCATCAGAAATCCGAAGTGCACAGAATTATTGATTGACAATGTTACAGTGATTACATGAAATCGGATTCGCCGTGGAATACTGTAACATTTAAATTTTCGGTCACCTTGAGTTTGGTGTTGATTCGAAGCTCTGAAGAAGGCATCATGCCTAGATTGGCCACCCAAAAGCTGGTGTAACTGGTTCTCAATAACAGAAAAATCTGTTACATTCAAACAAGTCACAGTCTTCTCCGGACGAGGTTGACTATTTTGATTACATACTGCTTGTTACTGAGGTTCTGGGATGAATTTTTCATTAAATTAAACATACTACCCAAGAAATTCAGTAACAAGTACAGAAAATAGTCAACACTGCGCTGACCAGAGAAAACCAAAACACTCGTAGGGAATATAGCAATTTTTCGATATTGAGAACCAGTATTTTGAAGATCTTCAAGAAATCTGTACTGAAACTCTGTAACAAGCAGGGAGTGTCACAGACATCGTCGGACGTTTTGGGTTTTGTCACCCTCAACGGAATAATGATACATTAATCTGCTCTCCAGTAGCCAATCTAGACATAATTTCTTCTTCAGTACCTAAAACCAATACCAAACACAAAATGACCTAAAATTGAGATGTCAGGGTACTCCAATCCGAGTGCAATATTTGAATGATGGTTGATGAATGAAGGTAAAAAGTTATGGGATGGTTAACTGTCAACGAACATCACAATATGGAGTTCCACGAAGTTACACTTGCTACTATTATCCATTCGAGGTTAGTCTGAGATACATCTATGTTTTCGAATTTTCAAGGAAAATGAAGCTATTTCAATGTCCTCAAAATTTTTGTATGGACTTCATCGAAAAAAATTTCACTGAAATCCGTTTTGGAACATTTTGAAACGATCCCTGAAGTTTTTCCAAAAATCATATTTATTTATACTTATATTATGTGTCACTCCGCACGACAACTTGAGTAATAGCAAATTTTTTTAATTTTCCCCAAAATGTTCGTAACAACAAACGAAAAGACGAGTTCATTAGCCAAAAATTTTGAACCTTCCTAAGTGGTCCAAATGTCAAAAATAGTCCCAAAAAACGGGGGTTTCCCAGTTTTTGTGGTTATTACCTTCACAATCATCGTAATACATGGTATATTCGGATTCAACAGTTTTTCAAAAATGAAAATTGTCCAAAAATTTAAAAAAATAGATGTTTATATACATAATAAAAACGTGCATATAAGTATTTGCACGTTTTTGCACTTATTTGTTGTACCCAGAAATGCAGTAGCCGTGTGGTTACTCTATGAGTTCGTGGAGACGAGTAGAACGTGAATATGGACTCCTAACATCTTCAAAGCATCACCAGTGCATACAGTATGTTGGTATGGTATGCTGAAAACCGTAAAAACTAACAATAGCCGTGTGGGTAGGTACTCCATGAGCTCCTGGAGACGTGTGAAACATGAACATCTCCGGAACATAGCCCGTGCAATGTTAGCATTCATCCTTATTAGCGAATTTTCGGGAAAAATGAAGCTATTGCCATGTCCTCAGAATTTTTAGAATGGACTTTTTTGAATGTCTTCACTGAAATCCGTTTTGGATCATTCTTAAACGATCCCTGAAGAGTGTAATAAAAAGATTTCCCTGAAAATTTGCTCTTTAATTCATGCTGCATGAATGGACTTGATGATGCTCCACCCCTGCTTTCTCCCATCGAAGTCACGCAAAATTTCTTACCTGACTCAACCTTATGAGCCTAAAAAACGCCAAATTTCGACAAATCCTGATACCTTGTTGGTCACATAATTTAGCCTGTGACCCACACTTTCTCTACTTTCTTTCAACTATTAGTTCATTGAAGTACTGTTGAGGTGTAGTCGTAGGTTGGAAGGGGGGACACGTAATCCTCCCCAGCTGGATGGGTATCTATCAGCCAAGGACGATGCGTCGCTCAATTGATCTATTCACATGGCCAGCTTCCTGCCCGCCACGCTCGTCTCCCCCCGCCTCTATTACGGAGGCACACCTCCACCTATTCTGGTATTCACGAAACCGTTTTCATGAACCTTCAGTTCTGAAGTGTTTGTTTATTCAATCAGAACAGAATATTTTTCTGATTTTGTGAAGTTTTATTTTATATAGATGAATTCTCTGGGGTGGGTTGTGGTGAAGTTAATTACATATAACTTTTAATAATGAACCTTTGGAATTGAGGAAGGAACAAATTTAACGCTGCAAATGATTACAACACGGTTTATTCTTTTTCTGTGAAGATCTCCTTATGATATACACTACCTACCAGCAAAACCTCATAATTCCAAAATTGTGGGTGCCTTGAATTCTATTAAACCTTAATATCCTGAGGTATCTTTCTGGAAGTCCGATTTTTACCTGCAACAGTTTATCCATTTTTGAACCAAAACTGATAGCCCTTGGCTATCTTGATACCCCGACTATTGTTTAAGAAAATTTGTGTAAAAAAACGTAATAATAATAACATGTTAATTAAAAGAGTTAGCAAACTGTAATAGGGCCTTGGAGGTACCTTCTACCCTCATTTCTCACCTTGCAGGCTATCAGTTGGGTTTTCTCAGAAAAGAAAGCACACATTCCTCTATGAAGTGAATCTTCTCCACCTTAATCCTTGGTTCTATACTTTACGGGAAATAGCAGATCCTAACATCCCACCAAGAATTTTTCCAAGTTTCCTTCTTTTACTCCATCAAAATTGGGTTGATGGACAGATTTTGCTGACGCAGACAGCGCTACAGTAGCCCTTAGAAGATCCTTCTTGAGGTGACACATTGTATAGAGCCTTTGAGGTACTTTCTGCTCAAATATTCTCTAAATTTGAATTCAAAACTCCGTAAAAAAAACTTTTTTTAAACAAGTGGGAAATTAAGGGTTAAATTAAATTTGATTCTTGGTTATTGAGAAAGCACAAGTGAGAGACATGAAATAGAACATACGAAGAAACGAAGAAGAAATTAGAACATACGAGAAAAGACCGCATTTGATCAGCTGAAATTTGGATCACTTCCGACAGCTTCCGTTCATGTGCGATTCACACTCGTGTTTCAGACGAATCATTCGTCCAACACTGTGACAACTTTCAACTACCATCTGAGGACCAGAGGCTGGTGGGGCGGAGGAGGGTATTTAGGTCCGGGAACTCGCTAGGGACATAGCCTGTCTCGCGCCCACGTGTTCTGATAAATTTCACAATTAACCCTTTTTGATTCGTTTCAAGAAATTGAACACTGTCTTAAATTGATGAGAAAACATCATGCACTTTCACTAACTAGGTAATTAATTGTGCTCATTAGGCAAACGGCTGGTACCACAAAGCTCTGGTGCTGTTGAAAAATTAATTACAACAAAATGAGAAGAAAGTTTTTGAGTCAGAGCGTTTCAAAATGGTTTCTCTCTCTTTTATCCCATAGAAGCCATATAACCAAAAGCTTTGAGGCAATACTAGACACAATATGAAGCCGATATATAGCATTTTATAGATTTAATTCAACCTTTTACAAATTCAATTCAACCTTTTACTAATTCTAGTCAACTCTCCACCAGAGGGGATGGATATGGAAAGTAGCAGATTGATTAGGATTATGTAAGTTGTAAGCTACACGTAGGATGGTAAGTAGGTAGGCAGTGCGTGTAGAATGCGCCCTTCATTTCTCTTTCCCACCCCCACCCTCATCATCTTCCTTCATTCCTAGGGCGGGCGTCGGGTAAGTCCTGGGCGCTATCCCCATTTTATATACATTATTTTCATTAATGGTAAATATTACCTTTTTACGTGACCTCAGCGACTTGCCAATTCAATGTCTCCAGTATGGTCTGAATCGTTTCTGTGTGCAATGCCGACAATCGCTTATAGTTGCATGCCCTTGAAAGCGATAACTTTCTCATCAGTTGCTCTGTGTCGATGTTTACGATTTTTTTTTTTGTGGAGAGTTGAATTGAATTTGTAAAATGTTGAATATAATTTGTAAAAGGTTGAATTGAATTTGTAAAAGGTTGAAATAAATCTGTAACTGCTATATCAAGTTTCATCATCATTGGTCCTTGAGAAGTGGGCAAAGTGCTGCGTACGTTTGAAATTTGTATCTTCAATAAAATTATATTAATATTTGTATTCAATTTTCGGTTTTTACGTACCCTGAAACGTAAACCATCAATACACTTGTACAGTAAATTTGCCATTTCTTGTTCGATTCCAAATTCATTATTGAAAATAATAAATCAATATAGAATTTCGTTCGTACGTCTTACGCGACACTTTGCCCAGTTTTTCCATGGTCCGATTTGGTATTAAATTTGGTCGGCTTCATTTGGGGTCTAGTTGTGCCTCGAAGTCAAGTCACTGAGGCGAAAAATTTGGGTTGAAAGTTTGGAAATGCCCTAACTTGAAAACTTCCAATTAAAGGTATTATTCAGATTTTTGATTTTTGGTGATCGTGCAGAGGTGATGTATATCAATAAGGTCTCCAATAAAAAGAATTTTATTAGCAGAAGAGTCACGAAATTTTTCTCTCCTTGAAAGGTACTTTCGTTTCATTAATTTAAAAAATAGAATTTTTAGAATAGAATGAGGCCACATAGAGCACTATGGGATTTAATGAGGGTTGACCGTGAAATTTATTAGGTACTAATGAAGTACTAATCGTCATCATTGTGTTGGTTTGGTTTGGTTTCTAGATCACAGTACTCTTGCTCTTGCTATAACTTGGCAGAACTTCCTATTCAAGCATCATCTGACCTAATGATTGTTTTTATCTATTTTCGAACTGGGATTCCTAGCTTCTCAGATCCCTTGTTCAGCTTGCTCTTCAACGAAGATCCAAAAGTCGTTATGGAGGCAACCTTAGCGATGTTTTTAGAAATGAATGAGACCACTCAGAGCAATATACTGGAAAATAGTAAACTGTTGTGTAATGATTTGTAGAGTTTTTGTCCACTTCGCGCTTCTTACTTCATCATCCTCACCAAATTTATCGTTTTTTTTTTTTGTACATTAGAAACTAATTTAACCGTTGTTGTTAGCTCGAGAGATCCAACGTAAATACCAACAATTTAGTCTGATCACTCTGGTTATCGCTAGTATTGACCAGACCTATTTTTGTTGAGTTTAAGGCAAATAATTCATGATATAATCGACAAATGGGGTTTTCCCTCTATCATTCGCGAATGCGGATCATTTATAGGTCAATATAACGCCTTCTAGAAGAAAGATAACGGTTTCGAAAAAAAAAATAATTTATTGATTACTATTAAATTCTTAGGATCAAACCAAAAGAACATCACCGTTTGACTCACTCAAACTGGCCTCAATTCATTTCGATTTGATTTTTTATTTCCCCTCTAACCTCGAGTGACTTTTAAGATACATCTATCGTAGCATACAAAAATTCTATTGAGTTTCTCCGCCTTTGAAAAAAAAGTGGGCCAAGTGGGGTGGGTAGTTTAGCTTCCTCAAATAAGACAAGACTTGGTCATTTACGAGAATTAGTCAATATAAAAATGTTTGTGTAATTGAGCAATACCACTAATTTCTGATTCGGTTATTTCCACGACCATGTTGATGACTGTATAAGTTGACAACAGTAATACGATTGAAATATCGTTCTTAATGATGATTTTTCATTTTTTTCCTTGAAACGTGGCTATTACTGACCAGATCATGATATCAATGTGCATCCTTTTAGCTCAGAACTTCCCTCCAAATTGGAGCAACGTCGAGCTATGGGATCGTGAGAAATTCACCTTTAAGTAGAATCATTTTTGAGCGAGCACTCACTGATGGAGAAATTCAAAGCGGCTCAAGGCTGAGATGCTCTAAAAGTTTCATCAGAGTAGTGCCATAATTTTGATTATTATTTTAAATAATAAATCTTTGGAATCGAGCAAGAAAAAATGTTAATCCTCCTAAAAATTTGATGGTCTATGTTTCAAAGTAAACCTACTTGATAAGTAGGTAATAGCGCAGTAAATAGAGGGTTCGTTTGGTATCGTGTGTGTATGGAGAAACCAAATTTTCGAACTCGAAAGCCTTCGGGAAAACTTTTGGTTGGCTACAAACCATAAAATGACTTGAATTCGGACTTTTTTCAGTTTTCATTTGGGCAACAAAAAACTATAGCAAAAATAGAGATTTTTTGGAATATTGAATCTCCAAAAATTTGGTTTTTGAGAGTTAAAATATTCCAAAATTGAACAAATTTAAAATTGTTTATGCTTTTTGAACGTTTTGGTAGATGCTCTACAACGTTAAGGGAGAGGGGTTTCGATTAATATTGATGCTACAATGATAAAACACATTCAAAATTTCAAGGTTTTTAGACATTTTAGAAAAGCATAATGTTTTTTTACTGTACATTGTGACCGTTTTGAACTCTCAATTTGACATTTGACCAGTTCATTTGACGAAGAATTGACTGATCTTTCATTATGTATATGGTCAAAATTTTGCTAGGATGCGTCGTTCAGACGTAAAAAGAGAAAAATTGAAAAAAGTTCGAAAATTTCGTGGTTTTTAGCCCACCAAAAGTTTTTCCAAGGGCTTTCGAGGTCGAAAACTTGGTTTCTCCATGCTCACACAATACCAAACGATCCTAGAAAACAATATCTCTTGTTCCATTTTTTGCAAGCTCGAACCCACTTTGGATCCTCTATTTACTGGGCTATAAGTAGACTCCAAAAATCCAAAGACCTGATTTTGCTCATAGTCGGTGGGTACTTTGGAGCTAGTACATGATTGCTTATTGATTTCATCACCATCCTATAATTATATCCATGTGAGGAAACTGTACTGCCTACTCACTTAGCAGACCTTCTATTTAACAAAATTGAACATTTTTAAAAATCAATTCAAATTCTCAATGGTCGAAATTAACTAGAAAATCTTACTCATTAGTTACTTTTATTTATCTTAGTTTTGAGTGCAAAATATCCTTCAATTTTTTCAAGACGGTTTCTACAGACAATATCTCAACCACCCCGAAGGAATGCGGATCCTATTTTGGAATGAGAAGCACAATAAATCTGGTAGTACCTCCAACGAAAAAGAATTGAAAATTACCATCCCAAGACGAAAAGGTTTCGCTCGAGATTTAGATGGTCTCGATTAATCTTAAATCGAAGGTCGCGTAAACGAACTGGTACGTACCGGCGGCGGTACCTGGCGGTCCTCCCGTCCAGTTATTAAAACCAAATCGCGACCAACGAACGATGCCTATCATCATTCCACACCGAATAAATACTCGACCACCTGCAGAATTTATTGAATGCAGTGAAAGCAGTACCTACTGATACAGAGATTGAAAGTGATTTTCATTACCATATGGTTGATTCACTGAATTGACAAACACGGTAAAAGTTGTTGGATCGTAATGAAGCCAATAAAATATTAAAGTATTTGTGATAGGTTTGGATCGGCTTGAATACGGCGTCACGTATTCTCAATCCGGCGCCGTATTGCCGATAAGAACTGGCCGTATCCGACCCGGCGCCGGATTCTACCGTAATATTACGGCGTCGGAATCGGATACGGCGCGTTCTTGTCACAGTACGGCGCCGAATTGAGAATAAGTCACGCCGTATCTGAGCCGAATCTTATCGACTAGGAATTCTACCAAACTACCCTCAAAGAGTGAGCGGAATTGGGTCAATTGTCCCAATTGGGGCAATTGGGAATTGAAATTCGTAGGAAACCATCATTCTTAGGGGGTAATCCACACAAACCACGAACGTCATAAAAATCGGACTAAGATTTCGTAAATTTCCATAATTGGGAGAATTCAGTCGGCTAATGACACTGAACCGAAATTGATAAAAATTCGCCATCACTCCTACTGATCCGAACACTATGGTCAAGAATACCACAACCAAATATTGCCCAAATTTGAGTGAGTTTGGTTCATAAGAAACTGAGAACTCATAGTTTCGAGGAATTCAAGTATTTACATCGGTAGTGAAATATATAAGTTATTCTAGAATTCGAATTTTTATAGTGCAAGCAGTCGTCAAGAACATGAATAGTTTAATTTTTTTTAAATCATACAATTCGGGCGCTTACAGGTAGCGATTCCAGGTCTCGCTTCGCTCCCTTTATTTTTATTTGAATGTAAAAGATTTGAATACGCTGTGGAAGTGTTTTTGTTTTTTTACAACGACATATTCGCTAGAAAATTAGCAATGAAAATTTCATTGCTAATTTTCTAGCGAATATGTCGAATATGAACAAAAAACGGATACCAAAATCGCTCTTACAATTATTCGCAACTATCACACCAAACCAGCTCTATCCGACCATTGTATTTGTCTATATGATGAGAGAAAAACATTCATTGAACTTTATAGGAGTGAAAGGGAATGATTAAATCTGAAATGTCTCCCTTAGAGTGAAAAACAATAGATCATGGATATGTCCATTGCTGTAGGTGTAATTTGAAAATTAAAATGATGAAATAAATTACGCACAAGATGAATAATTTATTAACATGAAGTAGGTTGATAATTTTTTCAATTTTTGTGATCAAAAACGAATCATCTCTTCTAATAATAATACATGTACCTATATGTAGCTATGATTTTATTTACAGGTATCGCGTTGCGTTTTTGTGGCAAAAAAAAGTGTTGCGAAAAATTCCTTGACCTTCAGCGAAAAAACATATTCATGTCAAAATCAAGAAGTGTACCAGTGCATCTTGGTTGCAAAAAACACTTGTTAGGGCAAGAGTAGTGATGTTTTCACAGGGTGTAAAAAGACATATCGCTCTCATAGATTGAAAAAATAAATGATTTTTTAATTAGGTATACATGTCACTTTTATTTGGATAGATGCATCATGATTTTCACGATGATCTTCAACGTTAAGGCTTATTCCTTCATCAATTTTGCGATTCACACTCGTATTTCTAATTAATTAAACGTCCAACCCTTAAGTCCTCGTAGGAAGCGAATGATTGGTCTTACAGAGCTCTGATTGTCCTCATTCGATCCAAAAAATGCAATTCTAGTTGAAATTGGTGTAAAAAACAACATATTAATTTACATTAACAATTTTCGAGCTAGGGCGTTTTGAAAATGTCAACCAATATTTTCCCGTCCTTAGTAGTAACTTTGGGGTACAACTAGGCCCCAAATGGAGTCCATCAATTAAACTTAATCATTCCATGGTAACTAAGGAAAAGTACTGCGTTCGGCAAAAGGATGGGTTTTTTGTATTTTCTAATCAAACCTTCAGATATTTTGTAACTTGAAAAAATTATTTAAATTTCGAGGGGGTCTAAATGTTTTTCTTGGTCAATTAAAAATTTTGATTACCTATTGAAGACAAATAAAAACAATTTTCCTGAATTTAATGAGTCTTGGCTTCACGTAGGAATCTCAAATTCCTGAGAATTTTTTCTAAATAAGAAAAAAAAATTTTTTGCGGTTGTTGAAAGGAATAGGGACTTTAGGGCGGTGGAAATTTCGGGTTTTGCGTGGGCGATGACCGTTTTGCGGGAGATGCCACCGAACAGCACCTAGGACTAGAACCACGAGTACAATAGAGGACATCCGTGCTCAATATCATACGAGTATCAACAATGTGGCCACTCCCAAACAACTAAACGACACGGGTCGACGATTATTCAATTAACGCGTCGGGCCTTGTGGTGGTAACTCACCAACTGTAATGGGGGAAACGGTTCCAATCGTGCAGTATGACTCGGGTGAGCGAATTTTCAAATTACTTCGGCAATGTACCTTTCATTATTATTACTTTTCAGTAATTCCTCAAAAATCGAAAATTTTATCTCAAAGAAACTTAAATTGCTAATACAAAACGTTCACGTGGCCAGGTAGTCGCAACGTACTCGCATTTTCCCGATCTCTCATTCGAATCCGCAATTCATTAATAAAATTGTAAACGCTTAGATACCTACTAGTGTGCCACATTGGGACATTTTATGTCTTTAGCCCCCCCCCCCCCCCTCCAGCTCTATGAAATCATCAGCAATTAACCATGCTCATAACTCAGCTTGTTGGCCACGCACTTCGCAGTATAGTTAACATAATAATATTATTGTTATACCTAACAATATTATTGTTAGGTGTGGTTCTCATTTTTCCATTGCTTGATAATGACAATAGGTGTTAAGGCTCTTGAGGTTCAGTCAGATGAATAAAGACACTGTTAGGCCGACGTTTTGGTATATTTATATACCATCTTCAGGGCTTGTAACCGGTGTAAATATAATTCTTTTGGCTACATCAGAACTTGAACACAGCACTTTTAAAATGGAAACTTATACTGTCTCCATGTACACTTATGTGTTATGTTTCTGTTCGTTGTCAACAGGTGTTAATGTAATGGTGATTCAAAAAGGTTGACGAATTGGTTGATTCAATGATATTAAAGTTCTCAATGCAGATAGGTAATTTTCTTAAAAATACAACATACAATTTTAATCCCATTTCTGGTTTCCATCATAGCTAAACGTAACAATATGGTTGGATAAATCGAGAGCTTTCGAACGAATGGTCAACGAATTTTGTGGGATGAAAAACGACGAAGTACCATTTCCTTAGCAACGTCTCAGTTGTAATCATCAAAAAACCAACCTTAACGCTTTTTGTTCACGCTTTTTTCGTTTATGCGCCAAAGTATAGACATAAAATGTTAAAACATAATATAGGTTTCTATTTTCTATTACCATAAATTCATCATCTTCATCAATAAATAAATCAGTCCAGAAAATTAAGTAGATTATTATCTCGATTGTCACTTGATGATGATTGAGCATATTATTAAGGCTTATGGAACATTAAGTAATAATTAATAGGCACATATTTACTACAAAACTGTAACCATAAATATTAATTTCGTTATCAAATAATAAGTTCATACCGAATTGAAGAAAGTCTGCGACGTTGGTGTAATATATAGTTTATTCGAACCCATAACTCATTGTACAGATCATATAGTATGCCAAAACGCTGCAAATTATTACACAATGGTTTATTATTTTTCTATATAGATCACTATTGTCTACAAAATCACCAACCATCCAATATGAAGAAAAAAAAGAAAAAAATCAAAAAAAAAAAATCAAAAAAATTAAAAAAAAAATCAAAATCACCAAATATCGATTACATTTCGATCAGCTCTAATTTGAACGGAGATTAGGCCTCTTTTGCGATTCACACTCGTGTTTTGATTTATATATATATATTTCAAAATAAACACTTAAATTTTCGTAGGAAGCGAACGGTTTGTCCTACAGAGCTCCGCGTGGTCTCAAAAAATTCTAAAAATTCTATAGAATCTTAAATTGAAGGAAAAACAATACCTTTATATCGAAATTTTTTGAGTTAGGGCGTTTTCAAAATTTCAAAATTGATTTTGGAACCCTCAGAAGTGACCTACCTCAACCAAAAGCTTCGGGCACAACTAGACCCCAAATGGAGCCTACATACCAAATTTCATCAAAATCGGTCAATGCTAAGTGGCAGAAGTCTTTAGCATCCCAGGGTATCTTTACCGGGTCCTTCAGGACTACCTGACAGATCGGTGGTTGGAGTACGACACTGTGGAAGGAACGAGGAGGAAACGAGTCACCTCGGGAGCTGCCCAAGGCTCAGTCCTAGGGCCAGACCTCTGGAATGTCAGCTATGATGGGATTCTTCACATAGAAATGCCAGAAGACGTCTTCCTTGTGGGGTACGCTGATGATATAGTGGCGGTTATGAAGGCTCGAACCACCGAAGCCTTGCAGCTCAAGCTGAATCAGACCATGAGAAGAATACTGGAATGGATGGGATCCCGATCCCTGTCACTGGCTATTCAAAAAACGGAGATTGTCCTTCTAACCCGGAAGAGAATAGACAGAAATATCCAGATGCTTGTCGACGGCCAGAGCATTATCACGTCTGACGTAATAAGGTATCTGGGTGTCATGCTGGATGTGAAACTGAGCTTCTGGGCGCACATAAGTAAGGCAGCTGATAGGGCGGCTGCAGTGGTGGGGAGGCTGGGCCGTCTTATGGCTAACATAGGCGGCCCATCCTCCTCCAAACGCAGGCTGCTCATGAGAACAACCGATGCCATCTTGTTGTACGGTGCTGAAGTATGGGCAGACGCTCTGAAGTTTCAAAAATACAGGACGCGTATTGAATCGGTGCAGCGACGTGGTGCACTAAGGATATGCAGCGGCTACAGGACAGTTTCAGCCCCTGCAGTGCAGGTTGTTGCCGGGGTCACACCAATTGACCTACTGGCAGACGAGCGCAGGAGGATCCACCTGAGGAAAGCAGAGAATGCGCCGACGGTGGTTAAGAAGGAAGAACGAGAAGAGACCATGAGGAGGTGGCAAAATAGGTGGAGGTCTGAGAGTCGAGGACGATGGACTGCAAGGCTGATTCATGGCGTCAAGGAATGGACAGAGAGAGTGCACGGGGAAGTGAATTATTATCTTACACAATTCCTTACCGGGCACGGTTATTTTCGGTCCTTCCTGAAAAAGATTGGGCGGACCACGGATTCGCGGTGTCTTTACTGCCAGCAGCAGCGTGACCGCATCACAGACGACGAGCAACAGGATCAAGATGGAGTCGCAGAAGGCCTGGAGATCGAGGAAGACGATGTGTACCACACATTCTTCCAGTGTCCTAGATGGGAGAGAATGCGGAGTAGCCTGATTGACGAAGTCGGTGAACTTCAGCCAGAGACCATCGTTATTAAGATGATGGAGACAAAGGAGAACTGGGATGCCATCAATACCTATCTATACCTCATCGCAGTTCTCAAAGAGAAGGAAAGAAATAGGGATTGGGAAGGCTTAACATCATAAACGCCCCATCCCCTATCGAAGCCAAGGAGGAGCCTAAAGACATTAGGCCTCACGAAGAGGAAGCCCAGCAACAGCCGGGCTGAAAAAGGGGCTGTCCCGAAGTAATGCATCAAATGTAGTCCCGGGGCAGTCCAGACGAACAGAGGAGGTTTTAGTGGGTAACCAGTTGCTTATAGCGGCCGGACATAAAGGGCGGTGAGACAAACATCCCTCTCTCGCTGTCAACCAATAAACGGTTTCCTCCTCTATAAAAAAAAAAAAAAAAAAAAAAAAAAGTGGCAGAAGTGCCGCGTACGGCGTACGGCCGGCCAAATTTTTATTCGATTTTTGGATTCTACGTACCTTGAAACGTAAACCATCAAATTTTGAGGGGGTGTTAAAATTTTTTTTTTCTTGGTCGATTCCAAAGGTTCATTATTGAAAATAATAAACCAAAACACAGTCCGTGTGGTGGATAATACATGGATAATACGAGGTGGATTCATTATGACTTACAAATGAATGTTCAAGTGCAATTGTGGATTGAACGACTAGTACTCGAATTTCCTAGACTAAATTAGTTTCCAAAACCATGTTCAGATATTGGGAACCCGAAGATTCTCTCAGGCGATTAAGACATCAATCTGATGAACTCATCAAAAAGGGGTTGAGGTGATGCTATAACGGAATTTAGGCACATACCACAAGCTGCCACTTCCCGCGCTATTCTGTATTCTAAAAGGTGTATCCATTTCATGTATACATCGTACATCTCAATGTCATTGAAATTGGATTTAAACTGCAAAAGTTATGTTTCATACAGAAATTACGCGTTTGCTCTAGCTCAGAGGCTGCTTATCAATCCGAGAGGCATGCAATTTCTAGGGGACCATCGACCCCCGCGAAATTCATCGAACTCCAATAACTTCGTATAGTTTTGCCCGTTACATGCATAAGGACACACACAAAGTTGCAAAACCGAATGGTCCAAGTAAAACGTGAAAATGGAAATTTTAGTGGAACTACGAATGGTATCGGGAAACTATCAATAAATTCATCAACCGAAAACGACCAATACTGAAAATGTTTTGGTAATTCGCTATAATTAAATATCTATTACGAAGAGGTATGGTGCAATGAAAAGGTGTGGATTCTCACCTATCAGCTGAATACGGGATGTTTTGGATGAATGAAACTTCTGTTTGTTTACATCGCATTACGCGGAGAATGTTGATATTCTCGTGGTGGCCTCAAAAAACTCAATGCCTACCGACGCGCAATGAAAATATTTTCCTTTTTGGCGCCATTGTGATCCAGGACTGATGAGTTCATGAGGATTGTTATTGGTACTGGTGATGAAAATTGAGTTGAGGAGTGGGAACGACTCATTTTAGTTAGTACCTCACTATAAAAGACACAAAATTAAAGTGGAAAGAGCATGTTGAAACGCTGCAAATTATTACACAATGGTTTATTATTTTTCTATAGATCACTCGTCTGCAAAGCCACCAACCATCCAACATTAAGGAGGACATCGATCGCATTTCGGTCAGCTAAAATTTGAACGGAGATTAGGCCTCTTTTGCGATTCACACTCGTGTTTCTGATTTATCGTACGTCCAAACTTTATATTCTCGTAGGGAGCGAACGGTTTGTCCTACAGAGCTCCGCGTGGTCTCAAAAAATTCTACAAATTCTATAGAATCTTAAATTGAAGGAAAAACAATACCTTCATATCAAAATTTTTCGAGTTAGGGCGTTTTCAAAATTTCAAAATTCATCTTGGAACCCTTAGAAGTGGCCTACATCAACCAAAAGCTTCGGAGCACAACTAGACCCCAAATGGAGCCTACATACCTCATTCCATCAAAATCGGTCAATGCTTAGTGGGGAAAGTGCCGCGTACGGCGTACGGCGGACGGACGGCCAAATTTTTATTTTGGTTTATTATTTTCAATAATGAACCTTTGGAATCGACCAAGAAAAAAAATTTTTTATCACCCCCTCAAAATTTGATGGTTTACGTTTCAAGGTACGTAGAATTCAAAAATCGAATCAAAATTTGGCCGTCAGTCCGCCGTACGCGGCACTTTCCCCACTTAGCATTGACCGATTTTGATGAAATTTGGTATGTAGGCTCCATTTGGGGTCTAGTTGTGCCCCGAAGATTTTGGTTGATGTAGGTCACTTCTAAGGGTTCCAAAATCAATTTTGAAATTTTGAAAACGCCCTAACTCTCCTTTTCCTTCAATCTAAGATGCTATAGAATTTTACGACAAATCAGAAACACGAGTGTGAATCGCAAAAGAGGCCTAATCTCCGTTCAAATTATAGCTGACCGAAATGCGATCGATGTTTTTCTTCATGTTGGATGCTTGGTGGCTTTGCAGACGAGTAATATATATAGGAAAATAAAAAATAATAAACCATTGTGTAATAATTTGCAGCGTTTTTTTACGTGGAGTCGCATACGATAATGAGCTTTTTCTAAACCGCCTCTTACTCTTACCCCTAAACCGCTCTTACTCCTCCGAATGCAAGGAAATTTATTGACGAACAGTAATTAAGAGTATACATATAAAACCCCTGTGAATTTGAGAGATTGTTGACGCGAGGTCCTTAGAATTCGTAATTTAGAAAAATTCATGTTTACGCATGCACACACTTTGCCATTAGTCTAATTGCATTGAAACTCATAAGGTGTAGTTAGGGACTACTAACTCGCACAGTTTTTGAAAATTCCATCAAAAACAGACCATATTTTGTGTGTAAGAAGCTGAAAAAAACAGAACCAAAATTAATTGGTGAATTCTGATACTCAAAGTGTGGTAGAAAAAATGTTGCTTTTAGAGGTCACAGACGCATTTTTCTTGGTCCTGCGCACATACAATTACTTAGACCTAGTTTCCTCCCTTTGGCCAGATTTGACATTTTGGATTGGTTTAGGAACCAGTTAGACTTGAAGAATTTGAGAACTACACATCTGGTACATCCAGCATTGTTATAGAATGATAACGACGTTAAATGATGAAATTAGCTTACCTTTTCCAGCTCGTTTTGGGTCCAGGGAGTTTCAGCGCTTTTTGGCGTGTACGAAGATTTGTCGACGACAGACGTCTTGTTGGGGAGGTTGAAGGAAGTGAGTTCTGAGTCCTCTTCTGACGCCATCCTGTCGACCGAAGAAGTCTTCAGGGCAGAGATCGCGGACTGCAGCGGCAGCTTGAAGAAGCTGGAAGCGAGAGGAAACCCTTCGAAGTCGGAAAAAACCGCGAGAAAACGTGAGCGTCGGGAAGCTGATTCGAATCTGCAGTTCAAGAGTTGTGCCGCTGAATCGGTTACCGCCGCTCCAACCACTGCCGCTGGACTGCCACCTCCGCAATCTCCTGTCGTCTCTCTACGCTCTTTCCTCCTCCATCCCTCTCACTCCCTCGCACTCTCGACAGCATCACTTCTCTCTCTTCAAGCGCCTCCTCATCCGATCAAGGAAAATTGCCATAGCAACCAGGAGTAAAGGGAGTCTAAATTTCAAGCAATTTCTACCGTCTCTACCACAATTCATAATACTTACGTTAAGAAGGTTTTTGCGAAATGATGAGTTAGTTCGTGGCCAGATTATAGGCACAGTGGGCACCGCTAGGGTCTACCAATTGATTTTGAATTTCAAAAAACTTCCCAACTTGTTGATGTAAGGGGTCAAAATTATCAAAAAATACAAAAATAAAGAGTGCCTAAGTAACTCGAAAGTCCACCCCGGACTACATGAGGTTCTTGCGAAATTATAGGTAAGTACCTGGCAGGGTTATAGGCATGTGGACATCGCTAGGGTCTACCGATTGATTTTGAATTTTGAAAATCTTCCCAATATTTTGGGCAATTCTAAGGAGTCAAATTTTCAAAAAATACAAAAGTAAAGGGTGCCTAAGTAACTCGAAAGTCCACCCCGGACTACGTGAGGTTTTTGCGAAATTATGGGTAAGTACCTGGCCAGGTTATAGGCATATGGACACCGATAGGGTCAACATTTGATTTAGAATTTCGAAAATCATCCCAATATTTTGGGCAATTCTAAGGGGTCAAAATTTCAAAAAATACAAAAGTAAAGGGTGTCTAAGTGACTCGAAAGTCTATCCCGGATTTCATGAGGTTTTTGCGAAATGATGGGTAAGTGCCTGGACATGTTATAGGCATACGGACACCACCTAGGGTCTACAATTTACTTTAGAATTTCGAAAATCATCCCAATATTTTGGGCAATACTAAGGGGTCAAAATTTCAAAAAATACAAAAGTAAAGGGTGTCTAAGTGACTCGAAAGTCTATCCCGGATTTCATGAGGTTTTTGCGAAATGATGGGTAAGTGCCTGGACATGTTATAGGCATACGGACACCACCTAGGGTCTACAATTTACTTTAGAATTTCGAAAATCATCCCAATATTTTGGGCAATTCTAAGGGGTCAAAATTTCAAACAATACAAAAGTAAAGGGTGTCTAAGTAACTCGAAAGTCCACCCCGGACTACGTGAGGTTTTTGCGAAATTATGGGTAAGTACCTGGCCAGGTTATAGGCATATGGACACCGATAGGGTCTACATTTGATTTAGAATTTCGAAAATCATCCCAATATTTTGGGCAATTCTAAGGGGTCAAAATTTCAAAAAATACAAAAGTAAAGGGTGTCTAAGTGACTCGAAAGTCTATCCCGGATTTCATGAGGTTTTTGCGAAATGATGGGTAAGTGCCTGGACATGTTATAGGCATACGGACACCACCTAGGGTCTACAATTTACTTTAGAATTTCGAAAATCATCCCAATATTTTGGGCAATTCTAAGGGGTCAAATTTTCAAAAAATACAAAAGTAAAGGGTGTCTAAGTGACTCGAAAGTCTATCCCGGATTTCATGAGGTTTTTGCGAAATTATGGGTAAGTACCTGGACATGTTATAGGCATATGGACACCGATAGGGTCTACATTTGATTTAGAATTTCGAAAATCATCCCAATATTTTGGGCAATTCTAAGGGGTCAAAATTTCAAAAAATACAAAAGTAAAGGGTGTCTAAGAGACTCGAACGTCTATCCCGGATTACATGAGGTTTTTTGCGAAATTATGGGTAAGTACCTGGCCAGGTTATAGGCATACGGGTATCGCTAAAGTCTACAATTTGATTTAAAATTTCGAAAGTCATCCCAATTTTTTGAGCAATTCTAAGGGGTCAAAATTTCAAAAAATACAAAAGTAAAGGGTGTCTAAGAGACTCGAAAGTCTATCCCGGATTACGTGAGGTTTTTGCGAAATTATGGGTAAGTACCTGGCCAGGTTATAGGCATACGGACACCGCTAGGGTCTACATTTGATTTATAATTTCAAAAATCATCCCAATTTTTTGAGCAATTCTAAGGGGTAAAATTTTCAAAAAATACAAAAGTAAAGTGTGTCCAAGTGACTCGAAAGTCTATCCCGGATTACATGAGGTTTTTGCGAAATGATAGGTAAGTACCTGGCCAGGTTATAGGCGTATTGACATCGCTAGGGTGGACCGACCAATACTACCACTCAAGCATCAAGCTTTTCGGAACCAAGTATTTCTAACGTGAGACTTGAGTATGAGCACTAATATCAATTCTTTTGAAAAACGCTGCAAATTATTACACAAAGGTATGTTATTTTTCTGTATACATCACTCGCCTGCAAAGAACACAGATTTGCCATTGTCACTACCATCAACCATATTTTCGCTTCACAATCAAGTTTATCTTTAATAAATAAACGCTCCACATTCAATTCGAAAAAATGGTGTGTTGTGGGTGTCATCATAAGGAAATTTGATTACTGGTGGCAAAGGACGCAAAACATAATACAACTCGAAGAAACGAACAACAGTCAGCTAAAATTTGAACCTCTTTTGAAATTCACACTCGTGTTTCTGATTTATCGTAATTCCGACCCTTAAGTTCTCGTAGGAAGCGAACGGTTAGTCCTGCATAGCTCCGAGTGGTCTCCAAAAATTTTAAAAATTCGATGAGTACTATTTAAAATTGGTGAAAAAAAGGATACCTTTATTCCTAGAGTTTTCGAGCTAGGGCACTATTGAAAATTTCAACCCTTAATTTTCACCCCTTAGAAGTGACTGACATCAACCAAAAGCTTCGCGGCACAACTAGACCCCAAATGGAGCCCATATACTAAATTTCATCCAAATCGGTCCTTGGGAACTAAGGAAAGTCCCTCGTACTGAGGACGGACGGAAACATTTTTATTCAATTTTCGGATTCTACTTACCTATCTTGTAAAGTAAACCAACAAATTTTGAGGGGGGTTAAAAAAAATTTCTTGATCGATTTCAAAGGTTTATTATATGTACCAAAAACGTCGTTTTCAGGAAACGAAATTTGACTTTTTCGATGAAACCAAAAGGAACTTCATAATTTTTGGAAAAATTGAAATTCCTAATTGGATGATGAAATTTCGACTTTTCGTACACGCCCAAAATACGAACGTTATTTCCTGTCATCTTAATGCATACGAGCTCGTAACTACCTACTACACATGCCATAATATGTATTGTATCTGAATGTCCCCTTTGCTGCACATCATACCAAAGACCAATATGATTCATTCTTGCTTGAAATACCTCAACCTACACTCCTAGCCTGAAGGTTGAATCCACAAAACGGGCATAACTACAACGTGTTATGGTCACGCCTTTTTTTGGCGTTATGAGCCGCATAATCATAGCTTCAACTCGCAACGCTCTCACGTTGGCAAATTTATTCGAACCACCTCAACCTATAGTGACCGGTTATTACCGGTGATTACGACCGTGATTTGCATTCGGCGATTTTTGTCTTCTATTGTTCGATGGAAGTATTTTATTCAGGCCCTTGAAGAAGACTGTTTAAATTAGGCACTCAAGTAGGTATCTATAAGTTATAGTATAATATCAGACTTACTACGATATAAGACAATTAGACAATAAGACAATCTATAAGTTCTAGTATAATATCAGACTTACTACGATATAAGACAATTAGGGACGGCATGATACTCCAAAGTATCGATACTCCTTTCGATACGATATTCCTCTGGAAGTATCGATACCCGATATCTTTTCGGTACCGATGTTATCAGCTATCGATACTACGATAATTCGGCTCAAAGTATCGATACTACCGATATTTCAAATTAACCCACCGATGATTTTGCAAACCAAATGAAAACCCCATTAGGTAATTAAGAATTATGAATATCAACATTATAAATATATTAATAAAAGTCGATAAAATTTAAAATGTTAAAAGTCAGTAGTAATTTAAAATGTTGTAAAATTGAATAATTCATAATTTAATAAAAATGAATGATCGTTCCCTTTTATATTTATTCTAATTCGTATTTACAAGAAATCTTTATTCAATGAAATGATTTTTTTCTTCCACTACAAAAATGGAAAGGATCAAGTAGTAAATCAGTTAAGTACAATACAAATAATATTTATTATCAAATCATAAAAACATAAAATTAAATAGATGGCTACACTTGAATTTTAAAAAAAATTGTTATGATTAGAAAAGTAAAACAATTATCACAACGAACTCGAACTGTTCAAGAAACCCAGCGAAATGAGATAACCTGTGGAAAGTTTTTGAATATCGATGAAGGACATTAAAAGCGATATGTCGTTTCAATAATTGAAATAGTATCAATTATTGATACTATTCAGAGGCTATCGAGTATTTTCTGTGGCAGACAAAATATGGTATTTTTATCTGAGTAGGTAGGTACTTAATATTTTGGTATTTTTTGACCGGTCTACTTTGGCAAAAATATCGATAATATCGCCAAGAAAGTATCGATACCTCCGATATTTTAGGTAAAAGTATCGATACCAATATATCAAAAATGAGTTTTTCATCAAAAGTATCGATACAAATATCGGTATCGATACCAAAACATATTGTTTAGTAATGCATGCATTCCAGGGGACGTCCCATTGGATAAGCATTAGATCAGTTAAACCAGTTGGTAAGCGATAAAACTGTTTCACTCGATGTAATTTATTCATTACTTTAGGCAAGAAATACTGACCCCCCCCCCCCACCATTATCCACCTTAAAATTTCTAGCGGCATGGGAGCCTCGAATCTGAAGAGCATTTTAAAATCCATGATCTACGATACCCAACATGCGAATTCGAGTTCACCCCCCCCCCCCCCCACCACCTCCCCAACGCCAACAATGGTGCCAGTCTGGCACCAAAGCGGAAATACGTCGTAACATTGAACTTTCATCTGTTAGTTTTGGTAGGCAGTCCGTCGAAGTTCACATCCGTATTCAAGGTGAAACACAAAAAAAAAAATACGAAATAAGCGGTTTATGGCATCATGGCACCATGGTGGCACCACTATTAGTTCCATGGTGGTACAGAGAATAATTCATGAAAATTCGGAGGTATAATGAGAATTCTTCCTCAATTTCAAAGCTTGGGTACAATTAGTAAGCAGTAAAGGAACCAAAATATTGAAAAATCGGATATTTTGTGAATATTATCCCCCCACTCACCCCCTCCCCTTGCGAATTTTGGTACTCTGGTAAAATCATGTACAACTCGGAAGTTATTCGAGTCAAACAAAAAAAGAAACACGCAAATCGGTTGGAAATTGGGGCCTGGGCAGAGTTTACAAGATTATGCACGCAAACACACGTTTTTTAAGCATTAACCCCCCCTTTCCCCCTCTTAAAAAGCAAAATCCAAAATTCCGGCGCCGTAGTGCACAACTAGATAGTATTACGCGTCAAACGAAAAAAGAACCACGAAAATCGTTTGAGAACTAAGGCCTGGGCAGAGTACACAAGATTATGCCCAAAAACGCACGTTTTTCGAGCATTAACCCCCCCTTTCCCCCCCTTAAAAGGCAAAATTCGAAATTCCGGCGACGTAGTGCACAACTAGATAGTTTTCCGCGACGAACAAAAAAAGAACCAGGAAAATCGGTTGAGAACTAAGGCCTGTGCAGAGTACACAAGATTTTGTTACACACACACATACACCTATACACACACACCTACACACACACACACACACACAGACATACACCTATGGTTTTTTTTCGCGGATTTGGATTCAGAATGGTCTAAAACGGATTACTGTGTGGTTATTTTTTTTTTCTGTTGAGTGTTGTCTTCCTTCACCCCAGATCGATCGCATAAGGACGCCCAAGTCTTACTGTGGGACGTCCTAAAAAGTAAATAAAAAAAGACAATCAGAACTCTTGTGGCTCACGGTGGTCCAAACATTTTGTTTTAACAAAAAGCCAATTTCAAACGGAATTAATTTAATTGTTTTGAAACAAATTTATAATCATGTTTACTTTTAGAAATGGATAGAGCTTCATGGTTGGCGGGGTTTTTCTCGTGGAGAAGTCCGTTATAGATAATATTTATGCAAAAATGATCATCCAAAGGGAATAGGAACCACACTATTTGACAAACAGTAAGAATAAATCCCATCCATAACCCATCCTCAACCCATATCCAGTTCATCTCTAACCCGTCCCTAACCCATCCCTAGCTCATCCCCAACATATCCCTAACCCCTAACCCATATCTAACTCAACCCTTGTTTTAATGAAACAAAAGTACCTGGTTGCCTAACACTTAAATTCAATGCATACCTACCTAGTTACGGTTGTGATAGGTAAAGTGTTCCTATAAGTAATGGTTGTAATTTAAGAAATGGTAATTGAGGAATTGGTAGTATATTGGATAATTTATTGCTCAACTCTAGTAATATTAAGACTGAAGACTGTCATTTTGACTCAAGGAGCCTTAAAGTTGGACTGCGTATTAGTCAACGCCGAATTTTCATTTAAATATTTTCCTTTTGCATCGATTTGGGCATTTTGTGTAACCTTAACACCCGGAGAAAAAATTGAATAACATTCGTGAAATTAAATAACCCAAGCTGGGTATATTTTCATACAAATCAAATTGAAAACCATGTAAGTCGGGTATCAAAGGCTGGGTAAAAGCATGTAAGTCCATTTTTTCGTTCGCTGAAGTAAATTTTGATGAAATTAGTCTCAGGCTCTTTGAAATACTACTGTTACCACCAGTTTTAAGGAATGGAACGAAAAAACTTATTGCATGTGGAATGAAAACTGAATTATTTAGTTTTTAGTGTCCCCTGTAAAATTTGATAAACTCGACTTACATGGTTTTCCAGGTATATGAACGATTAGCTACTCTCAACTACTCCTCTGGACACAGTTTCAAGTGATTGCAGAATCTAGTGGGTGGAGTTCTGTCACAGCTGGTGTGCGTAGGTACCCAGAATAAGTTTATGAAGACCCAGACCATTAATGGGTTCTCAGTTGGTTGCTGTCCCTTCCTCGTTCCGGGATAGTCCAATCTCCAACGAACCGGCGCTCGGTTGCCCCTTCCCACCCCCACCCACCGTCGGAAGGGGGGTAGGAAAAATTATTTAAGACCTCGCAATCCTGATAGGATAGCATGAAATTCTTCATGGGTAGTGCAGATGACTCGGAAAATTATTACATCTTCGTCTCTTCAATTCATTCCCGAAATGGCAAATCACGTTTTATCCTTAGTACATTGATTTTTGATATTTCCATGGTTTTAGGAGACAAATTAGAACTTCTACTATGGATAAATATTTCTTTAACAACAATAAGGTACAAATAAACAATGAATTCATTAAACATCATCATGAGCCAAACTTTTAATCTATATAAGCGTATGAAAATAAACGTATCTATTAAACTCAAACAATGGTAACTAATGATGGTAACAATATGTATAAATGAATAACTTTCGTCACAATTAATAGTATAAAGTGCAACATATTTTTGAGCAAAACATATTATGTTTTAATATTATTAAAAACATATGGGCCTCCCATGTGGAGGTGGAAACGCGTAGGATATACTAAGGAAAACGCTGCAAATTATTACACGAATGTTTGTAATTTTAACATGTTTAATGTTTTAGGGCTGGGGGTCGTTCTGTGAATTCCGACACGCAAATCTGCAACGTTTTTTTTTCTTAGTTACCACGGACCGATTTCTTAGTTACCACGTTATATCGGCTCCATTTGGGGTCTAGTTGTACCAAGATGGTCACTGATCAGCTGAGTGAGCTCCAAGGCCATTTTCTCTCCTGTTGAACGCAGGAAGCTGAAATTGAGAAGCAGGGTCAATGGAGAATGCTGAAGGCGCCTGAGTGGTCACTGATCAGCTGAGTGATCGGCAATCTAATTTCTCCCTTGCGAGGGAAAAACATTAAACATGATTTAATGTTTTTCCCTCGCAAGGGAGAAATTGAACAGAGATTTTTCTATGTAGATCACTCGCCAGTGAAGAACACGGGTTTGCCATTGTTACTACCTACCAACCATAATTTTTGCGTACGCTTCACTTTCAAGTACATTTTGAAACAGAAAGAACCTAGGTAGGTACCAGCAAAGACAAGTTACTAGGGAAGCACAACCGAGTGAAATGATACTCAATTCGGAAAAATAAACAACGGAACATCTGAAATTTTAATGGAGATTAAACCTATTTCCGTCACCTTTCGCGATTCACAATAATCAATAATATTTTGGTGGGTACCAAGCCACGTAGGTATAATAGGCAACGAAGAGGCCGATAGTGCTGCCAAACAAGCATGCGAAAAGTCAGTGTCATCTCAACTTCACATCTGCTCTGACTTCAGCTCCACAATAAAAATAACTTCAGTCTGGAAAGTGTGACATTCTCAATGGTTGAACTTGGATTTCAGAAAACTTTGGCATGTCGAAAAATATGTTCATTTATGGAGTTCATCGAGCAGGACAAAAATTCGACGATGAATCAATAACACATTCCAGCAGAGAAGAGGTAATTCTCATGAGGCTGTGAATTGGCCACACACGGCTTACCCACGGATACTTGATGACCTCACAACCACGACAACCTCCACCAATTTTTTGACATAATATGTCACAATCACATATTATGTGATTGCCATGTGGTGTTATTCAACCTCATCAGGTGGTAATTTTCTATCTTCCCAAGAAAGCTATATATCTAGTTACTCAATTTCATTATTGTCTTGTAGGCGAATAAAGCCTTTGAATCGGCAAAACATTCTATTCTCAATTATACTACAATAATTGTAGTAATAAATAAATATTTAATAAATTTTATTAAATATTTATTTATTACTACAATTATTGTAGTATAATTGAGAATAGAATGTTTTGCCGATTCAAAGGCTTTATTCGCCTACAAGACAATAATGAAATTGAGTAACTAGATATATAGCTTTCTTGGGAAGATAGAAAATTACCACCTGGTGAGGTTGAATAACACCACATGGCAATCACATAATATGTGAATCACATAAATAAATAAATTATTTATTCGCCTAAAAGTTTTGATGGATCGTATTCTATGCTCAGTTTCTTTTATATTCGACATCAAGCGACATGGGAAAACAAAGAATGAAAAAATAACCCGCTGGAGAATGGAACTCTCGTGCTATTCGTATGACATTCTGTACAGACCTGAGAAAGATAATCATGCTGCAGACGCTTTGTCAAGGGCATGTGTTCTTACGAGGGACAACTCTCACCTCTATACACTCCATTGCTCTTTGGGCCATCCAGGCGTCACGAGGATGTATCATTGGGTTCGCAGAAAAAACCAACCATTCTCATTGGACGACATTCGCAGTGTAACTTCTTCATGCCATATATATTCTGAGGTCAAGCCTAAATTCTTCAAGCATCAAGGGACCCTCTTCAAAGCCACATCCCCACTTGAGAGACTGAATATGGACTTCAAAGGACCTCTACCTTCCAATTCTTCTAACCGTTTCATTCTCACAATAACAGACGAATATTCGACGTTCCCAAAGGGACATCAGTTCTCAAACTGTCAGGAATTGCTTGGAGCAGCTCTTCTCCATTTTTTGGTGCCCCGGCATATATTCATACTGATCGTGGATCACCATTTATGTCACAGGATCTCAAAGCATTTCTAGCAACTTAAGGAACTGCTACCAGCCGCACCACCCCATATAATCCTCAGGGGAATGGGCAGGTAGAGCGACTAAACGGGACCCTCTGGATAACCATTGAATTAGCAACCAAAGAAAATGGGTTACCTATCAATCAGTGGGAGTCAGTACTGCAAGGCGCCCTACACTCAATTCGATCATTGCTTTGCACGGCAATGAATTCCACTCCCCACGAACGGTTCTTCAATTACCCACGGCGATCTGCAAATGGGAGCTCAACCCCCACTTGGCTTCTCACTCCTGGACATGTTCTGCAGAGAAAATTCGATCGGCGCTCCAAATTTAAACCACTTGTGGAGGAAGTCACACTGATAGATGGGATTCATGACTACGCCCACATCAGATACCCCAATGGGCGTGAGTCTACAGTCTCTACAAGACATTTGGCACATTTGGTGTGCCAGCTGAAGACATCCAAGAAGAGGTCCCAGCTCCATCCAACCCTGAGATTGTGGAGGAATACATCGACCCTCTGATCCAACCTGTTCCTGATCTCAACCCCCAATCCCCTTCTCCCCTTTCTAACCCTTCAGGCCTGTCTCCAGCTTCACAGAACGAGGATCGCGTTCGAAGGAGCACTGGGTCTCGTCGACCACCAGCCTACCTCAAGGACTACGTCCAATCCTGAGAGTGGGTCGAATGTGGTGTTATTCAACCTCATCAGATGGTAATTTTCTATGTTCCCAAGAACGCTATTAATCTAGTTACTCAATTTCATTATTGTCTTGTAGACGAATAAATCCTTTGAATCGGCAAAACATTCTATTCTCAAATATACTACAATTTATTCGCTTACAAGTTTTGATGGATCGTATAGTACGCCCCGATATTTTGAAATTGGATCCTGATACTCCATCAGCAGCTACGGAATGGCGTCACTGGTACCGGCGACTACAGAAGCTAATGAGGAAGAGAAGTTGCGCATTCTCACAAACTTCATTTCTTCGCAGATCTACGAATACGTGAGTCAATGTGGCACTTTCAACGATGCCATTTCTATTCTAGTAGGGGTTTTTGAGAAACCATCTAATGAAATAGTAGCATGGCACCAACGAATCCATTGACTGATACTTGGAGTCCCTAAGGCTCATGAGTAGGGACCGCCAATTCAGAGCAGTCACAGCTGAAATGAACAGGTGATAGCATTCGGGATGCTTTCATTAGTGGAATACTGAACCCAACCACTCGTCAGAGGTTGTTGGAAAATTCAACTCTGACGCTCGAACAGGCACATACACAGGCACGGGCCCTAGAGTTAGCTTTTCTGAATGCGCAAAGGTATGGGGAGTGCAGCCCTACTGTCAATGCTGTTGCGGTTCCTAGTAAAATGCAAGATGACCCCCTGGGGCGGACTGATGGAACATCTTCTGTGAACGCTGCAACACGAGCCTCTTGCTTCTTTTGCGGTAAGTCCAAGCACCCTTCGGTATGTCCAGCTCTGAGAGACAAATGTTACAAGATTGGACACTAGAAAAACGTCTGTCGTTCACCCTAAGGGAAGTCTGATACTAGTAGCAAACAAACATCCACAGCCATAGTCAATACATGCCCAATATCATCATCATCAGGAGTATCCAAGGTAAAAACCACAGTCTTGGTCAGTGGTAATCAGGTGTGTGGAATGCTTGATTCTGGGAGTGACCTTAGTCTGATCGATGAGACAACAGCAAAAGGCCTTGGGCTGGTTGTTCACAAGACCCGCGATAAGTAGGTTTGGCATCAAAGGCCCACCAGGTTAACATATTGGGCAAATGTGAGGCTGACATCGAAATACTTGGGCACTCTTACCCGAATGTCGAGCTCTCAGTTATGGCTGATCTGTGTTTTGATCTGATAGTCGGTAGGGACATACTCTTGCAACACTCAAGTGTTCAGTTTGATTTTGGTGGACCGAAGCCCCCACTACAAATATGTGTCACTTTGGCTAACGAGGCACCTGCACAGCTCTTTTCAAACCTGGCAGAAAACAATCGACCCATTGCTGTTAAATCACGTATACATACCGACGATGACACTCGTTTTATCGAAATCGAAATTCAAAAACTATGCGAAGCTGGGATAGTTGAAGACAGCATCTCACCTTGGCGAGCCCAAGTCCTAGTCACAGGTGGGGGAAATCACAAACGCCACATGTGCATCGATTACTCACGCACTATAAATAGATTCACTCTTCTGGATGCCTACCCTCTTCCCAGGATTAACGATATCGTGAATAAGGTCGCAGGATATTATGTATTCAGCACCATTGATCTCTGCAGCGCCTACCACCAAATCCCCATCCCTGTAGAAGATCGCCCATACACTGCTTTCGAAGCATGCGGTAAGCTATTCCAATTCACTCGGATACCATTAGGGGTTACTAACGGGGGACCGAATTTCAGCGAGTGGTTGATGATACGAGTATAATCAACAAAGAAGAACTGAATGACACATATGCTTACTTGGACGATCTGACAATTTGCGGTAAGAACAAAGAGGAACATGACATAAACCTAGATAGGTTCATGAAGGCTGCAACTAAGTATAACCTCACAATAAATAACGAGAAAAGTTCGTTTTCCCTCCGTGCCATAAACATTCTAGGTCATGCAATCAGCAATCATACAATCCGCCCAGACCCTGCCAGACTTGAGCCATTGCGAGATTTTCTTCCCCCAACTGATTCAGCATCCTTGAAAAGAGCTCTAGGAATCTTCTCGCAATATTCAAAATTCATTCCAAAATTTTCAGAACGAATCAGGCCTCTCATTGAAAGTTCTTTTCCATTGTCAGACAAGGCCCTAAAAGCATTCGATGATCTCAAATCTGCAGTAGAAGCCACTTCACTGAAGCACATTGATAGTAAAATTCCCTTCTGTGTGGAAACAGACGCATTCAAATCCACAGTTTTTTTCTGCCAATCTCTCTCAATCCAATCGGCCTGTAGCGTTCTTTTCGAGAACCCTTTCAGGGTCAGAACGTGGCCACCCTCCAATTGTGAAGGAAGCCTATGCAATTGTGTAGGCTGTTCGCCATTGGAGACATTTCCTTATGGGCCGGCACTTCAGTCTCATTACCGACCGACGCTCAGTTTCTTTTATATTCGACATCAAGCGACATGGAAAAACGAAGAATGAAAAAATAACCCGCTGGAGAATGGAACTCTCGTGCTATGCGTATGGCATTCTGTACAGACCTGGGAAAGATAATCATGCTGCAGACGCTTTGTCAAGGGCATGTGTTCTTACTAGGAGTTATATAAAATACCACAACTATGACTCACTGATTGTCCACCCAGAAAACCCTTGGACTCATGTTATCTAAGATAAGCCCAGATCACCCTCTACATGTATATATAGCCCCAGAGGGCAATCCTTCATTGTTCATTTTGGTTCATATCTGTATCATAGTACGTTTGTGGGCGTTAAATAAAGGTTTTTATCTTTTTAAAAACCTTCGTCGTCATTCTCCTCACTTAACTGAGGGACAACTCTCACCTCTCTACACTCCATTGCTCTTTGTGCCATCCAGGCGTCACGAGGATGTATCATTGGGTTCGCAGCAAAAACCTACCATTCTCATTGGACGACATTCGCAGTGCAACTTCTTCATGCCATAATATGGCATGTTATGTTCTGAGGTCATATATTATATGTTCTGACATATATTCTATGACATATATTATATGTTCTGAGGTCAAGACTAAATTCTTCAAGCATCAAGGGACCCTCATCAAAGCCACATCCTCACTTGAGAGACTGAATATGGACTTCAAAGGACCTCTGTCTGCCAATTCTTCTAACTGTTTCATTCTCACAATAACAGACGAATATTCGAGGTTCCCAAAGGGACATCAGTTCTCAAACTGTCAGGAGTTGCTTGGAGCAGCTCTTCTCCATTTTTGGTGCCCCGGAATATATTCATACTGATCGTGGATCATCATTTGTCACAGGATCTCAAAGCATGTCTAGCAACTTATGGAAGTGCTACAGGCGCACCACCCCATATAATCTTCAGGGGAATGGGCAGGTAGAGCGACTGATCGGGACCCCCTGGAAAACCATTGAACTAGCAACCAAAGAAAATGGGTTACCTATCCGTCAGTGGGAGTCAGTACTGCAAGGCGCAATACACTCAATTCGATCGTTGCTTTGCACGGCAACGAATTCCACTCCCCCCGAACGGTTCTTCAATTACCCACGGCGATCTGCAAAGGGAGCTCAATCCTGTGACGATCCTACATTTACAGAAGGGACAATCTGATTTGGTTTGTTCCCGATTTTTTGTAGCCACGCCTTTGGGGATAAGCGGTTCATAGAAATATGCAATCGATATTCTCTTCAGGCCGGCAGATTAATCTAATCACTGGTTTGAGGGGGTAGGGTCGTCACACCCTCCTCTGATGCAAATATGAACAATAAGGTGTATTTCACATTTGTTGTACAGATTGAAATTCAACCTATATTGTAACATGGTAGCAGAGCGTGGTTTGGTGGAAGTGCACTGAATTTACTTCATAATTTCCCCTCCACTTTTTCTTGGGTATTCCAGAAGGAATCTCTAAATTAAATTCATTCCCTTGTTAGGCTTTGCCAATCTGGCATTTTATTAATTCCAATTTCGTTTTTTTCTTTTATCAAAGCCTTTTCTGCATTTGCCTTTTCAATCATTTCACTCGAGTGTTCCGTCATTCGTATTCTTTATTTAGTTTGCTTTCTCCTCAGTTCCATTGATTTATTCTTTTATTTATAAATGGCCCATTCGTGGCATTCTTTGCAATAGTGCCATTACAATGGAGGAATCCCCTTGAAGCTTCCAGATGTCCTTTCCTGGGCTTCATACTATTTTCAGTCCCTTTGACTTGTTTTCAAACATACTTCTGTTTGAAACCCAGAAGTATGTTTTAGGGAGGGGAGTGTGAAGATCCTACATTTACAGAAGGCACAATCTGATTTGGTTTGTTCCCGATTTTTTGTAGCTACGCCTTTGGGGATAAGCAATTCATAGAAATATGCAATCGATATTCTCTTCAGGCTGGCTGATTAATCTAATCACTGGTTTGAAGGGGTAGGGTCTGTTGTATTACGCATCACTGAACTGTCAACAGTTGGCGCATGCGTTCAAGCTCCTGTCCACTCTTGCATTGTTATTGGATTCATACCTATTAGATAAAGCTGTCTCAAACTAAACGTGCTCTCTTTCTTTTATATTCCCGTCGACATAATTCACTTAATAGTACATGGTGTCAGTGTTTTCCGTTCGCGAGTGCCGTAAAATAGAGTTCTCTCCGGAAACCGCCAACGAACCCGCGGAAATAATATAACGAAGAATAAAATTGATCGGCCGACGTAAACAACTCGCCATGACCTCGGCAGAATTGGGTTCAGCGTTTCGTCTTTCCCCGCTGGTTTTCGACCACACTTTGGCAGCCAAATGGCCGAAGTGGAAGGAATCTTTCTATTGGAATATGAAGGCCGTCGGGAAATTAAAATCAAAGGACGAGGAAATGAAAATTGCTTTGCTGTTAACCCACATGGGGGACAATGCAGTCGATGTTTACAACACCTTCGCATCTGATGCAAAGGACACTCTGGACAAGCTAATTGTATCCTTCGATAAATATTGCATCCCGGTAAAAAATTTAGCGATCGAAACCTTCAAATTCCACAAAATTACCCAGGGCCCAGGTAAGAGCTTTGATAGTTATTTGACTGAGTTGAAAACTCAAGCGACTCAGTGCGATTTCACATGTTCGATAGAGGAGTGTAAGGTTTCGTACTCGGATAGGATGATCATGGATCATATAGTAACACACATAAATGATCCGGAAGTCCAGCAAATCCTCCTAAAACAGTCTGCGCCCATGAAACTATCCGAAATGGAAGCACTCTGTCGTTCAGCCGAACTCGCTCGTAACTACAAGCTAGAAATCACTGGGTCTCCGCAACCAGCACCCGAGGTAAATTACACTAAAAAATCATTCAATCAAATGAATCGACGGAGGAAGAGTGAGAAGCATTCTAAAAGATATTATAACACTTCCGAAAACGAGGACGATGATAAGACGTATCTCTGTAAGAAATGTGACACCCGACATGGTCCTAGATGCTGCCCAGCTTACGGTAAGCGGTGTAGGCTCTGTAAAAACTATAATCATTTCCCAGTGGGCTGTTTATTGCGTTATAAGAAGAATAAACACAAGAAAGGTGACAGAGTGAATAATGTCTCCTGCAGTAGCTCTCACTCTGACTCTGACTCGGACCCTGACTCAGACGTTTTTGACTGTTCAAGTGTTGAAATCACTCGAAATTGTGATAGCATCTCCCATACTGGCCTGTGGAAAGAGTATATTTTCGTAAATAAAATTCCAGTGAATTTTAAGCTAGACACGGCGAGTGATGCTAATATAATGCCGCTGGCAGTCTTTAAAAAATTGAAAATTAAGGGGTCCCATCTAAAAAAGACACAGACGCGCATTAAATCGTACGGGGGACATAAAACTAAACCCTACGGAGTAATAAAGTTGTCATGTTCTTATAAAAATAAATCTGCGGACTTGGATTTCTTAATTGTCGACTTGGATGCAGCACCCATCCTAAGCGCTGATGCTTGTGTTGAATTTGGGCTTCTCAAGAGACTTTATAATGTTTCACATGAAGTTAACAAAAATACAGACCAGGTTGTCATCAAAAATCGGAAATTTCTTGAGGACATAGAAAAACGTCCAGCACAGAAATTCGACTCTCGTAAAGATGAGTTCTTGAATAAAAATCTTGATATTTTCACAGGGGTCGGAAAAATTCCCAATCACCAAATAAAAATCAGACTTCGTGATGATGCCATACCTGTCGTCCGATCAGCCCGCCGACTACCCGAAGTCCTGAAGGCAAAATTGAAAACAGAACTTGACCGTTTAGAGAAGCTTGAGATCATAAAAAAAATCGACGAGCCAACTGAGTGGGTACATGATATTGTACTTGCAGAAAAGAAAGATGGGTCCCTCAGACTCTGCTTAAATCCCATTCCTTTAAACAAGTACCTGATGAGAGAACACTTCAGCATCCCTACTCAAGAGGAACTCACAGCGAATTTAAGTGGTCGTAAATACTACAGTGTTGTTGACTTCCGTGAAGGCTTCCATCATTTCTGTCTCGATGAAGCTTCAAGTAAATTGTGTACCTTCAACACTGCCTTCGGCCGCTATAGGTACTTACGTATGCCTTATGGGCTCTCAAGTTTTCCTGAAATTTTCCACCGTGAAAATACCAAAATCTTTGGCAGTTTACCCGGCGTACAAGTGCTTTTTGACGATCTCATCGTCACAGGGAATACTGAAGAAGAACACGACCGGAATTTAGAAGCCGTGTTACAAAAGGCACGAGACTACAACGTGAGGTTCAACAGAGATAAATTTCAGTACAAGTTATGCCAAGTAATCTACATGGGACTTGTGTTTTCGGCCAAGGGAATTCGGCCGCATAGCAATCGCGTTCGAGCAATCACTGAAATCAAACCTCCAACATGCGGAAAAGAACTTCAATCCTTTCTTGGCGCAGTTAACTTCATTAACAAATTTATTCCCGCTTATAGCCAAGTAACTGCCCCGTTGAGAGAACTGTTACAGAAAAACAAGACATGGGAATGGACTCCTACCCAAAATGATGCCTTTGTAAAACTTAAACAGTTGGTCACCAATGCACCAACTTTGAGAATCTTTGATTTTAAAAAACCCGTGCTTATTCAATGTGACGCTTCTAAGGATGGCTTGGGCACTGTCCTTTTACAAGATGGGTTACCTGTTGCTTTCGCCTCCCGAAGCCTCAAAAAATCAGAAATGGGCTGGAGTATGATCGAAAAGGAGATGTTAGGCCTATGTTTTGCACTTTCACGCTTTCACAGCTATGTCTACGGCCACGACAGCGTAAAAATTCATACCGATCACAAGCCGCTTCTGAAGATAGTAAAAAATGACATAGACAAGAATACTGCTCGTATTCAAAGAATGCAGCTGAAAATTCTCAAGTATGATTTTGTACTACAACATATCCCCGGCTCTGAAATGTACATAGCAGATATGCTTTCTAGAGCTCCCCTCAAAGAAACTGGGCCAGATGAAATTGACATGAGCGTAATTGTACATGCCGTTTCTCTAGAAGAATTTTTGCCCATTCCTGTTGAGGATATCAACGCTCTTCAGCAGAGTACCGCTAACGACCCTACTTGTGCCAGCTTACGACGCTTTATTCACCAGGGCTGGATAAGCGTCAACAGAAAATTATTATCCCCGGACTTGAAAATGTATTATGACCTGCGACACGAACTCTTCGAAAAAGATGGACTGATTTTCTACAACGCTCGAATAGTAATTCCTACCGACCAACGCAAGAGAATGATTGAGCAAATTCACTCCATGGCTCATCTGGGCATCAATAAAACGGTCTCTCGGATTCGCCATCTCATGTATTGGCCTCGAATGTCAACCCAGATCGCCGACTTCGTAGGGATGTGTCCTACCTGTCAGATGTTCCAGGATAACAAGGCCAAGGAACCTCTCATCTCATCCACAATTCCGGACTACCCTTTTCAGATGATTGGCATGGATATTGGAGAGTACCGAGGACGAATCTTCTTAGCAGTAGAGGACTACTTTTCACGCTGGCTTGAGATAATCCCGTTAAAATCCAAGACTGCCTCCGAAATAATCGAAAAATTGAAACTCCTTTTCAGTAGTCTTGGTATTCCAGAAGTTATCCGGTGTGATAATAATCCATTTGGAAGTAACGAAATGATGACGTTTGCGAAATCTTGGGGTTTCAAAATTAAAACCTCGAGCCCGCACTATCCAAAATCTAATGGGTTATCCGAAAAGGGAATAGGGATATCGAAAAAATTGATCAAGAAATCACTACAGACGGGAAGTGAGTTACAACTAGCTCTTCTGGAATATAGGGCTACGCCTTTGACGGGTCTGGACTATGCCCCTAGCCAATTGATGATGGGAAGGCTTCTGCGTACCAAAGCCCCTGCCTGTTTGGAACTCCTACTTCCAACATCACTAGATGACAATGTTCGCCATCGTATGGAGGAACTTAAATTCAAATCCAAGGCACATCATGACTCATCCGCCCGTAGAGGGGAAGAATTTGTGGAAAATCAACCTATCTACGTTAAAGGACAGGATACATGGATTGAAGGAAGGATAGCCAAAGTTTTAAACGAACCAAGATCGTACATAGTAAAGGACAAGATTGGAAAGGAACTTCGAAGAAACTCAATCCAGATTAGAGGCCGAACAACTGAAAAACAAATTCAGCCAACTGAAGTTCCAAAAGCCAGAACTTCTATTCCAGCTGAACAGCCCCCGCTATCGCCTCCAAAATCTGCTCTCAAATCACCACCAAAGACCGCTCATCGAACGTCGCTCAAACCTGAAAATAACCATCAACCGAAGCCTGCAGATCATCTAACTTCTAAGATGATTCACCCAAGCGAACCGATTTCTACTAGATATGGACGTCTCGTAAAAGCCCCCAAGAGGCTGACGATGTCCTAAATACAATCCAAGAAGACGTCAATTTTTTTTTAAATGTGAAGTGACAGTGTGCATTGTTATCACTGCTCTAGGATTTAGGCTTTCTAAGAAGAGAAGACTCTAAATTCATTTCGAATGACATGCGCCTTGAAGTTAGGGTCCCATGGACATTCAATGACTCCTCCCTATTGAAGTATCTAATTTATTTTTTTCGCTTACTTTATTTTAAAAGGAAAGGTGTTGTATTACGCATCACTGAACTGTCAACAGTTGGCGCATGCGTTCAAGCTCCTGTCCACTCTTGCATTGTTATTGGATTCATACCTATTAGATAAAGCTGTCTCAAACTAAACGTGCTCTCTTTCTTTTATATTCCCGTCGACATAATTCACTTAATAGTACAGGGTCGTCACACCCTCCTCTGACTAACTTATGAACAATTAGGTGATGAGCATTTGTTGTACAGATTGAAATTCAACCTATATTGTTACAATCCCCACTTGGCTTCTCACTCCTGGACAAGTTCTGCTGAGAAAATTCGATCGGCGCTCCAAATTTGAACCACTTGTGAAGGAAGTCACACTGAAAGATGGGACTCATGGCTACACTCACATCAGATACCCCAATGGGCGTGAGTCTACATTCTCTACAAGACATTTGGCTTCAGCTGGGTGTGCCAGCTGAAGACATCCAAGAAGAGGTCCCAGCTCCATCCAACCCTGAGATTGTGGAGGAATACATCGACCCTCCGATCCAACCTATTCCCGATCTCAACCCCTAATCCCCTTTCTAACCCTTCAGGCCTGTCCCCTGCTTCACAGCCTACCTCAAGGACTACGTCCAATCCTGAGGGTGGGTCGAATGTGGTGTTATTCAACCTCATCAGGTGGTAATTTTCTATGTTCCCAAGAACGCTATAAATCTAGTTACTCAATTTCTTGTCTTGTCTTGTAGGCGAATAAAGCCTTTGAATCGGCAAAACGTTCTATTCTCAATTATACAACATGCCAACTCACAGTCCAACACCTCCTCGTCGAATGTCCATCTTTCATGGGTCAAAATTCAACTGACAAATCCAGAAATCTGAGCGCACTGCTGGGGAATGATTCAACTCATTTCAAGGAACTGCTCCTTTTAATGAAATCATCTTCTTTGTAATCAAAGTCGAACGTTTCCTGATATGTGTTTGTTATGTCAGCGTGTTGTCGAGTGAAGGCGATGGCCTTCTCGGTGGCTTGTTGATTTCTATTGGTCCCTACTCAACAAGAATGAAGGGGGATTTATGATACACTGGCTTCCCGGCGCATTACTGCTCACTGATGGAAGGAGTGTATAAAAGTTGGCTCTAGCCGCGGACCTCGGCGCGAATATCGCAGGAGGCGGCGCATTTACCAAGTGGCTAATTGGGGAAGACAACTCCAAGGTAAGACGGGAGCAGAGGCTGGCACCCTGACGGCCACCGATGCTTCTGAGGATGCTTGTAAATGAGACGAAGGAGGATCAAGTCGAATTGTTGGAGTAGAGTGCATGAAGGGCACGCCCTTAGACGACCTTTTATATTACAGGTAACAAGGTAAAGGAGAGTGGAGGAGGGTGATGTCAGTCTGACGTGCCCACCCCCATACCTCACTCTACCTACCACTCAATGACTCACTCAGGGGTTCCCTTTCATGTCTCTTTATGGGAGAACTAATGGAATAATGGAACATTATAATGTTATAGTCCGGGATGTAGAAATCAGATAAGATTAGCATAATATTATTAACCTTAAATGAACTGTGGACTGATGTTTGTGCCACGAGTGAAGTGTAAGTATTGCGTTCATCGTCTTTCTCCAGTTCTTCGTCGAAGCTCTCAACGATAGTCTGTCGTCTCCCAATTTACGACCCAAGCGACGCCTTCACCACTGAAGCAGGTCATTAGTATCCTGTGGTGTTCTTCTCCTCTTCAAAATTCATCTGCTCAAATGTGAGTATCAGACAAACACAGCCAACAATACTTCAGCCTCCCTGTCTTCATTTTTTAACAGAAATCCAATTTTTTCCAATTCAAGGCTTCAGAAGCAGCCCTTCTCTTCATCACTTGTTCTCAACGTCCTGTACGAATCGCACCTCACTCGGACTTAGGAGGATAGGTAAATTGGTACAAGTTATTCAATGAAACCCCTACCTATTGGCCAAACAGTTATATTGTAATTTGTAATACTCCACATTACATTTGGTGCCAATGTTAATAATGGTTGAATACGCCTAATAAAAGATAAAAATCAATTCACACTAGTGTTTTTGACTCCCAGGCCTGAAAAAAGATACCAATAATTCTGGTAATCCAATTTCTTTAGGTACTTTCTGTTAGAATAACCTTGAGTGAAAATATCGTAGGTAGGTCTGCTTATAGAAAAGCCGTGTCCTTTTCAGGTTAGAGATCTGTACAGAAAAATAATAGAAAGATGCGTAATAATGGGGTATTTTAGTCAATTTAAAAAAAAATTCCTTCAGAAGAGCATGGGTCAGGAATAACTACAGAGTACTGGAGACAAGTTAACAGAGGAGAAAGCTATTGTTAAAATGGCGTGCAAGCATTTTTGAGGCTGCCTCAGTTGCGCCATCTACTTTCATCTAAAGAACTACTACAGAAACTGAAGTGGTGGAGGGGAGACCGCACTCTCTTGATGCCGCTTCTTTTCAAACCCATTTGAATGACCAGATATTGATAAATTATCATTTCTTTATCATTTAGATTTGCAAGAATTACTTAGGGAAACCAATCGAGACAAAATGTAAGCCCTAACAATTGTTGTTGCCCCTATTGCCAGTAATTCAAATGTTCAATCGACAATGGGCACCCATAGAAACGTTTAAAACCCAGTATACAATTGAAAATCAGCTCAAATTTAGTCATAAATATCGATAAAATAACTATATGTTATCAAAATAATTTACTTAGATGCAGCCAGTAACACCCCAAGGAGAAAAATATGTGTTAACAAGGTGACTTGTTGCAATGATGTTGAGAGAATGCGATCTGTTGCCATCCGCTATAACTACGTCCTGGAGCTCCACCAATCAGAATGCTTCTAGGGCTCCCAGAGCTTTAGCTTTCAGCCCAGTGGGAATAACGGTAAATGGGTCTGTTCGTTGAGAAAATGTTTAGAAGAAATTAGGGAAGCTAATGAAAGTTGAAGATTTGAATGATGTGACGTAGTAAGTTGTTGTGACGTATTAAGTTGCTGGCTTTGGATCCTGTGTGAACTGGGACGTCTTGTGGCCTTAGATACTACAAAATACTACGCACACACATCTGCAGCGTAGTGTATGTGCATTCAGGGAGGCCCGCCTTTTTTTTCAAACGTGTGATCTCTTTATCAATTGGCAAAAAGTTGAAGTATAGAGATTTTCAATGGTGCTGAATCCATATTTTAGGTCAAAAACCTGAATTTCCGACCCACCGAAATACCCCATTTGCAGCGTTTTTTATTTCTCTCTCTCTCTTAGGCGAACAAATACAAATTTTGAGACGTATGTTACAATTCATGCATCAATGGTCTCATTCTTCAATAACATAGCATTTCAAATACTTAACTAATTTAGTACCAAGTTAATTCGATCTGTAACAATATCGACTAGCTGTCCACATCATCTATAAAAATTATATGGAAAACATATAGAACTATGTGATGTTCTTAAGCCGACAAAAATACTACGTGAGGTAGTTTCAAAACTAATATAAGTAAGGTAATTCCAATCGATAAAATACCTACTTAATACAAGAACGTAGGGTTGACTCGATTGACAACAATCGAATAAAATTAATTATTAAAATAAAGCGATCTGTGACTACATATACGAATATCACAACAAAGGTAACCGTGTTCGTACCTGCGTGATAGTTACCAACTAGAATTGCAGGTACAAAAGAATAATAAAATAAAACTTGCTAGGAGCGAGTACGCGAGATAAAATTAGGGACAACCATTGGAAATACTAGATAGTCATCATCTAGCCTGGTTTATACAACTAATTAGGCACTAAATTCGACCAACCTGAAGTTTCGTGTGAGGAAGGCAAGTGGCTACGATGTCTCGAGTATTTCGTCACTGGTATATTTTTTTTGAAGCTGCTTCAACTGGTCCCAAAAGACAAAACACAGAACCGTGTGAGGTCCTATCCTCATGTAGCAAGGAACGATGCCTTTGTAGAAACCCGCAAACCTGAAATGCACGAGTAAATAGTGTAAAATTTGTCAAACCTTGAAAACTACGCTGAGTAGGGTACGTAGCCTACCTACTGGAATAAGGAAATGAGTGACAAATTTACCCATTATTATTATTTTTAATCACCCCCTCAAAGACAAATTGTCTTTTGTGACGGAGAGAGCACGCGATAAATAAATCAAAATAAAAATGAAATTTTAAACTCAATGGGGAGGGTGTCTAGGGCTCACCCGATGCCAGTCCTAGGGATAAGGTAAGTGAGGAAGGTGGGGGTGGGAGAGAGGGATGAAGGGAAGCGCCTCTATAAAAATACCACCAGTTAAAATATGAGCCGAGCAGGACACGGGTGGTGATACCACGGAGTACACCTACTGAGATTCCCAACTGGTGCAACTCCCAGGCACTTTTCCCGCACCACACTCCTCGCCATGGCAAGGTTGCAGCCATCACCCTGATGTTGGTGGGAGCCACTCCTTTTAGCTCTGACACTGCTTGCCATAAGTCATCTCTATCATACTTTTTTGTCTTAGCCCGCCAGGTCTGCTCCATGTCCGAGTTGCCATTGACACCCTGGACATCCAGGATGTCAGGCTTGACAGCTACAATGTCGGGCTTCTTAACCTGGTCACTCGGCATGTGGTATAACCTCTCTCTCTCTCTCTCAGCATCCCAGCCGATAGATGACGAGGCACCTGCAATCTGCTTGGCGACTGCATCATGACGTAGGATGCGGCCCCCATGAGCCTGTGGATACTGCTGCACTACTTGATACAGGTGTTCATTTCCACTCTTGTAGGCACGGCAAACGGTATCTGCTCCAACCAATGGTATTATGAGGTATTATTACCAACTCAAGTATCTTTTGGATCGCTAAATGTGGAAGAGAATTTCCAAGGAACCATGTGATTCGCAGTTCATAGGAATCAAAGTACTATTTGATAATTTTTTTAATCTACGAGAGCTTTACTTTTATTTGAGGTCTTTGAGGGCGGGGAGGGGGTAACGTATGAATAGAGCAGACCTTTAGAAAGGCCTTATTGAACTTGAAATGTAACAAGTGGGTGAGTAAATGTTCTAAATTTGGTATCCTTGGTGGTAGCTGGTAAAGGCATCGCTACATGAAGGTTTTCATCAGAGATATGGACGACAAGCGAGATTATTTGTACTAATGTGAGCTGCTGCTCATTATTTCCCGTCGCAAGCAAAGTCTGGATCCTGAAGCCCCTCCTGAAGGAGTTAACACCTGGTGTGTATAAAGTGTCTGATAGACATGAGGAAAATTTCAGTGAAGTAAGTTGACAGCAGTGAGCTTCTAGAATATCCCAGGCGTTCAGTACCTGTCTCCCCTCTATAGATGGTCCATTCCAACCATCAGTTGTGACCTAACCTCCACAAAAAGGACTTTGTTCTCTATATTCTGAAAACCACTGGGTCCCTCAGACACATCAGTTGAGCAAACCACCGTGTCCATCAGACACAGGGAACCAAAATGTTGTCAAAAACAACGTCACAGTAGTTGCGTGTCTGTCTGACACTTTATACGCTGGGATTCCGTCAGAGGGTTTATACTCACCAGGGGTTAGCCCAAAAAAGGCCACCACAACTGGGCGTGGCGTTCTTCCAAGTGTTCCCTCACCATCTCGAACAAAAACTACAAAGAAATCTGGAGGAAATTCAGTCCAAAGAGGAGAGATTGTCAGGTTGGCACTACAATGAAAATGACGAAGGAAAGGGAGAATATCAGACATCCTTCTTCACTCCCCAGCTAACTGTCTAGCCAACTAGTCTATGAGCGCTAATTTAGGTTCTTCCAACAGGTAGCTACAGATCTATATCTAAATAAAATTAGGAACCTCAAAGTTATGAGAAACTCACCCTTCAGTCCTCCACATTTTTCTAACACAGTCCATATAACTCGTATAAAGAAGACCTCTGCCATTTTTGTCAAACCCTGTGGAAAGAAAAAGCATCAACATGAGAATTATGTAGAGCTCTGGAAGGGATAAAATCGGATCAAATAATATTGGGACGCCGCCTCTCACTGTACCCAATAATGAGAGGCAGTCAAAAATTCACCAGATAGGGGGAAAAATTCAAAATATGATAAGGTTGCAGAGGTCAGAAGTGGACCATTGCTCAGCGTTGGGTGACCATTCACTCGGCTGGGTATGAGCGGATGCTTGTACTTGTCTATGAATTCCGCCCTTGCTCCTCTTGCATGCTCAACCACAGAGCCTTTATTCCAGGAGAGAATGGCACTCACAAAATGGTCCAAGCCATATGTACAAGTGAGAACACAATTCTCTATGAATCTCAGACTTCAAGAGGCGTGACAAGAGCGGGCACTACCCAACTGACTCCCGGAATATACAACACGTGAGGGCACTTTCTCCTGGTAATTCCATCAAACTCGGTGGAGCGGGGTTCACCAATGGTCCAACCCAATACATCAAGACCTACGATACCATCCTCGAGCGATCACCAATCCAGATAATCTCCCGGCTGACTGGTAACTTCGGTGATCATGCGGGAACCAGTTCATTGGAGAGTTAGTGACATTCGGAACCATCATTCTGTGAGAAGCTGCTAAGGCGAGCATCGAGTGGATGCTAACTTTCTGAAGTGAGTCCCACGAGATTGACGTTGCTTTAGATTTTACAACACTTCATCGGTAACGCTAACTCAATCTTTTGTTTTTTATTTTTGTTGAACCGATGAAGAAAAACAGGAAGGAAAATAAAAGGAAATCAATAAAGTACGCTTGATTATTACCCAAAATATACGTGAAAGTATAAATAAGTATATTCATGTAAAATGAATGTGAGTAATCACGCATTTTAGTAGGTATATCCCCTTGCCTGAGGAGTAGATGACAGACAACGGAATTTAACGAGATTGATGGTTTATGATCGATGTCAGACTAATCTAATTTTCGTATTATATTCTATTGTTACCTTATGGATCAATTCAATTCTTCAATTCACTTTACCACGACCCCAAAGTTAAAGAACTCGCAAGTCTCCTCGTGTCCTTTCACGAATAAACAACTAAGTTTTTCACCAGTACGTTCTTTTCTTTTATGTTACGCCCAATAACGACGTAACAGGTGAGATGGAGGTAGAGAAGTAAAACAGGCGAAGTTCAGTGCTAGGCTGAGATTATACACCCCAAGGCATTTCTGGGATATGTGAGAGATGAATTGAGGTTCCCCGCCATTACTGGGTCCACGTGCTCACCCCAAACTATCTAGAATTCATAAGTTTTTTTTCGTGTAAAATATACGTGTTTTAGTAGGAGGACACGACACAGTTGTTTTGATTGAATTTTTATTGGTTAAATACTGGACTAAACCCGAAAGTGGGGTTGCTTCCTTTAATTGTCTTTGTAGGAAATACCAAAATAAATTTAGGTACCACTACTATGGTATGGGAGAATTAGAGGAGCATAAGCTAAGTTTCTCCTTACATTCTGACCCTTTCAGCCCCCCTTCGTATTTTACCTTTGCACACGACATTTTTCGTATATTCAAGGAAACTAATCCATCAAATTAGGTATCAACAAAACCCAAGATATTTACTGATCATGAAACGGGGTTCGCATTAGAAGAATATGAAAGAACGAGTCCTCAAGGCTCCGCCACGTTTACCAATCTGACGTCAAAGTGCCAGCTCTCTCAAGTTCTTTGCACTATAATAGCATGAAAACATACGAACCTTGGTTATAAAGACGAGTCGAGATCAAATCAAGCGGACCCATAGTAATCGCCACTGCAACGCCTCCAATCATACTGGCGACGAATGTGTTGAGCAGCCCAGGCGCAATTACGTAGAACTGTAAGAAAATAATTTATGAAACTCGGAAACTGAAGGAATAATCTAATCAGAGAGTAGATTGGTAAAATAAAGATAGGCTTATCAGAAAAGAAAGTCTATTATTACTACAAGGGATCGTTTAGTCCGGGAACTCCAGATTCGTGGGAATCAAGATTCAAACTGTTCAGTTTTCCAGAACTCTTTCTCACAGAGGGGAACACTCAGAGAGTGTTTGGTTCCTAGAGAAAATTGAAGTGATGCAGTAGGGTGTCCAGCGATTCCCCGAAAAAAATATTCCCTGAGTTTTCCAGGTTTTCCAGTGTCAATTTTTTACTTTTCCAGGGTTCTAAATCATTTAGAATATAAATAAGTGTGACCATAACTTCTCAAAATTCAGGTTTTCAAGGACATTTTGAAATTAAAAAGCAGTAACAATAAATCAGGACCATGTTGGGGGTGGGTGTACCAGGGGGGCTGGTACACCTAGTCAAGCTCACAATGGATTCTTGGATTCAATTCAAGTCAAGCTCACAATGGTTGGTGGTTCAATTTTCAATCACACAGTGCAGCTCCTCGGATACGCTGGTGACATTGACATCATAGGTAAGAGTGCTGAGGAGAATCCTGGGTGGAACCAGAGGAGCTCGCCTGGAGACGACGAACCAACAAAGAAGTTATGGACATACACAGGGACCAAGACGTCGTCCAATTTATTAAGGTGGGACGGCTCCACTGGGCTGGCCATGTTGCCAGGATGAGCCCAGAGGAGCCATCTCGTAAGATCCTCGACGAAAGAGTCCACATCAAGCGAGGAATCGGGCGCCCGAAACTTCGCTGGTTGGATGGTGTTGCCTCTGTTCCTGCTCCATCCTAGGTAAAAGAAACTGGAGAGCAGCAGCACAGAATAGAGATGACTGGCGGACATCATTGCAGGAGACCCTAACCCCACGATGGGTTATAGCACCACAGAAGAAGAAGATTAGAAATATAGTTAGTTTATCTCAGACCATCAATCTGTAAGTACCTATCAGTCCAGGGCGACAATTTTCATCCACACTCCAATCCGCCAAATCCCTGAGAATTTCATCGAAATTGGATGGAAATTGTAGAAGTAGCTATCAATCAGAGGTTGATTATTTTCATAGGGGACCGCCCGCAACCCAATTCGTTCAATTCCTGAATATTAGAATAACTTCGAATAGTTTTGCCAGTTACAAACATTTCATGACAGACACAAAAGTGAGGTAGATTCATTGAACCTTGTTGGTTTGCTCGGGAGAAATAATCACTTCAAGGCTTGTTTTCATTTCATCAGAATTCGTTGGTTTACTCGAGAGAAACGACCAGTTCAAAAGCTTGTTTTCACCTTCGATTGTTTGAAAAAGTGGAAAATGAACGTTGAAATCATCAGAATTCGTTGGTTTGCTCGAGAGAAACGACCACTTCAAAGGCTTGTTTTCACCTTTGATTGTTTGAAAAAGTCGAAAATGAACGTTGAAATCATCGAAACTTGTTGGTTTACTCGAGAGAAACTAACACTTCAAAGGCTTGTTTTCACCTTCGATTGTTCAAAAAAGTCGAAAATGAACGTTGTAATCATCAGAATTCGTTGGTTTGCTCGAGAGAAACGACCACTTCAAAGGCTTGTTTTCACCTTCGATTGTTCGAAAAAGTCGAAAATGAACGTTGAAATCATGAAAACTTGTTGGTTTACTCGAGAGAAACTACCTCTTCAAAGGCTTGTTTTCACCTTCGATTGTTCGAAAAAGTCGAAAATGAACGTTGAAATCATGAAAACTTGTTGGTTTACTCGAGAGAAACTACCTCTTCAAAGGCTTGTTTTCACCTTCGATTGTTCGAAAAAGTCGAAAATGAACGTTGAAATGATCAGAATCCGTTGATTACTCGAGAGAAACGACCACTTCAAATGCTTGTTTTCACCAATAATTCCAAAGACGAGCGACTGTAGAGCCCAAACTGTGCCACCTCTCCGGACTGTTCCGCTCAAATCCGAAGAATTCAACTGAGTACAACATGACGCCAAGGCTAGCCAGCGTGTGCGATTAGTGTCCCTGTAACACTAATCGGCCATTTGTGTTGGGTTACTATTCTGGGTGATGTCGGGAACGCACTCAGATTAAATCAGTTTGTTGTTTCAAAACAGAGGATGACGAAATTTAGCAAATAAACGTGATTTCTTTTCATTTCACAGCGTAGGAAGATCTTCCAGAGAATAAAATAATCATAATGTTTGAGACTGCCTCAATGGTGGTTCAAAGATATCTGAAACAAACCTTGTTATCTGCGAGAAACTCCTTGACGACGTAGAAAGACGTCAGCTGAGTGGATGACCCAACCATCATGCGAGGAACAGAACCGCCAGCGCCTCGCCATAACCCCTTCAGACCACTTTCTCGGTAGGTGGAGACCAGAGCAGAGATTGTGCCTTCTAGCTTGTGCTGAGTCCCCACAGCAATAGCTTCTCCAGCTTGGGATTGCAGCCTCGTTTTCACCTGCCACAAACAACACGTAGCTAGTTCTTCAGTTACTCTCTCCAAGAGCTAAGTCAACCAACCAAGGGATGAGGAGGATAACAAATAATTGACCACTTGCAATCTAGTTTATTATCAGAAGTAAGCAGGTTAAAAACGCCAAATGGGAAGAATGAATACCACCTTCTTGGCAATTTACACTCGCACTTCTGGCTGAAGCTAAGTAACTGAAGGCCCTGGTTGGTGTAAAGTTTATACTTGATTCAGCACCTTCGAAAAATTGCCTTGTTCTAATTCCCAGCTTCAAAAGGGCCAAAAGAGAGCGCATGCCATACGTTCTCTACGTTTTTCCTGGGCCACATAGCTAGGAGGTGGGTACTTTCAAAGAAATGTATAGAAATGTCTTCATGAATCCCCAACCCCCATTGCTGATTACTTTTTTATGTTCCTTATATTATTCTGACTCACCATGTAAAGAGGGGATCCACTAAGAACTCCAATGACACCCATCACAGCGCCTACGGCGGTGGATCGCCAAATTGAGACTTCTCCATTCTTGTTAAGATTCAGACCTCTGTCTTCAGCGTATTGATATCCACCAAGACGGACTCCGTTCAGGACAACCTGATGAATGAAAATTTATTAAACATAGCCTTATTCAACAGAAAGGTAAACCAATTTTCAAACAGGCAAAGGTAACACATAAGGAAGGCGTTTGAACGTTCTATCTAGTGTACCGGATGTGGAGCGGGCGCTTCCTAGATCTTTCGTAATAAAATTTCAAGCCACAAGAGGCCCACAAGAAATGGGTCAGAGAAGTTCAATGAAGTGGCGTTTGATGGAAAACAACTTCATCTTCTTTTTGTGACAGTTTACATTAGGGGTATTCACGGTTGAGCTTATCAAATGAAAAAGGTGTTAAGTGGTAAACTTCTTAAACAAAAAAAAAAAAAAAAAACGTGAACAACCCCAGTGAACGTGAACCACCACCACGTGAACGTAGCTGCCGGGGTCCGCATGTATACAGTCTGACTTTGGACCACCTACCTGCCGGGCTCTACAGTTTCATTTGCATTTCCAGAGATAGGGCTACCTCAGAGAGGCATAGCTCCTTCTATTAAGTCAGATTGGTCAGAAAATCCGTTACGTTGCAACCCCATGCCCCCATGAACATATTGCTGCGTCTTTTAAAATTTCCATCTTTCTTAAATTCTCTAAATTTTTTGGATGCTTTTTCGAGCAGCTCACTATGGTTTTCTTCCACATCAGTGAACCCTCTTTCGAAAAAAATGTGAGGCAAATTTCCCATTCTAAATTGTTCCAAATTGGCAAGGAGATGTACACCAACTATCCCAACTAATTTGAAACGCTATACCAATGAAGCAGTAGCGAAAATAATCTAGAGGGTGGAGAAAAGCAAATCTTGGCCCATGTTAAACATTTCATTGGAGTCAGAACAAACATTTTCGAGTCGGAGGCTGAATCGAGGGTTGAGGAAGGCGAGGGAGGGGGTACTGACCTCCAATCAAAGAGCTCCATTCTATTAAAAACAGACTGACAAATAAGATAGGGTATTCTAGACACTATAATAATTCTAGGAAAAAGACTATTGCACTCGTTGCAATCCAAAATCAAACTGGTATTTTATTTGTCCAAACATAATTTGTATCTTGGAGAATAGATTTCCCATGTTTCCCAACAATACCGATATCCAGACTACCTTAGGAGGCGGAGTTTTAAGTTCCTTCCCTTTAGTTCCAATGTCCACAGCATTCTCTTGCAATGAGGAATTTCACCGAATTCTGTTTGCATTTTTCCTGAATAGTTAATGGTGTGGGATAGATGAAAATCGGGCTGATTTCGGAAAATAAGTCTCCTGTTATTTTTGGGAGACAATCAAAATTTTTGATTTCAAAACTAACCGGGAAAACGGACGTGCAGCGGGAACACTCGCTGATTGGGCTGTTCGGATCGCCGTGTCCTCCCAGTGTTGCCCATTGGGACGATCAAATCGTGTTTTCTAAGAGAAAAGTTATCAAACAAAAACAGGGGAAACCTAATTTTCCACATCTTGCTTTTTCTATTTTTTTTTTCTTCAGTTTTTCGATTTTGAACTTTACTGTTTCGTGAAATTTTGCATCTGGGGACTATAGATTTCTTGATCTCAGCGCTTCAAGCGGCCATAAATGAACTATTCCAGGATGACGTCATTTTCCCGTTTTTTTTAAACATTCGTATTTTCTACACTGTTTTGTTTATTCGTAAATTAGGAAGTTCGGCCTGAAAGTTTGCCTTAGGAGGTTTTTCGAGTAGCTGCATCCGATTTTGAGGTCAAAAATAGGAAATTCCGACATGGTGAAAATCCTCATTTGAGTAGTCTAAAATAATAAATATCATTCGGTAGGCAGACATACCTGATGGCATAGAGCTGGAGCAAGACCCTTTTGAATCGCAAATATTCCTTCGTTCTTTGCAATTACATAAAAGGCATGGAAGAAATTTCTATAATGAACGACGTAGTGTCCTAAAAATCACAAAAAATTAAGATTAGCAAGTGATACAAGTTTTTTAAATATTTTAAAAACACCGCTTGGAAAGTGATAATCCTAGAAGTAATGGGCAGTACCTATGTACTGGAAAATTAGGATTCTGGGGTGGGTGAGGCTCATTACTTTCCCGTAAATGACCAAAACAAGGAATTCACGTTCGTGTTTTGTATTGACGCGGTTTCTCAAAACTAACGGGCATCATTACGATAAAATATATTTTTCTAGTAATTACGTGTGATTTAATTATTAGGGAAAATGCACACACGATTCCATGCACATCAACTCTGAATGAGTAGATCATAGAGGCTTTCAAGATGATAGACAATCTGTGCTTTCAATCCATTCATTCAATTGCACGCCTCTTCACCCACGCCAGGGTGAGTCCATGGAAGAAGATAGGAGTAAAGCTCACTTCAATGGGCCGATGCGTGCGCTTTATTCGTTTATCGCGACAGTAGTGTTCTCTTTAGGTGGCGAACAGAGTTAAGAAGTGATATTCACGGTCACTAGAGCTCGTAACGCTTCCCTTCCCCCCAGCCCTGATAACAGTTACTCCAAAGTACTTTTCAGATGTGTTTCTCGTTGCTAACGTATGTTTTCTCGTCTTTCTGTTTGATAGTGGTTCGTCTCCAAGTTTAATTTTCTCGTCTTTCTGTTCATCTACAGTGGTTCGTCTCTAGTTTGCTTTTCATTTATTTAAAACATGAAGTAGTGTTGGTAGATGTCGATTCCGATAACTTGAGACCATCAGTAGGTGCCTTGGCAGAAATGCACTGATAATAGTGGTGCAGATGATATATGATAATATTATAGTGTAACTACAGTCCCTGGATATAATTTTTTGTAGGAATTTAGTTAGTTGTTATATTGAAAAAGTTGTTGTGTTTTTGATATTAAAAAGTCAACTTGTCACATTTTGTGCCAATCAGTGGTTTTCTAGCACAATATTTTTGTTTTTCACTATATGGTAGGTATGTACATACCTACTGTTACTCCTTTTCTCCTAGTATCTTATTTCTATAACTATTACGATAGTTATAGAGGACAGAGCGTCCGAAATCGTACTCCACAAGTAATATTGATGAAGTGCTATTTTTAAAAACCCGCGGGAATGAGCAGGAGGGACAAAGCTGCGCTCTAGTGACTTAGTGGTATAATATCAGAGGACTATGTTTTTCTTCGCCACCTAAAGGTTGCGCTGAAAGCAGCGGGCGATTTTTCGTTACGTTTTTTTAACGTTGACTGAGCTTTCCTCTTATCTTCTTCCATGCCAAGCTGTAGTCATTGAATGAAGTTTGAAATTATTTCAACGGTAGTTCGAAAAGAGATACTTGAAACTATGTTATGAAATATCATATTTGTTTAACATTTATAAATAAGGAACTCTGAAAAATAGCTCTCTACTCAAAAGTCATTAGGTGCCTAGTGGGTCTCAGGATGCATGGCCTTCAGTAAGGTAAGTCTGATTTAGTTGGGTACCTCTTTTAGTAAGTTCGCCTTGAAGTTGCATTCTCGTTTTCACAACCTCCATAGGGTTAGTGAAACAACCTGCTCCAACAGCAGAGGCGGCGCCAATCACGAACTCCATCGCGATTCTTCAGAGGACGACTTCGTCGGAAGAAGTAAGTAAGTAGAATAATTCAAATAACCATATTACTACCTGAAATAATAAACAAAATTGGAAATTTAGAGGCAAAGAAAACAGTGAGTATCACTAAACACCGCCCAAGCAATTTAGAACCCAATTCGCTCCTTGGATCACGTTTTTCTACCTACCGCATCTGAATTTCACAAGATTCGTCTTTTTGGGAATTGCCATTTTGAACTAAAAATGTTCGATCCGCCCTCAAAGCATTTAAATAATTTCTTTACAGGTCTATTATATTCAAAAACAATTGAAGCTGATAAAAATTTTTTGACATTTTCATGTCTTTGCTTTGGCACATGAACTGAAAAATCGTCACGAAAACTAAGCAAGTCTTGCTCACGCGACCAATAAATAAAATAGACTCACTGTGTTGCGTAGAGAACAATCAACTGTTTTCTTATTTTGATGCTTGGGTACATGAACTAACAACCGTACTTCACTACCTTGCTGTGTAGTGGTTGACATGAAAATGTCCCAATGTGTTGCAGACTCGTATGCAAGCATTTGGGTACGATAGTTAAAGATAACTTTGGAAGCCAGTCTTTCATTTAGCGACAAGTTTGTAATTGTCGAGATCACTTCATTTTTTAAATTTGGTCTTGGACTTCTTTTAAACCATACGTTTTCGAAATTGAGCACTTTTTCATTGTCTTTCGTATCACGACGAAGGAAATCAGCTGAAATTGGAGCAATGATCTGGTCGTTCAGTTCCGTAAGTGAAAAATGGACTAGAATGATGATTCTAGATCATCTAGATTTGTAGTTGGCGAGTAGGGAGTTATCAAGACGCACAACAGAAGTTACGAAATTATGAATGTGATCAATTTTCTGGTTTATTATTTTCAATAATGAACCTTTGGAATCGACCAAGAAAAAACCCCGGATGATTTCCGCTTAGAGCCTAATGGCTAAAATGTGACATACCTTGAAAAGGTTTTTGCTCCCTCTCCCTCTTTATCTTTCTTGCACTGTAATATTTAAGATACCTCCTTATTCATAATAACATCAGGTTGTCAAGCATATTTGTCGTCAAGCATATGATAAATCATAGCGCTACTTTCCTGTCGCTTTTTACTGTCGATTTTTCCTGTCGTTTTTCGGCGGGGGGTCCCATCGCTAAAACCTTTTCAAGGTTAAAATTTTAACACCCCCTCAAAATTTTATGGTTTACGTTTCAAGGTACGTAGAATCCAAAAATCGAATAAAAATTCGGCCGTCCGTCCGCCGTACGCGGCACTTTTGCCACTTAGCATTGACCGATTTTGATGAAATTTGGTATGTAGGCTCCATTTGGGGTCTAGTTGTGTCCCGAAGCTTTTGGTTGATGTAGGTTACTTCTAAGGGTTCCAAAATCAATTTTGAAATTTTGAAAACGCCCTAACTCAAAAAATGTTGATAAAAAGGTACCTATTGTTTTTCAATCAATTTAAGATAGTGTAGAATTTTTTGAGACCACGCGGAGCTCTGTAGGGCAAACCGTTCGCTCACAACGAGAATTTAAAGTATGGACGTACGATAAATCAGAAACACGAGTGTGAATCGCAAAAGAGGCCTAATCTCGGTTTAAATTTTAGCTGACCAAAATGCGATCGATGTTTTTCTTCATGTTGGATGGTTGGTGGTAAAGGTGTGTCGGTCAGGAGTGAACGTATTGAAAAGACCTTATCTTCAAGATGACCTTGTCAGAACTGAACGGGTCGTCAAAATGAACACGGTCATTCGTTCATCAACCCACCAATCGAGTTTTCCGGTTAAATTACGAGAACAATGGCAGAGGGCCCAAAAAAGAAATTAATTGCCCGCAATCATGATCATTAATGTGTGAAAATGACAAGGAAGTATCAACAGAAAGAAGTAGAATCTACTTCCATCTGATGGAAGTGGTTTTCTAAGCAAAACCTTTCATCATCCAAGTGAAGAATGGACTGAGGACTAAAAAGACAAAACACACTCAAAGACTGATTCATACGATTCGAATCGATATTTCATTTGTTTTTGTCTTTTAGCTCATTCGATTCATTCAAATCGCCTACTCATTGTAACCTATTTCGACTCGTTCGGTTTACAGACTCGCTCGTTTTTGTGACTTCTGACCGGTTGGATGTTTGTCTTGTGAGTGAACGGATTCAAAAGACCTGGTCTCTGTAATGAGTGACCATTTGGGATTCGAATCTGCCAAATGACCTTGTCTTACACACCTCTAGTTGGTGGCTTTGCAGACGAGTGATCTATATAGAAAAATAAAAAATAATAAACCATTGGGTAATAATTTGCAGCGTTTTTCAACTCGTCGATGACGTGAGACATGAGGCAACAGACCAAAAAAGTTGTGACACAATTGTTTAGAAGCCAGAAGTCAAATTATGAACACTGGACAGGTACTGGAAAAAAAATACGACCAGTCAAGTAAACAAGAGCCATTGAGTAGGGGACGTGCAAATAATGTAGGAGAACAATAATTGTTTCACAGCGATAAGAAAAGCGAATTATTAATCTTTCAAAGGAAGGTTTGTTGAAACTGTTAGTTCCTATCTAAGAGCCCCTATGTGGGAAGGTTAGCGCCGCAGTGTACCTAAGCAGAACTTCAGCCATCCAACTCAATAATTTGGAGAGGAAAAATGGTATACCTACCGATTCTAAAACCAGAGTAGTTAAGGGAGTAGTTACCAGTAACTGCTGGAGTTCGGCAGGGTTGTGTGCTTTCCCCCACCCTCTTCCTTTTGGTCCTTGACCTGTTGATGAGGAAGACGCTTGGAGGTAGAAGGCGAGGCATTCAATGGGGCCTTCGGGAGCGTCTCGAGGACTTGGACTATGCTGATGATGTCTGCGTTCTGGCACAACGACTGAGCGACATGAGGTTCAAACTCGACAAGCTTAACGAGTACTCATCCATGACTGGTCTCAGGATAAATGTAAAGAAAACCAAAGAAATACGGATGAATGTATCCTTGGGGGGGAAGCTGGAAGTTGACGGTGACGGCATTGAAAGGGTGGATTCTTTCCAGTACCTGGGAAGCAATGTGGATGCAAGTGGGGATGCCGAGGGTGATATAAAAAGTAGAATACGGAAGGCAAATGGGGCGTTTGTCCAGCTTTATCCCATCTGGAAAAACAGAAACCTTTCCCTTGGCACCAAACTCCGCCTTTTTAATACGAATGTTAAGTCAGTGCTCTTATATGCCTGTGAAACCTGGAAGGTTACACGAACCTTGACCCGCAAGCTCCAGGTTTTCGTGAACCGCTGTTTGCGAAGAATCCTTGGAGTATGGTGGCCAGATGTCATCTCCAATGATGAATTGTTGGAAAGAACCCAGCAGAAACCGATCTCAGTAGAAATCAGGAGAAGGAAATGGAGGTGGATAGGGCATACCCTAAGAAAGGATGACAGTGCAATTGAGCGGAAGGCACTGGATTGGAACCCCCAGGGATGCAGGCGTCGCGGGCGACCAAGGATGACGTGGAGACGTTCGATCGAGGCAGAGGCGAAACAGGTTGGGAAGTCGTGGCAGGAGATAAAGGTCTTGGCCAGGAACCGGGATGGATGGCGGTCTTTCGTTGAGGCCCTATGCTTCTCTTAGGAGTGACAGGATATAAGTCAAGTAAGTCAAGTCAGTCGGTCACCGTTCGTTTTTAGTATTTACCGAAATTGAAGGCACAAAAACTTTAAAAGTTGTACCTAAATTTTCAATTGTAATGGATTTTAGAAATTCATCAGTGCAAGGCCCTAGGGAATTGAAAAACTGAAATATTGCCGCCGGAATCATCAAAGTAGAACAATAATTCCTGAGAAATATGAGAAAAAAAAATGGAAAAAACCGTTTTTCAATCGTTTCTTCCATTTTTATTTGACAATTATTGTTCGATTTTGATGATTCCAGCGGCAATATTTCAGTTTTTCAATTCCCTTGGGCCCTGCACTAATGAATTTCTAAAATCCATTACAATTTAAAATTTAGGTACAACTTTATAAGTTTTTGCGCCTTCGATTTCCTGAAATACTATATACCCTTAAAATGATACAATCAACCTCTTGGTTTTTAACAGATAAGAAAGCTAACATTGAAATGGGTGGCAAGCATGGAAGCAAGCATATCGATACATTGGTGCTCCTCAAGTAAATACTACACAATAATCAGGTGGTGGGGGTCGCTACTTTAAATGCTGGCACATTAGCTACCATTCTTCCTCATGTAGATTTAGAGAACTTGTAAGACTTTCAAGTACCCTTCCGAAAATTGGGTGAAAAATTGAAAATAAATTACTTAAGAAACCCTTTTCCATAGCTATGAGCTTTAAATATCGAGAATGAACAATGCCATGGGAATGAACAATCCTCCATAGCTGCTATCTCGTGGGATTACCCAGAACTATGCGTCAATCAATGGATAATTCGCTTCAATTTTAGATTCTGAAATTTCAAAACAAATCTTACAGTAGAGCCCTAGAATAACATTTAACACCAGGAATACCCAAAGGGAAAAAATCAATGTAGAAGAAAATGCCTAAACAAGTGAAGCCTCTGTCAAAACGCTGAAAATTATTACACAATGGTTTATTATTTTTCTATATAGATCACTCGTCTGCAAAGCCACCAACCATCCAACATGAACGGTTTGTACTACAGAGCACCACGTGGTCTCAAAAAATTCTAAAAATTCCATAGAATCTTAAATTGAAAGAAAAACAATACCTTAATATCAAAATTTTTTGAGTTAGGGCGTTTTCAAAATTTCAAAATTCATTTTTCAACCCTTAGAAGTGACTGACATCAACCAAAATCTTCGGGGCACAACTAGACCCCAAATGGAGCCAACATACCAAATTTCATCAAAATCGGTCAATGCTAAGAGGCTTTAGTTGCTTTTTTTGGTCACTTTCGTGTCTGGGTTCTTTAATGGTTTCATGTGCGCCTTCAGAGGTAGCGCTACTGTCGTAAGGGGAAACTCATCACGTCACAGACTCCGGGTACATTTAATATTCTCATCTTCCTTAAATTCTCTAAATTTTTTTGATGCGTTTTCGAGTAGCACACTATGGTTTTCTTCTATATCAGTGAACCCTTTCGAGGAAAAAAAATTTAAAAATTGTGAGGCAAATTCCCCATTATAACGGAGTTCCCATAGGTAGAGTAGATCAAATAAGCTGCTTATTAGATAGGCATTTTCGAATCGAATAGTTATTTTGCTATCGATATTTCACTGTACAAAACCATGGTAGGTGCCTACTTAACATCTAAGGTTAGTTTTTTCGATGTAGGTATGATTTTCCTAAGTATCCAGACGGAAATGACTGAGGAATGATGAACTTCATGGTCCAATTTATTCAGTCAGTTATTATAGTAGGCATTTCGTGAAATGGGAAATGAAAATATGTGTTGAAGGAACCAGAAAAATGCTATTTTCGGGTGTCTTCCGCTGATATAGGCTCCTAGAATATCCATCTACCTATCCCTACTAACGGGATACACTGTCGGATGCTAATTTCGAACATAATTGCTCGTTAGGTCTACGCACCCATCTCCTACTTACGACATGTACATGCCAAGTAGTAAAGTGGATGATGTAATATAGAATTAATTGTGAAACTGTTACTCACATCTACGAGCTACGCCTGGAGAACTCCACTACTCTGTGAACGAGATTAACTGAAGAGGGTCTTCACCACAAAAAATGTGGTCTTCTCTCGAGCAATCAGAACTAACTGAACTCATTTCCTCAACTTGAGTAATTTTATATTGGAAACCATGTCTCCCCAATCCAAACCAAATAAAACCTTGACGGCAACTACGTTATCACAAGGTTACTGATAAGAGCGATAAGACATTGTTGTTGTTTCTCTTGCTCGGTGACGCAATGGCCGATGTTCACACAGAAGGCACATCATAGTTGATGATTTACAGACGTGTCGTGGGATTCATTTCTCATCCATCTGAAGTTTCAGAAAAATGAACTTTTAACATATAACATGTATTAGCCATGAGCAAACTGGCCAAAAAGTTCATAAAATTGTTTTACGAAAATATCTAACGAAATATCGCGCTGAAGGCGCGTGGAAGAGGAGGTATGGACACCTTGCATTTCTTTATTCTGGTACCAATCTGTCTGATTGTTTTTGAAATGTGTTCTACCAGTATCAGTGGTGGTCCCGTTTCAAACAGATTTCTTCACTGGAATGTAACGTAATATCTTCCAGGTATTACGATTGGAAATATTTATTTAAAATAGACAGATGAACAATACTGCACGAAATTGATAATTAGGGTGGAGTGGGGTAATTGTGTAAACGGGGCAAATGTGTAAGTGGTTCAAAAAATGGCGCCAAATGAAACTGGATTTTCGAATGTCTTCTCTATGGTTGTGTTTACATCTGATACGTCTTATCACAAAAGTTGGTTGTACTCTGACCGCCAGTGTTTCCACTTCGTGGGAATTTTTCCCTTTTGTGGGAAATTCCGGGGGTCCGAGGGAAAAAAAAGGGAAACTTTTTTCTGTGGGAAAAAATTCCCACAGTCAATATTTTTGACCGATTCTTTCATTTTATCACGCTTTTTTGTACAATGATATAATCTAGGGTCGTACCAATACCTCACGTATCCTACATATTTTTTTTACTGCCTACATGTTTTTGACCAACAAACTACAATACAAAGCTGACGCATGATCACGCTTGGTCAAGGCAGAAGTAAAGATGAACAACAACAACGTGCTTACCAGTAACAAGAAGCTTCGAGTTCGAGACAAAGGTCGTCTCGTCATCATGTTATTCTCGTTAGTTTACAATGTTATTGTAAACAGTGAGTCTCTTATTTTTCACCAACCGTGCGACGTTAACATCATTCGTCTTTTCCAACACCCATTTCGTTTGAGGTATGTATCTATTCAATAGTAATTATCTGCATACAATATCGTTTGAAGTGGCAGGGGAAGAATAGTGTCTTGGCTTCTTGTCCACTCAAACTAGTTTCGAGAGAAATGACTTCCATGTTTCTTAATTCAAGACAATTCAGAAAATGGACTAGGATGGTTATTCCCGAAACCTTCGTTTAAATATTATGTCCATCGTTAGGTAGGTTCGAAATTCGAACCTCAAGGGATTGGTGAAGAAATTAGGGGGTGGACTAATATTCAATAGTTGAAAAAAGTGAACATGATAAAGTGAACACAGTACCTTATGCATTCACCATAACATAAAATGGTTTTCACCTTTTTTTTTTTTGCTTTTACTTAACCCTCCAGTGGTAGACCTAATCTCATCTCGCAAAAGGTAGACCCAGGAGCGCGGCGCTCTTTCGGTACTTCCTCCCAAAAAAATCAATATTTATCATATTTTTTAATTGTTTTTGGTCAGAGTGAGATACTCAACTCATCTCCTGGTGTATCCAAAAATGTTCAATGAAAAACATATTGGTAAAAAAGTTTTTTTTCATTGAGCTCAGAAATACGTATTGGTAAAAATAGGTTTTAATATAGGTTTTTTAAGAAATTTTACATCATCATTATTGTACATCATTATTTTACATAGGTAGTATTGTGTTTTTCTTGAGAGGAGGCATCCTGTATCAGAGCATTTCAAATATGAGGATAATTGACTATTTCAGGTCTTCGAAGTGAAAAGAAAAAATATATCATGGAAAATCATTTGTCCAGTGTAAAGAGTCTAAATTTACTCTTTAGTCCAGTGGACTAAAGACTCTTTAGTCCAGTGAAAGGTAGGAAAAATTCATCAAGGGCTATGGGAAATTAGGAGGGAATTTTTTACTTGTCTGTGGGAAATCGTGGGAAATTTTAGGATGGGCTGTGGGAAATTTTGGTTTGGTGTGGTGGAAACCCTGCTGACCGCGCTCTCATGTGCTACCGACTTGTTTTCGTGGAGAGTCCCTTTTCACTCGTGAGTCAAGTGCAGTGCTTTGTGCAAATTTCTTGTAAATGGACTGTCAATATAAGTTTTGTGTGTCATTCCGTCCAGTTTTCATATTCTGGTAAGTACTTTTAATGATTATAATAGTATACAACTCTTGAAACTTCCGTATTCTGTAGAATTGGCTGTGGTATACAAATGCCCCTTGATTTTACCATGTTGGGGGAAAAGTGTAAGCTCTCCAAGGGGCAAATGTGTGGCAGCAGGTGCATGTGATTTTACGTTTATTTTTATAAAATAAATATTTTTGCTTGTTTGGTGGTCACTTATTTTTGGTTTGACCTTTCTTTTTATCACTAATATCCTTCCTTTATTTCCCCCTTGTTAGCACTTGTTGGGAAAAAAAAGTTTGTTTCTACTAAAAAAAATGTCGCAAAAAAAATTCTGAATATCCCGTTTTGTTTGTTTTTAGTGGCCTTTTCACGCATTTGCCCCGTAGATATTTGAGTGGATAAGAAATTAGAAAACAGAACCACTTACACATTTGCCCCATTTCACTGGGGAAATGTGTAGCAAGGAGGTCGTTTTAAAAAATAGAGCTGAGAGCTACGAAGAAGTTGAAAAATTAAAATATCAATCCAGCGATTGTAATCAGCATTAAATTGCGTAAATTTTAAAGAAAAAAATATTACTCTAGCTGTAACTGGGGCAGAGCTATGTGAGATTAAAGTTGAACTATTGAAATTTTGGTACGCAATTACCCCACTCCACCCTATTGAATTTTAAAAGTAGGCATCCCGCTTGCTAATCTGAACAATCCTGAGAAATTTCGTCGAAATCGGATGGAAAATGTAGAAGTTATGGCTGTTACAAGGAATTCACGTTTGCGCATGCGCAGCGGCTACCATCAGTCTCGGACTGATGATTTTCATAGGGGACCGTCTACACGCCAACCCACACAATCCCTGAAAATTTCATCGAAATCGGACAATAAATTCGTATAGTTATGCCGGTTACATGGATTTCATGACAGACACACAGACACTGAACCAAAATTGTTCAGAAAGGTCTGAAACGTAAAACGTGAGTGGAAATTTCAATTTTGGAGAACTTTTTATTTCTAACCTTGAAAAGTGAAAACAAAGCTTCCGCTACTTTGGTATACTCGGAAGCAATTAAAAAAGTTTGCCCATGCGCAGTGGCTACTATCTGTCCGAAGGTGGCGATTTTCATAGGGGACCATCTAAACACCAATCTGTAACATCCCTGAAAATTTCATAGCAATCGGATGGAAAATGTAGAAGTTATGGCCGTTACAAGGAAATTCACGTTTACGCATGCGCAGTGGCTACTATCAATCCGCAGCAACTACTATTGGTCTGGGGGAGATGATTTTCAAATGGGTCTATCTACACGCCAATCTAAACAATCCTGAAAAATTTCGTAAAATTCGGATGAAACTTTCGTACAAGTACGCAACTACGAGAGACATTAAATGTCTCAATTTATCAAACATCTCAATCTCTCAATTTATTAAACATAAGACATAAAATTTTTATGTCTTATGTTTGATAAATTGAGAGCTTTCCAATGAGTGGTGAACGATTTTTGTGGGGTGGAAAATGAGGAAGTTAGTTTTCCCTAGGAACGATTGGTTGTACGTGAAAATCATCAGAAATTTCCGCGTAACGCTCCCCTCATAACGCTCCCCGCGTGACGATTTTTCATTTATGTGCCATAGTAAAGACATAAAATGTCAACATCATTCAACTTCATTCCTTGATTCGAGGTCAATTCGATTACATCTACGTTATTCTGAATGTTGGCATTGATTGCTAAAAGTCTCTCCATTTTACAATTATTGTCCACGTAACGTATTGGAGAATCCGTCGTAACCAGCAAGTCGAGTACAGGAGCCTCCTGTACTCGACTTGCTGGTTACGACGGATTCACCAATTCGGTACGTGGACAATAATTGTATTCTTATAACTAGCGGAACTAACCCCATTCATTTAATCTCTCCATTTTGTTCAATATATCTAGGAAAGAAGGTGCGGGCAGTCAGCTAGTTTCCAAAGTACTTATTTGTAAATCGTGCTATGTTACCTACTTTGACATTTTATGTCTTTACTATGGCACATAAATGAGATGATTTTATGTGCCATAGTAAAGACATAAAATGTCAAAATGTAAATGTTACGGCTGTTACAAGGATTTCACGTTTGCGCATGCGCAGAGACTACTGTCATTTTTAAGGCCTTGATTTTCATTTGGGACCATCTAAAACCTGATCCGCACAAACCCTATTAAAAAGAATTAATCTCCGTTCAAATTATAGCTGACCGAAATGCGATCGATGGTTTTCTCCAAGTTAACAATGGCAAAGCCGTGTTCTTTGCAGACGAGTGATCTATATAGAAAAACGTCTGCCAAGTTGGGTGGGCAGTATAGCTTCCTCACTCATTGTAACATGGACGTACAGAATCAGTTGGCGAAAAAATTATGATTCAAAGAGTTATTGAATACCAAAATATTAGCGGTCCACCGTCTAGGACCTAACCCACACAATCCCTGAAAATTTCATCGAAATTGGTTGAATAGTTGCGGAGTTTTGGTTGTAACAATAAATTTAAAGTTCGCGCATGCGCAGCGGCTATTGCTTGACCAATTTGATTGAAACTTATAGGGTGTCTCTTAGAAGTTAGTCCCTAACTAACCTCCAAATTTGAGCAAAATCGGTTCATTAGAAACCGAGAAACCGAGGTTCCAGGAAATTCACGTTTGCGCATGCGCACTCGCTCCTATTGGTCCGAAGGTGCTGAAATTTATAGGGGACCGTCTAGGACCTAACCCGCACAATCCCTGAAAATTTCATCAAAATCGGACCACAGGTTGGTATAGTTTTGCCCGGGACAAGGATTGACCACAGACAGACAGACAGACCGACAGACAGACAGACAGACAGACACGGAACCAAAATTGTTCGGGAAGCTCTAAAACGCAAAAAGCAAGTGGAAATTTTGATTTTGGAGGACATTTTTTTTTTTTTCACTTCTTTCACGAATACAAAGCTTCCCTACCTTCGGTAGTGAGGAAGCAAAATAATAACCCATCGTCTAATAATTTGCAGCGTTTCTCATTATTTTTCGATGCTGAATCACGTGGTGGTATCTATTCTTGAATTTGATTGGAATTTTTTAATGGCGGCCAAAATTTGGTTGTTTTTAGCAAAAAGTCGCTCTATTTTTCCTCTTAAGTTATGAAGCGGTTTTAAATAGTTCGGAAACATCATCAGAGTTCAGAAAAGATTTGAAGCGTTGTGGAATCCTGAAACGAGGTAAGCGAAGAAACTATACAGGAATGAAATAACAAAGCAAAATTGAAATCTGTTTGAATTGGGACCACTACGGATATTGGTGGAAAACATTTAAAAAACAATCAGACAGATTGGTACCAGAATAAAGAAAAACAAGGTGTTCAGACAAAAAAAAAAAAAAAAATCTTCGTCCCACGACAACCCGAGTTGAGTACTTCCTCTTTAACACGACTTCGGCGCGTTAAATTCGGTCAAAACAGAGCGACTTTTCGTTGAAAACAATCTAATGTTCGGCCGCCATTTCAAAATTCCACTTAAATTCAAAAATGGATACCACCACGTGATTCAGCGTCAGAAAATAATGAAAAAACATGTGCCACACTTGGGGTTCTCAGCAATCGTTGGTTTGCGCAACTTTGAGCGCCCAGGGAGGCGAGATGCGCGGAGTAAAAAAACGCTGCAAATTATTACACAATGGTTTATTATTTTTCTAAAGATCACTCGTCTGCAAAGCCACCAACCATCCAACATGAAGAAAAATCATCGATCGCATTTCGGTCAGCTAAAATTTGAACGGAGATTAGGCCTCTTTTGCGATTCACACTCGTGTTTCTGATTTAATGTATGTCCAACCCTTAAATTCTCGTAGGGAGCGAACGGTTTGTCCTACAGAGCTCTGCGTGGTCTCAAAAAATTCTAAAAATTCTATACTATCTTAAATCGATGGAAAAACAATACCTTTATATTGGAATTTTTTGAGTTAGGGTGTTTTCTTCTTCGCGGCACAACTAGACCCCAAATGGAGCCTACATACCAAATTTCATCAAAATCGGTCAATGCCAAGTGGCAAAAGTGCCGCGTACGGCGGACGGACGGCCAAATGTGTATTCGATTTTTGGATTCTACGTACCTTGAAACGTAAACCATCAAATTTTGAGGGGGTGTTAAAAAAGTTGTTTTTTCTTTGTCGATTCCAAAGGTTCATTATTGAAAATAATAAACCAAAATCAACTGAGGAGTCAAACATCCATGAAATTTTACGTACAATCCGAATCTGCAATAAAAAGTGGGGGTTCGCGTTTGAAATAAGAAAGTTGGTGCGCATTGCGCATGTTTTCCACAAAAATAAGATATTTGAGATCCTCAGTATAAAACACGTAGATTCCAAAAAGTAAGATTTATTTTTCCTTGTCGCGTAAAGATTTCAGCAGGGGGGTTAATAACTTTTGAGACACCCTGTATATGTTGGGGGAGAATTCCTACAATATTCATTCATACACTGTTCATTCCTTTTATTTCACCAATTATGGAGTGTCATTATGATAGAGAATTTAATTACTGACTCGTAAGGCTGACCACTCGATCATTTAAATGAAGAGTTTTTTTTTCAAACGGGATTTATCCCTTCTATAAAGTTTTCGTTTTTTCACAGATCTGAATCTTTGGAGCAGGGCCTACCACCTCACGAGTGGAATTCCTTCCGAAACGGTTTGTATCCCGCTTTAAAAGCTTGCTGTAAATCGGGTTTGCCGACAAAACGGCTTATATCCATCCCGTTGTTTTCAATACAAACTTTTTATTTTTTTAATTTGGTTTTCGGATTCTACATTATTTTGAAACGTAAACCATCAAATTTTGAGGGTGACCTTGCTCGATGCCGAAGGTTCATTATTGAAAATAAATGCGTAAATAAATAAGGGAAAATAAAAATGGGACCTTTCATAGCACAACCGAAAACTCGATTTTGGTTTACTATTTTCAATAATAAGCCTTTGGAATCGAGCAAGAAAAATAATTTAACCCCCCTCAAAATTTGATGTTTTACGTTTCAAGGTACGTAGAATCCAAAAATCGAATAGAAAATTTTCCGTCCGTCCGCCGTACGCCGTACGCGGCACTTTTCTTAGCAACACTGGACCGATTTGGTTGAAATTTAGTATATGGGCTCTTTTGGTTGATGACGGTCACTTCTAAGGGGTGAAAATTGAGGATTGAAATTTTCAAGAGTGCGCTAGCTCGAAAACTCTCGAAATAAAAGGTATTGTTTTTTCACCAAATTTAAATAGTATTGAATTTTAAAAAATTTTTGAGATCACCCGGAGCTCTGTAGGACAAACCGTTCCCTCCCTACGAGTACTTCAGGATTTTCCCTCGATAAAATAGAATCACGAGTGTGAATCATAAAAGAGGTCTAATCTCCGTTGAATTTTCAGCTTATCAAAACGCGATTGCTGTTCGTTTCTTCGAGTTGTATTCAGTTTTGCTTTCTGCGCAACCAGTAATCAAATTTCCATAATTCTCATATTATGAAGCTCTCTTTTTTTCGAATCTAGTGTGAAGCGTTTAGTGCTTTCTAATAAACTTGATTGTGAAGGTGTGAAGCCAGGCAGTATGGTTTGGTAGGTAGTACCTACCAATGGTTGGTAGGTAAAAAACGCTGCAAACCATTGCCCAAAGGTTCTCCATCAATAGCACCTACCACCATCTGTATTCCCCCTTGGCCTTTCCTCTCAAATTTCAGCTTCCTGCGTTCAATTGGATTGAAAATTTCTTCGGAGCTCACTCAGCTGATCAGTGATCTGAGGAGTGAAGAAGATCTCCTCGAAGGAATGCTGAAGACTCCCGGGAGATCTCCGTTCAAATTTCCTCCAAAGTGGCTCATAACCATAATTTTTCATCAAATGGGTTATGTCCAAACAAGAAATGGCCGTGTCTCCCTCAAAAAGCATGCCAAAATTTTGAAATTTGGTATTACAATCAAATGTTCTATCAACAAACTGTTTGGAAAATTTGGGCACCCTAGACAGCTTCCTTCGCCATGGAATTTGTTTTTCTTAATTTCTCACAAAACATTCGAAGTGGATGTAAGCCCGTTTGAAAGAAAACTCCTCGAATATCTTCGAAAATTCGCTCATTTCATGCTGCATTAATGGAGTTTTTGTTATCTGGCAAATCTAGCCTCGCTGACGGGTGTCGGTGGTTTGATGGGATGGAAAAAACGTGCGCTGACGGAGCTGCTCCCACCTACGCGCGAGGCGCCCCGCGAGGAAGTCCCCAGCACCCCGGGGCTTTTCATTCCTTATCAATTCGGAGGGGGGCCCGGGGACCGCGTCTGCGCTTTGCGTTCCCTAGCAACTCCCCCCCCCCCCCTTCGTCGCACCCACGGAAACCACCCTCCTCCCGCCCGCGGAGTTCCCTCCCTTCCTCCCCTCACGGGTCCCCCCGGGGCACCCGTCGTCGGTGTTGCTGGAAAAAGGAACCGGACTCCAGTCAGTTTAGTGCGCGCCTCCGCCCAGACCGCGAGTGCTGGTTTCTCCGTTTCGTCGTTGGATCCGCCTCCTCCAAGGTACATCTTCCATGATTCCGTTCTCGTCAGGCACTGATTTTTAAACCTTGTCATCCGAATAGAACATCAACATTCCAAATTGTGTACCCTAGGTTCAACACAAACCATACAAACTGCCTATAAATATTATTTTTTCCCAACTCGAGATAATTCGCTTAACATTGACTTAGCTAATAAGCATTAATAAATAGAAACATGAAAGGGAGGGAAGAATTGGCAAATCTTACATTTTGCTTCCTCGCTACAAAAAGTCCCACTAAAACCCCATTTTTGTCACAAATTTTGGAATTTTAAGCTTCGTACAAAATCAATTGTTTGTCCAGGCAAAACTGAACGAAATCACGGTTCCGATTTTGGTGACATTTTCAGGGTTTGAGCAGTTCTAAGATGGTCCCCCTTGAATTTTCATCGCCACCTTCTCATAGTAGAGTCTGCGCAGGCCCAATTGTGATTTTCTCGAAGGTTAAAGAAGATGATAAGAGAAGAAGAAGAAGACTATGTGAAAATACAGGAAATTTCCTTCTGACTTCAATGGTTTCTGTACCATTGCCTGCTTGTGGTTCAATCCATGTCCTGGACTAAACCTACGTGATTGTAGGTAGTCGCATTTTCAATTTATTTTGAGGGTTTGTGCAGTTCTAAGATTGTTCCCCAGGAATTTTCATCGCCATCTTCTTAAAGTCAGAGTAGGGCACTAGCTAACTTATTTATTAGCTAGTTAATTCTTCAAGTAATACATAAATAAGCTTGTAGTTGTTTTTGATCGCTAAAATATAAATTTAGCTATTAGTTGTCAGCTACAGCTGTAGCTATCAGTGTTAGCTGCTCATGAAAGCTAAATCACCGCAGCTAAAGCTGTTAGCTACACTTTTCAAATAGTAGCTAATTTAGCTAGAAATTTCTATTAACTAAATATTTAGTGGTTAGCTCCACCTAAATCGTAGCTGTTAGCTGTAGCTAATTTTTATCCAACACTCATAGTATGGTAATTTTGGAGTCATGTTTTTTTGTGGTTTCTTCAATTTCTAAAAAGGTACACGTTTCGACCCTTCTGTGGAGCCTCCTTCAGCCCTAAACAAGGGGATTACATTTGTGTGAGTAAAACAATTTATAATCAACACAAATGTCAATCCCCTTGTTTAGGGCTGAAGAAGGCTCTACAGAAGGGTCGAAACGTGTACCTTTTTAGAAATTAAAGAATCTACAAAAACATGACTCCAAAATAATCACCCAAACCATGGAAACGGTCCCACCGTACCAGCCAACAAATTTTATAGTAGAGTCTGCGCATGCTCAATGGTGATTTTCTTGAAGGATAAGAGAAGAGCCCATATTCGAGATAGGAACTTCGACTCTCTTCATTGTACTGAAAGTCCTCCAAAATCGAAATTTCCCCTCGACTTTGCATTCCACAGTTGTCTCAACAATGATTTCGGAAGTTCAACGATTGTTTGAAGTCCACTATTGGTTGTTTTTGAGAGAAAGTATCAAGTAACATTGCCCAATAGGGAGAGGTCATATTTATCACCTGATTGTATTCACTTTGAGAAAATACCGGAAATTTCTGCATTTTAATGGTTTTTGTGCCATTGCCTTCGTAATCGTAGTCGCATTTTGATGACATTTTCAGGGTTTGTGCAGTTCTAAGGTGGTCCCCCAGGAATGTTCATCGCCATCTTCTTATAGTCAGAGTTGGGCATTAGCTAACTAATTCATAAAGATAAAAGATATATTTTGCTACTAGCTATTAGTTGTCAGCCACAGCTATAGCTATCAGCGTTAGCGCAGGCCCAATTGTGATTTTCTTGAAGTTCAGAGAAGATGATAAGAGAAGAAGAAGAAGACTTTGTGAAAATACAGGAAATTTCCTTTTGACTTCAATGGTTTTTGTACCATTGCCTGCTTGTGGTTCAATCCATGTCCTGGACTAAACCTACGTAATTGTAGGTAGTCGCATTTTCTAGACATTCTCAGGGTTTGCGCAGTTCTATGATGGTCCCCCAAGAATTTTCATCGCCATCTTCTCATAGTAGAGTCTGCGCAGGCCCAATTGTGATTTTCTTGAAGTTCAGAGAAGATGATAACAGAAGAAGAAGAAGACTTTGTGAAAATACAGGAAATTTCCTTTTGACTTCAATGGTTTTTGTACCATTGCCTGCTTGTGGTTCAATCCATGTCCTGGACTAAACCTACGTAACTGTCGGTAGTCGCATTTTCTAGACATTTTCAGGCTTTGTGCAGTTCTAAGATGGTCCCCCTTGGATTTTCATCGCCATCTTCTTATAGTCTGAGTAGATCTTTATCTAACTTATTTATTAGCTAGTTATTTTTTCAAGTAGGTAATACATAAATAAGCTTGTAGTGGTTTCTAATAGTTAAAATATAAATTTAGCTATTAGCTGTCAGCCACAGCTATAGCTATCAGTGTTAGCTGCTCATGACACGTAAATCACCGCAGCTAAAGCTGTTAGCTGCACTTTTCAAATAGTAGCTAATTTAGCTAGAAATTTTAGCTGTTCCTGAACAGCTATTAACTAAATATTCAGTGGTTAGCTCCACCTAAATCGTAGCTGTTAGCTGTAGCTAATTTTTATCCAACACTGTTTATAGTATGGTTATTTTGGAGTCATGTTTTTGGTAGTTTCTTTAATTTCTAAAAAGGTACACGTTTCGACCCTTCTGTGGAGCCTTCTTCAGCCCTAAACAAGGGGATTACATTTGTGTGACTAAAACAATTTATAATCAACACAAATGTTAATCCCCTTGTTTAGGGTTGAAAAAGACTCCACTGAAGGGTCGAAACGTGTACCTCTTTAGAAATTAAAGAAACCACAAAGAACAAGACTCCAAAACAATCACCCAAACCATGGAAACGGTCCCACCGTACCAACCTACAAATGTTTATAGTAGAGTCTGCGCATGCTCAATGGTGATTTTCTTGAAGGATAAGAGAAGAGCCCATATTGGAGATAGGAACTTCGACTCTCTTCATTGTACTGAAAGTCCTCCAAAATCGAAATTTCCCCTCGACTTTGCATTCCACAGTTGTCTCAACAATGATTTCGGAAGTTCAACAATTGTTTGAAGTCCACTATTGGTTGTTTTTGAGAGAAAGTATCAAGTAACATTGCCCAATAGGGAGAAGTCATATTTATCACCTGATGGTATTCACTTTGTGAAAATACCGGAAATTTCCTCATGACTTCTGCATTTTACAGTTCGCTGATGAATGGTTTTCGTGCCACCGCCTGCTTGTGGTTCAACCTTTGTAATCGTAGTCGCATTTTGATGACATTTTCAGGTTTTGTGCAGTTCTAAGATGGTCCCCCAGGAATTTTCATCGCCACCTTCTTAAAGTCAGAGTAGGGCATTAGCTAACTTATTTATTAGATAGTTAATTTTTCAAGTAATACATAAATAAGCCTGTAGTTGTTTTTAATAGCTAAAATATAAATTTAGCTATTAGTTGTCAGCCACAGCTGTAGCTATCAGCGTTGGCTACTCATGAAACCTAAATAACAGTAGCTAAATCTGTGAGCTGCACTTTTCAAATAGTAGCTAATTTAGCTAGAAATAATAGCTGTTTCTGAACCAATAATAGCGAATTATTTGGTTGTTAGTTCCACCTAAACGTAGCTAATTAAGTTGGAACTTTTAGCTGAAGCTAATTTCTCCCCTACACTGCTTATACTGCCGTGCTAAGCCAAAAAATCGTAACGTGAAAATTTGACCAAATTGAGTAATTGGTACCTGGGGGTTTCGGGGGTCGATTTCTATCGATTTTCGGAGTTTTAGAGCCTTATCTCTACTAGAATTGCCTCAAACAGGCCTCCCGATTTTTGCGTTAAGGCGTGTTAACTTGGATCTGCTAAGAAACTAGTCGTATCAGAGCGATTCAGAAGAAGAAAACTCGTATCTTGACACTGATAAGGGAATCAGCCTTAGTATTTCGACGAATCTTGCATTCTGAATCGGCATGATACGACTTTTTGCCTCAGAAAACTCGGAATTACGTGGTGACTTTTACTTTTATACTTTACGTAAACAAACGTTTATTTTTATTGATTCAGCTGTTTTTTCTTACACTCTGAACACAGATATGAAATACGATTGACTTTGAGCCAAGAAGGATGAAAAAATAATTTAGGTGAAATGGTTTCTTGATTTGAAGATAATTATAAAGTTTCAGGAATTAAAATGTGCTTAGCATTCCAAAGTCTCATGGTTGAGTATTCAGAACAGAACAGTAATAACTTCGGGTTGAAGAGAGCGTAAACTCGTATCACCGTTTTTTGACAATTTACACTCAAAAATGTTTAATTTTGACTCCAGAAATTGATTCGCCTACTAATTTCCTTGAAGAAAAACCTTTACTTCTGGTTAAAGAAGGAAACATAATCCCGCTAAAGAGTTATTTCGCCACGAAACCTATTAGGTCGTTTTCTCGAAAGTTGGGTGAAGCCAAGATACGACTTTCTGGCTTAGCACGGCAGTATAAGAGAAGATGATAACAGAAAAAGATGAAGATTTTAACTATCTGAAAATACAGGAAATTTCCTTTTGACTTCAATGGTTTTTGTACCGTGGCTGATTGCCTGCTTGTGGTTCAATCCATGTCCTGGACTAAACCTACGTAATTGTAGGCAGTCGCATTTTCAAGGAATCAAGGGTTGTTATGATGTATGGGCGTCCTGCTGATGTCGGTAGAGGTCCTTTGAAGTCAATGCTGATTCTTTCAAACGGCTGGGTGGATTTTATCAAAACTCCTGAACTCTTCCTGTAGTACTTAGGCTTTATTTCAGCACATGTGGGGCATGAGTTAGTCATTCTGCGGACTTCTTCATGAGTATATGGCAGATTACGGCTCCGGATCCAATGGAACATGCGAGATACCCCTGGGTGACATAAGGCATTATGCATGGAGAATTCAGTGTTGACGGCACTACAGATCCTTGATAATGTGTCTGCTACGATATTATCCTTTCCGGGCCTATAAATTATGTCAAAATTGAAAGCTGATATGTCCAAACGCCAGCGCATAATTTTGTCGTTCTTTATTCTACTCGAGTGTTTCAAATTGAATATGAATGAAAAAGCCTCTTGATCTGTTACAATTGTAAAGTGCCTTCCGATGAGAAAATGTCGCCACTTTCTTGAAAATTCTACAATTGCAGCTGCCTCTTTCTCGATTGCAGGATGATTCTTCTCACTTGTAGATAAAGTTCGTGGGAAAAACGCCACTGGACGATTCCTTTGCGAGAGTGTAGCCGCTATGGCAAAGTCCGAAGCATCTGTTTCCACCTGCAATGATTCACCCACAGAACCAACATGATTCCTGCTTGGTACCTTGCTTGTGTCTGTTGGAATGTTGCCTGTTCAAAGCCATGAGCGTTTCCTTATTGTTTGCGTCATGAGACTCAGAGCAAGTGGAAGCAGATGTGGAGGGATGAGAGGCATAGTACTGAGCATGCTTGCTGCCTGTCTCAATCACTCGAGCTTTCTCTATGGCAACTTCTAAAGGGAGGGTATTGTTTTCCAATAGACTTTTACGTATCTCCGCAGATGAAATACCTTTTATGAATGAGTCTCTAATCATGTCGTCACGATTGACATCTGCAGTGACAGACTTGAACTCGCAGTCCTTGCTAAGAGTTTTGATCGTTTGGACATACTGATAGATAGACTCATTAGCTTGCTGCTTCCTAGTAAGTAGGCAGAATCGTGCAAACACTTAATTTTTTGGTTTAATGTAGAGATTGTTCAGCGTTTCTACAACAGTTGCATAACCTGTGAATTCAGAAATAAATTCGTATACGGAACATGATAGAAAGTTTATCAATACCTTTTTCTTCTTAGCTTCAAGAATGTCGGACTCTGATTCATCTAGGTAGTTTTCCAATGCCACAAGCCAATGAGCCCATTCTTTGCTTGCTGATGGAGCATCTGGTAGCGTATCGATACGACGTAGCTTCAAAGCTTTTTCCATGATAGTAACTTGACTGAATTAATTGAAATGATTCAACTCAAACCTGAGCTTCATTCAGTCAAGAACGTATAACATAGATGAATAGAAAATTATTGAATTGAAGAAGGATAAGATACATCTGGTACAATCAAGTTTATTAGAAAGAACGAAACGCTTCACACTCGATTCGAAAAATAGACAGCTTCATATTGAAATTTGATTACTGGTTGCGCAGAAAGCAAAACTGAATACAGCTCGAAGACATGAACACCGATTTCAACCAAATCGGTCCAGTGCCGCATACGGCGGACGGACGGAAAATGTTTTATTGGAGTTTAGGATTCTACGTACCTTGAAACGTAAAACATCAAATTTTGAGGGGGGTTAAACTTTTTTTTCTTGCTCGATTCCAAAGGCTTATTATTGAAAATAATAAACCAAAAGACACAACTTCGCCACTTTTAGAAGAATCACCCATTTCCTGAACAAGAATGAATTTCTCCGAGATGTAAGCAGCAACGATCATACCTACGTCTACATTATAGCAGATTCTTCATTGGAGCAGTTGGTGATGGAGACGTCATTTCGGGCTGCTGAGTCGATCTTGTAGAATCTTTCGATAGAGCTTTTGGTTCTAGAATCTTGTGATATTAGATTTATGACGCTCCTGTGTTTTGAATTGTTCTCAATATGACCTCCTTGGGTGGTGGTTACGAAGAGAGGAGTGCGTCGTTTTGAATCCTCGACAAGATTCTCGCTGTGGAGTTCCCTAGGTTATTTGCTGGTGTCTCTTCGTGTTACTGCGTTCGAAATTTAATTACAAACTGTTCAAAGAGATATTTGTCCCTCATTCCCGAATTTCCTTGCCAATAAGTAACATTAGATTGTCATCTTTGTAGTTGCGGTATAGCATGGTGCAGCGGGATTGCTATTTCAAGCTGCAGTAGGAGAGAAATCATGTCACTTCTGAGGAGAGAAATTCCCGACAAATTATAGTACGCGCGGGAATCTGCTTGATGATAAGAGATCATTAGTTCTATATTCTACAGAGGAATGCGCCAAAGGGATGCAAAGTTTCTGTGGCTGACCTAAAGGGTTATGCGGAGGGAGTGTTATTGTAGCTAGGAACCTAAAGAGAAAGAACGAAACGATTGTTTAAAGGCATGAAGTAAAAGGCTGTTCAATGGTGGCCTTATCACTACCTTATCTCTCGCCACATCTCGGTTTGCTACTTAATTGGTTATCAACTCCCGTCGAAACCACCATATATACTCCTGCTCAAAATTAGAGCACCACCATCTATTTCTTCGTTTGTCCCCTTTTTTTTCGCTTGTCGAGTTTTTATCCATTTGAACACATTGTTTGCAAACACAGAAAGAAAAAGGTAACCAAAAAAGGCACAAATTCGAGAAAAAAGACGTTTTTAATAAATTAAAGAAAAATTTATTTCTTGTGGAAAAATTATAAAAATTCGAAATGTGAAGAAAAAGGGTTAGATTATGCCAGTTTAGCTTTTCGATACTTGGTATTACCTCCTCTAGCTCGGATGAGGGCTTGGAGCCTACGAAAGATACCTCTAATCAAGTTTTGGATATCCTCCTGAGGGATACTGTCCAACTCCTCTTTCGCTGCTGTTTCCAGCTCCTGAAGATTGTCTGATGGTGGATCTCTGGCTCGAATTCTTCTTTTCAGCATGTCCCAAACATGCTCTATCGGATTCATGTCTTGGCTTCTTGTTGGCCAGCCCAGGATACAAAATTTGTAAGGGAAGAAGGAAAGAGACAAACGAAAAAATGGATGGTCGTGCTCTAATTTTGAGCAGGAGTGTAGGTATATTATATTTCAGTGAAGTTTGGTGGAGTAGAATGTACCTATCTCTCCACGTTCTTGTTAAAAAGACTGAAGAACATCACGACCACTGATTGGAAATTAGTTCTCACCCACCTACATCGTCCTCCCGAAAGGAAAACATCTGGTCGCTCTGAATTCATGTTCGTTGTTAGGGAGGTCCCGTAGGTATTTATTCGGGATCAATACTGTTCCATAAACGAGGTCGTTAGGCGGCATCATGGATAAATTAGGTGGCTTCGTCCCATTGTGCCGCCGCCAACACCTGCGGGCGGATGTAACTATCAAGCTAATCTGTCGGATTCAGAACCTGTCTGTTCTACTCTGTTCCACTTCACCCCTTTCGATCGTTGAATTATCGTTGAGGCCGCACAATTACGGGCAGCTTCCTCAGCATTTGCTTCGCCACACCTTTCGGATGATAACTTTCAACGGTTCATAACAGAAGGTGTTTGCTGACACATTTATCCATCATTGGACGTTGGAAATGAGATTGATACATTCTAAACCCACCAACAATCTCTGTCTTCTGCTTCCTCTCCATCGAAACGGTCAACACTCGCCTGTAAAGATTCTCTTCCATAATCAGTACCAACCAACCATATTTTTGCGTCAACCATAAATGAGAGTTGACGGAGGAAGAAAAAAATCGCAATAATTTGATCAGCTGAACTTTAAACGGATATTTGTCCACATTCGTCAATAAACTAGAGATGGGCAAAAGGCTCACATATAAAACGCTGCAAATTATTACACAAAGGTTGATTATTTTTCAATATAGATCACTCGTCTGCAAAGAACACGGCTTTGCCATTGTTATAACCAACCAACATAAAGAAAAACATCGATCGCATTTCGGTCAGCTAAAATTTGAACGGAGATTAGACCTCTTTAGCGATTCACAATCGTGTTTCTGATTTATCGTAAGCTCAACCCTTAAGTTCTCGTAGGGAGCGAACAGTATGTCCTACAGAGCTCCGCGTGGTCTCTAAAAATTATAAAAATTCAATACTATCTTAAATTGATGAAAAAAACAAAACCAGTATGGAAATGTTTTGAGCTAGGGCGTTTTCAAAATTGCAACCCTTACTTTTCAACCCTCAGAAGTGACCGACATCAACCAAAAGCTTCGGGGCACAACTAGACCCCAAATGGAGCCAACATACCAAAATTCATCAAAATCGGTCCATGGGAAATAAGGAAAAAGCCACGTAGGGCGGACGGACGGCCAAATTTATATTCGATTTTTGGATTCTACGTACCTTGGAACGTAAACCAACAAATTTTGAAGGGAGGTTAACATTTCTTTCTTGGTCCATTCCAAAGTTTCATTATTGAAAATAATAAACCAAAATGTTCTCCTAAATCAAAATTTCCACTCGCGTTGTACGTTACAGACCTTCCTGAAAAATTTTGGTCCCATGTCAGTCTGCCTGACATGAAATCCTTGCCACAGCCGTAACTTCTTCAATTCTCATCCGATTTCGATGAAATTTTCAGGGATTGTGCGGGTTGGCGTGTAGACGGTCCCCTTTGAAAATCCACCCACTTGGCAGACGTGTTTTTCATCGTGCACTCCTAAGCTGCCACGCAAGGTACTTCACGCAAGGTTATAACTAGCGTTGAACGATTTTCGTACGATGAAAAATGGCGAAGATGAATTTCCGTAGCAACGAATGGTTTGACAGCGAAAAACCATATAATTATACCTGCGGACCTGCTCTCAATCACGTTCACCCAAAATTTGAAATCACTGGCCATCCTAAAGACATGAAACTCGACGAATAATCGTGTGTTTTTGGTTCATTATCGTCAATAAGAATCTTTGGGTTTACTTTTCATGGTCCGTAGAATCCAAAAATCGAATACAAATAAATTTTTCCGTCCGCTCTTTTGGTCAATCACTTCTAAGAGGTAAAAAGTTAGGGAAAACGTTTACAAGATGCTTCAGCTCGAAAAATTTGGAAATAAAAGTAAGTATTGTTTTTTCAATAATTTAAAATTGTCTAAACTTTGAGAATTTTTTGACTCTACGCAGAAATTTTTGGGGCTAGCTTTAATAGGATAAATAATTACCAAATTTATGAATGTTCCATGAATGTTTATTAGCATAACTTTTAATTTTTCTAAAATATAAAGTATTTTCTCAAGTTGATATCGATACCTTAAAGCACAAGACGCTATGTCCAAAAACGCTGTTTCGAGAAAAACGCAAAAGAAGATTTCACTAGTGCATTATTCCTGAAATAATGGCTTATTAGACTAAACTCTTTAATTTCTTCAAGAAATATTGTAGCTATAGTCTTCAAGAAGGCCAATAATAGTTTTGTTGAATTTGAGTTTTTCTGAAATTAAAAAAAAAACTTATAAAAAATGTGGAAGATGGATGGACCTAGCGCGTTTGTGCTTTAAGGTATCGATTTCAATTCCTGCCATCCGAACATCTTTATTTTTGTTGGAGCCATCAAGGACACTCAGGTAACCACACAAACCATCCTCTACAGCCTCCACACCGAAAAAATTATCGACTCTCATATCATTTATCGATGAGACTATATCAGGATATTTGAACCATCAATCTTGCTTATATTCCTTTTTTTTATTAATTATTATTTGAAAACCAGCGAAGTTCTATAGTTTATTCCCAACTCTTTTGCGCGGAATCTGTATAATTATGTTCTTGGCGCGGAACTGGTATGTCCTCAGGTCTTAAATGGCGCGGAACTGGCTGACAAAATTCTACTTTGCGCGGAACTGGTACCCACCCGATGTATGGACCAATCTGTCTTGATAAACGATGGATCTGTTTTACCTACCTGGACCGGAGCACGGCGCGGTGTTCTACTGTACCCTCAAGACCTGTAGGTCGTGCATGTTACAGTCTATTGTATACCGACCCCTTCAAATAGAAAGCTACTTTCACTGCCATTCCTTATTGGGCGATTTCTACCTTGTTGACGCCCTTAGAAAGCTAGTAGTGCGCAGCGACAATAGTATGATCCAAATATAAATGATTAGCTCTAAAGGGAATTATGAGTGTTCATGTCTGGCCAATCTACTTGAGGTGACAGTTAAAAAATGTAGGTACTCTTTTTCTAATTAATGGTAACTACATTATTAAACCATGTGTTAATTTGTGTTGTTAATTAAATAACAAATTTTGTTATTACCTGATACACATAAATCATGAATATAACGATATTCTAGCCTTCAGAGGTATGTAGTGTTCCGGCATTGTGGGCGGCCGGCCTCTTTAGCTCAGTGGCAGAGCACTGGTCTTGTAAACCAGGGGTCGTGAGTTCGATCCTCACAGGAGGCAGCTATTCCGGTAGCTAATTCATTATCATTTTGCATCAGTCGTAGATGTATTCTAATCCTCAGACACTGCCATAATCGATAAGAATGCTTCAATGATAAATACAGACAAATACACGCATCATAGGGTTGAGGAATTATGTTATCAGTACTTTTTACTTTAGGTTTATTATTTTCAATAATGAATTTAGGAATCGACCAAAAATAAATTTTTAACCCCCCCCCCCCCCTCAAAATTTGTTGGTTTACAATTCAAGGTACGTAGAATCCGAAAATCGAATAAAAATGTGGCCGTCCGTCCGCCCTACTCGGCTCTTTCCTTAGTTCCCATGAACCGATTTTGATGAAATTTGGTATGTAGGCTCCATTTTGGGATCTAGTTGTGCCCGAAGCTTTTGGTTGATGTAGGTCACTTCTGAAGGTTTAAAAATAAGGGCTGACATTTTCAAACGCCCATGACAGCTCAAAACATTTCGACGGTATCGATTTTTCATCAATTTAACATAGTATTGAATTTTTATAATCGAATGAGACCAACCAGAGCTCTGTAGGACAAACCGTTTGCACCCTATTAGAACTTAAGGGTTGGACTTACGATAAATCAGGAACAAGAGTGTGAATCGCCGTTAAAATTTAATCTGACCATAATGCGGTTGTTGTTCGTTTTTTCGAGTTGTTCTCAGTTTTGCGTCCTTAGAAACCAGAATTGAATTCCCAAGTGAAGGCACCCGCAACTCCCTATTTCTTCGCATTGAGTGTGTGAAGCGTTTATTCAAAATTTGCGTTTCTTCAAAATAAACTTGATTGTGAAGGTAAAATATTGATCGTAGGTAGTGACAATGGCAAAGCTTTGCCAGACGAGTGATCTGTAGAGAAAAATAATAAACCTCTGTGTAATAATTTGCAGCGTTTTACTAACAATGGAAGAGATCACTTCATAGCAATAAAGCTATGCTTGTATCAGCTATGTACAGCTTTATGTAGCTTTATATACGAGGATGTTCCCAGAAGTAAGTGTCACGAATTTCTTTTAAAATCGAGAAAAAAGTTACATTATTTTGATTACAGACATGTCAGTTATTTTTCCACGTAGTTTTTCCCTTCAACTTTCAAGCACTTCTGGTATCTTGAATGTAATTTTCGGTTTATTATTCCCAATAATGAACTTTTGTTTTCAATCCCTCTTCATACACGCGTCCCGCCATTCCAGCCAATTACGCGTTCACAGCACTTTTCAGCTCTTCACTTGTAGAGGAACGCCGCCCCTAAGTAGCACTTTTCATTTGGAGGAAGAGGTTAAAATCTGAAAAGTGAAAGGGGAATCTGGAAAATATTTAAAAAAACCAAAAAACAAAAAAATGATTTCAGGAGACGAGGGAAATTGACAAAAACTGGGTTTCTGTTTCACGACAACACGCCCCCATTCATCCCATCAAGCTCAAGAGCTCTTGGAAAAGTTTCAGTGAGATGTTTTCAGGCATCCGCCATTTAAATATTGTCCTCCGAAATCAAAACACTGCAAATTATTACATATAGGTCTATTGTTTTTCTATATACATCACTCGTCTGCAAAGAACACGGCTTTGCCATTGTTACCACCAACCAACACGAAGAAGAACATCGATCGCATTTCGGTCAGCTAACATTCACTCGCTTTGCTCTCTTTTGTGATTCAAACTAGAGGTGTGTCGGTGAGGAGTGAACGTATTGAAAAGACCTTATTTTCAAAATGACCTTGTCAGAACTGAACGGGTTGTAAAAATGAACACGGCCAATCGTTCATCAACCCACCAATCGAGTTTTCCGGTTAAATTACGAGAACAACGGCAGAAGGCCAACAAAATAAATTAATTGCCCGCAATATGGATGTATAATACATAATACCGCAGTATATTTATATACATGCATGTTTGTACATGGATCATTAATGTGTGAAAATGACAAGGAAGTATCAACAGAAAGAAGTAGATGGAAGTGGTTTTCTAAGCAAAACCTTCCATCATCCAAGTGAAGAATTACGTTCGAATGAATTGAGGACTAAAAAGACAAAACACACTCAAAGACTGATTCATTCGATTCGAATCGATCTTTCATTTGTTTTTGTCTTTTAGCTCATTCGATTCATTCAAATCGCCTACTCATTGTAACCTATTCCGACTCGTTCGGTTTTTCGAGTCAGAACCTGGATCCTAACGTTTCGACTCTGTCGGATTACAGACTCGCTCGTTTTTGTGACTTCTGACTGGTTGGTTGTTTGTCTTGTGAGTGAACGGGTGAACGGATTCAAAAGAACTGGTCTCTTTAATGAGTGACCGTTTGGGATTCGAATCCGCCAATTGACCTTGTCTTACACATTTCTAATTCACACTCGTGTTTCTGATTTATCGTAGGTCCTACCCAGTTCTCGTAGGAAGCGAACGGTTTGTCATACAGGGCTTCAAAGTTCAATACTATCTTAAATTGATGGAAAAACATACCTCTATATCAACATTTTTTTGAGGTGGGGGCTTTTTTTAAAATTTCAACCCTTAATTTTCAATCTTTAGAAGTGACCTTCATCAACCAAATTTGGCTGCTGGATTGCTTCGGGACACCAACAAAGTTTGAAAATAATAATTATTGAAAATAATAAACCAAAATTTTAACCCCCCTCAAAGTTTGTCGGTTTACGTTTCGAGGTAAGTAAAATCCAAAAATCGAATGAAAATTTGGCCGTTTTCCTGAAAAATCAGAAACACGAATGTGAATTGCAAAAGAGGCCTAATCTCCGTTCAAATTTTAGCTGACCGAAATGAGATCGATGTTTTTCTTCATGTTGGTTGGTGGTACCAATGGAAATGCCGTGTTCTTTGCAGACGAGTGATCTATATAGAAAAATAATAAACAATTTGAAATAAACATTTGAACGTAGATTAGGCTTCTCTTGCGATTCACACTCGTGTTTCTGATTTATCGTAATTCCAACCCTCAAGTACTCATAGAGAGCGAACGGTTGGTCCTACAGACCTCTGGATGGTCTCATTCGATTCTAAAAATTAAATATTATTATAAATCGACGAAAAAACAACACCTTCATTTCAAAAGTTTTTGAGCTAGGGCGTTTTGAAAATTTTAGTCCTTATTTAATTATAAATATTTTGTAAGATGAAATTTCTTATCTCTCCTGATTGTTCCAACTTTTTCTTGGAAATTTTCATCAAACAATAAATTTTTTAGTCTATATTCTTTCTACTACTCATTTGCTTATACATTCGGGTCGAAAAGTACTATAAACACCACTATGTGCGTCATTTGGATTCCGAGCGTTTCCAACAGTGGGGGTAGGGAGAGGCGTTTCCATTCTAGGGTTCTACAACGAACATACATAATCATTATACATAATTTTATCTACTGTGTATACTTCACAATTTTCAATTTTTGAAGTACTTAGTATCTACTCATTGTGCTGAATCCTTACAAAAACACCTGTTGACGGGAGAGTGAAATTGGCGCGCTTTGAACTAATAACAGTGATAACTATCATCTAAAAGGTATACAAAAACCAGGTCGCTAACTCGAAAACAGCTCTCCTGGTGACCATATTTATAACTTTTTGCGAGAAGTCTGACCTCCCCCTCAAATCCCAAGTCTCCCCACCTGACGGTAACGAATGATATTCTCTAATTTCCCTAAAGATGCTTTTGAGTATGTCATTCAGCCTCTCCCAGCATCATTTCCACCACCGCAGGTGAGTTGAACATCCTTACTATCCTCTTCAGGTTGGATTCTTCTTCCATTTTCTTTCTTCATCTAGGTACATGAGTTGTGAAAATTCTCCCTCGCTTAAAATTAACTCTACATTCGATGAAAATGTGTTAAATTTCAAGATCCATTTAGGAGTGAGTAGGCTTCCCATAAAGCACTGAAAATCAAAATGAGAGGATACTCTTCTATACACAATTATTTAAGACTTCTTTTAGGTTCGAGGACTTCGAGGATTTGCAGTGAGGACAAATTTTGTGCTTCATTTAATGAAGCAAAAAAAATAGAGTTGACTCGTCCAGACGAGGAATTCAATCCCACGAATCGGAACTGATATTTCTATGGCTTCTCTGAAAATCTCATTAGGGAAGACCGAGAATGTGACTAGTTCGCAAGCGATGATCTGGTGGTTTTAAATGGATTAAAAAATCTTCCAACTCCATTCCTTGATTCGAGGTCAATTCGATTACATCTATGTTATTCTGAATGTTCGCATTGATTGCTAAAAGTCTCTCCATTTTACAATTATTATCTACGTAACGTATTGGAGAATCCGTCGTAACCAACAAGTCGAGTACAGGAGCCTCCTGTTGCGGGTTACGACGGATTCTCCAATACGGTTCGTAGATAATAATTTTATTCTTATAACTAGCGGAACTAACCCCATTCATTTAATCTCTCTATTTTGTTCAATGCATCTAGGAAAGAAGGAACGGGCAGTCAGCTAGTTTCCAAAGTACTTACCACGTATTGCTTCCGAGTCTACCAAGGTAGCGGAAGCTTTGTTTTCACTTTTCAAGGATGAAAAAAAAAAGTTCTCCAAAATCAAAATTTCCACTCGCGTTTTGCGTTTTAGACCTTTCTGAACAATTTTGGTTCCGTGTCTGTCTGTCTGTCTGTCTGTCTGTGTGTGTGTCTGTCTGTCATGAATTCCTTGTAACGCGCATAACTATACGAAGTTATTGTCCGATTTCTATGAAATTTTCAGGGATTGTGCGGGTTGGTGTGTAGACGGTCCCCTATGAAAATCATCATCCTCGGACTGATAGAAGCGACTGCGCATGCGCAAACGTGAATTCCTTGTAATGGCCATAACTTCTACATTTTCCATCCGATTTCAATGAAATTTTCAGGGATGTTACAGATTAGTATTTAAATGGTCCCCTATGAAAATCATCACCTTCGGACTGATAGTAGCCACTGCGCATGCGCAAACGTGAATTTCCTTGTAACGGCCATTACTTCCACATTTTCCACCCGTTTTCAATGAAATTTTCAGGGATTATGTGGATTAGGTTGTTGATAGTGTCCTATGAAAATCATCATCCCCGGACTGATAGAAGCCACTGCGCATGCGCAAACGTGAATTACTTGTAACGGCCATAACTTTCACATTTTCCATCCGATTTCGATGAAATTTTCAGGGATTGTGCGGATTGGTGTGTAGACGGTCCCCTATGAAAATCATCATCCCCGGACTGATAGAAGCCACTGCGCATGCGCAAAAGTGGATTACTTGTAACAGCCGTAACTTCAACTGTCCCCCAGGGGTCGCGGGTTCGAATCCCAGCCGAGGCTAAGTATTTTTTTGATTCAATCACATACATCTACTCACTTAATTTTTCATCCGAATTTGATGAAATTTTCCAGGATTGTCCAGATTAGTGTGTAGATGGTCCCCTATGAGGATAGTGCAAGTTAGGTACTTAGAGATTGGTGTTTTGAGATTAACTACTATGCATCGGATCATCTATATAATCGGGTTATGGATACGAGGAAGCTATGTGCCACACCCACTTGTTTGGTTTATTATTTTCAATAACAAGCCTTTGGAATCGAGCAAGAAAAAAAATGTAACCCCCCCCCCCCCCTCAAAATTAGATGTTTTACGTTTCAAGGTACGTAGAATACGAAAATCGAATGAAAAAATTTCCGTCCGTCCGCCGTACGCCATACGCGCCACTTTTCTTAGCAACACTGGACCGATTTGGTTCAAATTTGGTATATGGGCTCCATTTGGGGTCTAGTTGTGCCGCGAAGCTTTTGGTTGATGTCAGTCACTTCTAAGGGGTGAAAATTAAGGGTTGAAATTTTCAAGAGTGCCCTAGCTCGAAAACTCTCGCAATAAAGGTATTGTTTTTTCACCAATTTTAGATAGTATTGAATTTTTAAAAATGTTTGAGACCACCCGAGCTATGTAGGACAAACCGTTCGGTCCCTACGAGTACTTGAAGGTTTTCCTTCGATAAAACAGAATCATGAGTGTGAATCGCAAAAGAGGTCTAATCGCCGTTCAAATGTTATGTGACTAAAATGCGATCGCTGTTCATTTCTTCGATTTGTATACAGTTTTGCCTTCTGCGTAACCAGTAATCAAATTTTCATATGAAGCTTTCTATTTTTCTTTCTATTTTTTGGTAGGTGAAAAAAATGTTGGTAGGTAAACTCGGCGCTTTGCGCCTCGGCGGGGGGCTCCGCCCCCCTGCACCCCCCGGTTTATTTCTTTTTCCATACTCTGTATGAAATCATAGGAACACAGAATGTGTTTTTGCGATACTAGTCATCCGTTAAATAAAAAACAACAATAATAAAATTTATTATTATACATATTTATTATTATACATTTAATGTGGAGTTGACATTAACATGACAACCAATAAACATATCACCAGATGTTTTTTCTGTCGCTTTTTCGTGACGATTTTTTTTCGGTAGGTCATCGCAAAAACACATTCTGTGTTAAAAACGCTGCAAATCATTGCTTAAAGGTTTATTATTTTCTGTATAGATCACCCTTCTGTATAGATCTGTTCTCTGTATAACTGTATTCTCCCTTGACCTTCCCTCTCAAATTTTAGCTTCCTGCGTTCAATAGGATTGAAAAAGGCTTTGCAGCTCACTCAGCTGATCAGTGCTCTTCCAGGCGTCTCCAGTTCCAGAAGATCTTCTTCACTCCTCAGCTCACTGATCAGCTGAGTGAGCTCCGAAGCCATTTTCAATCCTATTGAATGGAAGTGCTCTTCCAGGCGTCTCCAGCATTCGAGGAGATCTTCTTTACTCTTCAGATCACTGATCAGCTGAGTGAGCGCCGAAGCCATTTTCAATCCTACTGAATGGAAGTGCTCTTCCAGGCGTCTCCAGCATTCGAGGAGATCTTCTTTATTCTTCAGATCACTGATCAGCTGAGTGAGCGCCGAAGCCATTTTCAATCCTATTGAATGGAAGTGCTCTTCCAGGCGTCTCCAGCATTCGAGGAGATCTTTACTCTTCAGATCACTGATCAGCTGAGTGAGCGCCGAAGCCATTTTCAATCCTATTGAATGGAAGTGCTCTTCCAGGCGTCTCCAGCATTCGAGGAGATCTTCTTCACTCTTCAGATCACTGATCAGCTGAGTGAGCTCCGAAGCCATTTTCAATCCTATTGAACGCAGGAAGCTGAAATTTGAGAGGGAATACAGATGGTGGTAGGTGCTATTGATGGAGAACCAGTGATCTATACAGAAGGGTGATCTATACAGAAAATAATAAACCTTTGAGCAATGATTTGCGGCGTTTTTCATATCTCAGTGAAATCGTGAAAAAGTGAACTCCTATAGTGACGCTCATATGTTAAGTTGGCAAAGTAACTTTGGCGGGTTTTTTTTTTGTTGTCTATTTCTGATTTTGTTCCCCTTTTAGATAAGTAGGATATTTCTTGTTTCTTATGTTCCTAGTATCATGATTGAATTTGTGGAATAATGGATGGAGCTTATAGCAGAGTCCATCATTACAGAGAAGGAACTTGAGCAAGTATTCGATGTTTATTTTAGGTCTCTGCTAGAGAAAAAGCACCCCATTCTACGTTCGGCCGTTTTCAACTGGAGACGTAGGAGAGGAAGTTCTTGTCAACTTCCGGTTCAAACACCAGGATTTACCAAAACTGACTTGAGGATTCAACATAACCGCTTAGACAATCTAGTAATCCCTTACAGATAAAATTTGCCGAAGATTTTATACAATTATTATCTACGTACCGCATTGGAGAATCCGTCGTAACCAGCAAGTCGAGTACAGGAGGCGAGCGCTTTCGATGTAAAGACATCATCTTCAGGCCGTCGAGAGAGTAGAAGATTTTATTATTCAATTCAAATAATATTTTCCGAAAACGCCCTAGCTCAAACAATTTTGATGTAAATGCATTGTTTTTTCATGAATTTAAGATTGTATAGAATTTTTTGAGGCGGAGCCCTGTAGGACAAACCGTTCGTTCCCTATTAGAATTTAAGGGTTGGAATAGGATAAATCAGAAACACGAGTATGAATCGCAAAAGAGGCCGAATTTCCGTTAAAATGTTAGCTGACCGAAATGAGATCGATGTTTTTCTTCATGTTGGTTGGTGGTAACAATGGCAAAGCGGTGTTCTTTGCAGACGAGTGATCTATATAGAAAAATAATAAACCAATTGTGTAATAGTTTGCAGCGTTTTCGATCATGTGCCAAAGCAAACAAATTAATGTCAAAAAGTTCTGGTAGAGGGGGATGTTAAGGTGTCCAATCACATGAGGTACCTGCAAGATTGGGTTTGATCGCCGCTTGACATTCGAAGCGAGTCCGGACAGAGAGGACCTCCACCTCCCGTGACAACCTCCGCCCAGATGTCCGTCCGGGGGAGTGGCGGCTCCCGTTGTTGTCAGTCGTTTTCGTTGACGAGGAGCGGAACGAGGAGGCCGTGAGGACGGGAGGAGGAGCGAGCGGGCGGCGACGGAATCGTGAGGGACGTTGCGTCAACTATTTCCGACGACTCAACCTCCCCCAGCCGGAAGGGCCTGTCTCCGTCTCTCTCGCACCCGCGGGTAATTCTCTCCCCCTCTCGCTCACTCACTCCGCGGACGTTGTCCACCTCCGCCGCTCGCCTTCTAGATAAAACTAACTAAAAGCCTCGACGAGCTGTCGTTCCAGCTGAAGCCGCCGCCCGCTCCTCATTCAGCACGATATTAATTTTGAATTAACCCTCTCCCTGCGAGTTTAGAAATGTTTTGTTTTCTTAGTTTTCAAAATGTAGAATTTCCTCCTTTGAAAAACCTATACTGATGGAAGCTCTGAGATGTCACTCACCAAATTTGGAGTCATGTAGATATTTTCAGTCAATTTTCATGGAAAAGTTATTACGATGAACTCAAAATATTTAGTAGGTACCCAAGTACTTTTTGTTTTCTTATTTTCAATAATGCGCCTTTGAAGTCGACCAAGGAAAACATTTTAACCCCCCCCGCCCGGTAAAAATTTGTTGGTTTACGCTTCAAGTTATCCAAAAATCGGATACAAATTTGGCCGTCCGATGGACCGATTTCGATGAAATTTGGTATTTGGACTCCATTTGGGGTCTAGTTGTGCTCCAAAGCTTTTGGTTGATGTAGGTCACTTCTAAGGGTTGAAAAATGAGGGTTGAAATTTAGAAAACGTCCAAACTCAAAAACTCTTGATATAAAGGTATATTTTCTATCAATTTAAGATAGTATTGCATTTTTAGAATTTTAAGAGACCACGCGGAGCTCTGTAGGACAAACCGTTCGCTCCATACGAGAATTTAAGGGTTGGACGTACGATAAATCAGAAACACGAGTGTGAATCGCAAATGGGGCTTAATCTCCGTTCAAATTTTAGCTGACCGAAATGAGATCGATGTTTTTCTTCATGTTGGTTGGTGGTAGCAAAGGCAAAGTTCTTTGCAGACGAGAGATCTATATTGAAAAATAATAAACCTTTGTGTAATAATTTGCAGCTTTTTTCGTTTGTGTGCAAAAGCAAAGACATAAAATGTCAAAATTTTCCGGCAGTCCGCCGTACGCGGCACTTTCCTTACTTCCCATGAACCGATTTTGATGAAATTTGGTATATGACCTCTATTTTGGGGTCTAGTTGTGCCCCAAAGCTTTTGGTTGATGACAGTCACAGCTAAGGGGCGAAATATAAGGGATGGAATTTTGAAAACGCGCTAGCTCGAAACTTTCTATATAAAGGTTGTTTGAGCCCGGTCAAACTTTCCATTATTTTTGTTGAGCACCTAGCATTAGGTAGGTAGGTTTGTTTTGGTTTTTATTTACGTCCCCCTCGTCGCGGTGTCTTTTCGGCAAAGTTCATCGCTTTTCGCCAACATCGGACCGCCTCAAACTCCCCTTCTTCTCTTCAATGCTCCACACGCCGGAATAAACGGAATCATCGAGGGTCAGTTTTAACCTGCCATCTGTTATTGTAGTTTGTCGCCTTCCGTCTCGAGCAATAAGCCGATTTTTCACATCGCCATTGAACGCAGACTTCAGAGTCATATTATATTCCGAATTCAGGATTGATTCCAGATTGCCGACTCTTCTCTCTCTCTCGTTTGGCTCAAAACGGAATTTGGGTACTGAAAGGACATAATCAGCCCATTCAACACCTGCCATATTCGCCGCTGGAGCCGAATTACTACCTACCTGGGTTCGAATCTCGTCAACGACAACTTAAGTTTTTGTCCCGAAATTTATTTTATTTTCAAAGACACAGTTAATTTTCCTTATCTTCGTTTCTTAAAAATGGAAACCTGTACCACGTTTTTAAATTTAAATTCAAATAAAACTGTTTGTCATTGGTAATTGGTAACTGATTTATCTTATTCAAATACCCCACCTTTGCGTAAACAACGGTATTATTTTTCCATAAATTTAAGATAGCATTTGACTTTTGAGAATTGAATGAGACCATGCAGATCTTTGTAGGACCAACCGTTCGCTCCCCAGAGAGGATGAGGGTTGAACTTATTATAAATCAGAAACACGAGTGTAAATTGCAAAAGATGAGTTCCTCATCTGATCTCTGAATACCATAATTCGAGGAGTTACTCATGTCTCTGAGGAATTACTCGGGTGAGGTGCCAACTTTTTTTTTACCTACCAACTATTGGTAGGTACTAGCTACCTCACCATACTGCCTTCACACCTTCACAATCAAGTTTATTAGAAAGAACTAAACGCTTCATACTCGATTCGAAAAATAGACAGCTTCATATGGAAATTTGATTACTGGTTGCTCAGAAAGCAAAACTGAATACAAATCGAAGAAATGAACAGCGATCGCATTTTAGTCAGATAAAATTTGGATGGAGATTAGAACTCTTTTGTGATTCACACTCGTGATTCTGTTTTATCGAAGGAAAACCCTCAAGTACTCGTAGGGTGCGAACGGTTTGTCTTACAGAGCTCCGGGTGGTCTCAAAAATTTCTAAAAATTCAATACTGTATAAAATTGGTAAAAAAACGATACCTTTATTTCGAGGGTTTTCGAGCTTGGGCACTCTTGAAATTTTCAACCCTCAATTTTCACCCCTTAGAAGTGACTGACATCAACCGAAAGGTTCGCGGCACAACTGGACCCCAAATGGAGCCCATATATCAAATTTGAACCAAATCGGTCCAGTGTTGCTTAGAAAAGTGCCGCGTACGGCGGACGGACGGGAAATTTTTTATTGGATTTTCGGATTCTACGTACCTTGAAACGTAAAACATCAAATTTTGAGGGGAATTAAATTTTTTTTCATTATTATATTTTATTACTTATTATTGAAAATAATAAACCAAAACATGAACAGATGTTGATTCCTATTTTCAAGAATTTCCAGGCTGGTGATATTTATCCAACTTGTCTGATAAAGCAAAAAAATCTAAGCGAAAAAAAAGGTCACCCAAGGAACACTCTCGCCCCTACCTAAGTTGGTTCTGAATATCCAGGTGGAAGGACCTTGGCACACATCCGGGGCGGAACTTCGTGCTCAAGTGGTAGCCGTCAGATTAGGCGCACTTGATCTCAAGCGGCTTCGACGTCGTATAAAAAAGAACCTCGTCTAAAGGGAACGTGTGTCGAGTTTGAGAGGAATTAAACCGCGAAGGTGGAGGAGATTAAGAAGGGCGGAGAAGAAGGGAGGGAAAGGATTAAGTTCGAAAGGGCGGAGAGAGGTTGGCTGGGAGATTAAGCGGAGTCTCAGCTGTTTTTCGGACGAGAGGATAAACCGCATTGCGGTCGACCGTCGTGTGTCAGTGAAAAAAACTCCCACTCTTTCCTCATTATCCTGCAGAAATTTTGTCATCAGATTTTCACTCAAAATTCACAGTCCGGTCTACACGTAGGGGCGAGGAAAAAGTAGCGATTCTTTTTAAAAAATCGATTTTTAAAAAGAAAACGTCGATACCTACTTTTACATTATTGTTTCTCCTGAAGAATCGGAGATTTGATTCAAAATTTCGAGAATCGGCTGAAAAATCAAAGTAATGAGTTATTTATAACAATTACTACGATTAATAACAATAAAGAAGAGTGAAGATACTTTATTTAGCCGAACATCATTTACAATTTCTCTGCACCAAAACATGATGGGGATTCATTTTTGGTTTATTATTTATTGTTTTTTTATTTTCAATAATGAACCTCGACTGAATGAATGAAATCGACCAAGAAAAAAACAATTTAACCCCCTCCCCCCTCAAAATTTGTTGGTTTACGTTTCAAGGTACGATTTATTGCTTAGCAATAATCTTTTTTCCATTTCCGAGAACCTTGTGACGTATTAGATTTATCATTGTCTCTGTCTCCATATCCACGGAATCGTCCACTAAGAGTATGTACCTCAAGACTAAACGGCCGATCAACGCTTTTACTGGAAGGTTCTTTAAATACTTCGAAAAAGGGTTATTTGAAATAATCAAGAACAACTGAGTGTTGCGTCACGATAAAGTTCCTCGTCACACAGAGCCTCCTTATTCTTAGTGACTTATTCTCTCTTCCCGAGATTGAAAAATCATCTCAAGGGAACTCATTTTGGGACCCTTGAAAACATTCAAATGACTGTAACTAGAGATGGGCGAAACGGTTACATTAAATGTAACAGTAAGTTACAGTCTGACTGTAAGTTACAGTCATTTGAATGTTTTCAAGGGTCCCAAAATGAGTTCCCAATACGCAAATTTTGCGTATTAGGTTCCACCGTTACCACTCTGGCTGGTAATAGGTTCCAATAACCTGTTATTTATTAATAGGTTATCCCAGGGACCTGCTCACAAGCTCATTCCGACATACCATTCCAAGGTATCGTTTCTTTTCGTTCGCGACCTACGTCCGTTGGTTTATCATGTTATATCGTTATTCCATTCCGAAGTATCATTCCGTTGATCTCTAGTTTTCGTTTCCTACCTAAGTTGGAGTTTCTATCAAGTTATTCCCGATATATTTACGTGTTAGTGTATTTTCACTCTTTTTCGATTAAAAAGCCCAAGCTATTGTTCTGGCTCCACAGTGTGGAGTCCACACATTTTGGAGCCTTCCCTGTAACGTTATTTACTAACAGGATTATTTCGGTAATGAGTTCCAAGCGGAATTAACGAAACCCGGCAATAGGTTATTTTTAACTGTTACGTTAAATACCGCCCATCTCTAACTGTAACCGACTAGGAGACTATTCCAATATCGAAGTTCCAGCACTGCTATTAAAAGTGGGAGAACCGTACCCAGCGCTGTGTGGCTTCAGAAGGAAGTTATTTCGCCTAACCTTTAGAAACAAACAGCGACCATATATCAGGTTGAAACCCATGTTATAGAAACATGCGCACAAGAGACCGCCAGAAAACGACTCGAAAGTGCGGGAATTCACATGTCAGATAGCCAGGCAGCCCTAAAGAATCATTGCAGCCTACTCGATAACATCATGGCTAACCTGAGATTATCTGGACTCTCTGAAGGCTGGGGCTAGGGGCAATAAGTTGACTTTGCTTTGGGTCTCTGGCCATGAGGGAGTTGATGGCAATGGAGAAGCCGACTGCCTCGCCAAGCAGGGATCGGAGTCCCAATGTTTCGGTCCCGAATCCCTACTTTACTACTTTATTACTCAACTGGTCAATAAATGGGAGGACAGAAAGAGAGCTTGGCGCACAGGCAAGCAAACCAGCTGATCACAATTTCTAAAAATAGAGCAAAAGCTCTGCTGTCACTAAGGAGGAAAGACCTTCTCACCACAGCAGGCCTCCTAACTGGCCACTGCCCCTTGAGATACCATCGCAACAAGATGGACAAGGCGAGGTCAGTTGAATGCCGGCTAAGGAGTCGACACTGCAGAACACATACTCTGTGACTGCCCTGCTGTAGCATCTACCAAAATACAGCATTTCGGCGAGTATTCTTGTCCCAGACAAAATTGCTCGGGAAACGCCCAGAAAACTCCTTCTTTTTATGAAACAAGACATTTTCAAATGTGTACTTGGGTGAAAAGGAAATTTTTTCACAATAGATCAAAATGATGGTCTAAGTGACTTAAATATTGCTCCCCCCCCCCCCCAAGACTCATTTTGGGACACTTGAAAACATTCAAATGACTGTAATTGACCAGCTGAACACTAGGTAAACAACCATTTCAGGTAGAATTTTCGTCCGACTGCCATTCCACTCGTCGCGGGCGTCATCGGCTGTCTTCCAAAGGGAAGATAATAATTTGTTCTGATGATCTCGCTCATGGCCTCCCGTTGCCTCACTGCCCTGGGTTGTGATGAGCGAGGGGGCTGAGCCCGGTACGCCCCAGCTGCGAGACTCGAACACACGACCCCCCATAGTAGCCGGTCCGAAAATTGCTACCAAATGAGTCTTTTTCCAAACCAAATTAAACTTTTTCCAAACCAAATTAAACATTTTCCAAATCAAATTAACCCTTTCGCGGAAATTAGCTCAGAGAAAATTTGTGTGAGTTGCAGGCGTTTTTGAAAAACGCGAGAAGTTTTTAGATGTAGAATGTGAAGAATTTATTATTCTTCTGTCCGATATCATTGGAGGCTCGCGAAGACGAGGTTCATGAATATTCCTCTCTCTAATCTTCGCTAACTATTGCTTTTTCCTTGAAAATCTACACAAATTTTAATTGCATTTCCAAGATGATGTTTATGACATACTTTGTGAGATTAGGTAGTTTACGGAAATATATTGTTATGTTGTGGACAATGGGTTAATTTGATTTAGAAAAAAAGTTTAATTTGGTTTGGAAAAAGATTCATTTAGTTTGGAAAAAGATTCATTTGACTTGGAAATGCTGAAGACTATTCTAATATCGGAGTTCCAGCAGAGCTATGAAGAGTGGAAGAACCCTCTCCAGCGCTGTGTGGCTTCAGAAGGAAGTTATTCTGAGTTTGCTAATACGATATTGTAATGGAACATGATTTAGCTTTGGACTAACTACCCGAAAACTGTCACTCTGGAGGGAGGGTGAAGGCTTGTGTGACGCGGAGGTTATTCTCCACCCGTCCACCCCTACTCCGCCGAAAAGCGCGGCTAAAGCATGTTCCAAGTTTCTTGAATTTTCGCAAAGGCTCTAAGCAGTATAAGGACCCGGGGTCCAGTCCCCTGGCGAGGCTCGAAGTATTGACTGACATTTTTTCCATAAACTAGTGGCATTTCTCAATTCACAGACCTCGTACATCACATCTGTACCAGATGCTGATGCTTTGAGTGCCGAGTGCTTTGAGTGCTGAGCTTGATTGTGCTTTGAGTGCCTTCACGAAGCTTGATTTTGATCATCTTATACTTTCGCCCCGAAGCGAACGCAGATTGCGGTCTACGTGACGAGTCGACTCGAACAATCGCCCTTAATTCGACCCAATGGAGCTCAATTTGTCACAAAAGGAGGACGAGCTCCGGTTCTGGAGGCTCCGGGTTTTATAAATCATTAGTTTACCCGCGTCACAGTTTATTGTCCCCCCGTTATTGTCCCTTCAACTATTGTTCCTCAACTCGACTCCACTATTATTCAGAGACGAGATGAATTCGTTCATGAATAACGGATGCAGTCGAGTCAATAGTCGCAATTTGAGTCCTGAACCGTTTTTCATCATTCTCTAGTAGGAGTGGGTTACAGGTGGTCCGCTGGTGGTCAGAGGTCCGCGGTGGTTCGAGCGAAAATTAGGAATCCTCTACTACGCTGAGCACGAATACAACGTGTGTCCTTCACATAGGTACCGCTTGTGAGAACCAGATTTGAAGGATTGGTCTCATTATATTACTCTCCCTTTACAAATATTAGATAAATTGATGAGATGATAGATTGATTTTACCTATCCAAGATGCTAGCATCCGTCTAGCATGCCAAGATAGGATATAGTAACTGTTACCAGATACCTTGGTATACCTCCAGTATACAATATAGGGTAAGGTTTTTGTATATTCTTCGGGTGATGTCGCCTATAATCGGTCATAACGCACTCGGCTTGAATGTAAACATTGAAGAGGAACATTGGTTGTATTCTGGTTCAAGAATGGTCCAGTGTTACCAGATGCTAGCACCCGCCTAGCAGGCATAGATAGGATACAGTAACTGTTACCAGATACCTTGGTATACGTCCAGTATACAATATAGGGTAAGGTTTTTGTATATTCTTCGGGTGATGTCGCCTATAATCGGTCATAACGCACTCGGCTTGAATGTAAGAGGAACATTGGTTGTATTCTGGTTCAAGAATGGTCCAGTGTTACCAGATGCTAGCACCCGCCTAGCAGGCCTAGATAGGATACAGTAACTGTTACCAGATACCTTGGTATACGTCCAGTATACAATATAGGGTAAGGTTTTTGTATATTCTTCGGGTGATGTCGCCTATAATCGGTCATAACGCACTCGGCTTGAATATAAGAGGAACATTGGTTGTATTCTGGTTCAAGAATGGTCCAGTGTTACCAGATGCTAGCACCCGCCTAGCAGGCCAAGATAGGACATAGTAACTGTTATCAGATACCTTGGTATCCGCTCAGAACACTATGTTGGGTAAGGTTTTAGTTCCTCGGATGTTGTCGCCTATAACACTGACCAACAAAGGAAATGTTTCGTGTTCCTAATTACCCAATATTAATGTATCAGGTCTGCCAGACACGAATACGACAATAGAAATTTTGATTAGCTCTAGTTTTCAAGATACAATAATGGTGATTGTTTAGATCATTAATGTTGGTTGGCGCGAAATTTAGTGCCTTTAGGTTGGCTGCATTGTGTAGGATGATGCAACACTGTGATTGACATCATCAGCTAGTGTGGTTCACCCTTCAATTTCAGTTTGCCATGTAGGTCAGGAAGGACCCATATGAAAATATGGAAAAGCTTCTCGATTCCATCAAATACGCTAACCATAAATCGTTGGTGATTTTAAAGTTATCGCCATACTTCTGGGAATGCAATTGGGATACACCAAGCACTACTACTTTTTATGCTTGTGGGAAAGTCGAGAAAGAAAGTCTCACTACAAAAAAGCTGAACGGCCTGAAATAAATCTCAAGCCTGAAGACAAAAATTTCCAGAATGAGCCTTTAATAGATCCTAAAATCGTACTTATACCTCCCTCACACACCAAACTGGGACTGAAGGAGAACTTTGTAAAACCTATGGAACAAGAAGAGATGCTTTTTTCTTTGTGTTGGTTGGTGGTTGGTTAGTAGTAGATGAGTGATCTATATAAAAACATAATATACGTATTCGATTCTCTAGTTAGTAAAATCGACATGTGCCGACTTAGCCAAGTTTAATGTTGATTCTCCATTTTCCTGTCCATTGCTGAATAAGGAAGATTGAGCGATTTAACTTTATGAATGATTCTTTGCTATTTTCTCCAATTGCCAGCACCACTGTATCATCTGCAAACGTGGCAGTTGTATTTCCCTCAATTTCTGGAAGATCGCTAGAGTAAAGGAGATAAAGAAGGGGACCAAGCACGCTGCCTAGTGAAACACCCGCAATTATCAATTTAGGGTCCGAGAAACCACTGTATACCTACCTCTAAATAACGTTGTTTTCCTGCTTGTGGCCATACGTATGGATCCCAAAATTTTAGACGGAAACAAGTTGTGGTTGTCAAACACGGTACAGAGCATTGTCAGCGACTGGATTTTTTTTTAAATTCCAGTTTCCACAACTCTCCTTGATTTTGGTAGCAATTCTGCGATAATTTTTCTATTTGTCGTAGTTTCTTCTTCTCCACGTCTTGTTCTTCTACTTCAGCAATGAGAGCTGTTACATCATGATCTTACATCAGTAGCCGAATAGTCGTGAACTTGTCTTCTTGAGTCTATTGGAGCTAGTAAAGTCACACACCAGACCAACTCACACTTGCAATCCTTCGCACATTCATCTCCCAACCGGTCAAGCTTTTCTTTGCAAATGGACGTCGCAAGATTTCTAGCTCTTGGCAATGCATCCCTACATTACAGAGCCGAGACGTATAGAAATGGAGTACAGAGCAGTTTCAGCCACTGGGAGCTTTTTCTTCCCAATTTCCATTGCTCTCTTTTATTTAGGCGCCATTCTCCCGATAATTTCTATGCTTCTTCTTTTCCAAGTCTTGTTATTTCTTCTTTCTTCTATTAAAACGTCAGGTGCGGGTCGACGAACAGTTCATCAAATCGTTTCTGCTCGTGTGCGGGTTGACGGACAGGTAATCATGAAAAGCATCGGACATGACTGTGGTTTTCGATTGCTCCTCAGCCCAATTTCGATTTTAATATTGTAATCGATGTTGAATCTCGATCTCTATCGATTGCTTAACGGACTGGTACTTTCAATTCCACGATCGATAGGATATTTTTCGATTACCAATCATTTGAAGTTTAAGAATCGATTTTTTTTTAATATTTTCGTCTGAGGCTTTTAAAAAAATGCCTCATATTGTTTTGCTCCCCAACACCTCCTGAGTAAGAATAAATCGTTTCTATGTCTTTGAACTTCGGAGGAAGACGAAGAAACTGTCAGGAAAAGGGTGTTTTCTGCAGAGGTTGGTGCTGCGCGGGTCTAGTCTATACGCGCATTACTTCAGTTTCTGCAGGCACGGAGCAAAATTCCTCGCCTGGGCCGGATGATGGACAGGTAATCAAATAATTAATTTAACGGAAAAAATGCGATTTTTTGTTTTGTCATAACTATAAGCAGAAGCGATGGAAAACCTGCATTAGGCGCTGATTTGCTCGAAAAAACGTTTCAGGACACGGCGAAAGTCAGGAATTGGCTCCCGCAGCCAATGTGTTAAGTGCCTGCCCATATCTAGTGACGCAGTAGTGTCTCTTTTGATCGCCTGTGTCTTGACCGTTACAACCGATCTGACTTTTTTGTTTGAAAACTGTGAATATTTATAAGGTTAATAGGTAGCACCTAATTAGTGAGTTTGATTGCTGGTTTGATGAATGCTGTTTTATTAGGTACCTAATTGTCTCCCCGACCTATCAAATGAGCTTGAGTGTATCAACTGTAAATTCTGGGATGTGATGAGGGTAGAGAATAAGGGGAGTGATAAAGTGGAAGTGATGGTGAGAGGGGATGATCGTTATCTGAAGGCAAAAGACAGCTAACCTTGAAAGGGGGCTGCGATGCACAAACGACCTTCGACCTTGACGGCTCACCACACACGACTCCCTTCCCACGTCCTACGATGAGATGATCAAAATCAGATGATTAGTCCCATAAATCTACAGTACGACCGGAGTAATGATAATAATTTGAACGTGATTTTGGACCTCTCTGCAGATCGGTCTTTGTGACATGTACTGTTCACAGCCAGAAATTGGTTATTAAACATGACACTCGAGGTCAACTTTGAAGACACCAATACTGTTCTTTTTCCACTCACTGAAGCCTCATGTCAACCAGTCAACTCAGCCACGTGACAGGCTATTAGAAAAACTTTCAGGTAGAATTACTAGTTCACGCAGTGTTTCAGGGATCAGCCTTTTGGTATTTTACTCCAAACACCATCTGTAGGTGCCTACAGCTTCTTGTTTGCTTTATCGCCATTAGAATAGAACAATAAAAGATTTGACAATTATTCCTCTTCAAGTTCATATTTCACCCGTTTCGCCTATTTAAACATATATTTTGGGGCATTCAATCGCCCTGAGTGGTAGTTATTTATAAATTACTCATAACAGTCGACCAATAACCAAAATTATTCCGAGTGGTGATAATGGGTAAGAAACGCTGTCTGTTATAAGTAAGAACTGTTTGGTGGGAAGTGCAAAGTCCATTCCTGTATGTGTAACAGGGTTGCCAATCCTTGACACATGGATGCATGAAATCGTTATTGAAGACTTTGAAAAATCGAAAGATTTTCACTCCGTTAGCTCGATGTGTTTGCTATAATTCAGCTGAGGACACCTAAAAATGTATGGAATTGGCGGCACAAGGGTGCGAGTGAGAGAGAAGATCCCAATAGATTAGTACAATCTCAGCTATCGGTAGACCTATTTTCAACTTTCAAATTGATTTGAGTGCTTCTAAACTTAACAAACATAGCTGTACTTAATTCCAGATTTTGCAGAAAAAATCAAATTATGATTCAATTTCTTAGAGACTAACCACCAGCATCCCTCCAAATTTGAGAATCTGGCCATTAAAAAAGGCTTGCAAAGAACACAAGCCGTCCATTATTAGTACCTACCTTGAGTATGCCTTCAATGTTCAAGCTTTGAATGTTAACGTAGATTATCTTCATAGCAGATAAGAAGATTACACTTGAATATCTTTCTACTCTTTTATTGTATTTTAAACATAGGAAGTTTATTTATCGATAAACATAGGAATGAATCAATAAACAGACTCTTGAAACACCTCATAAATTTGAAAACACAAACGGTGGATACAGCTTTTGTACAAGTACGCAACCACGAGAGACATTTTATGTCTTATGTTTAATAAATTGAGAGCTTTCCAATGAGCGGTGAACGATTTTTGTGGGGTGGAAAATGAGGAAGTTAGTTTTCCCTAGGAACGATTGGTTGTACGTGAAAATCATCAGAAATTTCCGCGTAACGCACCCCTCGTAACGCTCCCCTCATAACGCTCCCCGCGTGACGATTCCCGCGTGATGATTTTTCATTTATGTGCCATAGTAAAGACATAAAATGTCAAAATGATTAATTCGTAATTCATAACACGATGTCAAGGCTCAAGAGAAGGCATGAGAGTCAAACCGTTTAGACCAAAACAGTAGTAATTTCATTGAATTTATCTTTAAATCTCATTAATACGCCCATTTTGAAGTTGCGCCAGCAAAATAACTATGAATGAAAAGCTTCTCCGTGATAACTGTTCATTCCAGCTCTTCTAAATTTTGGCCAACCCATGAAAGTTGTGATACGGGCAACAGTGTGAACACTCAGAAACGTAAGCCAAAGTACATTTTTTTTCGGAAAAATTGGAGGAATCAATTTAGCATTTCTATGCTTCAAGGTACAAATAGGATATGCAGTGGCGTCTCAATTATCATATCTAGTTGTGCCCCGAAGCTTTTGGTTGATGTCAGTTAGTTCTAAGCGGTGAAATGGAAGGGATGTAACTTCCAAAGGCGCCCTATCTCGAAAACTCTCGATATGAAGGTATTGTTTTTTCACAAATTAAAGATAGGTACCAATCATCGAATTTTTAGAATCGAATGATACCACCCATAGCTTTTGAGGACAAACTGATCGTTCCCTACGAGAACTTAAGGGTTGAACTTACGATAAATCAGAAAAATGATTATGAATCGCAAAAGAGGCCTGATTATCTTTCAAATTTTAGCTAACCAAGATGCGATCACCGATCGTTTCTTTGGGTTGTACTCGGTTTTGCTTCCTTTTGCAACCAGTAATGCAATTTCTAAACAAAGGAATTCTTTAGTTCTTCGAATGGAGTGTGAAGCGTGTAGATCTTCCAAATAAACTTGATTGTGAAGATAAAACATGGTTGGTAGTTGGTGACAATGGCAAAGCTGAGTTCTTTGCTGGCTCATGATCTATACAGAAAAAATGAACCGTTGTGTAATAATTTGCAGCCTAGCTGTTTGCCTGACGAATATTTTCACCCGACGCCCCTGCGGATAGGTGAAGAGTTCCTGTGTTAGAAAGCTCATTCCAGCTCTACCACTTCATAGTTATGTTGCTGACGTTTAAATTCCAAATGGACGTACTTAATACATACGTATATGAGTTTCAAAGCGGAAATGTTAATGGAATTACTCAGTTTGAGTCAAAAGAGTTTGACACTCAATCCGAAAATGATAAGTATCCTACAACTTAGGCTAGACAGGCCTACTTTGTGGACTTCGTCGAGTTACCTCTGCTAGACCCTAGTTGCCCTACCTTACTACGTGCTACAGGAGTTGTATTCATCATTCACTTATTGGATTTGTACCATGAAACACAGGAAAGCAATATGAGTTCCTCTTTTACCGAAAAATATTGTTCAAGCCCTTATTCGTAGTATTTTTGACTTACCTCTCTGAATATTCACAACGTTGTTCACACAACTTTTGTAAGTTCACCAAAATATGGCCAATAACTGCATTATTGTACTTCGAGTTTGAAGTCACCGGGTGTGGCACCCCGTTGACACACATTGAACAATTGACATACAACCCAAGGGCGAACAAAATCCTTTTTTCGCCAAAAAATTGACTCCTCTTTTCTGAGCACAGTAGCGAATTTATGTGCTTGTGCGAACTCGGTGAGTTGGACCCGGAGAATGAGGTCAACGAATTTCGCCTTAGAAGCTGAAATAAATTATGCTTTCATTTCCTTCAGCAGTGAAATATTTAGTTTTGCCCGAACGCCTCAATCTAGCTGGAGGAGATTTGATGGAAACCGGCCCTCACTAATAACTGGAACAAGGTTCTAGTCTGAGTGTTCCAACTCCCCTGGGAAAACAATTTGTTAGCCGTGATACAGCGCAGGGCTGTTTTCCCTCGTGGATGACGTGATTCCATCAAAATCCTCTCGGCTTACCAGATTGTTTAGCTCCATCCGGATTACTCGAGTTTGGAAAACGGCTGCGAACCCCAACTGTCACATGACTGATTAGTGAACTTAACCCTCAAAAGGGCGCTAAGGGTCTAGAAGACCAGAAGAGGGGGGGGGGGGGGGGTCTCTCAAACCGCGACAAAACTCCCGGGGAAACTGACCCTTCTCTAGAAATCAACGGTGCTTCAGCCGAAGGGTCTACAGCTTCGTTAAAAGTTGAGGCTAACAAGTTGAATTTATTCCAATTAAGGACTTTGGACAGGAGTTTATAACTCTTGTCATGACTGATTATACCTAGGTACATAAAAACAATAATGGGACGACTTGAAATTGGCAATTACGAGTTGTTAATATTGATAACGAGACTCCAAATGAGTTGAATAAAAATTGTCCACAGTGCTCACAAATACCTCCGAACCACCAACAAAAAGGTTCGTGTCTCTTTGGAGGATGACAATATGAACTGGTATTGCGAAGTGAAGAATAGGAACATGGCAGGTAAAACATAACTCAAAATTTAAAAAACATTACTCAAATTTTTGTAAACACGGACCGAATTTTTTAGGAAAAATTCGAGGAATCCATTAAGCGGTCTATGCTTCAAGGTACCCATCAAATAGGTGAAAAGCTCCCGAGTTTGAAGATCTCACTGTGGCTCTACCTTTTCATAGTTACGTTGCTGACTTACTTCTAAATTCTAATTGGACGAAATTTCAATTTCACTGTTTCAGTCGAAACCGTTTGACTCTCAATATGATAAGTAGTCCACAGTTTAGGCTAGACATTGTCTCCTTCGTCGGGTTACCGCTGCTAGACTCTTGTCGCCCACTAGAAGCGTATTACTTGCTACAGAAGTTGTATTTTGTACCAACTATCGAGGTGTGGGTCGTAGTAGATCCCACTGAGAAGAAGAAAAACCCCACGATAAAATGAATAACTTTCCCCTGAGGACGTTCTGAGAGCGGTAAAGGTGGGGAATGGAGATAGCCGGGTGCTCCGAGACTGTTCTAACCGGGCGTTCCAACCCCGTTGAGGAGATAAGGAGACGAAAAGCGGTCCAATGCCAGCCTCTGGGACGATAACGCGTGCTGATAGCCTCTTCCAGACGGTTATTGCTTCACTGCGAAATTGTCTGCGGGGACCACTGAAGGACGTTCCTTCAACCGCGATGTACTCAGGGAAGTAATAGGCAGTTCAGGACCTACTAGAGATGGGAATGTGGCCTTTATGATAGACATAACATACTATCATTACCTGAAAGTCGACGAACATTGAGAGATATTAATAAACATTGAAATATACATAGTTTGAAGTACATAGTTTTCTCCCTTGATGAGAAAAACAATAGATCATGAAGGTATCTGGGAATCATATTCCCCATTATGAAAGGAATTACTTGAAGGTAAATACTTGAAATACACGTAGGAAGATTTAGGCAGACAGAAGAAACAACAAAATTATACATACACATATAATTTTTTAAATTGAAAACACTACAAGTCATTAAACAAAGGTTTATTATTTCTATACAGGGTGTAACACTATAAGAACGTCAACCCAAAGAATTTTGATCGAAAATGCCTTTTTGGAATTTTTGTTTAATCCTAGTTTTCCCAAGTTTTTTCAATTAAGATTTTTTTTTTGGTTTTTTTTTACGTTATGTCACTAAAACGTCCGTAGCTCTCTTTGGGTACAGTAAACGATTAAAACTAATTATACCGTTGAAAAAAGCGTTAAGTTTCCTATCTCCCTGGTGGAGAACCAAAGTTTTTCAAGTAGGCGAAACGGGTGAAAAATGAACTTGAAGAGGAAAAATTGTCAAATCTTGAAAATCTACACTTTTTTAAATCGCTCATAAGTCCCTGCTTTCCGGCGTGTAAATGCTTGCCCGTAAGCCTAAAAGTTGCACCAAAAGCTCACCTTTCCAACGGTTTGGTCATTTCCACAGAAATTTGTGTTTAAACGCGGAAAAACGTGAATTTTTTCAACGGAATCGACGGTCCTGTTGAGGCGATTTGAGGGGTTCACCGATGTGAGGGGAATTTTCAGGAATTATGTGGATTTGGTTGTAGATGGTCCCCTATGAGGGTAGTGGAAGGTACTGCATAGATTAACTACTATGCATCGGATAATCTATACAATCGGGAATCTATACATAATCTATACATAATCTATACATAATCTATACATAATCTATACATAATCTACATAATCTATACATAATCTATACATAATCTATACATAATCTATACATAATCTATACATAATCTATACATAATCTATACATAATCTATACATAATCTATACATAATTCAGGAATTATGTGGATTTGGTTGTAGATGGTCCCCTATGAGGGTAGTGGAAGGTACTGCATAGATTAACTACTATGCATCGGATAATCTATACAATCGGGTTATGAATACGAGGAAGCTATATTATAGCATATTATGCCACACCCACTTGGCAGACGTTTTTTAATTTGCTCATTTGCTTATGTTGCATGAGTGGAACCTCTAGGCGTTCCAAGTCCGACCGTCCGTTGAAACAAAGCCGACGCAGCGCAGGAAGGTAGTTCGACAAAGATAACAATAAACATGAGCGACCCAGTTGAACAATAACATTGCAAAAACACCAAACAGTCCGCTCAGATTAGTTCTGTGCTGCTCTCCGTTGTGCGGGGCTTCTCCAGGCTTGAGTTCTCGGGCTTCTGGTACATTTCCTTCTCTTTCTATCCTTGTAAAGACTTAAAATTTCGTACATGCCCTCGAAAGAAGTGTATTTTGTATTTTCCTGGAAATTATTGAGCGCGAGCTGCTATCCATAGCCAGGTGGAAAAGCTACTTTGGGAGGTGTAGCAGTTACGTGAAAAGTACTACCATAATAAAAGTACTAGAAGTCAACGTATTGATTCAATTCCTACCGTTAATCAGTACTTTGGTCAACTGCCCTCATTTTCAACCTATCATTTCGTACGGGTCAGTTGACAAGGGAACCATGAGGAGAAACTCATCCAAATAGGGAGGGTTCATGTATGGGGTCATAATCGTATGCCAAAAACTTAGAAGTTACGAACTTAAGACGTTTATGACATCCCTTGAGTGGAACATGAAAAGTAAGCTCAAAAAATTACTTGGTGGTTTTTAAAGGCTGTGGAGGAAATTGAATCCTGGAGGGTTCATTAAGGGGTCTCAGTCGGTAGCCGTTCGTTCCTCGTTCGGGGTCAGTATTTCCCTAAATTGAAGGGGCTCAAACTTTAAAAGTTGTACCTAAAGAGCATGGGCGTAGGGAATTGAAAAACTAAAAGATTGCCGCTGGAATCATCAAAATCGAACAATAATTGCCAGAGAAATAGGGGAAACACCAAACTGAATAAACGGGTTTTCCTAAATGATTCATTTAGATTTATTACGAGTATTTTCAAAAATGAACTTTTTCCTCAATCCTTGATGTATAATGATGTGCCTACAGCTAGTACATTGTTGCAGGTGAACAGCGTTGGACAAATCGTCGAAAAATCGCTTTGCGGTCTGGGTGCTGAAAAAAATTACCATTTCGAATAATGAGGACGAAGGTAAGAGAACTCTTCCTTATTTTTTTACATATTTAATTGCCAACTGATAACTTGAAAAGTAACTTTAATTAGATTACAAAAATAAACTAGAAGGTAGAAAGTAGTAGGTACGAGTACTTATCAGTATAATGCAGGTAATAATAGTAATAATAATGTAATTGTTATCCACAATCCTTTTATAAGGAAAGAATGCGACCAACTGCAATGTTCAGAATAGTACCTAAGTATTGTAGGAGGAAAGCTCTCTCACACGTGCATACGCTTCACTTAGCAGCCCGGACAACACCGAAATCCCACACCCGGAGCGGACCCGCCCACCGTGGTGGCGTCCCAGCATCCAAGTGTAAGCCCGCACTTCGAAACGAGACACCCGGCAAGCCTCAGACCCGCGATTCTCTACCAAGGAGACTACCGCCCAAGCCCACAATGTCAATATCACAGAAATATCTTGTCAATAGTCAACATGATAAAACAAAGTATATAGTAAAAATAAACAACGAGACTCTGACTCTTTAAAATTTCAAATGATGGAAATTGCAGTTGTTACTACTTATCACGAAGATCCTGAAAACACTGCTCTCCATTCCCGGTAAAACAGACTTACTTGAAACATAACAAGTCTTTCTACCACTAACTGCCGACATACACTGTTTGGATAACCAAACAAATTTCTTCGTATTTTGGGATAGCTTTAGATATGATCTAGCGTTAAACCTAGATTAATATAATGTAACAGAAGAAGTTTATGCTCCTAGAATTCCGAAAATATGGAATTAATAGGTAATATTTAGAACAAATAAGGAAAATATGTTGTGATTTCTCAAGAAGTTTACTTAATAAATTATTAAATATAAGCATTTTGTGCAGCGACCCACTACTTATGGATTTGTATGGAGTTACCTTTGAATATACATTTTTTAAATAAACACAATGAGGCATAAATCACCGCGACTTCGAACGAATTAAATAATTTTGAATCGATGAAGCAATCGAGAATAGAATAGCATAATTATTATGCTATTGTATGTGAATCCCCTCTGGTTGTTCAATCATGGATACATAATAAATCATGGTAATTAATCATGGACCAGTATAAATGTTCCATCCCTTTATTGGAATGCCAATTCATAAGATAATTCATTCATAATTGGAACCACTGTTGATTTCATTGTATTGAAATGTTCAACTACGTGTTAACTGAAACAGGAGGTTCTGGTTTGTGGCCTGCCATGTTGACGTATCGGCCGCCCCAATGGCTCTCGTGGCATGTGGTCCTCCTATTTAGTATTCACCGGAGGGACGCAATTATTTACTCGCATTAGGTCCTTACGATGCTTAGGCACGACGACGACATTACTCCATTAGGGTAATGATCGGTTCTCTATGCATTCCTACCGCGCAATCGCGGCGTCGCAGAGACAAAACCACGTAATGAGGCTCTCGAAACTTAAAAACCACACAGAAACCCATTTTTCATTCACGATGGTGTCCACTAGAATACACAACAACAGTTAACTTCCAATCTTATGCATAAATCGTCGGTGTCACAGCAACACCACTTATCATACATCATCCAAATTTACAGGAAAGCAAAAAACTGTTTTTCGTATAGAAGGGTTCATGCGGGCAACTCAACTTATCAGACTCATGAAGCTGAACCAATTACTTATTCAACTTATTTTGTGTTCTTTTTTATCGTTTCTGTCCATTAGGTACACTAATTGAAAATAATTAGGTATAACATTAAGTTACACTCGCATCACTGAGGGTCACCATTAGCGTCAGTATTTTTCAATGGTAACTAGTGAAGATTAGGGATGGGTATCGATACCCGACATTTCAAAATATCGATAGGTACTTTCGTACTAATACTCGATATTTTAGTATCGATACTACACTATTCGACATTTTTGGGTATCGATAATTTGGATCCGATATGTCTAAATATCGAATATCGATACAGCTCTCGCGGAAAATTCAAAATAATGGCTAAAAAATGAAAAGATGAAGGTAGAAAGGCTGTCGGGTCAGTTCTGTTGGATGAAGCTCAACCCACAAAGAAATAAGCCCGGATTTCATCAGATGATTTATACTTACAGATACAATTAATTTATATTATCGAGAATTTTTTAATAAATATTCAGTTATTATTAATCAACGGTATGTTGAGTAAATACACTCAGCTTGGACACTTAACAGTGAGAAATCAATAAACAGTGTTCTGAAAAGAATTTTCCTTGAGAATATTGGAAATGTTGATATATTTTCTGACACTAAAGTATCAATACTCGATATTTTGAAATATCGATACCCAAGCCAAACGATACTTGGAATATCGAAATTCAAATACGATACAGAATCGATACACGATATCGATACTTTTGTAACGATACCCATCCCTAGTGATGATACGTGCTGTTGCAGCGGCTACTATCAGTTCGGAGGTAATGATTTTCATAGGGGACCATCTACACAGCAACCCGCACAATCCCTGAAAATTTCATCGAAATCGGTTTACAATTGTAGAAGTTATGGCTGTGGCAAGGAATTCATGACAGACACACAGACAGACACGGAACCAAAATTGTTCAGAATCGGAAGTTTTGATTTTGGAGAACTTTTTTTTCAACCTTGAAAAGTGAAAACAAAGCTTCCGCTATCTTGGTAGACTCGGAAGCAAAATGCTCAAGTATTTATGCACTCAAAATATTTATTATCAAACCATGATTGATTGCCCAATTTGATAAATGAATTCACTCCTCCTTTGAGTTGTAGTAGAAAAATTTCTTCCGCTCTTTCTCTCTAGGCCATTCCAAAGGTTTTTGTCAACCAAGTGATTCTACCGCAACATTAACGTCACAAAGACCTTAGTCGAAGTGAGTGGATGTGATGGCCGGGCTGAGCCATTGTCGAACAACGCGCGATTCGATTGGTGTGAAACGGGGTTAAAACAAAAGGAACAAACTGCGGTCGAAGAAAAAAATCCAATTTGACTCCGAAACGACGCGAAAAACCGGATAGGATGTGACCTGGTTCGAATGAAAAAGACCGCCACACCGCCCTTCCTCAACCGTTCCCTTTTGACTGTTCTGATCGATAAAACACTTCATTCGAAAAGCATTTATCGGGCTGACAGAGAAGTACAGGAACATTGGGTAGGAATGGGCAGGAACATCGGGAAGGGATGGCATTGAGAAGAGATAGGAGGAAAGGGGGTTGACGGGTTCCCGTTTTTCGAGGTCCTTTTCAACGTCGCTCGACCGAAAATTAGAAGTGAGAGGAGCAGAGAAAGAATCCCATTGAAACTACCCGCGGAGAGACTTTTTCTCGCGAAAGTTGAAAGAGAGAGACGCGAGGAAAGAGAGAAAATAGAAACAATACGACGGGTGTAGTCGAGTGGACAAGGAGATAAAATGACTGTGAGCTCTGGACGATCGACCGAAAGCACGTAACGAACGAGTCCAAAATTCTCGACGATTATTGAGCCACACAATGAGTTCCAGGCCAACCCGTATCTCCTGTTTGAAGACTTCAAAAGAGCCTTCGATCAATTGAATAGAGGTGAAATCCAGAAATGTTTGTGAATGTTTGAAAATATCCATTCAAAATTAATAGTATGGTTTTGCGAGCCTTGTGAACCACCAAAGGAACCTGTTCCCTACTCTGGGATGTCTTCTATTGTCGAATATCTTTCTGGTGACTAAGACTGGCGACTGAGAGAAAGAATGGGGGCGTCCAATGAACTCTTGGATAAAGACTGGAAGATCTGGATTTCGCATTGGTTTACAGTCTTCTTGGTTTGAGGATTTGGGGGACTGATAGGTCTCAAATCAGCTCACTGAAACTTTTCCATGTCGATGGAACGGAGATAAAGAGATGAGTGGAATTTTCAGGGATTGTGTTGTTGGGACTGGATGGTTCCCTATGAAATTCATCGCAATTTGATCTTCATTATTAGGAGGTATTCATCGCACAATTTTCAGACCAAAGACGAATTTTGTTTTTACTTATTGGTTGGTGTGAACCAAGGGAGTGCTTTGGGGTCTTGTTTTTGATTTACCACAATGGCATAACCTATGAATGTGGGGAAGCAGGATGTATTTTTATGTTCTCTGATGGCATTTCAATATTTTAGATGGGATCACTAACAAGTAATTCGGAATCAACAGTATAATATTGCAGTCGTTGAGAGATAACTAACTACACAGCACTACAGGCCGATGTGGCCCTTGGCTTCCCGAAGTCCCTTCCGCCACCGGGCACGGTCACCCGCCTGAGACCTCCGCAATCTCATCACCCGGAGGTCCTTCAAGACATCATCAAGCCAGCGACTCCGAGGGCGACCTCTTCGTCTTCTAGTTTCCATCCTAGCTCGCAGCATCATTCTCGGGCAGGCCTCCAACGGCATGGGGTCGACATGTTCCAGCCATTGGATGCGCCCAGCTTTGATGAATCGGACTATGTCATCATGTTTTAGTAATTCATCAATTACAGCATTCTGTCTTACTCTCCACCCTTGGCCCTCCCTGACCGCTCCATATATCCTTCTTATAATCCTTCTCTCAAACATCCGCAGTCTAGCCTCATCCTCAGCCCGCTTGGTCCAAACCTCCGATCCATAACAAACCACAGGCCGCACCAGGGATCTAGCCTCATCTTCGTTGATCTGGAGATCACACGGCTCTTGAAAAGTTTTATATTGGCATAAAATGCTCGGCTGCCTGCCATTATTGGTGAAGGATCTGACTTCATCAAATTTATAAGAACCAAACGTCACCCCTCTGGGCACCCGCTGGACACGGGTCGGGGGAGATATCTTGAGGTATTTAGTTTTGCTTTCATTTATTCGCAGACCCATTGGCTTTCCCCCTTCATGAAAAACCCCAAAAGCCTCCTGCAGGGCATCAAGAATTCGCCCCAACAAAGCAATGTCATCGGCATAAGCCAGAATCTGCCATGTTCTGTCGACAATCGTTCCCTTCTTATCTGCATTCTTGACAGCCTCATGTAGAGCTAGGTTAAACAGTGTGGCTGACAGCGAATCTCCCTGTTTGACGCCCGAGCTTACCTCAAAGGGTTCCCCGCAGCGGTCACCAACCATAACCATCGAAGTACTTCCCTGAAGGGTAATTTTGATTAGCCTGATCAGCTTTTTATGAATCCCGTTTCTCTTTAACACGTGCGATCGTTGAGAGATGGTTTGCAAGAATTCAAGGAGATTAAAGTCCTCTACTTTATGCTGAATTGCCGTTTAGTTGAAACCATTAGCTTTCTTGGCGTAGATGTCGGCAATCCCATGTTATGGAATGCCCACATCATCTTCATCATTAGTGACGACGATATCATCTGTAGTATTCATCTCAATCCTGCTGTTCCTAGGAATCTTGCATGTGGAATTTGCATGTGGCATTATTTTGTGGGGCAAACAGAATCTTTTTATTGATATTTTCAGACTAAAAAAAATAGTTATACGGTTCATGTCATTTAGCCAGGAGGGGTTCGTGAAGAGGGAATTTTTCTCGGACAAACGATAAATCAGAAACACGAGTGTGAATCGCGAAAGAGGCTTAATCTCCGTTCAAATTTTAGCTGACCGAAATGCGATCGACGTTTTTCTTCAAGTTGGTTGGTGTGGTGGTAACAATGGCAAAGCCGTGATCTTTGCAGACGAGTTATCTATGTAGAAAATAATAAACCTTTGTGTAATAATTTGCAGCATTTTTAAAATCGATTTGATGTTTACAAAGAGTTTTTAAAATGAAGTTAAGGGAAATTACTCAGATATTCGTAAGATAAACTTGAAGCTCATTTGCTGAAAAGCTGTGATTTTGGGGATGAGTTGTTTTTCCACCACAGGGCAGAACTGCATAATACAAATAATACAACTAATATATCAGTAATAATCTGTGTCTCTTTTTCTGAGTAATAATTATTTTTGATGATTTTACTACCTACCTACTACCTCTTAAGCCTATTTCAAAATAATGAAAACCTATTGAATATTGACAACTATACAATCGTGTTATGGATACGAGAAAGCTATATGCTATGGAATATTTTCTCCTCAGAGATCCTGAGGCGAACATCTTCGAATTGGAAGGTTCTGATGAAAGACATTGTCTCAATAAATTGCTTCTCAATTGAACTACAAAATAAAAGACCTTTTTCGACATCTACAGAAAATGAATTCAGAGCGGATTTTTTTCGATGAAAAAAAGTTTAAAAAGGGGTGGATAGCAATCAATTAGAAAGGACTGAATAAACAAGGTTTAGGGTGAGAAGGATTTTTTTAGTTGTTGTTGGTTCTGGTGTGGAGGAAGAGAGATGGACGAGGCATTATGCAGTAGGATGGCGGACCCTCGGGTGAAAGCCGACTTAATTCGATTGTGACGGAAAGGCGGGAGTATTGTGGAGAAGCGGCGGAGGGAATCGTGGTCTGGGAAACGGGGAAATTCGCTGGGGGAGTTTTCACGGAAATCCCGAGCTGTTTGCCTGAGAAGAGGTGGAGAGAGGAGGAAAAGTCTCGGTGAATCTTTCGAGCGGTTCAAAAGTAAGCGATGGGATGATTTTAAGTACACAAAGGGATATTTTACACTCGCCCAATGTTATCATCTCGCTATTTTACGGAAGCCATTTAGTCCTAAGATGGTCCTAAATAGAAAACACTGCAAATTATTACACAAAGGTTTATTATTTTTCTATAGATCACTCGTCTGCAAAGAACACGGCTTTGCCATTGTCACCACCAACCAACTTGAAGAAAAACATCGATCGCATTTCGGCCAGTTAAAATTTGAATGGAGATTGATTTATTACGTAAAATCCTTAAATTCTCGTAGGGAGCGAACGGTTTGTCCTAGAGGGCTCCGCGTGGCCTCAAAAAGTTCTATACTATCTTAAATTGATGGAAAAAATACCTTTGTATAGAAATTTTTTGAGTTAGTGCGTTTTCACAATTTCAAACTTAATTTTTGAACCCTTAGAAGTGACCTACATCAACCAAAATCTTCGGGCACAACTAGACCCCAAATGGAGCCTACATACCGAATTTCATTAAAATCGGTCAATGCTAAGTGGGGAAAGTCGCGCGTACGGCGTACGGCGGACGGACGGCCAAATTTTTATTCGATTTTTGGATTCTACGTACCTTGAAACGTAAAGCAAAAATTTTTGAGGGGGTGTTAAAAAATGTTTTTTTCTTGGTCGATTCCAAAGGTTCATTATTGAAAATAATAAACCAAAATCGAATAAAAATTTGCCCGTCCGTCCGCCGCACGCTGCACTTTCCCCACTTAGCATTGACCGATTTTGATGAAATTCGGTAGGTAGGCTCCATTTGGGGTCTAGTTGTGTCCCAAAAATTTTGGTTGATGTAGGTCACTTCTAAGGGTTGAAAAATAAGGTTTGAAATGTTGAAAACGCCATAACTCAAAAATTTTGATACAAAGTTATTGATTTTCCATCAATTTAAGAGAGTATAGAATTGTTAGAATTTTTTGAGACCATTCGGAGCCCTGTAGGACAAACCTGTCGTTCCCTACGGAATTTAAGGGTTGGACTTACGATAAATCAGAAACACGAGTGTGAATCGCAAAAGAGGCCTAATCTCCGTTCAAATTTTAGCTGACCGAAATGCGAAATGCGTTTTTCTCAAGTTGGTTGTTGGTGACGATGGCAATGGAGTGTTCTTTGCAGACGAGTGATCTATATAGAAAAATACTAAACCTTTGTGTAATAATTTGCAGCGTTTTTATTCGATTTTAGGATTCTACCTTTAAACGTGAAACAACGAAGTTTGAGGGAGGGTTAAATTTTTTTCTTGGTCGATTCCAAAGATTCATTATTGAAAACAATAACCCAAAATGGAAAATAAGTGGAAAATAAGTAATGACAGAAATACACAAAACAAAAATACAGCTGAACAAAAAACTCTCCTGACGTAGAACGGAATCATTACCTTCAACATTCGTATAAAAATAACCTATAGAAATCAGTAGTTTAAATTCAAATTTTCTTTCAATGGATTTAGGTCTCAGAGCTCAAAACAACAAGTACTGTGGCCTCTGGTTTAGATGTCTGTACGCGAGTGTTTAGTATATCGGTCGGCACCTAATGCCCCTCCAAATGTTTATAAAACAGAGAGAAAAAAGAGCCGAAACAATAAACAGGACTGGACGGCGGAAGGGCGAGATTTCCAGTCTTCCCCGCATTAGGTTATATATCTATATTTATCTATGGATCTATATATATCTGTAATAACAACTCGAGGCAAAGCAAACAACGTAGTGAACGGAGAGAAATCAAGGTTGGAACAACAAACCTCGCAGCTGTATGAAGAGGAATTTAGCAGGTTGGATTGAAATTATGAACATAATTGTACATAAATGAATAAATTATCATTATTGAATTGAAATTATGGAGTAGTTAGTCAATGTCGTCGTTGATTATGGATATGGCGGTTGTTTCTGAACTGTATTCATTGCAACCAACCAACCAATTAATTGATTGAAAAACTTGGAAACAATCCCTAAATGGAACGTTTTAAATTTCCTTAATTCTACAAAGCAGCTCGTTCAAAACGAATTAACAATAATGAAAATAACCCTGAAGGTCATCAGAGCTGAGTGCGCGCAAAGATGCGAATTCGCAAAGATAGCGAGCAATTTTCAATGAGAACACCTCAAGTGGGACACATGTTTTTGAAACAATTTTAGATGCTGAATCGCGAATTGATGTCAGTTTTTTGTTTGGATGAGTTTGACCTGGAATAGAGTGGAAAAAAATTAATTGCCCATTTTTTTCAATAGCTGATGCTTTATTATTCTCAATTTCAACTTAGTTTTGGTTTTCAAAAGTGATCAGGGTGAATTTATTTTTCTTAAAAACAAAACGTTATGAGATTTTTGTCATTGATTGGCAACTATTGTACAATTTTACCAAATACGCAGCTTCAAGAACATGATGATCATAATAATTTGACTATCTATCATTTTGAGAAAGAGAAATTGAATTCCAATTGCTGAACGGCAAAACTCAATAATACTGAGAGTGATTCGATGGAGATTGATGAGAGTGATTCGACCTCATGGTGTTTGATGTAGCGCATAATGAGGGGTTTTCCCTAATATTTCGGGTTCTACGTGGCCAAATTTGTATTTTCTTGAATCTGCTTATTGGTAATGATCGTATTTGAATGTGGTGAAAAATGCTGCAAATTATTACGCAGAGGTTTATTATTTATATATATAAATCACTCATCTGCAAAGAACACGGCTTTGCCATTGTCACCACCTACCAACTTGAAGAAAAACGTCGATCGCATTTCGTTCAGTTAAAATTTGAACGGAGATTAGGCCTCTTTTACGATTCACACTCGTGTTTCTTATTTATTTTCCAAATAAGTCCAGCCCTCAAGTTCTCGTAGGGCGCGAACGATTTGTCCTACAGAGCTCCGGGTGGTCTCTAAAAATTCTAAATATTCAATACTATCTTAAATTGATGGAAAAAGACCTATATATCAAAAATTGATAGAAAAAGACCTCCATATCAAAATGTTTTGAGTTAGGGCGTTTTCAAAATTGTAACCCTTACTAAGTAAGGTCTCTTCTGAGGGTTGAAAAGTCTTTTCAACCCTCAGAAGAGACCGACATCAACCAAAAGCTTCGGAGCACAACTAGACCCCAAATGGAGCCCACGTACCGAATTTCATCAAAATCGGTCAATGCTTAGTGGGGAAAGGGCCGCGTACGGCGGACGTACCACCAAATTTTTATTCGATTTTTGGATTCTACGTACCTTGAAAGGTAAACCAACAAATTTTGAGGGGGGGGGGGGTTAAAACATTTTTTTTCTTGGTCGATTCCAAAGGTTCATTATTGAAAATGATAAACCAAAATTTGGTAGTCAGTCCGCCATACGCGGCACTTTTCACAGTAAGCATTGACCGATTTTGATTACGTTTGGTATATGGGCTCCATTTGGGGTCTAGTTGTGCCCCGAAGATTTTGGTTGATGTAGGTCACTTCTAAGGGGTAAAGGTATTGTTGACATAAAGGTATTGTTTTCCCATCAATTTAAGATAAGTAGTATTGCATTTTTAGAATTTTTATAGACCACGCGGAGCCCTGTAGGACAAACCATTCGATCCCCAGTCCCTTCACTTCTAAGGAGTGAAAATTAAGGGTTGAAATTTTCAACTGTGCCATAGCTCGAAAACTCTTGAAATAAAGGTATTGTTTTTTCACCAAAATAAAATGATATAGATTTTTTTTTTTTAATTTTTGATGCCACCCGGAGCTCAATACTGAACCTTTGGAATCGACCAAGAAAAAACTTTTTTTAACACCCCCTCAAAATTTGTTGGTTTACATTTCAAGGTTTACGTTTTTTATTTTCATTTATGGATCACTCTTCTGCAAAGATCACAGCTTTGCCATTTTCAATATTTATTTGCTTTTTACCTACCAACCATTGGTACGTACTTCCTACTAGGGCATTTTTGAAAATTTCAACCCTTCATTTCCATTTGGTGGTTGGTGGTTGGGGTTGAAATTTTCAAAAATGCCCTAGTAGGAAGTAGATAGCTATGGTTGGTAGGTAAAAAGCAAATAAATATTGACAATGGCAAAGCTGTGATCTTTGCAGAAGAGTGATCCATACAGGAGAGTAAAAAACGTAAACCAACAAATTTTGAGGGGGTGGTAAACAAATTTTTTTCATGGTCGATTCCAAAGGTTCAGTATTGAAAATAATAAACCAAAATCCAGTTTTGGGCGAATGTGTACAGTTTACTCAACGGTACCTTTAAGCGTTGGGGAAAACACGATATCCTCCTTGGGTTAAACGATAAAATATATTGAATGCCAGGTGGAACCACAATATTCTTCTTTCCTCAAAAAAACTACAGTAAGATCCGTCGTAACTCATAATAAGTGACATTCGAGTGGATATAAAAGGGTGATCGGCCTTCGGAAAACACCCGTCGGGGACCCATTTGACTGACGGAGCGACTTTTCCAAACGGCCGCCTTCGAGAAGGCCATTTCGCCTCTGATGGCAGGAAATTCGTCTTTCAGGTTCCTCCCACGTTCCTTGTGTCATTCACCATTGAAAGGAACAATAAAATTTTAGATACCTACCAGGCACGAAAATTAGGTAAGTTTTAGGTTTGTGGGCTGACATTCAAGCTTCAGCCATATTCCCACTTTATGAGTATGAAATTTTATCTACAACTATAAAACGCTCCCTAGAACATTAAACGGTTGTAACTCGCCTCAAAACGAAGTACCGTTATTAAAACGAAAACATCTGCCAAGTGAGCGCTCCAATAACTTTTTCGTATTTACTCGTATGTGCAATAATTTCTAACACATTTAGGAAGTTGGCATCTGTCAAAATGGACCCAATAAATCGCGGAAAAAAATATAGGAGAAGGAGCTGACTCTTGGAGGAGAAGGTGCTGGTAACCACAAGTTAGAATATGGAGAATTATGTCAACAAACCTCGAACAAGAGCAGCACACCAAGACGGGAATACACCTCAACCGAGGGGGAGTAGCCCCTGTTAAAAAGCCGAAGGCTCAAGCCCGAGGCACCTAGTCGGGTGGAAGCTCTCGCGAGACATCTAACTATAATATAAGATCTTTTCATTTAACAATACCTCAAACCCTCTCCTAAATTAACCCACAAGGGACCGTAATTGGTCATGGTAGAATTTCAAATTCAAATTTTTTATGGTGGACCCATTTAAGCACAGGGACATGGGGAAAATAATAAAAAATTCCACCCCCCCCCCACCATCGAGCAAAATGATGTTATTAACTTTTGGGCGTTCAACACTAAGCCATTCAACCACCTGCGTTTTTCAGAAGGGTATTACGTCACAAAAATATTTCCCAAGTTACCAATTCGTAATTTGGTTTATTATTTTCAATAATAAACCTTTGGAATCGACCAAGAAAAAACATTTTTACCCCCCCCCCCCCTCAAAATTTGTTGGTTTACGTTTCAAGGTACGTAGAATCCGAAAATCGAATAAAAAAATTTTCCGTCCGTCCGCCGTACGCTACACTTTCCTTAGTTACCATGGACCGATTTTGATGAAATTTGGTGTGTAGGCTCCATATCGGGTCTAGTTGAGCCCCGAAGCTTTTGGTTGACTTCTAAGGGTTGAAAAATAAGAGTTGACATTTTGAAAACGCCCTAACTCAAAAAAATTCGATATAAAGGTCTTGTTTTTCCATCAATTTAAGATAGTATAGAATTTTTAGAATTTTTTGAGATGACGCGGAGCTCTGTAAGACAAACCGTTCGCTCCTTACGAGAATTTAAGGGTTGGACGTACGATAAATCAATAACACGAGTGTGAATCGCAAAAGAGGCCTAGTCTCCGTTCAAATTTCAGTTGACCGAAATGCGATCGATGTTTTTCTTCATGTTGGATGGTTGGTGGATTTACAGACGAGTGATCTATATAGAAAAATCATAAACCATTGTGTAATAATTTGAAGCGTTTTTTATTGTGAGTAATACGAGTAATTATCTGAAATTTTTATTGAACACCATTAATGTAAAATGATTTTTTTTTTACGGGAGTGGGGAAACTCTTTAAGAGCGAAGGGGAAGTTCACCCCAACAGTGTTGGACTCTCCAGCATTGGGCCTACCTCTCCCTCTGCTTAGGACTCACCCCAGAACCACTTGTACAGTATTACTTCAGGGTGAGCCTTTTTTTGTGTGCCAAAATGCTGCTCCTACTTTTGCTCTCCAATCTGGTCTCTCCTTCAATTCTATTCCTCATCTACTTCCTAAAAAAAGAACAATACAATATCATTAATTCGTACCTAATTCATAAAATGATGTCAAGGCACAAGAAAAGGCACCAAGATGATGAATTAACAGTTTAGGCTATTTCTCATGATGGGAGTCAAACTGTTCAGACTGAAACAGTGGTAATTTCATTGCAAATTTCTCTCTCAATCTCATTAATACGCCTTTTTTTCTAATTTTTATTTTTCACGGGATCGGGGAAACAACAGTGTTGGACTGTTGTCCCCAGCATACTCTCCAATCTGACCTCTCCATCAATTCTATTCCTCATCTTCTTCCTCCCATCTTCCACCCAGCCTTTAACTTTGAGGACAAATGCTACCATTGCGTCCCAGCTCGACTTGTTCCTAATCATTTCATGTATGATTGTCTGTGGACGCAACGTTCCCATTGAGGACATGTGAAGAAGGTGTGGCAGATATCATCCTCCTTTATCCCACAGTATCTGCACTCTCGATCAGTGGCTTTCCCGATCTTTACTAAGGAGAAGCGGAAGTATCCATGCCCTGAGAGGAATTGAGTCAGGAACAGTTCACCTCACCGTGTTTTCTCTCCAACTAAGCCTTTAGATCGTCAATTATGAGGCCTGTCCACCTTCCACGGGTTTCACAGACAAGGTCTGCTTGCCACCTACAGATGGTCTCCTCCCGCTCTTCCTTCTTTACTATGGATATTGCCTCTGCCTTCCTCATTCTTGTCCTTTTAGGTTCCAGTGCCTGGTGGTATATTGGGATAGTTCCTGCTATCGCTTCTGATGCTAGACCTGAGACAGTTCTAAATGCACTACAGATTCCCAGAGCTCCTCTCCTCGGTACAGCTACCACACGTGCCCTGTACTTTTGGTACCTAAGGTAGTCTGCCCACACTTCTGCTCCATACAGCATAATTGCCTCTGCAGTTCGCATAAGGAGTTTTCTCTTAGCGGGTGATGGGCCTCCTAGATTTGCCATCAGTCAGCTCTTCTAAAATGATTAACTTCTTTTACAACTGTCTGATAACGATATCTAAGCTATGTATACAGGGTGTCACCCTTTCGGGCGCACCACCGGGCAGGGTTCGATTTTCGGGTGTGAATCGGCGTTTTTCACCAGAAATGCTTTCCAACTTAATCAATCATTAGACATGAAATTTTACGTACTTTTTGACGCTGACTCGAATGGTAACACTTTCCGATCTCCTCGACAAACAAATAGTGTTTTTCAAGCCTTTTCCTTTGGGCGAAGAGCTAAATCTCGTTGTTCGTTTTATCCAAAATTGTCATTAAGGGAGGTCTGGGTTATTAATGACTCGCACTCCTCCACTTTTGACTTACCCAATTTTCGCCCTCTGTGTTGAAAATATCGTCCCGATCATTTGCGGAAAGCTTTATCGTTTCGATAGATAACAAGTTGGGAGTCGAGGACTCAGTTGTACCCTGTTTAACCCTGAAAGGGCTTGAAAAGTACTTTTTGTTTGTCGAGGAGATCGGAAAGTGTTACCATTCGATTCATCGTCAAAAAGTACGTAAAATTTCATGTCAAATGATTTATTAAGTTGGAAAGCATTCCTGGTGAAAAACGCCGATTCACACCCGGAAATGAAAAACGTCGTTTTCTAACTGAATTAGTGGTGTTTAAAAAAAATGACTAAGCCCTTAGAAAGCTGGGATTTACATGCAACTTTTAGGCTTACAGCATGGAAATTTCCGTCCACGACGTTTCGAGAATCAAACTTTCAAAAAGTGAAAATTTTCGAAACTTTACCAATTTTGGTTTATTATTTTCAATAATAAGCCTTTGGAATCGAGCAAGAAAAAAAAAATTTTAACCCCCCCTCAAAATTTGATGTTTTACGTTTCAAGGTACGTAGAATACGAAAATCGAATAAAAAAATTTCCGTCCGTCCGCCGTACGCGGCACTTTTCTTAGCAACACTGGACCGATTTGGTTCAAATTTGGTATATGGGCTCCATTTGGGGTCTAGTTGTGCCGCGAAGCTTTTGGTTGATGTAGGTCACTTCTAAGGGGTGAAAATTAAGGGTTGAAATTTTCAAGAGTGCCCTAGCTCGAAAACTCTCGAAATAAAGGTATCTTTTTTCACCAATTTTAAATAGTATTGAATTTTTAAAAATTTTTGAGACCACCCGGAGCTCTGTAGGACAAACCGTTCGGTCCCTACGAGTACTTGAAGGTTTTCCTTCGATAAAACAGAATCATGAGTGTGAATCGCAAAAGAGGTCTAATCTCCATTCAAATTTTATCGGACTAAAATACGATCGCTATTCATTTCTTCGATTTGTATACAGTTTTGCCTTCTGCGTAACCAGTAATCAAATTTCCATATGAAGCTTTCTATTCTTCCAATCGAGTGTGAAGCGTTTAGTTCTTTCTAATAAACTTTATTGTGAAGGTGTGAAGCCAGTATGGTGTGGTAGGTAGTACCTAGCTGGTAGGTAAATAAAAGTTGGTAGGTAAAAAAAATGTTGGTGGGTAAAAAACGCTGCAAATCATTGCTCAAAGGCTTCTTCACTCTTCAGATCACTGATCAGCTGAGTGAGCTCCGAAGCCATTTTCAATCCTATTGAATGGAAGTGCTCTTCCAGGCGTCTCCAGCATTCGAGGAGATCTTCTTGACTCTTCAGATCACTGATCAGCTGAGTGAGCTCCGAAGCCATTTTTACTCCTATTGAATGGAAGTGCTCTTCCAGGCGTCTCCAGCATTCGAGGAGATCTTCTTCACTCTTCAGATCACTGATCAGCTGAGTGAGCTCCAAAGCCATTTTTACTCCTATTGAATGGAAGTGCTCTTCCAGGCGTCTCCAGCATTCGAGAAGATCTTCTTCACTCTTCAGATCACTGATCAGCTGAGTGAGCTCCAAAACCATTTTTACTCCTATTGAATGGAAGTGCTCTTCCAGGCGTCTCCAGCATTCGAGGAGATCTTCTTCACTCTTCAGATCACTGATCAGCTGAGTGAGCTCCAAAACCATTTTTACTCCTATTGAATGGAAGTGCTCTTCCAGGCGTCTCCAGCATTCGAGGAGATCTTCTTCACTCTTCAGATCACTGATCAGCTGAGTGAGCTCCAAAGCCATTTTTACTCCTATTGAATGGAAGTGCTCTTCCAGGCGTCTCCAGCATTCGAGAAGATCTTCTTCACTCTTCAGATCACTGATCAGCTGAGTGAGCTCCAAAGCCATTTTTACTCCTATTGAATGGAAGTGCTCTTCCAGGCGTCTCCAGCATTCGAGGAGATCTTCTTCACTCTTCAGATCACTGATCAGCTGAGTGAGCTCCGAAGCCATTTTCAATCCTATTGAATGGAAGTGCTCTTCCAGGCGTCTCCAGCATTCGAGAAGATCTTCTTCACTCTTCAGATCACTGATCAGCTGAGTGAGCTCCAAAGCCATTTTTACTCCTATTGAATGGAAGTGCTCTTCCAGGCGTCTCCAGCATTCGAGAAGATCTTCTTCACTCTTCAGATCACTGATCAGCTGAGTGAGCTCCAAAGCCATTTTTACTCCTATTGAATGGAAGTGCTCTTCCAGGCGTCTCCAGCATTCGAGGAGATCTTCTTCACTCTTCAGATCACTGATCAGCTGAGTGAGCTCCAAAGCCATTTTTACTCCTATTGAATGGAAGTGCTCTTCCAGGCGTCTCCAGCATTCGAGAAGATCTTCTTCACTCTTCAGATCACTGATCAGCTGAGTGAGCTCCAAAGCCATTTTTACTCCTATTGAATGGAAGTGCTCTTCCAGGCGTCTCCAGCATTCGAGGAGATCTTCTTCACTCTTCAGATCACTGATCAGCTGAGTGAGCTCCGAAGCCATTTTCAATCCTATTGAATGGAAGTGCTCTTCCAGGCGTCTCCAGCATTCGAGAAGATCTTCTTCACTCTTCAGATCACTGATCAGCTGAGTGAGCTCCAAAGCCATTTTTACTCCTATTGAATGGAAGTGCTCTTCCAGGCGTCTCCAGCATTCGAGAAGATCTTCTTCACTCTTCAGATCACTGATCAGCTGAGTGAGCTCCAAAGCCATTTTTACTCCTATTGAATGGAAGTGCTCTTCCAGGCGTCTCCAGCATTCGAGGAGATCTTCTTCACTCTTCTGATCACTGATCAGCTGAGTGAGCTCCGAAGCCATTTTCAATCCTATTGAACGCAGGAGCTGAAATTTGAGAGGGAGGGTCAAGGGAGAATACAGATGGTGGTAGGTGCTATTGATGGAGAACCAGTGATCTATACAGAAGGGTGATCTATACAGAAAATAATAAACCTTTGAGCAATGATTTGCAGCGTTTTTAAATGTTTAACCAAGAGGTTGATTGTATATTTTATCGCTGGTGCTATGTGCCACACTCACGAGGCTGACTACTCTGTCATGTAGATGTATTTCAATTTTCTCAACTATACCTTTGAAGATTTTTTCAAAAATTCGCTCATTAACTCATACTGCAAGAATGGTAATTATCTCCACCCACACGAAGAAACATACAATTCGGATTTCCTCAGGATTACAAAGTGTAAACTCGTATGGAGGATGGCGAGTGGAGCTGGAGGTGCGAGACAGTTGGGGGGGGGGGGGGGCTGCGGCGAGCACTGATTCAATTGAGGGACAAGCGGAGGTGGCGAGTATTCGATTGGAGGCGGTGGCGCGGAGAGGAAGCTATAACGGGGGCGGCATTGAGGGGCGGAATAGTGCGATAGCTTACCAAAATAGAAGCTATCCCGTCCGCCCCTCGGGGCTCATCCCGTAATTGGTTACCTTCGCCGACCTTCTTTTCAAGGGCGCCTGAATAGCTCGGCAGCGGCCCCATTTGTCAACTCGCCGGATTGGTTGGTACTTCTTGATTCTTGCTTCCGAAAAATCTTCTTTAAAAAACGGCAGCTAGTGAATGGAATCCAGAGACCTCGGTTGATTCTTTTTTGGGGGAAATCGACTCCTGAGAAAGGGATTGTCATCATAATGAGTTAGTTTCCTGGCCTAGTAAAATTGATCACTAGAAATTACTGTGCAAAATTGTTTACGGCGGCTGAAGATTTGATTGGTTTTGAAAAGCGTTTAATAGTTTCACCTGCCCTGTTGTCTGTCAGTCTGAATGATGAAATCTTGCAAGTTAAATTTGATCCACTTCCCATCAGATTGAGCTGAAATTTTGCATGCATGTATAAATCGCATGACAATGCAATAATATTGACTTTCTGAGACCAACTTTCAATTCGTAGGGGACCATCTAATACACAAAACCTCAACCGTACATGAACGTTGCTGATCGGGAGGGGACGGGAGGCAAGAAGAGTCGGAGGAGTAGGAGGCGAGAGGAGTCAGAGGAGTCGGGGTAGGAGGAGAAGGAGGCGAGAGGAGTCAGAGGAGTCGGTGTAGGAGGAGTAGGAGGCGAGAGGAGTCAGAGGAGTCATGTTAGGAGGAGAAGGAGGTGAGAGGAATCAGAGGAGTCGGTGTAGGAGTAGTAGGAGGCGAGAGGAGTCAGTAGAATCAGGGTAGGAGAAGGAGGAGGCGAGAGGAGTCAGCAGAATCAGGGTAGGAGGAGGAGGAGGCGAGAGGAGTCAGGGAAGTCGGGGTAGGAGGCGAGAGGAGTCGGTGTAGGAGGCGAGAGGAGTCGGTGTAGGAGGAGTAGGAGGCGAGAGGAGTCAGCAGAATCAGGGTAGGAGGAGGAGGAGGCGAGAGGAGTCAGGGAAGCTGGGGTAGGAGGCGAGAGGAGTCAGAGGAGTCGGTGTAGGAGGAGTAGGAGGCGAGAGGAGTCGGGGAAGGGAGGAGCCAGAGTCCCTGTAATATCCCCCCCCCCCACAGCTTTTGTTTTAGTTTTAAACAAAAGCTTTTTTTTAAATTACTTTGTAGGGTAAAACCACCAATAACCAGCACCCCCCCTAATAGTCGGCACTCTTAACACATTCTGGTCAAGAATAAGACTTGGGAGTGACCTAGGAGGCTTAAAAAAATATTTTCACGGGCTACAACTGAATACCAAGCTCGTCAGCTTGTTTGTGGGCCGTGAGCAGGAGTAAAATCAGATGGAAAAACATTTTTTGACAGTACCCATTGCGCGTCCTCGTAACAGACCTCCCGCTATTTTTTTCTTAAGGACTGACAGTGCTGATTTGGGTACTGCTCGCTGGTAATTGATTCTTTCGTACTTTTTTCCGATTCTGTTGCATTCTCCAGCTTTCAAGCTTTCATTTGCATTATTTTTTGATACGTTTTATCTAATTATATTGGGGATCGCAGATGTGCCCAGTTCTGGATAAAAATTAACCTCAATTTCAATAATTGGCTTGGGGTGCCCACTATTGGATTTCGGCTTGCATTTGTCATCATGAAGTCTTTTGATCTGAATTGATCAATTTTCGTAACCAAACATAATTTCTAAAGTTTAAATTGTTATTCCGTAGCTCTATCCAGATTTCGGCACACCATAAAACTAATAATGGGCAGTGCCGATCATTCAATAACTGGCATGCCGACTATTGGTAGAACCCAATAATCAGCATGCCCAGTATTCAATAGTCGGCAGTGCCCGTTATTAACACTGGAGGTGATCGCTAGGTATTTTTTGCTGAGATGAGTAGGGGAGGGTGGAGGGTACCTACCTACTACCTGATGGGGTGAAGGGGGGAGGGTACCTATTTTGAGACTTAAATTGCTTCCGAGTCTACCAAGGTAGCGGAAGTTTTGTTTTCACTTTTCAATGATGAAAAAAAAGATCTCCAAAATCAAAATTTTCACTCGCGTTTTGCGTTTTAGACCTTTCTGAACAATATGGGTTCCGTGTCTGTCTGTCATGAATTCCTTGTAACGGGCATAACTATACGAAGTTATTGTCCGATTTCTATGAAATTTTCAGGGATTGGGTTGGTGTGTAGACGGTCCCCTATGAAAATCAAGGCCTTAAAATTTACAGAAGCCCCGGACTGATAGAAGCGACTGCGCATACACAAACGTGAATTCCTTGTAACGGCCATAACATCTACATTTTCCATCCGATTTCGATGAAATTTTCAGGAATGTTACAGATTGGTATTTAGATGGTCCCCTATGAAAATCACCACCTTCGGACTGATAGTAGCCTCTGCGCATGAGCAAACGTGAATTCCTTGTAACAGCCATAACGTCCACATTTTCTACCCGATTTCGATGAAATTTTCAGTGACTATGCGGATTACGTTGTAGATGGTCCCCTATGAAAATCATCACCCCCGGACTGATAGTAGCCGATGCGCATGCGCGAACGTGAATTCCTTGTAACAGCCATAAACTTACATTTTTCATCCGAATTTTATGAAATTTTCTAGGATTGTCCAGATTAGCGTGTAGATGGTCCCCTATGATGGTAGTGTAAGGTACTTAGAGATTGGTGTTTTGAGATTAACTACTATGCATCGGATCATCTATATAATCGGGTTATGGATACGAGGAAGCTATGTGCCACACCCACTTGGTATTTAATATAAAATATTAAATTTTAACTTTATACCTAGTTTGAAACCAACGTTTGATTTCCTTTTATAAACTCATCCTCTGACCCTGATGAAGAAAATGAATTTTTCGAAAATTTGGTGAAAGAGGAGGATTTGTTGTTGGACCCAAATCCCAATAAAGCTGACATAATTTACATCGGGTCGATTGTCATACACTACTTCCTTTTATACCTATTCAAACTTTTGTGATATTTCTTGTCTCATCCGTTCACCTCTATCGTTTGGGACTTAATTTATGTGATATGTCAAAATAATTAGAGTGTTCAACACCAAATTTTGTCGAGGAAAACCTGGTATTTCACTGCACAGTAGGTCGGTACCTCGGTAACTCACAGTTAACCTTAAAGGCTGATTAAAATAAAAACGTTATTTTACCTTTCGTTACCATTTTACGTTTTTTTCTATCCCTCACCAGAATCTAAACCTGTTCCAACTATTAGTATGGCAGCGTTGAATTGGTAGTTGGCAGGTGCCAACTATTAGTAGTGAGCAGTGCCCATCAATAGTGGACTGGTGCCCACTATTGGTTAAAAGCCGTGCCGATTGATGGCAAAATGGGTGCCGGCTACTAGGAAATCTGTTGTTTGTGTAAACTAACAACTCGATTCAAAAGTTGTTATGAAGTTTCCTAGTATTTTTTAAAATGAAGTACAGATGTTTATCTACGTAAAGAAAAAAAAATAATGGATTAGCACTCAAAACTGATTTATAACTGCGTTTTGAAGTTGAAGATCGGGCTTAACAGTGCCGACTATTGGTGGTTTTACCCTAATTGGGCTCGCCCGTTTTTACAATAAATAAATAAATAAACTCCGTATCTTTATACGTAAAATACCAACCGTGCGCGTATGACGCCCGAACGTGGGGACCCGGGTTCGATTCCAGGCTGTGACATAAAATTTTTTATTTTAACAAATCACGTGTTTATCTACGATTTGTTTTTGCCTGCTTTTAGCAGGCTTTTCAGCTAGTGTATCATAATCTCCAAAGTTTTAAAACATCCCATGAATTAAAATATCTATTGCATCAAAACTTCCAACGTATCAATAGGTCCAGAGTACTTACTATGTATCGAAATGTCCAAAGTTTCAAAATTTCCTATGAATCAAAATATCTATCATAACAGAACATCCTGTGTATCAAAATATCCAAAGTATCAAAACGTCCTATGTATCGAAATGTCCAAAGTTTTAAAACTTCCCATGAATCAAAATATCTATTCATCAAAACTTCCAACGTATCAATAGGTCCAGAGTACTTAGTATGTATCAAAATGTCCAAAGTTTCAAAATTTCCTATGACTCAAACTATCTATCATAGCAAAACTTCAAATGTACCGAAAGGCCCTAAGTATCAAAACGCCCAACGTATCAAAACTTCCTATGTATCGAAATGTTCATATTTTAAAACTTCCCATGTATCATAATGTCCAAAGTTTTGAAACTTCAAACTATCTATTGTATCAAAACTTCCTATGTAGCAAAAGGCCCAAAGTACCAAAATTTCTAATGTCCCAAAATGGCCTACGTATCAAAACTTCCTACGTTTCAAAAAGTATCAACATATCCATCGTATCAAAATTATAATTGTTATGTTTCAAGAGGTACAATTAATCAAAATTACCCATACTATATATGATTATGTAGGTACAATATATCAGATATCCTACATGAATTCGTAAAAATCAATTTTCGATCAATGTGCTATTTTTTAAAAAATCATTATCTGTAGTAATAAAATTTATTTAAAATCTATTTTTTATGTATTTTTTAAAAAATCATTATCTGTAGTAATGAAATTTTTTTCATGTTGAACCCCTCCAAATTCTCCTGGGTAGTAAACGATAGGCACTGGATATGTAAAAAAAAATGAAGAAAATGTCGAGTGATTACCTAGATAGATTTTATTACCAAGATTTTCAAGATAAATTATTTTTATTAGGCGATAGCTTTTTTGTTTATTTCTTTGGTCTTTGAATCAAGTGAGGAAAGTATCAAAATTCGCTGAAATCTTGGAATCTGCGGGTGTTACGAAATCAGATTCTGTCCACACGAGAAACCTTCCTTCGAAAAAACTTCACCGTTCGAATCTTCAGGAAGAAAGAGGGAGGTGGGGAGGGGGAACACCTACGACCTTCCAGACAGGGAGGAACTGGCTGAGGAAGGAGGGGAGGAGGAGGAGGAAGGGTGTGGCGGGGGGCGGACGGGGTGCGAGGAAGAGGCGGATAGGACAGAAGGGGGAGCTGGAAATCGATAGCGCCCGGCGGACCGGGATCCCCGGAAAACGCGAGGGGGGCTCGAGGTGAGAGTCAGCGGGAAAAGCCAGTTGGCGACTCTGGTTCCAGTCTCAATCAAAACAAAGATTCGGAAAAATATCGAATTCCTTCTCTCAACATCTTGCTGAACCACCTTGAAATTACCTTCAGAATAACTCGAAATTGACGCTAAACAATTTACCTCCTGGTATTAAATGAATGGGGTTAGTTCCGCTAGTTATAAGAATACAATTATTATCTACGTACCGTATTGGAGAATCCGTCGTAACCAGCAAGTCGAGTACAGGAGGCGAGCGCTTTCGATGTAAAGACATCATCTTCAGGCCGTCGAGAGAGTACTAAAGTTTGTCAGTCCGTCGTTCTGTTTATATAGTCTGGTGAAAGGGAGGTAGGTAAAAGGATTAGAAAGGAAAGGGGACCACATAGTAACGAGACATATGATACACAGACTCAAAACCATACCATTGACTAAACAAAACTACAAAACAGAACTAGACACAATCTACTCTATTGCCCAAAGCAACAGAACAACTACTCCGACAATACAATAACAAACAGAACAACCCACAACCACGAGACACAAACACGAACCAACGCTGCATCTTCACATACACGGGACCAGAGACCTATAAACTCACCAACCTTTTTCAGAAGGAAGGACTTTCGACCACATTCAAAACTGACAACTCACTGAAAAACCAACTGAACACTTGCATTGACAAAACAAACACATACGACAGAAGTGGAGTTTACAAACTGGTTTGCAGCTGTAAACACACATACATTGGGCAAACAGGACGCAACTTAAAAACAAGATACACCGAACACATCAGATCTTTCCGACTCAACACTAGACGCTCCAACTACGCAAACCACGTATACGACCATGGACATGAATTATCCGACATAAAAAACTGCATGACACTCCTCCACCCACAACAGAAAGGACGACGACTGGACATACTTGAAAACATGGAAATATACAAACTACGTAAATTTGACGGACGTATAATAAACAAAAACCTACTTGACACTACCTCAGACACTATATTCAAACCACTGGACAAACTCATTCAAAAACGAAAAACACCCACAGAGGCGGATTTACTGACAACCTGAACAACAAAAGATAACGAACAGAACACACTACCATATCTCCTTACAAAAGCAAACAGCACCCCTATGACTCCACTAACTTCCAGACAACCAAACGACCTAGGATGTCATAATCTCTAACAATAAATAAAATAATCAACTAATCAAAAAAAAATTAAAAAAAAAAAAAAAAAAAGTTAGAAATAGATATAGATATAAGTTAATCATTTTATCAGTAATTTAGTTATGTAAGCTAGTTTATAATATATTCATAATTTAGAATAGAAGACCACGTGGTCACCACGTGGTTACCAGGTGGTGAAGGTACAATTAGCTAATAGGATTAGTTTTATCTCTCCCTTTCACTTGACATGACAGACAAACAACCTTTCACCACGTGGTCTCGTTACTATGTGGTCCCCTTTCCTTTCTAATCCTTTTACCTACCTCCCTTTCACCAGACTATATAAACAGAACGACGGACTGACAAACTTTAGTACTCTCTCGACGGCCTGAAGATGATGTCTTTACATCGAAAGCGCTCGCCTCCTGTACTCGACTTGCTGGTTACGACGGATTCTCCAATACGGTACGTAGATAATAATTGAATTTACCTCCTGTTCCCTTACAATATCAATATTGAAGAAGTTCAAGTCAACTGTTGTGATTCCACTTATGGTTTATTATTTTCAATAATAAACCAAGAAAAACACCGAGAAAAATTATTTTTTCACCCCCCCCCCCCCACACACAAAATTTGTTGGTTTACGTTTCAAGATACGTAGAATCCAAAAATCTAATAAAAATTTAGGTATGTGGGCTCCTTTTGGGGTCTAGTTGTGCCCCGAAGATTTTGGTTGATGTAGGTCACTTCTAGGGTTGAAGATCAATCTAAATCTCAACAAGAAGAAATGACCACAATGGCAACTGTTGAACTCAAATTAGAAGGTAGCATACCGGGGGTGTAACTGTTGTGGAGCTTTCATTATCGATGTCTCAGTGGTCTCTGGCTCCGGCCAGAGATCACTCGCAGACGTCAATGCTTCCAAAAATCAAAAATATGAAGTTGGTGCATTACTAGAGGTTGCAGCAGCACTTGCAAACATTCAGCAAAACCAAATAAAGATGATTGGAGCATGATTGGAGCCTGGAGAGGATTATGGCATGGCAAGTCAGCCAAGGATCTGATTCGGGCTGGTTCATCTTGGAGTGGGTGACCACCCGATTCCTAACAGGAGGATCATTCATCTGGTCTAAATTCAGGGCTACGGCCACACGAAGGCGTGCCACGGCTTCAGCAAATGGGCCCTGTGGGACATGGAACTGAACTCGAACCCCATAGGGAGGAGAAGCGTCGACTAATGTCATAGCCAGAAGAGGCACAATCCCCTCCATCATTTGTGGGATAAGATGATTCAACCTTGTCCCTCCAACCTTTTCAGCCAGATGGACATGACTGCTGAGTGCTGAAAGTGCTGATATATTGCTATGATTTGAATATTTATGTACAATACCATCAATTGTTAAAGGCTCCATTTGGGGTCTAGTTGTGCCTTGAAGATTTTGGTTGATGTAGGTCACTTCTAAGGGTTGAAAATCAAGGGTTAAAATTTTGAAAACGCCCTAACTCAAAAAGTTTTGACATAAGCTATTAGTTTTTCCATCAATTTAAGATTTAATTGAATTTTTAGAATTTTTAGAGACCATGTAAAGCCTTGTTGAACAAACCGTTCGCTCCTTAGGAGAATTCAAGAGTTGGACTTACGATTAATCAGAAACACGAGTGCGAATCGCAAAAGAGGCCTAATCCCCGTTCAAATTTTTGCGATAGATGTTTTTCTTCATGTTGGTCGGTGGTAACAATGGCAAAGCCGTAATCTTTGCAGACGAGTGATCTATATAGAAAAATAATAAACCTTTGTGTAATAATTTGCAGTGTTTTTCTAGGGGAGCACTCAGGTGAGTCGAGAGCACTGGCGTCCCTTTTCTACAGGAGCACTCAGGCCCTTTTTCAGCCTCTCAGGAGCACTCAGGCCCTTTTTCAGCCTCTCGGGAGCACTCAGGCCCTTTTTCAGCCTCTCAGGAGCACTCAGGCCCTTTTTCAGCCTCTCGGGAACACTCAGGCCCCTTTTCAGCCTCTCAGGAGCACTCAGGCCCTTTTTCAGCCTCTCAGGAGTACTCAGGCCCTTTTTCAGCCTCTCAGGAGCACTCAGGCCCTTTTTCAGCCTCTCAGGAGCACTCAGGCCCTTTTTCAGCCTCTCGGGAGCACTCAGGCGGCCTTCCATCCAGTACTGCCTTCATGGTCAGAAATGAAGTCATATCCATACTGTTGAGTTCGTGTTCTGTCTGGAAAGGTAAAAAAGACCATTCATGCAGCATGAATTAATGAGAGAATTTTCAAAGAAATCTTTCAGTTGAAGGTATAGTTAAGAAGAGGAACAATGGTGTTGAAATTTCTTTTAGAAAGTTTTTTCATACACGGTTCTTGGTCTTTTCGATTTTCAGTATAGCATACCAACGTACTGTATGCACCGGGTATGCTTTGAAGATGTTAGGAGTCCATATTCATGTTCTAGTCGTCTCTACGAACTCATAGAGTACCCACACGGCTACTGCATTTCTGGGTACAACAAATATACGCACGTATTCATTATATATGTGATGGATTGATGAAAACGAAGACTGAAACCCTGATTGAACCAGATTGAACGTTTTCCATTTCACTTGCATTATCATCAGATTTACTGACATTGTTATTTTAAACAATTGTTACTATTTGAAACTCGAAAACACAGTAGTGTCGCCACAAGCTGCTCGTAAATCCCCTCGTGACAGGTTTTGAAACTATTGAGAGAAGAGAGGGGGCACCTGTTAAGCCCTCCTTCAGTTCTGCCCGAACAGTTATCGTTGTATCTCGCTTGAGTGTGAACCTTTGAGGTGTCATGTGATCATTTTGATATCAAATTTGTAGTAAATACTGTCCGAGGGGGAGTATCGCTAACTCGAGTTCCGTTTCTGAAATAGTACAGTTTCGTCAGGTAATAAAATTAGTTTACAATTCGGAAGTGTTGTTCCTTTGCAAATACCATGTCTTCCGACGAAGAGGAAGGTCAGCTTCGGGAGGAACCCACCATAACATCAGAAGTGGGATAAACAACTTACGTGCCGGATTTAGTGAAAATCGTGAATTCAATAGTGGCTCTGTGAACAATTATTTCGTGAAACCGTCGGAAACGCTCGGGATGTTTGTGAAAACTTCGGTCATTCAAGTCTACGTCCGCCATTTTCAGGACGAGTCGAAAATACCTCGAGGGGGAAAACCCTCCACCGGACCAGAGAGGATGGACGAGGCGAGGGGGGACACCCTTCCAAGGTCACGTACCTACGCACTTCCGAACGCGATGTTGCCGAATTTTTACGAGTGCTGACGAAACACGAGTGGAGATCGTCGGAGACCTCCTGTTCCTCCACCCCCCTCACCATACGCTCATGACAAGTATTATTTCAGGAATGAATTACACAATTTATTATTTGAACAAGCGAGAGTTATGAAAGAAATGGCTGACAAAATCTCTTTGAATCAAGAATTACCTCTTCAAAACGCTGCCCAAATGATTAAACCTCTTTTTTCTCATCTCCTCAAAACTTCAATCTTCGCTGTGGGCATTGTCAACGAACTGAACACAAAGTTTTTGAGCGTCACACATCAGTGTTTGAGACTACCTCAGCAAGTCACCTATCAAAGCAACCCATCACCAATGCAATTATTACTTGCTTTGCCTGCAACCAAGGAGGATACATCGCACCGAACTGTCCCAAGAAGAAGCAGTTATCAAGACCAGGCCCGGGAGAAATACAGAAGTCTGATGCCCAAGCCAGCAGAGAAGCACGTTGGCCTATGCGTTGCTAATCCAGAAGGCACTTTTACTTACCGAGGTGATGTATTCCACTATTTTTGGTTCATAATTTTCAATAATGAACCTCTGGAATCGACCAAGATTAAAACAATTTCTAACCCCCTCCTCAAAATTTGTTGGTTTACATAGAATCCAAAAATTGAATAAAAATTTGGCCGTCCGCGGCATTTTTTTTTAGTTTCCATTGACTGATTTTGATGAAATTTAGTATATGGACTCAATTTGGGGTCTAGTTGTGCCCCTAAGATTTTGGTTGATGTCGGTCACTTCTAAGGGTTAAAATTTTGAAAACGCCCTAGCTCAAAAAAAAAAAAAAAAAAAAAAATTGGTATAAAGGTATTGTTTTTCCTTCAATTTAAGACAGTATCGAATTTTTGAGACCACACGGAGCTCTGTAGGACAAACCGTTCATTCCCTATGAGAACCTAAGGGTTGGACTTAAGATGAATCAGAAACACGAGTGATCTATGTAGAAAATTTATAAACCTTTATGTAATCATATTCAGCGTTTTTCGTCTCAGGATCAGACTACTCTCTCCTTCGTATGTCCATTAGTTCTAAATTACAAGGCACTTCCTTTAACAATATAGTTCATTTGCATGGAATAGGATCTGCAGTAACCATTTCTAAATGCCAAAAACGAGTTTTAATTACCACCAATGGTCGTGATACCATGTTTTGTTTCACATAGTGGCAGATAGAGCTGTCTTCCAGTGCCCATAATTTTGGGGCGAGAAATTCTTGTGACAGATTATTATATGGTGATTATCCCAAATACGTGCAAATTGAGGAAGGACATCCTCCTATCATGTCTTCTACTACTGAGAATATTTTACTGGACACTACTGGACTTTTTATGAATGAAATTCGTGTTAAATCGAGGACACAATTCTTGGAATTGAGTCAAAAGTTTTATTGGATAATGATATTAAGAGAGATAAGCATTCTGGAACTGATAACACTTGCAAATCTAATTATGAATTTTCTGATTTTTGATAGATCGATGTTCTCTGGATCGGTTTACAAAGGATGTGGTTGTGTTGTTCAGTGAGATCCCAGGCTGTCACACCATAACCGTTCCATTCTTTGATTTACCCACACATACAGACTCATTATCAGAAAATCGTCAAGTTTCACCAGTAAATGATGTGAATTTCAACGAATTACACACAGATATTCCTATTAGTCAAAAATCAAAACTCGTTAATATTTTACAAAAATATTCAAAATTCTTCATCACAGGAGTTCTAACCACACGCATTACCACTGGAACATTTAAAATTCTTCTCATTGATTCAACTAAAACAGTACAACAACGTCCTTATAGACTCAGTCCTGTTCCTGTACAATGTGAATTAGTTCGAGAGCACATAAAAGAACTTGAAGATGCAAAAGTAATTTGTCCTAGCTCATCCCCTTTTTAGTCCAATAGGTACTTCTTGTTCAGAAAAAGACTGGAGGTTTTCGGATGACTGTTGATTTTCGTTCCTTGGATTTGAACACAGTCCCAGAACATTTTCCTTTGCCGTTGATTACTGATCAAATTGCTCGATTTAGTGGAGCTAAGTATTTCACCATCTTGGATGCTGCCTGTGGATTTTATTAAATTCCTGTTCAGGAAGACTCCATTGAAAAACTGTCTTTTGTAACACCAGATGGACAGTGGGAATTTTTGGTTTGACCTTTTGGGGTACGTAACGGACCAAGTGTCTATCAACGAGCTATCATGAAAGCTTTAGGAGTCTTAGCACATGATTATGTCACATGCAACATGTACGATAATTATGTTGATTTCTGCTAGCACTCCGAGTGAGGCATTAGAACGCTTAGATTGTATTCTGGGAATATTAACAGCTGCTGGTTTCTCATCCAATTTCTCTAAATGCTCATTTGTTGTAACTAAAATCAAATATGTAGGTTATGAGATAGAGAACGGAGAGTTGCGACCCAATAAAACTAAAGTTGAAGCTCTCACAAATTGCGACCTCCCACAACTCTTTGTACACTTCGCCAATTTCTTGGTCTAGCTTCAAATTTTAGACAATTTGTGCATAATTTTGCACAGTTAGCAACCCCTTTGTTCCAATTGATGACAACAAAGGATGGAAGATCATGAAAAGGTTAGACAACATTTTATTGGCCTCCTAATTGCAGAGCCAATGTTAACCATTTTCAACCCTTCTTATCCAATTGAATTGCATATTGATGAAAGTTCTTTAGGTTTTGGATCAATACTGATTAACATCATTGATGAAAGCCAAGACCTGTTGCATACTACAGCTGTTAGTGTCGTCTCCTCCGCTGTTTCAGTGGTTAGGCCTGACTTATTTTTGCGCCTACTTGTGAATTAAAATTATTTGCAGTAAATCTCTTATGTCCTGCCTAGGTACTAAGTTTCCTAACAATCCTAGCTGGGGATTGGGTAAGCTGAAGTTTCAAGACGTATGACTGACCTGGCGATCCTCTTGGGTCCAGATAATCTTTAGAGATTTGTCCCATACGAAACTTTGTCAGCATGTGCGTCTGACAATAGCAAAAGAACCACTCTATCAGAATCACGTTACTGAAGGGTTTTTATTGAATTAATGGGAACAAGAACTTGTAGAAAAACTATTTATTCAAATAACGAAAGGTACGAGAGCGGTAAGTATGACTAGGCAGATAACGGACAACAAAACTAGTAATTAGAGTGGGGGAAACTTCTTCTTGTTCACTTTCAAATGTTTATTCACCCGAACAACAGTTACCACTCTTAAGAGCTGAAGACCCTTGTTGTGGTTTATGCCGCAATTCATTCTCATAACTATTTACAAAGCTACCAATTCATTGTAGTAACTGACTGTGCTTCGCTTCGTGCAACACAGAATAAACAAGAACTAATACCACGAGTCCAAAGAAGGTGGTCCTTTTTGCAAGGTTTGAAAACCCATTGATGACAATAATGATAGTACTGTAACTTCGGAACCAATTATTGAAAATCCAAATGCAAATTCTTTGTTAATCAGCACCCTCATAGAGCAGCAACACCAAAAACTAAGACCTCATGGAAAACATCGTATATTGATCCTGATATTCAAAACACTTATGAAATTCATGGAAGAATTTTGTGTAGGAAAGTACAGAGACATACACGCCCAAGATATCTTCACATTGTACAACATTCACTACGTTATGCTGTTGTCAACAATGTACAAGAGTCTCTTTTCCATTTTGGATATGAAAAAACCTTAGAAGCATTCTATTCACTAGCACACATGAATTTCGAGATACTGCTACTCGATTGATGCATAAGTCGATTTGACAGCATAAAGCTTGAGGAAAACGATTTGGTTTTTGCACAGATGGAGGTGAGGAATCTAATCATATTGGATAACGCTTATCGAGTACCGTTTAAATTGTTAAAGTTTTACCAAATGACCGCTACTTATTGCAGTATGTTTCTGGAGGATCAAGGAAGTACTTGAAATACCCTCACGAACAGTTGCGCAAGGCTCCTAATTTTGATGGCTCTAGCACTATCCCTGATGATAGCAGGGATTTATCGAAGTAATTTTGACTTTCTTGACTGTTTTTGTTCATAGTGGACTACCCACTGCTCTTCCAAGGTGACTGTGGATTCGCCCAGTCTTGTTATTTTGTTGAATGTGGATTATTCCACCTATGTTGACTTTGGATCCCCAAGTCTTCTCAGTGATCATCATGTTGAATGTGGACTATCCCACCTATGTTGACTTTGGATCCCCAAGTCTTCTCAGTGATCATCATAATCATTTTCTCAGTCAAGTATGAGTCTAATTTTGGAATGTGGGCTGGAGTCTACCTTGCTTGGCACCCTTACGTTGGCTGCGTCATAGTTGGACCCTTGTTCTATGTCCTTCCCTTTACGTGGTCTACGTCTTACAGTCATTACTTTTCTGATAGTGTGACTGTCAAGCCCAAGTGAGATAGACAACCTTCCCAAGCAGTTCTTTTGAATGAGTTCCTTTTGAACGAGTTGCTTTTAATGATTCCTAACGACTGGATTCACCTGGCTCGAATATATTGATCAAAGGATAATTCCTGTACCTCCTTGCACAATTTGTTTGTTACTTGGAATTGTTTGTTCATTGAAATTTGCCTCGTGCCTCCAACCTCCACTGTGCATGTGCATTAATTTACTTGCCAGTTCTAAGCTGTTATTTTGAATTGTTTGCCTGAAGGGGAAACCCTTCACTTATGGAGACGGGAGTAGGCTGATATTCTCTTCACTAATGGGCTGTGTCTGGTCCCCTAGGTGAACTGAGCTCCCGAGGACGGAAGCAACGTCAGGATCGCCGTGTGATGGATTGATGAAAACGAAGACTGAAACCCTGATTGAACCAGATTGAACGTTTTCCATTTCACTTGCATTATCATCAGATTTACTGACATTGTTATTTTAAACAATTTTTATTATTTGAAACTCGAAAACACAGTAGTGTCGCCACAAGCTGCTCGTAAATCCCCTCGTGACAGGTTTTGAAACTATTGAGAGAAGAGAGGGGGCACCTGTTAAGCCCTCCTTCAGTTCTGCCCGAACAGTTATCGTTGTATCTCGCTTGAGTGTGAACCTTTGAGGTGTCATGTGATCATTTTGATATCAAATTTGTAGTAAATACTGTCCGAGGGGGAGTATCGCTAACTCGAGTTCCGTTTCTGAAATAGTACAGTTTCGTCAGGTAATAAAATTAGTTTACAATTCGGAAGTGTTGTTCCTTTGCAAATACCATGTCTTCCGACGAAGAGGAAGGTCAGCTTCGGGAGGAACCCACCATAACATATATATAAATAGATATATACTTTTCTTAATTTTGGACAATTTTCATTTTTGAAAAAGCATCAATATCAGAAATTTTGTGCTGAATCCGAATATACCATATACTACCACTATTTTGAAGGTAATAACCACAAAAAACGGGAAAACCCCATTTTTGGACTTTTTTGAATTTTGGAACACTTTGGATTGTCCAAAATTGCTGGTTAACGAACTTGACCTATGGCTTGTTGTTACGAACATTTTGGCAAAAACTAAAAAAAAATCTAAGCAATTACTCAAGTTATTGTCCGGAATGACACATAATATGTCATTCCGGACAATAACTTGAGTAATTGTTTAGTTGTAAAAACTATATTATAATTTTTTGATACATATGATTTTTGGAAAAACTTCAGGGATCGTTTCAGAATGTTCCAAAACGGATTTCAGTGTAAAAATTTTTCGAAAAAGTCGATTCTAAAAATTTTGAGGCCATTGCAATAGCTTCATTTTTCTTGAAAATTCGCTAAAATACGAGAACGCAGTACAAGAGTGGTTATTGAAGCTATCTGAGCAAAAATAACTTACTTGTGAGTCCTTGCGATGCACGAAACCATCCAGTTGAATTCGCTCTGCTTAATTATCTTCAAAAACTCTCTATAAAGTTTTGCGTTTAGTAGGTACCCAAAGAATTTTACGATTTGATGGGCTTCTGAAGAACTTGCGGTATTTTAAGGCAGGTTCACTCAAAACTAGGGTGATAACTTTTTTCCAGCGCTTAAATATGAGAAGGTTGTCTCTAAGCAGAAGCCTTTGACGACTGGGAGGCATTCATTTTTAAAGGATAGTACTAATGAAAAGATTGAAAAAATGCGAAAAAAAACCTTTAAGCGCGAAAAAATTGACAACTTGAGGGCTCAAAGAATGAGGGGGGGTTGGCACAAAAGAGCTATTTTCTGACGGGAGAGCTTATGAAAATATAGGGGCAGTCAGGTGAGGGGGCAATGAGGGGCGTTAGCACCGGTTCAAACACTTTCTCATCTCACCATTGAATAGGGGCCTCTATCGCCCCCCTCCCGCCATCGCCCCCTACGGGCCGTTTTAATTTGTCTATTCATCTCAAGGATGGCCTCACTCTCTCCGCCCTGACCTCCTCGTGAAACGTTAATCGAGAATATAAGAACATTTTTAGTGCTTCCTTCTCCTGTCTTTTCCGACAAGTCTGCCAAGTGTGCGTGGCACATAGCTTCCTCGTATCCATAACCCGATTGCATACTTAATAATCCGATACATAGTAGTTATTCTCAAAACATCAATCTCTAAGTACCTTCCTCCACCCTCAAAGGGGACCATCTACACGCCAATCTGAACAACCCTGAGGAAAGTTATGGCTGTTGCAAGGAATTCACGTTTGCATGTGCGCAATGGCTACCATCAGTCTGATGGCAATGATTCTCAAAGGGGGCCATCTCCAACCAAATTCTCAAAAACCCTGAAAATTTCATCGAAATCGGATGAGAAATGTGGAAGTTACGGTTGTTACGAGGAATTCACGTTTGCGCATGAAATTGCATGATGATTTTCATAGGGAACCATCTACACGCTAATCTGAACAATCCTAGAAAATGTCATCAAATTCGGATGAAAAATGTTAGTGTTACGGCTGCTACAAGGATTTTACGTTCAATCTAGGCTACTATCAATTTTAAAGCCATGATTTTCATAGGAGACCATCTACAACCCAATCCGCATAATCCATGATAATTTCATCAAAATCGGATAGAAAATGTGAAAGTTACGGCTGTTAGAAGGAATTCACGTTTGCGCATGCGCAGTAACTACTCTCAGTCCGGGGATGATGATTTTCATAGGGGACCGTCTACACGCCAACCCGCACAATCCCTGACAATTTCATCGAAATCGGACATTAACTTCGTATAGTTATGCCAGTTACAGGGAATTCATGACAGACAGACACACGGACAGACAGACATACAGACACGGAACCAAAATTGTTCAGAAAGGTCTAAAACGTAAAACGAAGGTAAAAATTTTGATTTTGTAGAAAAAAAATTTCAACACAAGTGATAAAATACCTCAAAACCTCTTCTTCCTCACTAACCTACCTCTAAATTAAAAATTAAAAAAAGTACAGGGTGTCCAGCGACCTGGAAAACCGAGAAAACCTGGAATACTCAGGGCATTTAATTTTTTTCCCGAAAAAAAACCTGGAAAAACCCCGAGCGCCAAACATTTTTGTGTGAAGTTCCGGCAGTCTGAGGGAGAAAAGTTCAAGTACGGCTTTAGTAGTATTTTTCAATTCTAGATGTTCAAAAAGTCGAACATTTTTTCAACCATAATGTTTCAAATACTACCTATTTGAATTTGAATTTTTTTTTTCAATTTATGATGCCGTTGCAATTGCTTCATTTTTTTTTCTTGAAAATTTGCTGTTTTCATAAGGGCACACTTGCAGCCATCGAATGCTAACCCTCACCGCGTATCTGTGATTCTCCTCAACTTACTAGTCCATTCATTTGCATAATGAGATTTTGCTTCCGAGGGTACCAAGGTAGTGAAAGTGTTTTCAAGCATGCGCAAACGAAAAAACCGCGTAACAGCCATAACTTTTACATTTTCCTCTTGATTTCGGAAATGTTTTAGGAATTGTGCGGGTTGACGAGTAGATGGTCCCCTATGAGGGTGAAGCAAGGTACTTGAAGATTGCAGTTTTGAGATTATCTACAATGCAAAGTTTGTAGATGGTATGCATCGTATCATCTTTCTATACAATCGGTTTATAACTCGTAGGTACGAGGAAGCTATGTGCCATACCCACTTGGCAGACGTTTTCTAGTGTCTAGTGTATTTTAATAGGTCCTTGAAAACAAGAATTTTGAGAAATTATCACCACATTTATTTATAATTTTGTTCATTTATAACCTTTAAAAATCTGAGAAACTCTGAGAATTGTTTTACCATGATCCACCTCTTCTTCACTAACCCAGCCTGCCAAGTGGATGTGGCACATAGCTTCCTCGTATCCGTAACCCGATTGTATAGATGATTCGATACATAGTCAAAACATCAATCTCGAAGTACCTTGCTCTACCCTCATAGGGGACCATCTACACGAAAATCTAAACAATCCTAGAAAATGCCATCAAAGTCGGATGAAAAATATAAATGTTGTGGCTGTTACAAGGATTTCACGTTGTCGCATGCGCAGAGGCTACTGTCAATTTTAAGGCCTTGATTTCCAATGGGAATCATGTAAAACCTAATTCCCATAATCTCTGAACATTTCATCGAAATCGGATGGAAAATGTGGGAAGTTATGGCCGTTACAAGGAATTCATGACAGATACATAGACAGACAGACACAAAACTAAAATTGTTCAGAAAGGTCTGACGCGTAAAAGGCGAATGGAAATTTCCATTTTAAAGAACTTTTTTTTTCAATCTTGAAAAGTAAAAACAAAACTTCCGCTGCCTCGGTAGACTCGGAAGAAAAATAAATAAATAAATCTACTTACCTCCAAAACTCTCAAACCCATCTCTATTAATAATTCTACCTCATGAGCTTAATGGATTTCTGGTTTAATGTATTATGTGTTCACCACCACAAAGTGTGCTTTGTTGACAAGATTATGTTGACAATAGTTTTCAACAGAGATACAATTGCTAGGATAAGTATTCTTCCCCTTTGAGGTGCAGATATGATGCTGTGAGAACACTTGATAACAAAAATAAAATTTTCAACAATTTTCACTTCAATTTCCAAAACACAACAACCAGACTTTCTACATCAAAACAAAAAGACTCCAACCAAAAACGCAGCAAATTATTACACAAAGGTTTATTATTTTTCTATATTGATCACTCGTCTGCAAAGCCACCAACCATCCAACATGAAGAAAAACATCGATCGCATTTCGGTCAGCTAAAATTTGAACGGAGATTAGGCCTCTTTGCGATTCACACTCGTGTTTCTGATTTATCGTACGTAAAACCTTTAAATTCTCGTTGGGAGCAAACAGTTTGTCGTAAAGAGCTCCGCGTGGTCTCTAAAAATTCTAAACATTCTATAGAATCTTAAATTGAAGGAAAAACAATACCTTTATATCAAAATTTTTTGAGTTAGGGCGTTTTCAAAATTTCAAAATTCATTTTTGAACCCTTAGAAGTGACCTACATCAACCAAAATCTTCGGAGAACAACTAGGCCCCAAATGGAGCCTACATGCCAAATTTCATCAAAATCGGTCAATGCTAAGTGGAGAAAGTGCCGCGTACGGCGGACGGCGGAGGCTAACCATCAAATTTTGAGGGGGTGTTAAAAAAAAAATTTCTTGGTCGATTCGAAAGGTTTTTTATTGAAAATAATAAACCAACACATGGATTTTGTGTGGGTTTACCACTATATGTTTAATTGATTAAACCGATGAGATCGCATTTCAAGTATTTATTATTATTATTATAATTTTTTTTTTCAGATGATATGAGGTGAGAAGTCGGGAGATGACGGATGACAAAAGGAGAGAGGACGACCCCGGAGCTGGCCTTTCCCAGGACCCCCGCTCCACCAGTCCGACCTCCCAGTAAGCAAACATTTTGAAACATTCAGTTACCTTAAGGGGGTCTCAGTCGGTCGTCGTTCGTTCCTAGTATTTCGCGAAAATGAAGGCGCAAAAACTTTAAAAGTTGTACCTAAATTTGACATTTTAAAGGATTTTAAAAATTCATTAGTGCACGGCCCTAGGGAATTGAAACATCGAAATATTGGCGCTAGAATCATGAAAATCGAACAATAATTGCCAGAGAAATATGGGGAACTGTTTATTCAATAGTTTTCCCCATTTTTCCTTGGCAATTATTGTTTGATTTTGATGATTCCGGCGGCAATATTTCAGTTTTACAAGTCCTTTGGGCCGTGCACTAACAAATTTCTATAATCCTCTAAAATTTCAAATATGGGTACAATTTCTCAAGTTTTTGCACTCTCAATTTTGCTAAAAAGACACTTATGAGGGTCTCAGTCAGTGAAGTTTTCCCCCTTTTTTCTGGTCTTAATTGTTGGTCGACTTTGATGATTCCTTTGGCAATTTTTTAGTTTTTCAATTCCCTAGACAGATACACTAATGCATTTCGAAAGTCCTTTATTTCTATTACTTAATGAATTGCAAATTTACCTTGGTACTATCGTTTGATGTTTGAGTGCCGGTAATTGAGAGAAATACTAACGCGGAACGAACGCTGACCAACTGAGACCCCCTAGATCCTTTACTTTGATAACAAGGCGAATGTCTAATAAGTACATCATCTAATGAAGATACGAACAACGATGTTCATCTCAGAATAGATTGAAATCTTGCAAATTTCTTGTGAAAATCTGTTAAAGATTGGACAACATTCTTGTATAGATGATTTAGTTATTATCTTTATTACTATATTGATAACTCGTCTGCAAAGCCACCAACCATCCAACATGAAGAAAAACATCGATTGCATTTCGGTCAGCTTTAATTTGAACGGAGATTAGGCCTCATTTGCGATTCACACTCGTGTTTCTGATTTATCGTATGTAAAACCCTTAAATTCTCGTAGGGACAAACGGTTTGTCCTACAGGGCTCCACGTGGTCTCAAAAAATTCTAAAAATTCTATAGAATCTTAAATTGAAGGAAAAAACAATACCTTTACATCAACATTTTTTGAGTTAGAGCGTTTTCAAAATTTTAAAATTCATTTTTGAACACTTAGAAGTGACGTACATCATCCAAAATCTTCGGGGCACAACTAGACCCCAAATGGAGCCTACTACCTACCAAATTTCATCAAAATCGGTCAATGCTAAGTGGCAAAAGTGCCGCGTACGGCGGACGGACGGCCAAATTTTTATTCGATTTTTGGATTCTACGGACCTTGAAACGTAAACCACCAAATTTTGAGGGGGTGTTAAAAAAAAATTTCTTGGTCGATTCCAAAGGTTCATTATTGAAAATAATAAACCAAAAACGATACTTTCATTTTGTCAGTTTTCGAGCTAGGGCACTCTTTCAACATTTCAACCCTTAATTTTTACCCCTTAGAAGTGACTGACATCAACCAAAAGCTTCGCGGCACAACTAGACCCCAAATGGAGCCCATATACCAAATTTGAACCAGTGTCGCTGAGAAGTGCCGCGTAAGGCGTATGGCGGACGGATGGAAAATTGTTTATTCGATTTTCGGATTCTTCGTACCTTGAAACGTAAAACATCAAATTTTGAGGGGGTTCTTAAATTTTTTCTTTCTTGCTAGATTCCAATTGCTTGTTATAATAATAATAAAAAACCAAAAACCAACTCGTGTGACACCCTGTATAGATTGCCGCTATATTTGAAATTTTCATCTTCCTTAAATTCTCTAAATTTTTTGGATCCTTTTTCGAGCAGCACACTTTGGTTTTCTTCCATATCAATGAACCTTCTTTCAAAAAAAAAAAAATTTAATTGTGAGGCAAATTCCCCTTTGGAACGATATGACATGAAAAACATGACAAACAAAAAAAAGCTTCTGCTCTGTGGAAGTTATTATCAAGTGGAGTTGCCGCCACATTGCAGGTAAGCGGAGCTGCAACGATCCCGTCTCTACCTCCCATTTTATTTCTGTGAAACATTCAATCATCCCCTGACACGAGGTATCTGCATGTTGTATTCCACTTTTAGAACCGGACGGAAATACGTGACGTAAAATCAACTTGAACAATTCAATTAATCAATGGTAAATTTCTGATATCCCAACTCAATTCTCTCGTATTTGAACAGGGCCAATCAAAATGGATTTGGCGAGCCGAGTTTGAACAGTGATCAACCTCTCATGAATAAATGATGGCGCTCATCAATATCCGATATGCGAGTATTTGGAATGTGGTGGGGGAAATGACCTGGTCCGCCCCAATCCACTTTGCATGAAACCCTCTTCGACCGAGATGGGCAAGTGGCGGACGAGGGCCGCATTTCGTGGTTCATTTGGGTGGTCTTAAGTGGGTGCTTTTGATTGGATTGAAATGAGCAGTAATTGATCACATTTTCCGTGAGCTTAAGGGGGTCTCAGTTAGGGATGTCCCCAAAGAATCAATACTTAAAAACATCGATACTTTTTGAAGAAAAGTATCGATACATATCAATTTCTTCCCCTGATATATCTGCGACCCCGGTGAATAAGTGGTCAAGTCAAATTTGCCCATTTTACAGGGGAGCATTATTAAAATTTGAACCTTCTCCTAAAACCCGAATTTTGTCGTAGAAGGTTGAAATTTGGGATGAACGACTACATCATTCATTCCAAATTTCAACCTTCTACGACAAAATCCGCATTTTAGGTGAAGGTTCAAATTTTAATAATGCTCCCCTGTAAAATGGGCAAATTTGACTTGACCACTTATTCACCGGGGTCGCAGATATATCGTAGAATCGATACATTTTTTCCAGTATCGGAGGCGATACTTATTCTGCCGTGTGAAGGGAGAACGACTCAACTCGAAAATGGGGTTTTTAGGTATCCCCTCTAATCCCCCCCCCCACCTTTCCGATGAACGAGTCAAAATTTCGAAATTCACCCCGGAAGGGGTTGAAATCGTTAGGGGTCTAATTTGAAAATTGCCTAATTTTAAGCAAAAATGTCTCATATCCATGCTTTTCAGGAAAAACATCTCAACTCCTCGATTAAAACACCCTAACTAGCTAGATTTGCTATTTATTTGTGGAGAAAAAAAGACTCAACTCGCTGAAAACGCCGTTGAGTAGTTTTTCCTCCACATTGTTGGCTTCAAGTTCGGGTTGAGGCGTCTTGTATGGTTGTAGATATTTGACTCAAATGACACTGAATTAGGGATGGGTATCGATACTCGAGATTTCAAAATATCGATACTTTCGTACCGATACTCAATATTTAAGTATCGTTACTTTGGATCCGATATTTTTGGATATCGATACTTTGGATCCGATAGTTCTAAATATCGAATATCGATACATTCCTCGCGGAAAATTCTACATAATGGCAAAAAAATGAAGAAGATAGAGAGGCTTTTGGATCATTACTATTTGGTTGCACAAATAACGTTCATATAAGGAGAAAATCACTCTTCTTGGACTCTTGATAGTGAAAAATGAATAAACATTGTTGAAGAAATTACTTTTCTTGGGAATATTGGACAATATTCATAATTTTTGACACTAAAGTATCGATACTCGATATTTTAAAATATCGATACTCAAGCCCAACGATACTTGGGATATCAATACTCGGATACGATACAGTATCGATACAAAATATCGATACTTTTATAACGATACCCATCCCTACACTGAATGATTGAAGGTACGTGTGTTAAGAGAAATAATTGTACCAGTCGATTGAGTTGAACAACATATGAGGTCTGAAAAAAAAATGGAGTCACGGGAGTGATCTGGAGTGAATTTATGGCGAGTTTTCCAGAAAAACTTCGAAGCTGATTTCTGGGATTTCGAAAATTTTGAGTTGAGTCGTTCTTCCTTCATACGGCAGTATTAATCTCTCGCGTTTTATCTGTTTCAACACCTACGACATGAAGGTACCTACCTGACAGTACCTCTATGTCTACGTAGATTGTTGGGAGACCAACCACTTCAACGAATTACACAAAGATGATGTACCACCACCTCCAGCTCTCTATGATAGCCTGCTGTCCTACATCATCTAGGAATGACAAAATGTTAACCCAACCAAGTGCCTAAACAAAAAAAAATTCCATATTATTCATTCCATGTTAATTATTATCCTCGCGATGGAGAGATGTCACACTGATGAAGAGAAACATAAACGACATTTGCACCCATTTTTGTAAAAGTATCAATCCTTCAAAATATCGACACTTTTTTAAAGTATCGTATCGATACTTTTTGATACTTTCTAGATGTATCGATACGATATTACATCAATACTTTTGAAGTATCGGACATCCCTAGTCTCAGTCGGTCGCCGATCTTTTCGAGTTTGTACTTTCCTCAATTACCGGCGCTCAAACACTAAAAGTTGTACCTAAATTTAAAATTTTCAAGGATTTTTGAAATTTTTTAGTGCACCTGCCTAAGAAATTGAAAAACTAAAAGATTGCCGCTGGAATCATTAAAATCGAACAATAATTGCCAGGGAAATATGGGACAAAACTAGCTAAATAAACGGGGTTTCCCATTTTGGTTTATTACCCCCCCCCCCCCATCAAAATTTGTTGGTTCACGTTTCAAGGTACGTAGAATCCAAAAATCGAATAAAAATTTGGCCGTTCGTCCGCCGTACGCGGCACTTTCCTCAGTTAGCATTGATCGATTTTGATGAAATTTGTCACTTCTAAGGGTTGAAAAATAAGGGTTGAATTTTGGAAAACGCCCTAACTCGGAAAATTTTGATATAAAGGTATTGTTTTTCCATCAATTTAAGATAGCATAGAATTTTTAGAGACCACGCGGAGCCCTGTTGGACAAACCGTTCGCTCCCTACGAGAATTTAAGGGTTGGACGTACGATAAATCAGAAACACGAGTGTGAATCGCAAAAGATGCCTAATCTCCGTTCAAATTTTAGGCGACCGAAATGCGATCGACATTTTTCTTCATGTTGGTAATTGGTAACAATGGCAAAGCCGTGTTCTTTGCAGACGGGTGATCTACACTCCTGCTCAAAATTAGAGCAACACCATTCATTTTTTCGTTCGTCTCTTTCCTTCTTCCCTTATAAATTGTGTATCCTGGACTGGCCACCAAGGAGCTCAGACATGAATCCGATAGAGCATGTTTTGGACATGCTGAAAATAAGAATTATTGCCAGAGATCCACCCCCAGACAATCTTCAGCAGATAGACACAGCAGCGAAAGTGGAGTGGGACAATATCCCCCAGTAGGATATCCAAAACTTTAATAGAGGCGTGGGTAAAAGGCTCCAAGCCCTTATCCGAGCTAGAGGAGCTAGTACCAACTATTGAAAAGCTAAACTGGCATATTTCAAACCTTTTTTTCAAATTTTCATTTTTTATCATTTTACCACAAGTAGTACATTTTTCTTTAATTTATGAAAAACATCTTCTTTTCTCGAATGTATGCCGTTTTTAGTTACCTTTTTCCTTTTATGTTTACAAGCAATGTGTGCAAATGGATAAAAACTTGATAAAGGAAAAAAGAAGGGGACAAACGAAGAAACAGATGGTGGTGCTCTAATTTTGAGCAGGAGTATAATATACTCCTATATATACTTCTATATACATATACATTCTATATATACTTCTATATATACTACTCTACTTCTATATACTACTACTACTACTACTACTCTACTACTACTATACTTCTATATATACTATATACTTCTATATATACATTCTATATATACTATATATACTCCTATATATACTTCTATATTCTAAATATATATACTCCTATATACTTCTATATACTTCTATATACTCCTATATAGGATTATAATATACTCCTTTGTGTAATAATTTGCATCTCTTTTAAGATAACTACGAAAATATGAACCGGAGGGGAGGGGGCACATGCACAAAATTGTGCAAAGGTACTCACAATTTTTGATTCCTTTGGAAATTCGATAAATGGGAAATTCTTACCCATACAAGTTTCTTCTATTATAATTTCCTGGACATGAAATTTTCTTGCGTTTTCAAGGCTTTCAAGGTTTCCTTGGAAGTTGTGGTTCACTTGTTCCAAGATGGAGAAAATTAATGTAATCGCATTAACTCGAAATTATTATTAGAGTGGAGGAAGATGCAGAGGAAGAAGAGGAGGTGGAGTAATGTAGCCTCAGAGGGGCATGTTTGGGGCTGGAGGGCTTTATGGACGTCTTGCTTCTCCCTTTCTGAAGACACGCAAATGGGGTGCCATATGGGGAATGGGCGGACGACATCTGCCCGCGAAATGGGGTTCCCTCCCCATATGGGGCTGATGAGCGGAGACCCCTTCTCGTATGGAGCTGCGCGCCGGCCGGCGTAAACGCATTTCCGATTCTCATTAGGGTCACGAGCCGGTAATTTCCTCGCTATCGCGCAGTTTCCTCCGCTGCCGCAGGTTTGTCGCGATCGCTTGGAGCACGACCAGGTAGCAGAAACAATGAATGAATGAAACATTTATTAGGTAAAGAGCCTGCAAGGCAATACACTCGTCATAAAAAGTTAATAAATATTATAGTCAATTAAATAAGTTGAAAAGAAAAAAATAGAATTACAGATCACAATTCGTTCTTCTCACAGATGATTGTCAAAATTAATCACGGAAAAACTTGACACAGTGTATAGTTCAGCATCAATCAGCACTGCCTTTAGTTTTTTTTTTTTTTTTTTTTGAGGGACCTTAAGAAGCTTTACTCGAAGCAGGTTGTAGAGCCTACACCCAACTTGCAAGGGGCTTCCTGTCATCGACTTGCTGAGACGGACAGTGGGATGTAGTTCTATCACCCAAGCCTAACTAGGTGATGAGCTGACCTGCGCGACTAGCTCAGGGTATTGTCGCTTCCAAACCTTGCTTGTACCTATATCTATTTAAAAATACTCAAAAAAAAAAGGGCGCCACTACTCTTAAGGAATAAATCCCCGCTTACATAGAGCAGAAAACTAAGGGGTTGGAAAATGTAACTTCAATTTCAATTTTCTAATTTTGGTTTATTATTTTCAATAATGAATCTTTGGAATCGACCAAGAGAAAAAAATGTTTAACACCCCCTCAAAATTTGATGGTTTACGTTTAAAGATACGTTGAATCCAAAAATCGAATAAAAACGCTGCAAATTATTACACAATGGTTTATTAATTTTATTTTTCTATATAGATCACTCGTCTGCAAAGCCACCAACCATCCAACATGAAGAAGAACATCGATCGCATTTCGTCAGCTAAATTTTGAACGGAGATTAGGCCTCTTTTGCGATTCACACTCGTGTTGCTGATTTATCGTACGTCCAAACTTTAAATTTTCGTAGTGAGCGAACGGTTTGTCCTACAGAGCTCCGCGTGGTCTCAAAAAATTCTAAAAATTCTATAGAATCTTAAATTGAAGGAAAAACAATAGGTACCTTTGTATCAAAATTTTTTGAGTTAGGGCGTTTTCAAAATTAATTTTGGAACCCTTAGAAGTGACCCACATCAACCAAAATCTTCGGGGCACAACTAGACCCCAAATGGAGCCTACAAACCAAATTTCATCAAAATCGGTAAATGCTAACTGAGGAAAGTGCCGCGGACGGCGGATGGACGGCCAAATTTTTATTCGATTTTTGGATTCTACGTACCTTGATACGTAAACCAACAAATTTTGAGAGGGTGTTAAACTTTTTTTTATTGGTCGATTCCAAAGGTTTGATATTGAAAATAACACTAGATTACAAAATTTAGGGGTGGTCTGGCTGCCTCGTTCTTTCACCACTTTTCTTATGGTATTTGGTGCGCTGAATCCGAATCTGACGTCAGTTTTTTTTGTTTACGTCGGATTTTCAAGATATAGCTAGTTTTAAGATTTTTCTAGTTCTCATTTTTTTTTTTTTTTTTTTTTAGTGAAAACTCATCTTGCTCAAATCTCCTCAAAAAGTACTCAGACTTATAGGAAATTTCATGTAGAATCCGAATATGTACTTAGTTTTTAAGTAAAACTGTGTTAAACCTCAGAGGTTTCATCGCCGGCATCTATGTAGAGAAAACTTTGCCGCCTGAGGTAAATCTCTTTTTAAGGTCCAACAATAGTCCGCCATCATGTGAACTTCCCAATACCTTTTGTACCGTTCTTCCATGGTTTTATATCTTGGTGGAACCTCTGAGGTGGAGGAATAACCAAACATTTTACCAACTTTTGATTCATCTGAGCCTTCATGAAACAGATTTACACCGTCAACTTTTCTGCAGTTTATTGAGTTTCGTTTGTAAAACTGAATTAAAATCACTTAACAAAACAAGAGTTTCCCAATTATGATTTACTCCCCCTTTCAGTACCTATTTTCGATCTTACTCTTAATAGGTGACAAGCATAAAAAATGTAGAAGAAAGGAAAATCCATTTGAGGAAAACAGATTTAGGAACGCACATACTTATCTCGAAAAACTAATTAACGGTTTTTGTGAATTTTCAACTCAGTGCCATGAAAAAGCTCATTCCTTCGATATTAATGGGTTTAGGAGGCTGCGATTGGTCTCGTTCTCCTCTGGGATGTCCCCCCTACAAAGTAAAGGCCCGAGAAAATTTTTTTTAGCCTTAATTTTTTTTTTTTCAAGTGGCAAAATGTAAGGGAAAACCCGAAGAAAAAACGTTGAGAACCGGTGTTTTTTGATACGTTTTGTGAAAAATAGGAGGTTTAACACAGTTTGACTTAAAAACTAAGTACATATTCGGATTTTACATGAAATTTCCTATAAGTCTGAGTACTTTTTGAGGAGATTTGAGCAAGATGAGTTTTCACTAAAAAATGAAGAAAAGCGAGAACTAGAAAAATCTTAAAACTAGCTATGTCTTGAAAATCCGACGTAAACAAAAAAAACTGACGTCAGATTCGGATTAAGCGCACCAAATACCATAAGAAAAGTGGTGAAAGAACGAGGCAGCCAGACCACCCCTAAATTTTGTAATCTAGTGTAATAAACCAAAACGAAGTTGGTGTGCGTTGCGCCCGATTGCGCACCGTGGTGATATTTGACATCCTTTGGAATAATCATGAAGATTTATTTTTTAAAAATTGTTTACCACTATCTGGACGATTTCAGCAGGGGGAGAACAACTCGTGAGACACCCTGTATGTTTAGTCGGTGTTCGATACGATAAGAGATACAAACACGAACACGGAGGATTTCGCGATCAGAATCCGTCGGGTCAATTAGCGCCAGGGGTGCTGGTCGATGGCGTCTTCGTGTGCGGGAGGAAAGGCCCGTTCGTGTGAGCGCGTATGGGAGAGATTCTGTCGTTGATCGGAACATGGCAACAATAACGGCGGACCAACCGCTGGTCGAATCAGTGATCCCGAAACGCTCTTGTGGGACGCTCCTGTCAATGTCAGGGACGAGCCACCGCGTTGACGGCCGCAATTGATTTCGCTCGACTGGAGAGTTCGAGGCCTCCATTCGTTGAACGGTGAAATTGGACGGAATTGCTTCACCTGAAGCCGCCATTATTCAATCGGTCCTTCGTCGGCTTTTCTCAGTCGAGAGGGGAAATTGTGGAGGAAATACTTTAATGAATTGTCAGTGAAAAATCGACAGCAACACAATCGGAGACGAATTCTGAATCGTATTGAAGTTACCCGATTCGAAATCAATCAAGTCGAAAATAATGAAGACAAACTTAAATGAAGGAACTGCCTGAAAAACGAGAGCTCACTCATCAACTGAGTCACAAATTGAAAAAATTAAGGTCACGAATCAGCTGTCACAAGTTTCCTTTGATCAAACCACCGAACCGTTCATAAATTATTAGCTTCCGCCGACACTTGCGGTTTCTCCATCACACTAGCGGTTTCCTTTACCCTTTCGGTTCATTATTTTCAATAATGAACCTTTGGAATCGACCAAGGAAAAAAATGTGTTTAACACCCCCTCAAAATTTGTTGGTTTACGTTTCAAGTTACGTAGAATCCAAAAATCGATTAAAAATTTGGCCGTCCGTACGCGGCACTTTCCCCTCTTAGCATTGACCGATTTTGATGAAATTTGGTAAATTTGGGCTCCATTTGATGTCTAGTTGTGCCCCCAAGATTTTGGTAGATGTAGATGTAGGCAGAGATGGGCGAATTCTTATTCATAAATACGATTATGAATACAAACCATATCTACTACTTTATGATTATGAATACGAATACAGGTATATTTTCAGCGGAAATGTCGTCGTAGTTTCTATACGGTTGGTCGTAGCGACCTGGGGTTGGTCTCATTCGATTCTGCGTGAAAAATCCTATAAGAATTTGAGAGCGTTTCGAATTTCGATTGATTATTTTGACAATGTTAGGTTATAAATATGTCCAGAGTTTTGGAGAAAATCATTTAAAAAATTCGATTCTTGGCAAAATTATAGAAAAAATCTTGAAATCGTATTCAAAGTGTGAATACGATTGTAATCGTATTCATATTCATACCTGTATTCTTATTCATAATCATAAAGTCGCAGATATGATTTTTATTCATAATCGTATTTATGAATAAGAATTCGCCCATCTCTGCTATACTGTATATTTCTTTTATATGGTACAGCGAGATACTGCTGTACACAGGGGGTCTACACTAAAGTTGGGTAAAAATCCAGGGGTCGATTCTACGAGGTATTTCCAACAAAAAAGTCTGCCAAGTGGGAGTGGCACGTAGCTTTCTCTTATCCATAACTGGATTGTATACATGGTCTGATGATGGTCCCCAACGAGGGCAGAGCAAGGTTCTTAGAGATTGGTGTTTTGAGATTATCTACTATGCATCTGATCATCTATACAATCGGGTTATGGATACGTGGAAACTATTTGCCACACCCACTTGGCAGACATTTTTTTGTGTTTTACACCTGTTGGATTTTTGGTTACTGTTTATTGAAATCGAGAAATTTTTCATCTTATTCATCGAAATCAGCGCTTTTGAAATCAAAAAACTTCGTTTCCATTCAAGATTCCAAATTTTTCAGTTGTAGTTAATCAAATTGCATTAAAAAAAAAATTTCGAACAAATAATTTCGGCCATTTCATATTGGAGTCAGATTTATAAATTAATAAATCAAAACCTTTGTAGGTCACCACTAAACCTTCAGATTTGATATAACGGTCTTAAAAACGAGCAGAATATAGGTTCATCGGTCTGTATGTTGGCATATCGTTGGTTTGAGTGAGCTTTGACTACCCGAAAATATTGGATGCGAGAGTTGGTATAAAGAATTGTGGCATATTGTTACTTTTATTGCAAATAGCTCAGTTGTGAAAATGGAAGCGCTGATATTATCGCCGAGCTCGACACGTGCGCATCCCATGGTGCTTCATTATCCTGGTTGTAAATGACGGTATTTTTGGGTGTTAGACCTGGCGATTGATGTTAGACAGACGAGTGATCTATATAGAAAAACGCTGCAAATTATTACACAATGGTTTATTATTTTTCTATATAGATCACTCGTCTACAAAATCACCAACCATCCAATATAAAAGAAAAAAAAAATCAAAGAAAAATCAAAAAAATTGAAAAAAAAAATCAAAATCACCAACTATCGATTACATTTCGATCAGCTCTAATTTGAACGGAGATTAGGCCACTTTTGCGATTCACACTCGTGTTTTGATTTATATATATATATATTTCAAAATAAACACTTAAATTTTCGTAGGAAGCGAACGGTTTGTCCTAAAGAGCTCCGCGTGGTCTCAAAAAAATTTAAAAATTCTATAGATTCTTAAATTGAAGGAAAATCAATACCTTTATTTCGAAATTTTTTGAGTTAGGGCGTTTTCAAAATTTCAAAATTGATTTTGGAACCCTTAGAAGTGACCTACCTCAACCAAAATCTTCGGGGCACAACTAGACCCCAGAAGGAGCCTACATACCGAATTTCATCAAAATCGGTCAATGCTAAGTGGCAAAAGTGCCGCGTACGGCGTACGACGGACGGACGGCCAAATTTTTATTCGACTTTTGGATTCTACGTAAGTACCTTGAAACGTAAACCATCAAATTTTGAGGGGGTGTTAAAATTTTTTTTTCTTGGTCGATTCCAAAGGTTCATTATTGAAAATAATAAACCAAAATAATAAACCATTGTGTAATAATTTGCAGCGTTTTTTGAATCACTAATCACCTTCACGCGGAAATCACGCCAAAATTTGTTTGCGTCTGTCGCCGTTCGTTCCTCGTTTTGGGTCAGTATTTCGCGAAATTGAAGGGGCAAAAGTTACAAGGTGTAGGGTAAAAGCCCCAATGGCGGACATGTTAAGGAAAATCCTTCTGCATTTTTAATTTTTTCCTCTTCAGCAGTATTTGCCTTTTTTGTGTTTAACATGTACCTTAGACATTTATGAACGAGTTATCAATGAAAAAAAAAACAGTTTCAATCACATTATTGTCGACAAAATGCTATTTTTCGAAGCGAATATGAAATATACCGGTGGCGGACACCCAAATTTTTCGCTGTTGAAGTGGCGGACACCTAGTGTGCCAGTGGAGGACAGGTTTCAGAAAGTCAATGTAATCTCCTTGAAAGCGTTTGTTTTCGTTCAAAACTAATTCATTTTGCAATTTGCGTCCAATTGAAAGGAAATTTAGCCCTGACTTTGTTCTGAAGGAGGAGAAGAACACTATTGTGAATTGGATCGTATCTTGTTCGCGAGCTGGTTTTCCTATCACCAAAACTGACATAATGAACCGTGTCCACCATTAACTAGTTTCACCACTAACCGAGCTGGCCGATCGTGGTAAAAATTCTTCAGGAGTAAAAATCCTGAAGTGTCAACTAGGATTGCCCAAAATCTTAATATTTCAAGACTTAACAGTGACCTCTAAATATCTGAGCCAGTGGGCTTCAGCTGTCCCAAATTAGGAACAGTCCAATCAAGAATATAAGCAACCAGACTCATCTAGAGTCTTTGATGCTGATGAAACTTCGCATTTTCTTAACCCAAAAGGTCTGACTGTTTTGGCTCCAAAAAGTGACAGAGTGGTTTATCAACAAGACCATTGAGACGAGAGTGTGTCACTGTTTTGGTGACAGCTAATTTTGGTGACTGTTAATTCCTCCGCTTGTGGTTTTTAAAAGTACGAGTGCATCCCCAAAGAAATTGCCAAAAGTGCAAATAGTGACATTAAGTGACATTTGGCTTGTGCTATAGTTTGCGGTGGATACCAAACTCCCTCACTACTTGAGCAATTGGTCTCCCCCCTTGAACATCCTGCTTGGCTTAGAACATCGCCTCTTCACTTTAATTTAATATGTTGGGTCCGTTTCCTATATTGGTCTCCTTCTTCATTCTAGGAGATTTCTTGTTGTTATGCCTAAAACAAATAGAGATGGGTCGCTCATTAAAGATCCGGCTCTTTCAGAAGAGCGAGTGAACCACGGGTCAGAAAAAATGAACCGCGGCTCTTCGGATCTTTTGAGCTTAGTGCTGGTAGTGTTCGGTGAAGATCGGTTCTTCAAAAGAGCGAGTGAACTGCGGATCAGTAAAAATGACAAATGAATCGCGGTTCTTCGATCTTTGGATCTCTTGAGATCCAGTAAAATAAATGAACGGCGGCTCTTCAATCTTCGGTCCTTTTGAGAACGGCGGCTCTTCGTTCTTCGGTTCTTTTGAGATCGGCAGTGTTCGGGAAAATTACCTCCTTTTCGTCAGCTCACTGTTGCCAAACCGAACGATAATTCCGAGGGAAAATACGATATACGAGTCTCGTAAGTCGATCAAACAATACAATTTTGCGGAATTGTATGGTACCACCACATGCATTATTGTATTTTTGGTCGTAAACTTTACCGTATTTTCCCAGTGTTTTCTGTGACCCACTTTCTGATTCTTTCCGTTTTTTTTTCTCCCTGTTTGATTTTTAAATCATGATTTTTTGTGAGGAGCTTTCTGATACAAGTTCAAAAGGCAAGCAAAAGCACATCCTTATCTTACCATTATTATCAATATTGAAGCTTACGTACTTATTGGTTCGTTTATTTTCTTTCAACTTGGTTACCTTCATTTCCTTTGTTGAATAACATGATATAACATCAAAATTTTATATTATGAAAATGTTATACCTACTAAGAATTTTTTTTTTAATTGTGGTTTGTCATTAGAGCCATAAAAAATGCAGATTTGATATAAATAAATATTTTACCAAAAAACTGTATTTTTAAGTCTTACTTATTCATTGCTTTAATCGTGTTCATTTATTGTTTTTCGTTGATTTTTTGAAGGATTTGTTGAGCATCTTTAGTGAACAACAGCGCTTTTTGGGTTATATTTTCAATAATGAACCATTGGAATCGAGCAACAGAGAAATTATTCCCTCTCGCCCTCAAAATTTCATGGTTTAGGATTCAAGGTAGTGTAGAATCCAATAATCGAATAAACATTTCCGGGCAGAACTAAAATAAACCGCTGTGTAACAATTTGTAGAGTTTTTCATCATACTTTCATCTCTACAATAAATACGAGCTCAAAAGAGCCAAAAAGAGCCACTGATCCGTCGAAAAGATCCGGATTTTTTGAATGAGCGAAGCGCTCAGAGCCGTTCTTCTTGGTGAACCGTTTTGCCCATCTCTAAAAACAAATGAGACAAAAACTACCTATCTAACAACAAATGAAACTAGGAAGGCTGGGAAATGGATAAAATAAAGGAGCTAGAGAAGGAAGCTATTAACCCTTAATAATCTGAAGTATCTTTCGAGTTGTCCAATTTCTACCTGATACAGTTTATCGAATTTTAAGCCAAAACTGATAGGCATTGGCTATTTTGATACTTGAAGAAGAAACAAAATAATTCTCGAGTTGACAGAATGAAATAGAGCCTTCGGAGTACCTTCCACACTCAATAATTTCTTATCTTGTAGGGTATTAGTTGGATTTCCTCGTCATAGATCTAAAGTACGCCACTGTCTAAGGCAGCACAAATCTCTCTATGAAGTGATCCTTTCCCACCTTATTAACTGACCCCAACATCCCACCAAGGATCTTTCCAAGTTTCCTTCTACTTCAACAAAATTGGGTTTATGGACAGATAGCGCTGGTGTGGCTCTTGGAAAGACCATTCTTGAGCTGATACTATAATAGGGCTTATAGTAATAACCTTCTGCTAAAACGTTCTACAGATTTATCAAAATACATCTATCATTAATTTATAAAATTCCGAAAAAATAAATTTTTTGAACAAGTGGGAAATTAAGGGTTAAACTCCAGGGAAAGACAGGTATACTAAAAGCCTGTCCTCCTTTGGTTCCACGTTTAAAAACGCTGCAAATTATTACACTACGGTTTATTATTTTTATATAGATCACTCGTCTACAAAATCACCAACCATCCAATATTTATATATATCCAATATTTTGTTTTCTCTTTATGAAGAGAAAAAGGAAAAAAAAAATCAAATAAAAATTTAAAAAATCAAAAAAAAATCAAAATCACCAACCATCGATTGCATCTCGGTCAGCTCTAATTTAAACGGAGATTAGGCCTCTTTTGCGATTCACACTCGTGTTTTGATTTATATATATATGTATATATATTTCAATGTAAACCCTTAAATTTTCGTAGGGAGCAAACGGTTTGTCCTACAGAGCTTCGCGTGGTCTCAAAAAATTCTAAAAATTCTATAGAATCTTAAATTGAAGGAAAAACAATATCTTTATCTCGAAATTCTTGAGTTAGGGCGTTTTCAAAATTTCAAAATTGATTTTGGAACCCTTAGGAGTGACCTACATCAACCAAAAGCTTCGGGGCACAACTAGACCCCAAATGGAGCCTACATACCAAATTTCATCAAAATCGGTCAATGCTAAGTGGCAAAAGTGCCGCGTACGGAGTACGGCGGACGGACGGGCAAATTTTTATTCGATTTTTGGATTCTACGTACCTTAAAACGTAAACCATCAAATTTTGAGGGGGTGTTAAAAATTTTTTTTTCTTGGTCGATTCCAAAGGTTCATTATTGAAAATAATAAACCAAAATTGGTTTTACCAATGGCGGACAGTGTATCCTACACTAGTACAGGCAGTATTTTTTGTGTACCAGTGGAGGACATGCATAAATTAGGGTTCTGTAATATTAAAATCAGGTGAATTCTTTAAAATATGCTCAAGTTAAATAGTACTGAAGTTGTAGCAATCACAAAAATAGTTGCAGTTGTGTTGGAATCAGGAAAATATCTTAATATTCACAGTCGTTTTCTTGTCATTTTGCACTTGGAATAAGGACTGAACAGGGCAAAATCGTGGACTGGCGTTATTTATGTAAAACTGCTACACCAATTTGGCGTCAACTTCGTCCTATTTACTTCCATTTGGTTTTAAGTCATATAGCTTCCATAATAAGAAATAATCAATGGCATAACTCAACTCATATTCTTATTATAACAGATTATTTTTCAAGTGTCCGGAATTGGTGCAGTTTCTTTCTCAGTACTTAAATTTGAAATTCTGAAGTATTTTAGAATTTCATTAGTGCACGGCCCTAGGGAATTGAAAAACCGAAATATTGCCGCTAGAATCATGAAAATCGAACAATAATTGCCAGAGAAAAACGCGGCAAATTATTGCCCAAAGGTTTATTATTTTCTGTATAGATCACCCTTCTGTATAGATTAACTGGTTCTCCATCAATAGCACCTACCACCATCTGTATTCTCCGTTGACCTTCCCTCTCAAATTTCAGCTTCCTGCGTTCAATAGGATTGAAAATCGGTTCGGAGCTCACTCAGCTGATCAGTGCTCTTCCAGGCGTCTTCAGCATTCGAGCTCCGAAGCCATTTTCAATTCTATTGAACGCAGGAAGCTGAAATTTGAGAGGGAGGTTATTAAACTTAAATACTAAGAACTAAGAGGTTGAGCCTGTTACCAAACGGTTGCCTTCTGCTACGTAGTAGGAAACTCCCCTTCCGGAAATCCCGTCATTCCTAAATATTAAGTAAATTTAGAGAAGCTAAAATGTCAACACTGTGGTTATATATTGTCAATAAATTCCTGGGATAGAATCGGAAACAATTTCTCTGAACCATTGAATATTTAACTTACGGAATCTTCATCTTCCTGATACGGTGATTTTCCATGGATTTTGGGATAAAAAGGGGCAACACAATCAAGTAGACACTCGTATTTTACAAGGTGGGAGTGATTCCGAGATCCGATTCTTCGATTCGGTCTCGAGTTTCCGATGGGGCGTATCGGGTTTAGGCTCAAATCTCACGAGTAATCCTCATGCCGCTCTTGGCCGCTCCGACTCCTTTTTTTCATCGAAAAAGGGTAAACACGATTCACCCGATAAAATCCAGTCCCAAAGCAATAAAACCGTCTCTGAATAAATAGGGGGATTTTGTGAGATTTCTCTGGGGATGGCAGTATTTCCCGTCATTTGGAAATGGTGTCATTATTCCCCGTTGGGTATGGGATGTGGAACGGCGCTGTTTTGTGGACTCATTCCGTCCGAAATGGAGAATGAAGGGAATAGCAGTTGAGTCATTTTAGTGTAATTCAACTCGTGTGTCAATCTGACACCACAATGGCAGCCCATAGTTTTCTTTCGGCATTTTCCATCAGTAATGCCTTCAAAGAGGAGTATTACAATCCGTTTTTGAATGTTTTATCTGTATCAAAACCACAGGCGGTAGCTGCTAATCTATTCCGATGTGGATACTCTTGGAATTTTTCTTCAGCCTTTTGAACGCAACTGAAAAGGTCTGCCAAGTGGTAGTGGCACATAGCTTCCCCATACCCATAACCCGATTGTTTAGATGGTCCGATGCATGGGTCCGTTAGTGGCACCTCTATTCTTACGCGATTGGTGGCATGTATGTCTCACATACACTACACTTTTTGGGCGTATACGCCCAAATGTATATTTTGGTATACATACCAACAGAGAAAGTCCTTTTTTAACCGTCCGGGTTGTGTAAACAAGACTCGTAATTGTTTAATTAATGTTTTTGTATTTTGAAAAAATGTAAATATAATAAATATGAGGTCTCAAAAAAACATTTTTTAAAAACTTGTTAAGTAACATATTTTTAAAAATCAGTCTTAGGTATAATAAATTTCAGTCTTATATTAAATTGCAGAGCTGACATAGAAATAAATGCTTACATAATACAACAAAGCTACGAGTAATTATAAGCCTCGAAACTTTTGACTACTGATAGTAAAATAGGTAAATCAAATTTTCAAGAAGGAACTCTCATTCATAAAGTAATTGTAAAAAAAGACAATCCAAACCCCAAATTCGGACTAAAAACGCTGCAAATTATTACACAACGGTTTATTATTTTTATATAGATCACTCGCCTGCAAAGCCACCAACCATACAACATGAAGAAAAACATCGATCGCATTTCGGTCAGCTAAAATTTGAACGGAGATTAGGCTTCTTTTGCGATTCACACTCGTGTTTCTGATTTATTGTACGTAAAACCTTTAAAGTCTCGTAGGGAGCGAACCGTTTGTCCAACAGAGCTCCACGTGGTCTCAAAAAATTCTAAAAATTCTATAGAATCTTAAATTGAAGGAAAAACAATACCTTTATATCGACATTTTTGGAGTTAGGGCGTTTTCAAAATTTCAAAATTGATTTTGGAACCCTTAGAAGTGATCTACATGAACCAAAATCTTCGGGGCACGACTAGACCCCAAATGGAGCCTACATACCAAATTTCATCAAAATCGGTCAATGCTAAGTGGTAAAAGTGCCTCGTACGGCGGACGGACGGCCAAATTTTGGTTTATTATCTAATACAATAAAACACCAACCGTACGTACGTACGTATGCACGGAGGGGTCGTGGGAGGCGGGACGAGTCGGAGGGGCGGGAGGGGGAATCGGAGGCGGGAGGAGCCGGAGGGAGTGGGATGCGGGGAGAGTAGGAAGAAGCGTTTTGCCTACTTTTAGTAGGCTTTTCAGCTAGTTTTCAATAATGAACCTTTGGAATCGACCAAGAAAGAAAACACTTTAACACCCCCTCAAAATTTGATGGTTTACGTTTCAAGGTACGTAGAATCCAAAAATGCTGCAAATTACTACACAATGGTTTATTATTTTTCTATATAGATCACTCGTCTGCAAAGCCACCAACCATCCAACATGAAGAAAAACATCGATCGCATTTCGGTCAGCTTTAATTTGAACGGAGATTAGGCCTCTTTTGCGATTCACACTCGTGTTTCTGATTTATCGTACGTCCAAACTTCAAATTCTCGTAGTGAGCGAACGGTTTGTCCTACAGAGCTCAGGGTGGTCTCAAAAAATTCTAAAAATTCTATAGAATCTTAAATTGAAGGAAAAACAATACCTTTATATCAAAATTTTTTGAGTTAGGGCGTTTTCAAAATTTCAAAATTGATTTTGGAACCCTTAGAAGTGACCTACATCAACCAAAATCTTCGGGGCACAACTAAATACCATTTGGGGGGCACCCCAAATGGAGCCTACATACCAAATTTCATCAAAATCGGTCAATGCTAAGTGGCAAAAGTGCCGCGTACGGCGGACGGCGTACGGCGTACGGCGGACGGACGGCCAAATTTTTATTCGATTTTTGGATTCTACGTACCTTGAAACGTAAACCATCAAATTTTGAGGGGGTGTTAATTTTTTTTTCTTTTCTTGGTCGATTCCAAAGCTTCATTATTGAAAATAATAAACCAAAATTTGGCCGTCCGTACGCCGTACGCCGTCCGCCGTACGCCGTCCGCCGTACGCGGCACTTTTGCCACTTAGCATTGACCGATTTTGATGAAATTTGGTATGTAGGCTCCATTTGGGGTCTTGTTGTGCCCCGAAGCTTTTGGTTGATGTAGGTCACTCCTAAGGGTTCCAAAATCAATTTTGAAATTTGGAAAACGCCCTAACTCAAAAAATTTCGATATAAAGGTATTGTTTTTCCTTCAATTTAAGATTCTATAGAATTTTTGGGATTTTTTGAGACCACGCGGAGCTCTGTAGGACAAACCGTTCGCTTCCTACGAAAATTTAAGGGTTTATATTGAAATATATATATATATAAATCAAAACACAAGTGTGATTCGCAAAAGAGGCCTAATCTCCGTTCAAATTAGAGCTGACCGAAATGCAATCAATGGTTGGTGATTTTGATTTTTTTTTTTTTTTTTTTCTTTTTCTCTTCATATTGGATGGTTGGTGATTTTGTAGACGAGTGATCTATATAAAAATAATAAACCGTTGTGTAATAATTTGCAGCGTTTTTATTCGATTTTTGGATTCTACGTTCCTTGAAACGTAAACCATCAAATTTTGAGGGGGTGTTAAATTTTTTTTTTTTGATCGATTCCAAAGGATTCTTATTGAAATTAATAAACCAAAATTAGCCCATCTACGCTTGAAAAAACTGACTAGACAGATACCTTCATCAAATAAATCTTTAGGACTCAAATTTTTCAAAAAATCCACATCCGCTGGGTTATTACTGACGCAGAAGGGCCCTCTTGGTTGCTGTCCGGCGTAAATTTCCACACTGTAAGTGTAGAACACTTGAGTATCAACGAGTGCAATTACTTTTACCCCATAATTGTTGGGTTTACTTGGAATATATTGCTTGAAACTTGAATATATGGGTGTGTGACAAATACCAATTGAGTTTGTTCCAAGTGAAAAAATAACTTTTGAAAAAAATTACACAAAGGGTGGCATGTATGTGACAAATACAACGTACCGTTATCTCGATTGGGGTTCCAAGGATATCAGCTTCAGGGCAATTGAGGAACTCCTCACATTGCCAGAGAAGAATCGGAGAGGAGGCGCCCTCCACCACCACTTGGGTGAAGCTTGACAGGCGACTGAAGAGAAACATGTAAGCCTCACATACACGCCACCATGTATGACTTTTACAAGTATCTTCATAGGGGACTCTACACGTCAACTCGCACAATCTCTGAATATTGTTGGAAAATGAAGAAGTTATGGCTGTGGTAAGGATTTCATGTCAGACAGACACACACACAGACAGACAGACATACACGGAACCAAAATTGTTCAAGAAGGTCTGAAACGTAAAACGCGATTGGAAATTTTGATTTTGGAGAATTTTGTTTTCAATATTGAAAAGTGAAAACAAAGCTTCCTCAACCGTGGTAACCTCAAAAGCAAAATCGAATGTAAAATATATCGATACCTCAAAGCACAAAAGCGCTAAGCCCATTCATCTTCCACATTTTTAATTTCAGGAAAACTCAAATTCAACCAACATTGACCTTCTTGACGATTATAGCTTGAAAATTTCTCGAAGAAATTGAAAAGTTTTGTGCCATAGGCCATTATTTTAGGAATTGTGTACTGGTGTAAACTTCCTTTATGTTTTTCTGAAAACTTCGTTTTGGTTTATTATTTTAAATAATAAAAATTTGGATTCGTCCGAGAAGAAACACATATTAACCTCCCCCCCCCCCCCCTCAAAATTGGTTGGTTTACGTTTCAAGGTACGTAGAATCCGAAAATCGGATGAAAAATTTCCCGTCCGTTTGTCGTACTCGGCGCTTTCCTTAGTTCCCATGGACCGATTCTGATGAAATTTGGTGTACGGGCTCCAATCGGGGTCTAGTTGTATCAAAGCTTTTGATTGATGTAGGTCACTTCTAAGAGTTGCAATTTTGAAAACGCCCCAGCTCAAAAAATTTCGATATAAAGGTATTGTTTTCCCATCAATTTAATATATTATTGAATTTTTAGAGACCACGCGGAGCTCTATAGGACAAACCGTTCGCTCCCCACGAGAACTTAAGGGTTGGGCTTACGATAAATCAGAAACGCGAGTGTGAATCGCAAAAGAGGCCTAATCTCCGTTAAAATTTTATCTGACCAAAATGCGATCGCTGTAGGAATGTGGTAGGTAGGTAGTATCTATGGTTGGTAGTTCTTTGCAGACGAGTGATCTATAGAGAAAAATCATTTACAGCGTTTTTGATATAGCGCCTTTATGCTTTAACGTATCGAATGTTCATATAATATATGAACATACAGATTATGTACATATTATGTACATTGTTAACATTTTTTAACTGATTTTTTTTAATGGTTTTTTGACAACATTGAACAAACTCAAAGGTTCCTTATTGAAAATAGTACCTAAACCAAAAAAAAAACGGAACTCGATCAAAATTGAACAAAACAAAACTAATAATGTTAATATAGTATAAGCAACAATAAATAGTTTGTTGGTATGGTATACTGAAAATCGAAAAAACAACAATAAATTGAGTTTGAGGTGGCGAGATGAGTATTTTTTGAGTGTTTTAAAAGTATTTAACCAAGAGGTTGATTGTATATATATATTTCAACGATTGGTTCTATGTGCCACACAAGGCTGTCATACACCTAATACATATTTCGATTTTCTTAACCATAGCTTTGAAGATGTATTCAAAAATTAGCTCGTCAAATGATTCATGAATAAATTTTGTTTGTATAGCTTTTCCGAAACAAATGAAAGGTTTTCCGAAACAATATAAAGGTTTTTCCATATCAAAATAAAGATTGTTATGATAAATAAAGTTCACTGTGGATGTCCCAGTGGATTTGTAGGATGATCCCTATTGAATGGAAGGATGGTCCCCTAGGAATTGAAGGTTTTCCGAAACAAAATAAAGGTTTTTTTCCGTATCAAAATAAAGATTGTTAAGATAAATAAAGTTCACTGTGGATGTCCCTGTGGATTTGTAGGATGATCCCTTATGAATAGAAGGATGGTCCCCTATGAATTAAAGGTTTTCCGAAACAAAATAAAGGTTTTTTCCGTATCAAAATAAAGATTGATAAGATAAATAAAGTTCACTGTGGATGTCCCTGTGAATTTGTAGGAAGATCCCTTATGAATGGAAGGATGGTCCCCTATGAATTAAAGGTTTTCCGAAACAAAATAAAGGTTTTTTTCCGTATCAAAATAAAGATTGTTAAGATAAATAAAGTTCACTGTGGATGTCCCTGTGGATTTGTAGGATGATCCCTTATGAATAGAAGGATGGTCCCCTATGAATTAAAGGTTTTCCGAAACAAAATAAAGGTTTTTTCCGTATCAAAATAAAGATTGATAAGATAAATAAAGTTCACTGTGGATGTCCCTGTGAATTTGTAGGAAGATCCCTTATGAATGGAAGGATGGTCCCCTATGAATTAAAGGTTTTCCGAAACAAAATAAAGGTTTTTTCCATATCAAAATAAAGATTGTTAAGATAAATAAAGTTCACTGTGGATGTCCCTGTGGATTTGTAGGAAGATCCCTTATGAATGGAAGGATGGCCCCCTATGAATTAAAGGTTTTCCGAAACAAAATAAAGGTTTTTTTCCATATCAAAATAAAGATCGTGAAGATAAATAAAGTTCAATGTGAATGTCCCTGTGAATTTGTAGGATGATCCCTTATGAATGGGAGGGTGGTCCCCTAGGAATTAAAGGTATTCCGAAACAAATTAAAGGTTTTCTGAATCAAATTAAAGGTTTTTCATTTCAAAGTAATGATCTTCTATTTCAAAATAAAGATCGTTGAGATAAATAGAGTTCGCTGCAGATGGTCCCCTATGAATTGGGGAAATTCATAGGGGACCATCCCCCCAATTCATAGTGGACCACCTTCTCATTCGTAGGGTAGCAGCCATATGAATCCTACTAATTCATAGGGGACCATCTACAGTGAACGTATTTTAACAATCATTTTTTTCAAATGGAAAACCTCTAATTTGACGCGGAAAAGCTATATTCAGCCGCAAATTTTCCTGTTATGAAGATATTCATCTTTTAAATTACTAAACCGTGTTTAGCATGGAATCTGCGAGGCTGAAGCCGCTCGTGAAAGCGGCTTACGGATCTGGCGGATACTTGGTTTGAGGGTGAGGGATCGGTTTGGCTGGTAATTTCTCATATCAATCCGGAGAGGCACCTGTTGACTGCGGCGCTCCGCGCGTTTCAAACGGGTTCGTCGGCGCAAAAGTGAGTGAGTGTGAGTGAGCCCTCAACTAATCGTCGCCTCTCGGAGGTTCGGGAGGAGAGGAAAACTTAGTTCGGCTCGAAGTCGAAAAGCTGCTCGTGATCGCATCGCTCACGGACGACTCCGTCTGATCCCTTGAACCTTCTGATCGCTTCTCAACGAGTTCTGAATGAGATACGAGCCAAGTTTCAGAGTCACCAGCTCGCGAATATCAAGTCCCACTTTGGGTAAATTATTAGGTATTTAGGAGTAGAAGAATAATCGTGACTTCACGAGGAAAAATGCGACATAAATGTGTTATTTAACCCTTTCATTAGTATACAATGTGCAGGCCATACGAAGGAGGACAACTACAAGCTTCGTAGCTCGCTCTGTTCTGCCATGCTAAATGACGTCAGCAACGGCCGTTAGCTGGTTTAATAGAGAGTTACAGTGACATTCGGAACCTTCATTCCGTCTGTAGCTGCTAGGGCGAGCATCGAGTGGATGTTAACATTCAAGTGCCCGCTTGAGAGCCGAGAGAAGCGTGTTTCATGAAGCTCTCGTGTCACTCTGACGCTCACTTTTTTTCCTTATCTAGGCCCTCTGTAACTCCCTTACCCTCCCTTACATACCTATATCATATTTGATATATACATACCGGGTGTCCCAGAAGTTATGGTCCACCCTCCGGCATTTCCGTATTTTATTACGTAATAAAATGGGCCCAACGCCATTTTTCATATTTTTTTGTAAAGAATTCAGGAAAAATACTTTTGCGCAAAAAAATTGCACGCAATTGTGCGCAATTGACACTATTTTTGTTTTTTCAAATGGGAACCCCCATTTTTTATTGCAGATTCAGATTCTACGTCAAATTTTATGAGAAATTCATACCCGAATCGATTTTTTTTTCGTTGCGTGCAACTGGTACTTTTCGCGCGCAAAAGTGAATTTTTCTTAACCCCAAGTGTGGCACATTTTTTTTCGTTATTTTCGACGCTGAATCACGTGGTGAGGTCCTTTCTTCGATTTCATCATTATTTTTACAAATTTAGAAGGAAAAATAATGTTTTTGGACTTTATTTTTCCTCCCCCTTTCGCGACACGGGCTGGGGACCGGCTATGGCAGGATTGAAAATAAATTTCTCTCTTCTAAATTTAAAAAAATGTAGGAAAGTAGGTAGATACTACTTTGATGTAAAAAAAAAAAATCAAAAAGCTTCTCATCTAAAAACCTTTAAAAAAAATCGAAAGTTACTTATTACTTGTCTGCAGGCAAAAGGAGGTAATTTCCAGCAGTTGCTGTGATTTTTTAATTTCATTATTATTATCTTAGTTTTTTATTACTACTTTTTTTCGGAGATTTTCTAACTTTTAATTTTTTTTTGAAAATTTTGAGATGAGAAGCTTTTTGATTTTTTTTTGTTTACATTAAAGTAGTAAAGTACCTACCTACTTTCCAATATTTTTTTAAATTTAGAAGTGAGGAATTTATTTTTAATCTACCCAGCCCGTATTGCGTAAGGGTGAGGGAAAATAAAGTCCAAAAACATTATTTTTCCTTCTAAATTTGGAAAAATAACGATGAAATCGAAGAAAGGACCTCACCACGTGATTCAGCGTCGAAAATAATGAAAAAAATGTGCCACACTTGGGGTTAAAAAAATTCACTTTTGCGCACCCTGGTCACTTTGCGCGCGAAAAGTACCAGTTGCACGCAATGAAAAAAATCGATTCGGGTATGAATTTCTCATGAAATTTGACGTAGAATCTGAATCTGCAATAAAAAATGGGGGTTCCCATTTGAAAAAACAAAGTTAGTGTCAATTGCGCACAATTGCGCGCAACTTTTTTGCGCAAAAGTATTTTTCCTGAATTCTTTACAAAAAAATATGAAAAATGGCGTTGGGCCCATTTTATTACGTAATCAAATACGGAAATGCCGGAGGGTGGACCATAACTTCTGGGACACCCGGTATATCATAATTGATTCACTTTTCATATAGATGGTTTGGTTTCTAAATTGAGAAAATTATTTTACGTTTTTAGGTATCCCGAAATTCCCTGTCCATTGTGAAGTTGAGAACTATTTATTTCGGCTTAGTTTTTTTTATTTTTTTTATTGAAGTACGGTATTGTTGTATGGGGAAGTGCGGGCAAGACTAGACTAAGATCCTTGCAAGTTACACATTATATCATAAGATAGCCCTTCGGAAGAGTTCACGATACCCCACTGTGCTGCTTCATCATGAACTTGATCTGCTCAATATAAGACAATTGTTCTTATTTCAATCGTGGTTGCTGGTCAATAAAACTGGTATTCTACCTGAACATCGAGGCTGTGTCTCCCATACACGCAATGCAGCGTCATCAAATATTCAGCTGCCTAAGTGTAAAACCGAACGAGCGAAAAAGAATTCTTATTATAAAGTTCTACAGTTTCTTTACGCTTGTAAGATTAATCCTGACATGTCGAGTTGTCTTGTGAGTTTTAAGAGACAAATCCAGACCAAGATAAAGGAGTTTCAATAATGTGTGGAGTTTCCGTTTTGGGACAGTTTTTTGAACATTGAAGTTGCTAACTTTTTGTTTGCTTAAATATTTTTGGCTGAGATCTGCTCTAACAGCCGCCACAAGTTCTTACGAACCTATTTGGTTGGTGGGTAGAAGGAAATTCACTTATTTTTCGTAGGTATGCCTTTCTAGATGTAAATATCTTCTTTCTGTCAATAAACTCATATTCTTACCTCCCTTACCATACCATAACAACTAATCTTCCTGCGGCCACTGATCTTCTAATAGCTCATAATCTCTAGAGCTGCTTTACGGGACCTAAGCCGTAAAGCAACCTCCTTCAATCAAAACCTTTACCTACTCAAAATCAAAAATCCCTTTATTCTTCTTCAATGTTACCTACCGATTTTGAATTACAAACCCTATAAGAATGGAAGTAGCGGAACTAAATAGAACACAGAAATTGGATGGAAAATGAGACGCGAGCGTAGAGCCGTAAACCCTATGTGGTAGGTAGAAAGTATCTAGGGTTGGTAGATGGTGACAATGGCAAAGCTGTATTCTTTGCAGGCGGGTGATCTACATAGAAAAAAGTCTGCCAAGTGGGTGTGGCACATACTAGCTTCCTCGTGTCCATAACCCGATTATGTAGATGATCCGATGCATAGTAGTTAATCTCAAAACACCAATCTCTAAGTACCTTTCACTACTCTCATAGGGGACCATCTACACGCTAATCTGGACAATCCTAGAAAATTTCATCAAATTCGGATGAAAAATGTAAGTAGTGATTGGATCAAAAAATTCTTTGGCAAGGCTGCGAGTCGAACCTGAGACTCCTGGGTAGAGATGGGCGGTATTTAATGTAACAGTTAAAAATAACCTATTACCGGGTTTCGTTATTTCCGCTTGGAACCTATTACCAAAATAATCCAGTTACTAAATAACGTTCCAGGGAAGGCTCCAAAATGTGTGGAGCCAGAACAATAGCTTGGGCTTTTTAATCGAAAAAGAGTGAAAATACACTAACACGTAAATGTGTCGGGAATAACTTGATGGAAACTTAGGTAGGAAACGAAAACTTAGGTAGGAAACGAAAACAACTTAGGTAGGAAACGAAAACTAGAGATCAACGGAATGATACTCCGGAATGGAATAACAATATAACATGATAAATAAACGAACGTAGGTCGGGAACGAAAAGTAGAAATCACGAAAACGATACCTTGGAATGGTATGTCGGAATGTCATTCCGGGAAAGAGCTTCTGAGAAGGTCCCTGAGATAACCTATTAATAAATAACAGGTTATTGGAACCTATCACCCACCCAGAGCGGTAACGGTGGAACCTAATACGCAAATGTAACCGTTTCGCCCACCTCTACTCCTGGGTGGGAGTCTACAGTTCTACGACTGAGCCACTGGGGCCACGTGGTAGGTTGTGTAGGATTAGATCGCTACCTTGGTAGACTCGGAAGCAATAATGAACCTTTGTGTAATAATTTGCAGCGTTTGTTCTTTTTTCCTGCAGTAGCTCCAAATCTTCATTTCCCACCAGTTGTGGAGGCATCTACGACTACTTGGTTGTAAATCGATGCTGATGTGATTGTTGTGATTGTTCACTCGGTAACACATCCCTCGAGCCCTGAGGAAGGTGATTTACCGAAAACTTGGCAAAGGACGAGTTTTATTCCAGAGGATCACATTCTCAATCAATTTGACAGAGAGTTATTTGTTGGGTTGATCATCATATCGCACATATCCTAGAATAGGGATACATCTCGAAAAAAGTGATTTTTGGGAAATCGCCTTCAAAGTTTCCCTCTCGAACGAATAGCTCTATTTCCATGGTAACACGTCTGACATTGGTGATATTTGGGGAAATTGTTCGCGTACTAATGCTTCTACAGCTCATGTACCGAAATTATTCTTTTCGCTAATGAGGAAGGAGTGGGGGGATATTTTTGTCGAATTTCTTCGATTTTTGGTGTTGTTCCCTTTTTTCATGGACAATATTTCTTTATTTCAGAGATGTCACTTTTTTCATGGAAGATTTTTATTCTTTCCCAAATGATTAATTGGTTTTAATTGAGAATAATCATAACTTGAAGTGTATAAAACGAGAATTTATTAGATGGGGAGGTGTCGGAAAAATGAAACAGATTGAAAACGGAAGATATTTATAATTCTGTCTCCAAAAACATTCTTAAGTAATTAAAACAGCTTCTTAAAATCTATAATCAAAGATAACCAACGTGTGATTACGAGCTCAATCCCTCCCTTCACACCATCCCTTCTTCAACGGTTTCAGTACAACCAGTACAACTTTCCTGAGTCGTTTCGGTAGGTAGTCCGTAGTAGTAGACATTCAGGGTGAAACAAACTAGTGGCACCACTAATTTGTTCTATAATGTCAAAATGTATAGTTCATGAAAATACAAAGGTTTATTAATAAAGATTCAAAGCTTGGGTACCATTAGCAAGCCCTAATTGAACCAAAATATCGAAAAATCGCAATTTTGTGAATATTGTCCCTCCACTTGCCTCTTCCTAATGAGAATTTCAGTACTCTGGTGACTTAATGTTAGTCAGTTAGTTATCTGAGTCGAAAGAAGAAACACGCGAATCAAAATTCTTACATTTAATCTCAAATTCCAGCGAAATAGTGCAAAACTTCATAGATTTTTACGTCGAACAAAAAAAGAAACACTCAAATCAGTGGGAAATTGAGGTTTGGGCGAATTGAGCTAGGCCTTTGTCTTCTAGGGATGAAAAACAGCACTTCCACTACCCAAAACTGTTCCTAACTCAAAAATGACATTTTTGGACTTGTATCCCTCTTCTAGGATACGTGCGATATTTGCTACTCTTCTACGACAACTACTGTAGAACTGTATGAATTGTTCTGATGTATGATTGTTGTTTGCAGGTCGTTGTGACGGAGACTCGAGGTGGGGGGTGAGGAGGAGGAAGATGAGCTGATGGGGCTGCTGGACGCCCGACCAGGTCTGGTGGAGCGTTGGCTGAGTGAGCGGGCGCCGCCTCATCTCGCCACTGGCGTCCTCAAGCGCCCGTCCATCACCTCCGAGCTCTTCAACCTCTGGCTCACGACCTCCCCCATCAAGAGGTCCAAATCTCCTAACAGGTAATGTAGATCACCTTGTGGGACAGGGTGGCCCCAAACAGTACCTATAAGATTTGAGTTTATACAGGCTGTACGCCTAACTTGTCAGCCATGCTGCAGGAGCTGATTCTACAACTAATTTGCAACAAAAAATGTCTCCTAACAATTTTCTTTTAGAGGCTTCGTTTCCGAGTTATTTTTATTTTAAGATTTTTTCGTGATTATGACCTTACCTCATTAAATTCGTCATAACTCCTTTAATTTGCTGTGATATTACAATTTGATGATACCGTTGGAAAGAGCATCAAATTTCCTATCGGATAGATTCCATACCTATTCTTTGAGTCAAGGTTTAAGACATGAAAAATCCCACCAAAAGAAATTTAACGTAATTTAGGATAGGTACCACGAATTTTTTGAATCGGAAATTGAGCTACAAGAACCAATATTTTTTCAAGAAGCAAAAACAGTAAAAACTGCGCCAAAATCTCAGCTTTCCAATGGTATACCTACTCAAAAAATATTTTACTTCTTTGCTTCTTACAGAAATTTGTGTTTAAAGGCGGAAAAATGTGCGTTTTTTCAACGAAATCAGCGCTCCAACCGCCTGTCTGGCCTCGCGGTTTTCTGCGGCGCCGACCCACCCACTTCCATCCTCCGACCCCTCAGCCTCCTCTTAGCCGGAGCTCTGATTTCGATGAAAAAATTCACGTTTTTCCGCCTTCAAACACACAGTTCTGTAAGAAGCAATGAAGTAAAATATTTTTTGATTATACCATTGGAAAGCTGAGATTCTGGCGCAATTTAAGTTTAGACTGTTCTTGCATCTTGAAAAAATGTTGATTCCTGTAGTTCAATTTCCGATTCAAAAAATTCGAGGTTTCCCAATTTACGTAAAATTTTGTTTTCAGAGGGATTTTTCACGTCTTAAACCGTGGCTAAAAGAAAATGGAAGGAATCTATCCGATAGGAAATTTAATGTTCTTTCCAACGGTATCATCAAATTGTAATTATGACAGCGAATTGAGGAGTTATGACCAATTTAATGACGTAAGGTCAAAATCACGAAACAAATCTTAAAATTAAAATAACTTGGAAACAAAGCGTCTAAAATAAAATGGCTATGAGAAATTTTTTTGTTGCAAATTAGTTAGAATCGACTCCTGCAGAATGGCAGACAAGTTAGGCTTACACCCTGTACATATATAGCATTAACAGATTTATTTCAATCTTTTACAAATTCGATTCAACTTTTTACAAATTTAACTCATCCCAATTCTTTTTTTGAAAGAAAAAAAACATCTTTCATATTACCGTTCTGCTTATTAGTTCTAGTGGTTTTTAGCTAAGCCAATGAATCGGATGCCCTGACTGACAACGTGATGGACATGCACCTCGTTTTACCTGCCTCAGCTACTGGGAAACCGTTACAATAGCTAAGCTGAAAGTGTTGTTGTTACTCTCATTACCACCAAAGGGTCATAAGAAAGATGTAATTTATTATAAGAATGGCTGGGGGGAGTTAGATTTGTAAAAGCTGGAATTGAATTGATAAAAAAATTGAATTTAATTTGTAAAAGGTTGAAATAAATCTATAATAGGTTAAACTACATCTGTAAATGTTATATATGGCCAGAAATCCAGGAATAGACAGATAGATTTATTTATTGTGGTCATACAATGGTACACAAAAGTCAGATGAAGCTTCTATGGGAACATTATTGCGAAAATAGTGATAACAAAATTAATAAATGAAGGGACAGCATCCCATGGCGGAGGGCTGGGAAGAACCCCAGCCCCACCCTGTCCCACCCACCATGGTGGCATCCCAAATCCCCAAGGCACCAGTCTCCCGGCCCTGGTTTGCACCAAAAGACGAGATCCCAGCACACAGTCGGTACCATGACAACAACAGCGAGCGGAACCAAGACATCCTTCTACAAGACTACTACCTCGATTCTACAAGGTACCAAGTAGGAGTATTTCTAACAAAAAAAGTTTTCCAAGTAGTGTTAGAGGGGGGGGGGGGCACAAAGCTTCCTCGTATCCATAGGGTTATGGTTGACCGGGTGGTTGTATGGATGATCCGATACTTAGTAACTAATCTCAAAACATTAATCTTTAATAACCTTGCACTACCCTGGTTGGGCACCATCGTCAGACCATCGATTCAATCCGGTTATGGATAAGAGAAAGCTACGTGCCACTCCATTTTAGTAGACGTTTTTTGTTGGAAATACCTCGTAGAATCGACTTCTGGATTTCTACCCAACTTTAGTGTCAACCCCCTGTGTATAGCAGTATCTCGCTATACCATATAAAAGAAATATACTGTACAGTAAGGATCTCAGAATCGAGTTCGACTACGTTCCTGCAACGGTGCAGTTGGATGGTAGACCTTAGATTAAATTTCAGAAAGTTAGATTAAGACCTACCCACCTTGTACTGAAATCAGCAATTGTTGCTCGCAGGCCTAGAGTTTCCGGAGAATGGAGGCGGAGGCTGGGAATGCTGGACGAGGGAGAGCTGTTCATGGAGCTCATCCGGGACGTCTCCAACGAGCTGGACATCGACGTGCTCTGCCACAAGATCCTCGTCAACGTGGGACTCCTCACCCGAGCCGACCGCGGATCTCTCTTCCTCGCCAGAGGCGTCGCCAACTCCAAGTACCTCGTCGCCAAGCTCTTCGACGTGACAGTCGATACTGGTAAGTAAATTGTCATGGTCCGCTCAATAAGGACGTGGCAACGAGAGATTCGTCCCGTCTTAATACGGTACTGCAACATATCAATTAGTATTCTAATATTTAATAGTACTCTACAAGAGTTTCAGAATAGGTTTGGCTCAGAGACTGAATATTTTTGTTAACAGTTCAACAAAGAATGGATTTTATGAGAATCAAGTTTAAACATGTCGACAATAACATCCTTATGAAAATTACTGTACAAAGGTATTATTATATTATAATATTTTTTGAACTGGCCAAGTAAACATACCCAGTAGGCAGCAGACAAAGATTCAGAGGACAAATATCTATTATTGAGATTAAGGAGAGCCGATCCAAACTGGACTGCGCAACCCCCTTCATCTGCAAGCAGATACGATAATCGTAGATGACCCTCAAATAACCCCTGGGGGTAGTTGAAGGAGCGTAAAGACCTCACCACACGGGAGCCCCAGGAGAGCTGGTCATGTCCGTTTGCTCCCCTGAGTGCCTTTTTGTCTAAGACACCACAGTTTAGGCCGAAATTTCTAGCCAAAGTTCTACAAACTAGGCAGGTTGGTACCTGAGTTCGTAGCAGAACTCACATGCGGAGAGACATTCTCAAGGGACCAGCCCTAGAGGATGCCGATTCACCTCTTGAAGCCTTCAGGGTCCAAGATCAAGGTCTTCGGAGGACAAGAGAGGCATCACAAAGGCTCTACGTTCTCTCACTTGCAGCGAACAACTTCGCCTTGTCGTCATCCCAATTCCCTGATGCAACAGCCAATCGGCATGGTTGGGAACCGAGAGGATTGCCGATATGGTGCTACGGTAGTCCCGTGGACATGAACCTGCACCCGCTGTAAGAAGGGAGGCCTGATCAAACAGGGACACGACATCGTTCGAGACGAATACGCCAAGATGGCGAGCCTCGCATGGAACGGCGTTGTCTTCTTTGTGACAGTCCTGATGGCAGACATGAAGTTTCATGGCATTACGCCTGCACAGCAAGTGGTCCGAACCCTATGCTAAGTGATGATGTGGCCTCGAGTGAAAACTCAATTCTCCGTTCATCAAGCGGTTTCCATGAGGCGAGGTGCCCAAGAACCATGTCCGAGAACTCGGAGTAGAGGACAAAGCAGCCATTTGGCTCCAAGAAGAAATACACGCATGCAAAAAAAAAAAACTTTGGAATAAATCAATTTGAACTTTTGACATACCAATTTTTCTTTTTGCAAATCCCCTTTGAAACTTCTAGAGTTCTTGTCCGGCTTTCTCTCTCTCCACCAAAAATTACCTACAGGATTTGCGACTTTTCAGGATAAACCCAACGTTACTATTACTTTCTATTTTATATCGTCGTCCATGAACACACAGAATTGAAAACATTCTCCCTATTTTGAAGTGAGTCAAACAGGAAAACTTGAAAGACCCTATAACTTTTGGTTAACCCAAAATAACAGTCAAAACCCCCTTCTCCGAAGTGTTGTATACGAAGAAGTGGGAAAGGAAATTGCCTGTTTAGAAAATTTCCTTTTTACTCTTTCCAAGATTCAAAAGCAATTCTTCTGGAATTCTGGGGCAATTCTTTTCAATGTTACCTTTTTTACAGAACTTTTATGGCACCGTGAAAGTTGTGTTTCATGCTTATTTATCTCGAATGAATCGTTTGCCAGTCAGTTTTATGAAATCATGACAAGAAACTTGAAAAGTCTTCAACAGCCAGCTTAATGAAAAATTAATCTAAACTTTGATTGAAAATCGTGTTGAACGGTGATTGCATTAGTTTGTAGAACAACCTTGTGCTCGTATCCAGCGAGATAAAAACAGGAGAGTTCAAGAAATTTCAAGAACAGGAAGGTGTAAAAACTTAGAATTGTCCTGTTTTGATAAAATTTACGAATAATGAATCGTGTCTTTCAAATCCAAATTCAGCCAGCACTTCCTACAATTTTTTTTCAAACACTCGGTATTCTCTTTTAATTTAGGATTGCTACGCCAAGAATCATGCAATAAATATGAGTTAATAGAGAATTATCACACACAAAAAATTATAAAGCTAAGGTTGAAAAACGCTGCAAATTATTACACAAAGGTTTTTTTTTTTTTTTTTCAGTATAAATCACTTGCCTGCAAAGCACACGGCTTTGCCATTGTCACTACCAACCATATTTTACCTTCACAATCAAGTTTATTTTGAAGAAATAAACGCTTCACACTCAATGCGAAGAAGTAGGGAGTTGCGAGTGCCTTCATTAGAAAATTTGAATACTGGTTGCTAAGGACGCAAAACTGAGTACAAATCAAAGAAACTAACAACGATCGCATTTTGGTCAGCTAAAATTTCAACTAAAATTAGGCCTCTTTTGCGATTCACTCTCGTGTTTCTGATTTATCAGAGTATGCCATTGAAATTCGTTCCCCTGAACTTTCATAACAGCGGAAATCTCTGAAATTGTAGGAAATTTCTTCTTAGAGGTATCCATTTTGAATTAAAAATTATTTACCACTAAATTTTTCCATTGCTTAAAAATTATTTACCACTAAATTTTTCCGTAATATTATATGACTATCTACAATAGAATCAATATTAGGTGTTGTGTGTATCGACCCATGGTATGAATGAATTGTCAAATATCGGGACTGGGGTCATCCAGAAAACAGCGTTTTTTCAATTTAGAATCAATATTACTCTAGACGATAACTGTCCTTGAGGTTTAGTTGACTAGTAAATTTTCTACTCTAATAGAAGAATCCGAAATGGGTCCGAATGATGTCAATATTACGTACCAAAACAATTGTTGAGTCCATTGTCCAGAACTTGAAATCAAATTATGGAAAATGAGAGAACTCACCTATTGAATTGCCTTTGCCAACCTCTCATCTCATCTCAGGTTGAATTATCGCCCAAGTGCCATTCCAAGCGTCGTGAAAGTCATCAGCCGTTTTCCGAAGGGAAGATCAGAATTAGTTCTGCTGATTTCGCTCATTGCTACTCATTGCCTCACCCGCTTAAGTGATGGATTTTTTTTTTTTTTTTTGACATGTTATGTCTTTACTTTGCCAAATAAACGAAAAAAACACGAGAAAACACGAAAAAAACGTCACGAGAATTGCTCACGAAAATGTTTATTGATATCCACTTACAACCAAGTCGTTACTACGGAACTTTATCTTCGTTATTCGTGTTCGTAGAAAAATCGTTCAAGATTCGTTGGAAAGCCCTAAATTTATGCATAAATTATATACTGCCAAAACCGCTGTAATTATGAAAGAAACTGAGATATACCCCTACAAAACAACATTTGTAAACAACATTTGCCGTAAGAGTTTGTTACACGTCAACAAACAATTATTGAGAAAGCATAATATGCTGCATAATAAGTGATAATATTATTATCATTATTATAAATAGGTAGCGAAGATATAGTTATGTAAACGGGTGAAGGGGAGACGGGAAAAGGTGGGCGGGAAAAAGTAAAGACAAAAATGTCCCAATGTGTTACAGACTCGTATGAAAGTGTTTTCTTTTCTTCTCGGTTTGTTTTCTATGATCCAATTTATAATGTTTACACCCATTAGAAAACGTCTACCAAGTTGGGTGGGCAGTATAGCTTCCTCACTCATTGTAACATGGACGTACAGAATCAGTTGGCGAAAAAATTATGATTCAAAGAGTTATTGAATACCAAAATATTGTATTTGTATTTTCAACGTAGAATTTTATTTAGCGGTCCACCGTCTAGGACCTAACCCACACAATCCCTGAAAATTTCATCGAAATTGGTTGAATAGTTGCGGAGTTTTGGTTGTAACAATAAATTTAAAGTTCGCGCATGCGCAGCGGCTATTGCTTGACCAATTTGATTGAAACTTATTGGGTGTCTCTTAGAAGTTAGTCCCTAACTAACCTCCAAATTTGAGCAAAATCGGTTCATTAGAAACCGAGGTCCCAGGAAATTCACGTTTGCGCATGCGCACTCGCTCCTATTGGTCCGAAGGTGCTGAAATTGATAGGGGACCGTCTAGGACCTAACCCGCACAATCCCTGAAAATTTCATCAAAATCGGACCACAGGTTAGTATAGTTTTGCCTGGGACAAGGATTGACCACAGACAGACCGACAGACAGACAGACACGGAACCAAAATTGTTCGGGAAGCTCTAAAACGCAAAAAGCAAGTGGAAATTTTGATTTTGGAGGACATTTTTTTTTTCACTTCTTTCACGAATACAAAGCTTCCCTACCTTCGGTAGTGAGGAAGCAAAATTTTCCTTAGCGACTGCCTATGTTTTGACTTCATTCTTCCCTATAAATTTGACCTCTTCAATAATTGAATTTTTTGAAATTTTTTAGCAATTCTTACTAGGGTTGTATTCTGATGGAAAATTTTGCTCAGGTTGTCAATGTACTCGCCACGTTCGAGTATTATTATGTTTGAGAGGGTAATTTCCCACTAAAAATCTGAAAACTCATACGGTACTTAGATAATAATTGAAAACTCAGTCTATTGACTTGATTTCTTCCCCCCGATTTGACCCCTTAGAATTAATAGAAAATTACTCTTTTAGTTCGGTGTTTTGGATTCTACGTACCTTGAAACATCAACCATAAAATTGTGAGGGGGGTTACATTTTAAATCTTTACTTTGGCACATAAACGAAAAAGCGTTAACAACTGCGTTAAAAAAAAGCGTTAAATTTGGTTTTCTGGTGATTTTCGCTTACATCGTCGTTGCTAGGAAAATGATACTTCGTCGTTTTTCATCCCACAAAATTCGTTGACCATTCGTAGGAAAGCTCTCGATTTATCATGCATTTATTTATCGTACTTGTTCTTGGTATTTATATCGTCATTATATATTTTTAGTGTTATTAATGGATGTAGTAAACAATGTCGCTTGTTAATTGTCACTTGGAAAGTAAAGACATAAAATGACCCAATGTGTTGCAGACTCTTAGGATGCAAGCTTTTATCTCCAAAATTGGAATTAAGGCTTGAACAGTTTAAATTCGGCGCCTAAGATACAGTAGGGATTAAACACATCTAAAAACAAGGAACCACAGAAAAGGTCCACCAAGACTCGTTTAATGTGGGTTCCCCTTGTTAGGTAGCTCAGGTTGTTCAATCATTTAAATTTTTGAGTTAAAAATTAGGTAGGTAGGTTACATGCTAAACATGTTTATAAAATGAAGATCTTAACAGCTTATGAGTCGGTAGATATTTAAGTGAGTGGTTGTCAGCTGATTGCGTAAATCGTTTATGAATTAACCACGTGTGTGTATCAAAAATATCAAAATATCAAAATTGTGAAATATTTCCATCCTATACAAGGGTTGGTTGAATATTTATGTGATTGGAGATGGCAAAAGGCCAGCGGAAAACAGCAGCATCCCGAGTAACGAAGTTTGGCAGTCGGAATGATATCGAAGGTGAAATTCCCGGCGTAATGTGCTATCGAATACTAGCCTGCGGTGTTCCCGACCCTCACTGGCTGTACTTCATTATTCTCGTATTCCTGAGGTATTTTACCGTTTGAAGGTCTCTGGAATTTTTAGGATTTTCTAGTTTCGATGTTTGTGCTCAAAATGATGAGGTGAACTGCGCTACATTCTTCACGTATATTTTACAGTTCACGTTGTCCTAGATGGATGTGCATAACATTAATTCTTCGAGCTCCAGTTTTGCTTTATTCTGAACACCAAAGTGTCACCTGGTTTGTCAGCATTGTTGTAAAAATGTCACTTTATTTCGTTGCAGAACTGGAAGATGCCATACAGAAAGCGAAAGCTGAAGAGATCAAAATACCTTTTGGAGTTGGGGTCGCTGGTAACGTTGCTCAAAAAAAGGAAGTCATCAACATCACTGACGCTTATACGGTAAGATCTGTGATTTCATTTGGTTTTCGGATCACGGGAAGGTACTGCGCATGCGCTATTATAAATTTCCTGCTCCCATCCTGCGCTGCAACAAAAATACAAAGAATAGTCTATTATGATTTTCGAATACTATAAAGAATTGAAGGAAGTGCTACATTTAATAAGGATTCCGTGTATTTCATAGCGGTTTTCCGGGTTCTAGCGGCATACCGTACGAATGATTGAAAAATGATCGAATTGAATGATTTGAATGGGAAGAATGGTCGCGGTTGAGTCAAAATAAAGGTATTGTTTGTTCATCAATATTACTACGTACTACATTCTTGGAATCGCTCTGTTTGCGATTGTGTGCCTTAAGTGACGGTTTATGATTTTGAAGTAGTTGACTTATTTTATTAATTTATTCTATTTTATACACGTGCCAACCTCTTTGCAAGCCTTCAGGCTTCAACCCTCCGATACTCGCGGCATCAAATTGATACAGAATTTAGTTTAGAAAGGTTGCTTTGCCCCCTACCATGTGGATTTGATTGAACCCTTCTCGTTACCTCCCTTACTTCGAATCCTCTTCATAATAATAAAAAGTTGGCCTGACAGAGGAGCCACCTGTAGTACCTGCAGCTGATTTTTATATAATCAATACACCGCGCGCATCCACGTAGCTTCCGGATTTTTTTTTTCATAAAGCGGCGTTTCTTGTCAAATTATCAATGTTCAGAAAAATTGAAATTTTCCTGTGAGTTACGTTGCCAATGAATTGTTTAGCTCAGTGCCTAAATACCCACTGTTTCTAGTTTTAATTTTTCAACACAAATAAGGTATAGACACAAATACATTTTTTTGGTATTTTTCTACTTCATAGTTTAGTTCAATGACTTTACTTTACAGAGGTTTCCCTTATACAGTAAAGTTTGTTATGGACAAAAAATTAACTTTTTTCTATTTCTCATAACCATTTTACTCTCTCAAAACCCGTTTTAACAAAATGATACACCGCGCGTATCACCGTTTTTTTTAGGCCGCGCTTATCCGAGGGTTAAACCATTCATTCATTCATATTAGCCTAATGCTTGATGACCGACTGGGTGGTTGTAAACAACTATTTGAGGTATTTTATCCTTTTTCAAATATATTGTTTCCTAACTTTATTCCTAACTCTTGATTCCGAGTCTACCAAGGTAGTGGAAGCTTTGTTTTCACTTTTCAAGGTTGGAAGAAAATATGTTCTCCAACATCGAAGTTTCCACTTGCTTTTAACGTTTCAGACCTTCCTGAACAATTTTGGTTCTGTGTTTGTCTGTCTGTGTGTCTTTCATGAAATCCTTGCCATAGCCACAACTTCTACAATTCTCATCGGATTTCGATGAAATTTCCAGGGATTATTTATTATTATGTGGGTTGGCGTGTAGATGGTCCCATATGAAAATAATCACCTCCGAACTGATAGTAGCCGCTGCGCATGCGCAAACGTGAAATCCTTGTAACAGCTGTAACTTCCACATTTTCCAACAATATTCAGAGATTGTGCGGTTTGATTTGTAGAGTCCCCTATGAGGCAAGGTACTTGGACTTAATGTTTTAAGATCAACTACTCTGTTTGTTCTTTTTCCATTTGATAGGGCGATGTAGTGTTTGAACTCTCAAGTACACCTGCATAGGTATCTCAATAGTTCATGTTACAGTGTTTGACTATTTTCCGGAAACTGACGATTTTTTGAACGCGATAATTGCTCAGTGGGTGAAAACTAAAGTGAACTCTTCATGATCGCGTAAAAAGGCTTTTGTCGAGAGAAAGAAGCGGCGAGCGAGAATTTGAGAGCACTTGACGTCAACAGGTGGCAGAAGATGATTCCTTCAGACCCTCAGGCAAGTACCGCAGTTGTGCGGACCAAGAAAAACTCAGGATCCCAACAAAGGCTCGTCGGCTGCCCCGGGCCATGCAAAGTGCTCGGGAAACCGTGTTTTCAAGGGGAAAATGACGGTTACCCTTAATCAAGGCTTGAACCGAGTGAGAAAGGGGAAAACCACACGAGGGACAAGTTCTTTCACGCTCTCCTCTCTAGTCGTTTGTTTTGCAGCTTCAAAAGTGGAAGTATACATACTAAGGTATGTACCTAAGGTACATGTACCTTCCCACAGCATTGAACCAAAATTAAACAAAACCTGACAAATTGAACAAAAAATAAAGCTGGCAGTGTAATATGGATGACAAGGATGACAAGGATGAGTATAACAAGGATGTAACGATTCTCATTTGAGTAAGAGCATATGCCACAAGTTGTTTAGTTGTTGAACTTTGAAGTGACAATTTTTAGGTCCTGGTATAATTGAGGAGTTTGATTCCAAAAGGTACTAAAGACCATTTTTATCGAAATTGAGTTAACACTTACCCAGGATTTTTGGGGGGTAGTTCCAGATACTCTATTCCCTTGAAAAACGAGGGAGAATATTCCGTTTAATTTCAAAAGGTACTTATGTCCAGCACAATGGAGCACAAATCTTATCCGTTTTGTTTCAAAAAGTACTTTATCCACTTCGTTTGCAACCCTCTAGTCAAATCCATCTTGGAAGAGCCTCGGCCCCCAAGAATTCAACGCAGGCTTAAGCGAAAGTGGCATTGTGACCTGTTAACCAATTAACGCCCGAAACTTCTCTATATATTTTGAAAATGAATCTGATATTCTGACTCCAAATAGTCTTTAGAACACGGTAAACATAGTTTATAAAACTCCTGATCGAATTTCAAATTAATAATTTAAAAAAAATTATAAATTTCAAAAATCTCTTTTTCAAATTTCAAATTAATAATTTTAAAAGATTATAATAATTTCAAAAATCTTGATCAAATTTCAAAAAATAATTTCAAATATCTGCTGATCGAATTTTATGGGTTTACGTTGGTATATCGCGACGCTGGGTGCCACAAGAGATGATTTTTTTCTTTCAAAACTGAGTTTTTGGTAGATCGTATCGTGATCTCACCGGAATATTGGATTCAGAATACGTACTTACGTATTAAGTAAGTAATTCATCAACTAATATTCACATTCATAATTGGTCAATAAATATAACTAAAGGGGGCATTGGAAAAAGTATCATCGTGATGACAACGTGGATATTTGGTGGGGTACTCGTTAGTTCTTACAACCTCTAGCTAGGTCAAGTACCCAACCAACTTGAAGATGACGCATCGTGCTTTGTGACCATCGAATGAACTATGTGCAAAACCCACTTGGCAGACTAATTCGATTTACCGTTTATTTGGTAGGGTAATCGGTAGTTCTGATGACATCCAATCAGGCTATTCCACTTTGAATTTGTAGATGAAGCTTCGTGTTATGAGCCTCACCCTCATGGATGGAGATACAACTTTATACATCATTATGTTCAGACAGATCTGGAGAAAAGGATCCACAGGATCCTCGTCTTCTCAATGACTCTGGAAGGTGCACAGCAGCCTCCAACCAGAAAAGTTGCCATATGGCAACACTGGGGGTTATTAGGTTAAACACAAAAATGTTCCTTAAAATTCAAAGATTACTTAGTACTTATTTAACTTGTTACTCCATTTTCTTTGTGGATATTAGTTACCATTTCCACATATTCATTTTGCTTCCGTGTCTACCAAGGTAGCGGAAGCTTTTTTTCACTTTTCAAGGTTGAAAAAAAGTTCTCCAAAATCGAAATTTCCACTCGCGTTTAATGTTTCAGACCTTCTTACGTTCCGTGTCTGTCTGTCTGTCATGAAATCCTTGCCACCGCCATAACATCTACAACTCTCATCCGATTTCCATGAAATTTTCAGGGATTGTGCGGGTTGGCGTATACAGGGTGTCACCCTAACTCGAGGACCAAACTTCAAGGATCGATTCTACAACTAATTTGCAAACTTTTTTGTCTCCTGACATTTTTTTTTTTTTAAACGCTTTAAAATTATACTTTTTTTACTTTCAAGATTTTGTTCGTGTTTGCGACCTTGAGCCATTAAAACGGCCATAACTCCCTCAATTTACTGGATAAACTCAAATATGAGTATACCGTTGGAAAGAACGTTAAATTTCCTATCAGTTCATCAGGACACAAAAGCTTTTTAAGCCTTTCGTATAAGTGAATAAATTGGTCAAAGTCAGAAATTTAAAACTTTCTCGAAAATCACGATTTTTCAGGCTGACTCATCTTATGTAATAAACAGCCGTATCGGCGGGCACTCAACGGAAAAAACTTGCCCAGAATCTCAGCTTTCCAACGGTTTATCAATTTTTCTTTTTAACATTCAAATTAGAAGAGTAAATGAAGTTTGAATGCCCGAAAACGTGTGTTTTACAAGCAAATCCAGTGTTTTAAGCGGTTTCTGGTCCCCCTCGACCTCAAGATGGCTTGACGATTTTGGTATCATTTCCTATGTAATTTTCTACGCTGAATCAAATAGTGATACTTCCGAATGGTTCCGACTGCTAGAAAGTGGATTTTTCGAAGAAAACCTTCGTTTTTCGTACATAAAATACGCATTATTCTCAAATGTGGTAGTGAGCATGAAGTAACACCTTTTAACTCAATAAAAACACCGAATTTCTAGTTGATTGAAGTTTTTGTTGAGTTCAAAGGTGTTACTTCATGCTCACTACCACATTTAAGAATAATGCGTATTTTAAGTACGAAAAACGAAGGTTTTCTTCGAAAATTCCACTTTCTAGCAGTCGGAACCATTCGGAAGTATCACTATTTGATTCAGCGTAGAAAATTACATAGGAAATGATACCAAAATCGTTAAGCCATCTTGAGGTCGAGGGGGACCAGAAACCGCTTAAAACACTGGATTTGCTTGTAAAACACACGTTTTCGGGCATTCAAACTTCATTTACTCTTCTAATTTGAATGTTAAAAAGAAAAATTGATAAACCGTTGGAAAGCTGAGATTCTGGGCAAGTTTTTTCCGTTGAGTGCCCGCCGATACGGCTGTTTATTACATAAGATGAGTCAGCCTGAAAAATCGTGATTTTCGAGAAAGTTTTAAATTTCTGACTTTGACCAATTTATTCACTTATACGAAAGGCTTATAAAAAGCTTTTGTGTCCTAATGAACTGACAGGAAATCTAACGCTCTTTCCAACGGTATACTCATATTTGAGTTTATCTAGTAAATTGAGGGAGTTATGGCCGTTTTAATGGCTCAAGGTCGAAAGCACGAAAAAAATCTTAAAAGGGGAAAAAGTATAATTTTAGAGCGTTTAAAAAAAAAATTTCAGGAGACAAAAAAGTTTGCAAATTAGTTGTAGAATCGATCCTTGAAGTTTGGTCCTCGAGTTAGGGTGACACCCTGTAGACGGTCCCCTATGAAAATCATTACCCCCGGACCGATAGTAGCTGCTGCGCATGCGCAAACGTGAATTCCTTGTAGCAGCTTCCACTTATTCCATCCAATTTCGACAAAATATCTCAGGATTGTTCAGATTAGCGTGTAGAAGGTACCCTATGAGGGTAGTGGAAGGTACTTAGAGATTTATGTTTTCAGATTACCTACTATGTATCGGATCATCTATAAAATCGGATACGATACGATGGATACGAGGAAGCTACGTGCCACACCCACTTGGCAGAAGTTTTCTATTGCTGCAACAGCTGTTCCTACTTAATATACTTTATTAGCAATAAGAATATAAAATTTATATTCTTATTGCTAATAAAGTATATTAAGTGCATTTAAAGTATATTTAATTGCTAATAAAGTATATTAAATGCATTTAATGCATTAGCCCTCCGAAGGGAGGGAACTAATGGCATTGGTTTCAAGTGATTTGTGTATGAAATATTTGTAATCACACTTGATTTAACATAACAACTAATAATTTAACATAATAAAGAACTTTTACAAAAAAAAAAAAAAAAAAATCTCTGTTCAATTTCTCCCTTGCGAGGGAAAAACATTAAATCATGTTTAATGTTTTTCCCTCGCAAGGGAGAAATTAGATTGCCGATCACTCAGCTGATCAGTGACCACTCAGGCGCCTTCAGCATTCTCCATTGACCCTGCTTCTCAAATTTCAGCTTCCTGCGTTCAACAGGAGAGAAAATGGCCTTGGAGCTCACTCAGCTGATCAGTGACCATCTTGGTACAACTAGACCCCAAATGGAGCCGATATAACGTGGTAACTAAGAAATCGGTCCGTGGTAACTAAGAAAAAAAAGCGTTGCAGATTTGCGTGTCGGAATTCACAGAATGACCCCCAGCCCTAAAACATTAAACATGTTAAAAAATGAAAGAAAAAAAAGAAAAACGTTTGATTCCAAAAAGTAGTAAACGCACGTTTTGTTTCAAAAAATATTGAATCCATAAATCTGAATTTCAAACTTTGAACTAATTTATCTCTTTTTCTAAAAACATTTAGGTCTAATAATTTAGAAATATAGTATATGAAAAAATGACATCATTGGTTTATAGCACCTTTTTCAGGTCGCTATGGTTTTTCGCGTTTTTCTCAAGTTTGTCCAAAATGGATATACCTAGTACCTTTTGGAATCAAGCTCCTCAATTCTTGATTCAATTCAATTTCACTTTGGCATTTTTCTAAGGTTTGTTCATTATAAGCGTAAAGGTAAGGTTTTGAAGAGGATTGATGCAAAACCTAGAAATAATTCCCCTCCCACAATAAGAATGTGTCGCAGTATTTTTATTTTAGCAAATATGCATCAACAAAACGGACAAAAATTTATTCAAATGTTAATGTATGAAACATTCTTTTATGACAGATTGAACAGTAGTTATTCAAAGTTTTGTTATCAGTTCTGCAAAATTGTTCTCGCTCAAAACTACATTGAGCTCAAACACCATAAATCGAAGTTTAACATTGTTGCCAGGATCCGAGGTTCAACAACGAGATCGACTTGAGAACGGGCTACAAGACCAACACGATACTCAGCGGCCCCATCTGCAACTATGAGGGTGAAGTCATAGGCGTCGCGCAGATCATCAACAAGACCGATGGAACCACGGAGTTTTCCAATAGAGACGTCGAGGTGAGCGTATTATCAGCTGAATTACCTGTCAGTAGGTGGACTCCGTGGTATCACCAGACGAGTCCTGCTCGGCTCATACTTCAACTGGTGGTCTTCCAGGGGCATTTCCCCTCATCCACCTCCACAATCCTCATATTACCTCAACCCTAGGGCGTCGGGTGAATCCTGGGCGTCCTAATATTAATTAATATTTGATTCCTTTTAATTTTTCCTTCCTTTTAATGTTTAATTCAAGGCGAGCTCCCCTCCATCGCATCAAGACCACCAGTTTTTGAGGGGAGATCGTTAACAAAAATAAAAATATAGTAAGGAGGGCTGATATAGTATCTTCAGCATTTTCAAATTGGATTCTTCCTTCATAAAGGGGGACAAAATCTTGAAGGTAACAAAACTAAAAATATAGTCCAGAAGAAATAAGTGAAATAATACAGCGTGTATCCGCGATCACTCTGTAACAACTTTGTTATGCATATTAATATGCTTTTCCTAGTGCCTAGGCAGCTGTACATTGAGAAGAAAAACTATAAAAACCTTTTACATGGCTTAGTATGAAATTTTTCCAAACTTTTAGTAAGTAATTGTATCAATTATTCCTTCCCAACGTTGTAAAAATCTAATTTTTTCTACATCTGGAAACCAACGCAGTTTTTGAGAAAAAGTATCTCGGCATTTATTATTCAGTCTGGTCGCCTTCAAGAAGGTCCCTCTACGAATCCGTTTCGAAAAACGACATATTAAGTTTGAAAAAGGACGAATTCAATTTGAAAATGCTGTAATGTGAACGTCCAATTTAAGGCCGAAATTTGAGCGTACTGAAATAGAAATTCCATAGAATGATAAAATCAAAACTAATTACGTGTAGAGGAAATCATCGGGTTTTACGAGTAATGTTAGCCGGAGCTCTTCGAAGCGAGATGAGAGGCTGTCAAAGATTCGACAGTAGTTCCACATTAATTTGATAGTTTATGAAGAGTGATCGAACATCCTAACATTCCTCCTACGAATCATCTTCTTCAATGTCTTCAATAGAGAACAGTTATGAACTGTTTATTCCAACAAAATTCCAATAATTATTCAGAATGGTTACTTGAACTTATTTGTGCTGCAAAAAATACATGTTTTATAGACGTCACGTTTGATAGAAAAAGTTTAAAAAATTGAAATTATCAGTGAACTGTATACAGTGTGTCCTTGTAACTACCTCCTTCCCTTTTTCTCCATAATCTTTTGCCGTGAATTCAATAATTACAAAATTGCGCTGCACGCAATCGCGCAACCAAGATCAACTTTGTTTTTTTCAAAAGGAAACCCCCATTTTTGCGGATTCGGATACTATATCAAATTCAATAAACATTTTACTTCGACAGAAGAAAAGATGCGGAACCTAGGGATTGTGCCAAAATTGAGATGAAAATAGACCTCAAGAGTGGCACATTAGTTAACACTGTTTTTCTACGCTGAGTCGTATGGTGATATACCTTTCTTGATTTGATTGTATTTTACCGCATTTACAACCAAAATAGTCACTTTATGAGAAAAAAATTATCAATTTTTTTAATGAAAAATTGTATCTAGCTGCACAAAGGAAAAATAATTCGTGAAGAAAACGACACTTGGAAAAGATTCCACGGAAAATCTTTGATTTCCTCCTCAAAAAGTTACTTTTTCGGCTGTAAATGGGATAAAATGAAATCAAATTAGGAAATGGATATCACTATTCGATTCAGCGTAGAAAAACAGTGCTAATTAATGTGCCACACTTGGGGTCTACCTTCATCACAATTTTGGCACAATCCCTAAGTTGCGCATCTTTGAGCGCTCGCTGAGTGTGTCTCGCGCGTTCAAAAAAAGTTGTCGAAGTAATATCTTGCTAAAATCTGACGAAGAATCCGAATCCGCAATAAAAAATGGGGTTCCCAGGTGAGAAAACAAAGTTGATCATGGTTGCGCGAATACGCGCTGCGCCTTGTATTTGCTCCACAAGAGTAGTACTCTTAATTTCACTGATGGCCTAGTGATTGCTCCACACGAGAAAAACTTTAATTTTAACACTAAAATCACATTTTTGTTCCAATGAACATAAACTATTTAAAATAAAAGGCCTCCCATTTTGAGGAGTTGTGGGTATACTTGATAAATCTAGCCTTTAAATTTAGAATTTAAATAATATTGTCAATATTGTTTTTGTCACGTGATGATGAATTTCAATTTGTTCCAGGTATTCCAGAGGTATCTAACTTTCTGTGGTATTGGAATCCAAAATGCACAGCTCTTCGAAATGTCGGTTCAAGAGTTCAAGAGAAATCAAGTAAGAAAACATACATTCAGTCTGACTCCATTGAAAATGCAAGAAGCCTTCCTTCGCCAAGGCGATATCGATACCTTAAAGCACAAAGGAGCTATGTCCAAAAACGGAGTTTTGAGAAAAACGCAAAAGAAATTATCACCAATGCACAATTCCTAAAATAATGGCTTATTACACTAAACTCTTCGATTTCCTTAATAAATTTTCAAGCTATTATCGTCAAGAAAACTCAATGATAGTTTTGTTGAATTTGAGTTTTTTTTAAATTTAAAAAAAAATAAAAAATGTGGAAGGTGGATGACATACTCCTTTGTGCTTCAAGGTATCGATATGTACCTACCATCCGTGACTCATGCATTTTTATTTGTGCTCTAGATACTCTTGAACTTGGCGAGGTCGATATTTGAAGAGCAAAGTAATTTGGAGAGGCTTGTGACTAAAATCATGACCGAGGCCAGAGATCTCCTCAAGTGTGAGAGCTGCGCCGTTTTCTTGGTGGACACACATTGCGGGGAAGAGGTGAGCTCGTACTGACCTACAAACAGACCTACAGAAACATACAAAGCTACATGAAAATACCTTTGTTGTATGAGAAATCTTAGTTGTGCTCAGTTTATTGTATATGCGGGAACGTTATAGTTCATTTGTTTAGTACCTAGCATATTTATGTACTTCACCCTACACCCATTCGGGCCAATTTCGGGGCGCACCGACCTTGAAATCACACCCTACGCGGTTTTTTCAAGGGCGTAAGTCCTTGCAACCAAACTTTCGAGAAATCAAAACAAACTTTCTGTAAGTATGCACTGTTCTATATTTCTATTGATTCAATTGTAAAAGGAAAACATTTCTCTCTGTCCCAGCAATCGATTTATTAAGTTTTCCAGATTTTTACGCCCCACCTAGGTGTTCCAAATTCGCTAATCTATCCCATGGACTTGAGTCCTCTTTTTAAAAAAATTGTGAACTATCTTTTACACGAATTTTACGAATTGCAGGCTTCCTGAGATCATTGGCACCGGCGAAGTTGTAAAATAATGGAACAGAGTTGCTATAGAACAGAAAAAACGTAACATAACCACCGCAGGTCGTTAAGCTACGTCCTCAGTCGCTTTTCTCTTAGCATTTTGCTTCAGAGTTGTACTTGTGACGTCACTTTCTTAGCGGTCATGAGCCCCCACGACGTCAACCACTTGCTCGAGCTATCATAACATTCAGAGATCGGTGGGAACATTCGGACATCGCCCCTAAACTGAGACCGGCCCGTTCGCGCTAATTGTCAACAAGATGAATTCACTGTAATCCCTTTCGGGGACGTTCGAGCTATCACCCCAATTTTGGACTTAACTCAATGGATTATACCTATATTGTTCATCTTTCTTAGCACCTATTTTGATACATTTAGTGGGGTTGTTCTCTTTACATTTGATTCTTTAGGAGCATAAGTTTCAACAATCTTAATTCCAAAAATTCCTCATTTTGTTCTCAATTAACAATTCAGAATTTCAATTATTGGAGAATCCGCATAACCCGCAAGTCGAGTACTGAGATTGCACTTCCGATGTGAGGACATCATCATCAAGTACCCTGTCGACGACCTGATGATGATGTTCTAACATACAGCGCTCGCCTTCTGTGTCGTCTTGTTGGTTACGACGGATTCTCCAATAAGGTAAATAATAAAACAATAATTGTATTCTTATACCTAACTATACATTGTCTACAATTAATATGAATAATAGAAATAACGCTAACCCATAATAGAAATAACGCCAAGCCATAATAGAAATAACGCCAAATATTCACTTAACCCATTTCAAGCCAAGGATAGAAATAACAGAGGACTGAGAGGAAGAGGATGAACTGCTACAGGATGGCGGCCGAAATAAGGCATAATTTTCTCACCAATTGAGAAAGAAAATACTCCAAATTTTATGAATTTTACAATTTAATGGGATTTAAAAGCCCTCAGTATTCCAAATCGATACAATTCATTGTTGTCGGTAAAATGTAAAAATCTATTTTATGGGCCAGAATCCGTTTTGACTCGTGGTCCAGAACGCTCAATCGCCCAGGATCGAATTTGAGCCACCATAATTATGATTTTGGCCAAAAGGCCTCCTTTTCAAAATAAAATTCCCAAATCGCATCGAGCTCCCGAACGTCGAAACATTTTTTTGACGAGTTAAGGAACAGCATGAACGAGAAAAAAATGTCTACGAAGATTTTCCACTATTTTCAATTAAAAAAAAAAAGTCGATGCGAAAAAGCAACAGTGGCCGGAAATGGATTAAAACTGGCAGACAACTAGTGGAGTAAAACTGTTCAGTGCTGGGGGACTATGGGCTACGTTCGATGCCACCTTAGACTTACCAAACTGCCTAATCAGTACTTTTATGCACTTGTTTTTTATAAAAGTTTATCACATGAAATGTTTCCGAAGCCTTGTAACGGCAAGAGGGGGGGGGATAGAAATCAAATTTTTAATCATCAATTTCTATCAAAAATACGAGTGCATACACCTTTATGTTCCTGCGATCAATTTACGATAGATATTACAATTAGTAAAAAACGCTGCAAATTATTACACAATGGTTTATTATTTTTCTATATTGATCACTCGTCTGCAAAGCCACCAACCATCCAACATGAAGAAAAACATCGATCGCATTTCGGTCAGCTAAAATTTGAACGGAGATTAGGCCTCTTTTGCGATTCACACTCGTGTTTCTGATTTATCGTACGTAAAACCCTTAAATTGTCGTAGCGAGCGAACGATTTGTCCTACAAAGCTGCGCGTGGTCTCAAAAAATTCTATAGAATCTTAAATTGAAGGAAAAACAAAACCTTTATATCGAAATTTTTTGAGTTAGGGCGTTTTCAAATTTCAAAATTGATTTTGGAACCCTTAGAACTGACCTACATCAACCAAATTCTTCGGGGCACAACTAGACCCCAAATGGAGCCTACATACTAAATTTCATCAAAATCGGTCAATGCTAAGTGGCAAAAATGCCGCGTACGGCGGACGGACGGCCAAATTTTTATTCGATTTTTGGATTCTACGTACCTTGAAACGTAAACCATCAAATTTTGAGGGGGTGTTAAAAATTTTTTTCTTGGTCGATTCCAAAGGTTCATTATTGAAAATAATAAACCAAAAGTCCTAAATTGATCTACGGAACATAATTATAAATGAACTTAGCGAGTTCGTTTATTTACCAATTGAGGCACGATTTTTCAAAAGGGGACAAATTTTAAAAAGTGATATTCCAAAAATCGAAAAAACGTTTAATCCCTTTGTATATTGAGTTACGGAAATACTATTTTTCCCAAATTGTCTGCTTCATAGTTAGATTACATCCATGCATCAACATAATTGCAATATCACTTTCATCTCATCAAAAATTAAACATGAAAATGCAGCGGTTTTGCAAAACGGTACAAAATACAGTTTTTGTTCATATTTATTCGAGATCAAGAGATATTCCATTGCTTTTGTGCATCCAATCCGGAAAAATCTATTTGTCCTTTATAACTTTTATTTATTTATCACTTGAAATGAATTCAAGGTTCGTAACACTTTCCAGATAAAACACCTATTTTGATCAAATTATTGACTCAAATCCAAATTTTTACCTTAGCTCACGAATTGGTTGCTGTACAATACATTTTTAAATTTCAGATGATTTTGGAAAGTATGGTTGTTCCAGCCACGAAAGCTATCGCCGAGAGGAAACCCTTGTGTCGAAGAGAGGTTTGTTACTTTAAAAAACCTATTCAAGTTGTCTATTATGCGCCTCTATTAATGCATTTTATATCTAAATGAGATAAAATGATACCACAACTCACACTTTATGTTTATAGAGCAATAACGTGAACGTCAACGATATTCTACTTCCGCACGCAGATGCTAAGGTAGGAAGCCAACCTTATATGTTCACTAGGAATTGTAAGAACCGCTTTTAGAGTATATCTACTCCTAAAGTATCATGTTATTCGACACTAAACACTTTTCAGGTATAAAAAGCAACAATCTCGAATTAGGTATTCGTATAGTTATGCGCGTTACAAGGAATTCATGACAGACACACAGATAGACAGACACGGAACCAAAATTGTTCAGAAAGGTCTAAAACGTGAAACGCGAGTGAAAATTTTGATTTTGGAGAACTTTTTTTTTCATCCTTGAAAAGTGAAAACAAAGCTTCCGCTACCTTGGTAGACTCGGAAGCAATATAAAGAATAAAGGAAGGTTATCTAAACCATAACAAGGAAACCTTTTTGTTTCCGTTTTTCAACTGATTATTTCTTCGTCGTTTAGTGAATTTTCAATTTACTTATTTCTCAACTTTTTTGACATTCAAAATGCATAGGTGCATTCAAAAAGTGTAGGGCTCCTAAAAGGTGGGTATGTTGGGAGATTACTGATGAAACTGCAGAAATTGATGCATATCAGGATGATATGACTAGCAGATATTTGGCCAAAGCGATTCCCCCAAGTTTGATGGGTTATCCTTCGTTAAGAAGTAGTAGCATTAATTTATCGCATTTCTGAATAATATTGAGGAGTACGATAACTTCGATTCCAATACTGTATTTGACAAAGTGGATACCAGTGGATGAGGAGGGCAGCTAGCCAACCTCCAACCCTGGCAGATGTTGATACAACTTCATAAATTTATATTGACCCTAAAAATCGTCGTACAGAATAAGGGTGGTTTTAAAATGATATTTAAATATTTTGACTGTAATTGAAAAAATAGGCACTTGAGTAAAACCTCTGTATGATAGCTGCTTAGTAGATAGTAACAGAAAAATTTGTACTAACTGAAAGTAGGTACTGCTACTATAATACTATACTCAGTTCATTATTAGTTCATTTCCTGTTTTTACTTGTTTTTATTACAGATGAAGTTCACGACCGTATTTGAATTGAGATCCGAGTCACACAAGGCTGTCGTTTATTCCCCCACCCAAGAATTCCTGGATTCACGATTGGCTCAGATAGCAAGTTACGTTGCATCTACGGGTCAAGTGAGTTTAAACACGCATTTTATAGAGTAGGTATGACTGAAAGATACTAGTAGCCATCTGTGTGATATTGACATCATATTGGCAGAATTACATTGTTACCCTCACCCTGTTTCCGAAAAGTAGCCACTCGATTTTTTATGTGGAGGATTTGGTACTGGCATTCCTAACATACTGTATGTTAAGGTGGGGGTAAAAATGTAATTCTACCAAAATGTGGATCTCCTGATCACCCTGTTTCCAAAAAGTACCTACACAATTTTTTATGTGGAGGATTTGGATCTAACATACCTAACATACTGTATGTTTGGGGTGGGGGTAAAATGTATAGTACCCTAAATGCAGAAAAATGTTCCCCTATAGGTATAATACGTAAATGTTAACGTGGAAAAAAACACGAGAAATCCTCGAAAACCGGAAGATTTTGAGTAACAACTCGGTTGATAACTGAAACCACTTGGTTGATAAATGAAGCGACTGCTCCGAACCAGTCGCTAAGAAAAGTGGCTTCGAAACCACTGAGTTGCTTCAGTTATCAACTGAAACGAGAAAAAGGTGCTTTTAGTGAATTGAAATAGGTCGCTATTATAATATCCATATAACTCCGAAAATTAGCCACCCAGTGGTTTCGGGGTGCCACTCAGTTGCATCGCGAAGCCACTGCGGGCGCGTTTAGTGAATTGGAATAGGGCCCCAGAATCAACTCATTCCCAAATGCATACTCAAAAACAAGTATTTTCACGAAGATTCAGTAAAGCTTGCATTAAGGACATTATTCACTTATGTGAACCTAGCTTAAGTTTCGACTACTCTGGGTTGACTGCAGGTTTATCACAATATAGGAGATCACACTTGACATTAATCACTCACAATTTTTTGCATTTTCATGCGACTTTGTATGTTCACGAACATGTAGATTCTCAACATTGGCGACGTGGCTTCATGGATGAACCAGAAGGTGACGAGCGACGGCGACAGCCTCGTGGCGCGGTGCATCCTTTGTATGCCCATCATCAACGGCCAGAAACAAGTGATTGGTGTCGCTCAGCTGATAAATAAAGTTAGTCAATGCAGACCATTTTTGCTAAAATTACGTTATCTCGCTCGTATAAAACCTTATGGAAATTAACGAGCAATGTATGTTTTGACCGACTTCGAAACATAAAAAAACCAGAGGGAAAAGGTCCCTCAGTTTCTTGTTACAGGGTTCGGCAGGGAGGTATGGATGATTTGAAATAATAGCTACACACTCATTTTCAAATGAAACTAAAATTTTATTATTTCAGTGTGTACCTTGGATGATGCCATTATGAAAATTAAAGAGGAAAAAAATAAAACATTGATTATGTACGTTTCCTGGGCGCCCCATTTCGTTGCGTGGAGATGTGGAGTGGCCTCCTCGGTCACCAGACCTGACACCTTGTGACTATTTTTTATGGGGCTAACTCAAATCACGTGTATACATACACAAACCACGTACACTTGAAGCGCTGAATGAAGCAATAACTCAAGAAATTCGAGCAATACCACGTCCAATGCTACAGAAGAGTATGGACAACTTCTCACAACGTCTACAGGAGTGTGTGGACAAAAACGGACACCACTTATCAGATGTTATTTTTCGTACATAATCAATGTTTTATCTTTTTCCTCTTTAATTTTCATAATGGCATCATCCAAGGTACACACTGAAATAATAACATTTTAGTTTCATTTGAAAATGAGTGTGTAGCTATTATTTCAAATCAACCATACCTCTCTGCCGAACCCTGTATCTTCCACTATCACTATATCACTGTATCTTCCACATAATGGTCCAGTTTCAACCTGATCGTTTTGCTGTGTAAAGTTGAGAAAATGAGAGAAAAACAATGCAAATTATTATAAATGGTTTATTGTTTTACTGTATAGATCACCCGTCTGCTTACCACGTAGGTTTTACATTAATACTTCCTTCTAGTAATAACATCGCTTTCCGAGAGTTAGTAAGCAGGATAGCTTGCTTGTAAGTGCCTTCATTACGAAATTTGGTTCTTGATTGAGAGGGATGTACAACTGAGTTTCTTTTAAAGAATGAACGATGATTGCATTTTTTTATCAGCTGAAATTTGAACGGATATCAGGCTTATTTCCGTCAGTGGACCGACTTTTGCGATTCACTCTCGTGTTTCTGATTTATTGTAAGTGCAACCCTTAAGTACGTCCTTGTAAGGATCGAACGGTTTGTCCTAAAGAGCTCTGGGTGGTCACATTCGATTCTAAACATTCAATTCAATCTTAAATTGGCAAATAAACAACAATAGGCACCTAACTTTATATTGAGAGTTTTCTAGCTTGAGGGTTTTGAAAAAGACAACCTCTAATTTTCATCCCTTAGAAGTGACTGACCAAAAGCGGCACAACTAGACTCCAAAAGGCACCGATATAACAAAAATGTCAAAATCGGTCCTTGGTAACTAAGGAAAGAGCCGCTTATGTCAGACGGACGGAACAAATTTTATTCGATTTTCGGTTTCTACTTAACCTTGAATCGTACTTAAACTATCAAATTTGGGACTCAAACTTTTGCTTCTCTTTTCTATTTAATACTAACTATTGTTCAAAATAATTCCTGAGTCAAACGTCTTGATGTAGCAGAAATGTATTCCTACTTGATACGGAAGAATGTGGGAATAGAAATATAAATAGGGCAGTAACAAATTTACTTAATCTATTTTGGGTCATAGTGGATAATGGATTTTGAAGAAAAAAAATTTAAAAATTTAAAAAATAAGACAAGATTTGAGAAAAACTTAAATTAGCTTGGCTTTCACTTTTATTTTTATTGATTATTTTTTCATATTCTGATTTGGTTTCAATTTTCAATCCTCTTTTCAGGAGACTGGACAACCTTTTACGGACTGTGATGTATCGATATTCGAAGCTTTTGCAATATTTTGTGGGTTAGGAATCCATAATACTCAGATGTACGAAAACGCCTGTGAGTACCTAATAGCACAAACGATAGCCTTTTGACTATTCCGACCGAAGGATAAATTAGAATTCAAAATATATTTGAATTTCAAATTGTACTTTTTTAACAGGTAAACTCATGGCTAAACAGAAAGTTGCTCTGGAGTGCCTCTCGTACCACGCGACTGCTTCTGCGGACGAAGCAACCAAACTTTACAAAGGCGACATCCCATCAGCTGAAGCCTACAATCTATTCAGGTGAGTCGAAATATTTTAAATATTTAAACTATATAGTATATTAAAAACTTTATAAAAAATATATAAAAACTATATAAAAAACGAAATATATTAAACTTGGCAACGTCTGCCAAGTTGCCGGACGACTTAGAATAATATGGAAGTGTTGAACTGGTTTGAAGTAAAAATCCTTATTGAGTAGATAGGTACCTTGATAAACTCCTCTACTTGAAATTTGATTTTGACGATCATGTTGCTCATTCTGAAAACAAGAACACGATTGTAAAAGTCATTCGCGATACATTGATGATTTTTCACTTTTCGGGTCATGATGGTTGTTCTGACTCTAAAACAGGACAAGTTTTGCTTTTATCCGCCCTCTAGACTATTTGGACTACCTACCTTATATGATTTTACTACCTAGCTATCGTGTGGGTCAGCTGTTGTTGTACGTCTCCATGTCAATTTGTAACAATTTGGCATTCAAGTCTCGATCGGTGAGAGGAATAGAGCTTAGGACGTCTCCGCTCATTTTTTGATAGTCAAAGTGAAAATGTTTTCAAGCTGTAAGATTGATTGGAACGGATCTTTATAGATGTCGCATTTCAATCTTAAAGCTTGATACAAGAATTTAAGAATTTATCAAATTCACAATTTACCTTTAATCCGAAAGCTTGATACACGAATATCTAAGTATTTATCAAATTCACAGTTCAAGTATAGGATAGTGATCGGTCAATGGACGTCTACATTTCCTTCTGATAAGTTGTGAATTGAAAATTTTAACTATCAGGTAGCAAAATAGGTTTTGAGTTTAGAGAAGGCAAAGTGATTGAGATAAACGAGAAAAAGAACTTCAGAGTTTTAGAATATAATATGGAACATACAGGGTGTCCCATGTTAAGGACCGAGAAACTTCGGGAGTCGATTCTACAACTAATTTTAGTAAGAAAGTGTCTCCTAGCAATTTTGGTTTATTATTTTCAATAATGAACCTTTGGAATCGACCAAGAAAAAAAAAATTTTAACACCCCCTCAAAATTTGATGGTTTACGTTTCAAGGTACGTAGAATCCAAAAATCGAATAAAAATTTGGCCGTCCGTCCGCCGTACGCGGCACTTTTGCCACTTAGCATTGACCGATTTTGATGAAATTTGGTATGTAGGCTCCATTTGGGGTCTAGTTGTGCCCCGAAGCTTTTGGTTGATGTAGGTCACTCCTAAGGGTTCCAAAATCAATTTTGAAATTTTGAAAACGCCCTAACTCAAAAAATGTCGATATAAAGGTATTGTTTTTCCTTCAATTTAAGATTCTATAGAATTTTTGGGATTTTTTGAGACCACGCGGAGCTCTGTAGGACAAACCGTTCGCTCCCTACGAAAATTTAAGGGTTTATATTGAAATATATATATATAAATCAAAACACGAGTGTGATTCGCAAAAGAGGCCTAATCTCCGTTCAAATTAGAGCTGACCGAAATGCAATCGATGGTTGGTGATTTTGATTTTTTTTGTTGATTTTTTTGATTTTTTTTTCTTTTTCTCTTCATATTGGATGGTTGGTGATTTTGTAGACGAGTGATCTATATAAAAATAATAAACCGTTGTGTAATAATTTGCAGCGTTTTTTCGTTAGACGCTTAATTTCGGAGTTATTTCAATTTAAATATTTTTTCCGTGTATTCGACCTTAAGCCATAAAAATGACCATAACTCGCTTAATTTACAAGCAATACAAAATCTAATTACACCGTTGGATAGGGCGTTAAATTTACCATCTTTCTAGTGGTTATACAAAAAATGTTGTAAGGTCGTGATGGGCGAAAAATCAACTCGTAGTCATTCTTGTAAAATTGTCAAAATTTCCTACTTTTCCTTTTGATTGTTAAGGTTTTACTTCCACATGATTTTTCACGTACCTCTACATAAAAAACTGAACAAAGATCTCAGCTTTTTAATGGTATAATTTGTTTTAATTTTACTCAAATAATTAGGGGTGAGAAATACGTTTGAATGCTAAAAACGTGGTTGCGCTCATGGAAATCAAGATTTCTGGTTCATTGGGCCTCGGGCAGGTTCGACGAATTAGGGGTGGAATTCCAAGTCATTTTCAACGCTATTAGACTGATTCCATCACCGTTGGTATGTGAAAGCTCAGTGTTTGAATTTTGATAGGTCCGAATCTTTTTTTTTTGTTTTAATTTACTTGGTATTTATGCACGAATTGAATGTTCGATTCTCGCAACTTTCTCGATTGTATGAAATAAGAGATATCTCCTAAAGAATAGCGTGTAGATGTGGAATAAAAAACAAAGATAAATAATGATATTTTAGAGAAAGTAAGAATTATATTTATGAACAAAAAATGTCCCTGTATGAAATGAAAAGCATGTCTCTGTATTCGACATTGGTGAATGGGGCCATTGTGACTGATCGGTGTAAATAAATGAAATATAGGCTTGTTCATCAGAACATGAAGGTGAGACACGCATGCCTTTTCCTGCTTCCTTCTACGTTTTTATCAGACCTCACTGTGAACATCTTAGGACCTTCCTCTTGAAAACAGCGTCAGACGAAGAGACAGTTTCGAATACCAACACTTTCCTTGAAGCTAATCAAGAAAAACAACAACACAAACACGATATGAAACACGTTTTGTATCACAATTATTTCATAACTTAATCCTGTAGAATAATGTGCAAGGGGAGTTGCGAGAATTGAACATTCAATTCGTGCATAAATACCAAGTAAATTTAAAAAAAAGATTCGGACCTACCAAAATTCAATACTGAGCTTTCACATACCAACGGTGATGGAATCAGTCTACTAGCGTTGAAAATGACGTGGAATTCCACCCCTAATTCGTCGAACCTGCCCGAGGCCCAATGAACCAGAAAACCTTGATTTCCATGAGCGCAACCACGTTTTTTAGCATTCAAACGTATTTTTCACCCCTAATTAGTTGAGTAAAATTAAAACAAATTACACCATTAGGAAACTGAGATCTTTGCGGAGTTTTTGATGTAGAGGTACGTGAAAAATCATGTGGAAGTAAAACCTTAACAATAAAAAGAAAAAGTAGGAAATATTGACAATTTTACAAAAATGACTTTACCAGTTGATTTTTCACCCATCATGACCTTACAAACATTTTTGTATAGCCAATAGACAGATGGTAAATTTAACGCTCTATCCAATGGTGTCATTAGATTTTGAATTGCTTGTGAATTAGGCGAGTTATGATAATTTTCATGGCTAAAGGTCGAAAACACGAAAAAAATCCTAAAATTGAAATAACTCGGAAATTAAGCGTCTAACGAAAAATTGCTACGAGACACTTTCTTACTAAAATTAGTTGTAGAATTGACTCCCGAAGTTTTTCGGTCCTTAACACGGGACACGCTGTATATTCACAGAAAGGCAGACCGAGGGAGAGAAGTTCAGTTGGACTAGTAAGCAAGAGTCCTTAATGGCCAGGACTGTCCTTATAAAGGAAGGAAGGGTGGGAGATGAAAACCCACTCGGGAGGTGTCTCTCTTTGTCCTTATTTGAGGGCGAAGCTTGTTCTGCCTATCTTTTGAGCGTTTATTAGGATTACTTATTATGAATATTCAGTATGGTTCGCCATGATATCAATGTGCATACTAAGGGAGCCCAGCTCCGAAGTTCGCTCCAAATTTTAGAAGAATCGAGCAATAAGATCTTGGGAAATTTATGTTCAAGTAAAATCACGTTCGATCGTGTACACACGCTGATGTTTGTTTGGGAACAGTCGAAACTAATCTGCATCAATACCTACTGAAAATCTAGTAAAAATCGTACCTTGACATCGAGTAGTTATTCCTGGGACAAGGATCGGTTACAAACAAACAGATAAACTCAGAGACAAAGTTTTTCAAATATCTCTGAAGATGCACGAGTAAATTTGATTTTTAAGGACTCAAATACAAAGCTTCCCTAACTTTGATAGTAGTACCTAAGTAAATTAGGTAAAGTAAACAACCATCTCAGGATGAATTTTCGTCCTACTGCCATTCATCATATGTCATCTGCTGTCTTCCTAAGGGAAGCTCAGAATTGGTTTTTGTGGTTTATTTTATGGCCACTTATGGCCTCACCCGCTCAAGTGGAGCGGGGTTCACCATCGGCCCAACCCGAAAACGTCTGCCAAGTGGGTGTGGCACATAGCTTCCTCGTATCCATAACCCGATTATGTAGATGATCCGATGCATACCGGGTAGGTAGTAGTAAATCTCAAAACACCAATCTCTAAGTACCTTTCACTACCCTCATAGGGTACCATCTACACGCTAATCTGGACAATCCTAGAAAATTTCATCAAATTCGGATGAAAAATGTAAGTGTTATGGCTGTGTGAGTCTCCACTCACTGGGGAACATTTCCAGTGAAGAGACTGGGTTAATTCGTTAACTCCCTTCCGATCCGAATTTGTCATAGCCACCCGCGGCGATGATTGTCAGATTCGGATCCGTGGTCAGCTCGGAAGGTGACGTCACCCCCCCCTCAACATGAAGACGCCGTCTCCAGCCAGAGCGTCCCTCCCTCGGCGGGGGGAGCCAATCAGAAGTCTCCACCTGGCAGGCGCCCGTCCGTCGAGGGAGCGGAGGGGGACCATCCGGAACAAAACCAACGAGCAGCCCCCTCCACAGGCAGACCCCCCTTGATATTCAGTACAAGTCATTGAGAGCCCTGCTGCCCGTGAACTTAAACTGCTAGAGTCAACCGTCCCCGTAAATACCTTCACACGCTTTTTTCGTAAGATCCCTGACCATCGGAAATTGCCGTGTCGCGCCGAATTGATCTGGAGGAAGAGAACTTGGATTCCCTGGACGTCCGTCGCCACAACCACCACAATCGCCACATCACACCTGGAAGGATACCTCAGGGCCCTGACACGTGTGAGTGAAAACTATAACTTACCTTCTAACCATTGGCCAATGCAGTTAGGACAGTGCGTAGAAGTAATCTGAAACAATTGGACAAAAGTCGTAAATTTGAGAGTTGTAATTTAATGCTAAATTCGTACCTGAAACACAAAGTTAACCTATACTTACCATACTCACCTTTGTTGAAAACCTGGAACGTTGAACTGATATACTCTGGAAACCTGAAACATAAAGTCAAATTGGAATTATTATTTTGTACATTTGAAACATTATCTGAAAATCTATCCTATTGAACATTGAATCTTGTGCCATACTTACTTGTGTTGTTGCGCCCGTCAGGCTTCTTTTCGACACACCCTTCGGTGTGCCTAGTCAGAAAACCAATTGCATATTTAATAAACTTACCTTTTATTGTTGTAATTCTGCATTTGAATATCTTTTCTCATTTTACCTGGTTCCTCAGTGTGAAAAACCGGAGCTTGGTGACGCGTCACACTCCGCCATCTTTTCCGAAGCGTCCCTCAGACGCCTTCGTAGGCCCCTTCGGCAGCGTCGCATTTTGCGGACGCCATTTTCTCAGTAGGACGCCCTTAAGGCTAACATTTCAGATTGCATCATCCCGAGGAATTCGACTGGCCGCTTCACCGCCTCGTCACAGGTAAATACCACACGCTACCCTTGTAAAATTAACTATTGTTTCGATATTTGTTTGTCTTCCCCTTCCCACCTGAGCTCGCCACGTAAGGTTTTGTGTCATCCGGTGAACTTGGGATCGGCACGTGGCGTCACAACCTCGTGCTGCTACCAACTACGCCGCGAAACGAAACCTTAACCCTGTCGAACGCAAATCCCGCTTACAACTGGTGTGTCGCCACAATCGTCACAATCACCACGAGTAAGCCGGGACGCTACCTCTGTGGTCCATCGACACAATCGCCACAAGTAGCAGGCCTACAAATTTGGTGGCAGCGGAGTGGATCCCGGTGTGAGTAAGCCTCACACGAGCCCACTCAAACTCGTAGGCCGTTCGACACGAGCTCAGTTTTAAATTTAAAGTCTATCGAAACAAACTTCAAAAATAAAACACACTGAGACAGGTAAAAATAAAAATAGGTAGGCTGTACATCCATTTATTATACAGGAAAAGTGACATTAGAAGCAGCCTTCCGCACGAAACGACGCGAGAAGACGTCTCTTCTCGTAGTTGTATTTTTCTCGACTTAGACCGATTCACGCCGACAGACTTCCTCGTGCCTAGGTGGTAGTTAGTATCAATCGCTACCATGTTCCTCAATAATCCGACACCTAGCGACAGGGGGACCGAGACCCAATCGTCCTCCGGCACGGAAGCTGTAGAAACAATGACTCAGACAATGAAGGAGATGAACATTCTCCTTCAGCGATATAATAACGTAACACACGAAGCCGATAGGGAGGACATACCGCGCTCGGTATTCCTCGAAGTAGAGCCGTGGGACCCAGACGCGACCGGTGCATTAAGTGTTGTGTCGTTTTTTGCGAATTTTGATATGGTGACCACGGGTTTGACCTCGCGACAACGATACCGTTTACTCCGCACAAAAGCGCGGGGAACCGCTAAGCAATTCCTTATCGATCGGGATGATACGCTCGACGTAGACAACGTCTACGAGATCGTCCGTGACGACATGATCAAGTGGTTCCAAAAGGAAAATCCACAACACGCCGCCGCCCTCCTGTGGACAGTCAAGCGGAACGCCACAGAAACGCTCCGCCAATTTGCCGACCGAGTCCGCAGCCTAGCCCGGTGTGCCGTCATGGAGGAGGGAAGACAACTCCGACGTCACGAACGCAACGATTGGGTGGAAAGAAAAACCCTAAGCGCTTTCATCCGCGGTGTCAGCAAAAATATGAGTGCGCTGCTGATCACAAATCGCCCCCGATCGATCCAGGACGCGCTGAGCAAGGCGGAGGAATTGGAGGAAACCCTAGACGACACAATCGACACAGACGAACGTTGGGACTTAGCGGCCATTACCAACGACCGCCGATGTTACAACTGCGGAAGTCCTGAACATTTCGCCGCTCGATGCCCGCGAAAAGACGAACCCCTACAGCGTCATAATCGACACAGGGATGAGGACCACCGCCAAGATAAGCCCAGCGAGCGCCGAAGCGCCGAGAAACCAACCCCACGATATCCGTGTATGTTTTGCGCGGACAAAACACATTTTCCCGTAAGTTGCCCATTCAGCCCGAACAAGACCATATTTTGTGACTTCTGTGGCGTCCGAGAACATCTAGAGGAGGATTGTTACAAAAAGAAACGTCTCCTCCCCGTGTCGCAACCTGTCATGGCGCCGGCACATTCAATGGAGGTCGCCCGTTACAAAAAACCAATCGAGGAGGCACATGTTCCGGCCGTGGAAGCTCCAATGTCGCGGACGATGAAAATCACCGTGGGACTGGGCCCGGAGGAACGAGAGATGACCCTGGACACCGGAGCTACGCTTTCGGTACTTTCAACACCCGTAAAGGGAATTCCAATTCTCCCAACCCGAGCGATCGCGTGGGGAGCTGATGGAATGCCCCTACATTTCTCCGGAGAACAGCGCGTCGTCACAAGGATCGGCGAATGTGTATTTGAACACACATTCTTAGTATTCGCAAGGAGAAGCGCTACGCTTGATCTTTTGGGGCTCGACGTACTTCGAAGGGTACCCATCACATTTACAACGGGACCGGAAATGAAATTCCGCACCCCTAAAGGCGTCATCCGCCCATATACGCCGGTCGACACACCCGAGGAAATCTACAGCGTGGGGGTAGTGTTGCGGCCCGAGGGGCGGGAAGTTGGGACGTTCGTGGATCAAAATGAAAGTCATGATCACAACGCTCCTCTCCCTAGCACCCCTTCGGCGGCAACAACTGCCTCCGCCACGCAAAAACCATCGTGCGTGGATTACCAAGAACCGGACGACGCTTCGGAGGTGCGGGCAAATTTCGCCACAAATCAAGATGGCGCCGGAAGCCTGAAGTTTTGGAATCGGCAGTTCAAGGGTGTTTCGGTCCCTATCGATACACCCGTGGAGCGGTACGACGATACACCCCACTACAAGACCTTGACGAAGGAACCGGCCCAAAATCTTCCGCTTCCCCCGAAAGTACATTTCAGCACACCAATCTCACGACATTGTGCAACCCCCACTACGCCTACCGAGTTCCAAGAAGTTGACGACGCAAGCGACAGCACTGATCCCGCGCCGGACTTTGATGAGAAAACCTCCCTCGAAAAATGCCTCGATCGGATGCTCCACGACTACCATCGGACTTATGTCGACACGGTGGATCGACACAGTGCGACACAGTTCGTCACAGAGGATCGCCACAACGCGACACAGTTCGATATGGTGGATCGGCACGGTGCGACACAGTTCGACATGGTGGATCGGCACAGTGCGGCACAGTTCGACACAGCGGATCGGCACAGTCCGACCCAGTTCGCCACAACCGACCCATATGCTGAACCCTACCCCGATATAGTCGATACCCCTGATGAAACGGGTTCTGGCGTATCCCTGAGAGAAGAAAAGGCCTGCGCCGAGATTTGTTCTATTATTCCCCCGATTCAAAACTATGAAAAAGAAGTATGTCCCGGCGCCACACCAGACGGTCTAGAAGAAGAGGAGTGGGGGGAGCTACCGACCGATCAATGGGAAACCCCGTTACCCGAGTTCGACGTGACCTTGCAAGAGAAACTGCAACATCTCACAACTTCGGACGCGGAACCAACTAGGGAATTGTTGTGCAAATTCCGGGACTTATTTAAGCCACCTACGGGGGAGGGATGTCGATTGAACGTATTCCATGAGATAGTTACTACTCAACCCACCGTTACACAACAAAAACCCTACCCGGTTCCGCACGCCCTCCGCGACGTCGTTGAAACTCAAATCAAGGACATGCTGTCAAATGGGGTAATTAGCCCGTCTACTAGCCCGTGGTGTGCGCCGGTACTACTCGTCAAAAAGAAAACGCCGCCGGGAGAAAAGCAGCTTTGGCGATTTTGCACGGATTTCCGACAGCTCAATAAAATCACCAAAGGAGACGCTTATCCTCTTCCCCGATTACAGGAGACCCTTGCGATGTTAGGTCAGTGTAAATGGTTCACAACCATCGACTTAATATCGGGTTATCACCAGATACCAGTTCACCCCGAGTCAAGGGAGAAAACGGCCTTTTCAGTTTTGGGACGTCATTTTCATTACGAAAAGATGCCGTTTGGACTGAAGAATGCGCCCGCTACATTTCAGCGAGTCATGAATGATACCCTCGATGGAATCCTCGGAGATCATTGTCTCGTTTACCTGGATGACATCATAGTATTTTCCGCCACTCGAGAGGAACACCTCCAGAAATTGACTCAGGTTTTCGATCGATTGACCGAGGCCCGCCTGCAAGTGAACTTGTCGAAATGCGAGTTTTTGAAAAACGAGGTTCGCTTTCTAGGTCACCGCATCACGCCCGACGGAATCCTTACCGAGCCCGAGAAGGTCAAGGCCATTAAGGAATTTCCCGTACCTACCTCGGCGTTGAAACTGCAGTCGTTTTTGGGGCTGGCTGGGTTTTACCGGAGGTTCATACCTCGATACTCGGAGCTCTCGGTACCCTTGACCGACCTCCTCCAGAAGAACCGACCCTTCGAGTGGACAAGTAAACAACAACAAGCGTTCGACGAACTCAAGGTCAAGTTGACCGAGGAACCCGTACTCGCCTTTCCTGACCTGAATAAACCCTTTATGTTGGCCACCGACGCTTCCGGCTCTGCTTTGGGGGCTGTCCTTTCGCAGAACTTTGAAGGGGAAGAGAGGCCCGTGGCGTATGCGAGTCGAAAACTAAATCCGGCCGAAACCAGATATTCCGTCACAGAGAGAGAGTTACTCGCCGTTGTGTGGGCGGTCCGCCATTTTCAAGAATACCTTTTAGGTCAGACCTTTGAACTTCAAACGGACCACATGGCACTCACGGCCGCGATGCACCTCCGCGACCCGACATCGCGAATCGGGAGGTGGGTTCTCCGACTTGCTGAATACGACTTCGTTCCCCGATACAGACCCGGAACTCAGATGAAACATGCGGACGGATTGAGTCGAATGGACATAGCCGTTGTAAACCTCGATTTCCCGCGCGAGCTGATGATCGCTGCACAGGATCTCGATGACTGGGTCCAGTCGATGGTTTTGAGTCGCGGTAAAGAAGGATTGCGAAAGGCTAACGGAGTGTGGGAAATGAGAGTGCGACACGATGGTAGACACGAATGGGTGCCCCTCATCCCGAGTTCACTTCGTGAATGGTTGATTGACCGATGCCATAAGAATGAGTGGGCGGGACACCCCGGAGCCGACGTAACGGAAAAGGTGGTGAGACGACTAGGAAACTGGCCCGGATTATCGAGAGACGTAAAAGAGCAGGTACAACGTTGTGAAACGTGTTTACGTCGCAACACCCCGACGAATCTGAAAAGTCCGATTCAGAAGCCGCTCCTCCCCGAGAGACCCGGACACATCGTCGGTATCGACTTCGTGGGGCCCATCGTGACGAATGGAAAATCCAAATACCTCCTCACCGTAATCGACCATTTTACTAAGTATGCTGAAGCATACGTCACCACCAATTGTACCGCCTCTACTGTCGCGCAAATTTTAGCAAAGGAATTTATACCGAGACACGGTGTGCCCGAGAGACTTGTCTCAGACCGTGGAACCGCCTTCACCGCCGGATCGACACGCGAGCTTTGTACCCAATGGGGCATACGGCAGATCTTCACGACCGCGTACCACCCGGAGGGAAATGGGGTGTGCGAGCGTTTCCACCGAACCTTGACCAATATCTTGGCGAAAATTACCAAGAAAACTAAGGATTGGGAAACCATGTTGCCCGTGGCACTCGCGGCGTATCGATCCAGCCCCCATAAGAGTACTGGATTTACTCCAAATTTTCTTACCTTTGGGAGGGAAATACGCCTTCCGAACGACACCTTTCAAGGACTTCGAAACCCCTTACCTGAGTCCTCCTTGTTGAAGAACCTCCGAATGGCCCGTGACGCCACGACACAGTGCCTACATGAAGCCTGGAAGAAACGGACGGAAGCCATCAACGCCCGCCGCTCTCTACGCTCTTTTGAGGCAGGGGATATGGTGTACCTAAAAGACATGCAGCCGCCCCCAGGTGTCGTAAAAAAATTCTGGAGTCCATGGAGTGGACCGTGGACGGTGCTAAAGAAACACTCGAATGTTACTTACGAAATCAGGGACTCACCCGATATAAAACGTCAGGTAGTACACATTAACCGCCTCAAACCGGCCTTTGTGCTGGGTGTACCGGACGATACGTTCCTGGACCATACCAAATCCCATCAAACCCCGGAAATAGACACAATAAAGGACGTTCACGAAGCGGAAACGGGGATACAGGAGGAAATGATGGAAGACTCGGATGAGGAACTACGATGGCCGCCTCCCGGACCGACCATGATGGAATGTGGCGATGTGCCGATCGAATCTCACGAGAACGCTCCCACTACACCATTTTCGGAAAAGTCGAACCAGGGGACTGCTTCGCCACAACCGACTCACCTCGAGGACGCGGATCGACACTCAGATCGCTCCTCGACCAGTGAAGAAGATAAAAGCGTCAGCCACCCTTCGGGAAACTCAGCCGAAAATCCAGCGGGAAATTCACAACGCCCGATCAACCATTCCGAGGACGCTCGCCACAGCGAACACGATCGCCACAGCGAACACGATCGCCACAGCGAACACGATCGCCACAGCGAACACGATCGCCACAGCAAACACGATCGCCACAGCGAACTCGATCGCCACAGCGACCACGATCGCCACAGCAACAGCCCTCACCAGGAACCAGTAGTTCGCAAAGCCGAAGAGCCGTCTACACCTGAAGGTCTACCCCCGAAACGACTCCGAGGAGAGGCGCCAACCGGAACCACGCCGTATTCGTTTCGCCAACGTGACCCTTCCGTAAATTATAAGCAACTCCACTTAGGCCGAAAGACAAACTGACTGACTACTAGGAAAGACTGACCACGACCTCGACACAGGGTCCTTCAGACCAACAAATTCAGCTTGGGTCCTTCAGACCAACCAATTTCACTTGGGTCCTTCAGACCAACACACTTCACTTAGGTCCTTCAGACCAAGCCGAACCATTACTTCTGCTACCTTCCTAACAAGGCCAGAATAATTTGTGTGAAGTACCCTGAGATCAATTCCTGAGTCACTTTTCCTAGGCAGGATGTTACAGTAGGGCGTTTATTTGTTTGTTGTAGGATGGCACAAGAACCGCTAGATGAGTGGATAGTAGACGGGGGTCCCCAGTCACCGGACCCCATGGTGGAACTCATGAGGAGGCGGACCGAAAGATTTATCGCCAACCTGCGGGACCAGTCGCCGGGACACGTAAACACGCCCGCGCCACCCGACGACCCTTACGACGTACTGGAAACGCTCTCCAATTTCGTGCGATTCACAATGTGTGGCGACACACCGACCAGCCGCCACACGTCAGGGAATTCGGCGCTCCTCACGATCCTCCAGATACACAGATGGATTCCCATCTACCAGAGGATCGTGCAGGAGCGGGACGCATTGTTGGACCGCCAAGCCAAGTGGCTGCTGGATCGACAACAACTGATCCAGCAACGGGACGCAGCCGTGGCGGAGTCCAAGGCAGCCAACGCACAGGTGGTGGTGGAGCCACCTGCGGCGAAGACCGCCACACCTGAGGCAATCAACCAGCTATCTGCAGAGGCACCTGCGGCGAGGTCTGCGGAGGCTGAGGGGAAGTTGGCTCGCTCCCCGGCTCCGCCTCCAGCTTCGTCCCCCGCCCCGTCACCAGTGCCTCCGGTCATCGAGGTCAGCAGCCCAGCACCAAACCCGTACGTGGCCTTGACACCACTTCACTCACCGCCAACGACGCCTCTACCCCCCCGGCGCGCGCGTGGAAGAGTCAGTTCCTACGAAGAGTCACCTACCCGGGACGTGCCACCGACACCCGGGCGCTCTCCCACCACCTCCAGCGAAGACGAGGCAGCACCGGCCAAGACAGTACCACCTCCGGCCCATCCAAGGATCGTGCTACGGATCAGCAAAAAGCGCCAATGCCCTGTCTGCACCAAGAAGGTACCGCAGCTCTTTGTCTTCAGGTGCCCAGGGTGCAAGGAGTTCTGGCAACGTCTAAAGAACTTCCATCGCCAGGGACGACCACTGCCGGAGTGCCCCGAGGACCACCGGGCACAACGCGACCCGGCCAACTGTCGCGGGTGTCGTCGCCACGCCTACGAGCTGGCCATAAGGAAGGCGCGTCCCTTGGCTCCTCTGGGAATACCCAGCGTCGTCTTTGACAACGCTGGCTCCCGGAGGGAAGGGGGATGTGAGTCTCCACTCACTGGGGAACATTTCCAGTGAAGAGACTGGGTTAATTCGTTAACTCCCTTCCGATCCGAATTTGTCATAGCCACCCGCGGCGATGATTGTCAGATTCGGATCCGTGGTCAGCTCGGAAGGTGACGTCACCCCCCCCTCAACATGAAGACGCCGTCTCCAGCCAGAGCGTCCCTCCCTCGGCGGGGGGAGCCAATCAGAAGTCTCCACCTGGCAGGCGCCCGTCCGTCGAGGGAGCGGAGGGGGACCATCCGGAACAAAACCAACGAGCAGCCCCCTCCACAGGCAGACCCCCCTTGATATTCAGTACAAGTCATTGAGAGCCCTGCTGCCCGTGAACTTAAACTGCTAGAGTCAACCGTCCCCGTAAATACCTTCACACGCTTTTTTCGTAAGATCCCTGACCATCGGAAATTGCCGTGTCGCGCCGAATTGATCTGGAGGAAGAGAACTTGGATTCCCTGGACGTCCGTCGCCACAACCACCACAATCGCCACATCACACCTGGAAGGATACCTCAGGGCCCTGACACGTTTGAGTGAAAACTATAACTTACCTTCTAACCATTGGCCAATGCAGTTAGGACAGTGCGTAGAAGTAAATCTGAAACAATTGGACAAAAGTCGTAAACTTGAGAGTTGTAATTTAATGCTAAATTCGTACCTGAAACACAAAGTTAACCTATACTTACCATACTCACCTCTGTTGAAAACCTGGAACGTTGAACTGATATACTCTGGAAACCTGAAACATAAAGTCAAATTGGAATTATTATTTTGTATATTTGAAACATTATCTGAAAATCTATCCTATTGAACATTGAATCTTGTGCCATACTTACTTGTGTTGTTGCGCCCGTCAGGCTTCTTTTCGACACACCCTTCGGTGTGCCTAGTCAGAAAACCAATTGCATATTTAATAAACTTACCTTTTATTGTTGTAATTCTGCATTTGAATATCTTTTCTCATTTTACCTGGTTCCTCAGTGTGAAAAACCGGAGCTTGGTGACGCGTCACACTCCGCCATCTTTTCCGAAGCGTCCCTCAGACGCCTTCGTAGGCCCCTTCGGCAGCGTCGCATTTTGCGGACGCCATTTTCTCAGTAGGACGCCCTTAAGGCTAACATTTCAGATTGCATCATCCCGAGGAATTCGACTGGCCGCTTCACCGCCTCGTCACAGGTAAATACCACACGCTACCCTTGTAAAATTAACTATTGTTTCGATATTTGTTTGTCTTCCCCTTCCCACCTGAGCTCGCCACGTAAGGTTTTGTGTCATCCGGTGAACTTGGGATCGGCACGTGGCGTCACAACCTCGTGCTGCTACCAACTACGCCGCGAAACGAAACCTTAACCCTGTCGAACGCAAATCCCGCTTACAACTGGTGTGTCGCCACAATCGTCACAATCACCACGAGTAAGCCGGGACGCTACCTCTGTGGTCCATCGACACAATCGCCACAAGTAGCAGGCCTACAGCTGTTACAAGGAGTTTACGTTTGCGCATGCGCAGTGGCTACTATCAGACCGAAGGTGGTGATTTTCATAGGGGACCATCTAAATACTGATCTATAACATCCCTGAAAATTTCATCAAAATCGGATGGAAAATGTGAAAGTTATGGCTGTTACAAAGAATTCACGTTTGGGCATGCGCAGTCGCTTTTATCAGTTTTATCAGTCCGGGGATGATGATTTTCATAGGGGACCGTCTACATACCAACCCGCACAATCCCTGAAAATTTCAAAGAAATCGGACAATAACTTCTTATAGTTATGCCCGTTACAAGGAATTCATGACAGACACACAGACAGACAGACAGACACGGAACCAAAATTGTTCAGAAAGGTCTAAAACGCAAAACGTGAGTGAAAATTTTGATTTTGGAGAACTTTTTTTTCGTCCTTGAAAAGTGAAGACGAAGCTTCCGCTACCTTGGTAGACTCGGAAGCAAAATTATCAAGACCTAAGTACGACCTTACTTATACTGTTTGCAGATGATACAGTGCTGTATTTTAATGGGAACACATGGGATGAAACGTTTTCTAAGGCAAATGTTGGGTTAAGTAAGGTGTTTTTGTGGTTAAATGCTAATAAACTTAGTCTGAATGTTAGAAAGTCTCAGTATGTGGCGTTTGCTCTGAATTCTGCGGGTGTCCCGTCTAATTGTGACCTCAAATTACACATTGATAAATGCTCACTCAAAAACTGTAAGGTAAGGTAGGCTATGGACATGACCGATTGCGTTCGGTACCTTGGTGTCTGGTTTGACCAGCACATGAGATGGGAAAAGCAAATAAACCAAGTATCCCAGATGCTACGGAAGAACATGTATTTGTTTGCCCGTTTAAAATCCTTCCTCTCTCATAGACTACTTAGAGTTGTGTACTTTGCACTAGTTCAATCATTACTGACTTACTGTCTTCCTTGTTGGGGTGGAGCGTATCAAACTACGCTCGCCCCATTAATCACAGCCCAAAAAGCCATTGTGAGAATCATTTCAAGGAAAAATTCTCGAGAGCACACGATGCCTCTTTTTAAAAAATTTAAAATTTTACCATTCTATATGCTGAAAGAGTTGGCATTTGTAAGGAACTTTGTAAGCACTTTGTTTACCCGTCTCATGAAATTAGTACTAGGTTTAAAACAAATAGTAATATAGTAGTCCCCCATAACACCACAACACTTGCAAAAAATTTCTATGAGTTTTGTTCGGTTGGAATCATCAACGGTTTTCCGACGGATCTGAAGACATTTATTTACTCTGGTGCGAATCCAATTAAGCAGGTTTCAGAGAAATTAAAATCGTATTATGTGGGCCGGCTAGCTTTGGAACAATGAATTTGTTGTTTGTGAATTTTTTGTGCATATGTTTTATACATGCATTTGTTGTAAATCTATACTTAAGTAGTAAAGAATTATTATTGGATTTATTAATTTGGTAAATCGTGAGGTTATCCAGCATTTGTATCTTGTGTAGGCGTAGCTGTTATAACTGGTTCTTCTGGGTTGATGGGAGTCATAGTGGCTGCTCATCCCCTGCCACGGGCTTTTGCCCATATAGGGGATTAATTTCCATAATTGTAACAGGCCTTTAAATGACCTGTGCTGGATTTTTTATTGTATGCCATAATTTTGTAAATTTTTTTGGAAATAAAGGTTTATAAAAAATAAAAAATAAAAAAAACTTTGATAGTGAGGGAGCAAAATCAGATACCCAATCGAATAGAAATCGATGAAATTCCGTTACGATCGACTAGGTATAAACTGGTTTCCATACCCACGTACCTCGTACTTACAACACAACTTCTTCTTTGTTTTTCTTACAGTTTCAAATTCATAGATTTCGAGTTATCTGACGAGGACACCTGCAAAGCCACAATCAGGATGTTCCTCCAATGCAACCTCATCCACGAGTTTCACATACCTTATGACGTAAGTACTATCTACAATTAAACATGCACTACAATTCCAGTCGGTGGGTTGAAATTCTCGTAAACAGTTTTTTATCGTTTGATAGTTCTGAAGATAAGCTGGGGGAACTTCATTGTTGATTTTGTGTTGGGGTGATTCAATTCCCAAAGAGTGCTTTTTGAATACCTGCTTAGTATATCAGTTAGGGTGAGATATAGATAGGTAGGTACTAAACATTCTTATTACATTATTCTATTATATCATCTATTATATCATCATTCTTTCAAAACTTAGCGAATTCATTTGAGATTTTCTTTTGCAAAACAGTGATAAATTTATCAGGTTTCTACGAAAATGTAGTAATGACTATCTTAATGATTATTCCTTTAATTTATCGTAAATATGTGATTTTAATGGTAGCCTTATGGAATATCGTTGGTGGATTTTTAGGTATTGTGCCGTTGGGTTTTGAGCGTCAAGAAAAACTACCGCCCCGTCAAATACCACAATTGGAGGCACGCACTCAACGTGGCGCAGACCATGTTCGCCATGCTCAAGACGGGAAAGATGGAGAGATTTATGACGGATTTAGAGGTAAGTTGGGTCGAATGATTTCGAATCTTCAATGTAAATGGAATTTCTTGTTGCAAATTAGTAGTATAATTGACTCGAGCAATATGGTAGACCAGTTAGGCTTACATCCTATACAACTGAACGCGTTTTTTAAGGGGTTAAGTGTCATTTGTGAAACTTTCAGGAAAACGCAAAAAACGATCAAAACATACCATTTTTTGAAATATTCCAATACATCTAAATACTCTACAATCCTCCGAAATTTTTCAGATTTTTTCAGCAAGGGGAAGTGTATCAAATTGCAGTTTGAAATGCTATCACATACCCCCTTTTTAAAAAATCGATTTTTCAGGACTGAAATCATTTAAATAAACAGTTTTATTCATTGTATGAAACATATTTTGATGAAAATATGTACATAAAACATCATAACATAAAAGATTTAAATGATCACTTTATTATTTGGCCAATATGAAATGTTAAAAATGTTCTTCAGGGATGTAATTCTTCAACCTCTCTAGGTCAGCTAACTTGATGGGGTTGATGGGAGTCCGGCAATTGTCAGAATGGATTTTTGAGCATTGCTGCAGGTCATAACAATTTTGCGGAGGATTTTTGAGGTGAATGATGTACAGCCGATCTACTAAGCGCACTTTTCTTTCGATGAGAGCGGAATCACGATAGCACGGAAGAAATCTATGCCCCTCACATGGAAAAATTGTTCGTTTTTGTCGAATTTTGTTTCCGAGTCAACCAAGGTAGCGGAAGCTTTGTTTTCACTTTTCATGATTGAAAAAAATGGTCTCCAAAATCAAAATTTCCACTAGCGTTTTACCTTTCAGACCTTCCTGAACAATTTTGGTTCCGTGTTTGTCTGTCTGTCATGAAATCCTTGCCACAGCCTTAACTTCTACATTTCCCATCTGATTTGGATAAAAGTTTCATGAATTATGCGAGTTAGGATGATGAAAATCATGGGCCCCAAATTGGAAGTATCTTATGCGCATGCGTAAACGTGAAATCCTTGTAACAGCCATAACTTCTACATTTTGCAACAATATTCAGATATTGTGCGGGTTGACGTCTAGATGGTCCCCTATGAGGGTAGTGAAAGGTACTTAGAGATTGATGTTTTGAGAGTAACTACTATGCATTTGGTCATCTACACAGTCGGGTTATGGATACGAGGAAGTTACGTGCCACTCCCACTTGGAATTGTTGTCTTAGTTAGGGCGAGGTGGAGATTCAAAAGGGAGTGATTTCGGTTTATTATTTTCAATAACAAACCTTAGGAATCGACCAAGAAACAAAAATTAACCCCCCTCCCTTTACCAACACATTAATTATTATAAACCAACCTGACAGTTTATTATTTGAGTCTCGAAACTCCACGTCGACCTCATAGCGAGTAAGTTCTCTTTTGAAAGGGGTTATGTGGCTCACATTGCTCCTTTCAAAAGACATCGAAAATTTCAACCTGTTTTTTCTATGGGAAGCGTCAATGATACGAGGCTCCTTTTAATCGCAATCAATACAACCAAGTGTGGAGACCCAGAAAATGAAAAAAAGTGAAAATGGCCAAAAATGTCACATAACCCCTTTTAAAAAAACGGGTTCAACTGTACTTCCTGTGATCGACCTTCAGTTTTTGTTGGTTACTAATCACGACCTAACCGTCGAATCGATTCAACATTTACAACTCATTACATTTACAATACATCGTTTTTTATATGAGGTAAACTTTTTTTAAAAAGCCTTCCATTTCTATAAATCTTCTGACTTTGGGTTTAATTCGAATAAACTTTGATATTGAGTAGTTTTCGGGGAGATGGTTGCGTTTTATGAACCCGTTGCGGTAACCTTTTCTGAAATCTTGTTGTCTATTGTCAGATTCTAGGGTTGCTCGTCGCCTGCCTCTGTCACGATCTGGACCACAGAGGAACTAACAACGCTTTTCAAACGAAAACCGAGTCTCCGCTAGCAATTCTCTACACGACCAGCACCATGGAACACCATCACTTCGACCAGTGCGTCATGATTCTCAACAGCGAGGGAAATAATATTTTCCAGGTACTCTACTCTCTTTACTGATATGAAGTAAGCGCCACAAAGACCAATTTCAAACAACAAGCTAGCTCGAGAACAATAAATCGCGGTGATAAATGCAAAAAGTACGTATTATTTTGTTTTTGTACACACTGGCATAAAATGCTACTTTTTGCAATTTTTTAAACCTTTGATGTTTTTTCAAAAATATTCAACAAAAAGAGTACGAGTATTTTTCAATATCTGGGAATTGACCTGATGACTTCAAATTGGACTTTTATAATAAAATATCAACAAATGCCAACCTTTCATTGTGAATCTATGTGCCGCACTCATTGAAGGTAGTCTGTTACTCGTTATGCAATAACCCGCACGACCGATCGGTCTTGAAGGTGAGGTATACACTGCGCGCCGTGAACTCGGTTTTTAGGGACTCGCCACACCCCTGTTTTCGATCCGAAAAGGGACAATGCTAAGTTGAGATCCGAAAGAACTAAGTACGTAATTTATTATTGATTATCCGTGTTAGTCCTGCAGAAAACACTCATTTAGGGAATACAAAACAGTACATGGGTAGGAATCGAACTCAGGTATTAGCTCTGTCTTTCTCTGATGGAATGAACTTGGAAGTGACTATAGGCTCGATTCCCCCTTGTGGTTATTCTTTCTGTTTTCGTTATTTTTTGGCACCAACGAATCCGTTTCATACTATCCCGAACCCGATTACATGAAAATCCCCTTAACTCACTAGTCGGCGCCATGTCGACTGTCACATTAGCGGTACCTACCTTGCATTCATTTCTCACAATTTTTTGGGTATTAAAATCTATGTTCAATTAATAGGACGGATAGGAAAGGTAGATAATATTATGTCAGATAATGAAAATAGCTAGAAACTATAAAAATTCGAATTTATCTAGATCAAAAACATGATTCGGAATTCACATTAAATGTGAATACGCAATTATACGCAATACGCAAATTTTGCGTATGCTCACTGACTTTGATTTTTATTGATGATTTTCATTGGAAACCATCAAATCCGTACAGTTCCTGAAAATCCGTACAGTATCAATCCGTACAGTTCCTGAAAATTCGTTTAAAATTCGGATGTAAAATTGTACAAGTTATGGCTGTTACACAATCTGTTTGAAGGCCATGATTTTCATAGGGGCCCATTTACACGCCAACTCGCATGGAATTTCATCAAAATCAGATGAGAAAATTTCTCATCTGATCTACATTTAATGTAGAAGCTAAGGCTGTGACAAGAGTTCATGTAATACACTCAGACAGACCAGGAACCAAAATTGTTCAGGAAGTGTAAGGTTGGTACTATGTTTAGGAGGCATTAGCCTCATCAAGATGACAGCGGTACCTATCGTATAATTGCCTAATCATGACATGATTGTTACTGTAGACAAATTGATATTTTTATTAAACAAGAGTTCTGAAAAAGCAGTACCTATTATTTTAGTGTTGCCCTCCTACATGGTGTCAGAAGTGGGATATGAACCCACGCCCACAGTGGGAAGTGGGGGTACAACCTCCCTAGAAGTTCCAATGATGCTTTCCACAGGGAGCTCTCAGTCAAGTACTGGGTACTACCTATACCACTAGGTTGGGGAGGAAAATGAAAAGACCTTCTTACCTAAGGAACTATGCATAACGTTCTTAATTAACATGAGTGTTGCTGTAGACAAATTGATATTTTTATTAAACAAGAGTTCTGAACAAGCAGTACCTATTATTTTAGTGTTGACCTCGTACAGGAAGTCGCTAATGTACCTACAGGCCTAAGCAGATCTCACGCAAAAATTACCAGAAAGTGATTAAAGAGTGGCTCCAAATGGCCGAAGGTAGATGCATGAAATAAATTAATGCACAATCACTTACATTGTAACACGTATGTAGAGAATTTAAAACCAAGCGGGGGTTGCTACTGGTCTTCGAAAACGTATAAAGACGCTTGCGGGACTGCATACCGCACACGCGACTTTTCACTTTCACATCTTGAAACTGATGAGTGACTTTCACACTAGTGTCGCATGCCATTTGTGTAGAAGGGTTTGCTCTTGGATTACTATTGGAAGACACTGACATCAAACCAAGATCTGCTTCAGACTTATGACTGGTGCGGTACGGAGTACCGCATAGCGTCCACTAGTGGGATAATGTGACTATTAAGCTGCTGTCTGCAAAAATAATTGTTAAAATAAAAATTGTTAAATAAAAATTGTTAAAAAAATCCCTTTCAATACTTTGGAACATTGATGGATATTCTACGTCTACAGGCTCTATCCCCGGAGGACTACAGGACTGTGATGAGGGTCGTTGAACAATCCATTCTATCCACAGACCTGGCCATGTACTTCAAGAAGAAGAGCAGCTTCCTGGAACTCATCGATCAGGGAGAATTCGACTGGCAGAGCCCGGGGAAGAAAGAGCGTAAGTCAAGTTGATGATAGTAGTGTATGACAATCGACCCGAAGTAAATTATGTCAGCTTTATTGGGATTTGGATCCAACAACAAAATCCTCCTCTTTCACCAAATTTTCGAAAAATGTATTTTCTTCATCAGGGCTCAGAGGATGAGTTAAGGTTTGAACATCGTTCCCGACCGTGGTTTGATGTTCAAACCTAAACTCATCCTCTGAGCCCTGATGAAGAAAATAAATTTTTCGAAAATTTGGTGAAAGAGGAGGATTTTGTTGTTGGACCCAAATCCCAATAAAACTGACACAAGTTGATGATCCACTTACATTCAAGGAAACACTAAAATATTGCGGTGACTGAAAACAGGGTAACATAATATCGTTTTGTAAAACCAGCTCCGCAACCATTTCATTACATAATACACATAATTATTACATAATTAATTAATACATAATTATCCGATTTGCACAAATTTGAAGGTAAGCAGAGGATGTAACTTGAAAGATTACAATCTACGCCTCAAAGTTTATCTAAAAACCGCAATTTTGAAAGCTTCAGTGAACATTTTCTTGGGATTCGGGACCCGCCTTCGCAAATGTTCTCATACCTGCTGTTGGCTTGATAACTAGTGAGGCTGTTGTAAAGGAACGAGCTGGATCTGTTGGTTTTTCTTTTGAAATCCGAGACATCAACTTAGCATGGAGTGCTCAAAGTCCCTGTTTCTTGTAGGTTCTTTTAACGTGATAGTATGAAAATGAAACATATTGTTCAGCAATGCATGCATTCCTGGGGACGTCCAGGGGATGATGAGTAGTTCTTTCAATATCAACGTATACGGAACATCCTAAAAAGGTCGCCGCGGTTACACAACACTCTAAAACTGATTTAAAACTGACAGCAGAATTTGAAACAACACTAAAAACTGACAGCGGCGTAGCTACGGTCGTTGAGGCGTTGTTGTTTAGCGGTGGACTTTGGACCGACCTCTGCGGTGGATCGTGGGTTCACGGCTCATCGCCGGCAGGCCGTGCGTTTTTCGGCGGCTGGGGCTCTCATCGCCCCCTCGTCCCAACCCAGGGCGGTGAGGCAATGGGAAGCCATGAGCGAAATCATTAGAACAAATTCTGATCTTCCCTTTGGAAGACAGCTGATGACGTCCGCAGCACCAGGAATGGCAGTCGGACGAAAATCCAACCTGAAATGGTTGTTTACTTTTACATTACTTTATATATCTTTACTTTATATACTTAACTTTATATCGACCCATTGCCATTTCCAAAGATACTCGAATCCTGAAGCCATCCCTCTTTTCCAGTTTTGTGTGGAATGATGATGACGGGATGTGACGTCGGAGCCATCGCCAAGCCCTGGGAAGTCCAACACAAGATGGCCAAGCTTGTGGCCGACGAATTTTTCGACCAAGGGGACCTCGAGAAACTACAACTCAACACGCAGCCTATCGTGAGTCGTCAAACCGATGATATTTTGTAATAACCCGCACTGCTGAGTGCAAAACATCACAATTGGAGTATGATTAATTTATGTTTGCGACTTTGTTTTTACATTTCAGGCGATGATGGACCGGGAAAGGAAAGATGAGCTACCACAGATGCAAGTTGGGTTCATAGACGTTATCTGCCTGCCTTTGTACAGGGTAAGTGGTTCCTAAAATTTATTAGGCAAAAATGTGGATAAGAGAAATTCTTGACAGTAATATTTTTTAGAGTACCTGACTGTTGAATCCCCAAATCCTAATACTGTTCAGTAGGTAACAGAAAGATTCCCACCCTTGTTGGACAAAATGCACCAAAATTTTAAAAACTTTAACTAACATGAAGATTTGAGCTATTTGGATGTCGTTACGCAACAATAGTCTAACCCATAAAAAATCGATTTTTTGTTTTTTACATAATGTGCTTCATTTGGGCACCTTGAAAAAGATTGTTACAAAACTCGTAGTGCTAATGAACGTCGACACGCAACAACCATCTAACCACAGATAACGTATTATATTGTATTCTGTGATGCCCGGAATTCAGTTTTGGAACAATAGTCTAATCCGATTGTACTCCATTTATTCAGCTGTTATTAGTTATGTTGTTCAGGTCAAAAATGTAAGACGCGAGTGAAAACTTTGATTTTGGAGAACTTTTTGTTTAATCTTGAAAAGTGAAAACATCGTGCTTCTGCCACCTTGGTAGTCTCGGGAGCAAAAGTCTGCGTTGTTCAGATTTTTTTGCACAAAAAAACTTCGATTTTTGTTTTTGGAATACGCTTTTTTGCTAATATCAGACTTTCGAATATAACCTTTACAAACCTCTTAGTAAAATTGTGAAACTTCGTATACTTAGGTATGTTTTTGGGGCTGAACTCGAATATGCAGTCAAAACAAGTCGACACCAACAATTTTTGACAGTTTGGAATCTCAAAATCATGTCAAATAATGACAATTTTTCAAAATTCATTGTAAAATTGCCATTCAATGAGGAATTTCACCGATTTCTGTTTGCATTTTTCCTGAATAGCTAATGGTGTGGGATAGATGAAAATCATGCTGATTTCGGAAAATAAGTCTCCTGTTATTTTTGGGAGACAATCAAAATTTTTTATTTCAAAACTAACCGGGAAAATGGACGTGAAACGGGAACGCTAGCTGATTGGGCTATTCGGATCGCTGTTTCCTCTCAAGTGTTGCCCATTGGGACGACGAAATCGTGTTTTCTAAGAGAAAAGTTATCAAACAAAAACAGGGGAAACCTAATTTTCCCAATCTTGCTTTTTCTATTTTTTTTTTCTTCAGTTTTCGATTTCGAACTTAACTGTTTCGTGAAATTTTGCATCTGGGGACTATAGATTTCTCGATCTCAGCGCTTCAAGCGGCCATAAATGAACTATTCCAACATGACGTCATTTTCCCGGTTTTTTTAAACATTCGTATTTTCTACACTGATTTGTTTATTCGTAAATTAGGAAGTTCGGGCTGAAAGTTTGTCTTAGGAGGTTTTTCGAGGTGCTGAATCCGATTTTGGGGTCAAAAATAGGAAATTCCGACATGGTGAAATTCCTCATTGCCAACTGCCATTCATGGCTCATTGACACTAGTCAGGCACATAGGCACTAGGCAGGTTCATGAACTACAGAGCTACCTTAAGATTTTGTAACTTATTTTGTTGGTTAGACGTTAGCTGAGACTTTCCCATGGATCCAGCCGTTATATGAAGGCACGATGGAGAACCGTCAACATTGGCAGGATCTGGCTGAAAAAGTGGAGATGGGGCTCACGTGGATTGACCACGACGTGATAGAGAAGCCCATCGAGGAGTTTCAACCTGATCAGGAGGAACTGAAGGACATTGAATTCACCGTCACCACCCTCAACTGTGATAAAAAGGTGAATTACCCAAGTATTACTGGCTACCTACTGGCTCAAAGTGAACCAGACCGAGAAAACTATAATCTACCCATAGTAGTCGGTATTAAATTCCATTCAGCATTAGAAGAGGCCCTTTTACAGGAGCTGGTACCTACAGGAATTGATCATGACCATTAGAGGAACCAAGTAAAGAGCATTTTTTCGCCCCTAAGCAATAGAGGAAAGAAATAATAACTTGATTGATAATATTCTCAAAAATTATGAAAGTACTAGAGCATCCCCATCTCCCAATATAGTTATGAATCCCTGCACACCCACAGTTGTCCAAATAAAGGAACATGAATTATTATTCCTCTTACTTTTCTCAAAGGATTCGAGCTTATCACGTGTAAATGTCTGATGAAGTATTATATTAAAATGTATTATAACAAGATAAATTACGGTTTTGACCGAAAGATATAAAAGTACGAAGCTGCGAAGTAGAGGATCAAAGGTTCAGAGTAGCCATGATGAAACAAAGTTAGGATGGTGAGATTTGCAACAACAAAAAAAGTCCTGGTTTTGTTATAACATTATTTCTTCTTTTTCTTTTGGAGGGGTATACCACCAGATTAGGGATCTGTCCACTTGACAACCTACAACCTCGCTAGAGTTGTCACTGGACCAATTGCCAAATCTACATTCCTTTTTTTTCTCATCAAATCAACTTGATTTCAGGGACAAGGAGACGAGGGTGAAGGGATGCAGCAGGGAACGAAAAAGGTTAATGGCTCGATGGGAAAATTCACAAGCCTGAGAAAAAATCGATCTCTGGGGAAGAGCGTCAAAACCAGAATAAGCAGATCATTGTACAGCAGATCTGCCAGTTCTCAATCAGAAGACAAGTAAGTAGTTAAAGTTCATTGTAATTGTTGTTGTTGTTGTGTTCATTGTTTTTGTTGTTGTTGTTGTGTTGTTTGGTGTTTCAAATTCTACTGTCTCCACGATTTTGGTGTTTTTACTCCTTTATTAACAGATTTGTCACCGTTGGAGTGAGAATATTGGAAAGTGTGGGTCTGGTTTTGGAGCCTCTGGAAGCAGCGATGGACGGTTACTCTTGGACCTCCCTAATTTTTGCTCCTTTCAACTTTGTCTACAAGTGTTAGAGGTTGATGAAGTGTACTTTGTGGTGTGTGTCATACCTACGTCGCTTGGAGGAAGGGATGACTAGATGATAGCGTTGGTCTCTCTCGTTCAGAGAGATAATTTACTGAGAGAGACCCATCAGTAAAAGTTGCGCCATCACTGAACCCCAGACGTTCATCAGCACTATTCTATCTCAAGCCTCTGTTGCACATTGAGGTGGATCCACAAAGGCTAATCTGGCTCTCAGCCATCCTCGAATCCCACCCTGTGGCCGGCCCCCATTTCTATGGGGCGAATACAGCATCAACTGAACACACCTCGCAGGTGCTCAGATATATATTGGTTTTCTCTCTCTCTCTTCTGCGGCTCCTGAAAGGGCGACTGCGATTGTTCGGGAGACATTTGAGGGGGCATCTGAGAACATCCTTCTTTGTGCCTTTCTTGCAGCTTAGGGCAGGTCCTATCGTGGATCCATAACTTCCTCAACCATCAAAGGAATTGGGTAAGTCGACTGGTGTTCTCTTATACCACACTGGGGCATCACGAAATTTTCTCTCTGAAAGGTCATAATTGTGCTTCTTCAATGGGAGTGCTGACAGCCAACCAGAGACTTTGGACGTTTCGAGGACTGCTCGCCCAATGTCTTCCATCTTTTTTCAGTGAAATTTGCCAGAACTGAGCTCAACTGGATGTCTTCTGTGCGTTTTCTTTCTTCAATTGCCTTCTGGTTTGCTCCTTCCAGTCGGGGTTGATGGGCGTTGATATCTAAGCAATACCAGTTCTAATCACCCTCTCCAAGAATGGCGCACCCTCCTTCGTTGTATCTCAGGTTAGCGCTGCTGTACTAACTGGATCAGTCCAAGCCAAGCCTCTCTTTTCAACAGGCGGGGCAAATAAGTCGCACTCTCTTCTGGAACTGTTCCACCGAAACTAAAGGTGTTTCGTGAAGAGTCTTTAAGCTTTTGGTTTTTACCTTCTCCACCTTGCACTGCTCGTTCCACAAACTGCTGCTGTGTTTGCAGAGACTTGCGAAAAGCTACGTGATTTGAATGGAAACATAACAAAAACACCCTAAAATTCTGCGATATTACCGAGTTTTCCTGCAATAGAAGTACCCCTAACCTATTCTTACTTCATAGTGTCATGTTGGTTGAACTCATATTTTCTTAAGAGGATTTACTTAATCATGGTTTTCAATGTACATTTAGATATTAATTTAATCTGTTTAGAACGAATACCTACGTAACATTATTGGTTATTCAGTGTTTGATTCTACTAATAAAGTTTATTATTCTGTGATTCAGGAGCGAGGAAAATGAGACACCTCCGAAATCTATGGGCGGGAAGATGAAAGCCGTCGTTCAACAAAAAACCAAAAGCAAACTTTGCTCGCTTTTTTGACTCGGGTGTTTCTGCCGAAAGAAACCTTCGGTCCGCCCCTCTCAGACGTCTAAAAATGACGAGAAAGTATCATTTTACTAGTCATGTAAGTTTTTGAAGATGATGAAATCATTTTTTGGAAGGCCTACAAAACTTGGGCAGATTGTTGTCAAACCCAGGACAATTGACTGAAAACGAAATAACCTTATTCAATTTTACGTAATAGTATTTTTTATAACGTTACATTATTTTATTTATGAAAATGTTCCTGCTGCACATTGAGTGGCCTCTGAGTCTATGCTGAGCTGGACTCCTTCAAAATTATTTTAGTACTGATAATAATGAGCGTTTTTCACAATATTAGACAATTTCAGTTAATTTTTAGCTGCAAATGAACTCTCCACGTACTTCCAACTCATATCTAAGTATTACAGGTCAAATGACGTACGTAATAGCAAGTAGAGAAACTGTCGGAATCCATCCCACATTCGTGGTAACAGTTTATTCAACATCCCACGTTGTCTACGAGGGACATCCTTCACCTGGCACCGCCTCGAACAACAACAACATTCTATTCATTACTTCCATCTCCACTTCCATTCAATAAGGTACCTTCAATGGAATAGAGGATTACTTATTACATGTACCTTCCCAAGATCTACGTAAATTCACAGCCCCAACCCTACTCTGGCAACAAATTGTTTCGAGTTGCCTAGGCATATCTTACAAAATAAATTTACTGTGAAAATCATTACTTACTTCAAGCGCTTAGATTATCAGTTTTGATTCAACATAATCAAGAACTCGCTTCCCTTCGTTTTCAACCTTCTTCTTTTTTCATCCCCTGAAATCTTGTCACGTATGTAAAGTTCATTGTAGACCAGAGCTCACTCAACCCACCCAATGCTAAGCCCTAACACCTCCCATAATTTCTATCCTCCTTTCCTCAATTATTTCAGTGCCAATTAAGTAGCACAACATTTGGCAAATGACTGTGATGGTGGAGTTCTTGCAGCCTTCATGCTGATATAATATCCCCCACGAGCCCCGCCTGGCTTTGGGCGGCAAAGTGTGATTTTAAATTAAATTAATTCGAATTGTACAGATAAAGGTGAATCATCCATCAACATGATGATATTCACAGGTTTACATTGGGCATCCACAATATATTGCTTAGTGGAATAGCCATTGGCCGTTCTAGGGATGCTGGTGCCTATAAGATGACAGACTAAGCTATCACTTTTTCTGTTGCTCAGTAATTCTCGAATCCATAGTTTTTTTCGGCAGGCAGGTGAGAAAATCTTTAAGATCTACAGGTGGAGTTGGATCTCGTAAGATAGGTACCTTGAAGGGTCCGTGACTTCAAGGTTATGTGGGATTCAAACTCACTAAAAAAACACCTCCTTTTTCTCCCACGTTGAATGCTCAGCCTGGAACTGTTTAACACATTACTTCAGGCTGAGTCCTAGGGCACTTCATCAGTTCTGGATGGCGGGACCAGGTGTTCCCTTCTCTCTCTCTCTCGTTCTAACAATGTCTTCCTTGTCAGGATGCTCTCTGTGTACTCTGCCACAGCAGTCCAGCTCCTCTCACCTTCCAGCATCTTGCTGACGACAGCTTCTGGTGTTGAAATTTGGGGAGTTAACCCCAGATCTGCCAGCAGCTGGCTTCTTTCAGCCGCCCATTTGGTGCATTTGAAAAAGGTGTGTAGCGCATCATCATCTCCACCCATCCATAGTTTGGAGGTCAGACATCTGCCAGATTTTCTTGTGAGCAATGCATACCATATATCAGAACGTACAGAAGGCAGAGTTAAATGAGAGATCATACTAGAGAAAGAATGGTGAAGCTGGAGGAGACTTCTCCGGTTGGAGCCAATTTCTGCAAGTGTCTTCCTTATTGGTGGAAACGAGTACTTCAACTAAGGAAAAAATCCAAATATTACCCTGTCATTTCCTATGTACTATCCCTCGGGCAATCCTAATTGGGCACAGATGGGGCCTTTCATGCTAGAAAAGCTCACCCTGGATAACCAGACTCAGGAAAGAATTACTAAGCTACTCACCAAGTAATACTAAGGAGTTCCCTATCTCATCGAATTGACTCCCTAAAGCTGGCCTTTCACTAGCGCTCCAAATGGCGTGGCGCGGTGGATTTTGGACGGCCCGGGTATCTGAACAAGCCGACTGCTCCATCGGAATCACCGTAGTTTTTCCCTTTCACACCAGTACTTTGGCGTGCCACCGCGCCATTTGTCTGGATGGAGCGCTAGTGAATGGCCACATTAAGGTCAAAGAGAAGCAGTTCTGCATGAGGGGAAATCATGCATTTGATCCCATTTTCGAAGTTTGCATTGGAGTGTTAATATTGCCGACACCAGTCAATTCATTCAACACCTCAGAATCGGGCAGCAAGAACTCCCTTCATCACCGTTAATCAATACTCCTCGAAAAACCAATCAAACTTCAATCCACCAACAGACTAAGCTGGCCTAACTTTAGAAAATCACTTCCGCTCCTGTAAATATTTTGACATCATTTATTTTGTCGAAGACGAACCGTTTTTTGAACTAGTTTTTAATGTTGAAATTTTAAAAATAGATACACATAGAAATCATAGCAATAGATGGTAAATGTGTTGCTCACGTTATAGTTGCGGCTTCTTACAGAAATTTGCGCATTTGAAAAATACCTATACCTAATTGTTTTTTAGTTTTTGAAACGTTTCAAAAAAAGTATTGTTTGTGCTATTATCTACGTATATTTATCATTGTTGATCTAACTTACTTGCTAAGAAGACTCAAATCACTGAGTAAAGGAAATTGGCCCTAAGGTTGGTTTACACTGGAGGCATCACTAATCAACACTAGACTCTGACAGTGTGTTGTTATTTAATATGATTAAAAAAAAATCTGTTCGAGTATTTATTTCAATATAAAGGACGTCAAATAATTTGAAATTCACGTGATGTTTTAAGAGGTTTAGGTTGGTACAGGCTAGGTACTTTGTCGCCTAACTGCCTATTGGTCCATGGATCACCAAGAATTTTGTTATTTACTTGACATGTTAACACTTTCCACGCGGGTCCCACAATGGCGATTTCATCACCAACGCGGATCCCAAAAAGGGTGGTCTTGCTGACAGCACGGGGCAATTTTTTGCCACTCTACTGCCATCTGTTTCTTCTTAGTTGAACCTGTTGTTAGTTTCTTCAACAGGATTTCTCCATGTGATTTCGTTTAGTAATACCCATTCTCCACTACGATGTGTTTCGTTTCCGGGTAGCATGATTGCAATGGTTGCAATTTTGCTTGAAATGAGTAGTTCATACAACGTATAGAAAGTGCTCGAAACGTCAGCCGCTCAGGGGGTGGGATTTTGTTTGCCTACCAGTAGGCAATCCACGCTGGCGAGAGAATTGCTTTTGCCTGCCGGTAGGCAATCTGTGTGGAACGTGTTAATCTTGAAGGAATTGTGAAGGGGTTGAATTATTACAACATAAAATTATGATATTCCAGGAGATTTCACAAATGCTTTTTAGAGTTCTTATTTGAGTAGTATCAGACATAGAAATGCGTGTGTGAAATTAGAGTTTTTGCGCCACTACCAGGGACTGTGGAACCTCTTCACAAAGCTCGGAGTCCATGGGGGGACCATGAATTTGCCCCCCGCCAACAATGAGCGACGATAAAAGAGTTCTCCTGTCAGTCCCCCCACCATGAGCCCCCCCCCCCCAGTCCTTAGTTACCCAGACCTCCTCCTTCAACTGGGTAGCATCATTGTTACTCGCACTAGTCTCCTCCTAATGGGGCCCGTCAAATTATGGCAGCAAAAATTCTCTAATAGAGAGTTCCAAGCTCGCAATGTGAGAACATGGGCCTCATAAGCTGGATAACCTTCACCAGTTATAACCACAGTCAGTGTAGGTACTTTCCACCATGAGTATTTCAGCGGGTTGACAAGAGTAGAGGGTATCAGTACCTACTCTTACTAGAAAAATTACGTAAAAATGCCATCAGGCACTCAAATCCACATGCCTACATCATATTGTGAATGAAATTACAATTTGAATATTAAAATATCACTTATAATGCATTATTGCACAAACAAACCATTTCCATAATGACATCCAAACTCAAACGAAAAAAACCCTGGTATAATAAATTTTGAATGAAAGAACTATAGCACTGGGAAAACACAATCCAAGTCAGGAAAAAGATCTTTATTGAAGAGACATTTGACATGTTCAACAGTGTGAGACACCAATGATGGTTTGCATCTCACGTTGCTTGCCCTACGAGAATCCAAAGCCTCATCTACACCACTTCGAGGCAACTGCTGGGTTGAGGTGAGGCAAAATACGTGCAGGTATTCTTCACACAGCCAAAACCGAGCCATCTGATGGTGGCACATCACAGAGTACTGGAGACAAGTTAACAGAAGAGAAAGCCAACGTTAAAATGGCGTGCATTTCTGAGGCTGCCTCAGTTGCGCTATCTACTTTCATCTAAGGAACTACTAAGGAAACTGAAGTGGTGGGGTGAGGCCATGCTGCTTCTTTTCAAATCACCCACTTCCTCTCAAATAACCAGAAATTGTTAAATTTTTGTTTCTTCATCATTTTGACTTGCAATAATCAATTGGAAATCCAATTGAGACAATAGGTTTTTCCAAGATGCCCTTACAATTGTTGTTTCCCCTACTGCCAGTAGTTCAAATGTTCAATCGACAACTGCCACCACTAGAAATGTTTGAAACCTAATTATATTATTGATAATAGCTTGAATTTAGAAATAAATATCGAGAAAATAACTATATGTTATCAAATTAATTACTTTGAAGCGGCTGGTAACGCCCCAAGGAAAAATATATGTGTTAACAAGGTGACTTTTTGGGATGATGTTGAGAGAATGCAATCTTGTCATCATCTATAACTACGTCATGGAGCTCCACCAATAAAAACTCTTCTATGGCTCCCAGCTTTAGCTTTCATCCCAGTTACAGGTAGTACCAATTCTCACAAATACCGACCAATTGATAATACATTTTATTTCACTATATCAAATGGTGCAGAATTGTAGAACTTAGGTCAGTTTCACCAGCATGAACCAGGATTGAAAATAAGGGTGGAATTAATAAACAAGGCTTGATTGTACATGTCCACACAAAGGTCAATATTCGTAGTTGAGAGAGGTGGTTTACTTAAGTGTGGTGGACGCCTGAGTGCACATTCAAATTCACTCAAGGGCTAATCAACACATTTTCACCAAAAGTTGGCAGCCTTGATGGCATGCTGAGGGGGACATTTCCCTGTTCCATTAGGTTTATGCAAATCCATGGGGTTTCAAGGAGAAAGGGAAGGAGAAATTTCTGCACTGATTGTATTGGAAAATGATCAGAGATGGAAGATGATCAGAAAGCTGAAAACCGTTTCACGAAAGATTTTCATCCTTGGATTAACCAGAAGTTTTCAACATGGCGACAGCTTTTGCAGATGATCCACCCATCAGATAGTTAAATCACCTGGAAAGATGATTCAAATCGTGATAACGCTTTGACGAGGATCAACTCTAATAACAAAACCCCAGGCTACAATAATTACAATATCAAGCGTCAGTTTCATAGTGAATCCACCAGTGTGAATCTACTGATTGGGCCTGTATTGCAATGACTAGAACCTACATAATGATTTTTGAATGGATCTTGTATATATAGGCAATTTTAAACAAATCTAGAAACAAATTAGCGAGAAATCAATATTCATAGTAGAATCGTCTGTACATATTGTGTTTTCTAAGAAACTACTTGGGTGAACCACCCGTTTTTAGTGATTCCTCTCGCGTTCACTCATAGGATATTCTCCATGTTGTTTTGTATATTATGTAAGTACCTTACCTTATACCAGTTGAATACTTCAAGTTGATAATGTATATACTAATACGCTTATTTGAGTACCGTGAAAAAAAAACAAATTTTTTCTTCCTACAAAAATAAAATTGTATTCGAGTTTAAGAGTTGATCATTATTACCAAATATGTATCGGAAAAAATATATTTTTCAAGTGACTGAGTTTGAACTGGACGGATTAGAAATTCAAATAATTTTTAATACTAGAAGAACAATCACTTTTTCAAAGTCAATCTTTCTGTGGTGTTTTATTGAGTGTTATTATTGACAATAGTGGCATCGGTGTTGAAACGAAGTTACCATTGTATCCCTTTTCTGTGTAGGTCCTACCAATTCTGTTTGTTTTTTTCTACGTGTTATGTGGCGCAAGTTTTTGTTATATAAAAGCTGGAGTTCTATGGTTGTTTGATGGAATACCATTGTTTTATTGTTTCTTCCTATCTCCCAATGAAGACAATGTTCAAATGGGGGGTGCACCTTGATTTTTTTTAGATTTTTAATCGAAAGTAGACTACATCCTGAGAATTTTGGCACCAACCGCAACCTTCTAGCGTGAGTAGATCTGTTTCTATGATTTTTCAAAGTTTCGACCGTTTATGACGTCACGCGCCCCTCTCGCCTGGGCGGGACCCCCCAGCCCACTGTGACGTCATAAACGGTCGAAACTTTGAAAATTCAGAGGAAAAGATTTACACACACTAGAAGGTCGCGGTTGGTACCAAAATTCTCAGAATGAGGTCTACCTTAGATTAAAAATAACAATAAACACTTTTTCCTACCCAGGCGCACACCCTATTGAGATGAATCGAGATTGAATACCTTTGTAAGGGGCATTCCAGTAAGTATCAATGTTGAACAAGCCTGCCATCCAGCGAACCCTACGCTGCATCGTTGAAAAGTATGCTTTGCAATGGCTGATGTTCCTTACTCTCTGCTCAGACAGCTTGCCGGGTCCGCACTTGCAACATTTGACAGCTCCTAACCTGCTCCGCTCTTTTGTCCCAAACATCGCATCGCTCCAAACCTCACTCCACCCATACACAGCTCACCCCACTCCGAACATTTCTTTGATGGAAGATGGAAAACCGCCAATGGAGCGATCAGACTGCGCTCTGCTCTTCTGATCCTCATTTCTTTGAAGTTTTGCCACCCCAAACACGCCAGAGGATCGGAGCAAAGTTCGGAGCAACCGAATGTTTCAAAGTGTGGATGCAGCTTTAGACGTCACACACTCTCAGTTTGTGGATGCCTTAGCACAGAGATATGGTGGTGAGGTGCAAGGCCTGACATTAACTGCAAAGGATGTGGGTCACAAATGACTTAGGCACACGCCCTGAACTGAAACAATGGCGGACTTTTAATCAGCTGTTGCCTGTTGGGTGACATTTAGCCTGCCTCTGGTGGTGGGGGGAGCCAACATGCTCACATTGGCAGTTACCAGGTTCAGGGAACCACCTTTGAGGACTTAATAGGTTTTTTTTAACTCCCCTCAAAGACAAAAGGGGGAACGCCATTAATTTTAAAAAAAAGAATCAAATAGTTTTAAAGGGGAGGATGCCCAGGACTCACCCGATGTGGGCCCTAGAGATGAGGGAAGGTAGTGGTGGGAGAGAGGGATGAAGGGTAGTGCCTCTATAAAAAGACCACCAGTTCAAATATGAGCCAAGCAGGACACCAGATTCTATTTTTCCTACATATTAGCATAGAACATGCTTTAGCCTTGTGTCACATAGGAGGGAGGGTGATGTGGGGTGTTATACTCCACTTGTTCCTCCCCATCCCTACTCCAATAAAAAACGCGGCTAAACCATGTTCCATGTTTCTTGAGTTTCAGACAAAGGCTCAAAACATTACGACTCAAAAACAAGTTTTTTTTTAGACTATTATGAATACTGTTTGATAGAGATTTTATGATCAAACCTCTCTTCACAAAGCACAGAAAGGGATGATGACTGAACTCGCCTGAGGTGCCTCTTTATTTGAGAAATTGTCTTTCTGGATCACTGGAGGAAGTATTAGGCGAATTTTTTCAAGACAGTTTGAGTTACTACAATTACTACTGCCTCCTCGATCATAAAACCTCCATTGAACATGTTTGAAATGTATTAGAGTAGATACCTAGGTACCAATATGGAGAGTTTTTTTTAAATGTCTAAACGTTAAAATTTAGGTTCAATCAGGTCTAGTGCCTAATCAGAACAATACCTGAAGACATTGAACATGAATACCAACATGACTAGTATCTGAACTCCCCGCCTGTTACTGGCCATTACCAAGTTAAAAAGGCGCTCGCTAACCACTAGTTCGAATGTCTGCTAACAGAGGCCAGCGCTAGCGCCCCATTCTGCCCCGTTTATCGATGCAGATTAAGTTCTAGGCATGCATGAATTAAGAACCAGTACAAGCAATTAAAGTTATACTTAAATAAGTACGGCCGATTAGTTCATTCACTCTGAAAGTACTTGATCTGAGTGGCGTAGAAATCACAACCCCGGGAAACCATTCCACTGTCCTCCATCCACTAGCTCCAATGTACGACCGCTCCAAGAGTCTACTCTGTGCTACCCCTATTTTACTGCTTATTCACAAGTTTAATTGTACAATATACCGTCATTCAAAGTTATTGTGCCGTTCTTCCTCCGCCCTATCCTGAGGTAACAAGTAGGTTAGTACCAAAAGTTAGCCAGTGATAACTACCAATCTAAATGGTGAAAGGGCATCATTAGAAGTCACAAAATCGTTTGTCGTATCACATTTTATTAACAAGTAAGTTATACTAGTATTTTTAGAATTGGAATTCACAAGTACAAATATGTGTTTATATTATATTGTGATGAAAATGTAAATAGTAAGATGTAGGGACCACATAAAAATAAGTGGATTCAAGTGTAGATCAGTGCTGTGTCTCAGCTCTCAAAATATGATGTACAACTAATGCAAATTATAACCTCTCAACAAGAAAGCAGTACAAATCCAGCATTTTAGTGCTGTCTTTGGCTTGGAATGTTTCAAAAACTAGGTATCTAATATTTAGTTATACGTTGAAGTCATATTCATGGTTATACTTGACTTAAGATCTTTGGTGGTTCAAACCCCAGTAGAAAGGAATAATTCAGTAGCTAACGTCGTCTCAGAAAGCTTATAAACGTCTACATTCATCTACATGTTGCACAGTAATGGGGTATTTCGGTGGGTCGGAAATTCAGGTTTTTGACCTCAAATTTGGAATTAGCACCCTTGAAAACCTATATACTCCAACTTTAAGCCCAATGATACTATAACATGTGGTAAAAAAATTAATTAAAGATATCACACGTTTGAAAAAAAGGTGGGCCTCCCTTAACGCGCACACACTTATGCCATGCGCGTGTGTGAGTAGTATTTTGTAGTATCCAAGAGGTCCTCTAAGGGTTTCATCGCTTCTCTGTGCATGGATACTTTTTTCAAAGACAGTTGTCTAGCTACGTCACGATTGGCTAGCTACGTCACACCATTCAAATCTTCAACTTTCCTTAGCTTCTCTGATATTTTTAAAAAAATTTTCTCAACGAACAGACCCAATTACCGTTATTCCTGAGCCACTCTTATGAAAAAAACAATTTTAAAAATTGACTGAAATACCCCATTGTTACCTCCCGTGAAATTTAATTATGTAGTAAATTCAATTTATATTGGTATAAAGTTAGCAATGAAAAATGACGTGATATGAAACTTACGATATCAGGATTCTGACCTCTAAAGGTGGAAAGAATGCAACAATACAATGTCTGGTTTGAGAAGTTTAAGGTAGTAGGGGCTTGCCAAAACATAGGTTCCTTATTTTATAACCTGGAGCACTGTAACCTTACTGTAAACATGGAGCGTTCCGAGCTTAGCATGCCCTCCTTCAAAATGGGGGGTGCGCCTGATTTTTTAAATTTTTAATTGAAAGTAGACCTCATCCTGAGAATTTTGACACCAGCTGTTCTCTTTTTGGATGAGTAGATCTTTTCCTACGATTTTTCAAAGTTTCGAATGTTTATGACATCACACACTCTGGGCGGGACCCCCCAGCCCACTGTGAAAGTGCTCAAATGGGTTGCTGAGCTTAAAAACGGGCGTGAAAGTGTGGCCAACAATCTGCGTTCTAGATTCCCCTGTTGCTCCCGACAAGGTTTTGTGATTGACGCTGTTAAAAAAGACAGCATGACTGCTGACAGGAGGCTTACCATCGAAGAAATATTCAAACCCCTGAATCCAACAGTCCAAGAGGATACCAGAGGTTCAGAGGGAACACTGCATATTGGGTCGTTCATCTTTTGACCAATGAACACCAAAATAGGGTCAAATCTGCTCGAACAATTTTTGAAATTTTGGAAACTGAGGGCGAGGGGGTGTTCGCCGTATTCTGACTGGGTTCATTACTCAAGTCCCGAGACAAAGGCCCAAAGCATGGTTTGGAAGACTGTCAATGAGCCAGCTCCCAAAGAAACTAAAGTTGTTTACTCGGTGGGGAAGATTATGGCAACAGTTTCCTGGGACTCCAAGGGGATTTGGCTCATAAATTACAGTTTAACAATCAGTGCTGCGAGATATTGTAAGGTTTTGAGACGATTGAGAGCTACTATCGAGCGCAAAAGACGCAAGTTGTTGTTGAAAGGTGTGCTTCTAACGCTAGTCCCCATTCCGCACGACAGACCCAAGATTTGCACCATTCCATCAATGGGGAATTCGCCTCACAATGATTTCATTTTTATTTTTCGAAAGAGGGTTCACTGATACGGAAGAAAATCATGGTGATCTGCTCGAAAATGCATCCAAAAATTCAGAGAATTCAAGGAAGATGGAAATTTTAAATGTTCACAATCTGTTCACGTAATGGGTTGCAACGTAACAGGTTTTCTTACCAATCTGACATCATAGGAGGATCTGTGCCCCTTACGACAGTAGTGCTACCTCTGAAAGCGCACATGTAACCATTAGCTTACGTGATCGAACACAAGAAAGCGCTGCAAACTGGCAGGAAGAACCCAGATACGAAAGTGACCAAAACAAGCAATTTTACTCACTATTTTTTACAATACGATTCTACCAATTAGTTTATCAAGCATTATTAGTCTTCACCTTCTCTTATTTAGTTTCTATATTACTCTATTTTTGATATTTGAATAACATTATTTGGGTGGATCGTTTCATGTGGTCATGAGGGCACCTACGACTCTACCTGTTGACATTATCTGAAACTATTTGCCGAAACTCCTTTTACGCAGAGCACAGGTTTGCGGAAGGAACCCAGGGGAGTGACGTCATTAGTTTCCCTCGATATTTGCGAAGTTTTTTGACAGAGGCTTCACTTGTTTAGGAATGTTAAACGATATTCTAGGGCCTTATTATAGGATTTGACTTGAAATTCCAGAATCTAAAATTGAGGCAAATTCCCCATTGGGATACTCTCCCTCATACCCTAACCTAGCCACATCCGACTACTACCAGCCACCACTACTCCCTCATACCCTGACCCTGACCATGGCAAGGTCATACCCTGACCTTGCCACATCCGACTACTGGCCGGCCAAAGATTCAGAAACGACGCCGAACTCAAGGCAGGGATTGACAAAAAATATTTTCGCAAAGAGGCTGCAGCACTATGAAGACAGTCTGAAGAAAATTGAATTCTCTATCAGAATAATTTTCCTAGACCAGCGAACCTTTGTTTTGGCACGTCCCTCATAGTTACGAGAAGATGAACCTCGTGACATCAGGCCAGCCAATCACAGATCTCCAGATATTTTGACGTGGCATTTGGCAGGATTGGTAAACTGATAATTTTCATTATCACCTGTAATTTTTTTTGGGGGCTCTAGTTTTGAGTGGGATCCAAATTTTGTGTCTTTTCAAGGCATTTTTTTAAATAAAAAAATACATGAGTACATCCTATTGTTTTAGATGAGTGTGTTCATGTTTCAACATTATAGTCTGATATTTAATAGTTTTCACCAGTTTTTTCGGTTTAAATAAAAGGCTCCATTGATTCTTCAATAGGGTTGATGGCCAGTCAAAATTTTGTTTTAGACGTCAGTGTGGATTTCACACAGTAATTCATCCTTGAGCCCTGATAAAGATAGTAAATCAACTGAAAGGTCGTTTCCATCGAAGGCTCAAGGTCGACTGCTGCTATCCAGTAACAAAGGGAAAAACTTCTGAGTACCGCACTTTTTACACGCAAAGGGTGAAAAGTATGCAATCCTGACTTCTCCGAGTGTTTCAACAGTCCAAAATGGGCAAAGAACAGATTTTTGCTTTAGAAAAAAATTTGTGGTTATGCCCTATTAACGTTCAGGGATTCAAATGTACAACTTTCCATCTGTATGCTGTAGTTTCAACTGCCTGTTTCATGACTTCGGATCTAACATTGACAATAGGTACCTTTTAAGTAGAAAGATGTTTCATCTAGTTAATCACTGTCCTCGGCGTTATTGAACTTGTTGTACTTCTGAGTCGTGCTGTAGTTCATCACTTCAGTTGCCGAAACGTGTTCTGATTCCTGCAAAGGTGAAAAAATGTTAGAAGACTGAAGGAGGGCGGTATTCAGTGTACGGCTGTAAGAGGCATTCGCTGAAGCTATACAGTGCAATTTCAGATTCTCAACAATAACTGATTATACAATAAAATGGAAGAAAATATTGATGAAAACGAGAATTTGGAAGATCTAGATATTCAGACGGTTGGAAACTTGGCGTTCTAAAGAACATTGCAGTCCACTTGGAGAAAACTGCAATATTCATTCCTCCTGCTGGAGAAAAGATGGGCAGTAGAATATTTTTGGTAACCCTACTACACAATTTCTACTTGACTCTCACATTTTTGCTTCAAAAAATTCACCAGAAAAGTTACTTTTATCATGAAAGATTTACTTCGTGCTTGACGGTGTTACTGAGAAATACAAGCAAAGGGCAGAAGAGGAGATTCACTACTCCAACGCATCTCATCAGCCCTGGGAATCCAATCGAGTGGGCGAGTTCTCCTCCCATCATTGGCCCTGAAATAGGTAAATCTACAGTAAGATTGTTCACCAAGTAGCTATGTGCCTTATGCTTACCAAAATTGAACGAGGTTTGTATGCGTAGGTACGCCTGATGCAATGAGGAATTTCACCGAATTCTGTTTGCATTTTTCCTGAATAGTAAATGGTGTGGGATAGATGAAAATCAGATCGATTTCGGAAAATAAGTCTCCTGTTATTTTTGGGAGACAATCAAAATTTATGATTTCAAAAAATAACTGGGAAAACGGACCTCTTCAACGTGAAGTGGGAACGCTCGCTGATTGGGCTGTTTGGATCGCCGTCTTCTCCCAGTGTTGCCTGATGGTACGACGAAATCGTGTTATCAAAGAGGAAAGTTATCAAACAAAGACAGGGGAAACCTAATTTTTCCCATCTTGCTTTTTCTATTTTTTTCTTCAGTTTTTCGATTTTGAACTTTACTGGTTTTGTGAAATTTTGCATCTGAGGACTATAGATTTCTCGATCTCAGCGCTTCAAGCGGCCGTAAATGAACTATTCCAGGATGACGTCATCCTCCCAGTTTTTTTAAACGTTCATATTTTCTACACTGTTTTGTTTGAAAATGTGTGAAATTCCTCATTCACTATAGGTAGTTAATGATAAATGTTGAAAGCAAGGTGAGAAACTTGCAAGCATTCAACAAAGAATCCATACAAAAATCGAACCTCCAGGGATGGCTTCAATCGAATGACTGGCATGCCAGAGAGTGCTATAAACGTATCCATCAAGCTTACCAAGTGAGTAGGCAAGGCTGACAGCTGTTTGCTGAAGAGCATAGACGACAGCGTAGTTGGCAGAGTGGCGGGAGTCGACGAGGGAGGCGAGCAAGGGCACCAAAGCAGCGTCCACAGCACCAATACCGAGGCCAAGGCCGAAGTGCGGCACAGCCAAACCCCGAACTGTCTTCACCGATGGAATCTAAGCAACGAGGAGGTCATCATTTGAATGACAAATATTGTTTTCTTATTTTCAATAATAAAACTTTGGAATCTAGCAAGGAAAAAAACTGTTTAATCTCCTCAAAATTGGATGGTTTACGTCTCAAGGTACGTAGAATCAAAATATGAGCTCCATTTAGATTCCAGCTGTGCATCAAAGCTTTTGAACAGTGTCAGTCACATCTAAAGGGGTGAAAAAAGGAATTGTCATTTTCAAAAACTCTCGATGTAAAAGTGATTTTTTTCCACCAATTTAAAATAGAATTTGATTTTTAGAATTAAATGAGACCACCCAGAGTTCTGAAGGACCAACCATTCGCTCCCTATGAATACTTGAGGGATGAACTTGAAATAAATCAGAAACATGAGTGTGAATTGGAAAAGACTTCACTGACGGGAATAGGTCAAATCTCCATTCAAATTTCAGCATAGAAATTGTGAGTAAAATAGTAAACCATTAGAAGAAAATTTGCGGCGTTTTTACAAAGAGGACGCGTTCAGAGAGGCGTTCAGAGAGGACGCGCACAAGATACGTCAACATTTCTAAGCTAAAACTTGGTGAAAATAGCACATACCATCAAGGCTGATACAGCAACGAGAAGCATGGCGCCAATGGCCATACGCCATCTTCCCACTTTATAGGCCAAAGGTCCACAAAAGTTGGTGCCCAGAAGATATCCAATGCTGTCTGGAATAAACACCGTTCCTAGCTCCCATTTCTGTAAGAATTGAACATTATCATAAAGCAATCAAGATAATAAGGTAAATGATTTAGTGAAATTGAATCTTGAAAACTTACCTGATACATTGAGACTTTGGTAGACTAAAAAGCCACTGATTGAAGTAAATTTGCTAGATGTGCAGGATAAGTACAAGTAATAAGAACAAACTGGATAATGAATAAAGAATATATTTGTGAGCATTGATGATCAAGTACCTACATTTGATGTACAATAGTCACAATACGATCATACTGGTAATTCATTACATGTGTAATAATGAAGAAATATCAAAACTCAACGAGCGATGGTGTGATTCCAGGTTTATCACCACTTGCCTCCTTTCTTCTTCTTCTTCTGACCACCGCCTTTCCGCTGCTGGCGTGGACCTTCACCCATCGAAGGACTAGAGACGTTCGCTTGAGACTTGTCGCCTCCTGTCTTCGCCATTTTGGTGATGTCGAACTGATCCTGAACTGAAGTGGCAGCTCCTTGAGTTCCTTTGCCGACATCTTTGTTCCTCCTATCTTTCTTCTTCCTGAAAGTAGAGCGTTCGTGTTTTGGAAGCCATCTTTCTGGGTCGGGGTCCACGTTGGGGTTGTAGTTCTTGGGAAGCCGCTTCTTCTTTTTAGAAGAGGATTTTTTCTTGATCAATGGTGTGCCAGGGGAAGGATCAGTTTTCGCAGCTTTCTTCATTACTTTGAGCCCCATCATCCAACTCGACGACTCAAGAGCATCTGTATCCATATTAGGCGTGAAGTCCACAAGACCAGGAAGTTTCTCACTAAGTTGGTTGGCTTTGTCAGGATTAAACTGCGCATAAGCGACGATCAGCTGCGCCAATGTGACAGTGTCATTGGGATTTATCTTCAGTAGTTCTTCGAGACTAGCAGCAGCGATTTCAGGCTGTCCATTCCTCAAATGAAGGTCAGCAGCGTGTCGCCACAGTGCACTGAGGTCGCCTGCAGAAGTCGACTTGTTCTTCCTATTCCAAGACACAGCTTTTTCCAATATCCTGGAAGCATCTTCTGGCGATCCCATCTCCATGTACATCGACACTAGCGCACTAACGATAGCAGGTTTGAACATGTCGTTGTCCAGACCTTCCAACGTTTTACAGGCATCCTTCACTTTCCCCTCATTCAACAACAGTTGGACTATGGACAGCTTCATTTTCAATTTAGACTGCGGCCGTTTCTTGGCGAAATCTTCCAACATCTTGATAGCCATTGAAGTTTTATTGTCCTTCGACAAAATAGCAGCTTTCATCAACACAGCGGATTCTTCTGTCGACGGTTGCTTCTTGACAAGCTCGTCGCAATTAGCCATCGCCTGATCGCCCAGATTAGTGAAGATATTCAGCAAACAATTATTGACAGCGACCACCTTCTTCTGCTGAGACGTAAGTTTCACTTGAACGCTATCACTCAAAATATTTTTCATCTTCTTCTTTGAATCAAACAAATTTTGATCTCGATTTATGGCAATACTATTGTTATTGGCAACAGCCACGACCCCGAGATCAGTGGGCTTCTTCTTCAGTATGGAAGTGTATATGGACAAAGCTTCTCGATCTCTACCTTGGAAATGCAAACAACACGCTTGCTGCAGCCTGATAATACTCACTTCGTCGTCGATCTCTTCAGGTGGAGTGTCTTCGTCGAAAGATTCGCGACAGATCTTTTCCGCTTCCTTCAACTTTTTTTCAGCCTCTGCATAATTCCCTTTGACCATAAGGTAGCACGCTATATTATAATATATTTCGTACGTGTCTACTTCGAATGAAGGCATATCGATTTGTTTGTCAGAATTTAGAAGGTTGACGATGATCGCTGCAAGGTTCGTTTGACGTTCTTCGTCAAAATCGTCGCTCGTTTGTTTGATCACATCGCGATACAAATTGAAACAATCTTCAAACTTCTCAAGACGGTACAACACCTGAGCTCTGAGCTCGTTATGTTTCAATTCGGGGTTTTCAACCGCATCCAAAACTTTCAGAGCTTCGTCAACTTTGTTCAACCTGTACAAGGCGTACGCTTTCTCAAACTCAAGACCCTTCCCGAGGGTGGTGCCGAACTTGTTGAAGGCCAGAATGACATCGTCGAATTTGGACAACTGAATGAGACTTACGATTCGGAAATGAAAGGCCAAAGAGTCATCGGGAAAGCTGTGGAGGATTTTATTGGCAGTTTTGAGGGTGCGCTCGAAGTCGGAGACCTGCCCGAATTTCTGGAGGTCGGCGTAGAGAGCGAGTTTGGTGGCTTCCGAATTATTTGCCATAGCGGCTACGGCTTTCAACACAACACTCGGCACAGAATTATCCGAAGGATTTAGAACAGTTTTTGATCAAAAAGTAATGAATAAAATCCGCACTGACATCAATATGGGCAAATATCTACAGGCTATCGCGACGTAAGGTTAGGGAGCTTAGTTGGCAGGGTGGATGCTGCAGCATGAATAGCATCCATGGATGAAGCAATTCACCGTGGAGGAAGAATTGTACCTCCACCCTAGAAATTAATGTAGTCTTGGAAATAGTGTTACAACAGAATTGGTGAATGTGAAGTTGACCATGTTCTATCGATTTTTTTTGAGTTTTCGGTTCAGTTGCGTTCGGGCAGTAGCATAGATCCATGATGATGTTATCCACCTCATTTTAGAGGCTTGGAAAGGGTGGGTTTCGAAAATCAGCAAGAAACGGACTCCGACCCTTTCAACGTGCGTCGGCCGCACGGTCAGCTGAGGTTGAGGTTGCCTTCTAGTGTGATGCCTTTTGATTTTATCCAAAATATTTGGATAGTTGCTTTGGCCAAAACAAATACAATGATTTGGTTCATTTACTGCTTGCTTTGATAGATGTACCTACGGATCGGTTCCAAAATCATTCAATTTTTTCTATCCTAGGCAATAGTTTTTTGCCCAGTGATCGTGATTTCACCATGATAAAAAGAAAAATTAAAAAGAGGGGTAGAATGTTTTGACTGGAGAGGTTGATTATGAGCAACAGCCAATCACAGAATTTTGTGGTGGAAAGGGAAAGTAGTGGTCACCCTCTCACAAAAATATGGCATATTCAATACATTGTATTCAAAAACGCTGCAAATCATTGCTCAAAGGTTTATTATTTTCTGTATAGATCATCCTTCTGTATAGATCACTGGTTCTCCATCAATAGCACCTACCACCTTCTGTATTCTCCCTTGACCTTCCCTCTCAAATTTCAGCTCCTGCGTTCAATAGGATTGAAAATGGCTTCGGAGCTCACTCAGCTGATCAGTGAGCAATGATTTGCAGCGTTTTTTACCTACAAACATTGTTTTCAGTGGCGCCTCCTCCAGGCAAACAAAGCAAACACTGTTTGCCTTAATAAAAATAAGCAAAATGAATAAATTAGTTTTTGTTGAGATTCTCCTATATTCCCATCTTTTTCAAGTAATATAATAGCCAATTTTGGAAAATTTTAATATAGGTACTTAATTTAGGTACTTAGATGTAAAAAGATAAATAAAAAGTAAATTAGATGAAATAGGAGAATGGAATAAGAAAGTACGTATTTTGCCTTGGATACTAGCCCGCAACACACCATAGACTTGGAGAGGTCGGTAATGTAGATGATTGCAGATGATAAGCGAACTAGCGCGGGGCAAGGCGATGCAAGGCAAGCAGTTCAAAAAAATGAATTTTTCGGGACTGTTTAGAGTGAGAGGCGACGATCGGCGGGGTGGCGGGGGGTCATCGCGGTGTCAAGTATTGCCATACCCCCACAACTATGCTATCAGCTGTTGCAAACAATCGGATAACTGTTTCGTGACCTTGAAAGCAGAGAAACTTGAGCCATGGATACTAATTAACCCATGCATGGCAAGACATAACATATCCATCCAACCACATTATCTCAAGGAAGGAAAACTTAGTTTTTTCGCTACTGCAAATAGCGGCTGCCTGGCGCTGACTGGTGTGCCGTTCCCGATTTTGCTGTACCTAATCCTTTTTCTTGTTGATAGGTACCCACTTGGAAATAATTGCATAATATTGAACCCCCCGATGGTTTACTTTTGAGGTAGGTAGCTACTACGTATATTTTGAAAATCGAATATTAAAAAATCCGTCCGTCCGCGGAACTTTCCTTAATTATCATGGACCGATTTTAATGAAATTTGGTATAAGAGCTCCATTTGGGGTTTACTTGTGCCCCGAAGGTTTTTTCAGTCACTTCTGAGCGGTGAAACATTAGGACTGTAACTTTTAAGGCCCCCTCTCTCGAAAACTCTCGTTATGAAGGTATTGTTTTTTCACCAATTTGAGATAGGTACCTACCATTGAATTTTTAGTATCGAATCAACCCACCCAGAGGATAAACTATCAGCTCTCCATGAGAACTTGAAGGTTGAACTTACGATAAATGTGAAACACAAGTGAGAATCGCAAAAGAGGCCTTATCACCTTAAAAATTTTAGCTGACCAAAATGCGATCGATGTTCGTTTCTTTGGGTTGTACATGTTTTGCTTCCTTAATCAACCTGTAATCAAATTTCTAAACCAAGGAATTCTTTATTTCTTCAAACGGAGTGTGAAGGGTTTATTTCATCTAAATAAACAACATTTTGAAGCAAAAACATGATTGGTAGGTAGTGACGAGGGTAAAGCTGACGCTTTATCTTCAGAAAAATAATAAACCGTTGTGTAATAATTTGCAGCGTTTTTCGTTATTGTTTATTCTTCTGTGACTGGCCAAGCTGTTTGCCTCACGAATATTCTCACGAGACGCCACTGATTGTTTTACCTACCAACTATTGGTGGTACTACCTACCACACTATAATGGCTTCACTCCTTCACAATCAAGTTTATTAGAAAGAACTAAACGCTTCACACTCGATTGGAAAAATAGAAAGCTTCATATGGAAATTTGATTACTGGTTACGCAGAAGCAAAACTGTATACAAATCGAAAAAATTAACAGCGATCGCATTTTAGTCAGATAAAATTTGAACGGCGATTAGACCTTTTTTGCAATTCACACTCATGATTCTGTTTTATCGAAGGAAAACCTTCAAATACTCGTAGGGACCGAAAGGTTTGTCCTACAGAGCTCCGGGTGGTCTCAAAAATTTTTAAAAATTCTGTACTATTTAAAATTGGTGAAAAAACGATACCTTTATTTCGAGAGTTTTCGAGCTAGGGCACTCTTGAAAATTTCAACCCTTAATTTTCACCCCTTAGAAGTGACCTACATCAACCAAAAGCTTCGCGGCACAACTAGACTAAACCATCAAATTTTGAGAGGGGGTTAAAATTTTTTTTTTCTTGCTCGATTCCAAAGGCTTATTATTGAAAATAATAAACCAAAAGGTACTTCAACTGTTGAAGAAAAAAAAGACAAACTAAAATCTGTATGGGCAATTCATAACTATGTTCAAAGAACAGTAAACCGCCACCTCCAAATAATTCTGTAAAATAGGAAAATTTAATTAAAATTCTCTTTCCTCTTCAATATCTCTCTGAAAACCGATCAACCAGTGCCAATACGCGTAATTGCGCTTGTATATTGGTAATTTGCGTAATTGGCAATTTGCGTAATTGGCAATTACGCAAATTGCCAATATTTTTCGTTTTCGAAATAGTCAGCTTTCTTGAACTAATGCACCTTCAGCATCCACCCGTCAACACTTACTAGAACCCAGTTAATACCAAATATCCAGTAGTTCAAACATTTCAATTGAAAGTTCCAGTAGGTACCGAGAGCCTCAAACCTGCCTTTCTTTCATTTTATTGATTTTAAAGGATTTTCAAAAATAATTGAGTTATTGCAGTGTTTGGTCAAAATTTTATACCTAGAGGTGAATTTTTGAAAATTCCCATAATTGAAATCCGTTTTGGTCCTTTCTAAGACATTACTAAAATGGCGCGAAAATGTCCAATAAGAAGCTCGTAGGCCAGAATTCATGAGTTTCAAATTGGAGAAATAAACCTTAAAATCTTGAAAAAAAAGTTATTTGTTGTTATTTTATACTAAATAATCATTTTTGGTTTATTATTTTCAATAATAAGCCTTTGGAATCGAGCAAGAAAAAAAATTTTAACCCCCCCTCAAAATTTGATGTTTTACGTTTCAAGGTACGTAGAATACGAAAATCGAATAAAAAAATTTCCGTCCGTCCGCCGTACGCGGCACTTTTCTTAGCAACACTGGACCGATTTGGTTCAAATTTGGTATATGGGCTCCATTTGGGGTTTAGTTGTGCCGTGAAGCTTTTGGTTGATGTAGGTCACTTCTAAGGGGTGAAAATTAAGGGTTGAAATTTTCAAGAGTGCCCTAGCTCGGAAACTCTCGAAATAAAGGTATCGTTTTTTCACCAATTTTAAATAGTAGGTATTGAATTTTTAAAAATTTTTGAGACCACCCGGAGCTCTGTAGGACAAACCGTTCGGTCTCTACGAGTACTTGAAGGTTTTCCTTCGATAAAACAGAATCATGAGTGTGAATCGCAAAAGAGGTCTAATCTCCATTCAAATTTTATCGGACTAAAATGCGATCGCTGTTCATTTCTTCGATTTGTATACAGTTTTGCCTTCTGCGTAACCAGTAAATTTTAAGACTACTTTCTAAAACTTATGAGCTAAAACACGCTTTCATAACCTTTTTTTAAATTTTAAATTCGTTCCCCCCGTTTTCATTTTAATTTGTAAAAATGGTCATAACTCCCTTAGATTGTACGTACATTTACATTTGAGGGTACCAATGGATAGTGCATTGAGTTTCCTTTCTTCTCATTTACCAGACACACTTCCGACCAGGAACACCAAACACAGAACACACACTTCCCCAATGTCCTGAGAATATCACTTCTTTTTTCGAACCAAGCCCCTGATTGATTTCAATTATTCAATTTGATCAATTCATTGAATCAATTCATTTGATCAATTAATCAATTCAATTGATTTGATCAATTAATCAATTCAATCGATTTCAACATTATGATTTTCCGCATTTAAACGTCGTTTTTTGAAAAAATTACGCAAATAAAAATTAATTTCAACACACCGTTGGAAAATTACCAAATTGCAGAAGTATTTTTTACTAAGCAAGGTAGAAATGGGTGTAAATATCGTTTAAAAGTAATGTAACGTTCAACTTTTTTGTTCAAAATTTTTCCAATTGTGCCCCTTGTTTACGTAGGTGCTTAGGTCGCGTAATGAGTAGAAAGCAGATTTAATGTTTTCTCTATTGGTATCCTCAAATTTGAATTTGTGTTTAATCTAATGATTTACGACCACTTTTAAATATTAAGATCGAAAATAAGAGAAAAAATAAAATTAAAAAAGGCGCATTAGATGAGGATTTTTCGAAAAATGATAAGTTGTTGCAAATTGGTCGTAGTTACAGTTCTTGAAATTTGGATCATTATTTCTGGAACAGCCTGTATTAGAAGGCACGCTTTTATTGTTGGGAATAAATGCAGAATTTCCCGTAATAGTTACCTAATAGAAATAGTTTGGTTCGTAAAAATCTGTGAATTGCACTTCCTACCTCTGGTTTAATTGTGGTCAGGAGCCATAGTGGGAGGCATGGTTCGAGGACAGCCATGGCCGATGTGGAGACCCAGATGGCACCAGCTGTGAGAAGAATCAGCCTGTCGCTTAGTAACTGGGCCCAACTGGTTTTCCCTCCGCACGTCTAATACAATAGAAACGTTAGTAAACTTCGAATGAAAGGTACTTTGACCATAAACCCACGTGGTACGGACAAGCTACTTACTTCACCAGGCGGTTTCAAATCAAGGTATGATAGCTGACACCCTGAAAACATCCAATAGAATAAGTAATATAGAATATCATAACAGTAATAATGGTACGATATGACTACAGTCTATCTATGGATACATAAAACCCCAAGAGTGCGCGTATGTCGCCCGAACGTGAGAGTCCCAGGTTCGATTCGAGGCTGCGACATCAAAATGTTTTTCATACATCTACGATTTCAAATAGGTAATTAAATAATTATCATGAACATTATAAGTCATCACGAACAAGATTCCAATGGCTTTAAGAAGTTCTTTTTCCTTTTTGTTTAGTATTAATAATTTCTTTTCGATTCCTGAAGACTATAAAGAAACATGTATTAATTTCTAGTTGTATAATTTGCATTATTTATGTACTTGATATTTGTTCATCATTTACATTTGTACAAATTGAAGTATTAATGTCTAGTTGTATAATTCTTTGCATTATTCATGTATTTGATATTTGTCAATGTAATGCAAATTATGCAACTGGAAATTAATACCTACTACATGTTTCTTTATAGTCTTCAGAAATCGAAAAGAAATAATTAATTCTAAGCAAAAAGGAAAAATAAATTCTCACAGCCATTGGAATTGAATTTTGTTCACGATAACCTATAATGTTCTTGATAATTATTTGATTACCTACTATCTGAAAAGCCTGCTAATAGCAGACAAAAACAAATCGTAGATACTTGTGTAAAAAAAAAAGATTTGAATAATTCCTAATTCCAAAATTGAAGTTATTTTGAATTGAAATTTCGTTTTGTTCAAATTTTTTTCTTTGACAATGATTGTCTAATTTGGAATCTAATGATTCCATTATTGCAAATTTTAATTCACATTATACGAGGTCCGGAAAATACGCATACAAATTAGATAAAAATTAAACTTAATAATCAATCGAGTAGTTAAATTTTGTCCCCTCAAAAATACTCTCCTTGGGACACAATACACTTCTGCTTTTGACTTTTCCACAGTTTGAAGGCTCATTCGAAGTCCTCAGGTCAAAGGCTTCTTCTCTTGTAATAGTAATTTCGTGAATTTGTACCAAATAGCAACATAATATTTATTTTTTCTAAAATATTAAATTCAAATTTTTTTGGTGGGGAAAGTGGAGGCATATACGTGGAGGAGGTTGAAAAGTTGCTTTTAAATGAAATCTTCTTCTTCTCTGCAACTCTGGTTATGATTGATCTCTCTCCTCATGCTTCCAAACATTAATATTATTGTGATGGAAACCATCTCCTGTTGACATTTTTGCCTCTCTGAAAATATGGTTGTTACGTTCTAAGTTTTGTTAAGGATACCTAGTTTGTTTAAAAATACACTTCCTATTCTCCCGTTACACCTTGGGTTTTCTTGTACATTGGCGCCCAACGTGGGGCCACCCAACCTTTTGAAAGGCTCGGGATTGATATCCTAGGACCATTCCCACGAATGCAAAGAGGTAACCGATATGTGCTAGCCATATGTGACTACTTCACTGATTGGCCAGGAGGGATACCTATTCCCAACGAGGGGCTAAAACAATAGCTGCCATTTTAGTAGAACAAGTTTTCAGCCGGTATGGAATTCCAACCAAAATCTATACAGATCAAGGACGAAATTTCGAATCTAAACTAGTGGATGAAATGGGTAAAATTCTCAAAACCCGTCACAGTCGGTCTACCCCACTTCATCAACAATCTGGATGTTAACGAAATACTTGAGGAGTTTCATAAATTCGAGACAAGATAATTGGGATAAACTAATACCTTTATTCGTATTGGCATACCAGAGTGCACCACACGTTACAACAGGATTCTCTTCTTCATTGATAGTATTTGGACGCGAGTTCCAACTCCCGGAGGAGTTATTGAAACTAGCCATCATCAAACCACACTGTTCGACCACTTACACTTTTCAGTTACGACAGGACTTGGCCGAAATCCGAATGATGTGTCAGAAAGAAAGATTTGATAGGCACTCAAAACCAGTGTTTTTCCAGACTGGTGATTGGGTATGGGTACACGAGCCATAAAGAACTGTCGGGTGTTGTCCCAAGTTACAACCGCAATAGACTGGACCGTGGGCGGTTGTAAAAAAGACGAATTGTTGTATCAGGAGCAACTGGAACGTTTGAAAAAGTTCATACACGTTAATCGTTTGGTTCGTGCAGATGTCAAGAAGACGGGGACAGTGTGATGGAAACCATCACCTGTTGGCATTGTTGTCTCTTTGAAAATATGGTTGTTACGTTCAAGGTTTTGTTGCGGATAATTTGTTGAAAAATGCAATTCCTATTTTCCCGTTAAACCTTGGGTTTTCTTGTACATTACGTTCGTCCTTGACAACCTTAATGTTATTTCCATTAGTTGGTCAAGACTCACCCACGTTGGCTATGCACAGCAGTGCGATAGCAAGGAAAGGAGCAGTTTTTCCAATAAAGTCGTAGAGGAAACTGCCAAACGGGTACCCCAGCAGCACGCCGAGGGCGATGGACCCCAGAATGACGCCCATCACTTTGCTCCTGGAGCTTTCCGTCTGACATTGTTCCGCCACTAAACACATACCTGAGGGCAGCATTCATACAGACGACGGAATCACAAGAAGAACAGAAACATAACTGCAGATGAAGCCAAATAATTTGTGAAGTTAGTGGTGACATCCTAGTTAAACCAGGAGGTTGTCATTCATAAATTATTCTGTACACCATACACGCGACTGCTGACCAACCTGACACACCAATGCAAGCTGAAGCAAGGCCTTGAAGACTCCTGGCGAAGAACAACGCAATGTAGCTCTCCCCGAAGGCGAATACTGAAAGAAACAACATGAATGAGTTTATTGGTATTTTCACATTGAATCTGGTTAAAAAACCAATATACAGGGTGTCTACACTTTCGATGAGCATAACTTCAGGGTTCAATTCTACAAAGTATTTCCAACAAAAAATGTCTCCTAGCAATTTTCTTTTAACCCACTCAAAATTCCTTTTTTTTCACTTTAAAGTTTTTCTTCGCGTTTTCGACCTTACGGCACTGATATGGTCATAACTCCCTTATTTCTCCTGAAAATTCAAATCTGACGACACCTTTAGAAAGAGCGTTAAATTCCTAAGCTACCTAGTGCAAAAAATCAAGTCAAAAAGCCAACTTTAAAAAATGTTTGAAACTTGACTTTCTTCGACCAAAGTTTTTACTCTAAATCCCAATTCGATGGGCGCTCTTCGGAGTAAACATTCTCAAATTGTCAGCCTTCCAGCGGTCTATCAATTTTTCTTTTTAACATTCAAATTGAAAGAGTAAATTAAGTTTGAATGCCAGAAAACGTGTGTTTTACAAGCAAATCCAGTGTTTTAAGCGGCTTATGGTCCCCCTCGACCTCAAGATGGCTTGACGATTTTGGTATCATTTCCTATGTAATTTTTTACGCTGAATCATTTTACGCTGAATCATCAAGTATCGCTATTTAATAGTGATACTTTCGAATGATTCCGACTACTAGAAAGTGGATTTTTCGAAGAAAACCTTCGTTTTTCGTACATAAAATACGCATTATTCGTAGATATAGTCGTGAGCATGAAGTAACACCTTTGAACTCAACAAAAACACCGAATTTCTAGCTGATTGAAGTTTTTGTTGAGTTCAAAGGTATTACTTCATGATCACTACCACATTTACGAATAATGCGTATTTTATGTACAAAAAACGAAGGTTTTATTCAAAAAATCCACTTTCTAGCAGTCGGAACCATTTGGAAGTATCACTATTTGATTCAGCGTAAAAAATTACATAGGAAATGATTCCAAAATCGTCAAGCCATCTTGAGGTCGAGGGGAACCATAAACCGCTTAAAACACTGGATTTGCTTGTAAAACACACGTTTTCTGGCATTCAAACTTAATTTACTCTTCCAATTTGAATGTTAAAAAGAAAAATTGACAGACCGCTGGAAAGCTGACAATTTGAGCATGTTTTCTCCGAAGAGTGCCCATCGAATTGGGATTTAGAGTAAAAACTTTGGTCGAAAAAAGTCGTTTCAAAAATTTTTTAAAGTTGGCTTTTTGACTTGATTTTTTGAAACTATTTTATTGCTGAAATATTTTGATTTTGCACTAGTTAGCTTAGGAATTTAACGCTCTTTCCAACGGTGTCGTCAGATTTGAATTTTCAGGAGAAATAAGGGAGTTATGACCATGTCAGTGCCGTAAGGTCGAAAACGCGAAGAAAAACTTTAAAGTAAAAAAAAAGGAATTTTGAGTGTGTTAGAAGATAATTGCTATGAGACATTTTTTGTTGGAAATATCTTGTAGAATCGAACCCTGAAGTTATGCCCATCGAAAGTGTAGACACCCTGTATATTTAGTTGTCTCAATTTACCAATCTTATATTTTTCAAATTATACCGATGAGCGAATGAGAAAATAAAAAAATATACTAATCATTGGGTACCTAATTTGATTTTAGAAACTTGCAAATAGTTCGCAGGGGGTCCCAGTCGGTCGCCGTTCATTCCTCGTTACGGGTCAGTATTTCCCTAAATTGAAGGGGCTCAAACTTTAAATTTTGTTCCTAAATTTGAAATGTTCAAGGATTCTCAAAATTCATTGGACCGTTTATTCAGTTTAGTTTGTCCCATTTTTCTCTGGCAATTATTGTTCGATTTTGATGATTCCAGCGGCAATCTTTTAGTTTTTCAATTCCTAGACTGCTGCACTACAAATTTCAAAAATCCTTGAACATTTCAAATTTATGTAAATCTTTTAACGTTTGAGCCCCTTCAATTTAGGGAAATACTGACCCGGAATGAGGAACGAACGGCGACCGACTGAGACCCCCTCAGAGCAGTTCGTTACTCGTTATTTGAATATGGCAAAATATGTTATGAGAACGGGTGATTTAAACCAGAATATGCTATTCCTAAACATAACTAAATCATTTACAAGAATGTTGTTCAATCGTTAACAGACTGTATCAAGACATTTGTAAGTTTGTAAGGTTTCAGCCTAATCTGAGATGAACAATGTTGCTTCAATGACGGTTGTAGTACTGTATGATGCAGCCTCCGGTTCTTGACTTGCTGGTTTCGACGGAATCTCCAATAGATACCTACGTAGACAATTGGGAGGAAAGTATCACATCTTCAAGACTGACAAGTTATTTTTTACCTCCCTAACCAACATCTGGGCACAATCTTTTTGAATCTTGAATAAATTATATTTTTCTGTTCTTAAAATATTAGTCATGAAGATGTAAGAAGCCACAAATCATTATTAATGTTGAACAGGTAAAAGTTTTTGATGGATAAAAAAAGAAAAAAAAAATACGAGAATATTTAAAATTACGCGTTTCAGACAGCCGAACTGTGATTTTTGTATTCTTATTAACTGTATTTCGTTGTACGTCGTATTCCTAAAGCAACTCTACGAGTCTCTAAGCCATGCAATGTAGTAATATAATTAAGAGTAATTCGAAGAAAAGAAGTATGGTATGTAGTTTTGTAAGGAAGAAAAGACCAAAAATTATTATTTAAGGTTACTCACGGAGTGTTGAAGACAACAAGTTGACCGAACCGAAGAACAACGGCATCGTGTACCCAGTATACCTGAAAAAAATTCACCAATGTGGTAACTCTGCTCGTTCTCACGTCTGTTCAACACTGCTGCCTTTGAACCCTATATTTTTCTACTGGACAAAATGCCAAGAGCCTCATTAAATGTAATGAAACATTATGTAACACTGTATAATGACACAGTGTTTCTTAATTGATCAATTGTTTAATAAACCCCCTAATGTTTTACGAGCAATCTCTTGCTCATTCACAAAAATACGCTTTGTTATTTCCATTTTTCAAAATTAAAAAACTGTTTTCCAAAATCAAAATTTTCTATTGCGTTTTACGTTTTAGACCTCCTTGAACAATTTTTGATTTCTTGTCTGTCTGTTATACAAGTCTAATGTCCAAAAATCCTCCCTGGAAAGTACCTTCCAGCTAAACATCGTTATCTCTAAGTGGTGGATGCCTTAGATTGATTTGATTCTTGGTTGTTCTGGACGCACAAGTGAATGAAATGAAACTCCATTCGAACAGACGAAAAACGATCACATTTTACCAAGTGAAATTTGGCTCACTTCCGTCACATTCATGTGCGAGTCATACTCATGTTTCTGACTCATCAATCGTCCATCACTGATTCTTAATTGAAACAACTTTCAACTACCTGTTGCTTGTGTGGATGGAGGGGCGGGGTAAGGAGATTTTGGCACCCTGCAGGCTACGATGTTCTGATAAATTTCACAATAGACTCCCATTAAACTATTTTTGATCGTCTGTATGGTATTATTTAAATCTAGAAACCTAACAGTCTTAAATTGATGAAAAAAGTCTTAGAACATCCATTAATTAGGTAATTAGTTATCCTCATTAGCGAACGGTTAGTCTCACAGATTTCTGGGTGGTGTCAAAACATTCTCAAAAATCGTCGCTGCTCAAAATTAAAGAAAAAATCTCGACAAGATTAAAATAGTACAAATTGTATCAGTAGATGAGCGACTGGTGCGGGAAATCACACCAACCTCGCGGCGTAGCCAACCAAGGGGTTCACTAGGAGTTGAACGACGGCTTTGGACGACAGGAGCAGACCGACTCTTCCGTTCTCCTCCAGTAGTAGTTCATTTTCACGTAAGATGGAGCTGGAAATCACAGAATACCAAAATTGGGTTGATTCTACTAGTAATTCATGTACACCTCACTCAGGAAGGTGGATTACAGTGTTGGGGGTACACGATTATGAACCTACTAGTAGGAACATAATGTAGAAGGTAGTAGGTATATTTATGTTTAATGTACCAAATAATACTATAAAAGTATACAGGGTGTCTCATGTTGAAAACTTTGGGGGTCGATTCTACTAGTAATTTAAATACGAAAATGTCTCCTAGAAATTTTGTTTTAACCCCTTGTTTTTCCAAGTTTTTTCCATTTCAAAATTTGTTTCGTGTTTTCGACCCTTCCACTAAATTTACCATAACTTCCTTAATTTGCCGTAAAAATGTAAAAATAAGGGACCTTAGGAAGGAGCGTCACATTTTCCAACTTTCTTGTGCCTACAAAAAATTGTTTTTGGGGTCCTGACGGATTAACACCTCTTGAAGTAATATTTGTGAAATATAGAAATTTCCTATTTTTTCTTCTGGTTGTTAAGGTTTTGGTTCTGCATGATGTTTTACGTAACTCAACACCAAAAACAGCGCTAAAATACCTATTTTTCAATGGTATAATCAACAAATATTTTACAATTTTACAATACAAGGGAGAAACTCAGTGGTAGGATGAAGGGTGGGAGGAGCGGCGGCAATGTAAACCCCCATCAAAACTTCGATTTTGTTGAAAAAATTCACGTTTTTCCGCGTTCAAACACCAAGTTCTCTCATAAATTCGATTATAAAATATTTTTTGATTATAGCAATGGAAAGCTGAGATCTTTGCGCAGTTTTTAGTGTTGAGGTACGCAGAAGTAAAACCTTAACAACCAGAAGAAAAGAAATAGGAAATTTTTCATATTTCACAAATTGCTTTACGAGGTGATTTTTCATCCATCAGAACCCCAATAATAGTTATTTGTAAGCAATAGAAAGATGAAAAATTTGACACCCTTTCAAACGGCGCTCTTATTTTTAAATGTTTACGGTAAATTAAGATACTTACGGTGATTTTCGTAGGTAAAAGTCGAACACAACAAAAATCTTAAATTAAGAAAAACTTGGAAAAACAAGGGGTTAAAACAAAATTGCTATGCGACATTTTCTCACCTAAATTAGTCGTAGAATCTACTCGCAAAGTTTTCCCTTCCTCAACATGGAACACCCTGATCCTTACTCGCCTATCTTTGCCAAATGCATACATAGGTATATTTTACATACCAAGGTATATTCTTGAATTAAAATATGTTATGAATAAAGTTCTTCATAATGATACACCAATAAAAGTAATAGTCAAATTCACAGGTAAAAAGTTAAATCAAATTTACGTACGAGTATGTTAGTATCACCAACCTGTTAGTTTGAATCACTCTGGTTTTGAGACCATGTTTCCCGCCTTCGTCGAAGCTGATTAAATAAACAGGAACGATAGGAACTGAAAATAATTAATTAATTAATTAAATGAGGGATCTAATCATCTTGTGAATAAGGATTGCAATCCCTGATCCCGTCCAGATTTTCGGGAAAGTAATCCTGGGATTATGATGGTTTATCCCGTAATTAAATAAACAATTATTCCAATATAATGTTGGTATTCGAACACAATCGATAGTATACCTGCAAAACCGTGTATGTCCGATTTTTTTTTCTTGAAAAATTCCCTAGTGAGTATGACGGTTTTAATAGTCTCTTGTAAAATTTCAGGAAGTCGACATACACGGTTTTGCAGGTATACTGTCGAAATACAATAGCAATTCAAGTACAAAATTTGTACTTTCTGATTTAATCAGAAAGTACAAATGCTTTCTGATTTAATCAGAAAACATCCCCGCTTCTCTCGCCCTGATGGTCAAAATGCTGTTCATTCACTATTCTTCACCAAACATGAGTTGAAATGCTCATGGGGCTTGGAACTCTCAAGTCTTTTATCACCGCAAAACCTTGGTAACGGGTCAAATACAAAAATGAATGGCATCACGTGAATCAACGCTATAAAATAATGAAGAATAATGTTCTACACTTGGGGTTTACTAGAATCCACATTTTGCGCAATTTTGTTTGTGCTAAACGGGTTGCGCTTGCTAAAAAACGAATGAGGGGTCGAAAATTCATGAAATTTTGCCTAGAATCTTAATTTAAAATAAAAACGCAGCAAATTATTAAGTTTTATTATTTTTCAGTATAGATCATTCGCATGCAAAGAACACTGCTTTGTCATTGCTAATACCTACCAACCAACCATAATATGGTCCAGTTTATTATGAAGATTAGACATTAGCAAATTTGATTACTGGTTGCTAGGGACGCAAAACTGAGTACAATCCCAAGAAACGAACAACGACTGCATTTTGTTCAATAAACAACTAAAATTTAAACTGAGATGTGGCCTCGTTTGCTATTCTCACTAGTGTTTCTGATTTATCACAACTTCTCAGAGAGACCAAACCCTTGGTCTACAACAAAGCTGGCCTCAACAAAGGTGGCCTCATTCGTTTTTGAGCTAGGGCGTTTTGAAAAGTTCATCCCTTGTTTTTCAACCATTAGAAGAGTGACTAACATCATCCAAAAGCTTCAGAGCACAACTAGACCCCAAATGGAGCCCATATACCAAATTTCATCAGAATCGGTCAGTGGTATCTAAGGATAGTAACGTACGGCCAAATTTTTATTCGATTTTTGGATTCTACATACCTTGAAACGTAAACCAACAAATTTTGAAGGAATCGACCAAGAAAAAAAATTGTTTAACACCGACTCAAAATTTGTTGGTTTACGTTTCAAGGTACGTAGAATCCAAAAATCGAATAAAAATTTGGCCGTCCGTCCGCCGTACGCGGAACTGTCCCCTCTTAGCATTGACAGATTTTGATAAAATTTGGTATTTGGGCTTCATTTGGGGTCTAGTTGTGCTCCGAAGATTTTGGTTGATGTAGATCACTTCTAAGGGTTGAAAAATAAGGTTTGAAATTTTGAAAACGCCATAACTCAACAAATTTTGATATAAAGGTATTGTTTGTCCATCAATTTAAGATAGTATAGAATTTTTAGCATTTTTTGAGACCACGCGGAGCCCTGTAGGTCAAACCACTCGCTCCCTACGAGCATTTAAGGGCTGGACTTACGATAAATCAGAAACACGAGTGTGAATCGCAAAAGAGGTCTAATCTCCGTTCTAATGTTAACTGACCGAAATGCGATCCATGTTTTTCTTCAAGTTGGTTGGTGGTAACAATGGCAAAGCCGTGTTCTTTGCAGACGAGTGACCTATATAGAAAAATAATAAACCTTTGTGTAATAATTTGCAGCGTTTTTTGGGATTGCAGTCCTCAATCATCAGGCAGGAAGGCTGAGTGTGAAATAGAGAAGCTTACCGACTACTGTGAGGAGGATGTTGTCGAGGAGGAAGGACAGGTAGACGAGGACGAGGATGGGCGTCCTCGACAGGGAAGACGGTGGCGTCGACGGGAGCGGAGGAACCGTCATAGCGGCTGTCCTGTGGCAGACGGCGGTCCTGAAAGCGACGGAGTGACGACTTTCCTCGGAATGACGGGAGGAAGGTTAATACGAGGGGCGGTGAAGGTCGGGGTTGGAGGCGCTACAGAGACGCTACAAAACTCCCCCGCCAGTGTTTTGAAATGGGATTCTAGTGCGAAAAAATCCTTTTAAAATGCTATTCTTACTGGAAATTCATAACGCCGAATCCTAATATTTTATAGAAACAGCAATGTTCACACTCAAAAATAGGTTTCTTAGTGATTTTTACACCGTTCATACAAAATTAGTTCTCTTATTCAGTCAAACAAACTTAAGTCTATTCATATTATCAAAAATTTGGCACAATTTTGGAACTTCCAGACAGTTCACAATGCTTTTGGGTACAACATTTTTTAAATTCATCGTAAAACCGTTTGAAATGCTATTGTGATGGAACATTTATCAATTAAATATACACATAAAATAATAAATTATATACACTAAAAACAGCCATTTTACCCTTAGAATTCCCAAAATAATTATTAAAGTTTGATCTCAAAATTTCTGGTTTGTAAATTTTACATACATATTGGAACGAATTTGGAATCTTTAAGCATTGATAGGGTCATTTTCCCAGAAAGGGACAATCGTTGTCCAGAGAAGATCCCGAATGCCCATTTATGATTTGGGCGTCAAAAGAAAATTCTCCATAAACTATCAACGTTGTTCTACTTCGGGCAATCAATAAAATATCCACTTATTCATGCTAAAATATAGAAATTAAAGTTTAAACAGCTAAATGCCATGTCCGGACCCCATGAATTACTGCGAATTGGGCACGACAGTCTCTCATCTGCCCTGAGTGTCTGTCATATGCCGATAGGTTATCGTCTTCAATTTTTAATTAATTAATTAAGCGCCCCACTGTGCGTTCTTCCGTCGAAATTCAATCAGTATGGTGAGGTTAATACCTGATTTTTGGCAGAACTTGATTCCAACTTTAAGTTTTCTGAAATTTTGGGGTACGAATTGCCCTATTTTGGGAAAATGACCCTTTGTCTTTGTGGTTCAACGTTGTTTTGGATTCGACGCAAAACCATCAGAGATGCAATTTTGATAGGACATTCGTTACTCTATTATCTGTCAATTGATTGGGAATGAGGTCTTCAGAAATAAAACTTCTCTTCTGCCGAGCTTTCGGTGAATTTATCACCTTCCTCAGTGCTCAAAGGATGTGTTACCGAGTGGACATCACATCAGCGTCAATCAATAAACCAGTAGTTAAACCAGTAGTAACTGGCGGGAAATGAAATTCGGGACTATTGTAGGTAATTAGGTGTTATTCTTGCAACAGTTTTTTGTTTGATACTCTGCATAATTGTATAGATGTCATAATAGGAACCTACCATAATCTGAAAAAATATCTGCTAATTCTTTCATTAGCCGATATCCTTCCCAACACCACGAAAAGTCCAAATTCCTAGATTTTCTACCTAACGAAAAAAGGAATAGTATGTTCAAACTCGATGATCCGCATCTTTATCTACTTGTTCTGAGTACATCCAAATGTCCAATAAAAAAGTGTTTGTGGAAGCTAATATTTGTTGCGATGACAGTCCCATCTCTTATCTGTGATTCACACTGGAGGACCAACCCGCTTCTGCTTCAAGTGTGTAATGCAGAATTATTTTTAATTTCCTGTCATTCAACCAGAAGCAGAAATGTTCATGGATTTATGACCTAACGACCTACAATACCCGAACTTTTTCTATGTTCCACGGTTTTTTTTGGGGGGGATTTTTTCCAGGAAATAAGGGCGGGTCACAGGCTAACCCGATGGCTTCCAAGCGATAGGTTCCACAAAGTGGCTTTCTAGGGTTAATCGACTTTCATAAATTCAAAAATTGTTCGTCCTTTGGTCTTAAGGTTGGGTAATATCGTATGTATATGCCTTTTCAGGTGAATAAAAAATTAGGTACCAATAATGTGCGAGGGATCAGAGTAGGTATTTCATTCTTTGTTGAGTTCAGGGGTACAAATGCAGTATTCCCTGACAAGATAGTCGTTAGTACAGAAGTTTTTGAAGCCGTATATATTTATTCTGCTGATTGTGTCCAATATCTTCCACTTCTTCGTTCCACGAGTCCAATCAACCGTTTTGATCGCAGTAGCTTCGAATTTACCGTCTCCTGGAGACGTCAGGATAGCTACAGTGTAAGATTTGTCTGTAGATGCTCCGAATGTTCGATGCCTCACTGAAAGTATTTTTGAGAGTTCCAGCTGAGAGCAGCCGCTGTGACTATGAACTATGTCGTTGATTCTATCTACCACTGTCTGTGCTAGTTGACTCATCCATGGAGAAACATAGGCAACTTGCAACTCTTCGTATTCATTGCAAGCACACCAATGCTCCGTAATGCCAGCTTCTGAGCAGGATCTGTTCCACGGTACTGGTTTGAAGAGGCTTTGGCACGATGGACATCCTTCAGCAGTGGTTTTATCGCCTAGAATATCCACCAAAGTCATGTGGATATCGTAGGGCGATGTGAGTTTGTTGGAGTTATTCGCCAAATTCTTTGCTTTTTCAGGATTGGCGGCCTTGTACCATTCTGGCAACCATATGTAAATGAACGGAAGTCTGTCTTCAATACGGCCAACGTACGTTTCGCGGATTGGTCCCACTCGGAGACCATGGTCGCTCAAAAATATCACCATGGTGGTCTTCAAGATGCCAGACTTCTCCAACCTCTTGAAATAATCGACGACATCTTCGTCCATCGTCGAAGGCTCGTTTGCATCGTTGTGGCTGAAACTGTTGATCCAAAAAAGCGAAAATGTCGGCTGATTGAAGAAACATTCGGCAAAATCTATCGAGTAGTTGAAAATGTGATGTGCAGGTTTGGCTAGCCCCAGGCACTTCCCGTTATCCACGTCGATGAACGTCTCAGCTGCCTTCATGAAAGGCCGCAAATAGTAGTCAGTGGGAGAATCATAAAATCCAGCCTTGACGCAGTTGAAGGTCCCCATTAGACTTTTGTCCTCTGCATATGCTGTTATATAACCCTTTTTGGAAAACTCTTTCCAAATGAACGGACAACTATCAAAGTGTACATACTGATCATACCAACAAGTTTGCTTCAACTGCTGTACGTTGTTTCCGCTTAGTATTGCCATCAAATTAGGGAACGTATTGTCCTCAATTTTATTGTACCCTTTCAAGACGTACCATCCCGTGCGTTCCAAGAGTTGAACCGTCTTCGGCATATTCCGCCTAATGCTGGACCTCGACATGGAGTCAAATCCTACGAACATGACGCCCATTTTTCGAAATTCCGACGGATTCTCTAAATTTTGACTGATTTTTCGTCCAACTTTTTCTTTAAAACCGATAAAAGCGTGGAGATTGGTGTAAATTTGTTTCTGGTCGTATCGGTCTAAGAAGCATCGAACCCTGACGAACTCCACATCTTCTATGAAGGTCTGGTCGTGGTAGAGGGGTAACACACCCTCAAGCCTGGAAAAAAATGGATTAGAAGTAAACTTATAATAGATCCCAATCATTCATTAATACACGAGCCTACCATTTCATCAAGGCACCTTATAGTAAAATTTTCATTAGTTTTGACGAGCCCATTATGGAACAACGAATGTCAGTAGTTGTAGTTACTAATTATGAATCAATGCAGGCACCGAAGAAAATTAATTCTCATTAATTTCAACAATTCACCACATCCACCTTCGCAGATGATACAGCGATTTTGCCAGTCGGAGAATGTAAAACTGAATCCACCAACAAGTTAAATCAATCAATATCCAGCACACAAAAGTGGACAGCAAAATGGAGAATCAAAATAAATGAAATTAAGTCGGTACCTACATGTCGATTTCACTAACAATAGAATAGAGTATATTCCGGGAAAAGTTATTCCGAATGCTAATGAAGCCAAATACCTAGGTATGACACTAGACGCCAAACTTGGATGGAAAGCCCATGTCAAAAAAAAAAGAAGGAAGAACTCCTTCTAAAATGCAGAAAAATGCATTGGCTAATGGGGAGACAGTCGAAGCTGTCAATCAAGAGCAAGCTCATATTGTACAACCAAGTCTAACTTGAAGCTGTCCAACTCCTTGATGCAAATGATATCATCAGAAGATTGAAGTGTACCTAGCTTACTTGTGAAGCAGTGATGTGAAGCAACCACCATAATCAACAAAACTCAGTGATGCATCTTAGTTTTGAATTGTTGTCCATATTTTCAAAATAATATTCTTAAGTTGGGTAAGGTGGGGTAAGGTCCCGCACGGGGGAAGTCCCCGCACAAGGGTTTTCTGTGTTACTGTGCAAGTTATGACTAAGTCCGTTGGATGGCAGGCCAATTGCCATGTCGCGAGTTCTGTGTGGAATTTCCTGTAGTGCGGATCAGCGTGGTGACAGACAAAATGAGGTAAGTTTGTTTTCCTCCGCTCTGATGTAACATTTATGATTATTTACTTCAATGATATGTTTCCGTAATCGTTGATATTCGTGTCTGTTGTGTTGCGTCAGAAAAAGGTGCTTCTTCCCGTCAAAACCCCGTGACAACGCTCTTGGTAACCATATTTTTACTTGTCTGAGGTCGATTTTAGTCAAAATGGCAAATTGGGGCAAAGCCCCGCACTCTTTGTGGGGCAAGATCCCGCACAAAATTTGTGCGGGGACTTGCCCCTTCGTTTTTATTTGGAAGATGGCGATGATAAATTTAGGTACCTTCATGCAGTTAACCATGCACAGAATTGACTTATATGTCAGGTACCACTACCTATTTGTATGTAACTTGTTTTTATTCTGTTCCCCACTATCTTCTTTCATTTTATAATTCCAGAAACTAAAGGTACAAGTATCTAACCAGCATTTTGGGAGTTATTGGAATCCTGCAGTTTGTTGTACTTTTTTTAAACGCGATACCTGCTTACTTTGTTACTAAACAAACAATGTGTTAGTTTTAGGAAAAAAAAAATCAGAAAAATGTATTTTCCTGGACGATCATTTAACTTTTTCTTGTCTCAAATTTTAGTTGTGTTGCATTTAATTCAATGTTTTGTGATTTTTCGAATATTCTACAATTGACTTTTCATTGTGCATTGAAGATGTGTGGGAAATTTATTACCAGCAAATGCTATAAACTATTTGACTGTGACCCTTTGTTAATTTTTAAAAAAATGAGTTGCTTACTGTTATTGAGGCATGTGAACTTCAAAAAAGTTTTTATCTTGTAAAAAATGTGATGTTTTGACTGAATAGATGAGCATATTCGAATAAATATATTGGCTTTCTGTCTGAAATTAATGCCTTTCCCCAGAATGGGGCAAATCCCCGCAGTGCGGGGGTTTGCCCCATGACTGCGGGGACTTACCCCTTCCTGTGGGGCAAAGCCCCGCAGACACAAATTTTTAAAAAACGTTCAGTTCTTCCATAATACTGATGACATAGTGATGAAAATTGTCAGGCATTATAGCCAAGGTCCCAAACTAGTATCCCAATGAGTTGGTTGAGGGATATTGACCTAGTAGGTGTTTATAAATGGAAAACATTCGAAAGTGCGGGGACTTACCCCACCCTACCCTTATACTTGGTGCAATAAAGAATATTGGAAAAAAATTAATTTCAACGATTTTTGGCCGTTTTCTTTATTTCCTAGAGGCAAGTATTGCCATTTTCGAACTACATCTCCGATTTAAAATCTTGAAATGCTGCAAATCATTACACAATAGTTTATTATTTTACTGTATAGATCACCAGCCTACAACGAACACGGCTTTTCCGTTATTAGTAGGAACCTTCCTACCATCTATAATATCGCTATCCGAGAGTTGTAGGCGCCTTCATAGCGAAATTAATTTGGTTATCGGTTTCTAAGGATACACAACTGAGTACAACACGAAATTCTACTCAAAAAGACGATTTAGGCGAGATTTAGGCCTATTTCAGTCAGTTAACGGTCTTTTGTAATTCACACTCGTGTTTCTGATCTATTTTAAGTCTATCCTTTTAGCCCTGATTGGGAGCGAAAGGTTTGTCCTACAGAGCTCTGGTTGGTCTCAATAAATTCTTAAAATTCAATTCTATAATACATTAGCGAAAAACAATAACTTTAAATCAAGAGTTTTCGAGCTAGGGTGTTCTGAAAAATTTTCACCCTTTAAAATAATCACTGGCACTAACGCTAAGCTTCGGGGTACAAAATGAATGGCACAGGCTGAATGGAGCCAATTCGAGAACAGACCAAATTGGATCAAAATAAATTCACAGTAACTAAGGAATGTAAATTTAGTATTCAATTTTCGGATGCTACGAAGGCACAAGTAAACCATTATATTTTGAGGGGTGTTGAGATTTTTTCTTGCTGGATTCCAATGGTTCATTATTGAAAATAATAAACCAATTTGACAGTCAATTACTGATTCCCCTTGAGAATTTGAAATTAGATTATGATATAGTAAGGATTTCTTTATTATTTTCAACAACAACATATTTCAAGCATAATCTCCGGTGGGTTTGGTCTCTTCCCTTCGTCTTTCGCCATTTTGGGGTTCAACGGTTTTTTTAATATCTCGTGGTCAATTTTCGGCTAATTTCTATGCGGTTTGAGGCATTTTCTATATTTCAAAATTCTATAAAGGCATTAGCTTTATACATTAGAAATACACAAATTTTAAATGGTAACATATTTTGGGAGTTGAGAAATTCGAAGTTCCATAAACAATATCGGACTAAAATCGGTTTCAAAATATGCAAAGACGAAAACATTTGGTGCCAATTTTTATGAAAATACCCTACTACCTTATCGTAGAAAGCAAGGATTAGATGGGAAAAAATTGGCATTTTAAAGGTGGGCAATAAGTACATTCAAGTTTCCTCTAATAAAATAACGTAAAACAACGAATCACTGCTGTTTGGTAAATGACAGAATAGAGTTCATTTATTGAGCACTAATAGATTTTCTGGCAAAATAAACGTGATATTTCCAATATAATCGGGTTGGGGGGGGGGAGGGGGAATCAACGATCTAAGGAAATAAAAATTCAAATGTGAAATCCAATATCTCGAATAAGTGATCGTTTTTAGAAGGTAATGAAGTGGGAAGTGGTCAATGCAGAGTTGTAGACCAGACTGTGTTGTGAGAGGGCCTTATAATATACACTCCTGTGAGGCCAGACAAAGGATAAGCAGGCGAGAGGAAGGGAAGATAACGCCAATCATTTCAACCGTCGATCTAGGACACGTGGCTCTCGAGGTAGGGCGTACATCAGGTGGTTTTTCCGTAAAACTGCTTGGTAGGAGGAAAATCATGGTGTATGCTATTATCGACTAATTATTGAGCAATTTCAGAACAAAAGTGGTAGTTTGAGATTTTTTTTTTTTTTTTACAAAATGTAGCTGTTGTTATATCAAAGTTGTAGGCACCAATGAGAAACTGAGAACATTGTCATGAAACAAATTTTGGAACATCGTAACAATTTTACCTGAAGCTATTTTCAACGTCACTACCTCTCACCCATTGGTCAACTCCTTCCCTCCTGACTGAGTCATACATGCATCTGATAGGCGACCCGTCCGGACTGTAGTGGTGGAAATTCTTCCGGTGGAGATGGAGGACGTGAGATCTGCTGACCTGAGAGACGCTGGTCAGAGGAGGTTTTTGGGCGCAGGATGTATAATTTGCCTTCTTCACGAATCGGAGGATGGAAAGGTCGAACGGGTCTGGGTCCAGCATATGGCAGTTGGGGTTGTATACGGCGTACCTTTTTCCATCAGTCAAGTCGAGATTTCCTGTGACAATGACTGAAAATTGAAATTATACGATTAACATCCGGCAACTTCAACGCAAATTACTTTCCAGTCCGAATTCCTGATTCTAGCAAAATTGAAATTCTCAATTACAGATTTCAAAATAGGCATGCACCAATGCTCGTGTTATCAATTTCGAAATTTCCCTCGAATCTGTGCATTTATTAAACTAGTATAATTAGGCCGTTAAAAGTGAATGATAATTTCGTCTATTTTCACTATCTCACGGTTAATAATTAAGGAAGAACTTCAAAAAATGTAGCTGCCAAGGGGTGTTGCAAATAGCTTCCTCGTACCCATAACAGCTATGTGTAAGTAAATGATACGATGCAAGTGCCACTAACAATGATCTGAATGCGATGAAATTGATATCTTAGAGCATTAAACACAATAATCCCTGTGGATTTCAACGAATTTTAAGATGATTTTCGGATAGTTGTCACAAGGATTCCACGTTTTTTCTTGCGAAGTGGCCTCTATTGATTGTGGTGACCTTCGTACACCATTTAGAACTCTAATTACACAACCATAAAAAAAAAATTAATGTTTTTTGAAATAAAATCTCATATTTATGAAATTTTTTATTAAAAATTTATTTGTATTATGCAACTTTTGTTTTAAATTGTATTTGAATATAAGCAATAATTGTCATTAATTAAAGCAATATGTTTTGGTTTTGTATATTTTATCAATAAATAAACATATTACGTAAATAAATTATTAAAATTTGAATGGGAAATGAAAATTAAATCAGTCTGAATGAAAATTTTGATTTTAGAGGACTGTTTTTTGCCATCATCAAAAGTGAAAACAATGCTTCCTCTACTTTGTTTGATTTGGATTCAGATTTTTGGTTTTGAGATATTTTGTCTCAGATGTAAGCATCTAAGCTCAGATGTAAGCTCTCACAGTAAGCAAACGGTAGTAAATACCCGTTTTATCGAATGAAAACAAGTGTGAGACCAATGAAATGCTGACCTAGTTATTACTCCGTTGAAAAAATTTTCTTCAACGCAGATTGTTTAATGTTTGGGAATTGATGGGTAGTTGCAGTTCTCATGATACGACGACGTTCCAGTGCCGATATCGACATTTTGCTTCCAACCGACATGAATGTATTTTTAGTGAAACAACTTCTGTGGTGCTGTCTAATTGAATAGGTACCTACTTTTTGAATTCTGGATGGAATTTCAGCAAATTTTTGACAGAAAAATCAAAATTAATTAAACAAAAATTTATTAACACAAATTTTCCTTTGTCCAGTACCTGTGGATCGATTTTTTAAAATTTTGATACAACGGCTCCATAAGCCCTTATATCTTACCACTCCTGACGGTTTTGGTTATTCTCAAGTATGTAAATAGTGGGAAAAAACAGTTAAAACGCCTAGTTCGATAACTTTTGACGTAATGATATTGTTTTGGTTTAAGTATTATTTTCAATAATGAACATTTGGAATCGACCAAGAAACAAATTTTAACCTACCTTAAAAATCTGTTGGTTTACTTTTCAAGGTATACGTAGAATCTGAAAATCGAATACAAATTTTACCGTCAGTCCGCCGTACGCGGCACTTTCCTTAGTTACCATGGGCTGATTTTGATGAAATTTGGTATGTGGGCTCTATTTGGGGTCTAGTTGTGCCCCGAAGCTTTGTTGATGTCAGTCACTTCTAAGGATTGAAAAATAAAACGCCCCAGCTCAAAAAATTTCGATATACTTTTTTGTTCATCATTTTAAAATAGCAATGAATTTTGGTTTATTATTTTCAATAATGAACCTTTGGAATCGACCAAGAAAAAAAAATTTTTTAACACCCTCTCAAAACTTGATGGTTTACGTTTCAAGGTACGTAGAATCCAAAAATCGAATAAAAATTTGGCCGTCCGTTCGCCGTCCGCCGTAGGTACGCGGCACTTTGCCACTTAGCATTGACCGATTTTGATGAAATTTGGTATGTAGGCTCCATTTGGGGTCTAGTTGTGCCCCGAAGATTTTGGTTGATGAAGGTCACTTCTAAGGGTTCCAAAAACAATTTTGAAATTTTGAAAACGCCCTAACTCAAAACATTTCGATATAAAGGTGTTGTTTTTCCTTCAATTTGAGATTCTATAGAATTTTTAGAATCTTTTGAGACCACGCGGAGCTCTGTAGGACAAACCGTTCGCTCACTACGAAAATTTAAAGTTTGGACGTTTGATAAATCAGAAACACGAGTGTGAGTCGCAAAAGAGGCCTAATCTCCGTTCAAATTAAAGCTGACCGAAATGCGATTGATATTTTTCTTCATGTTGGATGGTTGGTGGCTTTGCAGACGAGTGATCTATATAGACAAATAAAAAATAATAAACCATTGTGTAATAATTTGCAGCGTTTTTAGAATCAAATAAGACCACCCAGAGCTCTGTAGGACCAACCGTTCGCTCCCCACAAGAACTTGAGGATTGGACTTATGATCAGAAACAAGATCGTGAATCGCTGAAGAGGCCTAATCTCCGTTCAAATTTTAGCTGACCAAATTGCGATCGTTGTTCGTTTCTTCGAGCTGTGCTCAGTTTTGCATCCTTAGCAAATAGTTATCAAATTTCCTAATGAAGGCACCCACAACCCTTATGGGACAATGGCGAAGCTATTTTCTTGGCAGGTGAGTGATTTATACATAAAAATAATAAACCTTTGTGTAATAATTTGCAGTTTTTTTAAACAGTATTCAGAGCTCTGTGGGACCAACCTTTCGCGAATGAGGATAACTAAATATCTAATTATTTCAAGTCTCATGAATTTTCTCATCAATTGAGAAAATCAAAAAAAGAAAATTTTTTTTCAAAAAAAGAAAATCAATTTTCTTATCAAGATTGAGTCCAATTTTTAGACATCAACAAAACCACTCAGAAATTCATGAGAAATTCATCAAAATACCTACACACCCCCGTGTGATCGTTTTGGTACCTATTATGCTTGGTCCTTTTTTTACAGAATTTTTTTACAGATTACAGATTTTTACAGAAAAATAAAGAACCGTTGAGTAATAATTTTCACCTTTTTTTGTTCAATTAAAATATAAATTTTAAAAAATGTTATTGAAATCTTTAATAAAATTTGTTTAATTGTTTTTTTAATTTCAATGGTTTTCCAATGAATCTCTGTCGGTTAAGAATGGCAAGTACCTACCAGTGAAAAATTAATAGGGGACCGTCTAGGGTAATATAAGCCATAAAAAACTCACCAAACCCCGATGAAAGTAAAATGTATAACTTTTGGTTTTGGTACAAACAAGGTGAGAGGGTATTTAGTAAATTTGAAGTTACGAGAAAGGTTATACCGATTTGTAAACGAGATTCGTAACCGTAGAAACCAAAAAATACCCTACTTTTGCCCAAATAAGGAAATTAATGTGACAACCGTAGAGCATTTTTTAGATCTTAAGCATACCAAAGGTGAACACACTACCTTGATGTGGAACACTCAAAACACGTATAATTACTAAAAAATTGTCTAAAAGATACAAACTTGGTCAACTTACCTAGAAAGAAGGCCGTTGCAGTGACGATGGACATGGTCCCAGGTGACTCTAAGAGGATTCTGCCTCCTTAGGTGAAGAACAGATGAGCACTGGTCCCTTCTTCGGGGTTCGTGGACCCCCTCTTCTTCCTTTCTCATCGGTCTTACCCGCGGTCGGTGGGCAATACCGATCTATCAACTCTTCACTTTTCAAAGTTAAGAAGAAATGTTCTCCAAAATTGAAATTCCACTTTTACGTTTCAGAGCTTCCTGAACAATTTTGGTTCCGTGTCTGTCTGTCTGACATGAAATCCTTGCCACAGCCATGACTTCTACATTTCTCATCCCATCTCGATGACATTTTTTTGGGTTTATACGGGTTGGCGTGTAGATGGTCCCCTATGAAAACATCACTTCCAGACTGATAGTAGCCGCTGCTCATGCGCAAACGTGTATTTCCTCGTAACAGCCATAAGTTTTACTTTTTCCATCCGATTTCGAAGAAAAATTCAGAGATTGTGCGGGTTGACGTGTTGATGATCCGCTATGAGGGTAGTGGAAGGTGATAGATGTTTTGAGATTTACTATTATGCATCGGAATTGTTTTAATCGTTTTTGTGCTCACAAAAATATAATAATTCTATTGGAATCTTGGAAAGTTATGTTTCTTCTAGGAAATTTAATTTTCTGTAGAGGACCAATAGTAAAAAAAAGTGTTTTGAGCAAAAAATCACGTTAAAAAAATTTTTAATTTTTTCTTTTGTACACGTGAGAATTTTAGACATGTGTCAAGAGGAATGTTATGGTTGCATTTGAAGTGCACAAACATTTTATCACCAATCACCCTATACATCTGTAAAACCCAATTTTTTTTTTTGGAAATTAGCAACCAATATTCTCCTATGGAATTTTTAACATTTAGTTTTTTCTTACATTTTGAGAAAACTGACTTTCCTCCATGTTTCCTTGTGATCTTCAAATGATTGTTGAAACACTGCCTACGCAGGTAGACTTTGGAGGAAAACATTTTCAGAGTTTACGCCAGTTTCAGACTGTGTGGCCACTGGGTAAAACAGACAAGAGAATGAGGCTTCGTATAAAAGTGGTAGCTCGGCGAGGTAGACGAATGCGTTGTTAACCGAGTTGCGGTGGGAGGATCAGGTGGCTCATCGGGTGGCTCATCAGGTGGCTTCATCGGACGGCTCTACGAGGTCTAATCACACGGCCGACTGCCCTATCTCCACCGCCCGACCGCCTCCACCTCCGCCGCCACCAACCCCTCCTCCTCTATCTCCACCTTTCAGGCATTACGCCCCGACGACACCCCATTGAAGATGAAATCGACGAGGAAATCTGGAAAAAACCTTTCTGAAATCTTCACCGCCAGATGGTTTAGGAAAATCATCCGCTGTTTATAGAAGAAAATTTCTTATATAATAATTTAATTATGCTTGTAAGGAAGAAAAATGGTGGGTTCGCACATGTACATGATATGATAATTTGAACAATAATAATAAACGATTTTTTTAAACTCCCCTCAGAATCGAAGGGAGCAAGCAAAGTCTGCCAAGCACTTAGTTTCCTCGTATGAGTACTACACAACTATACAGGGTGTCCCGTGTTAAGGACCGGAAAATGTTAGGAATCGATTCTACAACTAATTTTACTAAGAAAGTGTATCATGGCAATTCTTTGTTAGACGCTTAATTTCCGAGTTTTTTCATTTTAAGATTTTTTCCGTATTTTCGACCTCAAACCATAAAAATTACCATAACTCTTTTAATTTAAGTGCAATGTGAAATCTAATTACGCCGTTGGATAGGGCGTTAAATTTACCATTTTTCTTGTGGTTACACAAAAGTTTTTGTAAGGTCGTGATGGGTGAGAATATAAACTCGTAAAGTCATTTTTGTCAAATCTTCAAAATTTCCTACTTTTTAGGACGTCCCACAGTAAGACTTGGGCGTCCTTATGCAATCGATCTGGGGTAAAGCTGGACAACACTAAACAGAAAAAAAATAACCACACAGTAATCCGTTTTAGACCATTCTGAATCCAAATCCGCGAAAAAACCATAGGTGTATGTCTGTGTGTGTGTGTGTGACAAAATCTTGTGTCGTCTGCACAGGCCTTAGTTCTCAACCGATTTTCCTGGTTCTTTTTTTGTTCGACGGAAAAAACTATCTAGTTGTGCACTACGGCGCCAGAATTTTGAATTTGGCTTTTTAAGGGGGGAAAGGGGGGGTTAATGCTTTTAAAAAAGTGCGTTAGCGGGCATAATCTTGTAAACTCTGTCCAGGCCTCAATTTCCAACCGATTTGCATGTTTCCTTTTAACCTTGAAAAGGTTTTAGCGATGGGACCCCCCGCCGAAAAACGACAGGAAAAATCGACAGTAAAAAGCGACAGGAAAAATCGACAGGAAAAAGCGACAGGAAAGTAGCGCTATGATTTATCATATGCTTGACGACAAATATGCTTGACAACCTGATGTTATTATGAATAAGGAGGTATCTTAAATATTACAGTGGAAGAAAGATAAAGAGGGAGAGGGAGCAAAAACCTTTTCAAGGTATGTCACATTTTAGCCATTAGGCTCTAAGCGGAAATCATCCGGGGGTGCAGGGGGCGAAGCCCCCGCCGAGGCGCGCAGCGCCGAGTTTTGTTTGACTCAAATAACTTCCGAGTTGTACATGATTTCACCAGAGTATCAAAACTCGCAAGGGGAGGGGATGAGTGGGGGGATAAAATTCACAAAATATCCGATTTTTCAATATTTCGGATCCTCTACGGCTTACCAATTGTACCCAACCTTTGAAATTGAGGAAAAAATTCTCATTATAACTCCGGATTTCCATGAACTATTCTCTGTACCACCATGGAACTAATAATGGTGCCACCATGGTGCCAGGACACCATAAACCGCACATTTCTTTTTTTTCACCTTGAATACGGATGTGATCCTCGACGGACTGCCTACTAAAACTAATAGATGAAAGTTCAACGTTCCGACGTATTTCCGCTTTGGTGCCAGACTGCCACCATTGGTGGTGGGGGGGGGGGGCTCCAATTCCCTTGTTGGGTATCGTAGATCATGGATTTCAAATGCTCTTCAGATTCGAGGCTCCCATGTCGCTAGAAATGCTATGGTGGATAAGTGCGTGGAGGGGGGGGGGTCAGTATTTCTTGCCTACAGGAGTAATTAAATTACATCGAGTAAAACAGTTTTATCGCTTACCAGCTGGTTAAACTGATATAATGCTTATCCAATGGGACGTCCCCTGGAATGCATGCATTACTAAACAATATGTTTCTTTTGATTGTTATGGTTTTACTTCCTCATGGTTTTCACGTACCTCTACATCAAAAACTGCGCGAAGGTCCCAGCTTTCCATGGTATAATGGTAGGTGGTGTAATTTGTTTTAATAGTACTCAACTAATTAAGAGTGAAAAATACGTTTAAATGCGAAAAAAAAACTTGGTTCCGCTCATGGAAATCGTTCTGGTTCATTGGGCCTAGGGCAGGTTCGAGGAATTAGGGGTGGAATTCTACGTCATTTTCCACGCTATTCGAATGATTCCATCACCGCTGCTATGTGATAGCTCAATATTGAATATTGGTAGGTCCGAATCCTCTTTTTTTATTTACTTGGTATTTATGCACAAATTGAATTTTCAATTCTCGCAACTTTGTCGAGTGTATGAAAAAAGAAATATCTCATAAAGACTAGCGTGTAGTAAAATTTACTTTCTCTAAAAAATCATTATTTCTCTTCATTTTTTATTCCACAACTACACGCTTTTTTTTACTTGGTAAATCATAAATCATAAATATATTTAATATATTTATGATTTACCAAGTAAAAACGAAAAAATATTCAGACCTATGTACCAAAATTCAATATTGAGCTATCACACAGCAGTGGTGATGGAATCATTCGAATAGCGTGGAAAATGACGTAGAATTCCATCCCTAATTGCTCGGAACTGCCCGAGGCCCAATGATCCAGGAAACCTCGATTTCCATGAGCGGAACCATGTTTTTAGGACGTCCTACAGTAAGACTTGGGCGTCCTTATGCGGTCGATCTGGGGTGAAGTTGGACAACACTAAACAGAAAAAAAATAACCACACAGTAATCCGTTTTAGACCATTCTGAATCCAAATCTGCGAGAAAAAAACCATAGGTGTATGTCTGTGTGTGTGTGTGAGTGTGTGACAAAATCTTGTGTCGTCTGCCCAGGCCTTAGTTCTCAACCGATTTTCCTGGTTCTTTTTATGTTCGACGCGGAAAACTATCTAGTTGTGCACTACGTCGCCGGAATTTCGAATTTTGCTTTTTGAGGGGGGGAAAGGGGGGGTTAATTTTCAAAAAACGTGCGTTTTTGGGCATAATCTTGTGTCGTCTGCCCAGGCCTTAGTTCTCAACCGATTTCCGTGGTTCTTTTTTTGTTCGACGCGTAAAACTATCTAGTTGTGCACTACATCGCCGGAATTTTGAATTTTGCTTTTTAAGGGGCGGAAGGGGGGTTAAATACTCAAAAAACGTGCCTTAGCGGGCATAATCTTGTAAACTCTGCCCAGGCCTCAATTTCCAACCGATTTGCGTGTTTCTTTTTTTTACTCAAATAACTTCCGAGTTTTACATGATTTCACCTGAGTATCAAAATTCGCATGGGGGGGGGGGGGGGGGGTGAACCCGAATTCGCATGTTGGGTATCGTGAATCATAGATTTTAGAATGTTGTTCAAATTCGAGGCTCCCACGCCGCTAGAAACGCTATGGTGGATAAGGGTGAGGGGGGGGGGAGATCACTATTTCTTCCTCAACAACTAACTTGCATTACTAAACAATATCTTATCTTACTTCAATACCTAAAAATCATACTAAAAATCGGATTGCAAATTATTGCATTGTCTCTGGTTATTAATGCAATATTGAAGAACCAATCAGAATTCGAGAAACCTGAAGATACATTAATTTGCTACAAAACTCGTCATTTATTACTACAAATCGCTCTCCTGAAAAGACGATTTAACACTTACCTTTCCTATTCCAAAGAATGTAAAGAAGGTGAAAAATTCGCTTTTCTGAAATAGAAGCTCAAAAAATAAGCTTAAACGATAGGACGATGAAAATTTGTCCTACAAAATAAAAAAATTACAAGATTCGGTTGAGCAGGGACTGAGACATAAGATACATGAAAACAAACTGTGAAGTTTGAGCATAGATGGTCCGCTATTATTTTGTATTTACGCGGGAACTCTTCCCTGTTGAATGTCTTGAATCAACATTGTTTTTTGTATTTTGGAGGCAATTAGGAGTCGATAGGTTTTTCGATAAATCGATTCAGTGTATCGATTGGGTTGTATTGTCTCGATGTGTTCTAATCGATGTTGCCCCGGTTGTTGTACTCTCATGAAACCATGTGCGACGTTAAGATTGCGAATACACACCGTTTTACGAAGATACCTAAGGTATGTAATGAGTCAAATTTATTTACTAGTTCGTAAATAACCCGTTTCCCTGTCACGACGTCGAAGCAGATTTCGAATGAATCAATGTATTTATTTCGAAATCCGTGTGATGTATACTGACTTGGAAGAACAGGGGAGAGAGCCCTCAATTACTCTCCTTTCATTGATTTGATGTATGTTTCACAGGAATGCTTAATCCGATGATCCCAAGCTGGTAGTATGAATAATGATTGTACACCGTTTTATTTAGTTCTTTCTACCCCGAAAGCATGATCTCTGTACCTACTCATTTCAGTATGTTGTTTGAAGTACTTATTCCGAGTAGGTACAGTTGATTGCTTTTACACCGTTAATCCGTTACACTGAAAGGTCTCACTTGTGATACTCCGTACGTAAATCTTTTTCTCGTCTGATGAATGATGATGAAGAATGATGGATTTTTCCTGTCAGTGAGAAAGCCTCGTACGTTTGAACTGGCACAAGGGTGCGTACGGAAGGCGAAAGATGATGTTTCAGAGCAGGGGGCCCCCTCACGAAATAAAATCCCTTAAATACTCCGTTAAACCGTTCCATCCTACTCCGTTAATCCGTCTGACAGGTTTTTATTCGAAAAATTACTCCGTAAAATCGAGAAAAAGTAGATGTCAGGTGATGTTGGATGGCATCACAAAGGAGGTTGGTTAGAACATAGATGTTTAAGTCCAGTTAGATGAAATACGACTGCGATTTCCCCTTTCTAGAGATGAAATTTCTGAGGATGAAGACGTAATAATATTACGTTGTTCATACTATGAACAAAGTGCTGATAATCGAATACGAAATCGATCATCAAAGTGAACATCGATTATTGATAATCGAGTTTGAAATCGAACATGAATCATTGATTTTGAAATAAATGAATGACTATTTTACCCATACTCCGTAATGTTAAACCGTTGAGATTTGAATGACACCGTAGAAGGGGAATCACAGTAAGATGTTACGATGTTATGATGTTAGTTCTATCAACCACAGGAATTGTAAGACCCGAGACCAGACCTTGATGCATGAATGTGTTGAATTGAATCATAATACCAGCTGGGAGGGCACAATGTAGGTCCCAAGTATGTACCTACCACATCATACGAAAAGTCTTCGCAGGGAGCGTTTAATGGGAAACCTCCACTTGTTAAGATGACATGTAATGTTTGTCCGTCTAACTCCACGATACTCATTCGTTAAAGAATTTAATCCGAGTCTAAGCTGAAAGAAATTCGTTACCTTTTACTCCGTTACTCTGTTTTTACTCCGTTTTATTACGTTTACTCCGTTTAAATCCACTTCTGAAAGAGTGCGATACAACAATCGTATTAATTATTAATCCGTTGAGTCCACCGTATCTCTAGACTGTAGGTAGATTATGGAAACTAATGATGAAGAGAACTGTTTTCGAATAGCAGATGGTTTAGACAAGGGCTGTCGTTACCTTTTACTCCGTTACTCCGTTTTATTACGTTTACTCCGTTTAAATCCACTTCTGAAAGAGTGCGATACAACAATTGTATTAATTATTAATCCGTTGAGTCCACCGTATCTCTAGACTGTAGGTAGATTTTGGAAACTAATGATGAAGAGAACTGTTTTCGAATAGCAGATGGTTTAGACAAGGGCTGTCGTTACCTTTTACTCCGTTACTCCGTTTTATTACGTTTACTCCGTTTAAATCCACTTCTGAAAGAGTGCGATACAATAATTGTATTAATTATTAATCCGTTGAGTCCACCGTATCTCTAGACTGTAGGTAGATTATGGAAACTAATGATGAAGAGAACTGTTTTCGAATAGCAGATGGTTTAGACAAGGGCTGTATGCCTTCCATAACAACTATCCACCCGGATTCACTGGTCGTGATGCTCTCATACAATTTGGTGTTCGTTTTTCAAATGATGGAGTCTTGTCAGTGACCGGGTACTGATCGCACCGAAACACCCCATTCTTCAAGTTTCTGATGAGACCATCTAACTCCTTTCTGCCCTTACTGAATACAGAACAAGAGATTACAGAATCATTACACCAACTCGGTTCAGAAGCATTATTTTCGACACTCAAGAGAAAAATGGATATGACAACCTTCGAGAATCTCCTCATTGTTACTTCACATGAATCTGCACTCAAGTCCAAAGAAATAGGTAACTCGGGAGAAGATGTCACTACAATGGATGTTAAAACAGAACAAGAGATTACAGAATCAAGGAATTTGAAGCAAAATTGATGTTTTCCCAAGACATCTACTGAAGACGAAGCCGAACCACTAGGATAACAAACTAACTTCACCTAGTGAAAAATGGAATTCGTATTCAATTGCTCGCAAATGATAGTCTTTTTATGATAGACTACTCACAGAAGCCTGCAGAACAGTACAATGAATCAGAGAAGATCCAAATCAAAAACAATGTACTTACTGGCATATCTGGGTTCGAACTTGGATGATGATTTCTCACGAATGGTCCAGGAACTCCGAGAACCCAAGGAAATAATGGAGACACTTCAATTGAATATTATGCAAACAAGCTACAATGCTGCATCAACATGAGCTTCGAGATGAACTAAAAACCATGAAATACGACCTCATCGAAGATGCACCTTTCTGGCTATGATCAATGAATGATCAGGTAAACCAACTCTGAAGATGCCCATGAGTTGCTCATGATGATGGTGCTGAAATATGACTTTAATAAAGAAGTTAAAAAGGTCTATCCTCATGTCATGTTGATAAATTCTGTAGACAACGAAGGGGAAGGTAAACAACAAAAAGAACACAAAGACCATTTCATCCAACATGGTAGTACCTATTCAACCTGCATGACGATGAAGATATAAAACAAGCAATGCTAATCAAACCTAAAACAAGACACATAAATCCTGCTAGAAAATCAAGACTTGTTTCAAATGTCAGTAAGGTATGTGGCCTTCAAGGATATGCCTCAAGTAACTGCAAACTATAGGCTATTGTGTGTTATAGCTGTGGAACTGTGGAGGCCAAGATTGGCATATGCCCTGGCAATACCCCAAACTAGCATCTGAACAAACAAAGAAAATGAGAAATAAAAAAAAAAAAGGAAAGGGGGCCGATGAACACATTATACAACCCCACCTTATCCTACGATGCGAAAAGTCTAAATAATGCAACTCCAAGCAGTACTCCACTTGAAACAAACAAAACGAAAGAAAAGCAGAGGAAAAAGAGTACCTATGCCCATGTCTGATTTATTACTGGACCAAGAAGAAATAAATCTCTCACCTTTACTTCGTTATAGTCCATTGCTGACAGAATCCGTTACCATTCCTAAAATATCACGAATCCGTTACCATTACACTAATCCATTACTCCGTTACCATTACACTAATCCATTACTCCGTTACTATTACTATAACACTTAATCATTAACATTAATCATTACTCTTTCATGATTAATATGTTACCATCACTCTGTTAACACTAATCCATTACTGAGTCACAGGAAGAAATTGCAGATGTAGATACTCTGGTCCTAGTATCCTATGCCTTGGAAACTGCAGCTGTCAGTAACCTCAGATGACAACATGATGATGATAATTGGAATCAAAACCCTGGTCGCTGTGCTGCAGCAGTCATCTTTCCGTATGGTGGTTAAAACCTATCTAAATCTTCTATATTGTGTAAAAGCTACAGGTGCGACCTCTAACAATGCTCATTGTATTTCCGTATTATCAAGAGTTAGGAAACTATAAACAAATCTGAATTAATTCATCAGGTTAAGAGAAGCACTTGAAAGTAGAATTCATAAAAGATTTGATTGTTTTTATGTTAATATTTCTTATAGCTGCCAAAGACGAGTGCATTAGGCTTCAGTACTGATAGAATATCCTTATACAATAATAAAACAAATATTAGACTCAATATACTTGAATTATAGTTATAAAATAAAGTAAAATCTATTGACGTTTTGAAAGATAATCTAGGTAGTCAAAACAGGCGATTATGACAGCCATTTTTCGTTGCATTTAATACTTATCTCGCTAATTGATCATAAGAGAAACTTAAATCGTATTTATTGGAAATAAATAAACACAGTAAAACTCACATTGCAAAAAAAAAAAAAAAAAAAAAAAAAAACCAAGTAATTTATGCATTGATCAAGTTGATATAGGTTTAGGAGGGAGCACTCAGCTAATTGATATAACTAATGTTAGGAGGGAGTACTCAGAAAATTGATATAATTTTAGGAGGGAGTACTCAGCTAATTGATATACCTAATGTTAGGAGGGAGTACTCAGAAAATTGATATAATTTTAGGAGGGAGTACTCAGCTAATTGATATACCTAATGTTAGGAGGGAGTACTCAGCTAATTTATATAATTTTGGGAGGGAGTACTCAGCTAATTGAAATAGTTTTAGGGGTGAGCACTCAGTAAATCGATGTAAGTTTAGGAGGGAGTAGTCAGTAAATTGAAATAGATTTAGGATTGAGCACTCAGTAAATCGATGTAAGTTTAGGAGGAAGTAGTCAGTAAATTGAAATAGATTTAGGATTGAGGTCAGTTTCACTTTTTCTGAAACAATAACCCATACGTGGCTTACCAATTGAATACAAAGACACACATTACATTTTACTAGACAGTAAAAAAATAGACGTTCTATGAAAAAAAAAAAGGAGTTTTAAACTTTAAAAATGTATGTTGATAGTCATAGATCTAGATAATGTCTCTGAGCTTAAAATATTAGATGTCCAAAAGAAAAATAAATCTGGAGTCAAGTACACAAATTCTAAACCATTGAAAGGTGAATTCAGTTTAAAGGAAGGATACCTACACCACCATGTTGAAACTGACACTGTAGGGATCATAGACACATTTGTGACTAATAATTATAAAAAAATTAAGTTATTTTTAAATTACATTTCGGCTAAATACTAAACAAAAGTAATAATTATAATTATTAAAATATTAGAGACCCTGAAAAATTATATTAAAAATCAAATTCGAAAAATTATGCCAAAAGTCACCTCTATCTCCACACCTGGTCACCTCTGCCTGTTCGGTAACCTGGTTCTGTTGCAGACAAAAAATCAGATTCTCTCCAATTGGTAACCTGGTTTTTCAATAGACCAGAAACCAAATTCCATACTCACTTAACCCTCAACCAACTTACCTTCTTGATTTATATTAATCAGTAAATAGTTTAATTCTGTCAGTCAGTTCGAAACATTAAATTTCTTAGTTTAAACCTTCATTCCAAATTTTGATTAACTGGAAAAAGTAACAGATTCGTTCAGTAGAAAAACAAAAAAAAAAAGGTTAAGCCAATTGTTAAGTATTTAAATGGTAGTTGTCATTATTAAAAGTATGACCGTGAAACATTGGAGATCTACGCATCTGTAGCACTATTAGCTGATGTTAGATTTATGTTATGTGTAAAGTTCGATTTCATTGCTTCCCAATTGGATATAAAATTTTAAATGAAAATTTACTACCACTGTTTGTGTGGAGATTCCTGATGGCCTTCCTGAATTTCTGAACGAGAACACGTTCAAAAAAAAAAAAAAAAAAAAAAAAAAGCGTTTGTAAATTAAAACGAACACTATAGTCTTGCAGAGTCCCTTACAGTCGGTTTCTGAAATTCAGAGAGATCATCTCATTTATAGGTCTTATTGTACAATGCTCAGCCTTGCCTTTTCAAATAATTTGATAATACCAAATTAGAGTTGATGTTATTTCATGTTGTAAATACTAATAAGCTCCCCATCTATGGGAGGGAGTGTGAAGTTTGAGCATAGATGGTCCGCTATTATTTTGTATTTACGCGGGAACTCTTCCCTGTTGAATGTCTTGAATCAACATTGTTTTTTGTATTTTGGAGGCAATTAGGAGTCGATAGGTTTTTCGATAAATCGATTCAGTGTATCGATTGGGTTGTATTGTCTCGATGTGTTCTAATCGATGTTGCCCCGGTTGTTGTACTCTCATGAAACCATGTGCGACGTTAAGATTGCGAATACACACCGTTTTACGAAGATACCTAAGGTATGTAATGAGTCAAATTTATTTACTAGTTCGTAAATAACCCGTTTCCCTGTCACAAACACCTGTACTTTTGGCGGGAGGGGGGTAGGTTCTCTGTCACCATAAGGGAGTTATGAATCCTTGATGCATCACTACATCAACACTTTTGTGACTTGAGCAAGTCAGGCTGATAACCGGACATGAAGAAGAAGAAGGCGAAGATAATATTGATAATAACTCCATGAATCAGGGGGTGGAGGAGGAGTTTGCGCTGAATGACAGTTACAGGAGAAAATGTCAAGTTATGATGTTCCCTAGTTTATTTGGTCATGAAAGTAGTGTTTGTGTTTTATTATAATATGCTTGGAAATCGTAAAGAGCCCTAATATTATGAAAATTTGGCCTAAGCTTGAAGTGTACAGTGAGACGTAACCCAAGTGCAATACAAATGCAGTAACTGCTTGATCTCAAAACCGTACTTACGATTTTTAAACATTCCTTCGATATTTTCGTGCCTCAGCATCGATCGGAAATGGCCTCTAGAAGCTTGACAGAAGTGTACATTCTCATGAGGAATAATGCGTCACAAAACCGTAACATATACTCGGATGTGGTAAGTATGCCAGCCTTGCGAATATCCTATTGTCCCTTATGTATGTACTTTCTCATCTTGTTGGCTTGTCTAATATGGATGAGTATGAAGGAGCTACCATTCTTAAACCACTTCTTCTTCAGCGCCACCACTGATTTACCAACTATGTAGGTACATTAGCTGTTCCTTCATCATAAAGTATATCGGAACAACCTACCTAAATCATCTTTCCCTTACCTTTCTCATGTCGATTAGCAGCAACATTTTGTGTTGATTCTACCCTAAATGGTATTGGTAGCGTCATTTCAAATTCATGATCTGTTCGTTTGGTGTCACCACCTATGACCATACCTACACTTCCACGATCAGGCTTGATGATTCTCAATAGTTGAAACAAAAACCTTGCTCTATTGATTTGGTTAAAACTTGTACTCAAAATGTTGAATTTTAGATGTCTGGAAATTCTTGTGTTTCAGAGTTGTAACGACAGGATTGCCCTTGTTCCCAACGGTGATGATATGGAGATGGGTTGTGTTCCACCTTCCTGGAGTTCAATTGTTGAAGATTGCCAGTATATATTGGTAGGTGTATTCACTGGGTTATTTACATTGAAAAGTCGTGTATGTTCGTTAGCAGAAAATCATAGGGATGCTGTTATGCGGATTATTATCTCGTATAACCCTTCATTAGTCGCAGCCGAAGGTATTTTTTGTTCCCCCACAGAGAAGGTTGGCGGTCCTGCGCTGTCCTTCCCAGTAGCTTCCTGAAGGACGAAGGGGGAGGGTTTAGTGTTGTGTCATTCTCCATGACGTCTGTCAGTGGCGCACATACAAAATTTGTATGTGGTTGCTATTCAAGTCTAATTTTATAGTGAAACCATCGTGGTAGATCTAGTTATGTTAGTAGAGTTGAATACCAAAAATAAAAACGCTAAACAAGGAAAAAAATGGTACGGTGGATGGACGGCCAATTTTTTTAATTCGATTTTTGGATTCTACGTAAACCATCAAGTTTTGAGGGAGGGTTAAACAAAATTTAGTCTTGGTCGATTCCAAAGGTTCATTATTGAAAACTAGCTGAAGAGCCTGCTAAAAGCAGGCAAAAAATTGTAGATATGTAAAAAAAAATTTGATGTCGCGGCCTGGAATCGAACCCAGGACCCCCACGTTCGGGCGACATACGTACTTACGTACGTACAGTTGGCGTTTTATGTATATAGATAATAAACCAAAATAGGGACGTATGCGTTCGTATGCGGACTTTCTCCGCAACCTTCCACTTACGCGACTAGAATTGCACTGAAGGACTGGAGGGAAGACAGAGGCACTCGACTGAGGTGCCATCAGGTGAAGGGATACCTAATTGAGGAATACCTGCCTCCCCTGCACTGTTTTCAAGATTCTAAATCCTATTTACCGCTTTTATTTAAAAATGCGGGCTTTTCCCGCTAATGTGAGCGGACGAAGGTTAAATATCTGGAAATGTTCTTCTATTTCATGTAGAAATAACAATTTATTAGTGCATTCAAAAAAACAAAATACGCCAAAATAAAGGGTTTTGAGTCGATTTAAGTGAAAATCGTCCATTTAATACGGTGTTTTGATCCAGGCAAAAATGACAGAGAGTCAGAAGGGCAGATTACTGAGGTTACCTCGGGATAACATCAGATCAGTGAAGCTTTCCTGCCACAGCATATTGCGATATATCTTTTTTTTCTGAACCTTCCCTGAAAGACGCAGGGGGCACACCATAAATAAAATTAAAAAATAAATCAAATATAATGGGGAGGACGCCCAGGACTCACCCGATGCCGGCCCTAGGGATGAGGGAAGATGAGGAAGGTGGGGGTGGGAGAGTGGGATGAAGGGAAGTGCCTCTATAAGAGGACCACCAGTTCAAATATGAGCCGAGCAGGACACGGGTGGTGATACCACAGAGTACGCCTACTGTGATGCCCAACTCGCGCAACACCTTGGCACTTTTCCCACACCACACCCCGTGCCACGACTCTGCTACATGTCCAAGCTGCCATTGACAACTTGGACATTCAGGATAATGCAAGACTGGTCAGGCTTGATGGCAACGATGTCGGGCTTCTTACCCTGGTCACTTGGCATGTGATACAATCTCTCCCTCTCAACAGACCAGCCGCTAGATGACAAGGCACCTGCTATCTGCTTGGCAACCGCATCATGACGTTGAATGCAGCCGACATGAGTCCGAGGACACTGCTGCACTACATGATACAGGTGCTCATTTCTACTCCAACAAGCACGTTGAAGGGGTAGGGTTGTCCCACGACTACCTCTCAATAACTGCACCGCAGTTCGCAAAGTTGCCACATGGATGGCGTGAAAGTGTCGGTAGTGGCGGGCCCCAATGCTCTCCAAAGCCCAATCTACCCATTGGAATGAGATGAGGCTTTCGGAGCACTGTCGGAGTTCTTTACCATCTACTGACTCATGCAACGCAGAAGCGAACTCAGCAAACAAACTGGGTTTTGGAGCAGATGCTGTTGCTTGGTCGCATGCTAACTGCTGCCTCACAAAATCAAGATCATGCTGCATGAAACATGCTTTAGCCTTGGACTAACCACCTGAAAACGTTACGCAGGAGGGGTGACGGGCGAGTGTCACGCTAGAGTCCACCCCTTCAACCATCCCTACTCCACCGAAAAGCGCGGCTGAAGCATGCTCCATGTTTCTTGAATTTAGGCAAAGGCTCTAAGCAGTCAGGCGAGTTGTTTTTTGTATTTTTCTTCCGTGTATCAAAATTGTTCAAGGTCCTAAGTAGTTAGACATATTTACTCGTATGACAAAACTTACTTATCCGATTCATTCAAATCCACTGCTGTAGACTATAAACCATCGATTTGGCAAAAGAACAGATTATTTTGATTAATCGATACTTACTCTTACCCTGCATATTATGCATATGTTGTATTCAATCTTCAATCTGAATTGCTCAATTAATGTTGTTGTTCTCACAGGTCAGACTCAAGATAAAATTAGCATCACTCTCCGAACTCCATTCTAAGGCGATTTCCAGACCAACATTCAACGATTCATCCCAAGATGAACTGCAAATTCAAAATCTTTCTGAAGACATCACAAGGGTATTGAATTTACCGCTTTCTACCATTTGAGTTTACGATGAGTTAGTATGTGGTTAACTAGTTCGTTGCCTTCCTGTGTGACTTCAGAAACAGTATTTTTCTGGTGGATCTAGTTAATTAACGAGAATAATCTAAATGGCGTAGTATAACCGATACGTTTCCTTTTAATATCTATTCCTTGATGGAGGTCAACCCAAGAACTCGGGATGATGAATAATGGATACAAATTGAATAAGGAAAAGATAGGTGGTTATATTATTCTATAATCAATGAGGCTTGTATCTATACATGTATGGAGGAAAGGAAGTATCATTAGAGATCTTCGGTTCAATAGATCTCCGGATTTGAACCACGAGGGTAAGGGATAATCTTGTACGAAAGTAAGATCAATAAGGCAATAAGGCTTGGGAGGTATCCCTGAAACGCTATTCGATAGAACGAAATTAATCGTTCTATCGAATCAAGAATCAGTCTGTCAAGTAATCAATATGGAATAACGCGAGAAGCAATACTCGAAAAAAATCAATATTCGAGTCTTGATTGAATGTTTTTTTGTTTAAATTTGGTACTCAGTTGATAATTGAAGCTCTTTTTAGACGATTGGGTAATTTGCGTTTACATTCAACTGTCTCATAGATGTACAACGGATTGTATCGGAGTATCGGGCAAATTTACAACGAGGCCAGTCACACCAATTCACATCTGGAGAAAAAACTTGTGAGCTCAGTTTCCCGAGCGCTGGTTGCGGAAATTCAATCTCTTCACCACGAATTCAGAACGATGGAGACCAATTATAAAAACAGTAAGTTCCGAAAATCCTTGAAAATGTCAAATTTAGGTACAATTTTTAAAGTTTGAGGGCCTACAATTTCGTGAATCGACTGACCAGTAATAGACTTACAGCTATGACTTCTTTCCCCCTTCTTCTTCTTCGACTTCAACATTCTTTTCACGATTATTATCAAAACTTGAGAGAATTTCATGCTCATGTAAGTTGTTGACTTCGGATATACCTGGCAACTTGGGTACCAGTGGTGAAGGGAAAGGCTCACCTCTGCTATCAACTCGCAGGTATATCTTTAGTGTTTTGTCCTAGAGGATCTAGGCGCTTGGGTGGTCGGGCTCACCAACTAGGTTAATGAACTCGACAGCCCAAGCTATTGCACGAGTTGTTGGGGGGTTGTTTTGAAAATGAATATTGGCTGAAAAGAAAACAAGGCAAAAAGTCGAAACACAGATAAATTATAATGAAAGGTATTTACCTGTGAAGAATTTAGAATTAAAGATGCGTGGCGAAAAGCGTGGTGAAAAAGCGTGGCGAAATTGCGTGGCGACCTGTAGCGTCTCGTGGCGATTTATGTTGAAAGTTAAAAGCCTGAAGGGCCAAATGCAAATTGGATACACAAATGTGTTCCTGCCTTATGGGCTTATGTGGCGGTCCTGAAAGGACTTGTCAAAACCTTGAGGTGTGGCGATGCACTAGCCTCAACTATCAGTTTGGTAACCAGGTATACTCTGACAGAAAGGTAAACGGAAATACAAATATATGGCACTTTTATTAAATTAAAAGACAACTTCTCCACTTCAAAGTTCGTGGCGTTTTGCTGAAGGCGAGATCGTGGTAAGTATGAGACAGTTTTCAAACAGTATGGCTTCCTAGTTCATCAATACAATCAGTTAATCTTTCGTTGTTCAAGTTCATTGCATGGTCAGAAATCAGAGGTTCAATCGGAAAGTTTTACTAAAGATCAATTTTCAATATATGATTCGTGGCGAAATAATGTTAATGTTGTTCAAGTTTTACTCTTATGACTACACGTCACTCCTAGTCATTGGCCAATGGAATGAAATGTAATATTAGTTTGTGCACTCACGTTGGGGCCCGTAGGTAACCTTTCGATGTTGTGTGGCGAGGTAGGATCCGTGGCGGCTGATGTCCAAAGCAGGGAGTACAGCGTGGCGGCTTGGGGGGATAGCTGGGGTTAGACTAACTCACGGGCACGGAGCTCTCAATGGCTAGTTAACTGCGCAGAGGTCGGGAGGGGAGTAGTGTCGTCCAGGCCTGACCCGAGGTTCCGTCTTCTCTCCCCCCTCCTCCCGCGAGGTGGTGTTGGCGGGGGCGGCGGTGATGGTGGGGGAGAAGCTCTTGCCGCTTCTCCGGCCGGAGGGGGGAGGGCGCGCGAGGTGTTGGTTGGCGCCTCCTGATTGGATCTTGTTGACGTCACCCACGAGTCAGGCCGAAGGGGGTCGGTGGCGATGACCCGGCCCCACCCTACTGGAGAGGCGTCCCAGTGGGCGGGAGCCCACACTCACTATTGGAACGATTATTTAAATTAGAACTCCATGTAGAGTGGATTGAGAAAAACCTCTTTTTTTCTGAAGGACAATTCTCCACACAATGGGGTATTTCGGTGGGTCGGAAATTCAGGTTTTTGACCTCAAATTTGGATTCAGCACCCTTGAAAACCTATATACTCCAACTTTAAGCCCAATGATACTATAACATGTGGTAGAAAAATTAATTAAAGAGATCACACATTTGAAAAAGGCGGGCAGCTATAAATGCACACACACTAGGCAAGGACTACGCCGCGGACTGCCCCGCGCGCGTGTGTGAGAAGAATGTTGTAGTATCCAAGAGGGGTTTCTGTGCATGGATACTTTCTCACAGACAGTTGGCTAGCTACGTCACACCATTCAAATCTTCAACTTTCCTTAGCTTCTCTGATATTTTAAAAACATTTTCTCGACGAACAGACCCAATTACCGTTATTCCTGAGCCATACTCTTTTGAAAAAATAAATAAAAAAAATTGACCGAAATACCCCATTGTTGTTAATACAGGTTGTCCAACGACCTGGAAAACCGGGAATACTAACGGAACTTACTCTACTGGAAAACTCGGGGAATTTCATTTGTTTCCCGAAAAACCCTAGAAGAAGTTCTAGCGCCAAACCTTTCTGTGGAAAGTTCCGGCAGTCAGAGGGGGAAAGTTTTAGAACGGACGAATACTCACACATAAAAATTTGACTTAGTAGGAAGTAATTTTATTCCGTGAAACTGGCCCTAATAGATTGGATATCACGGAAAAAAGGTTTAACCTAAGTATTCTTTTTCAAATATAGATGTCCCAAATGTAGATAAATTGGTCAACTATAATTTATAAATAGATTGATTTATAGACTTCTATAAAAACTAGACTTTTTGTTTATTTGTTACTAAAATTTATAATGGCACTGAAATTACTTAATTTGTATCGAAAATGTTATGGAAGTGATCATAGGCACCCTTGCAGCTAAGAAATTAATGTTAACTCGCACTGCGTCAATTTCTCAACTAGTCTGATTCTGGTTAAGTAATTTCAACGTTCATTCTCGACTATTTCAAACAATCGAAGGTGAAAACGAGCCTCTGAACAGGTCATTTCTCTCGAGCAAACCATCAAGTTTCGACGTTCATTCTCGACTTTTTCAATCAATCGAAGGTGAAAACGAGCCTCTGAAGTGGTCATTTCTCTCGAGCAAACCAACAAGTTTTGATGATTTCAACGTTCATTCTCGACTTTTTCAATCAATCGAAGGTGAAAACAAGCCTCTGAACTGGTCATTTCTCTCGCGCAAACCATCAAGTTTCGACGTTCATTCTCGACTTTTTCAATCAATCGAAGGTGAAAACGAGCCTCTGAAGTGGTCATTTCTCTCGAGCAAACCAACAAGTTTCGATGATTTCAACGTTCATTCTCGACTTTTTCAATCAATCGAAGGTGAAAACGAGCCTCTGAACAGGTCATTTCTCTCGAGCAAACCAACAAGTTTCGATGGTTTCAACGGCCATTCTCGACTTCATCTTTTTTTTACGTTCATTCTTTCCTTTATTTCTCTGTTGTGTCTGTCATGAAATGTTTCTAATGGGCAAAACTATTCGAAGTTATTTTCCGATTGCGGTGAAATATTCAGGAATTGAGCTAATTGGGAGGTTTTGAGATAAACTACTAAATTTCTAATTCTTTTTCATTTCAAAATTTTGAATTTTGAGAAATTATGATCACATTCATTTTTTATTTAAAATGTTTAAAAACCCTGTAAAAAGTCGAAAATCGACTTAGGAAAACTCATTGAATTTTTTGCGGGGATTCGCTGGACACCCTGTAATAATTAGGGTTGAGCTCTCAAAATATAAATAATGAAATCATGAATAATGCAATAATTTCAATTTTATTTCAAGAATTAACCTTTGGAATCTAACCAAAAAAACCCAGCCCGTCACATTTGGTGACGGTTTACGTTTCAAAGTAGGCAGAATCCCAAAATAGAACACCTACTAGAAAATCCGTTCACCGTACGAGGCACTTAGTTACCATGGGCCAATTTTGATGAAATTTATCATTTTCAAAGCGCCCTAGCTCTAATATTGTTGACATGGAGGTATTGTTATTCATGCATTTGACTTTCATTTTCTAGAGCTGAAAACGAGGGAAGATCGTTCCAAAGCGTACTTTGACGCCCAGCTTTTCGATGAAGTCAAGTACGAGGACGACGACGATTCAGGAGTCGACTGGAGCGGTCAAACGTCCCTGCAGATTGCAGAGGAGAGGATCCAGGAGGCCATGTCGAGGGAACGAGACGTCGACGTCATTGTGTCGTCAGTCATCGGACTCAGGGATATTTATCGTGAACTTCAGTCTCTGGTGGTTCATCAGGTAGTTTTTATTGTACTTTTGTAGAGACTACTCGTAGTTAATAATCGAGGGGTCTCAGTCAGTGAATAAACGAGTTTTCCCTTTATTGCTTCCGAGTCTACCAATGAAACGGAAGCTTTGTTTTCACTTTTAAAGTATAAAAAAAAAGTTCTCCAAAATCGAAATTTCCACTCGCGTTTTACGTTTCAGACCTTTCTGAAACGTTTTGGCTCCGTGTCTTTTGTCTGTCATCAAATCCTTGTAACCGGCATGACTAAACGAAGTTATTGTCCGATTTCGATGAAATTTTCAGGGATTGCGCGGGTTGGCGTGTAGACGGTCCCCTATGAAAATCATCACTCCCGGACTGATAGTAGCCACTGCGCATGCGCAAACTTGAATTCCTTATAACAGCCTTAACTTCCACATTTTGGGGTTTTGAGATTAACAATTATTCATCGGATCATCCATACAATCGGGTTATGAATACGAGGAAGCTATGTGCCACACCCACTTGGCAGACGTTTTTTCTCGAGCAATTATTGTCCGATTTTGATGGTCCCAGCGCCAATCTTTTAGTTTTTCATCTCCCTAGACAAATGCACTAATGAATTTCATGAATCCTTGAAAATTCCAAATTTAAACACAAATTTTTACATGGTACCACTTTTTAGGACGTCCCACAGTAAGACTTGGGCGTCCTTATACGATCGATCTGGGGTGAAGGAGGACAACACTCAACAGAAAAAAAATAACCTCACAGTAAGTAATCCGTTTTAGACCATTCTGAATCCAAATCCGCAAAAAAAAACCATAAGTGAATGTCCGTGTGTATGTGTGTGTGTGTGACAAAATCTTGTGTCGTCTGCCCAGGCCTTAGTTCTCCACCGATTTTCCTGGTTCTTTTTTTGCTCGTCACGGAAAACTATCTAGTTGTGCACTACGTCGCCGGAATTTCGAAATTGCGTTTTAAGGGGGAAAGGGGGGGTTAATGCTAAAAAAACGTGCGTTTTTGGCCGAAATCTTGTGCACTCTGCCCAGGCCTCAATTTCCAACCGATTTTCGTGGTTCTTTCTTTATTCGACGCGGAAAACTATCTAGTTGTGCACTACGTCGCCGGAATTTCGAATTTGGCCTTTTAAGGGGGGAAAAGGGGGGGGGGTTAATGCTCAAAAACGTGCGTTTGCGGGCATAATCTTGTAAAATCTGCCCAGGCCTCAATTTCCAACCGATTTAAGTGTTTCTTCTTTTGTTCGACTCAGAAATCTTCCAAATCGCGCACTATTTCACCAGAGTATCAAAATTAGCATGTGGAAGGGATGAGTGGAGGGATAATATTTATAGTTTACTTTACCTTTATAGCTTACTAATAATACCCAAGCTTTGAAACTCGAGTTCGCATGTTGGGTGTCGTAGATCGTGGATTTCAAAATGCTCTTCAAATTTGAGGCTCTCATGCCGCTAGAGGGGGGGGGGGGGGTGTTGTGGTGCCTAAAATACTTAATAAATTACATCGAGTGAAACAGTTTTTTCGCTTACCAACTGGTATTAGTTGACCTAATGCTTATCCAATGGGACGGCCCCTGGAATGCATGCATTACTAAACAATATGTTTACTTTTGGAATTGAAAAATTGCATGGGGGTAGAGATTATGAAAATAAGAAGAATGCCTCAAGAAACTTGGAAATTGGATGATTATTTCCTGAGAAAACGCAGCAAATTATTCCACGAAGGTTTATTATTTTTCTACATAGATCACTCGTCTGCAAAGATCACGGCTTTGCCATTGTTACCACCAATCAACTTCCGTGTGTCTATCATTAAATCCTTGTAACGGACATAACTATACGAAGTTGTCCGATTTCGATGAAATTTTCAGGGATTGTGTAGATGGTCCCCTATGAAAACCATAACCTCCAAATTGATAGCCTCTGCGCATGCGTAAACGTAAATTTCCTTATAACAACCATAATTTCCACATTTTCTTCCGATTTCGATGAAATTTTCAACGATTGCACGGATTGGGGTGTTGTTAATTCCCTGTGAGGGTAGTACAAGTTACCTACTTAGAGATTAGCTACCATGTATCGAATGTTCTATACAACCGGGTTATGTATGGACACGAGGAAGCTATGTGCCACGCCCTCGTTTCTAATGGACCTGAGAAATTACAATATTTGAGAATAAGGCGAGCAGACCATTCTAACAAATGGGGATCTCTGATTGATAGAAGCGCACCCATGTTGTGGCAAATGCTGGAACCGTCCAGAATTTCCGGGATTTGGATACAAACTCCATATTATTTATTTTTTTAATATTATAATTTATTATTATTTTTTTATTTTTGTCAATATTCATGTTTGTAATCCTCTATTGATGAATGAATGTTTCAGGGTACTGTACTCGACAGGATTGATTATCAAATTGAGACCACACAGTGCCAAGTGAAGCAAGCAACGACTCAACTTGAAAAGGCTGCTAAGTATCAACGTGGAAATAAAAAAATGGTTTGCATTATGATATTGGTGGTCACTATTATATTACTTATATTCCTGTTAATGTTAATCAAGATGTGAGTGCCATAATACCGTCGAGTGATTTCTTTCTCCCCCCACTCACTCCTGAAGATCTTCCACATTGAACTTGAATCTAACAATGTCAGATCAGCGCTTTCTTTCTTCACAACGCAGCTTGTAAAATACTCAAAGTAAATGAGATGCTCACATTGGAGTCGCCTCTTTTATGACTCTATTGAATGACTAGATAAAATTGGACTGACTTTGAATTTACTCTGACTGAAGAAGAAAGAGTTGAGATGTTGGAGGTAAGTTGGTTTATCGCCATTGGCATTTCTATAAAGGTTAACTAGCCCATAACCGTCGAAACAAAAGAGGTAGGTTTAGGTGAGGGTTAGACAGATACAGTGAGCAATGTTTGTGGTACTTGGAATGAACCCACTGGTCTGAAACCAATAAATAGTTATCGCCTAAAGCATCTACAAAATTTAGATAATTTAAGGAAGATGGAAATTTCAAATGTAGCGGCAATCTGTTTGGGTGCAGCCATGTTGTGACGTATCCACCTACATAACCAATCTGATCGGAGAGTGTTGATCTGTTAGGTTTAAGTTCTAGATAAAATGAATGTCGATTTTTGGGTACCAGAGGAAACTGCAAAAGAAAGGAGGGCACTTACCAGAACATGAACTGCTAAGTGACTAAAGGTTGCCCATCCCTTCTGTCTTGTAGGAGGGTAGTGTGGGAACGTTGCAGTGACCACTAGGTAAATTCGTGTAACAGTATGTAGAACTGCTAACACAGTCAATGATAGTCAGTTAGGAGTGTCTGTTTTTACCTAGGTTTCATCAAAGTGTCGGAGCAATCATGGTCAGCATTCGAGAGAAAGTGTAACCTGAAGTATATCGATAGTTTATGACATCACAGTAAAACCACCAATATATTTTAGTACTTTTAAGACGTGTCAAAACTCGGAGATATCGTCTGGCACCTGGGAAATTGTTATAACGGAATGTGAATGCAAATGGTTTCACGTCAGCTTGTCAGTTTTTATTGGTCCCTACTCAACGAAGGTGAAGGATGGGACAGCACTTTCTGCCTGGTGCGGGTTACTGCCGACCGCGTGCAGGAGTGCTTAAAGACTTCAGCTCAGCTACGGACAGCATTGTTCGCCTACCCGAGGGAGGTAGGACATTTACCTAGGCCTAGTTGGGGGCAGACAACAACTAGGTGGAATGGGAGCAGAGGCCGGCGTGATGAGCTTATCGCCTACCAGGACCTCTGAGGAACTGTGGGCTTCTAGTAGAAGGGGAGGTAGAGCGAGAAGTGATCAAGTCAAGTTTTCGAAGAAGGGGAAGCCCTGAGTCCTCCATTTATATTGGTTAAACAAGGTAAGGGAGAGTAGAGGAGGGTGACGTCAAATGACGTGTTTGTTCCCCGTACCTCACCTTACCTACCTGGCATGATGAGTCACTCAGGGTTTCCCTTGTGTCCTTTATTGGAGAACTAACATAGCTAAGAGTATGAGTCATTACAGGAATGAAGAAGGATGGCGTACATGGAAGGCTTCAACATGAGAGGAGAACTAAGAAAGTCGATCTATCGTGTAGGCATAACCTCGTTGGATATTTTGGTGACTCGTTTGATATTAGCTACTGAATTGCTGAAAAAGTGCACCAATATCAAGCTGAACAAAAGTTCGTTTTTCAGTATTTACCGTAATTGAAGGCGCAAAAACTTAAAAAGTTGTACCTACTTACCTAAATTTTAAAGGATTTTAGAAATTCATTAGTGCACGGCCCTAGGGAATTGTAAAACTGAAATATTGCCGCCAGAATCATCAAAATCGAACAATAATTGCCAAAGAAAAATTATTGAATAAACGGTTTTTTCCATATTTCTCTGGCAATTATTGTTTGATTTTCTTGATTCCAGCGGCTCTTTCAATTTTTCAAGGCCCATGCACCAATGAATTTCTAAAATCCTTGAAAATTTCAAGTTTGCTACATTTTATGGGAAAAACATGACTGAATTAACGGTTTCCTGTATTTCTCTGGCAATTATGGTTCTATTTTGATGATTTTAGCGGCAATATTTAAGTTTTTCAATTCCATAGGGCCGTGCACTAATGAATTTCTAAAATCCTTTAAATTTTCAAATTTAGGTACAACTTTTTAAGTTTTTGCGCCTTCGATTCCCTGAAATACTGACCCGGAACGAGGAACGAACGGCGATCGACTGAGAACCCCTTAGAAACCTCCATCGATGGCGACTCGAGGCCTTCCACCATGGCCCAATGAATAGGAAAAAAGAACAAGAAGAATCTTGATAACGACGATAACGTATTATTTTCTAATTACCGTGTTTGTGACGTTTTTGACATAATATGCTTCGACATTAGTGTTTATTGATCTACTTTTTTTAGGAATGAAAATATCAGTATTGAAATCACGGGGCACAGTTCGAGATATCGTGGTAGTTTCCCGGTGCTTTCGTTATTTGGTTAGACTAGCGCCAACTAGTCTTGAGTTTAGGCGAACAGCGTAGAGCAGGGAATTATAATATTTTGGAATCTTTTAATTTAGCGAAGGTAAGGTAGTACAACCCATCAGGCACCTACTCGTTTTCTGAAATCAACAGCTTTACCGGTCAGCATCATCTTCATCTATCAAAAACTGGTTGCTTCTAAACGTAAACATTCATGGGCGGAAAAAAAACATGCGTGTAAGTATTAATCAACAATATATCACCTGGTAGATGAATAGTGCGAACAGTCATAGTGAGTGCGAAATGAGAGAAAATTAAGGTTGATAGTAAGTTGTGATGGGATAGTGTTGCGCACCGAGTGTGTTGAAGATTGTTGCCTAGAACCTGGGATATACCTGGCGTTGGGAGATACCTACTGGATATACTTGACGCTGTACATAATAAGCTCATGTGACCTATTACATATTATGTAACTGCTTGTGGCAATTTATGTTGGTAAAACGATACGGTCTTGACAGATACCTACTCGTACCTAATTATGACTGAATGGACTCTCCTACTTCGTCATCTACTCTAAGCTCATCGCTTAGCTGAAGTTACACCTGCATTATTGAATTGGGTAGATGAGAGGTTCAAATAGGATAAATGAAAGACAGACATCGGTAACCGCTCGAGTGCGGTATCGTAGGTAATGATAATTTCTCGGGTTGAGCCATTGGTGAGTCCCTTTCCTCTTAAGCGGGCGAGGCAATAAGTAGTCACTAGCCATGAGCGAAATCATGGGAACCAATGGGGTATTTCTGTCAATTTTCTTAAATTTTTTTTCTTCCAAAGAGCATGGGTCAGGAATAACGGTAATTGGGTCTGTTCGTCGAGAAAATGTTTAGAAGAAATTAGGGAAGCTAAAGAAAGTTGAAGATTTTATGATGTGACGTATTAAGTTGCTGACCTTGGAACGAGACGTTCCACCCTAGATCCTGTGTGGTCTCGAACGTCTCATGGCCTTTGATAGTACAAAATCTATACTTACGCCTGCAGCGTAGTTTGTGTGCGTTCATGGAGGCCCGCCTTTTTTTGAAACGTGTGATCTCTTTATTTAATATTTCTACCACATGTTAAAGTATCAATGTGCAAAAAGTTGGAGTATCGAGGTTTTTAATGGTGCTGAATCCAAATTTGAAGTCAAAAACCTGAATTTCCGACCCACTGAAATACCCCATTCTGATCTTCTCTTTGGATGACAGCTGATGGCGTCCACGGCACCAGGAATGGCTGTTGGACGAAAATTCAACTTGAGATGGTTGTTTACTTTACTATCTTACCACGGTGAAACCTCCACAGGGAAATTGGAGTGGTACGAAGTATGTTTGTGTGATGGCTGTACTGTGAACCCGTTTCAGATCCAGAAATAAATTTCAAGCTGCAATAGTATGTTACTTCAAAGGGAGAAATTCCCCAGAAAGATATACCATGCACCAAAATTTGCTTGATGATTTGAGACAAGTAGTTCCATCTTCTCCAGAAGAATGCGTCAAAGGGCTGTAGAGTGTCTGTGGTAAACCTGTAGTTCCACCTATTGCTTCACAGCAGCACATAATATGTTCGGTATCTTCCATTTCCATATCGCAGAAGCGGTTGATGTCTGTTGTTGCCGATCTTCTTTGGGTGATTTCAAAGTTAGCAGTGGTCTAAGTGTTGGCAGACCCACAAGTATCCCTTCTTAGGGCAGAGGAATGAGTTCATTAGCCCATTGAGATCGTAAAAAGTAGTTATGCCTTTCTCAGCCCTGGGAGGTTTTACTAGGATCTTACTCGCTTATTCTTTCCAAGTTGTTAACCACGTTCTGTAGGCAGCTTTTGGGTGGTACCTACTGGTAGGGACTTTGATCCTCTTTTGGGAAGACGATCGGCAATTTCATTACCTACCTTCATGACCTTCAAGTCCAAGAATCCAAAGAAGGGTGACCTGATTGCTCTGGACCACTGTTTTGAGGGCATGCAGGCATTTCCAGACCAACTTTGAAATTATGGAACACGAAGCAATGGCCTTTAGGGCTGCTTGGCTGTTGGATAGAATTTATGTGATGACTGTGATATCTACCTGTTTATATGCATAAACCAAAATCATCGCTGAGTTGAGGTTCACCCTCAGCTATTATAAGATTTTCCTTCTATAGTGTACAGCGAGTCAATTATCTATTCTGTGAGGTGGTTTGTTCGTTTAAATTATTAATCAGAAAACTACAACTTAACTTGAGGTTGGTTGCGAGCTTCCCTCTTGCAAGATCCACCTGGTCACTGCCGTACACTAGCAACTGAAGTTGGAAGTTCCAGGAGTGCTCCTCTTTGGCGCTCAATCCTAATACCCAAACCCTGACTTCAAAATATTTATGAAATTTATAATTATTAAATAGCAATCTGTCTTTTTGTGCGATGCAGGAAATCCAGAGAGTGGGAGAAAGAAAGGAGAGATAAACTGAACGTTGGATTCAACGACCTTTCCAAATTACTCCCCGAACACGACCCTTCAATATCGCTCAGCAAGATGGACATCCTTAGAAAAGCTGCTGAATTCATCCGCCAACTCCAGGATCAGAACGATGAAATCGTCAAATCCGGAAATAATGACGTTCTAAGTAATTATTTAGTTTTATTTTAATTATTATTGGTAATAATTCCTCATTGGGGGCAAGTACCTTCACGATCCACGATCGTGTTTCTGACAAATCTTTTGCAAGTGATCAGAACGTGATTGTGAATCACTAGCTGTGTCCTCATTTAATTAGGTTCCTTATTACTTTATGTACACAATATAGATGTTAACTGATTTGTGAACTGATTGTGTACAATGGGGAATTCGCCTCAATTTTAGATTCTGGAATTTCAAGTCAAATCCTATGATGGGGCCCTAGAATAACGTTTTAACACTAGGAATAACCAAGGGGAAAAAATTACCGTAGGAGAAAATGCCTAAACAAGTGAACCTCTGTTACAAAACACCGCGAAAATCGAGGAATATTGTTGACGTCATACGAAAAAAAAAAAAAAAAACGTCGCGAAAGCAACGACAACAGACAGAGTTCTAGCACCGCCACACAAAACGATCCAGTGAAATGGCTACTCGAATAATGTGATTCAAATCTTGAAACTAAATAAGAGAAGATGAAGACTAATAATGCTTGATAAACTAGTAGGTAGAATCATATTGTAAAAAAGTGAGTAATATTGTTTCTTTTGGTCACTTTTGTGTCTGGGTTCTTCCTGCCAGTTCGCGGCGCACTCTTGTGCGCACTACTTGTAAGCTAAAAGTTCGTGTATGTTCCGCTTCTGTGGTAAGCGAATATCCGTTACGTTTCAAACATGGCTGCCTCTTACACATTGCTACCACATTTAAAATTTCCATCTTCCTTAAATTCTCTAAATTTTTAGGACGTCCCACAGTAAGACTTGGGCGTCCTTATGCGATCGATCTGGGGTGAAGGAGGACAACACTCAACAGAAAAAAAAAAAAAAAAAATAACCACACAGTAATCCGTTTTAGACCATTCTGAATCCAAATCCGCGAAAAAAAACCATAGGTGTATGTCTGTGTGTGTGTGTGTGTGTGTGTGTTTGTAACAAATCTTGTGTACTCTGCCCAGGCCTTAGTTCTCAACTGATTTTCCTGGTTCTTTTTTTGTTCGACGCGGAAAACTATCTAGTTGTGCACTACGTCGCCGGAATTTCGAATTTTGCCTTTTAACGGGGGGAAAAGGGGGGTTAATGCTTAAAAAACGTACGTTTGCGGGCATAATCTTATATACTCTGCACAGGCCTCAATTTCCAACCGATTTGTGTGTTTCTTTTTTTGTTTGACTAAAATAACTTTCGAGTTGTACATGATTTCACCAGAGTACCAAAATTTGCAAGAGGAGGGGATGGGTGGGGGGATAATATTCACAAAATATCCAATTTTTCAATATTTCGGTTCCTTTACTGCTTACTAATTGTATCTAAGCTTTGAAATTGAGGAAAAATTCTCATTATACCTTAGGATTTGCATGAATTACTTTCTGTACCACCATGGAAATAAAAGTGGTGCCACCATGGTGCCAGGGCACCATAAACCTCATATTTCTTGGGTTTTTTGGTGTTTCACCTTGAATACGGATGTGATATTCGACGGACTGCCTACTAAACCTAATAGATGAAAGTTCAATGTTACGACGTATTTCTGCTTTGGCGCCAGACTGGCACCATTGGTGCTGGTGATGGTGGGGGGGGGGGGGGGTGAACTCGAATTCGCATGTTGGGTATCGTAGATCATGGATTTTAAAATGCTCTTCAGATTCGAGGCTCCCATGCCGCTAGAAGTGTTATGTTTTATAATGGTGGGGGGGGGGGGTCACTATTTCTTCCCTAAAGTAATAAATAAATTACATCGAGTGAAACAGTCTTATCGCTTAACAACTGGTTAAACTGATCTAATGCTTATCCAATGGGACGTCCCCTGGAATGCATGCATTACTAAACAATATGTTTTGGATGCGTTTTCGAGCAGCTCACTATGGTTTTATTCCATAAAAATAAACCCTCATTCGAAAAAAAAGGAAAAAAAAATGTGAGGCAAATTCCCCATTCGAGTCTTTTATGCAATACAAGTAGTATCTTTGATCGTTAATGAAATCACTTTGATTTCGACTGAAGTGACAAGGTACTTACGGCACCTACAAACTGACATTATATTCACACTTGAATCAAAATTTATCTAACAATGTCTATGCGTGAAGACAATAATTCCGAAATTAACAAAATGTGTCCTCCAAAAGAAGGTTTTCTTTGTTCGTAAGAATTATTCATACACAATGGTTTTTCAAGTTACTTCCATCTCTATCTCGAACCGGGACCTCAGATAAAACTGATCTCATCTTCCATGGCGTTTCAAGGGTAAAAGAAAAAGCCGATATGAACATGTTACCCAGTTAGGTACCCAGTTAGGTATGTTACGAGTTAGGTACTATAAACGATATTTTCAGGTTTTGTAAATTTTGGACATCAACTTCCTTATTTTTCGGAAAATTAGATTTTTCTGGTGATAAATCAAATCAAAATTTCAAAAATTCTGTACAACATTTTACAGTCAGTAAAACACAAAATAAGATGAAAAATTTGTTTTTTAAGAGATGCAATTTTGCCTTTTAAAAGAGATTGTAGTAGGAAGAATTATGAGCATATTTGGGATCAGCGCAAAATTTCCTCGAATAGTAAACAATTAAATAATATATTGATCAAACAGATTCGCTGCGTAGCTGGTGAAAAAAATTGGGGTCCTACGAAATCAAAATTCCAGACCCCTTCGAAAAACTTTGTGTATTAGAAGTCAAATCCTTCAACATTCTGTAGGTTGATGGTAGTCATTTAACCCTTAATATCCTGAGGTATCTTTTTGAGAGTCCGATTTTAACCTGCAACAGTTTATCCACTTTTAAACCAAAACTGATGGCCGTTGGCTGATACACCAATTACACTAGATTACAAAATTTAGGGGTGGTCTGGCTGCCTCGTTCTTTTACCACTTTTCTTATGGTATTTGGTGCGCTGAATCCGAATCTGACGTCAGTTTTTTTTTGTTTATGTCGGATTTTCAAGATATAGCTAGTTTTAAGATTTTTCTAGTTCTCACTTTTCTTCATTTTTTAGTGAGAACTCATCTTGCTCAAATCTCCTCAAAAAGTACTCAGACTTATAGGAAATTTCATGTAGAATCCGAATATGTACTTAGTTTTTAAGTTAAACTTTGTAAAACTCCCTATTTTCCACAAAACGTATCAAAAAACACCGGTTCTCAACGTTTTTCTTCGCGTTTTCCCTTACATTTTGCCACTTGAAAAAAAATTAAGGCCAAAAAAAAATTTATTGGGTTTTTACTTTGTAGGGGGGACACCCCAGAGGAGAAATGAGACCAATCGCAGCCTCCTAAACCCATTAATATCGAAGGAATGAGCTTTTTCATGGCACTGAGATGAAAATTCACAAAAACCGTTAATTAATTTTTCGAGATAAGTATGTGCGTTCTAAATCTGTTTTGTTAAGTGATTTTAACTCTGTTTTACAAACGAAAAACAATAAACTGTAGAAAAGTTAACGGTGTAAATCTGTTTCATGAAGGCTCAGATGAATCAAAAGTTGGTAAAATGTTTGGTTATTCCTCCACCTCAGAGGTTCCACCAAGATATGAAAACCATGGAAGAACGGTACAAAGGGTATTGGGAAGTTCACATGATGGCGGACTATTGTTGGACCTTAAAAGAGATTTACCTCAGGCGGCGAAGTTTTCTCTACATAGATTCCTGCGATGAAACCTCTGAGGTGGAGGAATAACCAAACATTGTACCAACTATTGATTCATCTGAGCCTTCATGAAACAGATTTACACCGTTAACTTTTCTGCAGTTTATTGTGTTTCGTTTGTAAAACTGAATTAAAATCACATAACAAAACAAGAGTTTCCCAATTATGATTTACTCCCCCTTTGAGTACCTATTTTCGATCTTACTCTTAATAAGTGACAAGCATAAAAAATATAGAAGAAAGGAAAATCTATGAGGAAAACAGATTTAGGAACGCACATACTTATCTCGAAAAATTAACTAACGGTTTTTGTGAATTTTCATCTCAGTGCAGTGTTGTATTGAATGATATGTATATTTACAATGAATCAATAATTTGTGTTAGGAATATTAACGGAACCTCCGCTGACGGGTCTTGATGACCCAAAGCATATCAAGTATGAATAATATTGTCCTAATTGTAAAAATAAACATGTCTTTCATTCATTCATTCATATTCGGATTCTACATGAAATTTCCTATAAGTCTGAGTACTTTTTGAGGAGATTTGAGCAAGATGAGTTCTCACTAAAAAATGAAGAAAAGTGAGAACTAGAAAAATCTTAAACTAGCTATATCTTGAAAATCCGACATAAACAAAAAAAACTGACGTCAGATTCGGATTCAGCGCACCAAATACCATAAGAAAAGTGGTGAAAGAACGAGGCAGCCAGACCACCCCTAAATTTTGTAATCTAGTGTTATCGATTACTAGCTGAAAAGCCTACTTAAAGTAGGCAAAAACGATTCCTCCGACTTTCTCCTCCACCCACTCCCTCCGACTCCTCCCGCCCCCGACTCCTCCCGACCCCAGCTCCTCCCGCCCCTAACTCCTCCCGCCCCTAACTCCTCCCGTCTCCGATTCCGCCGACTCTCCCCACTCCCACGACCCCTCCAACCCCTCCGTGCATACGTACGTACGGTTGGCGTTTTGTGTATGTAGATAGATATATTATTGAAGAAAAATGATTGGATTCATCATCGTGTTTCTGACAAATCTTTTGTGGGTGATCAGAACATGTTTGTGAATCACTAGCTGTGCCCTCGTTTCCCCATTGGGGAATTTGCCTCAATTTTAGATTCTGGAATTTCAAGTCAAATTCTATAATAGGGCCCTAGAATAATGTTTTAACACCAGGAATACCCAAGGGAAAAAAATTGCCGTAGGAGAAAATGCCTAAACAAGTGAATTCTCTGTTACAAAACGAAATGTAACACTCTGTATGTAAGATCAGAAGTTACTCTCTGGTGAGGAGATGAGTGATGAAGGAACTGGCGAACACACGTCGCAAATCATGGGGAAATGAATCTCTTGACTTGTGAATATTAGCTGTAGTCGATATACTTTATAGATGATAATATTATTATCATGACATTCGTTCAAATGAGTAATCTTTCTTTGCATTCAACAGAGAATGAAACAGATCGACTGAGGAAACGCGTGGCGTACTTGGTGTTGAAGACTAAAGATCTTGTCAACGCTCTCAAAGCTGCAGGAGTTCCCATTCCTAACAACAATAAGAAAAAAGGTAAAAGTAAAGAAACCGGCAAGCCTGTGAATGGAAAGGACCAGAACCTCGTTCCTTCGTTGACAAGCCCAGGTGAGTGTTGTTTCAATTCCAATAGGTACCTTGATATCTTTTTACTTTACAAACTGGGGAAATGGCATAAATTTTTGATTTTTTGGATTTCAAGTCAAATCCTATAATTAATAACGTTTAACATCAGGAATACCCAGGGGAAAAAATTACTGTAGAAAAAAATGACTATCCAAGTGAAGCCTCTGTAAAAAAAAAACCCAAAAAAAACGTGAAAATCGAGGGAGGCTGAGGACGTCATATCCCGGGATTCGTCTCTCAAAACTGACTGAATTTACACTGCTGCGCTCTGGCGAAGCATAAAAGAAGTATCTCAGCAAATAGTATCACAGAACGTCAACAGGTAGAGTTGTAGGCGCCCTTGTGACCACATCAAGCAATCCACACGAAACTCGAATAATGTGATTCAAAGAACGAAACTAAAACTAATATAGAACTAAATAACTAAAACTAAAAACGAAACTAAAACTAATATAGAACTAAATAAAATAAGATGAAGACTAATAATAGACTAATAGGTAGAATCGTGATGTAAAAATGTTGCAAATTATTACTGTTTGAGCTGATACTCAATTTAAGTGTGAATTGGGCGATGAAGAATTAAACGGCGTTGAACCTATGAAAGACAAAATTATTTTATTGAACGATTGATGAATGATACCTACCTACTTTGGAGCTCGGAAGATGAAATAGACGAATGAAATATGAGAATTAAGTAGTTTATCTATTGCACAGTGGAATACTTGAAATAAGAAAGACATAAGGACAACAAGGGTCCGACCTTGGTGGATGATGGTGGCGTTTATAAAGACAGCTGGTCCTTTAGGTAGGTAGGTGCTTGTAGTTCTGTCTCAGCAGGTATGGGAATAAGTAGTTACTGCGTAAGCTCACAGCAAACTCCTGGTAGGGTACTCTGAATTGAAGAGCACGGCAATTTGTGTTGTTGATCAACTAGACGGTTGCTCCAAGGATACTCGAAAGGAAGGATACTCGATACTCGTGTCTAGCGATTGAGCCACAGAGCTTGTGGCTGCTGCAGTGGGGTATATTTCCTACACGCGGTCTTGGACCCACCGGCCATGCGGCTCTAGTATTCAGTACTGTTCAGGGATACGTACAACGCGGGTTTGCATATCCCGGCCGCAGCTGGCACTGGTGCCTCGAGCAGTCCGCCTGCAGGGTGCTCCACCAACCGCAGACGCAACGGCTCAGCCGCATGTAGGAATACGGTAACATATAAATTACATTGAAGGCGTCAATGCGTCTGGATGCGAGTCGAAGGGGCCAGATGTGTGTAGGAAAGCCGACCTTTACTGATTGAAGACTGGCGACGAGTGGCGCGATAAGGGTGCGGCAAATGTTCATGAGGGAAGGACGAGATTAACAAAATAATAACAAGTAACAATTTAGATAAATAATAGTAAAGAAAACGAACATTGAGAGCTGCTCGGCTCCATCAATTACACAAAGGTTTATTATTTTTGTTCATGGATCACTCGTCTGCAAAGAACTCGGCTTTGCCATTGTCACATTGTAGCTTCAATGGAGCCTTGGTAACGCGCGCTAGCGCTCTACCAAGGTCCACACGGCTCTGCCAAACCTCCAACACAGATCGAAACGGAATGGGGGAATGTCCTATGACAAAACCCCCATCCACAACTTTCACCTAATGTTGGCGACCTGACGGGACCAAGGAGACCGACCCACATTTATCGGGGTTAACCACTAGTCCACACCTGGCTAGCTGCTTAGCAAATGCATTGAGGGCGATCTGTAAGCCCTCATGGGTTTCTGCGAGTAGGATAACATCATCGGCAAAAGCCAATGCTCCTATTCGCACCCCAGGGGCGAGATCAAACCCTACTTCAGTGGGCAGCTTACCCAAGGCCGTATCCACAACCAGGTTGAATAGGAGTGGTGACAGGGGATCTATATTACCAACTATTGATACTACCTACCTACCACGTACCTACAGGAATCGCATTTTGGTCAGCTAAAATTTGAACGGAGATTATACCTCTTTTGCGATTCACACTCGTGTTTCTGATTTATCGTAAGTCCAACCCTTAAGTTCTCGTAGGGAGCGAACTGTTTGTCCTACCGAGTTCCTCGTGTTCTCTAAAAAAATGTTCTAAAAATCTCATGCTATCTTAAATTGATGGAAAAACAATACCTTTATATCAACATGTTTTTGAGTTAGGGCGTTTTCAAAATGTCAACCTTTAAGCCTACATCAACCAAAAGCTTCGGAACACACCTAGACCCCAAATGGAGCCCATATAAAAAATTTCATCAAAATGGTAGCAAAGGTAAGTGCCGTGTACGGCGGACGGTCGGCCAAATTTTTATTCGATTTTTGGATTCTACGTACCTTGAAACGTAAACCAACAAATTTTGAGGGGGGGTTAAAATTTCTTTCTTGGTCGATTCTATAGGTTCATTATTGAAAATAATAAACCAAAAGGAGTGAGTAACATTGCTTCTTTCGCGGGACCCTCCCCCAGCACTCCTGCGTTCGACCATGTAAGCTGATAGTTTCATGTACGCTTCCAGAGGTAGCACTAATGGAATGGAGTGACTTCATGAATAGAATCAGAATGGATAAAAGATCAAATGCGTCGCAACATGGTGGCCCCCATAAACAGATTGCCGCTACATTTAACATTTCCATCTCCTTTAAATTCTCTGAGTTTATTGGATGCTTTTTCGAGCAGCACCGTATTTCTTCTATATCAGTGAACCAAAAACCATTCCTCTTTTGAAAAAAAAAAAAAAAATGTGTTGCGAATTCCTATTAACTTTGGTTCTAATGCTATTTTATTGGTATAGAAGATGGACTCATTCATGTTGCAAGATGATGTTTTGGATCTTTTGTGACTTTCTTTTTTATTAAATACCTGTTTACTATCGATGTCCGTATTTTTTTCAGTTGTATCCACGATTCCGATTATAACGCATGGAGATCCAGCAAATGAGAAGAAACTAATAACTGGTGTTTCGTCGTCTCTAATGAATACTACGAGTACAAAAAAGTTAAGTGTGGTTGTGACAAGGCGGCAAAAAAGAATCCTCTCAGCGAAGTCAACGGTGCCAGTGCAGTATCTCCGGTAATCCCTGCAAAAGGGACTAACGTGACTATCGTTTCCTGTAGTTCTCAAACTCACGCTACCTTCCTCAACTCGTCGGTTCGTTTAGCGAACGTCGAGAATACAGCTCTAACCTCCAGCCTGGGAGCGGGTACCCTCATACTCCGAGATGGTCGAGTCATCACGGTGCCCCCGCCCACTCCAATCATTCCGCAGATACTCGTGAAACCCCAGCCGGCTGTGATAGTTATGCAGAGGGCGACGCCCGTCGCTATCAAACGGGAAAAATTCCCTCTTATATTTCCAAAACGTCGGGACATTACTCAGACGACTTACATGAATAAAACTCCTATTCCGGCTATAAAAACATTCAGGTTGGAGTCGATTAAAAGAAGTGCCAAAACGTCCAAAGCGAAAAACAAGAAAGACTCCAAACAAGAAAGCGTCAATAATGTGTCACCGACAAAATTGAGCGATGGAAAGGGAGACCAAAGTGGTGTAACCTCCAGAGTTACCTCTCTTGAAGGTTCGTCCACAGTTGATTATCAAGTATTAATCAACCGTCTGCCGCAATTCAGCGTAAACGAAAAGGTGAACCTCTTAACAGGAGAGTGAAAGTTCTTAAGTCAAGTTCAGTTTTCAGTATCAAACGGTGAATCTGCAGGAAATCTTCAAGAAAATAAAGAAACAAATTGTGCAAATAGTTCAGTGGATGTTTCCACAGTGGTCGAACCAATCAATACTGGACAGAGTCCAGGTATATCTCGTGGTGATAAATCGGAAATAACCTCTGATTCAATCCCAGGACCAATTACGGCTGTAGAAACTTCGTCGAATGAAACAGAGAAACACGAATCTCATATCGAGATGTACCTTCTGCATCTGAAGATTGTCAAAAGGAACCTCCTAGCACATCAATACAGATTGGAGGCATAACAGAACCAATTCAAAAAACACTTTCAACTCTCGACTCCATCAATGTTGATCAAACAGATGCAGAAAACATTTCTACAGTTACTTGTAACATTCCTAAAGAACTGCCTCCATCAACCGGCATCTCGCCAGAAAACTGTCCTCTTTTTTCTTCACCATTATCTTCAAACATTGTGGACCAAGAAAATTCGGAGAGTAGTGCTGCAGTTGAAACGATTCAAAATGACACCGAGTGTCCAGAATCGCAAATCAATCCTGGAATTTGCCTTTCAGAAGGAAGCCAAGATGTGTCAAAACCTCTAGACAACCAAGTTGCTCGAATTTCCAACCAGTTGTTCAGTAAAGGAGATATTAATGACGATCCTGATACATCAAGAACTAAAGTGGACAATGATTTGAAGCAACCTGAACCTGAGGGGGAACCTTCCATTGAGTTACAGTCGAAAGATGTTGAAGTATCGAATGAGCTTCCTGTCGAAGAAAGTCCAAAACAAGGGGTTCCTTCAGAGCCAGAGAAGTTAACTTCCATTCCAGATACGTCATCTTTTCAAAAGGACAGCCCGGAAAAAGTCGATACTCCTGAAAAACCTCTCTTACATGCAGTGGAGTGCTGTGAGAGTATCAACAGCCAGTATGACATCAACATTTCTGAATCCGTCAATCCCGATCAGATGTTCTCGTTCGATGACAGCGTCCACGGCCAACTTGACTCTTTTACAGCAGAACCTATCAAAACCCAACGTGACTGCAACACCTCGAATACATCAAATGTATCTGAAATTTTGGGAAATCCTAGTTTGGAGAACGGTAAAAAAGACAATGTGTCTGGTCCCAGTAAGATGCCTAAAGATATTACCAATGACATCAATGCTTGCACTGATACATCTCCAGCTAAAATTATAACTTCCCAAGATAGTGCATCTTTTAAAAGCAACATTTCGGTGGAGGAGCAGTTGGCAGCTACTCCCACTCAAATAAACACGTGGCCAGCAATGCTGATAAACATTTGATGCCCTGCAGTGACGACAACCATTTGCATTCTTCTAGTACTTCAATTATTCCCGGTATGTCATCGGAAAAATTCACGATTAGTATGAGCACTCTACAAAGTCAAGCTAAGCTGTCCCTAATGGACGCAGCGCCTCCTACCACGTTTACTTCTGGAAGTCAAATGTATCCTATTACAATGACTGAACAGACTCGAACTGAGAGCTTTTTCAATTACGATAATCCAATCGCAACTTTACCATCAGCGGATCCATTTTTTCCCTAATTTCTTGGGGAAAACAGCTGATGTGGTTTCTACATCGTCTACCACCCACTCCAACCACTTGCTTCAGTTGTACGAATTTCACTACACAAGTGCAGGCTCCTCCTGTGCGGTCTGTTGCTCGTCAACTGTTCCCTGCAGATCCACTTTGCAGCATCTCCAACAGCTACAACATGTTGAATAACCGCCAGAGTGAATTGGAAACCAACCTTCCTCATCTAAGTGCAGCAAACACTCAAATGTTCCAGTTCAGTTCATATTCCAGCGCAAGTTCCTACCGTGATCCGGTTTTCTTCGCTAATGATTTTGTTTCAACGCCTTCAAAAACTGGTCCTAACCTTGGCTCTTTGGAAAATTTCTCCCAAAACGACAAAGGTGGTTCAATGCTCCATCCTACATCCAATTACCCCGATCTACTGCATTCTTCTGGCAACTTGAATAATTTCCCTAACCTCTCGTGCAATTTTAGCGTTGCCCCTTCCACGTCTTGCATCGCCACAGACTTCATTCCAGTAACATCGACTCAAAAACCATCCCACAAACAGTGCATTGTAGGTGAACCCCTTTCAGGCTCAATGGTTAGCCAAGCTAAGCCAAACTCTAAACCATGCAGCAGTGAAGGGAACTTCAGCATGAACATGATAACTTCAAGTAGCGCCTCAAAATCGGAGATCAAATCCCACATTCAATGCCCATCTTTGGACTCAACGGGATATCAAAAAACAGTCAATTGTGAACCTTCTCAAAATTTGAATTTCAACTATTTGCACCCTTTGTCTCATTCACAGTCTAGTCAAGTGAATCAAGAAATTGGTTATAACCTGTACACGAGAGATACTGCGCCTTTGCCTAGGAATATACAGAATCACAATTTCAGATCGACTGGTCACGTGGCAGCAATAAGCTCTGAAAAGAACTACCAAAAACCATTTCAATCACGGATTGAACTCCATTAATTCTTCTGTAACCAAAGATTTCAACGTGGGTGAAACGTCTCTGGAAAATAGGAGGGACAGTGGCGAAAGATTCAGTATTCAATCAAATATTTTTCCATGACTCCTGTAACCAATACCCCGATCATTCGTCAAGAATCAACACGGGAATACAAATACTGTTACCAGTATGTCCAATTTCCAAGGTGGAGGAAGCTCTCAGCTGTCATCTAATAATCAGGGAGTGCAAACTCAGCAGAGTTATGTTGGCAGTTCGAACGCCCAGCACGGTTCTAAAATGTCCAAAAATGCTTCGCTCAATGCATCATCTGGAAACCAATCGTACAGCGGACCGAGTCAATCGTCGAATCGTCAAAATCACGCGATGCAGCCTGATAAATATTCAAGAGTTGTCAGCATGAAGCAGGATTTGCCTCGTTCTATTGCTGGGCCTCATTATTCGATGAAGTTGGGAGGAGGGAATCGTGTGAGTGATGGCGCAGACTGTACAGGTCTACGTCACCATTCGCAAGAAAGTTATCAGATAGTTTCCTAGTTTAGCACAGTCGTCTCAGCAAGTTCAGACCTCCAATTCATCGCAAAATCTTGCCGTTTTCTCGTCCAGCAACGTTTTTCCTCACCCAAACTTGAGTACTCATAACCGTTCCTACCAAGGCCCTATCTTCAGTTCTTACTCTAGTGGGTCAATATCAAACAATGCTCAGACGATATACACTAACCCCACCACTGCAGTTCCAAGCAATCACGCTTATCTGCAGGGCACAAACACGAGTTCGGCTGCCCATCGTGGTCCTAATATTCTGAGCCCCAATACCCTACCGAAAGCCACTCCTCTCCATAATAGTCAGCTGCCTGTCCCAGGGAATCATCCTCCCTCTTCTACTGGACAGATGTTTTCAACAATTGAAACCTTAGCTCATCACAATCATGACGTAATTGGCAATAGCAATAAAAATCTTAATGTCAACTCTGGCACAAATCCTGCTCAACATCCAAGTCAACTCACGTCAACAAATCCACCTAACGGGAATTTCCCAGGAACAAATCCTCCACAGAGCATCATCATGTCCACTAATCGTAAGTCTGCTCAAAACGATGGAATGCCAAGTTTCAGTATGAGTTCCTTATCAGGCTACTCACAAAATGCGCCTCTCGCTAACGTCCAGAACCAGCATGCCATTGCAAAACGCCTGCATTCTTCCGGACACAATTACAACAATTTACAAACTTCCATTCAGAATGGACCAGTCAACAAGTCGTCATCCCAGTACACTCCAGCACCAACCAACATCCTCTCTACAACCAAACAGTGTGATTACCCATTGGCTTCCATATTAACTGGACTGAACGATCCTATCCTTAGTGGCGGTTCTATAGGTAACGGGGGGAACTCAACTCACCTTAACAAAATACAACAATGCCTGGAGTAGCTGACAAGAGTACTGGTTGTAGGGAAAAAGCAGTTGATAAGCAATACTCAACAACACTGAAGGAAACTCCTTCAAAACGACTGATAACTCTTGCACCACTGATTATTTACGGAGTAAAGAGAATGATCGAAATCGTTTTATACCTATAATGGAGGATGTCCGTTTGAACTCTGAGTTCTCGAATGACCTTTTCAGTTCTCTCCAAGTGCCTACAGGAGGCGCTCATCGGATTCGATATCACAACTGCTGCGTTTCTCTTGGCTTTTCCCCTCGTTTCGACATCCAAGAATACGGAAAACCCTCATGAACAGGATCCTGCCGAGAATAACACTTCAACGCCCACCACAATCCTTCAGATTGGCAACATCGAGCCTCCGAATTCCGAGTTGTTCCATCCATTGGAGTTCGGAAAAGACTTAGAAACTTCGGATTATTTGGGACAGGTTCAAGATAAGTGCAAAAGGAAAAGAGAGTTCGAGCCAGGAAAAGCACAAGAAGCAGGGTATGTCAAATGCATACCCTCAAACGTACAATAATTATCCCGGTATGTCTGGCGACTTCGTGTCACTCATTATGAGCAGCCCTTGGAGTGAAAACCATAATAAATCCAAACCTTTGTAGAGCGAAAGAAAAGTGAGAAACCTCCAAGCAGTTCAACAATAGCAACACATACGAGTTCTGTAAACAGGACAAGAAGAAGAAAAATAAGATATCCGTTAATTGGATGCTGCGCCAGATGCTGCAGATTCGTTTCAAAAGGAAGTTGAGACGTCATCTTTCCCTGCAGCGAATTTGCCATTTCCGATGGACATTGACGGATCTACCTGATTTGTGTACCACGAAGAAATCCAACAGTGGTATTTATTCGTGGTCTCCAAATAAGTCCCTTGCTGCCTTTAGACAACGGATTGCTGATCCCATCAACCTCTCCGACGTTGGTTGGCGATCTGGCTCTGGGGACGACAACGCCTTCCGACCCTTCAGTAAACGGTGTGACAACAAGAAGAGCTTGGAAAAGCATCTGGAAAAACCCCGCCGAATTCTCAAAAATCTCAAAATAACTCCTCTCTGTCAGTCAACTGGTTGACCCAAAATCAAAAAACACAAAATTCCCGATACGAAATGTAAGAAACAAGAGAAGAAGAAAACGGTGTCGTTTTCCAAAAGAAAGGACTCGAGTGAGCCTTGCATGTATCCAGACACTTGCTGCCTCCACTCGGTTGGGATAAATACCGGTACAAGAATAACTACAGCGCAGAGGCGCTCATTGGCTCCCAAGACATGAACGATTCCTTGAATTTCCTTATCAACAAAACGCAAATTATTTCATGGGGCCTGACTTCAATCAAGAACACCATCCTCAGAGTCAGCAGTATCAGAACTCGTTATCGTTCTCCCAAAATCAATTTTCACGTTCGTTGCTGAGGAGATCCCAGAGTGATAATTTCAGGTAAGTTTTACGTTATCTTTGCCTAAGGGAGTTTTAGTAGAAGGCAGAGGCATTCGATTTGGCAATGCTGCACTTACTTCCTTCTACTGCTAACCCGCACAATCCTGAAAATGAGGAATTTCACATGTCGGAATTTCCTATTTTTTACCCACAAAATCGGATTCAGCACCTCTAAAAACCCCCTAAGGCAAACTTTCAGCCCGAACTTCCTAATTTACGAATAAACAAAACAGTGTAGAAAATACGAATGTTTAAAAAAACCGGGGAAAATGACGTCATGCTGGAATAGTTCATTTATGGCCCACTTGAAGCGCTGAGATCGAGAAATCCATAGTCCCCAGATGCAAAATTTCATGAAACAGTAAAGTTCGAAATGAAAAACTGAAGAAAATACACCAAAGGTTTATTATTTTTCTATATAGATCACTCGTCTACAAAATCACCAACCATGATGGTTGAACCATCCAATATGAAGAAAAAAAAAAAAAAAATCACCAACCATCGATTGCATTTCGGTCAGCTCTAATTTGAACGGAGATTAGGCCTCTTTTGCGATTCACACTCGTGTTTTGATTTATATATATATATATATTTCAATATAAACCCTTAAATTTTCGTAGGAAGCGAACGGTTTGTCCTACAGAGCTCCGCGTGGTCTCAAAAAATTCTAAAAATTCTATAGAATCTTAAATGGAAGGAAAAACCATACCTTTATATCGAAATGTTTTGAGTTAGGGCGTTTCAAAATTTCAAAATTGATTTTGGAACCCTTAGAAGTGACCTACATCAACCAAAAGCTTCGGGGCACAACTAGACCCAAATGGAGCCTACATACCAAATTTCATCAAATCGGTCAATGCTAAGTGGCAAAAGTGCCCGCGTAACGACATACGGCGGACGGACGGCCCAAATTTTTATTCGATTTTTGGATTCTACGTACCTTGAAACGTAAATCATCAAATTTTTGAGGGGGGTGTTAAAATTTTTTTTTTCTTGGTCGATTCCAAAGGTTCATTATTGAAAATAATAACCAAAAATAGAAAAAGCGAGATGGGGAAAATTAGGTTTCCTCTGTTTTGTTGATAACTTTTCTCTTAGAAAACACGATTTCGTCGTCCCAAGGGGCAACACTGGGAGGAGACGGCGATCCGAACAGCCCAATCAGCGAGCGTTCCCGCTGCACGTCTGTTTTCCCAGTTACTTTTTGAAATTAAAAATTTTGATTGTCTCCCAAAAATAACAGGAGACTTATTTTCCGAAATCAGCCCGATTTTCATCTATCCCACACATTAACTATTCAGGAAACAATGCAAACAGAAATCGGTGAAATTCCTCATTTCATCAAAATCGGACAAAAAACTCGTATAGTTTTCGCCTGTTACAAGGATTTCATGACAGACACACGGACAGACAGAAGTGCACCGAAATTATTCAGGAAGGCCTAGAACGTGAAACGCGAGTGGAAATTTTGATTTGGAGAACATTTTGCTTCCGAGTCCACCAAGGTAGCGGAAGCTTGTTTTCAATTTTCAAGGTTGAAAAGAAAAGTTCTCCAAAATCAAAATTCTCACTCGCGTTTCACGTTTCAGACCTTCCTGAACAATTTTGCTTCCGTGCCTGTCTGTCTGTCTGTCTTTCATGTAATCCTTGCCGCAGCCTTAACTTCTACTATTCTCATCAGATTCGATGACATTTTCAGAGATTGTGAGGGTTGGCGTGTAGATGGTCCCCTATAAAAATTATTACCCCCGGACTGATAGTAGCCGCTGCGCACGCGCGAACGTGAATTCCTTGTAACAGCCATAACTTCTACATTTTCCAACAATAATAGGAGATTGTGCCGGTTGACGTGCTGAGTCTCCTTTGAGGGTAGTGCATTGAACTTAGAGATTGATGTTTATGAGGTTAAGTACTATGCATCGGATCATCTATACAATCGGGTTATGGATACGAGGAAGCTGTGAGCCACACCCACTTGGCAGACTTATTCCTACCTTGAAAAAGTGAAATAATGCTTCCGCTACCTTGGTAGACTCGGTAGCAAAATTGTATCTGCTGCTGGTGACATAATACGCATTGAGCGGTGTCTGTATCCTGTAAAATGAACTCAAAAGTCGGAGAAAGGGTGGATTTCTGAAGGCTAGCTTCAGAGAGTAATTCAATCAATACCAAACCTTTGGTTCTGGAGTATCGCTTCTGCCCCACCATTACTGATAGATTTTTAACTAGGTTTTTGGCGAACGGTTGAACTTGCACTGGGCGATTTTCCCTCCCCTAACGTAGATTCCACATCTGCAGGTTTCCTACAAGAGGTGAAAAGCAATCAGAAATACCGCTCGCGCATGGATACCAAAGGGAACCAAAAGGCACAAAACTTGGAGTTTTAATTTGGGTAGAGAAACTCGAAAATCGAAAATGAATCCGTAATATTATTGTATTAGGTCACAGGCACTGTAGCCTTGTGGATAGTAGGGCTGACGTTTGCCATTTCTTCACTGCCGTGGCTTTCTACTGAAGACAGGCTTAATCACATAAGATAATGTACAGTCCTGTTGTGCTTCAGTTTGTCTGTAGGAGGAGAAATTGAAAAAGAGCCAAAAGAATGAAAAAAGGCCAAGATTAACTCCTAAAATTGGTTGAGAAGAGGAGCCTACTCGTGTGATTTTATAAGGAACCATCACTCTTGCTTCCACTCAGCAGCCAGTCACTAGAAGTGGACTAGCTTGTTATGTTTCACTGCACACGTTATGTAGTTATTCAATATTTGAAAACTATAAAACTTGCACCTTGAAATTTCTGATTGATCATGATGGTGTTGAATTTTCAAGCTTAAACCAACCACAAGCATCGTCATCAAAGCGAGTCAGTGGCGTGGAGAAGCGCGATGTTCGGTTCTTGAGTGGAGCCAATTCAAATCCACCTCAGTACCATCACTCGAACAACATGCAGCCTCCTCACACGTACCCCGTGCGACCTCTACCGCCATCTTCCGCTGCAAGTTCGCAGCCTTCTAACTTCCCTTCCAATACCACCACCTCCGTCACCAACTTCAATCTGAGCACAATCTTTCCTGAGATAAATGAGGTAAGTTACTTCAATTCTGTTTATTCTCACTCATTTGTAAGCACGAAATTTGAAGAAATCGTGAGGCTTGGCTAACCAGCTTAGATCAAGAGACAGATGCAGGAGTACCTACTCACACTCCTGCAAAAAAAAAAAAAAAAACAAAAAAAAAACAAAAAAAAACAACATATTGTCAAGTAATGTGTTATGTCTGCGAGTCATTGAGTGAAGGAGTTGACCTCCCCGATGCTGCTGATGTGATTTCTTTAACCCTACCACTGGGCTGAAAGCTGAATCTGGGAGCCCTAGAAGCGTTCTGATTAGTGGAGCTACAGGATGTAGTTCTAGATGAGTGCAACAGATCGCGTTCATGATCGCTTGTTCCCAACCTCATTGCCACAAGTCACCTTTTTAACAAATTTTTTCTCCTTGGGGCGTTACTGGCTGCATCTAAGTAATTAGTTTGATAACATTTGTTATATTCGCGATATGTATGAAAAAATTGAGCGATTTTCAATTATACCTATACTGGGTTTCAACGTTTCTATGGGTGGCAGTTGTCGATTGAACTACTGGCCATAGGGACAACAACAATTGTCAAGACAACCTAAAATATACTTATCATCTCGATTTTTTTTTCCCCAAGTAATTCTTGCAAATCTAAATGGAAAGTTATCAATTTCTGGTCATTCGAAAGGAATTGAAAAGAAGCAGCATGAAGAGAGTGTGGCCACACCCACCACTTCAGTTTCCTTGGTAGTTCTTTAGCTTAAAGTAGATGGCGCAACTGAGGCAGCCTCAAAAATGCTTGCACGCTATTTAACATTAGCTTTGTCCTCTGTTAACTTGTCTCCAGTACTCTGTGACCCCTACCAACGAAGAGAGAATGTCCCTAACATATCAACTGCACTGTCACTCTGGCGGCATTAGCCCAGACTGTAAGTGGAGTACAGAGAGATACGCTGGCCCACTGACCCTGGCGTCTCATGCGAGACCGACTGCAAGGAGGTGGGACGTTTATCTAGTGAGCCTACTGTAGCGAGGAGAGCTCTAGGCGAGAAGGAAGCAGAGGTCGGCGCCTTTTGTGGGGCAAACCAGCGACCCTGATGGAACTAGTTAGTGATCAAAGGTGAAGGTAGAGAACAGAATGAACAAGGCGATTGAGTGACTAGATTGCATACGAGATCACCCATGAGTGAGCTTACATACTTTAGGAATTTTGTCCGGGAAGAGAGTGGTGGTAGGGTGACGTCACCTTGCCTGTTCCCCTGGACCTCACTCTCTCCTGGTGGTGATGACTCAAGGGTTTCCGTATCTTCTTTTATTTGAGAACTATCAGATTATAAATGTGGGTCTTAACATAATGCGTGCATTCTAGGGGATTCCCTTTGCAGTTGTGTATGCAGGGTGTAAACAAAACAGGTCTGCCAAACTGCAAGAGTCAATTTGCGACAAAAAGTCCTCTTATTTTTAGAGGCTTTATTTCAGAGTTAAGTATTTCAATTTTAAGATTTTTTGATAGCCTCTCTTGCCATTCACACTCGTGTTTCTGATTTATAGTAAGTCCAACCCTTAAGTTCTTATAAAGAGCGAATGGTTGGTCCTACAAAGCTCTGGGTGGTCTCATTCGATTCTAAAAGTGCAATACTATGACAAATTGTTGAAAAAACAATATCTTTAAATCAAGAGTTTTTCAGCGTTTTGAACATTTCAGCCCTTATTTTGCAACCCTTACAAGTCATCAACTAAAAGCTTCAGTGCACAACTAGACCCCAAATGGAGCGCATGTACCAAATTTCATCTAAATCGGTCCATGTTAACTAAGGAAAGTACCTCTTACGGCGGACGGACAGCAACATTTTTATTCGATTTTTGGATTCAACGCTCCTTGAAACGTAAACAATTTTATAAGGGGGTGGGCCGTTTAAAAAAAATGTTTTGTCGATTCCTAAGGTTCACACTCATGTTTCTGATTTATCATAAGTCCAACCAAGTTCATAACACATCAAGAATGAATTATCCTCAAATTTCAGACTTGTTTTTCTTATTTTCAGAGGACTGGCTCGCAAAGCCAACCAAATACTGCACCTCAGCAACAGCAAAACCAGCAACAACATCAGCAGCAGAACAACATCAGCAGCACTCCCATAACAGCGTCAATTCGTTCTCCAATAACACCAACAACAGTTATCGACCTCACAACGTTTAAATTCGTGGAATCAGGTAGATTTATTTAAGTGCCTGCGCGAAATATAGTAAATCAAAATTGTATAGAAATCACCAAAGGTGTTTTGATCGTCATTGGTTTACGATCTGCAGGAAATAAATACGAGACATCATAGGCAGCCGTTTTTAAAATTCGTATTATAGGTACATACTCTCTGTGGTGGACGCTTCAGGGCGTCCCCACTAACGCCCCCAAGGCCTGGAGTAGGTGCCCCTTCTCCAGCCAGCTAGGGGTATAAATAGGGCCGGATGGCCCAGAATAATCAGACTGTGTCTCAACCTAATCGCCTTATTATTTTAGCTCTTAAGAACCTCTTGTCCAATTGACCAACATATTGAATTATAAATCTGTCTCCATTTAACTGTCGGCCATTACAAGCAGCGCAACACACTGGTAAACACCGACGTTTGCAGCCATCATACTTCGCCGAAGTTCGCTGCCATCTTTGCACGCCATTCGCCTCCGTCGAGACAACCGCACCTGCGACGCTCCGGACGGCCACCATCAGCACGACGACATTTTCCGTGCCCTCCATTCGCCTTCCGTCGAGATACCTCACAGAGACGCTCCGGAACCGGCCATCAGTAGCACGACGACATTTTCCGTGCCTCCATTCGCCTTCCGTCGAGATACCACAGAGACGCTCCGGAACCGGCCATCAGTAGCACGACGACATTTTCGTGCCCTCCATTCGCCTTCCGTCGAGATACCTCACAGAGACGCTCCGGAACCGGCCATCAGTCGCACAGCGACATTTTTAATACACCCATCTTGTGCAGCCATCATCGTCCGTCGAGATCCCGTGTTTACGACGCTCCGGACACGTCGCACTGCGACCATTCTAACCCGCCATTCAGCTCCATTTGCTTGAGGACGCCGCTCTTGGAACTCGCATTTGGGGCTCTCAGAATCGATCTGTCACTCATTCATTGATTGACCGCCGGACGAGAGTGAACGGGACCCCCCTCCTCGCGGCGACCCCCCACGAGGCCCGCTCTCCTTCTACCTGGCGCCTCACAGCTGTTCACGTTACGTCAGCCCCCGCCGCGCCCGTCTACGCTCGACAGGGAATCCCCTCTCTTCCGGGAAACTCTCGGCCCCCTTCTACGAATCTCAGCTATTTAACGAGAAATTCGCCGTTGATTAATTGCAGACCACTGCCCATCAGCTTCGGGATCACTTCTCTTCTCTTCTGGTCTCCACTTCGGCTCACCTCGACCTTCAGCTGCCATTTCTCTGCCATCGAAGGATCAACCATCAGCCGCCATTCTCCTCCATCGAAGGATCGACCATCGGCTGCCATTCTCCCGCTATCACTGCATCGAAGATCAATCTCTCATTCCTCGAAAATTTTTTAAAAAATTATTAGAGGAATAGAGGCGCCATCTTGCACGGCCAACTTCAAGTCTCGGCTGCCGACCTTCGAAGAACACTCTATTTCCTCGAAAAATTTTCTAAAATTTATTAGAGGAATAGAGGTGCCATCATTACGCCATTTTTCACGGCCAACATCGAGCCTCGTCTGTCGAACTTCGTAGATTACCCTACCTCCTCGAACATTTTTTAAAAAAATAATAGAGGGGTAGAGGCGCCATCATTACGACCCGCTCCCGACAGAACCCGCGGCCGCCACCGGCCCCAACTCCGCAAACAATCATCATGGCTGCACCTACCAAGCTTCCACAATATGACCCTTCGCTTCCATCAGTATGGATTGCCCAGGTTCGACTCGCGTGCGCCAACGAGGACCTCAAAACAGAACCCGAGCAATTCCGGAGAGCCTTCCTCGCCTTGGACGTCAAAACAGCAGAACTAGTGGCGGACATCGACGCAAGTTCACCTACCGCTTTCACTTCTCTCTGCAACCGACTCCTACAAGCTCACGGACCTCGTGACGGATCGGACCTCTCTTCAATCCTTCAGAACAACTCGCTGGACGGATCTTCGGCCGCCGCACATGCACGCCTGCTTCGCAGAAAGCTACCTACTGACACACCGGCCTCCATACTTCGCTCCATATTCCTCCGGGCACTTCCTCCTGACATCCACTTAAATGTCGCCGTCTCGACTGAAACGGACATCGACAAACTGGCCGCCATCGCCGACCGCCTACTGCCCCTTCGGGACAACTCGTCCTCCACGGCCGCCACTGCACTGCAGTCCACTTCTACCTACTCCTCCGACGACAATGGAGACTCAGCCGACGACGCTACACACATAGCCAGCGCTGCTAACAGAACACGCACCTTCAAAAAACCTTCACAGATGCCTCCCTCGCGACAACGTTCATCACAGATGCCCTCCTCGCGACCACGAAACTTCGCACGCCGTCGCATCATGCCGCAACAGCAAGAACAACAGTACCCCCCAGACCGGCGCTCACCATACTGCTACTACCATCAAAGATGGGGCCCTACCGCGATATACTGCCAATCACCATGCTCCTGGAGACAACACATGCCAGCGGGAAACGCAAACGCACGGTCGCCAAGGTGGTAACGACTGTGCATAACCGACCCAACCACCAACGCCTGTTCATCAAATGCAAACGCTCAAATTACGACTTCTTAGTCGACACGGGAAGCGATCTCTCCATTTACCCAACAACCATCTGAACCGCCGCCGAGAGACTCCATCTTCCACGCTACTGGCCGCCAATGGCTCCAAGATTACGACCTACGGCTCTCAAACTGCGACCGTCCATCTTCCCAAGTTACCTCCGTACGAATGGACTTCACAGTCGCCAACGTCAGCACAGCCATCTTAGGAGCCGATTTCCTCAGCCACTATAGCCTCCTCGTAGACCTTCAAACCTCCGGCTCATTGATTCAGCCTCCCAGTCGTTTCTTCCCGGCCACTGTCTCATCGCTTCACCACAGGAGTCCTACTGCTCCGCTGCCTGCGCTCCACCTCGCTTCCAACGTCTACTAGACGCCTATGAACCCTCATTGCATCCAAAATCGGCGCCCGTCTATCATCACATCGTGACCACCGGTCCTCCCTGCCATGCAAAACAACGTAGATTGGCCCCGCACCTCTACAACCAAAAAAGGCCCATTTCAACGAAATGCTGCGCTCCGGCATCGTCCGCCCTTCCAATTCACCTTGGTCAAGCCCACTCCACGTAGTTCTCAAAAAAAGGGGATATTCGACCCGTCGGAGACTACAGGGACCTCAACCGAGCTACAACTCCGGACCGCTACCCGATCGGCCACCTGCATGATTTCACACTCGCACTGCATGGTTCCACCATTTTCTCAACATTCGACTTATCGAGAGCCTTCTTTCACTGCCGTATAGCACCCGAGACATTAAAAAAACTGCTATCCTGACACCATTTGGACTCTACGAGTTCACAAGAATGAACTACGGCCTACGAAACGCCCCGCAGACATGGCAACGCTACATGGATTTATACTCCGAGATCTCCCGTTCGCATACGTCTACTTAGACGACATTTTGATTGGATCGCCGGATGCCGAAACGCACTTCCACCACGTATCTCGCTTACTTCATGTCCTCGCTTCCTTCGGGCTTTCAATCAACAAGGCCAAGTGTCAACTCGCCCGGAGCCAAGTCAAGTTCCTAGGACATTTGGTGGACAAAGATGGCATCAAACCTCTACCATCGAAAACTGCGCTCATCCGGAACTTTCCTCTTCCTCAGTCAGTAAACGATCTCCGTACGTTCCTCGGGCTCATCAATTCTACCGCAGGGCTATACCTCACGCCGCGCACTCGTTAATGCACCTCACGAAGCTACTGCCATCAAATCCGAGAAAAAAACGACAAGCGCCCAATTTCATGGCCTCCGGACGCTCTCCATCATTTCGAAAAAGCTAAGCAACTCCTCGAATCATCCGTCCAGCTAGCTCATCCTCATCCGTCCGCTCAACTCATCCTCCATACCGATGCATCTAATTTTGCCGTTGGAGCTGCCCTACATTACCAACACAACGGAACACTGTTCCCTCTCGGATTCTTTAGCAAAGCTCTCTCTCCCGCACAGCGGAACTATTCAACGTTCGACAAAGAACTTCTCGCAATATACTTAGCGATCATCCATTTCCGCCAAACCATCGAGGGTCGACCACTTACGATCTCCACGGATCACAAACCCCTCACTACGGCGTTGACCTCGCTTACAGACACCATGCCGCCCATCCGACTTCGTCATCTGCGCTTCATCTCTGAGTTACTTCCGACATAATATATCGTCCCGGAGCCTCTAACCTTTCAGCGGACCTCTTCTCGCGAATCAACCACACATCGGCCGTCTCCATCGTACCTCCCACGGCCATCCGTGATGCCCACTTAATGCACACATAGAGAACATGAATCTCACGCCGGTCACTCGGGACGGAATTACTCTCCTCTGCGACATGTCAGATTCGTCGCCCCGACCTTACATACCTTCTACACTTCGCCCTGACATTTTCAACATGATTCACGGCTTGTCACACCCGGGCATCAAAGCAACCACGGCACTCCTACGCGGACGATTCTTCTGGCCGAACATGTTGACTTCCGTAAAAACCATGACACGCGCCTGCCCTTCCTGTAATCGCGCAAAAGTGACGCGACATATTCGCGCCCCACTCGGCCGCTTTAACGACATCGAACCGCTACTTCACATCCACGCAGACATTCTCGGGCCCCTTCCCAGAAGCGACAATTTCAAATTCTGCCTAACAATGATCGACAGAGGCACAGGATGGACCGAATGTGTCCCCGTCCGTAACATCCAGGCATCCACCATCATCCGCGCCATTTTCAATTCATGGATTTCACGTTTCGGGGCCCCTCGCAATATCACCACCGATCGAGGAACACAATTCATGTCTCATGAATTCGCGAATTTCTGCCGCCAACATGGGATCACTCACAAGCCTACAAACGCTTATCACCCACAGGCCGACGGAATCATCGAACGTTGGCACAGAGTCCTTCAAGAAGCCATCATGTCACCACCTCCCCATCATCAGGGCTCGGGACCTTCCCTCCATCATGCTCGGGCTACGCAATCGGCCCTCATCAGGGTTTCTCTCCCGCTCAGCGTTTTGTTTCATTTAAACCCTCGCCTTCCCGGCGATATTTTCACTCCCTTAACACCAAACGACATACCAGCGCATCTCACGATTCCTATCGGAACTTCGCCCGCTTAATATCCGGCCTCAATGCGGAACGCTACTCACGTCTACGTCAGAGTGGACACGCCCAGAACAAAGCTTGGCCCCCCTACATCGGTCCTTTTTCGATAGGTCCAACGACGGGAAAACGCTTGTTATCAAGACGACTGGGGGACAAACAAACAAATCTCCGTGGACAGATGTAAACCTGCAAAGACACACGCTCAAATCGCCGGATCCCCTTCTACTGTTTCTTCCCCCTTTCGCACACACTTGGTCATTTCTCCTCGGCAACGTCTTCATACCGAGATGAGCAGCAAACATTGCGCAACGATTTAAGGCTAACGCCGTCACCACCGCCTCCGCCGCCGCCTCCCCGCCTCTCGAGCACCACCGCACAGCGTCCTACCCACCGTCCGAAACCGACGAGACCGCTGCCTCCCGGCTCATCAAAAAACCGGAGGCTACGGCAC